>OV884060.1:203735252-204985252 GCA_930367215.1 Pollenia angustigena
ATTCTGTTTTGCGTTTAGCTAAAGCTAAATCTCGATCGCTAAAATGCCTTAGACAATACAAAATTTAAATATTTTAGTGATGACATTAAAAGGTAAAATTGTGGCGAATTAAATTTGTATGGCATTGTCAAATTTACTTATGAACGTTACAGAATTGCATTCGTAGCCAAAAATCGCTAAATCAACTTTATAGATATTTAGCTTAAGCGAATTACAGGATACGGCTGCAGAAATGAGATTCGTTAAATGGACAAACTGCTCTAAGAACTTCGCGAACGGATTTATTTTAACAAGGTTTCGTTTAAATGTGCTAAATTCCCATTTTAAACCATTGATAAACTGCAATTTATTGTTGATGGGATAAGCTATTTTCCTATGCGCATTACACTGGTTGCTTAGGCCAGATCGTCAGGAAACATCATCCAAAGATTTTAGAAAAACTAAATTTATTATTCAAATTTATTTTCTTCAAAGTAAATTTCCACGATTTGAAAGCGTTGTTCTAGCGTTAAACGGTTCATTATGACTTGCCAAACCTTACTGGACAGAAATGTCAACACAGTTTGACATTCTCAGCTGTGAAAACATAGTTATCGATATCAAAAGTTATCACGCAGCTAAAAAACCCTTATAAATAATATCTTTCATAAAGACAAAACATCGTATATTTTTGATATCGATAATCAAGGCGAATTGACTGGAAGGTGGGGTCAAGTAAACATATGGTGTTTTTTTCGGTGGTCGACTTGTCAAAGTTTGTTTACAAACTAGTATTTTATGTAAACAAACCTATTTTTTTACTAGCAATATTTTTGACAACCCGACCACAGAAGCAGTATTGTTGTAGAGTTGACCTCACCTTTTAGTCAATTCGCCTTGGGCATAATACACAATTAAAAGTCCTTATGCGACCCATACCGGCTTCAATTCAATTGTCAACAGAGTCTTTCAACTTTATTGATACTTTGTCACACACTTCATAAACTAAATTGAAAGGTTTTAAATTAATTTTAAAATTTAATCAAATAAAAGACAATTTTTAAAATACTTAACTTATTTGCAAAAGAAAACTACAAACATTAAATTTGACAGCTGATCAAGAGACTCGAGCACACACTTAGAAGTCAACTTGAAAAAATCAAAATCTTTTGATTTTTCATCAACCAACTCGACAACTGTCAAACTAATCAGTTAACAAAGCCATAAACGCTTTGATTTCGACAACAACCTACTCAGTTCACAATTGAATTGAAACGTGTATGGCCTGTTTTAATGACAAACATGTAGTTTGAGAGAAACTTTTGGGTAATTTTAAAACGTGTGGCAGCTCATACTGTTTTAAAAAAATATGAAGCGAACTCATGATATTTTGAATTCAAGTATCTAATAAAAGTTGAAGTGATTTGTTTTTCCTTTTTTGAAGTGATTTTTTTTTTCTTTCCTTTCTTTTTTTTTATTTTATTACTTTTTGCTAGACAAATGAGCACACAAGTTTTTTCATTATCCTTTGGTCAATAAATGCTGGAATTTTTATAAGTACAGTACCACTTTGACAATTTTTATTTAAATAATTTTTTTTTAAATTTTTCTGCTGTCATTAAATGACTGAAATGGAAAGAGTTTTTAATGTGGAAAAGAAAAATTTATAATATCTACTTAAGAAGCCAAAAAAAGAAATTACAATTAAATAAATTAGATTAATTTGGTTAGAAAATGGTTAATTATTGTCCTTAATGCCCAAAGCAGTGGCAGAAAAGGAAAAAAAGTTAAAAAATATATTTTAAATTTACCTCAAAAAAAAAAAGTCTAGGAGAAAAGAAACCATTTAAAATAACGATAAGAAATCTAAAGTTAACTAATATTTATTTCTTTATTAAAAATACGATTACAAATTATGTTTCAACTTTTCTCACCCCAACGTAGTACTTAAGACCTTCTGCCCGTTGTAGAGAAACAAACCATTGTTACTGGCGGGAATTAAACTCGCAACCCTCAAGATACATATACAGACAAGCACATGACTACCAACTAGCCATGAAATAGAATTCTTAAGGGCGTTCAATATCATCGACAAACGTAGAGAATATGTGGTTTCAAAAGGATGGTGCCACTTGCCACTCAGCAATAGAGCAATAGGATCTTTTGAAAAAAGTTCGAAAATCGCATTATTTCTCGTAGAAAAAGAGTGAATTGGCCACTTGAGAATTTTGGCAATAGATTGGGAGCCTGCCGGGTCACTTGACCGACATAATTTTCATTTTTAACCGGAACCTTTCTGTAACAAACAGAAATAAAATTATTTTTAATAACTCAAAAAAAAAACTATAAAAACTAAAATTATAAGGGTTGAAGATCAATTGAATTTCTTAGAATATAATTTGTCAAACGTTTTTAATACATATGTTCCAGTCAAAACAGTTAAGCAAAACGCTAGGAAAAAAAACCATGGTTCAATGCAGAAATCAAATCAGCAATTGCTCGTAGAGATTTGTGTTATAATCGTTCTAAAATTTTTAAAACTACTGAATTCCATATTGACTTTTGCAATGCTAGAAAAGAACTAAATAGGATGATAAAAAGTGCAAAATCTGAGTATTATTCTAGTCGTTTTTCATCAGCAATTGGATTAAAAAACACTTGGCAAACTATACGTAAAATCGGTATTGGGAAACCAGCATCTGTTGAAGCTACTGCAATAGACGTAGATGAAATCAATGAGTCGTTTACAATTTTACCTAATGTTCCATCAAATATAAGTTATTATGAACAATGTCCTGCTATTCGTGGTAATAGTTTTAGTTTTAATTGCGTAATTGAGTCAGATGTTATGTCGAGTTGTCTTGCTATTAAGTCAAATGCTGTTGGGTTTGACAACATCCATCCGAAATTTTTACGGATTATAATTTCGCTGATTGTACCTTATATTACATATATTTTCAATAATATCATCACGAAGAGTGTTTATCCCAAAAACTGGAAATATCATCTTAAAATCAAACAAAGAATATCGCCCAATTGCTATTTTGCCATTCTTATCAAAAGTGTTTGAACGATTACTACATCAGCAAATTATTAAATATGTTAATAATAACGGGTTATTTACAAAAAGACAATCAGGATTCCGACGCAGTCACAGCTGTATAACCGCACTAATTAACGTATCTGAAGAAATACGTAGTAAACTTGATGATGGCAATATTTCTTTCCTTGTTCTGCTGCACCATTCTAAGGCATTTGACACTGTGGACCATGAAGTCCTCTGCTTTAAGCTGCAAACGATTTTTAATTTCTCCCCCTTATCAACACGTTTAATGTCATCGTATTTATCGGGCCGAAGTCAATCTGTTTTCAAAAATAATAAAACATCTCGCTCGTTACCTGTTTTGAAAGGCGTGCCACAAGGATCAATACTTGGGCCATTACTTTTTACACTTTATATAAATGATTTGGAAAAAACACTACAACACTGTAATGTACACATGTACGCTGACGACGTTCAACTTTATATAAGTAAAATGGAAAAACTGAATGCGGATCTTAAACACATTAATGAATGGGCAAATACAAATGGATTATGTAAAAATCCCAAGAAGTCCAAATGTTTGGTGATTACTAAGAAAAATTTTAATTTACCTGTTGAACCATTAATAATGCTTGATAACCAAAAAATTGAAACTGTATGTACAGCTAAAAATCTTGGTATCACTTTTAATTGCACACTCACCTGGTCTGACCACATAAATGCTGCTGCTGGAAAAACTTTTGCAAAGCTACGAATTCTTTGGAACACCCAGTCTATTACTCCACTTAATATTCGAATTTTACTTGCGAAATCTTATTTAATACCTACATTATTATATAGATGCGAAATATATGCCAGCTGTGACTTACGAAGTCTAAAAAAACTTACATCCACGTATAACTCTATACTGAGATATGTTTTTAATTTGAGAAAATACGACCATATCTCTCAGAATGCGAAAAAGCTCTATGGAGTCACAATAAATAATTTGTTAAAAATAAGAACCTTGATCCTATGACACAAAATTGTATATACCCGTAAACCACCGTACCTTTTTGAGAAAATTCAATTTACACGTTCTAGAAGATTAAATTACATTATACACATCAGACATCAAAGTTTAATATCTGAGTGGCAATTTTATGGTCATTCTGTCCGTCTTTGGAACACGCTACCGTCGTCCATCCAACTTATAAGCAACGCTCTGCACTTTAAAAAAGAATTCTTCAAGTATTACGCATAATAACACTTGTCTACTTTGATTTTTGATTCTTCATGTTTTTGTTATTTTTATTAATTTTTGTATAATTAATTTTAAAATTTTTATAATTTTTTCTTTATTTTATTATGTTCTAGTAAACTTATTAAAATATATAAAAATCCTTTACTTTAATTATAAGATTATAAATCTTGTTGTATTGGAAAACAATTAAATAAAACATAAAACATAAAACATAAGGGTGGTTAAATTTTAAGGGCCGATGTTGATTTTGAATAAAACACAAATTATTTAGGAAATTATTGTTATTTCTTTTTATTATGATAATACTGGTATGATTCAATTATGTATGGAACAAAATATAGGCCAAATGACCGCCGCGACTTCGGCGGCTCACCTCCATCCAATGGTCAAAATTGTCGATGACGCTGAGGCATAATTGAGGTTCTATGGCGATAATGTGTCGAATTATCTCATCCTTTAGCTCTTGAATTGTTGGTGGCTTATCGACGTACACCTTTTCTTTCAAATAACCCCAAAGAAAGAAGTCCAACGGTGTCACATGATCATGGCGGCCAATTGACATCGCCTCCACGTGAGATAACGCGGCCATTGAATTTGTCGCGCAAAAGAGCCATTGTTTCGTTAGCTGTGTGGCAAGTGGCACCATACTGTTGAAACCACATATCATCCACATCCATATCTTCCAATTCGGTAAATAAAAAGTTCGTAATCATCTGTTGCCATTTCTTGCCACCATTCTGACCACTGACGACGCTTGGAATGGTCAAGAGGCTTTAGTTCTTGAGCCAATTGCACCTTGTAAGCGTGTAAATGCAAGTCTTTATGCTTAATGTTCATCAAAGACGAGCGTGAGAGGGGCAATTGTTGGGCACGACGTCGAGTTGAGGTGGACGGCTCTTCAGCCACACTATCGCGAACAGCAGCAATATTTTGTGCAGTACGAGCTGTACGAGCATGCACTGGTGTTTTCACATCTCCTACAGACCCGGTTCCCATTGAACGCACATTTGACCGATTAAATTGCCCGAAAAAATCATGAGGTGCACTTTATGCATTTTGATTTGAACGCCCATTTTCATTAAAAGCCTGAATAACTTTAACGCGTTGCTCGATTGTGTATCTGGCCATGGTTCAAATTGAGTTAGTCTGAAATTGAGAAATGTCAAATGAAATGCAGAAAAAAACTTGACGTTTAGGTTTGGTTCACATTTAACATCGGCCCTTAATTTAACCACCCTTTATTTCAGTACTTGCTCTCCTGATTCTAGTTCCCCCATGGGCTTGTAGGGATCGTCTTAAAAATAAATACTTCACCTTCTGGGCTACATCCGCCGGTTAAATCAGGTGCGGCCCATACCTAGAAACAGCACGATCACTTTCGGTCACGCTGACCAGAAATCCTTTATGGTACCACTGGAGTCAGTAGCCCCTGGTAGGAATGGGCAAAAATATCGATATATCAAAATATCGATATAAAAAAAAAATAATCGATATATACCGCCGATATTTAAAATACCGATACATCGATAATGAAATGCGACTATCGAATTCGATATTTTTTTAAGTCAGTCTTCATTAAAAACTCAAAATTTTAGCCGTTTTTCAAACAATATGTTTTTATAAGAATTGGCATCTATACATGCATCATATGTTTTTTTAAACTAATAAATATAATATAAATAAGTGTATAATAAATAAGAAGAAGAATTTAGAAAAAGTGGGGCAGATTTCTTATTAAAACAGTAAAGTCAAACGAACTTGAAAAGATTTATTTTATGCGGCTTTGGAAAAACATATGTGCCTTAATACATATATTTGGAATAATAATAAGATTTGTGCATAAATTTTTTTAATTTGGTAATAGTTTCAGAAAAATACGTTCGATATATCGATATTTTTTAAATAATTAATATCGATATTTTTTGAATAATTAATATCGATACTCTAAAAAAATATCGATTCGATATATATCGATATATTTTTTCAATTTGCCCATCCCTAGCCGCTGGTGACGAGACACCAGGGGGTCTACTCTCTATTGCGATGCGAAAGCTAAATGCCAACTTGGTACTCTCTATCACTTTCGCAAACTTTTCTGAAAATGAAGCGATAGTGGCAATACAAATTAAAGATGGCGCGGATTTACAGTAATAAAATGCCAAAGTGTGTAAAAATATTTGAAATTGAAAAATTTAAATAAAATAAAGTGATGATTTACGAAACGAAAAAATAAACACATGCCCAAACTTATTGAAGAGTACCAATCGCTAGATTTGCTACAATTTTCTTTCGCATCGCAATAGAGAGTAGCCCCCCAGACTGACTATTATAGGTTAGGGCCTCCAATAGTAAGCTTCTTGCAGGAAATGATTTCTGTCTTTTAAAAAGTTTGTCTCTGCGTGGGGGTTTTGCTTTTCCGTTGATAAGCTACTTTCGGAAATCACATATACGTTGTGGTTTACTATCTAATGGTGTTTTCTTTTCTACAAAAAATGTGACATTTTATTTGAAAAAAATGCAATTTGGAGTCTGTTTAAAAAAAGGGTGGCTTGTTTTATTCTAAAAATCTCATCCATTTTTGGAAGCCAAATTTTTATAAACGGACACCAAATTGCATTTTTTTTTTTAAATAAAATATCACACTTTTTTGTAGAAAAGAAAACACCATAAAATCCGCGGAAGGGAGATCCTGAAAATCGTACTCAAGGGCTGAATTTTCGCCACTTGTGGGAGAATGCGAGTAGGTTGGAGCATTTCTTGGTGCTCTTCCTATTCATAAGATGCTGCTTACATATTTCCAAAAGCATCGGAGGTAAGATAGCTCCAGCTCCTAAACAAGGTACGAGTATATAAGATTGCCGGATTATGCCCTCAAACTGTTACCTGTGTGCGCTGATTGCTCTCATCCTTAGGGGCGATTGGTAAACGCATTGCTTTTCACCCAGTGGTAACGATCCACCATGAGGTAATGCTATATGGCAGGTCTTATGCAAAACTTTTTCACATACGTCCTTGTCCTACCTCCCTCCCGTCCTCCAGGGGTTTGTAGGGATACAACCTAAGAGTACTTTTCCTTTTAGTGTAACATTCTCCGCAGAAAACAGGAAATACCCGTTATGCGATAGATGCAAAAGGTTTTTCTTTCCCAGAAAAGGATGATCACGACTGACAAAATTATTCTTTTCTGGAACCACAGGAAACAGCAGCTTCTATGATTTCGGTCATGGATTGGCTATTGGAAAGGTTCCTTCAGAAGTAGCGTGCTAACTTTAAAGACCTATTTTTAAACAGTTTATGTGTAAGTTGGGCCTGCTAATGGATCGCCATAAGTGCTCTCGGTAATCAATAGAAACCGCTTGCCTTTCAGCAGAGTAGGTTATATAACTGCAGCTCCTTAGCAAGGGGCAAGTGTATGGATCAGCAGGCTCATACACTTAAAATTGTCATATATGTGTCGTGTAGGCGATCGCGGCATAGGGGCGTTCCTTAGCACATGGATTTCTACCAGTATTGATAGCACCATGGGGTAAGGCTAACACAGCAGATACTCATGTTCCCAATACTTGTCATACCTTCTTAAATGACATACTAATATTCTTAATTAGTCAATTGCAATTTAATCTGATTTTCCATTTATTTTATTTTCCCATTTTTGTTAAAAATTCTTTACTGTTAGCTTTTTATAAACTCTCAAAATCCCAATCAGAGACCAGAGGTGAATTTACAATATCAAAAAAATATAAAGAAGGTCCATGAAAATTTCACAAAACAAGAAAAATAAACTTTGTTTAAGAGCTTTAGCCGGATCTTTCTTACTAAGGCTTATGAAATATATAAATAATATATTATGTATGTGTAATATATATAATATAATATATAATCGGTGGGACCTTTTCCAATGAAAAATTTCTTTAAAAATTGTTTTATTTAATTAGAAATTGTAATATGTATTAAATTTTATTAGGATCGCTTCATAAATTACTATTGATTCTTAAATCCTTACAAATAAAATTTATGACTAGAAAAGATAATATAAAATTTTATGATACATCGGTTCATATTTCGCCATAGGCCTTAAGTAAAGCCCACTGAAAATGCATAAACTCCTAGAAAATAGTTAAATTATGACTCATGATCATAAAACAGTGGAATCTCCCATGATCGGACATCGAAGGGACCCAATAAATGTGTTTGTACAAGCGGTATGTCTTCTTAAAAGAACTTCTTTCCTTGAGAACGATGTCGGTGCTAGGAAACAGTGCCCTTAAGAAAAGTGCCCGTTTAGGAAGATTAAACCAGACCTTATTGAAATTGTTTTTTCTAGAGCGATATCTTTCTATATCTAAGACACGTAAATACAATTCGACTTCTTGGTAGAGGGTACACAAGATTCAGCTTGACCGAATATATAATTTTAGCTTGCCAGAGAAGAAATATGTATTTCAGGACTTTATTAAAAAAATTCTCTTTTTTTTTGTAGATTTGTATTTTTGGTACCATCGCAAACATTCTAAATATTATGGTGTTGACCAGAAAGGATATGGCCAAAGCTCCTATTAACAAAATCTTAAAATGGCTGGCGGTAGCCGACATGTTAGTTATGATTGAATATATACCATTTGCTTCATATCAATACATCTACATGAAACCTGGTAAGTATTAAAAAAAAATCTTTCTCGTAAGGTGATCTAAAGGTATCGAACACGCAATATTATTGAGTACTTTTTTTATAATAATTACACTGTTGCAAAAATGGACAAGCCGGTCATATGGCATTTTAACATAATTTGGGTACGCAGAATACAGAAAAGTTTTACTTTCCTTTAATTCGGAATTTCGGGGTTTTTAATAATTTCAATAAACTAAACCGTTTTTGAGTTACGCGAATACATGTTGTGCAACCTCCTCCATTTTCGAAATAACGGTATATCTCGAAAACCAGAGTCAATCTAAAATAAAAACAGCGAGCACCACTGGATTCAGCGTACCCGAATCAGGTTAAAACGCCAGG
Organism: Pollenia angustigena; assembly: GCA_930367215.1. Classification (NCBI taxonomy): domain Eukaryota; kingdom Metazoa; phylum Arthropoda; class Insecta; order Diptera; family Polleniidae; genus Pollenia; species Pollenia angustigena. The sequence goes on from OV884060.1 coordinate 203,744,529, forward strand.
TGCCCAGCTTGTTTAAAAAAAAAGTGTAAATTTTTTGCACAGTGTAATTATCCGGGAAACCATTAATATGTAATTGCATGTTTTTCCTTGTACGCCCAATGAAGGCAGAAACAATTTATTTATCCGTTTTAGATCTTTTTATAAACTTGGCATCGATTTGTTAGTGCATATTTTTGCATATTTTACCGTTTGCAGCATTTATTTGCATAATTTAGTTAAAATAGCCTTTTTGCAGCATTTTTTAGGTTTATAGAGCATATTTTGCCTTTTTAAGGCATATTTCGATAAATATAAAACTTTTGTTAGATGCCTAAAGAAGCTTTCGCAGCAAATAATTTTTTTTTTTTTTTTTTAAATCTGTTACTTCAATTTCGACATCTACATTTAATTTTTACTCTGAAATTGTTAGACAAAGTAGGTTGTCATTAAGGATAAATGTAATGCAATTTTTATCTAGACCAATTTTTAGTATTCCGATCGACTCAGAATCACTTTCTAAAGTGATCTAACGATATCCATCCGTCCGTCTGGCTGCTTGTCTGTCCATGTTAGCCTTGTGCGCAAAGTACAAGTTCCAATTTTGTAGATAATTTGATCAAATATGGACGAAGCCTTTGCGAATGGTGAGAATCGATCTACAATTTCACATCCAAATTATACTCTTTGTGTCCGCAAAATTTCTAATTATGATGGTATTTAAATGTAATTTCAATTTAGCGACCGTACCTAAAATCCCTTTAATACCCATATGGATGTTAAAATCTAGATAATATTCGGCGCAAACATCACTTATATGAATTTTAACCTAATATGGTCTTAAGCGATAATATTCTTAGGTTATATGAGAAATTTTTAATTTTTAGGGCATATTTTTAACATTTTTCAGGGCATATTTTCGGGTTTTTACTGCATATTTAATGCGTATAAAACGTGTTTTTTAGAGCATATTTCTGGTTTCCCTGGTAATTATCTTTAGCTATGCTCCACACTATTCAATAAGTTGCGCAATGAATATATAGCCCAATATTTCACTGAAAAATAAAAACCTTCCGAGCGGTAACAAGTATCAGTAAATAGGCCTAAATGAAGGCCTTATTTAGCAAACACAAGCCTTCCTCGCCTCATTCCATACTTATTTATTTTTTACACAGGTTGCCATTGGGAGCAAGCTCTTCCTCACCCCCCTTTAATAGCAACTTCGTTCCCTTACCAAAAAAAGGTAGTCTGGAAGGTCACTAAAAAAACTGAGCAAGTTCATTTATTCCTTCTTAAAGAAGGGTGTAGAGTATGTGTACTGAATATTTTGGAAGGGTATCGTACGAAGCGAATCTTAGAATGGAGCCTGCCACTTGCAGTCCTTTCAATATTTTCCGCTGGTTTATTATATTATAAACCCAGTAAAAACTTCGCCTTCAAAACAATGTGTAAAATAATCAGGAAAAAGTAAAAATACTACTTCCAATTATACTGAAAGAACCGATGAATTTTGCAAGGGAAGTTCCAAAATGAACGCATTTAAATGTAAATCATTATTTTTTACCTACATACATACATCTGAAAAATAAGAAGTTATATGGAAGGAAGCTACTAAATAATGAGTGAAAGAGGCTATTTATTTTACAAAATGTAGGCTTAGTTTTTACTGGGTAAGTATACACAGGCAATTTTATTGTAAAATATAAATTGTTGAACAATACTATTGCAAATGGATGGGTACCTTAAAATATAACTCATTTTCCCCTTTCGCAAAAACTTGTAGTTACATACTCTACTTACACACTGCTCTGGTTCTTTATGCCAAAACCGAAATAAAAGCAAAAAATGAAATGCAATTAGCAAATTAATAAAATACAAAGCAGAATGCTTTTGATACTTGAATTGCTGTAAAAAAGCTTTTTTAATTTTTCAAGTTGAACAAAATATAACCAAACTTATATGGATTTAAATTTATTGTTCTCCCCCAATCTATTTTCTGAAACATTATTTAAATCATTCATTTAGAAAAAATACATATGAATGTATTTTTTTAGTTTATTCTTAGATAAATTGCAATAGAAACGTTTTACGAAAAAAACTTTCGTAGTAACTTTTTTCGCTTTAATTTCCGCAAACATCCGGATTACGACAGGTTGACAATTTTTTTTAGTCCTAATGGTAAAATAAATATAAAAGACAATGCGAGACGCCTCACAATCAACGAAACATCAAAGTTAATGTAAGCAAAATTCAATGGAAAAATTATTTCACGAAATTCTGAAGTAATTTTTCTGGGAAATTCCTCAAATCTTAAGGCAAAGTAAAACTCCTACAAAAACCACATTCAATTTGTTTTTGTAAAATTATTGTACAAACCAGTGTTCGAAAATGAACAGAATATTATTTAGCGATCGGCTCACACACCCAGAAAAATATTTATTTTTTAGTGTTTGTGTAGACGAACACAAGCCTTAATACCGTTCGTAAACTATTTTCAAGAAAGAGCCGAATATTATATATTGAACTGTTCTTCGCTTAAAACAATTGCAGTGTTACTGTAGAAAAACATTATATTTTAAAAATTAATACGATTTCCGTATGACGTGCTAATTTCATATATGATAAATACACTGAAATTTATTGTTTTGTTTAAATTGTGTAAAATTAATTTCCTGGCTTAGTTTTTTTCGTATGCGTATTTTGTTTTTGTAAAAAAATTTTGGTTTTTTTTACCAGCCAAAAATGCGCTAAGCACAACAGAAACTCACGAGCACTAATGAGCTGAACCGAGCACAATGAAGTTTTTGGTTAAAAAAACCGAACGGAATTAAATGTTTTCATCTTTTTGTTGAGTTGGATAAGAACAGTATTATTTTTGTGTTCGAAAGATGACAAACAGGGAAACGTTTTTTTTAATGATTAATTTCCCCAAATCTACCGAACACTAAGAAGCGATATTAAGTATTTATTTTCGAACACTGCTTGAAACATCCTCTGTTTCCTGCGTTAAACTGTTCTTGGCGGGGAAGCATCGTCGTTATTTCTGAAAGGCAAACAGGACAACTTGTTTGTTATCGTGAGTTTTACGTTTCATCTTGCATTGGCATCGTATAACTGTATCGAGTTGTAGTTTTTGCGGTTTTTAATATAAACCATGTGCAATCATTTGAGGGTCCAATAAGACGTGACATAACCATAACAGTTGTTGAAACCAACCATCGCGTCATAACTTTGATATAAATATCATCATATATATATAGTAAGAATATTTCTCAACAAAAAAAAAAAAAATCAAAAAAATCAAAACCGTACAAACCAATTGCACTTTAGTTTCTGTTGTTAACGTATGGAGTACCAAAAAAGCTCAATCAGATTTGGTGGAGAACAATTTAAATCCAAATCGATTACTCGTGGGGACCTAATTGCTCAAAAACTGATTTTGGATGCTCTAGCCTTTCTATACGAAAGTTTAGGTCGACCGATGACTTGGGAAAGAAGCTTCAAAATTGTATGACACCGTAGCGAAGTAACTTTGAATAGTTAGCCAAAAAAACTTGAAGTGTAAAGTGTAAAGTTTAAATCAAAAATAAGAAATAATTGTTTTTTTCTTTTAATTACAGGCGAAAAAGACTTTAGCTATTTTTGGGCCGTCTACGTCCTATTCCATATGCATTTTACCCAAATATTGCATACCATTTCCATTGGATTGACGGTTACGTTGGCTCTATGGCGTTATATTGCAATAAGGTATGATTTATGGGTGGATTGTATTTGATTTACCATTTGCATGTTTATGATTTTTTTAAAATAATTTAAGACGAATTTTAGACTGGCTAAATCAGCGATGCTAATTATCGAAAAAAAAAGTTTCCTTTGTTTACTTATCCTATTTACGATAAAAATCTGCAAGATGTTCTGACAAATCCGAGCAGTGTTTACTGCCTGTTTAATGATTTCGAACGTCAACGTTCGGATACAAAATTATAATTAAAACAAAAGCAAAATTCTTAAATTTTAATTAAAAATAAATAATAAAAACAAATACAAAAACAAAATTCTAAAATTTGTTTTTGTTTTAAATGTAAGACGTAAGACGTGTAAAGGACCCGTTTTAGATAATTAAAAAAAAATAACAAAAAAGTGAAGATTATTTTTTTTCACAAAAAAAATTATTTATACACATAGTATAACGGTTTTTCTATGACGCAGGGGCAGTGTTGCCAATTTAGCCATCTATTTCAACTTCTTTAGCCATACAATTTTTTTCCGTTTTTGCTTTTAAAATAATAACTTTTTATGTTCTTATAAAAATTTAAAAAAATTGCTTAAAGTAAAATATAAATGTTTAAGAATTAAAACGCATTTCATTTAAATCACAACTTTTACAAATGTAGAAAATCGCTACAAACGATGCTGAAAAAACATCTTTCAAAATAAAGAAACATTATTCCAATATTAAATAAATAAAATGAATCAACACAGAATTTACTATAAAGTTGCTTACACTTCCACAGTAAAATGCGGAAGTATAGAGGGTATATTTAGCCAAGTAAACATCGTTCAGATCAGCTGATTACTTTGTATTTGCCGTCTTCAAAATAATTCAGTAGTTGACTACCCGACTAAAACTGCAGCCAGCAGCATTTGTAGTCGTGTGTTCGTGTATCCTGCTGTGGTAAATGTGTTTAAAGCATAATTTGGGAAAAATGTTACTTAGCAACCCTTAATTCGATGTTGTAAATTGGAAAATATTTTGACCATAGAGCAATTCCATATGAAAACGATCAAAATTGGCAAATTTTTGGACGACCCCTCTCCGATTTTAAAATAAATAGTCTCAATCGATTGCCCAGCAAAAAATAATGTACCTACATATTTTTTTTTTTTTATAGTGACTGGTTTAGTGGTGGTGTACACCACTGTCATGTGAAAAATTGAAGAATTCTTCATAAGGGACCTCATTGAAAGTTGTTTAAAAAAACTACTAAAGCGATCGCAACGAGTGATAGCTCGTTGGAAAGGTATTGAATCAGGCTTTAATTGAAAAATAAAATTTTCCTAATTTTTCTTAGAAATTTACCTTTAAATTTTCCCATGAAAATTAAATTTTCCGATTTTCCACAGAAGCTCCTAAATTTTCCGGCTAATTTTTTTTTTTGGATTCCTCATAATTTTTGCTTTAAGAATCAGCAATAAAAAAATGGGCCCCGACTCCTTGTTTGGACAGGAGAAGAGCATTTAAGAGACCACCTTGTTAAAAATACATTTTAAAAATTATTTTACAGTTAAAAATACATTTATGAAGAAAAAATCTTTCTTATTTTGCTGCTTATACTTAATTACAATATTTATTAAAAATTTCAATTGTCTTGGCATCATTATAAAATTAAAGTAACTTTAAATTTAGCACGTCGGCAGACGAAGAGTACCGCTTTACATTAATTGACATATCAGAAATATTTGGTATGAAGCAATCAAACTTTTGCGTTCCAGTTATAGTTTTGACATTATTATATCTGTTTTGAATTCGTCGCTCCATGGCATCGTGTTCTTTTTGAGTGCATAAAACTGTGTTAATGGCAATTTCCTTGCTTTGAATCCACGAAAACAAATGTTGTACATTTAAGATCTGGTCAGTATATGGCCTTTGCAAACTTGCCTTAGTCGCCATGCGTTTTAGGGTTCCCCCTAACGCATCGCATGGGCCCTTACCGTGGGACGTCGCGAAAAAGTGCCACTCGACCTTGCAGTTTTGTTCTTCTTCAATTATGCAAAGATTGTAAAAATTTTTTTTATTCTTGTACTGAGAGGCCGCGCCGTCTGAGAAAAACGTTACTTTGTCGATTGCATCGAATTTTGATCTTAAGAATTCAAACAGTTTCATTTGAAATAAATAAACGTACACATAATTATGAGCTAAACTCTCCGCGACAACAACAAGGCTTACGGTCTGTAGTTCGTTATCTTCATTTTGGGCTAATTTCTCCTTACTTTCCTTTAGAAATTTCGATTGCATCTCGGATATGAAATGGTGCGCCTTCAGTTCATTCAACTTGAATCCGAATTCCTCGATGAATTCCGGAATCTGCTTTACCACGGTCTCAAGGGAACATCTGCCGCTGCTAATTATCCACTGTTTGAAATGCACCTCCTGAATTTACAGCTGTTCAAACTTTTCCGCCAAATATTGCTCTAGCTCGTCAATCTTCGGACAATTGTCGCATTTGGACAGATGACAATTTTCCGTGGGGTATGCGCACAACGACTTCGACAGGAGGTCCCTATATGTTTCAATTTCACCGTGAAATACTTTCAATTTCTTGCATGGAAAGAAAATTAATTTGATGTTTTGATGAAACATGCAAACGCAGACTGAATGCGTTCCGTGCCTGTCTAATGCCAGCACGCATTCTTTTGGTCGTAGGATGGCAAACTTAGAAAATCCCACTTTTTCTGCTGGGTATTTCTCATTGAACTGATGGTATGCTTCGGATAGATTACATAATAATAATCAGCGCTGCTTGTGTACTTTTTCTCCATCTTCACGTGTGATAACATAGTCACGTGTACCTGGGCAGGCGCGGCTGTTGTCATCATTGCAGTAAAAATCTTGAATCAATTTCACCGTTGCTTCGCTGAGGGTCCTTGAGCCAAATTTCTTGGTGGGAGTCGCCAATATGCCCTTCTGTCGAACTAATTCTTTGCTTCTTCTCGCGATGTAAAAAGATGTTTGAAACTGTTCAGAAATCTTGCGTATAGACCATGATTGAGGCAGCACAGATAAAATGAGATATTTCTCCGGAAAAGTGGTCGCTAAATTGAATTTTCTTTTCAACTGCTCAATCATTTGTTTGCAGTCATCAATGTCATCTGCTTGACTGCATTCGTTATCAGAGCCTTCATCAAATATTGTCGCGATTGCACTCATAACCTTGCCTTTTTTCTCTTTCCTGTATGTTTCACTTCGCAACTTTCTTTTTCTAATATGCGTTTCACCTAAAGTGGTAATAGCCTCATTCAAAGGGCTCAAAGACATATTGACCATCGGAATGTCTGCCTCACTATCAGATGAAACATTTTGTTCACTTGTCATTTCACTCTCGGATTGTGGCTGCATTTGTTTCAATGCATTTGCTTGTTGAGACAAATCGATTTTACACTTGGGGCAAATGAATTCTGCTTCTTCACCGTATTGTATATTTAATTCATTCATGTATCGCTTCGAAACACCAGTTAATTTTAATACTTTTATCTTTTTCGAACGATGTCCACTCTTGTTAAACGGATTGCAGCAAAATTTATTCATTTTACTTTAAATTGTCTTTACAGCTTCACTCTTTACTTTACAAAAAAAAAAAAACACTTTAACACTTTCACGTTTAGTATTTAACTGAAATTTGACTCAGAGTGTGTGAAGTATTTATATTTATTTTTTGGTAAAAAATAGGTAAAAAAAATAAGCGATATTTGCTTTTCTTTAATAGGAAAATTTGCGTGAACTACTGGTCATAAAATGTTTTTTAAAGAGGGACTTAATTGGTTACTGCCAATAAGCCGACCACAGGTCATAAAATGTTTTGCAAATTTTTTAAATTACCAGGTAATAAATATTTCGCCATATTTATGGAAAATCCGTGTTTTATGACTTGTTTCTGCACGTGTCATTTTAGGCGAAATATTTATTACCTTTTGTGCCATTACATGCCACTGCTGCTATTATCCATGGATTTATGGCCGATCTTGTGAAGGCAGGCAGACCATATTCACTACACACTCAACTTGGGGCTCTTAAAAAAAATTGATTTTTTCTTCATAAATGTATTTTTAACTGTAAAATAATTTTTAAAATGTATTTTTAACAAGGTGGTCTCTTAAATGCTCTTCTCCTGTCCAAACAAGGAATCGGGGCCCATTTTTTTTATTGCTGATTCTTAAAGCAAAAATTATGAGGAGTCCAAAAAAAAAAAATTAGCCGGAAAATTTAGGAGCTTCTGTGGAAAATCGGAAAATTTAATTTTCATGGGAAAATTTAAAGGTAAATTTCTAAGAAAAATTAGGAAAATTTTATTTTTCAATTAAAGCCTGATTCAATACCTTTCCACTCGTTGCGATCGCTTTAGTAGTTTTTTTTTTAAAACAACTTTCAATGAGGTCACTTATGAAGAATTCTTCAATTTTTCACATGACAGTGGTGTACACCACCACTAAACCAGTCACTATAAAAAAAAAAAAAATATGTAGGTACATTATTTTTTGCTGGGCAATCGATTGAGACTATTTATTTTAAAATCGGAGAGGGGTCGTCCAAAAGGTGATCGCTTTCATATGGAATTGCTCCATAACAATAAAATATGTGTACCTACACTACAATAGTGGAGAGGGTACTATGCATTTGTGCTGATGTATGTAACAGCTTTTAGTATACCGATCGACTCAGAGTCAGAATCTATGTCGGTTTGACTGACTATTCTATCTTACTGGTTTTTTATTGTAGATTTGGACTCAAAAGGTTGGGTAAATGTTATCATGATTATGATTTACTTTCAAAATATTTAAAACTAATAGGCACGAGTGATTCCAATGACATGAACAATATCGACATCAAATTTATCGACGATTTAATTTTTAAAATACTTAAATATAAATTTACGTTTATTCTTATGTTACAAACTGATATCAACTTACAATTTCATTAAGGGTTTTCATTTCATTTCAATTTTTTTTTTTTTTTTTTGTTGGAAAAATTGACGTGAACGGGTTTTTTTTTTTTTTTTTGTAAAAAGTACAAACTGTCAAATAATTCGTGGAAGTAATTGATATTTTTCAAGATGCCGAATAAAAGTGTTAAAAGTGAGTTTATTAATTATTTAATTTAAAACGAAGTGAATGGTGTCATTTTTCATCATAATATTCGACTACAAAAAGTTACCTCAAAATGGCGATTGTCTGCCAAAAAGTCGAGTATTTTATTAACTTCAGCTTCTGTCCATTTTTTAACCCCATTTCTTTTGTTTAATTCTTTTTAATAACTTTTTTAATTGCACACATTCTTAATATAAATTTTTCTTTTTGAAAGATTAAATGAGAAAGAAGTTATTTTTGCAATGTTGTAACTATAAAAAATAATTTTTAAAATCAGAGTTGTACAATTGAAGAGTTTATAAAAAGAGATGCAATTTTTCGTATTTTGTATTAAAAATTAACAAGTTTTTATGAATACCCTTTGTACACTTGCATACATTTCGGAGGAACGCATGGAAGATGTTGAAAATGTGAAATACGCGTTCACACTTGAAACATCTAACATCTACTATCAATAAAAAAATGTCACCATTTCTGAAAAAAAAAACTTTTATTTTTTTTAAATACTTTTTTTCTAGAAAAGTGCCAACATTTCAAAAGATAACACCAAAATGTATTTCTAATTCATATCGTTTCATAATTTTAGCAAAATTAAGCAAAATAAGGCTTGCAAAAAAGGAAAAACTTGAGAAAAGGTAACGCTGCTTTCAAAGCAACTTCCATTTTGTCAGTGATGCCACAATAATAACAGAATTAATTGCCACTTTTCTAGTGATGACACTAAAAGAATCGAATAATGTAAAAGGGAACAAACTGAGCTAGTAACATTCTGTAACATACAGTCTACAACTGACATTAAATGTTTAACATTAACACTAAAATGATGTTAGTGTAAAGTATAGACTCATCATGTTAGAGGTTTTCTCATGTTATAAAACGGTTGTTAATGCAAATGTTTTAATAACGCTTTTATAACATCATGTTATAACAGCAAATCATGTCAGTTGTAGACGGGGAGTAAAGATGTTGCAAAATTTTGATTTTTAGTCCTATGTATTTCTTATGGGAAAATTCCAACATCTTCGTAAATTTTTAATGTTAATTGTTGACAAGTGTGAAAAGGCTATAAAGCGGAAAATTACATCTTTTTATCCTGATTTTTTTTACACTTGGTTATAGTTTGATAAAAATGTAATTTTGGTGGAATTTTTTTTCTTATGGTTGTTGTAACAAAAATTACATTTTTCCTCTTTTCCATATTTCCAACAAATAAAAAAACTGAAATGAATACCCTTATTCTAAAAATTTCTTAATAAATTATTCTTGTATTGTAATTGAATTTTAATGTGTTTTTATTTAGAAAAGTTTTTTGCCATTTTTCACGTAAATTTGGTCATTTTTGGTAAACAAGTTTTGGCAACACTGCACAGGGATAAACTGCGGCATTTTCTGTCTTTCTATAAAAAGTGTTATTGTAAAATAACACTGAATTTTCAATGCCCGTTTCCAGCATCCCTTTTAATATTATGCAGCCAAAATTAAATTTAATTTCTGTTAAATCTCAATTTTAAATATTTTAAAATGCGTAGATTGTGGTAAAAAAAAATTTTTTTTTATTTTCCTACTGCTCTTTGTTGATCCGGAACTAAAATGTCTGTGGGAGTAGCTGATGAATGAATTTCAACAATTTTGTTACAACTTTTTGTTTAGAATATTAATTCATATTTTTTAATTTGTAAATTTATTTCAAACGTTTTTTTTTTTTTTCAAAGGTCATTGAAAACAAAAACAAGTGCGAAGGCTATATTCGACCTTGCGGTAATTCAGTTTATCTATACTTATGTAAAAGTATTTTTAAAAATTTTCTGTAGATAAACAAAAAAGGAGTGTTTTTTCCTTTACTAAAAAATAATGATGCATTGCAATTGTGTAATATCCCTGCAAATAAAATTGGACCACCTGATGCATTTTGATAAAATGGACTACACCATGGACTGGTCCGATGTAATGCAAGCATGGACCATGTCATTGTTAAAAAGTGTTTGTAGTGAGACGACATGTCTTCGTTTTTTAACGACATGCTTTCGTTTTTAAACGACTTCAAAACTAATCCTCTTGAGTGTACCATGGAGTAGTTTTAAAACTACTCCTTAGTGGTCCAAAGGTGGGTTATATGGTCCTCTCCTAGGACATCGTAATGTTAAATAGACCAGGTTTTTTCCATACATTTGGGTTAGTTTTGGACTAGTCCTGGTCCCTTGTGGACTACTCTTTATTTGCAGGGATGTATGTATATTTATCAAGTTGCATGCACCTATACAAAGTGATACATTTTTCTCCATTGCAATGGAACAAAATATTAACCCTTATCGTGGTTGGCGAATTTAAAATACGCCTGCGACTGTTTGGTAATAGATTAAAGGAAAAAACTTCACGTTGTACATTTGACCCATCAAGGGGCACTGCCGGGGCCAAGTTTAAGAATTTTAATAAACCCATGCAGTACCTAGGATGCCCCTAGATGGGTCAAATGTATGTCCACCCCCACTTTATTTTTCATCTTAATTTTTTATTTCTAACATACCTATCCGGTATATCCATTCCTTAAGGGGACTCCCATACATAATGTTCAATATAGACTAGAAATATATTGAAGAATAGCCCGATAACTGCCAAGGAGTCGCCCCTAGGGGAACAAAATGTATGACCGAACATTATTAGTTTTTTGTCCCTAACATTTTCTCAAAACATATTTTCCCTTTATCTCCACTTCTTAAGGGTGCTCCCATACAAATATTGCGTTTTAAGAAATTCTTAAATAAATTAAAATTTTCCGACTTTTGTGAATAAAAAAAGTTGTTTACAGATTTTTATCATTTATGTCTTGTTTTATTTGCAGCTTCGTTTTTTATATGTCTGGAAAAATAAGAAGCATAGCAGCTTTTCTTAATTTTGGTGCATTATTAAAAAACAAAAATTTTAAAATAATTTTTTTTTTTACCAAAAAAAAATTATGTTTCTAAAACGACTGCGCATCTTAGAAAAAAGTTAATCTTTTCTTAAAGGTAATTTAATTGCGGAATTTCGTTTTTTAGTAATTTCAATAAAATAAACCGTTTTTGAGTTACGCAAATATATGTTGTGCAACCTCCTCCATTTTCGAAATAACGGTATATGGGTAATTCCAAAGTGTTGAACGTGACAGTCGTACGCATCAAAAATGCAATAACATTTTGAGCAAAAAATATTTTTACGTTCTATTAACCCGTAAATTATAGCACTAAGGAAGCACTGTTATCTATGCTAAAGTTTATGGAGGGCGCGATTCTAGGTCAAAGATAATGGCAAAAGAATTAGCGGTTCGAACGTGAAAAAAACAGAAGTAGTTTTTGTGGCCATGTACAAAAAGGCATAATTCAGCGAAACCTGGCCCAATTTTTTAGTAAAACAACTTTGAGAATTTTACGTAGCAATGTAACATTAAAATGTCTTGGTTTGATTCCAAAATCTTCTGTATTTTCTTTTTTTTAAGCCAAAATCTGGGTCGATACGTGACATTTCGAACGTGAAATTTTTTCCATAATAATAAAACTGAATAATGATCAAAATAAAATAAAAATTTACCGTTAATCCGACTAACATATTTCTCTTTGAACTCTTCCTTAGATTACAGACCATGTAAGAAAAGATTTTGGAATAATTTTTATCAAATATCACCTCTTTTAAGAAAGATAAATATTAAAGAAAACATACAATAAAACATTCTCACAAATAAGAAATTACGTTTGCACAACTTTGCAGTCTGATTGTTCATCTAAGTGAACAAATTAATGGGTGAATTTATAAAATGAGTAAAATCTGAACATTTCTCTATAAAAATATCGTAAAATAATCAGCTTTTAATAACTTTTAAATTTTCGGTCACGGTGGACCTTTTGACGGAAATGCCCATATCTCGAAAACAAGAGCTAACCTAAAAAAACGTTTAGTGTACCCGAATTATGTTAAAACGACAGGTGCCCGGCTTGTCTCAAAAAAAAAGTGTCAAATTCTAACACAGTGTAATTTTACACTAGTATTGCGAAATCTTATGGAAGCTTAAAAACATTTATTTCCCAATATTTATAGATAATTTAACAACTGACATATAATCTTTTATTTAAACCATATTTTTGTTAGTTTTACTCATTTATTTATTTTGCTATCATTTGCACCTAAACAAATAATCTGCTTACAATTGCCGTCATATTTTGCAACAACTTTCAAGCTCTTGTATTTACAGACATCCACATGGAGCTTGTGCAACTTACCTATTGTCTCACTGCAGGGAATCCATATTGTTTTCATTCATCATCTCGCCGATTGTTTGTTTTCCAACATTGTTTGTGTTTAAAGTGCGTAAACGAATGGTGAGAGACAGTGTGGTGCCACTCTACCATGTTGATGCAGATAAGGGCACACAATTATACAGGTTTGAAAAAATTACTATATACATAAGTAAAATAAATTGTAAAGTTAACATTAATAGACTATAGACTAAAGTGTTAGGACTGACGTTTTCATTAAAAATTTTATTTATAATATGGTTTTGTTTATTATACAGAAATTTTCAAGACATACTAAGTTTTTTAATTTCGAAATTAATTCGCTTAAGTTTTATACTAAGACTTGAAAGTATTTTTCTAACACTTTTAAGTCTCATATTAAATAAAAGACTTTCAAATCGTTTACTAAGACTTACAAGTCTAATACTAAGCATTTTAAGTATAATACAAAGACTTTCAAGTTTTTTACTAAGGCTTTCAAGACTAGTCTGAGGCTTTTAAGTCTTAGTATAAGTAAAGGTGTACAAAAAACGTCAAGTTGTATGCTAAGATTCAAGTATTATACTAAATAAGACTTTTAAGTCGTATGCTAAGACTTTAAGTCGTATACTAAATAAGATTTTAAAGTCCTAACTAAGACTTTCAAGTCTTATACCAAATAATTTAAGTTGTTGCAAAGACTTTTAAGTTTTTTAAGCATTGTTCTAGGGCGTTCAATGGATTGTATAAGACTTTAGAGTTTTAGTATAAGACTTTCAAGTTTTAGTATAAGACTTTCAAGCTTTAGTATAAGACTTTCAAGTTTTTCACTTAAACTTTCAGGTGTAATCTATGACTTTCAAGGCCTATACTAAGGCTTTTATACCAATGAAACTTATACTAAGCCTTTTACGTGCTATGCTTAGATTTTAAGTCTTATACTAAGATTTGTAGTTTCATATTAGTCTTTTACTAAGACCTTAAAAATTTTGTACTAAGACTTTAGGTCTAAAGCTTCGTACAGACGGTGGTCAGATCTTAAAATGTTGTCATTAAAATTGCCTAAAAACGTCTTGCAACTGTGTGTGCATTGTAAGCTCTGTTTTATTTGACAGATGTGTAAAATTAATGCATTTGACAATGCCACAATTGTCAGAAAAATTACAACATTGTAAGATCTGTACGAAGCTTAAATAAAAAAATTTTTTAATATTTTACTAAGACGGTGTTCAGATCTTACAATGTTGTCATTTTTCTGACAATGGTGTCATTGTCAGATGCATTAATTTTACACATCTGCCAAATGAAAATGAGCTTACTGTTCACACAGTTGCAAGACATTTTTAGGCAATTTTAATGACAACATTGTAAGATCTGACCATCGCCTGTACGAAGCTTAAGGCTGTCAAGTCTTATAATAACATATTTACGTCTTATCCTTAAACTTTAAAGTCTAATACTAAGACCATGAAGTCTAACTAAAGTTCTTAGCTTTAAGTCTTATACTAAGAATTGTAAGTCTTATACGAAGATTTTTTTAATCTAATACTTAACTTTACAGACTCTTATACTTATACTTTTGAAATTGTGAAACTGGCAGTTATAAAAATTACCAAAGGTTAAAAAAAATTTGTTGCATTTCTATATAAATTTAAATTTCACTTATGTTTTTTAATATCTACTACATATTACTGTTTTTTATTTATTTTTTTTCGTATTTTATGGCAGAAAGAAGAAAATAAAAATTTATTATGTATTTCTTTAATTAAAAGATTTTTTCATATTTTTATTATTTAATAACACTTATAAATGTTTTATATTTTTCTCATAGGATTAACTTTTGGATTCATTCGGTTATTATAAAATTATTGCCCTGCTGTATTCTGACTATAATCAGTTTCATTCTGATGAAAGTGTTGTGTGATGCATCGAAACGCAAGCAAAAGCTTAAAGAATACAGTAATCCAAGAACGAGTACACCACAAGAACAAGCATGTTTGCAAAAAAGCAGGTAAATGTTTAATATGATGTACATGTACATTAGTAATGTCCCAGCGGTAACTAGAATGAGTAAAGAGGCCTAATAGAAGGCCTTATTTAGCAGTCACAAGCAGTCAGAAGCCCTTCTCGCTGCATTCCATACTTATTTATTTTTTACACAGGTTGTCATTGGGTGTAAGGCCTTCCACATTTCCTTTAAAAACAACTTCGATCCCTTCCCAAAGAAGGGAGTAAGGAAGGTCACTAAAAATAAAAAGTAAAAAAAACAGAACACCTTCCTTTCTCCCTTCTCAAAGAAGGGAGTAGCGAATGTGTACTGAATATTTCAGAAGGTCTTTTAAAAAGAAGTTTATACCTTCTAGAAGGCATACTTCTATAGGCAGGATATCATGCGAAGCGAATCTTTTAGAAAGGAGTATAGAGGCCTTCCAAAAGGCCTGCCACTTGCGGTCCTTTCAATATTTACCGCTGGGGTTTGCTTTTTTGTGTGTAAATATGTATGTATGTAAATATATGGCGACATCCATAACAAAAGAATTTCATTGCACTAGAACAATTTTTAAGATAAGCCAGTTAATTTAATTAGTCGAAAACATATAAAAACATTTTTGCAGTTTTCACTTTAAAATTTTTTCTATTTTAAATTTACAAATCAATATTTCACATATTTCATATTTTTATATTTATTTATTCTACAGACCGCCGAAATGTGACCGACGCACAGATCGTACCACTATGCTCTTGGTTGCCGTTTTAATACTCTTCCTAATCACAGAATTTCCCCAGGGAATTTTAGGTCTACTGTCTGGCATTATGAAGAAATGTTTTTTTAAAGCCTGCTATGCACCCTTTGGCGAATTAATGGATTTATTGGCTCTTATAAATGCGGCTATTGATTTTGTTTTATACGGTTTTATGTCCAAACAATTTCGCACAACATTTAAATCGTTATTTTTCAAGAAACGTTTTGGCAGCATTGAAATGACTCGAACCACACGCCTGACAACGACCTGTGTATGACTTCCAATTAAACATTTGCTACTTGCCAAAACTAGACCATCTGTATCCCAAACCAGTACAATTACTAGAAAAACAACAACAACAACAACTCTTACAACAGAATTGGGAAAATCAATGGACTTGGAATCAACAATAGACACCGATCCTGCAGAGCAGTAGCTAATATAGAAAAAAGAGTGTGATATTTTTAAATACATTTTGCTGTTCTTTTTATTTATTTTAATTTATTCTTTAATTAAAACCAAGGCGAATTCATAACAGGTAGACTCCCCTAAATTCTCTTTAGAAAATGCCTACTTTGGATGTCAAAATCAGTTGTTGCGTCAAACGTTATTTAAAAAAAAATATAATAAAATTTATTTAAAAATTTGCCAGAACTTAGAATAATTAATTGCTCTTTAAAAGACACTATTATTTTTCACTTTCAAAACGTAATGCCGGGCAAACTTATTTTAAATCAAGAAGAAGAATAGAAAAAATTTTTGACAAACAAACCAACTAACATCACATGAGCTGTCAAGGCCATCTGTTATGATTTCGCCTTGATTAAAACTTAAACAGCCAAACAAACCACACAAGCAGTTTGATAACAACAATAACCGGATGTTTGTTTAAATATTAAAAAATATTTTGATATTCAAACAAACATTGTTCATACTTTTTTCATTCGTTTGTTAAGTTGCTTGTGTGGTTTGTTTGGTTCTAAATTTATAATTACAATATTTTTGAGTAAATATGAGGTGTTCCATAACAACACTTTACAGATAAAATATCGTTCATTAGATTTAATAAATTGTTATTATTCTTAAAAACGTTTGCAATTCAACTTAATTTTGGCGGAAAAAAGTAATTTTAAGAATATTTTTTGCCAAAACAAGGCATTTCAATAAATATTAATATCAAAATTAAATAAATCCAATTTGCCGGATGAAAACGCGATGTTGTCAAATTTGCTATTTGGATAATTTAATAGATATTCGATTTTGTCTGATTGGCCGGGCTTAACATACGATTTCTAGATGCTGTAATGCAGTCAATTGTCTTCGCCAGTAATAATTTGATGGAAAAGTTACTTCTTTTTATGGCGTCCGAGCAGTATTTCGGACATGCAAATTCTTCATTCAAAGTATTTCGGCTTAAACGCATTTTGTACTCAATTTTCTTACAATGGGATGAATCCTGCTTGAAATTGAACTCAAACATTTTTAAATTGCTTATTGCGGGGCTTCTAATGATTTTGGAAGTTTTTTTTTTCTTTTGAGTTTGACTAACATCTTCATGGACTCGTGCCTCCAATCCATTATCTGCTCACATTTTTGACTCACCATTCAGTTTTTGCCTTTCATGACCAAATCACTATTTCTGAACTGCACAAATCATCTCGCGGTAGTTGAAATCAATGGAGTCGATGCCCATGATAAGCTTCGGTGATCAATCGATGTCTTTCAGTTGCCCATTTTTTTCTTAAATTTAAGAAGTAAAGCAAAACTTTCCTTAAACGATGCTTTGCTGCAAAAAATTCAGCATTTTCGAAGTGAGTTTAAGAAAAAGATGTTTGTATACCATTTAAAATACCACATAAGTTATTAAAGACACAAACCCTGGCGATTCTGAACTCCGTACTTTTATATTGTATACCAGTGTTGCCACTTTGTGGGTAATTACCCGAATTTGGTATAATTTATACTGTCGTGGGTAGAGCGTGGGTAATTTCTCTAAGGTGTAATTTAGGTGTAATTTAAAATTCTTACTTCAGATACCCATATAAAATAAAGATCCGATGTCAGTAATGACATCGGTTTCTTTTTAAGAAAAGTCTTCAATCATTTAATATATGTATATTTTCAAAAGTTCGATAATGAATGTCGCAAGAGGGACTCTTAGATTTGGGTTAAGATGGCTATCATAGTGATTTAGAACCTGAGGCTTTTTGAAAAAAGTAATTCAAACTAAAAACAAGCCTGGCGGAAGAAATGTTTCCAATATTCCAACATATACATCCCAATTATGAATGAAAATTCCACGGGAGTTTTTTCCCTTTTCCTATTGAAATTCAATTGTAAAATGGGAGAAGGTAATAAACTCCAGCGGAATTTTGATTCATAATTGGGCTGATAATTAATTTTATTTTCATCTGGCAACTTTCAAATGCTTTAGTTTGAATAATATTTAACGCCCTTAACAGTTGTAATTATGAAAGGGACGGTTGTATAAATTCCTGCAGGCATTTTGCATACTAAATAAGGTATAAAGGGTATTTTTAAGACCATGAAACTTAAAATGGTAGACAACACAAAAAATTTATTTTAATCACAGATTAATACGCGGCATTATCAATTGAAACTTATTTCAAACAAATAGGCAACGCGCCTGTTCTTGACGAAATGCATTGCAGACGTCCAATTTCGATCCTCTCTTTCGAGCATTTCGATGGTTTTCTTCTGCAACCTCGTAACTCAAAACAACTACATTTCAGGAGAGACAAAATACTTTTTTTTACCAAATATTTTAAACTTTTTGCTATATATTCTTTTATAATACATGAATTAGGAAAAATTCCGATATTCCGCCATACAAAAAAATTTGCAATATTGTAAGGCGGTATTTACTGATTACTTTTCCGGTTAAAACAAAAAATCGGAAAAAATCGAGTAACGTGGTTTCAGAAGAAAACTAACGATTGCTGGCTGCATGTCACCAATTAAATAAACAATGTTGAACTCCAAGACGTCAATTGTTGCCTGTTTATCAGCATTTTGAACCTTCTCTAGATATATGCAACCAAATGTGGAAGTTAAACTCACTATTTTAGGAGTTTTATTTTATGTTTTATTAATAGTTTTAATAGTTTTAAAATCTTTAATTTTATTTTTATTAATTTTGCTGGTGGTAACACTGTTGTATACCCAGTTATATCTTCTTAAATTGATTTTACCAGAAAATTTTTCAACTAAAAATTTAGCGTTTTGTTATGGAAGTCCCCATTTTTATTCAATCAATAAAACAAATAAAATATGTTTCACAATTATAGTTGATATTTTTATGTCTGTTAACAATTAAAATTGAATATTTATTGAATGTAATTAAATTAAATTAAAAATTTTGTATATTTTTTTTATATTTACACTTAAAGTTAATTATTATAAATGTCCATTTAAAGTCTTTCAGCAAAAAAAAAAAAAAAAACAAACAAACAAAAACTGTATAATTTTCATAGAAATTTTTATACAACAAAATTATTCTTAAAATGAATATAATGAATTTTTAAGGAAGCGGAAGTTCTAAGAATTTCTTGTACAGTATTATTTAAATTCTTAACTTACTTAGATTTAATTCGAATTAGCGAAAATGCGTTCCTAAACGAACTAAATTAAAGTATACAATTAAAGATTAACTAATAAATAAAAACAGAAAAAATTAAAATTTTTTATTTACGTAAAAAGAGAACAATGCGAATTATTACTATTTGAAAAAAAAACCCTTACAGTATCTCACAAAAATTTTGTTCATACTCTAAGGCCCTAATTATGTTTAACACAACGCAATGCCAAAGAATTAGATTGAAAGAAAAAACAAAATCATAAATATTTTGTTATTTTGTTGCTGCTTTCTACAGAAATTCATGTACCGTTTTATCATTTTCAACGCTACAAGTTATGAGGCGTTTGAAATTCTAAAACGCAAAAAGAATTTCTGTAGAAGGCGACAACAAAATTACAAATTAATTATGATTTTGATTTTTCTTTCAATCTTAGTCTTTGGTATAGCGTTGCGTTTTACATAATTAGGGCCTAAAGGCTCAGTTAAGGCGAACGTTGCTGTACCGTATCTGTACTGTATCCATCAGCTGTTCGCTTTTTGTTATATGAAAACCAATACATACGACAATTATTTTCAATTTTCGTTTTCTTTTAATAAATGAGGCAGCACTTGCATCATCTCCTAAAATGTCATGGTCACTTAACGCTGGGTCTCCACGTAGCAATTTTTATTGCTAAGTACAAGCAATAACGTCGGCAGAACAATGACAGAACAATGGAGCAATGATTGCTGATTATATTGCTGGAGAACATTTGTTATTGCTTTGCCATAAATTTGCAATTTTCACCTCGAGTAGTTGTATGTTGTGTTTTGAAGTGATTGTTAAATTTTCTTTTTCAAATTAATTAATTAAATTAATAAAATAATTGTCGTAGCTGTGTTTTGTATTGCTTTTTGTTTATTTGCGTATGAAAAAAACCTAAAACTTGTATTGTTCTATTGAGCAAATAAAAATATACAAAAAAAAAACAAATTCGTCGTTTGCTTTTGTTGATATTGACGTTTATTTAAAAATATAATATATAAAATAATTAGTATTGTGGTTATTTTGTTGAACTATTTATGGTTTTTAATCCAAATTTTTAATATTTTTAATTAGGCTTAAGTTCATGAAATTTAATTTTCATTAAATTATTCTTATGAAGAAAGGAATTTTACAACATGAAAATTAATTAAAATTGTTATTGATAATCTTTCATTCTTGACGTGGCTCGGGCTCGAACCCTGGCCGGCAGGTTACCATGACATGTTTCGATCGCAACCACTCGATCTCCTCAGATGGATTTGCCGTCTTACACTCGCAGCCATCGACGACTGCTGACGTCAATAGTCAAACATCAATCCTTAAACCAAATTGTATTCTAACATTTGGTAGATCGAAATTTGCTTTTCTGAATGATTATCCATTTTAATTGATTTCACATGTTTTTTCCTTACTTCTGTTTTTTCGTACTTTTGTCAAGAATTTTTCTTGAAGTCCAAGTACATTTTTTGTTTTTTTCATTTTGATTTTTTCTTTTCTGTTGACCTTTTTCAGCACAACTTGAAGGACAAATGGTAACAAATGGTAACCTGCCGGCCGGGGTTCGAGCCCCAGCCACGTCAAGAATGAAAGATTATCAATAACAATATTAATTAATTTTCATGTTGTAAAATTCCTTTCTTCATAAAAATAATTTAATGAAAAATTAAATTTCATGAACTTAAGCCTAATTAAAAAAAAAAATTTGGATTAAAAATCATAAATAGTTCAACAAAATAACCACAATACTAATTTTGTAAGCGACAAATTTCATATAAAATTTATATGAAATAAAATATAAAAAAAACTCCCTCCTGTAAAATTGGATTTTTGGCGCTTACGTTATTTTCGCGGTTAGGGCTCGATATATTTTAGGTCCTTGAGTAATTCCAAGGCGAATTCATTTTTCAGGTGACGACGAAAGCACAGCTGTGCTACTTTTTTCGTACTTAGAGTGAGAGAAAGTTGTGACGTTAGCTGCACTCAATTTGTAAGCAAGTTACTTTCAAGATGTCAACAATTTATAAAGACAAACTTGTACTCAGCTGTTAAATTGAAAGTAAAATTGCCAAACAAATGGAAAGGTGAAATTGAAAGCAATCTCGTGGCCAGTTTAAAAAAAGTGAGTGTGTTAGTAAAAAGAGAGCGTATTTCAAATTGAAAGGAATTGAAAGGTAAATCTTGATCGTGTGGCCACCAAGATAACGACGAACGAAAGCAACAAACAAACTACAATGTTGTGTTTTTGGTGTTGCACATGTTTTAGAATCGACATCTTCGTTTACATGAATTCGCCTTGAGTTATTCTAGGTAGATTTAGCCTTGTCTTTTTCTTTCCCCGTCTGTTGAAATCGCGTTCACTTTTGAACGACTCAAAAGAAAAGAATAATTTTGGTTTCAATCTGTCTCTAGTTCTCCTTAGCAGTTTGGAATTGCAATACAGCACAACCGGCTCAGAATACTATAGGAAAATAGTTATAAACTTAAACGTTGAGCAACCATATTAAGGTTCATTGGCGTTGGAATACTTCGATTTTTGTTTAACTTTGCTCAAACACATTTTATATGGCCAGCAATCATACCACCAAATTTCGTGACAAAAAGTCCATAAATCCTAAACTTGGAAAACATTTTAATACTCCTAAAAGCGTAACGTATATTGCCCTTTTCGTAAAATTTGGTCTGCCATAGCTTCATAAGACTAGTAATAACACCACGACAATTTCGTCACGATCGGTCTATAGTTTACCATATGCCTTATATAACGCCAATTTAAAAAAAAACACTTATACGACTAAAAACTAATCAAATTATGATATTAGAGAAACTTGTTGTTCAGTTTTGCTAAATATAACACCATTTCGTCCAACAAAATATATAAAAATATAAAAATTTATCATTAAATTTAAATGTATTGTGTTTAATACGGCATTTCCCGGGAATCCCAAAAATTTTTCGGGAAAAAAATCCCGGGAAATTTGTGCGGAACTTTGCCAACAATATAAGTAAATCACCCTTATTCTTTTTGGCGTCGGCAATAACAACGTCAATTTTAACCCTAGAACACACACCCGGGTAAAAATGTATCCACTTGCAACTTTGCAGTGCTGTAACTCAGGCACGGCTTAACTTAAGGAATAGAGATTTCGGATCTAGGAAACAAAAGTAATTTCGTATTGTTATTTGATGTGATTCGGATAAGTGGTTCAGGAGCTACGAGCTTCCAAAGTCGACACCTACGTAAACACACACCCGGGATACGTTTGTGCCACACTAGTTTATATCAAAATAAAGGCAACAAACCATTTTGTAGTGTGTTTAAATTATATTATTTAATTTGAAAAATTAAAATTATGAATTATTTTTACATATTGTGCACTCGGTATTGGTGATCAGCTAAATAATGGCGAATGCACAACAACATCAAAAAGCAACCGTTAGAATATCCAAATACTACAAACACTTGTTTATCTTTTGAACCATGTAGAATATTTACATGAAACAAAACTTAATAGGGGCCTTAGTTATTAAGTATTTGTTAGTTATTTTATTAGTTTACATTGTTATTAAAAATTGTTATAATTTAGTACACTTCAATCCCAATGTGCAGAATGAACTAGAAATGACCGTTAAAAAAGCTTTAGTATAAGTGGTGAAATTGTTTAAACATAAGTGCCGCCACCAATAATAATTGACTATAGAGTGGTGAATAAGTAAAGCCTCGAACCTTCGGGAAACATTTCGAATGTTCTATATGGCTGAATTACAGTATAAATACTTGCGGCGGCTAGCATCAAAAAACAGTTTTAGTTCAGACTTTGACAAGTTCAGAGTGCATCACGCGGAGAAAACTATAAACGTTTGAAGTGTGTTGATTACAATAGTGAGTTGTAAATAAAAGCTATAAATAACGGTTGTTAAAATGACTAAGTTCTTAATAAATAAGTGTTATACATTAAAGTGTTGTGATTATTTGTTTTATTTGAATTGCAATAAAAGAACTCGAAACGGTTTATTATAAAGGAAATAAACCAATACGTTATTGAAAGGCAATAACGGAACAATATGTTAACAGTCATCAGAATATGGCAATATTGCCAACGGGAATACGAAATTGAAATAAAACATAAAAAACGGTTTTTTTTACTGTTGACGACGCCAAATAGAATAAGGGTGAATATAAATGCAAAAAAGTTATGTCAAGAAATACATACATATGTAGATGTTAATTCAAACCCGACAATTAACGCCATGTTTAATGTTTGATGCTCTGAAATTTCAAACTTGATGAGTAAAAATGTACAAAACTTTAAATTTTTTTAAAGAACCAGTACCCATGTTCTGTTACTTTAGTGAGAACTTCTCGCATCGAAAAGATGTTAAACAAAATATTTCATCGTTTCTCGAAAAGTGAGAAAAAATTGTGTCTGTAACTCATGTCGAAAACTATCAAAAGAGATTACGTCGTTACGTTATAAATGTCATAATATTCTCGAAGCCTATGAGACATTGCAAACGTTGAGAACGCCAGTCACACAAATAGTTAGCGGCGACCAAAATTTACTAAAATTGAAAAAATTTCAGCGACGGCTGCGAAAAGAGCAGCTGAATACTAGATTTCTTGGCTTAA
Source organism: Pollenia angustigena (assembly GCA_930367215.1). Classification (NCBI taxonomy): domain Eukaryota; kingdom Metazoa; phylum Arthropoda; class Insecta; order Diptera; family Polleniidae; genus Pollenia; species Pollenia angustigena. Next base: position 203,768,605 of record OV884060.1, read on the forward strand.
ACTCTGAAAATGCAAAAAATACTATATGCGTAAGATGTGATGAGAAAAGTGAAAAATTAACATTTCACGAAATTTTTTTAAGGTGGCGAATGCAACTGCTACTTTATAAATTTTGAAGTTATCGAACCGTTTTAATAGACTATGATCATTGAGAGGAGCGTATTGGGGGCATTGTCAGAGTTACCAATTTTAATTATATTTGTATTCCTAAAATAAATTAATTAAATTCAAGCAAGGCATCAATTTTTGAATTGTCTATGTAAGATTGCATATTTTTAATAAATATATAATTTTCATCATCCAGAGAGACCGATTAATAGCTCCTGGAGCTACTGTTGGATTGGGCTTAGATACATATATCACGCAAATAGATTAACAAATAATGCGTTAGCCCCAAACATTTTTTTCGGGACTTACTAACGTACATATTTGAGGCATTTTTACAATATCTTATGTCAAATTTAAAAAAAGTTTAAGAAAATTTTGGTAGTCATTTGAAAATTCATACAAAAAACCTTTTTGTTTAGGTTTTGAATTATAAACAAAATGTTTCTTTTATTTAATAAAAATAATTTTTCTACCGAGTTCTTTTTTATCTCAACTTAAGGTGTTTTTTCCAAAATGCCACAGACATATTATTCACTTTAGTAACAACCCCAACGCAAAACTGTACCCATGTTCTGTATCTATAGTGAGAACTTCTCGCATCGAAAATATCGAAAATTATTAAAAGAGATTACGTCGTTACGTTATAAAAGACACTCGAAGCCGACGTGAGATTGCAGACGTTCAGAACGCCGGTCATCGTTGACGGCGACCAAAATTTACTTAAATCGAAAATTTTGCAACGACGCCGGCGAAAATATACACTTCGGCTACACCAAATAATTTAAAGTGCGACATTAAAGCTTTGAAAACCACAAAGCATACAGAGATCAAAAAAGTGACGTATGAAAAATGCCTTAATCATTTGAAGAAAGAGAAAGAAAACGTCTTTTGGAACTGAAGTGGCAATGTGTTAAAAAAGGCCGCTTCTATCAACACAAATTGCGGAATCAAAACAAAAACTGCAAAAAGGGCAGCTTTCGAAGAAAAAGACAGAAAAAATACAATATTTTCTGTCTCGTGACGCCTCTGTATGCTCTGTGTTGAAAACGTTCGTATATTTTATAGAAATGTTAAAAGCAAAATAATTAAACCATAAAAAAAATGTCCCAGGAACAAAATATTATTATTATTATTTTTGTATTTGGCTTTTTTAATTGTTTTTTAGTGTTACAATTTTTCTCGCATCATTTTTATTTGTAAGTTTATTTGACAGTTCAAAGCGGGAACTTTTCTCACAGAAATTATACAGACACACTTTTTCTGTAAATTGGCGAGTAATTTCCTTACGTGACATTCAGTACCAAGGCGAATTGACTAGAAGGTGGGGTCAAGTCAACATGTGGTGTTTTTTTTTTTTTGTGGTCGACTTGTCAGAGTTTGTATACAAACTAGTTTTTTTATGTAAACAAACCTATTTTTTTACTAGCAATATTTTTGACAACCCGACCACAGAAGCAGTGTTGTTGTAGAGTTGACCTCACCTTCTAGTCAATTCGCCTTGGGCAGTACTCGCAAAAAAAAAGGTTACAGACAGGGTTGCCGAACATGGTATTTTACGACCAAATTTGGTCGGATATTTTTGGTTTGGTCGGATGGTAGGCCAAACCTAATTTTGGTCGGTTGTAGAAAATTGGACGGATAGCAGACGATTACAAATCTCATAGCTTTTTTACCAAACACAAACATTTTTTTTTTATTGTGGATGAAACTATGAATATGGCATTGATATTACGTTAGGAGCAAGTTACTTTGACGGTGTTAGTTAAATAAAGGATAGTTTTGTCATCTTATTCGAGCTTACCAAGTCAGATGGCGTTTAAATTTTTCTTCTTGTAAAAAACTTTTCATCAACAAACAATATTCCTGTGCAAAATTTGATCGAATTGGCAAGAAACGGCGCTCACGCCATGACTGGAACTGTTGGTAAGCTTATAGCCTATTCATCGATGTCGAACGTAGACTTCGTTCACTTAAGTAACATGTAAAACAAAGACAATATTGTATAATTTGTTTTCGTTTTAAATGTAAGTAAAACGAACGAAGTCTTCGTTCAGAAATAGATGAACAGGCAGTTAATCTTAGCCCCCTTTCACACTCGGCAAGTGACTTGCCGACAACAACAAAGTCTGTAAGGAAAAAACAAATTTCAAAAAAATTTGTACAGACTTTGTTGTTGTCGGCAAGTAACTTGCCGAGTATGAAAGGGGGCTAACTTAGCAATGCAAAAAATGTTAAGGTTCTTTGTGGTAATATTTAAAGTTTTTTCACAAAGTCCTTAAAGAATAACATAAATAAAAGAATTTCAGGAATTCTGTTCTGTATTAGGCGTTTCTTATACAAGATGGACTTCTTAAAGGAGGATGTTGTAAGAATCATAGAACAGTGGGATGCTTTGATACTGCATTTTGAATCATAGTTTTATAAAGGCAATCGTGTAAGAGCCGCAGAACTTGCAGAAAGTATGGATGAGTTCCAGAACAGAGCAAGTTATCAACGCGTATACAATAAGCCAACTATGCATTGTAAAACTCTTTGATACATTTTTTACGTTGTCTGCAAGGTATTAGGATGTATTGGAGCTAAGCCTATGTCTTATAAAGTTTAATACTTTTTTTTAAGTGTACAAGCTTAATAAATTTTGATTCATATTTTATTAGTGGTCTTCTATATGTGTTATTGCATACGATCAATGAATTATTCTAGTTTATAAGCGTTATCTTAAATGCATTTACCTGCCTTAATGTGCAGGTACACAATTGTGATTATCTGCACAAAAGTGCAGCTAAAGTAAAGTGTTTGATTTAAAAGTAGAATAAATAAAAACATAAAATTATATTTTATTAATGGCCTGTTCGTCGATAGCGAATGAAGTCTTCGTTCGCTTAAATTACATTTAAAACAAAAACAAATTATAAAATGTTGTTTTTGTTTTGCATGTTAGTTAAGCGAACGAAGTCTTCATTCGCTATCGACGAACAGGCCATAAAACTCTATTTCAATCCAGTTAGCATTTTCAATCGTCTAGGAGCTTACTGGGAATCTCACAAAGAGTCTTTTTGATCGTCGACGAGCTCATTTTTCAATTGCAGACTATTCCTCGCAAGGCAGAAACTGTTACACGTGCTGATTCGTATGAGAGATTCTTCCATAACGCAGCGAAAAACACTTATATTAATCGTAAAGGGAATCGTTTAGATGTATGTAGAGATTATCTAACGAGTCCTTCAAAACGCTTGCCACAAGAGTCGTATGAGACTCATGTAGGTATTATTTTACAACTATTTACAACAGCTACCTAAATAAGGGCATCAGGCGTATTTTTCATGCCAAAACTTCTAATTTTCATATAATTTCTATAAAACAAACCTTAAGGTCGCGAAATCAACACCATCCTGTCAAGGGTAGCCAGATTTTAAATTCGGAAAAACAGTACATTGAATACAAAAAAACAGTACAACCAAGGAAAAAGCAGTACATTTTTTTTTATTTACTTAAATTATTAACCCCCAATTTCACCAAGTTCAGTTAAAGCTGTCAAAACATATTGTTAACTGGAAGTTAAAGTAATACTAGTTAGTTTTAACTGAACTTGGTGAAGTTGGGGGTAAATATTTTAAACTTTTGATTGAATATGCAATAACAATTATATAAAGAAATACACTTAAAATGTGTAACGTCAAGGGAATTATTTCCATTATATGGCATTTCATAAATATACGAAGTTACTCCATTTGCGTTTAAAAAGCAAACACCACAAACGAAGCATTTGGCCAGGAAAACCATAACATTGCTGTAAGCCATATAAGAAAGGGGAAAAGCCTTACTTAGCTCAAAACAATTAACTCATTGATTGTGTTAGTACGATTTTCTTTAAACATATTCGTATTTTAAGCAATTTTCACCACACCCAAGGTGCACAAATCATATAGAATTTGAGAAAATATTTGTTTCCTAAATTACTGCCTATTTCACGATGTCACTCGAACGTTAACGTTCGCACAAATAACATATAAAACAAAAACAAATTTTTGAACTTTGTTTTTGTTTTATGTGTTATTTGTGCGAACGTTAACGTTCGAGTGACATCGTGAAATAGGCAGTTAATTTTCCAATTTCCAAAAATTTTTAAAGTATTTACGGCCAATTTTACCAAGTTCAGCTATAATTAACTATAACTATTACAATAGGTTTTTTGACATCACAGCTTAACTTACAGATATTATTAAAGTTTAAAAATTTATTATAATTATTATCTAATTATCTAGATTTTTATGGAATAAAAATAACCCCTAATGAAGTTCGAAAAAAACGAACGAAACGTTGGGAAAAGAAAATAAATTTACCATAAATGTTTTTTAATTACATTTGGTAAAAAAAAACGATTGATCATATTAGCCCGTGAGGAAAACAAAAAAACCTCAATAATAATATTAAATAAAACATTGATCATAAAACAAAAATATATAAAAAAAATAATAAAATATGTAGTAAACAACAAGTTTTAATTAAATTTAAAACAAAAATTTCTGTCTGTATAACAACCAAGTGCAATTGAAAACGATGAATATTTTCAATTAAATTTTTGTAAAAATAAACTTATCTTTTTCTTATTTCAGTAGTTGAGGTAAAGAAAAGTGGTCCTCAAAAGTATTAGGTATTTTTAAAAATTTTGAACACGGAGAATTTTCCAAATTTGTTTGTTTTCAATTTCCAGAACATGACCGAAAATTAAAAAAGGATCTAGAAATTAAAGATAATTGTGTTGGAATAAGTATTTATTTAGTATTTATAAAAAAACTCGACTTTGTTTTTGTCTTTGTCTTTCTCAGATGTGGAAAGGGATATACTATTGCAAGAGGTAGCCATAAAATCATACATATGTCTTAGAAATAACAACATGAAAATATACCACTGCTGCGAGCCACCCATTATAATTTAGATTTCTACTGTGTATTTATAAGAAAACAATGACCACAGCGTAAAAACTCTTATTATTTTAGAACTTTTTTTTTTTGGAACATAACAAAATTTTTTTAAGCTGTGTACTGTTTTTTCTTAATATCTTGGTTTTTTGTTGACTGAACAAAAAAAAAACAGTACAAAAAACTGTACAAAGTGTAAAAAACAGTACATTTGCGTACTGTTTTAGGAGCTGTGCACAAAACAGTACAATTGCAAAAAATCAGTACATGTACTGCTTAAAACAGTACGTATGGCAACCCTAGTCCTGTCGGAAAATTCTTTTTTACAGATCCTTAGGCCGGTTTGTTTTATTAAAATCGTATTGGAAATAGCATTTTCATACTTCAAAAACGGTATTATTTAGGTAGCTCAGTAATTGTTATACGACTCTTACAGAGATTCCCAAAAGGTTCATTTCAAGATTTAAAGACGAGCGTGTCAAAAAAATATTAATTAATCATAATCGTCTAACTAACTAAAAAAATATTAATTAATCATAATCGTCTAACAAACAGCCTATTCTAGCTGGGAAATAACAGATCATCTTATACATGTATGTATGTTTATTTAATATAAAAGAAAAATTAACAAAAACAATGAGAATTCACAAAGAACCTAAAACATAAAAAAAACAAAATAACTGCGATTCATATTTTTATAAACAGCTTAAATTGGATATTTATGTGAAAAAGTGAACTTTGATGTTTTGTATGAAAATATTTTAGAGCTGCCCAAAAATATTAAAAATGTGCAGGTATACAAAATGCTCGTAAGAAAGGATTTTGAAGAATAATTCCAGAAAATATTTATTTTGGGCAATTAAGTCAAAGTGCAGCTAACTTTGATTTTTTGTATGAAAATAATTTTAAAATGCCAAAAATTTTGTGCATTTATCTTAAATGTGTAGGTATAGAAAGTGCACTTAAAAATGGAATTTGTATGGAATTAGAAAGAATAATTCCAAAAATTATAAATTTTGTGCAGTTAAGTCAAAAGTGCACGTAAACAAAAGGCAGTTAAGTCAAAACTACTGTATACATTTTGGTAAAGTTAAACGATACCAGCAAATTAACTTTAAATAAAACTAGGAGTTACGTGTAGGACGTTAAATATTTAACAGATGTGAACATAGGCTTACTTTTTCGTTTTTACTATAATTGCAAATTACAAAAAATAATAATATGTAGATTTATAGCTTTATCCAATAAAAATTATACTTTTTATCAAAAATACATATGCATACACATCGTCACATAAAATGCAAAAGGGCCTATGTTCATTTTAAGAAAAAGAGAGATAACTTAATCAAAAGGCAGCTACTGTGATTATAACAACGGGGTTTTCTGGTTAATATCGTTAACACATTACGCATGATTGACACTATCCTGAAAAACCGTTTTTGTAATCTCAGTCGTATCGCTACTGAAAATTTTTTAAAAATTATGATATTATTGTTTTGAAATATTTCAAAAATTTGGTCGGTTTCAAAGGATTTTAGTAGGTTTTGAAGACAATTTTGGTCGGATAAAAAGTTTTCAAACGGCAACCCTGGTTACAGACACAGTTTAGTGAGAAAAACAGCTTTTTGTTTCAATATATGGCATTTTTGTTTCATTTCACACATTTCAATCGAAAAGTTTCTCAACGCGACAATTACGGGACATGGGTACTGGTATTTCCTTTCATGAACACTTAATTTTAAAATGTAAAAGGTGTTTTTTAGGTCAGATAGAAGTTACGAGGGGACTAGCCGCAAACAAGCTTTCATACTGCGCTTAATTTTTGACATTATTTATCAGTTTACTCTGGAAAATCATCTTGAATTGATTCGAGCTTGAAAAACTTTTGCACCAAATTATACAATTTTACTTTGAAAATCAGTCATCAATTCGCGCTCATGTTTGTTACGCAAAGTTTACACGATGTCTTTTCAGACATGTCTTAGAAACACGTCTGTTTTGTCTTTAGGCGATCGGATAAGAGATGAAATGCGTTTTAATGTTTGTTTATATGAATTTTTATGTTTTTCAATATGTATAACAAGAAAATCATACAGTTATACACAGGGTTTATAAAACTGTCGAAAAAAACGAACATTTGTGTACAACTTTTCGCTTTTTGAGTTGGTTTGACAGCGACTGTTTACATTTAATAAATCAGAAGTAAAAGCAACAGTTTTTTTTTTTTTTTTGCCAATGACAAATGAAGAAGTAGTGAAATAGCAGTTTTTCCACTTTGACTGCAGTTTTTTAAACTCTGGCTATACTTGAAAACAGTTTGGAATGACACCGTGAAAAACAAAAGGTTTTTGGTAGCATGTTCGAAAGAAAGAATGTACAAAAAAGACATGCTGAAAAGACATATGGGGGATTTACAAGGTGTCATAAAGTCATATGTCTTAAAATAATAACATGAAAAAATACGACTGTTGTGAACAACCCCTCATAATTTAGTATGCTATTTTGAATTTAAATCAGCTGATTTAAAACAAATATAAAAAATAAATAATTAACTAACATCAAATTATTCTTTAATTCTTTTCCATGAATTAATATATTAAATTAGATCTTACCTGACTATTTTCCATTTTGCAGACGCAAATAAGAAATAAATTTTATTTTGTTTGTTTACCAAACAGCAGAGTCATAAGCCGATCTTATTTGACGCCGCAAGTGATTTCTTGCAACAATTGCTAGCCGCAGGTAAAATTTTGATGTTAACCGGATAAAATTATACCATTAACGGCGACGGCTACAAGAACTGACTGAGCTACCTAAACAAGAGCGGCAAGCGTTTTTTTAAACATTAAAATTCCAATTCCAATACATTTTCAATAAAATAAAACGACCAAGCGATCTATAAAATCAGATTTTCCAGCCGGGCGGTGTTAAATTCGCGTTCTAAAGGTTTGTTTCGTATAAACTGTGTGAAAATGAAAGTTTTGACATGAAACAGACGTTTGCCGCTCTTATTTAGGTAGCTCAGTAACGCGATACGGCTCAGTTCTGGTCTCTTCTGATTAATTACGACAGCACAATAAACATAGCAAGCAACGTTCTATTAATTTAATGGTGTTTTCTTTTCTAAAAAATAATGATGCATTATAGTTGTGTAATATATTTATTAGGTTACACGAACCCTTACAAAGTGATAAATTTTTCTAAATTACAATGGAACAAAATAATTGCTACGTTTTACACTCAACACTAACGTGTATTTAGCGTGTTAGATATTGAATGCAAAGTTTGTTCTAAAAGCGATATTCACCACGCTTGTAGCAATTTCCAACTTTTCTTACAATTCCAATAAGCGTTAACAGCACTGATTTACAATAATTAATGTCAGCTGTTGTTAAAAATTTTGCGACAAAAAAAAATATAATAAAAGTAAAACAAACGAAAAACAAAAAGTTTTTATATCCATCGCAATATAACAAAAATCACAATATAACGCAAATTGTCCGCAAACACAAGGAAAAAAAATACTTGCTTGCATAAAAAAGTACTTTACGCAGATGCAAAAAAGGGTATTATCTCACACTCAGTTATAACTGCGGGTAAGAAATGGACCAAATTTGCCATTTATTGTTGCAACATGTTTAGAAAGGAAAACGACAACTTCTCACATTTTTGCAAATATTTTTAGAATGGAACAAAAACCCGCACGAATGGTAGCATATATGGAACATTATTGTCAGAAAAGAAAACACCATAAGACACTTTTTGTTTACAAAGCAAAAACAATATTTTTAAACCATTGTAAAATGTTAGAACATTATGACAATATAACATGATAGCACACCTTGTGAATACCCCAATAGTATAAATTTGGCCTTAGTAATTGAAATTGCCACATATGGAGGGAGACTAGTCCACAACAGAACCTTCAGACTCTATTATATCCAGAAAAATGCACCGTTTGGTGTGGTTTACACGCAGGTGAGTTTATCAGAACTTATTTCTTCAAAAATTAAGAAAATTGAACATTCACGCTCTAGCATCAGACAAGTAGCATTTTCTTAAAGAATAAATGGCAAAAGTTGCTGATACAGTATTTATCGGATATAAGAAACTTAAAAAATCCACGAAAAAAGTTTCTTATAAGCGTTTCTTTCTTATATACAATTATTTTATATAAGAAACTTATTTCTTATATAAGTAGCTATGGCCATAAGACTTTCATATTTTGGTTTTCTGTCTCTTTTTTTGTTAACATTTCTAACTTTTAAATAGTTATTTTCTATGTCTTTTGAGTTTTTCACTATTTTAGATGTTTTTGCAATTTCGCTTCTTTTTATACCGTTTTGTATACTGTCAGAAAACAGCGTTGTCCATGCAAACTACATAAATTCTGTGTTGCCGTTGGAAGTTTCTTATATAAATTCTTTTTCCATACATTTTGTGGTTTTGGTGTTTAAGAAAAATGTTCTTTAATCAGTTTTTTTCTTATAAGCGTGTTTCTTATATGAAACCTTTTTTGTTAGAAAAATCACTAAAAAGACATGGTGTTTTTGAAAATGTTTCTTAAAAGCGTTTTGTTCTTATATGAGATGTTCTTATATCCGATAAATACTGTAAGACAAACTGGTGTTTAATTTTAAAAACATGCTTTTTATACTTGGATAGCTTTCTATAACGGTAAGCTCTTTTATATTATCATTTAGGAAGCTGACAAACTCTCATCCCAAATTGAAAATCCTTGGTAGAGCAGTTTCCCTGTTAACAAAAACAATTAAACAATCAAAATCTTCTTCACTAGAACTGCTGTTTCTACTGCATTCAGGCATTACTTTACGTTTCATTTAATATTCTCTAAGGCGTTCATTTCAAGATTTTAAATTATTATTTTCCTCTTATCTTTTGTAACTTGGGTGACGCCAGAATAGCAACATAGTATATTTATTTCAGGTGACAATTTAGAAAACCTGTCGAATATTTTTTCAAAGTTCTTTTATAATTATTGTGTAAGACAAAAAACTAAATGCCCTAAATTGTTACCCTGAAGCCGATGTAATCTGTTTCTTACTGACATTAGGGTACGCAGATACTTTTCATAAACCCAATTGTTGCCCTGCGTGTAATCTTAAGATGTAGAAATTTGTTTAATACGAATTTCTCTTAATATTCTAGTTCTTCAGCCGAGAAATTTTTGTTCTTACCCCACTTATCAGAAGAGAGCTTCATGTTGTGGGTTATGGACATGATAACTTCTGTCCAAGACCTTCTGAAAATATTCCATAAAAAAGTACACTTTGTCATCGTCCAGACTTGCAATTTTTGTTGCAGCAACTCTTGACTTTGTTGGTGAGAGAGGTAAGAAGATTTGGGAGGGGGACTCAGTTGCATGTACTATGCAATTCTGATTTGTTTTGTAAATCTCACACTTTTCAAGTTAAAGTTGGCTGTAGGTTTATTGTTATTTATTTATAAAATATCAAAGAAAAACGAAGGAGAGGAGGTAAGAGGCAAGATAGAAATACAAAAATGTTAAGACTATAATTTGATTATCTGTACACTAATGCAATTTTAAAGCAGAATTTTAATAAGTTGCAAGTCTGGACGATGACTTAGCAAATGCTAAATAAAAAAATCTTTCTTATATGAAAATTTTTGCGAAATTATTCAAGTCTACGGATGAATTTTTCATGCACTAAAAAATCTAAAATATGCACTAAAAACTAAAAAAAAGGAATTAAAAAAATAAAATATATGCACTAAAAACTTGAAAATTTTCAATAAAAAAGCGGTTTTTTAATTTTATTTAAATAATCAAAAGTTAACCTGCTCGGACGCAAAAAGCGTTTGTACATAAAAAATAATCTCTCAATGTCAACCGAAGTTATCGGAGCATACTTGAATAATGCCAATTCATTTAGAGAATATATATTTTCTAATTCAGATTCCACATTTAATTCCAGATCTGAAATGGTTAAAATCTGTTTTATTTTTTGAAAACCTATATTTTTTTACAAAATGTTTTGGATTTTTAATTTGTTGAGCTATTCTTCCTTCCACATTGTTAATTTTACTTTCCCAATGAACCAATATTATCCAATGAGTTTCTAATTTCCGCATGCAACTCGGTGTAACTCATGTGCCAAGCAAGAAACATGTGACAGCTTTGGGTAAAATATTTTTAGCCCATTGACAGCCTTAGCCATATAAGGGGTTGCATTTGTCAAAAATAGAAGCACTTTTGTCGAAATCTTGAAAATCTTGTATTTTAGGCAGAGCTCCAAAAAAAAATATATATTGATTTCAAATTTTTTTTTTTGTTTATTTGGAAAGTTTTTGAAGAATTTTTTTTTTTAATTGTAAATTAAAAAAATATATCACATAAAAATTTTAAAATATGCAAAAATATGCATTTAAAACCAAAATATGCAAAAATATGCATTTTAACCAAAATATGCAACAATATGCGAACACAAATCGATGCCATTTTAACGCAAATTTTATGATTCGGAAAGATAATTGGTTGACATCGATCTCAGACTATTAACAAAAAACATGCATTTGCATGTGGCTTAAGAACTTAATGTTCGTTAAAAATTATTTTTTATTTACTTAGGTAAAAATGTATTTTGAGACCAAAAGTATTTGAAATACAAAATACTTAATCGACAGGTATTAAAGATGCAAAATATATTTTGGAAGTGTATTTAAAATATACATACAAAATACCGCACCTGAACCTCCGCAAAAAGTTAAAGTGTTTTCTCATTGGCAGGGCTCTTCTTGATACAAGTTAGAAGTACAAAGGAGAATGTTAAATAAAGCAAATGCTAAATAAAGAGTCTTTCTAATATGAGAATTTTTATGAAATTATTCATGTCTGTAGTGGCTAAAGAACTTAATTTTTGATAAAAATAATTTTTTATTTACTTAGGTTAAATGTATTTTGTAAAAATGTATTTTGAGACTAAAAGTATTTGAAATACAAAATACTTAATCGACAGGTATTTAAGATACAAAATACATTTTGGAAGTGTATTTAAAATATACATACATACAAAATACTGCACCTGAACCTCCGCTAAAATGGAACGTATTTTCTCATTGGCAGGACTCTTCTTGATAAAAGTTAGAAGTACTGAAATCTTATTTTCAAAGAATTATTTTGTCGTATTTTGGTTTTATGTCAATGCAGTTGGCTTTGCGTATAAGGAACTAAAATTTTTTATTTTTTTACTAACGTTTTATGCATTAATAAAGATTTAAAGATTTCACGAACTGTTATTTGTTTAAATAAATTTAGTTCTATTTTGTACCTTTTTTCATTATGCGAGAATTCCCGAGAAATTTAAAAATAAGTCCCGCTTAAACGGGAAATGATATAGTCCGGGAAATGAAAAACTCTTAATTACACAAATTAATTTTCTACTTAATTTCTTCCTTTTTATTAAAAGGCCAAAAATCAACTAACCTTTTTAATCCAATATATATTTATGTTAAAAACAAACAAAATTAAAACAATAAATAAATACTACTAAATTATAATCCTTTTTCTTCGACCTTTTTTATTAAATTTTATACTTTATTAAATTATTTAAGCTTCAGGTCACTTTTTTAAAAAATTAATTAAAATGTTTTTATTCAATATTTCGATTTCCGTTGGAAATCTTCTTCAGGAAATTTTTTTTAAATAAAATAAAATTTGACAATAAATGGAAAAATAAAATATGGAAAAATAAATTTTAAAATTTCAAAAAACAAAATTATCATAATAAATTTAAAATTCCATTCTACAAACTTTAAACAAAAAGACAAACAAACAAAAAAGGAAAACAAAATTTTTAAATTTATTCAAAGCCTAAAACCTATTTTAATGTCCCTTTCCGTCAATAATAAGATATACCATCTGAAATTTATTTTATAAACAATCAAGGACAAATACCTATTTATAATTATCCCTTACATCAACCTATTTATTTTTATTCAATAAATGTCTATAAATTTGAGCTAAGCCTTCAGTATCTTTTTTAAAATTAATCCTTTTCTCAAATGGAACATTATTTATCTGCAACATTTCTAACATATATCTACGTTTCTTAAAACTTTCCGTATTCAAAATTGATGTGTTTTCAAAATCAGGATAATGATTAAAATCCCTACAATGAGTTGATAACGCCGTTCCATGGGCTGAATTATAATTCCTATATTTTTGGTCATGTTTATGTCCAGCTAATCTAATTTTCAGTTTTGTCCCAGTTGTTCCTACATATATTTTCCTACATTGTTCATTATCATTGCCACCACAATGAATCTTATAAACTAAATTCTACCTATCTGACTTTAGTAATCTATTTAGAATTATCATTAACACAGCTAGGAATCTAATAGACAGGATATTAACAATTAGTGACAATAGATTTCATAAGAAAAATAAGGAAATTATTGGGAATATTTTGAAGAATTATAGTTTTCCCAACAAATTGATTTGCAAATTAATAAGACAATACAATATAGATTGATCTCGTAATATTGATGAGATTTCGGCACCACGTATTTATAAGTCATTAACTTATGTACCTGGGTTTTCAGAAAGATTAGAAAACTCGAATATATATGATAAAGGGAAATACAGAATGGCACATAAGGTGATTAATAATGTAGGGAAATTATTCACAAAAACTAAGGATAGATTACTAAAGTCAGATAGGTCGAATTTAGTTTATAAGATTCATTGTGGTGGCAATAATAATGAACAATGTAGGAAAATATATGTAGGAACAACTGGGACAAAACTGAAAATTAGATTAGCTGGACATAAACATGACCAAAAATATAGGAATTATAATTCAGCCCATGGAACGGCGTTATCAACTCATTGTAGGGATTTTAATCATTATCCTGATTTTGAAAACACATCAATTTTGAATACGGAAAGTTTTAAGAAACGTAGATATATGTTAGAAATGTTGCAGATAAATAATGTTCCATTTGAGAAAAGGATTAATTTTAAAAAAGATACTGAAGGCTTAGCTCAAATTTATAGACATTTATTGAATAAAAATAAATAGGTTGATGTAAGGGATAATTATAAATAGGTATTTGTCCTTGATTGTTTATAAAATAAATTTCAGATGGTATATCTTATTATTGACGGAAAGGGACATTAAAATAGGTTTTAGGCTTTGAATAAATTTAAAAATTTTGTTTTCCTTTTTTGTTTGTTTGTCTTTTTGTTTAAAGTTTGTAGAATGGAATTTTAAATTTATTATGATAATTTTGTTTTTTGAAATTTTAAAATTTATTTTTCCATTTATTGTCAAATTTTATTTTATTTAAAAAAAATTTCCTGAAGAAGATTTCCAACGGAAATCGAAATATTGAATAAAAACATTTTAATTAATTTTTTAAAAAGTGACCTGATGCTTAAATAATTTAATAAAGTATAAAATAAATACTACTCATAATTTCTGTTCAACGATTGATTTTTAACGTAAAAAACTTTCGCTTGGAATTTTATATGGAAAATATCTTTAAAATATTATATAATTTTTTATTTAATATTTGAACTGACTAAAAAAAATTGCTTCATGCGGACAAAATGGCAAAAAAGAAATACAAAGCATCTGTCAGCTGCTTTTTACAGGCAACCAAGCGAAAGAAAAGTTTATTTCAACTTCCGAATGTTCAAATGATAACGCATAAATCAAACAAATAATAAATTGCTGTTGTTGTTTTTTTTTTAGTTTTTGTGACCTCCAAAATTGAATTTTCAATTTTTAAATATGTAACCTTTTTATTATCACTCAATAACATACAAGTTATTTTACTTTTTGCCATATAAAATCGATATCAAAACATCAACTACAGGGTCTTTTAACATTGAGTTTCTTTTTCAATTATCTACTTTTCTTTTGACAAATGTAAATTACACTGTGTGTAATTTTTTAAGTCATGAAAAAATAACCATATACGGACACCACCATGTGATAAAAGACCAAAAAAAAAAGACTCGTGTCTCCCAGTTTTGCCCAAAGTCATGCACTTTTTTTATGGACCCCCAAAGATTTGGGGTCTCGGTGTCATTTTTGCAAAAAAGTAATCATTTTGTCAGGCTCATATCTTGCAAACCGTTCGGAATTTTGATTTACCCTTTGAGACAAAGTTGTAGCTCTTGCCATAAAGAACCAAAATCGTGAACATATAAAATTAAAAAATAACTCATCTTCAAGATCAAAATCGCAAAAAACTTTAAAAAGATAGATTTATTTAACCTTATTCCCCTGTTCAGGTCCATAGGTAGGAAACCGTTCAAAATTCAAGGAAACAATCAACTACAAAAATGTAACCAAGATCTCAATAAACAACTTTCTAGAGCATATGAACTTCCTAGGAAAGATTCTTAACACCATTTAGGTAGCGCTTAGGAAACCGCAAAATTTCCCGAAAATGTTTTAATTTTATTTGTTTTTTCTTGACTTCAACATTGAGATACTATGCTATCTATAACCACCACTACGTGATAAAAGGCCAAAAAATAAAAGACCAGTGTTTCCCAGTTTTGCCTAATTTTTTTATGGGCCCCCAAAGATTAGGGGCCTGGGTGGAATTTTCTCAGGCTCATATCTTGCAAACCGTTGGTAATTTTGGTTTACCCTCTGGGACAAAGTTGTAGCTCTTGCCATAAAGAACCAAAATCGTAAACATATAAAATCAAAGAAACTTCATCTTCAAAATCGAAATCGCAAAAAAACTTTAAAACGATAGATTTTTTACCTTTTTCCCCTGTTCAGGTCCACCGTTCGAAATTTCATGCATCACTAGCAATAAAATGGGAGCAAAATATAAAAAAAGGTGCCATACTTTAACACAAAATCGCTACAAACAGTTACTAGTAAAAAAGCTGTTTATGTTCGTTTATGAATACAAATTTGTATAGGAGGTTTATTAGACAAAAAGCGTTTGATAGTAATTACATCCCAGCAAAAACTTGGTAATGACTTGCCATTACTGAACAACTTACTTTTCAATGACTACTTCATACCATCTGCACTACATAGAAGTAGTTTGGTAATGGCTGACATATAATCTGATACCTAAGTACTTGTGTATGAGTTGATTAACGAAATTTATAATTCATTCGTAATAAAATGCATCTTCGGTTGAAGTTTTTTCAAATCTAATACAAATTGATTTAAAATATTTGTTCTTACAATTTGTTTTTTTTTTTTTTCTTATAAATAAAAAACAATTTGTAATAAATTTGAATATGAAAAATTATGCTGTACTGAAATTTTATAGTCATGACATGTTAGTTGTAATTTTGGTGACATCGGAGTAATAAGTTATTTAATTCCCTATTTGTAAGCGAATGTGGTAATGACTTATTTAACTCCCTATTTGTAAGCGAATGTGGTAATGACTTATTTAACTCCCTATTTGTAAGCGAGGGTGGTAAGTAGTTGCCTCCAATAATTTAATCTCATATTTACGCTCTTAATTGAGTAAAAAACATCGTTTTTTTATACAAAAACTACACTGCCCCGGTAGACTAGCTGGTAGTGAGCTAGTCTATCAGCACCGAGGTTGCGCGATCGAATCCCGCCAGAGACAGAAAAAAATAAAAAAAAAAACAAAGTAAAATAAAATAAGAAAAAATAGAAAAAAAACATAAAGTAAAGTAAAATAAAATAAGGAAAAATAGAAAAAAAATAATTTAAAAAAAATAATAAAAAAAAAATTTTTTTAAAGTCATGACATGTTAGTTGTAATTTTGGTGACATCGGAGTAATAACTTATTTAAGTCCCTATTTGTAAGCGAATGTGGTAATGACTTATTTAACTCCCTATTTGTAAGCGAGGGTGGTAAGTACTTGCCTCCAATGACATCACCGTGTTAAAATAATGAGTTAAAATGCCAATGTATAATTAGTGAAGAGTCGTTATATTTGCTTTTTAACTCATTACTTTGCAATGTAAGTTTTTGCTGGGATACTTTAAGCTTAAAATAATAACTTTATGAATACGGCTGTAAGTGTCTATAATTTTGTGCTACATTTTCAGTGTCTTACTTAAAATTAATTCTCGAAATTGGCGGAACATTTATAATCTACGATTATAATTATTTTCTGTATTTTAAACAATTGTATTTTCATAATCTGAATAATGGTTTAGATGTGCTCAATGAGTTGATAAAGCTGTTTTTTTGTGATGAAATTATTCTATATTTTTGATCTGATTTATGCCCTGCTACCCTAGTTTTTAGTTTATTTTTTGTTGTAAATATATATACTTTATTACACTGCCCACTATCATTATCCTTACATGGTATTTTATAAACAATATTTGGCATATCCATCTTCTGTGTTAAAAGACTTATGAGCTATTTTGTATATTTTGCTATCATATATATTTGATTTTTCTAATCTTTCTGAAAATTTTGGTATAAATGTTACCGACTTAAAAATCCTCTGTTCTGTAATACTAACTATTTTGGTTATTTAATCTACTATTATTATGTTCTTTTAACAAATCTGTTATTAATTGTTTAAGAAAGCTATTATCAGTTAAAATACCTGAAATCTTTCTTTTATTATCTCTATGAAATTCTGAATTACTTATTTTTAGAACTCTTTCTATAAAACTCTAGCTGTATTAATAATTATTCTCTTTGGATGTTTCGAGAAACATTTAATAGTTCTACCAGAAGATGTTTCCTTTTTTATACCCTTCACCGAAGGTAAAAGGGTATATATAACTTTGTCATTCCGTTTGTAATTTCTACAATATTGATCCTACACCCTATAAAGTAGATATATTCTGGGTCCTTATGAAAAGCGAAGTTCAAATCCGGTTGTCCGTCTGTCCGTCTGTCTGTTGAAATGGTTTTTCCGAAGCCCCCAGATATGATGGGAGCTTCGTTGGGGTATCTTTCTGTCAGGTATTCTTATTATAATTTTGCTATTGAAATTCAGCCAGATCGGTCCACAAATGGCTGAGATATGGGCAAAAAACCACGACTACCTCTAATTTTTTAAAAAAATCCCTTGTTGTTGTTGTATTTTTATTACTTTTTGCTGTATATCTGGTGAACGGAAAAAGCCAAATCTTCCAAACTAGGTACACAAAATTAGGTTGCCAATACACACCATCCTACAAAATGTGGGCGGGATTGGAGAAGTGGGCGTGGTACCTCCCGTACAAAAAAAATTAAAAATTGTATAAAAACCTAAATTTTAAGGCTACCATATGTCCTATGGATATGACTTACATACCAAAATATTGGAAATTTTTAGTAGAACATTTTTGGGAATCATAGATCTTCCCGAGTCCAAACTTTTTAAGTCAAGTAAATGGTAAATTTCTTCCTAAGCACGTCGGTATTTAAATCTTTCAAATCGGTTTAAAAATGGCTAAGTTATGATCAAAATACTGCAATCCCAAAAATTATTTTTTTTATACCCTTCACCGAAGGTAAAAGGGTATATATAACTTTGTCATTCCGTTTGTAATTTCTACAATATTGATCCTACACCCTATAAAGTAGATATATTCTGGGTCCTTATGAAAAGCGAAGTTCAAATCCGGTTGTCCCTCTACTAGCATAACGCTCAATATGATTTTCGTTATCATCCTTCTATATTATTTCATCTATTTAACCAAATTATTTTAACAAATCAAAACTAGGAATTTTTGTGTGTTTTTTTGCTACTTAAAAACTCCCCAAAATGATAAAAGAAAACAAACACGCATACTTACATGCCACAAACTATTTTGGTGAATATGTTTCCATATTTCAGTTCTCAACTCAAATAAGTTTTATGGTTTACAACTTTGCTATTGTGGTGAACAAAAGTAATTACAACCCTACACAGTGAACATAAAACGGGCCATATTTCATTTTAATGATATTCAAATAACGTTCCTTCATAGTTTAGTTGTCTAGGGGGTTAAGTTAGAAACTGTAAGTTCTCTGGTTCGAATCTGGTTTTTTTAAAAGAAAATGTTTTTTTTAATTTTTATTTTTTTATGTTCTAAAAACGATTTAAAAAAAATATTTACCAGTTTTCGCTTTTTAAATTTAATTTATAATGGAGTTTAAAGTATTATAATTATGTATGTATACATATGTAAAAATTATTTAGTTTTTGTCTAGTTGCTCTGTATTCTGCTCCCACAATGGTGAAGGGTATATAAGATTCGGCACAGCCGAATATAGCTCTCTTACTTGTTTATAAATGACTTTATATACAACACTTGCATCCCTCTCCTAAAATGTCATGGTCACATAAGATATCGTAACGATTTTATAACTACAAAAATTTTATCGTAAGCGACAAATATATATGAAATAATATAAAAAAACTCTCTCCAGTAAACTTTGATTTTTGGCCCTTAGTAAGGTTGCCATACGTGTGTTTTAAGCAGTACATGTACTGATTTTTTGTAATTGTACTGTTTTATGCACAACTCCTAAAACAGTACGAAAATGTACTGTTTTTTACACTTTGTACAGTCTTTTGCTCAATCTATATTTACAAGTACTGGCTTACAAAAATTATGTTGTGTTAAAAAAAAGTTCTAAAATAATAAGGGTTTTAACGCTGTGGTCATTGTTTTCTCATAAATACACAGTAGAAATCTAAATTATAATGGGAGGCTCGTAGCGGTGGTATATTTTCATGTTGTTATGATTTTATGGCTACCTCTTCCAATAGTCTTTCCTTTTCCACACCTGAGAAAGACAAAAATAAAATCTTAATTTATAACTTTTTTTAATTTTCGGGCATGTTCTGGAAATCGAATTCACGTGAAATTGAAAACAAAAAAATTTGGAAAATTCTCCGTGTTAAAAATTTTTAAAAATACCTAATACGTTTGAGGACCACTTTTCTTTATCTAAACTACTGAAATAAGAAAAAGATAAGTTAATTTTTACAAAAATTTTATTGAAAATATTCATCGTTTTCAATTGCACTTGATTTTAAATATTTCCAGATTTTGTGAAATAAAAATAAACCAAACTATTTTTTTGTTTTGGATTTTATAGATTAATGGCCAATTTCACCAAGTTCAGGTTTAATTTACTTTCATTATAAAAGACAGAAAACCTTTTGTGTTAGTATAGTTATTTATAGCTGAACTTGGTAAAATTGGCCGTAAATAATTTCAAAATTTTTTTAAATTGGAAAATTATTTTAGGAAAAAACATTTTCTAAAATTCTATATGATTTGTGCAACTATGTGTGTAGTGAAAATTGCTTTAAATACGAATATGTTTAAAGAAAATCATACTTACACAATCAATGAGTTAATTGTTTTGAGCTAAGTAAGGCTTTTCTCCTTTCTTATATGGCTTACAGCAATGTTATGGTTTTCCTGGACAAATGCTTCGTTTGTGGTGTTGGCTTATTAATCGCAAATGGAGTAGTTTCATATATTTATGAAATGCCATAAAATGGAAATAATTCCGTTGACGTTAAACATTTTAAGTGTATTTCCTAAAATAATTGTTGTTGCATATTCAATCAAAAGTTTAAAATATTTACCCCAACTTCAGCAAGTTCAGTTAAAACTAACTATTACTTTAACTTCCAGCTTACAATATGTTTTGACAGCTTGAACTGATAGTTAATTACAGCTGAACTTGGTGAAATTGGGGGTTACTAATTAAAGCAAATGGTTATGTTTTCGTCAAAAAAATTTACTGTTTTTTTCTTGGATGTACTGTTTTTTTGTATTCAATGTACTGTTTTTCCGAATTTAAAATCTGGCTACCCTAGCCCTTACGTTATTTTCGCGGTTAGGGCGCGATATGTATATACATATTCACAACATGTATTTTTATCGCTTCGAAAGTGTTTGTATACTAGAGTCCTGCCCGGTTCCATTTAAAAACACACATTCACATCATTGAACATTTTTAAAATTCTATACGATCACAAACAAATACTGAAGAGATGTAAAACCAACGAATTAACTTAAGTGTGTGAACTTGAAGAAGCCAAAAACAAATGGTTTACAAAAGTGAAAGTGCGGGTATAAAAATACATACATTCAAAAACAAGTAAGAAAGTATAGTCGGTCAAGCCCGACCATATGATACCCTACATTAACTTGTTTTAAATTCATTAAAATCGGTTAAATAGTTTCTGATAGGCAGAAATTGCCCCTATCTCCGCTCGTGGTCCTATTTTTTTTAAATGCACAGCTTAAATGTCCATATAAATATAGATCGATCTTTGTTTTAAATTTCATTAAAATTGGTTAGAAAGTAGACACAAAGACCCTATTCCGGAAAGCAGTTTGTATGGCGGCTATATGAAGTTATGGACCGATTCGCCCCATTTTCAATAGGCTTAGTCCTTGCGCCAATTAGAACCTATGCACCAAATTTCATCAAATTATCTTCCAAATTGCGACCTGTACTTAGCGCACAGGGTTACATGGACAGCCAGCCGGACGGACATCGTTAGATCGACTCAGAAAGTGATTCTGAGGTGGGTTTAGGACCAATATTTTAAGGTGTTAC
Source organism: Pollenia angustigena (assembly GCA_930367215.1). Classification (NCBI taxonomy): domain Eukaryota; kingdom Metazoa; phylum Arthropoda; class Insecta; order Diptera; family Polleniidae; genus Pollenia; species Pollenia angustigena. The sequence continues at coordinate 203,790,157 of OV884060.1, forward strand.
ACACATCATCACAAATGCATAATAGCCTCTCCACTATTGTGGTGTGGGTATAATTAACAAGAGAAAAAAAGATACACGCAGCAATGAGAGTGGGAACAAAAAATGCCAAGTGTCCTAATATAATTGTAGATCTTAACCGCTGGACGACAAAAAATGTGTTAACCAACCGCCGCTGTATTTGGGCGCAACCAAAACACACATATAGCAATTTTTACTGTAAGTATAATCCAAAAAAAATTAAACACTCGTTTAGGAGCTTCGTTGCTTAAGGAAATGCGAGCAATTTCTGTTATATAGCAACAGCACCTAGAAAAAGCCGCCACATGCCGAACTCTCCCTTTGAAAACACGTCTAATTAAATAGTTAAAAAACAAAAACTAACGTAACGCGATACCTTAACCTTATGAATAAGACCTTTTATATTCAACTAGCTGACCCGACAGACGTTGTCCTGTCCAAATTACGAAAAATATTTGCGTTCGATTTTTAAAATCCGTTAAAAATATACGAACATTTGAAAGAAAATGGAAACGTTTTCTGATTTTAGGTAAATCGCAAAAAGTGGGCGTAAAAGTGGGCGGGGCAAAATTTTCTTTCCGTAAAAACCTAAGTTGGACCATGGCGATCATTTTTAAGAAAAAGTCGTCCAAATTGGTCAAGCCGTTCTCAAGTTATGCGCTTAATAGAAAAAGTGGTCGTAAAAGTAGGCGTGGTAAGTTTTTCTTTCGATGAAAACTTAAAATGGATTAATACGAACATTTGAAAGAAAAATTTGTCAAATCGATGGAACCGTTTTCTGATTTTAGGTATTTCGAAAAAAGTGGGCGTAGAAGTGGGCGGGGCAAAACTTTATTTTCGTATAAATCTAAGTTGGACCATGACGATTATTTTAAAGAAAAAATCGTCCAATCCTGCAAATAAAATTAGACCACCTGATCCATTTTGATAAAATGGACTACTCCATGGACTGGTCCGATGTAATGCAAGCATGGACCATGTCATTGTTAAAAAGTGTTTGTAGTGAGTCTTCGTTTTTTAACGACGTGCTTTCGTTTTTAAACGACTTCAAAACTAATCCTCTTGAGTATACCATGGAGTAGTTTTAAAACTACTCCTTAGTGGTCCAAAGGTGTGTTATATGGTCCTCTCCTAGGACATCGTAATGTTAAATAGACCAGGTTTTTTCCTTACGTTTTTTACATACATACATACATACACACATACATCCTATTTTATATATGTATATAGAGATAGATAGAGATAGAAGATAGACAGAAGAAGATAGATAGAAGATGTATAATTTGATATTAATCAAAGGTTTTGAAAAAAAAAAATTTAATACAAATTTGCAAAATGAAGATGTATGAATCTGAAATTGTTATTTTGAAAACCCCTATAGAAATGAAAATAATGAACTGAAATAAATCAAAATTTGTTGAGTAGTGGTTAGAGGTTGTATATTAGTAAAATGTTATTACATTCCGTTTCCCCTGCTGGCTATTTTCTAGGGAATATACTTTTTTTATACATATATACATATATGCGATGAATGTTTCCCAAACAACAACAGCAGTATAGTCAAGAAACAGTTTTTTTATATACATATGGTACATACATACGTACGTTCAATATTGTTGTGGACAACTTTGAAGCAAGTGGAAAAGAAGGATATGACAATTTAGCCATTGCAACGTGAACACTTTTTAAAGATAATTGAGAGAGGAAAAATACAAACAACTTTTTTTATATTTCGTATTAAGAAAAACAGAAACCAGGTGCCAATCGTATGTTTATTTATGCATTTGTTTATTTATATGTATTTACGTGCCAGGAAATTAAGTCTTGTTTTCTAGGGAAAGTATGCCGTTAAGCAACTTTAAGATAAATAAAAACTCCATTTAACAAAATTGCGGGAAAAGATAAGCAATAGAAAAAAACAACAAGTAAAAGAAAATATACACAAGAAAAACTATTTTTAATAAAGTTAGTTTAAGTTTAATTCTGTGTTCAATTTTTAGTTTTAGGCTAAAACTTTTAGCTGAATCCCGTAAAAGCCTTATAGAGAAAAAATATTGAATTCAATTATACATTTTTATCTAATGTGATAAAAAAGGAAAGTTTCACTTAAATTTTTTTTTAGTTGGAAAAATGGAAAGAAGAAAAATTACACTCTTATTGACGTGAACAGGTTTTTGTTTTTTTTTTTTTTTTTTTTTTGTTAAAAGTACAAACTGTCAAAAAAAATATGTCAAATAATTCGTGGAAGTAATTGATATTTTTCAAGATGCCGAATAAAAGTGTTACAAGTGAATTAATTGATTATTTAATTTAAAACGAAGTGAATGGTGTCATTTGCATCATAATATTCAACCACAACAAAAAGTTACCTCAAAATGGCGATTGTCTGCCAAAAAGTCGAGTATTTTATTTACTACAGCTCTGTCCATTTCTTTTATTTAATTTTTGTTTAATAAGTTTTTTAATTGAACACATTTTTAATTTGAATTTTTCTTTTTTAAAGATTAAGGCCCATTTTCTCAACTTACCGATAGCTAAAAGTATACTTTAACCGGCCTTATAAAAATTGTTTCATTATTAAAACTTTACTTTAACCTGAAGTGAGCGATAAAGTAAGTTAGGGTTCATCAAACCTGTAGATTAAAGTAAAGTTGTAATAATGGAACTGTAGTGTGTTTGACAAGTCGTCGTTACCATACCTTCTGCATGTAACATAAGCTTCACACTTTGTGTAAGCAAAAATGTCCACACACATCAAACCCATCAGTGAGAATTTGCAACGATGCATATTCTCACTGATTTAATAAGAATAAAATGTGTTGAGTTAGCTAATTGTATTAGTTTAAGAATGAAGAAATAAAGTTGTTAGTTTTTAAGAAATAATAAAAAGATAGATTCATAATTGTACACTGAAAGCGGACAGTCGCATAAGCGGCGGTCCCGCAAGATAATAAATTATAAAAAAACAAAAGACAGAGAACAGTCGCATAAGCGGCTGTTCGTAATAATAAGATTGTAATAAAATAAATTAAAGTAAATAAAATTGAAGTTAAACCAATTTATAAGAATATATATAAAGTGTATTAAATTTTTTATGATGAACCAACTTTACAGAACACTTTTTATACAGCCGATAAAATCCTACCTATCGGTTAGTTGTGAAAACGGGCCTAAATGAGAAAGAAGTTATTTTTGAAATTTTGTAATTATAAAAAATAATTTTTAAAATCAGAGTTGTACAATTCAAGAGTTTATAAAAAGAGATGCAATTTTTCGTACTTTGTATTAATTATATAAAAAATTAATAATTTTTTATGAATGGCAACATCATTTCGTTTGACGTTTAAAGCGGAAAATTACATCTTTTTATCCTGATTTTTTTACACTTGGTTTTAGTTTGATAAAAATTAAACTTTTGGTGGAATTTTTTTTCTTGTGGTTGTTGTAACAAAAATAAAATTTTTCCCCTTTTCTATTTTTCCAACAAATAAAAAAACTGAAATGAATACCCTTTCTGTGATGTTACAGAGAAGAAAGTGACCTCAGAAAGCTCTTTTAGGATTACTTTTTCTCTTTTTTGTAATTGATTGCTCTGCAATGGTGAACATTTGTTCTAATACATATTTATGCAGTCCACACGTTAATATCTAGCGTTGGCAATAGAATTTGACAATTGCCACGGCAATAATTGCCAGACTAATTGCTTTTTTATGCCTGTACAAATTATTTAAATTAAATAAAGGCTTAAAGAACAAATTTACTATGAAAATTATCCTTAATAAACGTTTGTTAAATTTAATAATCGTTTATGTATATGGCGGCAAGAGTTAGGGTTAAATAACTCAAATATGGTATCAACTGTGAATTTTTCTATATTATTTTCTGAATTATTGTTTTTTTTTTTTTAATTTGAAAATTATCTTATATAAAATGCTAATTTTCTTTAATTTTGAGTTGTGGAAACGAAGCGAATAAATTTACTAAATTTACGGGAAGTTTTTAAATTTAATATCGGGATTACATTTCAACTTGCCTAAAATATAATCATGATAGCCGCTTAACACAGGGGGTGGGATATGGCAGGTTCAGTTACAACTTGACCTGAACAAACACTGCAAACAAAATTGTAATCCATTGTACATTGCATAATTATGTAATTTCATCTATAATTACACAATTACTTGAAATTGTTGTCGACATTTTATTTGTTATTTTAATTTAACTTTTTATTATTAAAAGAAAAATCAAATTAAAAGTATTGTCAAGGTTTCGTTATAATGTGCTAAATTCATACTATTGACAAACTGAAGTTTATTGTTGATGGGATAAGCTATTCCTATACGCATGTCACTGGTTGCTTTGGCCAGATCATCAGGAAACTTCATCCAAAGATTTTAGAAAAACTAAAGATATTATACAAATAAAACTGTTAAGCGAATAAGAATTATAAGCCCCAGTTTTACTTGTAACAATATCAAAGCTTAAACAAAAACAACAACAATAAACAGTGAGTTTGGCTGACTTCCAAAACGTACTGATACAAAGTTTGTATACAGTTTAACTACTGTATTTTAACCATGCACATGTACAAAGTACCGAAACAATGCAACTATGTGTTCTGTTTATTTGAACGTTTTGAAATGAAAGTGATGCAATGCATAATATTAAAATAAATCTGTATTGCTTGCAAATTAAATGTCAAATATCACAAAGCATCAACTTTAAAACCGATGCTCTGAATGCTTTTTTGCTGCGTTACTAATACTTACCATTGATGTTTTTTGGAAGGGTTTGCATTGCATATATATTGTACAGCGGCGTAATGAAACATTATACTTTGTTCTTATACAAAGCATTTGACGTTTTGGAAGTCAGCCTTTATCTTTTCTTACAATGCCGACCACAATTGATTGATTTTTTGTCAACTCCAAATGTAGTTGTAAGTGGGTAAAGAAAAAACAAAAATAAAACAAATTTCTTTATTTTATTTTGCCAGTTCAGTTTTATTTACACTGCCACATGCATATTAGTTATCAAAGTTTTTCTTGGGATTCAAAAATTAATTATCAAGGCTTCGTTATAATGTGCTAAATTCCCATTTCATACTATTGACAAACTGAAGTTTATTGTTGATGGGATAAGCTATTCCTATGCGATGTAAGAAAAGATAAGCTCACTGTTTATTGTTGTTGTTTTTGTTTAAGCTTTGATATTGTTACAAGTAAAACTGGGGCTTATAGTTCCTATTCGCTTAACAGTTTTATTTGTATAATATCTTTAGTTTTTCTAAAATCTTTGGATGAAGTTTCCTGATGATCTGGCCTAAGCAACCATTGAAATGCGCATAAGAATAGCTTATGCCATAAAGTATTGTATGTAATTGAAAAAGTTTTAATTAAACTTAAAAGTACTGTAATTGTAAAATTTTTAAATAAATTAATTGTAAATTAAAAAAAAAATTCCTACACGCAGAGAAAAAATATGGTTGGGCATGGTTACGTCAACAACACTATGTTTAATGTAACAATATATTGTTGTCGTACACAAATAGTTGTTATTTTTATTTAATATCAACAATATTATAGTTACTGTAAACATATCAATGTTTATCGCAATTATAAATTTGAGTATTGTCGACTGAAAAATAATTATTTTTCTAACAACTTAATTATGATAACTTTCTAAACATATTATATTTCTCACAACCATATCATGATATTTAATAGCCATAACATGATAACTTTCTATACATTTATCATATTATGTTAAAGATGCAATCAAACTATTTTTACTCTAATCATATTATGTTAGCGCCATTTGTAAAATAATTTTGAAGCAGTTGTGTCGTTTTTTTTTTTTATTTGTGAGCTGTTAAACAATTAAAAGATAAAATTCCATAAAAAAACTAAGTTTAAAGAAATTAAGATATTAGCGGTGTTCATTCGGTATTAGTGATGTAATAGTGCAAATGCAAAATATCATAGTTTTTTTGTAAAATCCAACAACAAAGCACACAAAGATTTCGTTATATTTTATAAAAGTGCTACTATATTTCTGTGGTTTTCATGTGCAACCGCGTATGTCTTAAAACAAAATTTTCAGGAAAGCCGAAAAACCATTCTAGATCACTCTATGGGCTAGGTATTGCACTTTTTAAACTTTGTCATTACCTTTAAAAAAAAATCGGAATTGATCCATCTTTTTTCAAAAAAATGTAAAGAGCGTTCAAAATTAGGCAATATGGCATCAACATCTTAAAATCGAAAAAATGGACACACGCGGTTGCCCATAAAAACCACAGATTTTTCATTTGCTCTTTTGCATGCCTTATATTGAACTCCGCTATTTGATTACCATTAAGAAAAATTGTTAAAAGCCACAAAATAAAAGATCGATGCAAAAATATTTTAATTTAATTTGTATTTTTATGACAGCTATGAAAGGTGCTGTATCATAATATGACTGCTTCTAAATTTATTATGAATAACATGATGATAATATGATTACTTCTTAGCTTATTATGATTAACATGACAATAATATGATTAATTTCTTAGCTTATTATGATTAACATGACAATAATTAGATTACTTCTTAACTTAGTATGATTAACAGAATCATAATATGATTAAGGGAAAAATATTATGATGTAATAGTACGAGTATATTAAGTCATAATATGATTCAATAATAATCTTAATATGGTGACTACAATCATAATTCTTATCATAATATGTTGCTCTTAGAATATGTTTACCACAACCATGTTTTTTCTTTGCGTGTATTACTTACAATCAGGGAAACCATAAATATGCAATTGCATGTTTTTTATTGTTTAGAGTTTTTTATGAACTTTGGCATCGATTTGTTAGTGCATATTTTTGCATATTTTATCGTTTGCAGCATATTTTTTTTTGCATAATTTAGTTAAAATACCCTTTTTACAGCATTTTTTAACTTACATTAAAAAAAAAAACAAAATTTCGAAATTTGTTTTAAATGTAATTTGAACGGACGAGTAAGGCGCTCGTGTTCTATAAACTACACATTAGTTTTTCATGATTTTTAGAGTAATTCGATTAAATAGTACTCAAAGTATGACGCATATAACACGGAATATTTTTATGAACCTTTTTACAGGATCGTTTTGAAAATATGTTCGATTTCAATTTCACTCGTATTCGATTTCCAGAACATGGCTGAATGATTAAATAAAACGTAAAACAGATTTTGAAGAAAATATTGTAATAAATTATGAAAACTCTATCGTTTAATAGTTTAGGACTGTAGCGTTATTCTTATCCCTATAGCCCAATGTATGTTTATCCAGCTGTGGGGTATCAGCTTGTGTGTAGGCGTTCAAAGGAACTGCCAGAAAAGTTTTGAGAATTTGGAATAAAAAGAAGGCTGTTATACCTGTTTGACGCTCTAAATCAAAGTCTGTCTTTATTAACAAATCATACTAGCTTATATACTAAAATTCGAGTATCGATCAGCATAATTTAACTGATTCTTTTTCCGCATTTAGCAAGGTTAAACAGCCGTTGCTTGTGCTGACGCTTGCATATAGTGTCTTTGCACTAGTGGTCATTAAACTTAATTCAATTTTGTTGACGTTTAACTTAACAATAGGTCTGTCTGCGTACACATATTTTGCGCAAAATGTTGCAAAATCTTGCAAAATGTTGTCTGCGTACTCCAAATCTCTTGCAGCGAGAGAGCCAAAATGAGAATTTTTTGACAGTTGGAAGCAGTGATGCAAAACGTGGCACAATTGGGCCATTTTTGGCACTTTTGAACGTTTGATGGCCCTGTAGAAATCTATTTTGGCCCTTTTGGGTTAAGGAAACAAATATTATTTTCTTACTTTTTCGAACAATACTTTTATTTACGAAATGGCTTTGTTTTTACAGGACCAAATAAACCACACAAGCGGTTGTTTGTATGAAAATCCAAAATTTTAAATATTCACAAAAAAATATCCTTTTTGTTTTGTCAAACCTTTTGTTTTGTATACTTGGCCCTTTAAAGTAAGAACTGTTACTTTTATATGCACAGTTTAAATGTTGTATTGAATACTAAAATTTCATGTTGCTTTTGAGCAATGGTATTTGTGAATCAAAGTGAATATTGAAGTAAAACAAAAGCAGATAAAAACTTACTATTGGTTATATTTAAATACAAACATAATAATCACATATGTATGTATGTATATTAAAAAAATTGTTTGGCCCTTCCAATAGTATTTTGGCCCTTTTAAATCGCCAAGTTGGCCCAAAACAAAAAAACTCAAAATCCATCACTGGTTGGAAGTTAGAGAACTCGCAAAATGTTACTGGAGAAATTTCCGCTTGCAAGATTTTGCAAATAGTTTGAACAGCTGTTTAAATGAAATACTTTTTGTGAAATGAAAATAAAAATTGAAATTTAACAATGGCAGAGGTAAGTAGTTAGAATTGTGTTGATTTATTTTTAACGTTTATAATAAATTAAAATAAACAAAACATTTAACTTCATGCTAGAAACGTCCAAATATACAGCGCGACCGAGGCGTAAGTGAAGTGGAGATGGCAGAACCGATAAAACCAGCAGAACTTTGTGGGACAAACTTTGCAATTGAAGAGGCGAGTATTTGGAATTGTGTTCCTGGCGAGCACTTCACAACCAAGTTATTTTTCTCCGTTGTGAAGCTGATGGAGGGCACTGTATTGGGCATTTCATTCTTTTTTTTCCATTGTAAGCCGGCACTATGTTGGGCAATGTAAGCAAAAGAAGTTTTATAAAAAACCCGACAAATAGAACTAAAAACTAAGAAGAAATTGAACTTACCAAATTAATTAGAGTGTAATAAACAAGTTTTTTAATTTACAACACTTTTTTAAGCTTTACTTTAAAGCTACGTTCACAATCAAAAAAACATTTTCATTTGGTGTTCATAATAGAGAAACAATTTCTTTTGTAACTACACAGATTTTGCATCAAGAAACCGTTCGCAAATTTTAGCCACAACAATGTTATGCATTAATTTTTATTTTTGTAAAAATTTTGTTAAAATTTTAATTCAAAACTAAATAAAATCATTTTAAACGACAGAAACAATTTCATACAAATTGTAGCTGAAGTTCTAGTTGACTCAACTTTAGTTACATTTTTAAAAAAATTTTAGTTACATTTTTGTTCTTAAAATGAAAGGAAAATATGTATATGAAATACTTTGGGAAGAAAAAAGATAGAAGAAAAAACGAAATTGTTTTTTTGATTGTGAACGTAGCTTAATTAATAATTTTTTAATTTACCTCGAGAATTCAATTTTGCGTACACATATGCTAAAATTCTTTACTTGGGCCAAGATAGCGTCGAATTTGGGAATTTAAAAACCGGGAAAACAAAATACCCAAATTATGGTGTTTTTCAGAATAAGAACAAAAAGTTAGCGTCGAATTTAGGAAATTATGGGGATTTCCCAAGTAAAAAAAAGTTAGCGTCGAATTTAGGAATTTAAAAAGGGGAAGTAAAAATAACTAATCCCATAAATTCCTAAATTCGACGCTAACTTTTTGTTCTTATTCTGAAAAACACCATAATTTGGGTATTTTGTTTTCCCGGTTTTTAAATTCCCAAATTCGACGCTATCTTGGCCCACGTAAATTCTTTTGCTTTGTTATTTCAATTGTTTACACACCGATCAGCTGTTTTCTTGCAAGATTTCACTGGATACTGTGTGCGTACTCTCCCAAAAAAATTTACTGAGTATTTGTTACTGGAAAAGTACCCAGACAGACCTAATAAAATAATTTTAACAAATAAAATATCTTACATTATCAACAGTTTGGCACGTAAGTATACGTACACTACAATATTTATTTATTTATTAATATTTTATATTTTTAATTGTGTAAGACTGGGATCACACTATGAAAGTTTTCTTTCAGAAAGTCTGAGTTTATTGGTTAGAGGGGAAGAGAACATGCTTTTCTTTTCTCCTCTCTCAACCATAAACTCAGACTTTCTGAAAGAAAAATTTCATAGTGTCAACCCAGACTAGCTGCATTTTAAATTAATGTTTTTCAATTGATTCACATCTTTGCGTTATTGTAATTAAAAATTCAACTTTTACAGGAGGGAGTTTTTTTAAATTTTATTTCATATAAATTTTGTATGAAATTTGTCGCTTATGATAAAATTGTTTTGCTTCTAAATCGTAACGGTACCTTATGTGACCATGACATTTTAGGAGATGATAAAAGTGTTGCAAATAAACTCATTTATTAAAAAAAACGAAAATTTAAAATAATGTCAAAGTTATTTTTTGGAATACAAAATTTATTATTAATAAGATTTCTGTATGACGTACTAAGTTCCCATTTTTCACATTTGATAAATACACTAAGGGCCATTATTACAACTTGAAGTTAGCTAAAGTCAAGATTAAATTGACAGACAATAATGTGTTATCTGTCAAAAGGCGTCTGTTAACTGTCGGATAACAGCTAACGCCAAGTTATAATAATGGCCCTAAGATTTATTGTTGAGGGAAAGCTAGCTTCTATGCGCATTTCACTGGTTTGCTTAGGCCAACTCATCAGGAAACCTTTTCCAAAGATTTTAGAAAAGCCAAAAATATTATACAAATAAAACCCTAAAAGCGAATAAGTCTTACTTGTACCAATATCAAATAATGTCGCTTACGTTATTTTCGCTATTATGGGTCGATATAGTCAAACCGCGATAATTCGTACCGCGTTAATTGAAAAGCCTCAACAGCTCGAAATGGCTGGTCACCTCAGAAAAACTTTATAATTCGCAAAAATCCCAAAGATTGGCGGCCGCTAGTTAATTCGTTTTTTTTTTAAGTCTGAGAAGACCCCTATAAACAGTTCCTTTACTTAAACAATTAAATTTGTAATAAGAACAAATAAGTTATGATCAAAAAACAATGGCAATGTTTTTGACAAGTTCTTTTACAGTTCAGTAAATTTACACTCCTGAAAATAGTTTCTTTTTATTTTAACCTCGTTAATTCGAAATCTCTTTATTCCAAAACATCCTCTAATACGTAAAAAGCAGTCAGTCCCTTCGATTACGAATTATAGGGATTCTACTACAATATGGTTGATTTGAAATGTAATTGGTCCTCCTAGTTTTATCCTTTTTTTCTTCCACAAAGCATCTCCATCTTACACGATTCGCAGCCGTTGTTTTACGAGTCTTCCAATGTAAGATTTTACTGTCCTTGTTCTTAGAGTCAGCGTTACCGTTGGGATACTAAAGTATCAATTTGACCCTTTTTTGACGATCTTGATACCTTTTCTGGCCCTTTTTTTAAATTATACTTTTCTATCATTTTCACCTATTTTGTGCCACTTTTGGAAATAGCACTCCCATTTTAATTTTTTTTTTTGTCCGCTCTGCTGAACGTTAATGCTAAACACATGTTTTCGAAATATGCTAAGATGGAGGAATGGACTTCAAGTGAAGATTTAATACCAAAATATAAAACCACTCGTAAAACTGCTCTGAGTCATTTTTATTTAAAGGAAAATCAGGTCGTTCTTGCTTATCTGCTTTTCGTGCGTTTTGCGGTGTCACCACGCATTGATAAATGGCTTGGCGTCGTATAACTGTACCGAGCTGCGGTTTTTGTTTTTGTGCAATCGTTTTGTAACCTCAATTTAAAGGTATGGTGGAGTACCATTAAAACTTAATATGACTGGTGGAGAACCAAGTATTACTCAGACGTTTTCAAAAATACTCCGAGGCGGATTGTGGAAGCTCTCACCTTCCTATACGAAAGCTTTGCTCGAACGAGGGCTTGTGGTTGAGGCTCTGGAATTTGTGTGATACCCTGGTATTTAACCTAAATTGGTTAGCCAAAAATTTTTATTCGTGTGATACCCTGGCATTATAAATTGTATAGTTAGCCAAAAAAATTTAGTCTTAAATAAAGCCAACAAAAAAATATAAAACGCACATTCCTAAAAACTAGTTAGTATGTATTCATAAAAAGTTTGGTTTTAAAAGATTTTTACGACTTCTAAATTAGATTTTCGATAGTAAAGTACAATTTCACTAATAGCAAACATAACTAATGTTCCCAACGCTCCTATAAGGAGCATAGGGCCCCAAACATAACTAATGTACATATTTGTAATCTTTATTTTATTTTTATGGTGGTTTCTTTAAAAAAAAAAATGTGACATTTTATTTAAAAAATGCAATTAGGTGTTAGTTTCTTAAAAATGTTTTGCTCTCTTAAAGAGTATCAAGTTTTATGCTAAAAAATTCACCCTTAGTAATGGCATAAGGCATTGAACTTTTCGCCCCTTTAAAATCGACAATGTTAAAAGTGCCCTATAAAATAAGTGAGTTCGGTTTATGTATGGGGCTATTTTTAAAACGGCGACGATTGCCTCAAAGAGCAACAAAACTGCGCAAAATTTTCAAAACTCGAAAAAGTTTGCAAAAATAGCGCCATAAAACTGATTAAAAGTCCCTAAAACTAACAGGAATGAAAAAATTGGGTAAAAATTGCTGAAATTCCCAAATATTTGGAAACAGCGGTTTGATAGCAAAGTCTATTTATTGAAAAACGTAAAAGCTATAAAGAATCAGAAAACTTAAAGGTAAAAATCGCTTCAGTCGCGAACAGGGAAGAAATTCGCGAACGATTGCAAAATTGGAAACAAGCCCTAAAATTTATTTGAAATCGATAATCGGTAAAAAAAAAAGAAAATGTCGGAACATAACATGAAAAGTATTAAAAAAAAATTGGTTATAATGATGAAGGTGTTAAAAACAGGAAAGGAAATTAAGTTTTTTAAGCACTGCCTACCTGAAATAAATATTTTTTGTTTGTTTATAAAAAAACTTGGTCTTATTATATTTATTAAAATGGGAAAACTTCAAAACTTGACCCTTTTTTGACTGAAGTGCCCTTTTTTAAACCCTTTTTCGGAAAAATCAACTTTTTGTGACCCTTTACGAAAATTTCCAACGGTAACCCTGCTTAGAGTATCAATCTATTCAGTATTGTTATTTTACCTTCTATCAGTTTCGTTAGTCGGTTGTTGTTTCAGCTAAGTAGATGATTGGTCTGCTAAAGCAGGTCCTAGGATAATGAGGCTGCCATCGGTTGTTGCCTAGAAACAACGCCCTATGTATATTTTGGTGACCTTTGCCATATCCTATTTTCAAGGCGGAGGCGTGGTCACGGGTATTGGAAAGATTGCTTGGAGGAGGGTTGAAGCCACTCAACGAAAACCCTGATGAACAATTTTCTACCTCTGCTAAGTACCGAACCCGATTGCTTGGTTTTATAAGCAATCACTGTTTAGCAGTGATTAATATTGTTACGTTACTGCCTTTCAATAACGTTTTGGTTTATTTCCTTTATAATAAACCGTTTCGAGTTCTTTTATTGCAATTCAAATAAACACAGCACTTTAATGTATAGCACTTATTTATTAAGAACTTAGTCACTTTAACAACCGAAATGTACAGCTTTTATTTACAACTGACTATTGTAATCAACACACTTCAATGTTTATAGTAAACTTGACAAAGTTTGAACTAATACAGTTTTTGATGCTAGCCGCCGCAAGTATTTATACTGTAATTTAGCCATCTAGAACATTCGAAATGTTTCTCGAAGGTTCGAGGCTTTACTATTCACCACTCTATCGTCTATTATGATTTATGGCGGTACTTATGTTTACATAATTTCACCACTTATACTAAAGCTTTTTTAACGGTAATTTCTAGGGCTTTCTGCACATTGAGATTGAAGTGTATTAAATTATAACAATTTTTAATAACAATGTAAACTAATAAAATTACTACGAATACAAAACAACTAATAAATACAAGATAAATAATAATTACAACTAATTCTTAACTAAAGTTACTTTCGTAACAATATTTATAGCTTTTTCCAGCATTAAACAAAGTTTGGACGTTAAGGTCAATATTATTACAAAATAAAACAACAAAAAAATTGTGTTTTTTTGTTCTTTTATCTTTTTGTTTGATATTTGATGCTACCAGTACAACAGGCAACCAACGTATTGCAACCCTTAAATTAAAAAAGGAAAAATAGCGTTAATACCTTTCATTATTTTGTCTTTTGTTAGCATTCTTATTAACCATGGCAACAGGCCGTAAAAGAAAAAAGTTTTCACTATTTTTCAATCCATGAATATTTTGGCTATGGTTTGAACAAAATGCTGGCTTAAATATAAAGTTTTCAAGTTGCAATTATTCTGGAGGACTTGCATTATTATTGAAAATAAATAACTGAGATACAAGTAGGAACATTTTTTACTTGAAACTTCACAGCAGGAGCACTGAGGAAAGAAAAAGTCCTTAAATGGCAGAAGGTTTAATTGCTGTAACTGATTCCTCCATAGCACTACCCAGTCTGGAAGTGGCTAAAATAAGTAAGTAATTATTCTTTTATTTTCTTTTGTTCAACTCTAAAGACAGCCTGGAATTCTGCAAACTATTCGTACATGGTTCAGCTCCCATGATGTCCGCTGGTACAAACATTGATTGGCTTCTTCATATTTATTTTGCTAGAAGGAATTTCGAACGCTGCAAGAAACTTATAGAACGTGAATTGTACAGGCACTTAAATCCTGAATATCTCTACTTTGTTCAGGTAATAAATGAAATAAACTGTGTGCAAATTTGTTTGCAGTCTGCCAATGACAGGCCATAGTGGCAGTAGTAAGTTTGTAGCTTTTTTTATCTAATTTTATTTTTGTTCAAAAGGGCTTAATAGACCGTGAGGAAGGCAGAAACATTGAAGCTTTGCGTCATTTTCAAAAGGCTTTGGAATTGAACACACACAATATTGAAACTTATAAAGAAATTGGGAAAACGCTGTAAGTATTTACTGTGAAATTAAACAGTGCACTATGGGGTGGACTGCAGATCTGAAAACATCTGTAAGGAATAGTTTGTATAAATCGGTGCCCATAATTAATTTAATAAAATTTCTCACTCCAAAAATTAAAGTTGTTGAATGTTATAAGCATAAGTGTTGAATTCTTTCCCATAGTGCAAAGTACTCTCCAATATTAACGAAAATTCAAAAAGTATTAGGTAAAAAACAAAAACGTACCAAAAAGCCCCTCATACAGATTCATATGCACTCAGGAAATTGCATGTTTAGTATTATGTTTCTAGGTGCAATACTAATGAAAACTTAAAAAAGGACCAGTTAAAGAACAATTAACTACCAAAAAGCGCTGTTACAGATTCTCGTCCACTCAGGACCTTGCATGTTTAATTTTATTTTCATAGGTCCAATATTAACGAAAATAAAAAAATACCAGTTAAAGAACGAAAAAGTATCAAATAGATCCCTTTAAAGATTCTCATTCACTCAGGACCTTGCGTGTTTAATATAATGTTTTAAGTATAATACTAAGGGAAATTCAAAAAGTACCAAATCGTTCCCCCATAAAGTCATCACTCTGTAGAAAGCAACAATAAAATTACAAAATATTTATGACTATTTTTGCTTTTAATGTAATTCTTTGGCGTTGCGTTGCATTTGACATAATTAGGGCTTTAAAATATTAGTATAGATTGTCGGCTCTATTGTTTACCAAAGTCAGCTGTTTGAGTATTAGGGATGTAAACGCATTACACGTAGCAAAAAACGCTATAGAGTTTTGGTATTGCACAAAGAGCAATGATGTGACAATTGCAATTCTGTGGATTTTTTTTTTGTTTGTTTTTGCCTCGTTTTCTTCTGTTTGACGTTACATATATGGGTTTTAAAATTGAGAACAAAATTTCTAATGACTATACCTTGCACTTATTTTACAATGACTACTGGTCTTCTCCATATTATTTCATTCTCTATTTCTAGTTAATTTAAAAGAAAATTTGCAATTATTTACATCTGCTTGACTTAAAACAAAATGTAGCATTTTTTAACGTTGTAACCTCTTTCTTATCATCGATTCATTATTTACCATTAAGATTCATTATGGGTCGTTACAATCAATCTCTGGCTATATTCCGTGAAGCTGAAGAGCTTTCGACACGTTTGGATCATGAAATTTTTCATTTCATTGGCGAATTATTGTTACGTTCTGCCGCATCGCGTAATCAAGTGGAAATGGCGCAACAGGAGGAATTAGAAGCCAAAGCATATTTCCAAAAAGCCGTACAGACCGGCAAGAAATTGGAAAGTTTTCAGCGTTTAGCTGAAATACATCGTAAAGAAAAGGAATACAATAAGGCCATTGAGGTGTTGGAGAGTTGTTTGTTGTAAGTAACAAATCATTTTGATTGATTTTTTGGAGGTCATTTTCCTTTTTTTTTAATATTGATATTGGTTTGTTTACATTTTGTACACACACATACATTTTATCCATTTTTTTTAGTACGATGGACTGACTTTTTATATCGTTAAATTTTTTTCCAGACTTTCGCCTGAAAATACAGATGTCTTGACAGAAATTGGTGTTTTGTATTTAAAACTAAACGAAACCCAAAAGGCTTTTGATCGCCTAGTAGAGGTTATACAATTTGATAAGAATTGTTTGCGTGGTTTAATGGCATTTGGTGCCATACTCCAGGTAAGAAAATTTAATGTTCATATCAAAAAATGGTCTTCCAACACCCGCAGTCCGCTTTGTAAAACTTTGCTATAAATAGCAAATGTTGGGAAAATGTACTAGAAATCAGTGTTCGAAAATAAACATAACACTATTTAGCGTTCGGCTCAAATATCCAGGAACGATATCTAGTTTTTTAGTGTTTGTGTAGACGAACACAACCCTTAATACGGTTCGTAACTATTTTCAAGAAAGAGCCGAACATTTTATAGTGTTCTGTTCTTCGTTAAAAAACAGAACAATTGTAGTGATACTGTAGACAAACATTAAATTTAACTGTTTCTTTTTTAAATTGATAAAGAAATTAACTAACAAAAAATTTTAGCGACGACCGCAGCACGAACAGCTTGTGTGTGTATTGTGTATATGGGCAAATCCTGCGTGACGAACGCTACATTCGCACGCGTTTTCTGATTGAAATATTAAAATTTTTTGGTCTTTCAAAAAAGGTAGCTTCAACTTTTATATAGTATTTAGTGACATTAATATGTACTAACGAATGGCATATATTAAAATTTCTAAGCAAGTATTTGTTGCGAAATAATTGATCACAAAGTTTTGTGACGCACGCTACAAAAAGTGGAAGTAACTTCAAAGGTTGAAGTGCGTTTTCCTAATTTTTAGCCAATTTGATAAGGTATACAAAATCTTATTCCTAAAAGAAATATGACTACAAGAGAATTCTAAACGCACTTATTCGCAGCCAAAAAATGTTGTGATTTTTTGACAAAAGCCGTGAACCCTTTGTGACGCACGCTACGTAATGCACGCTACAGTTTTTCCCGTAGTATTTTATTATTATATTTTATTTATTTTAACAAAACAAATTATATTTTTATGAATTGCATTTCTTAAACTAATTTCTTAACTAATGAATGTCAACTTTTTTTTTAATGAAATTTATATTTTGATAAGTCTGCTGTAAGTGCACTAAAATCACCTGAAATAATGCTAAATTCGCGTATAACATTAAGAAGTCAGCAGTGGGGTAGGATTTGGTAAAAATTATTGCATTAATGATCATTGAAATACATATTTTTTTAATATAAAAATGAAATTATACATATACAGCCCAATTATGAATAAAAATTCCCCGGGAGTTTTTTCCCTTTTCCCATTTTTCCTATGTTAATTCAATGGTAAAAATGGGAAAAGGGAAAAAACTCCCGGGGAATTTTTATTCATAATTGGGCTGATAGTCTTATATTCCAATAAAAAAAATTTCATTTGAAAAGTTTTTGGTTGGTGGACTGTTTCTGGGATTTGCCCATATGTTTTGGTTGCGTAAAATTATTTTGCTTGCTTTTTGTTTTTTTTCGTATGTGTGTTTTGTTTTTGTTAAAAATTTTTGGTTTTTTTTTTAACCAGCCAAAACGACGAACATTAATGAGCCCAACCAAACACAATGAAGTTTGTGTTTGAAAAAAAAACAAACGGAATTAAATGTTCTCTTCTTTTGTTGGGTTGGATAAAAACAGTATTATTTTTGTGTTCGAAAGATGACAAACAGGGAAACGTTTTTTTTAATATTTTCTAAACAAACACTATTAGCGTTTGTGTTTTCCACAAATCTACCGAACCGAACACTAAGCAGCGTATTAAGTGTTTATTTTCGAACACTGCTACAAATATAAAATTTTAATTTTAAAATTTACTATAAATAGAAAATTTATTTTAAAAGCAAATTTTATGAAAATTTACTATAATTTTATGGAAGTTTACTATAAAAAGCTAATTTTATGGAAGTTTACTATAAAAAGCTAATTTTATGGAAATTTACTATAAATAGGAAATTTTATGGAAATTTACTTTAAATAGCAAATTTTATGGAAATCTATCTATATATGTATATAAAAATGAAAAATGTGTGTATGTTTGTTTGTTTGTTTGTTTGTATGTTGGCTTATAGACTCCTAAACTACTAAACCGATTTTTCTGAAATTTTTACAGTAACATCACGTGAGCCCTAAAAATAAAATAGGCTACTTATTTTTTCGATAGGGGCAGGGGAATTGGTACCCCTCATTGGATGCAAATAATAAATATCGCATATCTTAAGAGCCGCTGCACGCATTTTGTTGAACTTTTGGTAGTAGGATCTTCTGAGCCCCAAAATTGAAATAAAATAGCAGCGCGGGAAGTGGTTCCCCCCAAAGGACGCCAATGTTTAATATCGCATATCTTAAGAACTGTTAAAGTGTGAATGTTCAAACTTTGTAGAAGTCACTCTTATGGTATACTACACTATTGAAAATAAAAATAAAGCGGGTAGGCGCAGGGGGGGAAATACCTCTCATAGGATGCATATATTAAATATCTCTCAACTGAAAAAGTAGTTAAAGCAGTGTAGCGAAGCGCACCGGGTTAAGCTAGTTAACTATAAAGAGCAAATTTTATGGGAATTTACTATAAATAGTAAATTTTAGGAAATTTACTTTAAATAGCATATTTTATGGAAATTAACTATAAAGAGCAAATTTTATGGGAATTTACTATTAATAGAAATTTTATGGAAATTTACTTTAAATAGCAAATTTTATGGAAATTAACTATAAATAGCAAATTTTGAAAAAAGTTTACTATAAATCTTAAATTTTGAAAAATGTTTACTATAAATAACAAATTTTGAAAAAAACTTACTATAATTAGCAAATTTTATAAAAATTTACTGTAAATAGAAAATTTTAATCCAAATTTCCAATATTTTTAATCAGGCTTAAGTTCATCAAATTTAATTTTCATTAAATTATTTTTATGAAGAAAGGAATTTTACAACATGAATATTAATTAAAATTGTTATTGATAATCATTCACTCTTGACTGACCTGAGATTCGAACCCAGGCGGCTGGTTATCCTGACATGTTTCGATCGCTACCACTCGATCTCCTCAGAGGGATTTGCCGTCTGACACTCGCAGCCATCGACGACTGCTGACGTCAATAGTCAAACATCAATCCTTAAACCAAATTGTATTTTAGCCTTTGGTAGATCGAAATTTGCTTTTTTGAATGATTATCCATATTTAATTGACTTTACATGTTTTTCCTTTACCTCTAATTTTTCGTACTTTTTGTCAAGAATTCTTCTTGAAGTCCAAAGTACATTTTTTGTTTTTTCATTTTGTCTTTCTCTTTTCTGTTGACCTTTTTCAGCACAACTTGAAGGACAAATGTACGCATAAAGCTCGTGCCTCAGCTTTAACAATAATTAGTATTGTGGTAATTTTGTTGAACTATTTATGGTGTTTAATCCAAATTTTCAATATTTTTAATCAGGCTTAAGTTCATCAAATTTAATTTTCATTAAATTATTTTTATGATCTCCTCAGGGGGATTTGCCGTCTTACACACGCAGCCATCGACGACTGCTGACGTAAATTTTTGATGAACTTAAGCCTGATTAAAAATATTGAAAATTTGGATTAAAAACCATAAATAGTTCAACAAAATTACCACAATACTAATTATTGTAAATAGAAAATTTTACTATCAATAGCTTATTTTGTGAAAATTTACTATTTATAAATAGCAAATATGAAAATTTACTATAAATAGCAAATGTGAAAATTTACTATAAATAGCAAATGTGAAAATTTACTATAAATAGCAAATGTGAAAATTTACTATAAATAGCAAATGTGAAAATTTACTATAAATAGCAAATGTGAAAATTTACTATAAATAGCAAATGTAAAAATTTACTTTAAAAAGATTTTGTTATTCGTGCTAAATTCCCAGTTTTTATTCTTGATAAAAACACTTGAAATTTAGGCCCTGAATTTGTAAAACGCAACGCAATCCCAAAAATAGCATTGAAAGCAAAAACAATGTCAAACATTTTTCAAAATTTTGTTGTTGCTTTCTACAGAAATACATATTGCGTTTAAAAATTATCAACGCCACAAGATATGCAGCGTTTAAAATTTAAAAATTCAATATTCATTTCTATAGAAAACAACAACAAAATGATGATATATTGTCGATTTTGTTTTTGCTTTCAATATAATTTTTGACGTTGCTTTTGCGTTTTACAAATTTAGGGCCTTATTGTTGATGGGATAAGCTATTCCTATGCGCATTTCACTGGTTGCTTAGGCCAGATCATCAGGAAACTTCATCCATAAAGATTTTAGAAAAACTAAATATATTAAACCAAATAAAACTGTTAAACGTATAAGACTTTTATAGTACGTTTCCACTTACATGTTTTGGGCCACAAAACTAGTTTTGCAGCAAAACAAGTGTTTTGCTACTTGTTTTCCTATACATTTTTCATGTTCGAAAACTCAAACAAAAACTAGTTTTGCTCCAAAACATGTCGAAAATCATGAATACAACTCTGGGTTATCCATTATTGGTGATTGATAATTTCGAAAAAAGTGACATATTTACCAAAATATCAAGACTTATTAAATAGGTTTATGCAACTCTCCAGCTGATTTATTTGTTTGCAGCGTAAAAATAATAAAATAGTATAATAAAAACGTAGTAAATTATGTGCTTTTATATACGTATGTACATATATGTATGTATCTCTGTGTATTAAAAAACAAACAAGAAAGTTTCATGTTAAAAAAAATATTTTTTTTTCAACATACATGTATTTCTTTTGGCTTTCATATATGTTTACAACATAAATGTCAAATTGATTTCGAAAATTCGAAAACCAAAACCAGTTTTACATAATGGAAACACTTTGACACGTTTTGCTCAAAACAAGTTGTTTTGCTCATAGTGGAAACATAGTATTATAGCAACAGTTCTACTTGTAATAATATCAAAGTTTAAACAAAACACATCAACAATAAACAGTGGGTTTATCTCATCTTACATTGCCCACTACAATTAGTTGAAATTCTCTCAACATTAATTGTAGTTGTAAGTAGGTTAAGAAAAACAAAATAAAAACAACAACAACTTACAAAAGATGTTGTCAATAAAGTGTTTTTTTAGGCCGTGCACTTGCCTGTTTAATATCAAAAAGTAATTTTGAACGAAAGTTTTGTTTAAACTTTGATATTATTACAAGTAGAACTGTTGCTATAAGTCTTATACGTTTAACAGTTTTATTTGGTTTAATATCTTTAGTTTTTCTAAAATCTTTATGGATGAAGTTTCCTGATTCCTGATGATCGAAATAAGCATTGCTTGATATGGAACAGACTCAAAGTATAAACTTACAATTCCATGCTTTCCTCTCCTTGGTTTTTGATAGTAAAGTACAATTTCCCTAAAAGCAAACATAACTCATATACATATTTGTTATTTTTTACGGTGGTTTCTTTTCAAAACAAAAATTTGACATTTTATTAAAAAAATGCAATTTGGTGTTTTGCTCTCTTAAAGAGTAGCGTGCTTTATTCAAAAAAATTCGCCCTTAATAATGGCAAAAGGTATTAAACTTTTCGCCCCCTTTGGAATCGACAGTGTTGACAGTGCCCTAACAGGAATAAAACAAGAGGTAAAAAGTGCTAAATTAGCGTAAATTCCCAAATATTTGGTAACAGCGGTATGATAGCAAAGTCTTATATTAATTAAAAATCGTAAAACCTTTAAAAAATCTGACACAGGAAAAAATAGCTTTAATCGAGGAAATGGTTACAATTCGCGAACGATTGCAAAATTTAAAACACTAAAATTTATTTGACATCGCTAAATCGGAAAATTACATTAAAAGTATTAAAAATTTAGCTACAATGATAAAGAATAAACTTTTTCTCAGGTGTTTAAAACAGGACAGAGCATTCTGAAATATTATTTTTTTGCTTGCTTATAAAAAAACTTGGTCTTATTATGTTCATTTAAATGGGAAATACTCCTTATAAAAAACTTGACCCTTTTTTGTTGAAATACCCTTTTTTACCCCTTTTTCTGGAAAATCCCCTTTTTGTGACCCTTTTCGAAAATTTCCAACGGTAACCCTGATGATAACAAATTTTGGGAAAATTTTCTATAAATAGAGAATTTTGGAAAAATTTACTATAAAAACCTAATTTTACTATAAATACCAAGTATACTTTTTGTAAATTATCAGGTGTCACAAAATTTGTACGAAAGTGAAAATTTACACATTTTTCAATTCGTACCGGTTTTGTTTTGCTTTTTTGAATAAAAAATTAAAATATTTTGCATTTTACATTTCTGTGGCACACCTGTATATGAATTTTATTTCAATATATCCTTAAATGCCTTAAATATCTTACAGTATTTTTCTCAACCGTACTATTTTAATAGCTTTTTTAAATTGTTTAGTTCTCCTTTGTTTATCTTTTATTTGTTGTTATTTTATTTTTGCTTTCTATTTATTAATTCATTGTACCATTTTCAATAAATCTTTCTTCTAACGATTGCATGGAAAAGTCTCGCAACGATGTGGAAAGTGCATTGGGGAAATATAAAGAAATTGCTGCTCTCAAGCCAGACATAGCCGAGTTATGGAATAATATTGGTTTGTGTTTTTTCAAAAAGCAAAAATTAATTGTGGTAAGTAGGAGAGAAGAAAAATATTAATTGTAATTGTTGGTAGTATCAATAAGTTTTCGCTGGTTGTTTACTTTTTATTTTATATATGTACATATATGGGCATTTCCGTCAAAACGTCCACCGTGACCGAAAATTAAAAGTTATTAAAAGCTGATTATTTTACGATATTGTTATAGAGAAATATTTAGATTTTACTAATTTTATAAATTTACTCATAAATTTGTTCACTTAGATGAACAATCAGACTGCAAACATAATTTTTATGTGAGAATATTTTATTGTATGTTTTCTTTAATATTTATCTTTCTTAAAAGAGGTGATATTTGATGAAAATTATTCCAAAATAATTTTCTTACATGGTCTGTAATCTAAGGAAGAGTTCAAAGAGAAATATGTTATTTGGATTAACGGTAAATTTTTATTTTATTTTAATCATTACACTGCTTTACAAATTTTTAATTTGGAAAAGTACCAAGAATGCCACATGCCTAGATAAGTTAATTGGGACCTCCTGAACACGAAAACCGCTGTATTTTTTTCCTAAGTACCGTGTTTTAGATAACAGTACTTTTGTGTTTTTCGATGTATGGTCCCACTCAAAGCCTTGTGGAGCCCGATCGAAAAAATGGCACATCGTTGGAAAGGTAATTGAATGCCTTTTCTATCTGATAAGAAATGGCTGAGTTATCGACACGTATCGACCCAGATTTCGGGTTAAAAAAGAGAAAATACAGAAGATTTTGGAATTAAACCAAGACGTAAAATTCTGAAAGTAGTTTGACTTAAAAATTGTGCCATGTACGCCTTTTTATACATGGCCAAAAAAAAACTACTTCTGTTTTTTCACGTTCGCATCGCTACTTCTTTTGCTATTATCTTTGATCTAGAATCGCGCCCTCCGTAAACTTTATCATAGATAACAGTGCTTTCTTTGTGCTATAATTTATTGCATTTTTGATGCGTACGACTGTCACGTTCTACACTTTGGAATTACCTATATGTACGTTAGGTTTGTAACAGATCTGTCAAGCTCAGTGTGTTTTATTGTTAAAGAAAAACATGCGAAACGCTTTTTCGTTAAGAATACTAGAAGCTGCTAAAAAATATAAATCTTGTTGATGGCTATAAAAAACTTGTCAAAAAATTTTAACAGACAGCTGGAATTTTTTCATACTACCAACATTTGAATGTATTTACATTAAAGATACAAAATCATAATATCATATTTATTTCAGGCTATTTCATCCCTAAGGAAAGCAATATGGCTCTCACCATTGAACTATAATGCTCTATATAATTTGAGTTTGATTTATATAATGGGTGAGTGAATATTTGTGTAAAAGTTATATAAAATAATCTGTGGAAAATTAAAATAATATTGGTAGATTTACTTTAAACATCTAAAAGGCAAAAGAATAAGAAGATTGTCATAAAAATTCACTTAAAATAATTCAAAATTTTTTAAAGTATCGATCTATAAAACACAACGGGTTCCATTAAAACGCAAATTCCGGAAAATACTATTATCGTTAATTCTGACATGGAATTTTGCACAAACTAGTTTAATACGACGAAATTTTCCTTTAATACTTAGAAAATATGAACTCAAACTTTGTGAAAAAAGATGTTAAGAGAAAACACCTAATGCAACGATTAACTCAAAACAGAAAAATATTGACATTGAAAAGGACCAAACCACATGCTTTACATTAAGTGAAACAGAGGACAAATCAAAATAACATTCCAGCGGGGGAAAAAAGGGTGTACAAGGCCTGCTCGCTCCATTCTTCCTTCTTACTTCAGACCTTTTTAAAGGCCTTCTTAAAAAATGTTTTGATTCAATTACTATTCTTATCTTACTGTTAAAGATGGCCGCACAAAAGGCCTCGGCTCTTTCGTATAATAGATAAGATACACATTCCACATTCGATTTTATGAGAAGAGAGTAGAGAAGGAGTAACATTTTTTGTATTGTTTTTTGTATATGTCAAAAAAAAACTAAATGTCAAAACTATCATGTTGTGGGTGTTGCCACAATTAACAAAAAGGTTCTTGTTGAAAAACCTTTTAGATGTTGATGTTTAAATAATATTCGCAATGAATAATTCTTAAACGAAACTTAACCTCATAACACAATTTTGTTTTGCTGGGTCCATAATTTGCCATGGGTCCTAGATAAGGTATACTCTCGAAAACTCGTCTTTACATACTGTGGTGTAGGGTATCATATGGTCGGACTTGTCCTTATTTCTTAAGTTACACGGAAAGTGACACACTTGTATTGTATATCCTTACCTTGCAAATAATAGGACCAGTCCAAACACGCTTGTAAAGAGTGGTCTATTTAACACTACGATGTCCTAGGGCAGGACCATATAACCCACCTTTCGACCACGTAGGAGTAGTTTTAAAACTACTCCATGGTATACTCAAGACGATTAGTTTTGTAGTCGTATAAAAACGAAAGCATGTCGTACAAAAACGAAGGCATGCCGTCTCACTACAAACACTTTTTAACAATGACATGGTCAATGCTGGCATTACATTGGACCAGTCCATGCAGTAGTCCATTTTATCAAAATGGATCAGGTGGTCCAATTTTATTTGCAGGCTATTCACTTTTTTGGACGTTTGCATGTACATGTATGTCTGTAAGTGTGGGGGAATATGTTACAGTGATGGAAATTGAATTTGGTACTTTTATCAAACATATTTTTTATGGAAAATAAACTTTAATATTAAAAACTAAAATACATATTTTTTTTTTTTTGCATTTGTCTCAGCTATTAATGGACCAAGCTGGCTAAATTTCAACAGCAAAATTCTGATGAGGATATCTTACATTAAAATATATCAACAAGCAGTGTTGCCATAACCGTTTGTTAAGAATTAATTTTTTGTAGGCAATGTTGTCAACAGGGTTGTGGAGTCGGAGTTGTAGAGTTAGTGGTGATGTTTTTGTACCGGAGTCGGATCGAAATACCAACAAAAAATTCGCGACTACGACTCCAAAATTTTTCGGCATGAAAAATTAAAAAAAATATTTAAAAAATTTCCAAAATAAAAATATGTACTCGAAATTGCCGATGCAATAATATTGATTCTAAGTTTTTACTGAATTCTTATTTTGCTATATTTAACCATTTAAAAGGTACTTCATTAAAAAAAGAGTTTAAAGTCAAATAAAGACCAGTCTCATATTTATTTAGCATTAAGGTTAGATGGCTCCACGAAAAGCCCCCCAATGATTTAACGCCCAAACTAGAAATGAAATATTCCCCAATTTTTTCATACATTTTTGGCTGTTATTTCATATGAAATAACTCCCAATTTTTTTGGGCCGTTTTTAATTTTTTTTTTTTTTTTTGGAATTATTTCATTCCTCATTTGGAGTTTTCAAATTATGAAATAATCTCCAATGAAATAACGCCTAACAAATTTTTAAAATTCGGGGCTTGTTTCATAGCGTGTTTAGTTTTAGTGTTATTTTATTTTTTTATTCGGGGGTTATTTCATTTTTAAAGCTGTTTGTTTTTGGGGGTTATTTCATTTAATTTGGGGTTTATTTCATTTGCTTAGTTTGATCTTTTTACATTTTTTTGAGAATTCAAGTAACTGTTTTTTGGAATAACAGTGTCAACATATGAGTACAATCTGCCTTGCATGTTGAGTTGAGTTGTTGTAAAACATAAAATATTTTCAGTTGTGCATCGAAGTTCGGACGCTTTACATCATCTCGTGTTAATATTAAAAAAAAAAAATGGAATTCAAAATTGTTGGTGGAAAACGAAGAAAGAGCAATTTGCTATATTCTTTAAGGGAAAAACAATTATATTTAAACAGTGGAGGTAGTTGTGTAAAGGCCAAACGTTAAAGGCTAATTGTCTTCCGAATTGCAAAAATAGAGCAGGGCTACTAGGATCTACGGGAGGGTAAAATAACTGCAGCATTATTTTTGAAGCCCATATATCCTTATTATGAAGGAGACTCCTGAGGGCCTCCACACGATTCATTTCAATAATTTTGCGACTTTGCTGTTGGTCCATATTGTCTTCATTAAATCCTTGGTGAAACTGACTCTTTTATGAATTTTGGGCATAATTTCATTTTTGTTGCTGATGAGGTTTATTTCATTGGGGGTTATTTCATTTTCATCATTGGGTGTTATTTCATATGAAATAACTTCCAAATATTGGGGGTTGTTTCGTTTTCGTTTTGGGGTTTATTTCATTTATTTTTCGATGTTATTTCATTCACTGCTTTTGGGTGTTATTTCCTATTTTTTGGGGTTTAATTCATTGGGGGTTATTTCCTGGGCGTCATTTCATTGGGGGCTTTTCGTGGAGCCAGGTTAGATTAGGAGTTGTAATTTCAGCGGTTGGGGTCGGAATTAGTCCTATAGCCCTAGTTGTTAATGTTAGCATAACCAGAAAAGAGCACTAAAACGGACGTGGGGAAACCGTGGTATTTTTGAAAGGAAAAAGTACTGAAAATAGTACCACAGTACTGAATTTTACATCACTGATATGCTATAAAAAAATTAAATTAAGATTTTATTATAAATAATTATTATACAACTAGGGTAAGTAGAATTTTACCTTGTATTAATCACAATTCAGAAAAAGTAGTTAAAAAGAATTTAAATGATAAAATAAAGAATACACAGATAATGAAAGAGGTAAACAGGAAGTTTTCATAAATCATAAATAAATCATTTATTTTAATAAACATAACAGTTATACGTTGGCAGATAAATAAATCATTGAAAATAGACATTTTGCATATAAAGGTTAAACCCGTACATTGCCATTCAAAACGTCACTGCAGTGTACTGATGTCAACAAAATTTTTAGAGCTGCAATGGTGAACGAAGTTTAAAGTATAGTAACACGAAAAACTAAGCCCAAAGATTTTCACGAAAAATTGTTTTGGTTATTATAAAGGTGCTAAATACTGTTTGACAAAACTGTGCAGTGTTTTTATGGCGATATTAAATTGGGAAATGTCCTACTATTTAATCTGGAGCACCAATGATCTGTCGGGAGTCCCGTAATCATCCCGAAGCTCGTTATTTTTGGTACTTTTTAAAACATGCAGAAAATTAGATGAAATGTGGTGATGTTTTTTAAATATTTCACGGCCCTTTAAATGCGTTTAAAATTTTATTATTAAAATAAATTCGTTGGAATGTCTAGTTTGTGCATACGTTAAAAAATAGGGAGAAACAATTGGATTTTTCAAAGTTTTAAGGACTTGTCTAAAAATAAATAACTTTGAACATCCTTGCAATACAAGTTAGATATCCTGATATACTCACCATTGTGATTCTATTCAAATGAAAGAGATTTTTGTGTAGATTAATTCTCCAGAAAATATTTTTAAGTTTGTAGGTTCTTTGGTGAAAAATAAAGCGAATAATACAAAAAATGGTGTTTAAAATATGCAAATATTAAATGTCACTACATCTTTAAAACTAAAGCTGCAAGAAATAAACAAATGATGCCATCTTAATCAGCACTCTTAATTTAGCAAAGATTATTTTCAGGGTGTGAAACAAAACTCTGCTTAGGCAATGTTGGCATACTTTAACAAGAGCGAAAAGTAGAACCTTCTATTCCGCTTAGCTTTAACGCTGAAATTCCATACCCTAAGGTCCAAATACACTGATCAAAATACTCATCAAGCATTGTAGTAGTATAAGTAAAAATGTGTTTGTATGTGTCACACCGACGAAGCTGGATGGAAAATCAAAAAATTTAGATATGACGGCGAATATTACGTCCAGCTCAAGTACACGAATGAATTCGCCCGCTGGACAAGCATTTGACAAGTGTATTTGGCCCTAAACAGAGCTACGTCAAACGATAAAAACAGGGTTATCGAAATATAAATATAACAACCCTATACAAATTGTATGTATGTCTAGGAATGGCTGTTTGTCTGTTCTCTTTAATGTGTGTATGTTTTTGAAACTTTCGATCTTCACGAAATTTGGCGATCTTTGAGATTTTACTGTAATAGCGCGATTCTTTACAGTTTTAGGCGTACCAAAGTGTTGCCTGAGGTTATGAACGAAATTATGAACGGATCTTCACAAAATTTAATAGTATGATTTCAAGTCAAATAAAAAGAATTTATGCAAAATTTTATAAGAATCGGTGCACTTTGTCACATTTTTATATAAGTTTTTGTAACACCAATATTAATTTTTAGGAAGGCTGTTGAACCCAAATGTGGGGCTCATAACTATTTTGCTACTGTACTGAGTGTGCTTGATTTCAATCCCAAACTGCTTATGAGAACTAGAAATAGTTTGACTTTAAAAATTTAATGTATTCAACTAAATAATTTTAACAAATAGAATATGGGAATTATTGCTTCTTATTTTACTTTTTAAACATGAAAATAATTATATTCTTCTTTTTGTAGTATTGTTATTGCCTTAACAACAAACACACGCGTATGCACGAATATTGGTTTTTGAAAGTTATTCCATTTTGGAGTGTTTTAAGTACCTTTAAGTATTGTCCGTACTTAAATTTTTGATTGCGACTCGTACTAATAAAGAAGAAAAACTTCAATTTAGTACGAGTTTTATTCTGTTTTTCTGTGTATTGCTTTAAAGTGACAACACGCTGTATAAAATTCATGTCTTCATTAAGAGAGATGCTAAGCGAAACCTAAAATTTGAATCGGATAAAAAAAAAGTACTGATTATTTTTTTCAAATTCTTAGTTTTATTAGAAAGTTTGAACTTTGTCATTTAATAATGGAACACAATATTATTCATATGACTACCACGACTGGCTTGACGGTACCTCATCCGAACAACCCAATTTTTCAGTACATTTTGGGCTAGTGCAGCTCGAATCTCTTCAAAAACAACTTCGATTTCAAGTTTCAACGCTTCAATTTTCTCTGTACGGTTTGCATAACATTTATCCTAGAGAGCTCCCCACAGAAAATAATCCAAAGGGCTCAAAACCACAGCTCCGAGGCGGGCAATTGACATCACAATTTCGGCTGATTATTCGATTTTCAAAAACAGTGCGTAAAATATCGATGGTTGCGTTGGCTGTGTGATATGTGGTTATGTCATTCTTTTGAATTTTTGGAAACAAATATTCGTTAAGCATCGGTTACGCACATCTGTAATGACGGCTCCTTGCTCATTTTCGAAGAAAAATGGCACAATGATACCACCAGCCCAAAATCCACACCAAACAGTGACTCGTTGTGGATACAATGGCTTCTCAACATTCACGTGTGTGTTCTCTGAACCCCATATGCAGCAATTTTGCTTAGTAAGGCGGCGGCGGGAAAAATGAGCTTCATCTCAACACGACTTTTCGGTAAAATTCTTTTTCTCCTGCAAAACAATCTTCAGCCCATTGGACGAAGTAAAAGCTTTCCATAGCGTCCCATTTTGCAAATGTCAAAAAAACCTGAAAATAAAAATTAATTAAGCACGACAAACAAAATCTTGTAATTTACAAACTTTGTATTCCCAAAAAATTACTTTGATAACACTGTGCAACAAAAAAAACCCAGTCTCACTACTTGCAACAAGAAATGATAGGTTCCCGAAATATGGGCACCTAAAATTTTTGAAAAGGCGTTTGGTACAAGTCAAAAAAAAAATACTAAATGTACTTCTGAGCTAAAAGACTATTTCAGATGTCTTCAGTAGAATTGTATGCCGATTCTTTTCTTAGAATATATTAACCCTCTAACACCCATTTTAAGGGGCATTTTTGCCCTTTTTTTAACTTCCACACAAGAGTATACTAAAACGGTACTTAAAATCAATGGTTATATACTATATGATACCAAGGGCCCTCGAGATAGAGCTTGTGGAGGTTCTGCCATTTTAATAAAAACCCGAGTCAAACCCTAACTAATGTGGGATCATCGTGAAGATTATCTCCAAACAACGAACATTTGCGTTGAGGAATTAAATAGAAACCTAGTAATTTCATCGTTATACTCCCCGCCTAGATTTTCAATATCGGAAAGCGAATATTATAAATATTTTAAATCATTAGGACCGTGTTTCCTAGCCGCTGGCGATTATAACGCTAAACACACCTTCTGGGGGTCGCGACTTATAACACCAAAGGATCGTGATTTATTTAACACAATTTCTAAAATGGATTTAAATGTGGTAGCGAGCGGACAACCAACATATTGGCCTTCTGATCATCAAAAAATTCCAGATGTCATCGATTTCGGCGTGGTTAAAAACATCCCCATAGAAACGATTCATGTTGAAGCTTCCCAAGAATTATCTTCCGTCCACACACCTACAATTGTTACTATAATGAACCCCAATAGAATTGTACCTCCGACTGGTTACTTAGCGACGACAGCTACGCAAATTAATTGGTTAAAATACAAAAAAATATCTCAGCACCCATTGCACAGAAAATATTCCGCTCAGTACACCGGAGTATGTAGATCGTTCTATTGACAATTTTGACAGTTTTCTGAAACTAGATGTTCAACATTCCAATATTGCCCCCAAAAAAAAAAAAACTATTAAAATATATTCCACAGATGTCGAGCATCTTTTGTCTGAAAAAAGGAGGGCTCAAAAAGAGAGTGCCAATTGGACAGATCCCCTCAACTTAAGAACTTACTAAAAGAGTGTACAAAAAGACTAAGAAAATTATTGCGGACTCAGAAAACGGCTTCTCTGGAAAAATATCTTAGGGAACTTGATGCAACCCCATAATCAGACTACTCATTATGGCGTGCAGCTAGAAATCTCAAAAGGCCAGTTGTGTCTAAACCACCATTAAGAAACTTGAATGGAAGTTGGGCAAGAAATGATGTTGAAAAAGGAAATCTGTTTGTCAATCATTTAAAAAACGTATTTACCCCAAATATATCTCACGATATTGCGGTCGAGTTACCACCTCCTGTTGCAGCTAGAGCAGCTGTTCCCCTAAGATTTGAGTTAAGAGAAATCGAAAAGGCTATTTGTAATTTAAACCCTAAGAAGGCTCCTGGTTTTGATAAGATCAGCAACAAAATGCTTTTAGAGCTACCTCGCATAGCAAAGAAAATTATTCTTTTAATTTTTAATGCTATTTAACGTCTTGAATACTATCCTCAAAAGTGGATGGTTTCCTTAGTCACCATGATACCTAAACCAGGAAAAGATCACACAAAAGTTGAGTCATATAGGCCTATAAGCTTACTTTCTAATATATCAAAGCTGTTTGAGAAGCTGTTAACGTCAAAATTAACCCCAATTTTAAATAAAAATAGATGTATTCCTAACCAAAAATTCGGCTTTAGAAGAGAACACAGCACAATTGAGCAAACCCATCGTCTATTAAACGCAATAAGAAAAGCCTTTGAAGAAAGAAAATATT
Source organism: Pollenia angustigena (assembly GCA_930367215.1). Classification (NCBI taxonomy): domain Eukaryota; kingdom Metazoa; phylum Arthropoda; class Insecta; order Diptera; family Polleniidae; genus Pollenia; species Pollenia angustigena. Next base: position 203,822,667 of record OV884060.1, read on the forward strand.
GTTCCGCTCTCTTCATCGATGTTTCTCAAGCTTTTGATAAAGTCTGGCATGAAGGCTTATTACATAAATTGAAGCTTAACTTACCAATAAACACACACAAGCTGTTAGAAAGCTACTTAGTCGGTCAAAAGTTTATTATTAAAGAAGGTGATTATTTAAGCTGTCCTCAGCAAATTGACCCTGGAGTCCCTCAGGGAAGCATCCTGGGCCCACTTTTATACTTAATATATACCTCGGATATGCCAACAAACAACAACACCCAAACTTCAACATTTGCTGATGATACAGCTTTTCTAAGCGTGCACGAAAACAGTCAAGAAGCATCTCGATACCTACAGGATCATATATTTCAACTCGAACTATGGTTAAAGCAATGGAGGATAAAGGTCAATGAGCAAAAATGCGTACATATAACATTCACCTTGCGTCGGGAATCATGCCCCCCTATTAAAATCAATAATCAAATAATACCTCAAAATTCGCATGTAAAATACATCGGTATTCATCTAGATCGCCGTTTAACGTGGAAAAGCCATATAGAGGCAAAATTAACTCAAATGAAACTAAAAGCCATCCAAATCTCGACTGCAACCTTCTTCTTTACAACTCCATCTTAAAACCAATCTGGTGCTATGGTATTCAGTTATGATGCACTGCCTCGGCCTCTAATATCGAAAAAATTCAAAGACGCCAAAATAAACTACTTCGAATAATCACAGCTGGGCCTTGGTATGTTAAAAACTCAAATATTCACAAGGATCTCAATGTTCCATTAGTTAAAACTATGATTACGAAATATGCAGTAAAAAACTTAAAAAGGCTCAAATTGCACTCGAACCCACTAGCACGAATTATTTTAAATGATAGCGGCCACACTCGCTTACGAAGAAGATTCACTGCAGCACTTATCCAATAAGATGAGGTAAAGATTTGATTAATTATTGTTAGTTCATATTTAATATATGAAGATTCAATAAATAAATAATGAATAAAAAAGATAATAAAAATTAATATAATTCTACCCCAGTAAAAACTTCGGCTACAAAATAATGTGTTGAGTAGTCAGAAAAACATAAGAGCACTACTTACAATTCTACTGAAAGAACCAATGAATTTAACAAGGTATGTCCCAAAATGAACGGGTTCAAAAGTAAGTCATTATTTTTTTACCTACATACATCCAGAAAAAAGTATTTATAGAAGTTGTTCTGAATGTAGTTATAGAACAAAGTAGTGCTGGGATACTATCGATATTTTCAACTATCGATATTTATCGATAGTTCAAATTTCACTGTAGATATATCGATATTACTATCGACTGAATGTTTGTACTTGTGCAGTAAAACTTTAATTATTTTTTACAAGGCTACAGTTCGCTGTTTTAATCACCTTATTGAATGTATGAGACGTATGTTTATACGCACGTTATTTTAAATGGCAGTTTTTTTAAAATTGATAAGTATCTTTCTGAAGGAACCGAAGTAACAGGGACTATAAGATATTCCATTGTAACTTTAAAAAATTTCTAAATTCTAAACCCAAAAAGGTAATCAATCTCGCGGACTTATCCTCTAATGGTCGTTCATTGTTTTGTCTTATGCTTGCAATTGCATTTGGATTTGCATTTTTTTGCAACATTACAAAAATATTTGACATTTCAGTCGCTATATAAACATGTAAAAATTTCGACTTGAAGTCCTTTAATTAGCAGTAAAAAGCCCTGCTAAGCAATCCATACCACTTGCCATTCTTGTTGTTTGTATTCATTGCTGTAATTCAGCGCGAATTAATAATATCAAGTAAAAATTTGCGGCAAAAAACTGTGTGTATAGCTGTATTTTAAATAATTATAATATCGATATTGATATTTTTCCTATCGATATTTTCGATATTTTAAGACTATCGATAATATCGATAGTCTATGGATAGTTTCCCAGCACTAGAACAAAGCTACAAAATAATGAGTTAAAGAATCTATTCATTTTGAAAAAGTAGGCGAAGTTTTTACTGGGACCTTTTTAAGTTGAAGTAATCGGTAGTTCAAATTTAAAATTTTAAAAAACATTTCTCCCTTACAGACCTGCTTCGTTTAAAGCTCCATTTTATCTGGAATAATTTTTCGACAACCCTAACTACAAAATTATTACCATTAACTATCACAAAATTTAAAATTTATGACCAAGACTTTACGCATAAATTTCCTTAATTTTCGAATCAATTCTATTCGTTTTAAATTTCTTTAAAATACTTTACTCAAGCAAACGTTTTTCCTTAATCTCTTTTTATAATAATGTCATATTTAACCAAAATTACTATGCGCTGCAACGAGTTTTTATTAAAAAAAAAAAAATAATTAATCTTTGTAAAACAGAAATAATAAAAAAATACACGTTATCACAACAAAAAAAAAAATTAACAACTTAATTCAAGCCACCTCGGACCGAAAACAAAACAATGAACAAAAGACCACAACGATGATACTTGTAATTAAAAACCACAAAACCCATTAAATATAAAAGGAAAAAGTTAAAATAATATTTTGGCCAGTAGTGAATTATATGAACTATTTTATGGATAAATTAAACGTAAACACAATAAAAAATTAACAACTTCCTTCAACCAAGAATGAAAAGTTAAACAAAGTTGTTAACGATAAAAAGAAGGGGTGAGACAAAAGTGGAGGAAAAAAATATCCATGGATTCTTAAATTTATATTAAAATTGTTTTCTATCACTTGGTTTTTGTGATATAACAATGACTCTGTTTAAAAATGGTCTTGCTATTAGGACTTCCAAACTTTGACATTTCGCCAAATCGCTATTAACGGATATAGAGGTAATGAAAACGTGCAAATGATAAAATAAAATGTTTATTTTGCATCCCAAAAAAGTCACAGTTTGATGTGGATTTTGGGCTGGCGGCGTCATCGGTTCAAATTTCTTTGAAAACGACATTGGCTAGACCATCGCCGCCAACAACGGTATAGGTCCATCCTTCCCAACTCCATTTGCCCTGAACTGGATGAAATTTTATTTATTTATTTACTTATCAGTTAATACAATACAACAAAAAAAAATCTTATATTAAAGTATTGGGTAGAAAAATTGGGCTGTAGGAAATATCGCCCAAAAAAAAAATGAAAAATCGCCCAAAAAAATGGCATGTAAAATTGGGCCTGATTTCATATGAAAAATGGCCCAAAATTTTTGGGCTATTTTTCGTTATTGTTGGGTGATTTTTCGTTTTTTAAATGTTGTATGAAAAATAGCCCATTTTTTTGGGCCATTTTTCATTTTTAAAATTCTACCATAATCTTACATAGCAGAGAAAACCATGTTTTATTATGGTTGCAAACAACAAAACTATTTTTCAAGAAACTAATTTAACCATAATATGGTTGTCGGCGACAATGATTTGGTTAAATTAAACATAACATGGGTAGAATTTTTTTAAAAATGGTTTTGTAGCTTTTTCTCTGGGTGTATATATTAAATATATATATCGAAAATAAGGATTTCATCTTCTATGGTATAACAAATACTGGCTTCGCTAACTAAAGCTTCTCTGTATAGCCGGCCTTCGGCCGGACGCAAGGATTTTCTCCTCTGTGGTATAACAAAGACCGGCTTCGCTAACTAAAGCTTCTTTGTATAGCCGGCCTTCGGCCGGGCGCAAGTATTTTCTCCTCTATGGTATAACAAACACCGGCTTCGCTAACTAAAGTTTCTCTGCGTAGTCGGCCTTGTTCGGAAACAAGGCAGTTTTACTTAGCAAAACCGGTTTTTGTTAGACCATAAAGGAGAAAATCCTTGCGCCCGGCCGAAGGCCGGCTATACATAGAAGCTTTAGTTAGCGAAGCCGGTCTTTGTTATACCACAGAGGAGAAAATCCTTGCGCCCGGCCGAAGGCCGGCTATACAGAGAAGCTTTAGTTAGCGAAGCCAGTATTTGTTACACCATAGAAGATGAAATCCTTATTTTGGATATATATATTTAATATATACACCCGGAGTAAAAGCTATAAAAATATTTTATCCATATTATGTTTAATTTAACCAAATCATTGTCACCGACAACCATATTATGGTTACATTAGTATCTTTAAAAAAATCACTTGAAATTTTAACGGTATTTTAAAAAAAAATTTACACATTTTTGATTATAAGTTAAGTTGCGGACGTTATGACACTTTGCAAAGTGTCATAACGTCCACGGACACTGGACGTTATGACATGTCACCTAAATTTATATGAATAATAAACAATTTTTTGCAAATTGAGTAATTTTTTTTTTTTTTTTTTGTGGGAAAAAATTCGTTTTTGCTTTTTGGGTCATTTTTTATTTTCTTTTTGGGCCCTTTTTCGTTTTTTTGGGCAAAATTTCATATTTACCTTTTTGGGTAATTTTTCATGTTCGCTTGGGCGATTCTTCATTTGGGCGATTTTTCATTTTTTTTTTGCCATTTTTCTTTGGGCGATATTTCCTACAGCCGAAAAATTGACATAAGGAAGAATACAATATAAATCATAAACATAAATATTACATGCATACCAGAGATCAGCAATGAGTAGTGAAAAAGTGAGTAGAACTGAATCATGACTCATAAATTCTTGTACTTATACGCACTCATACTTATTCCAATGTGATTCAAACTCATATTCACTCAAAAGTTTCATTTTATTCATCGTACTCATACTTACCAACATTTGTAGTGTTTGATTTAGAATCTACTCAAGTCAATGTGTATAGGCGAAGCAAAATGCGAGGCTGCCAGATTTGTCCCCGAAATAGCAAAGTGACGATTGGGCAATTACAGTTTACTAAAGTAACATGTATGAAGTAGACGATTTTTCGGCAAATTTATCTGGCAGCGCTGATTATTAAGTTGTGTGTTTTCTCTGTTGTGTTAAAACGGTAAATGGATGAGATAATGATTTGAATCATTGTGAGTATTGTAAGTATTTTCTTGAAATTATAAATCAAGCTGAGGTCATTTATGAGTATGCGTATAATGTCGACGTCACACTCATAAATATTTCTCTTGTGAGTATGAGTGAATCAGAGTAGTTTAGTTTAAATGATTTCTACGCACTTATACTTACAATTGCATGAGTCAGTATGAGTAGCGAAAAAACGATTCATTGCTGATCTCTGATGCATACATAATTTAAACAGGGACCGTAACAGTTATTCCTTTTTTCATAAAAGTGAAATGAAAACAGTGATTTTTTGATTTTTATTTTTTTGAACAAAAATAACAGTTATTTTTTGATTTTTATTTTTTTGAACAAAAATAACTGTTATTTTTTGATTTTTATTTTTTTGATCAAAAGTAACAGTTATTTTTGATTTTTATTTTTTCGAGTAAAAATAAAAGTTATTCTCTAAAGAAATGTACGTGATTTAATAATTTAGTTGAATTAAAATTTTTATTTTAGTGTGTAATAATCATTGGAGTTTCTTATGCACATTAAAATAATTATTAAAAGTCATCTAAATTATTAAAACACGTACATTTCTTTATAGAATAACTTTTATTTTTACTCGAAAAAATAAAAATCAAAAAATTACTGTTACTTTTGATCGAAAAAATAAAAATCAAAAAATAACAGTTATTTTTGTTCAAAAAAATAAAAATCAAAAAATAACTGTTATTTTTGTTCAAAAAAATAAAAATCAAAAAATAACTGTTATTTTTGATCGAAAAAATAAAAATCAAAATTTTAAAAATCAATATATTTTATCATTGACAAGTGCATAAGGAACAATATGGTATACTTGAATCAGTTTTTCGACGTTTACTTCTATGTGCTTTTTTTGTTTTAAAATTCCAATATAACTGTTATTTTCGGTCCCTGAATTTAACATTACAATAATTTAACATTACAATACTATTTATTAGTCACAAAATTGTTCAAATATGGCAGTTTTAAAATGACTTGCATTGCGTATAGTTTGAATATAAGATGGTAATTGGCTCCATAAGCGAATAGAATTTATGAAAAATTGCTGCGATGAGATAGCTCTTGTAAATTTTATATTGTTGATCTTTTGACCTCTGTTGGATCTAGAAAATATGAATCTTCTGAATAGATAATTTGGTTGTCTGTCATAGATAATTTTGTGCAAGAAGATAAGTGTTCGGCATTTTAATAAATTATCTAGGGTAACACTATATATTTGCTTAGCAAATTGTGAGATGCTATTGTTCCTTTTTACGCCAAATACATATCTAGCAACATTATTATATGTCACATTCAGTTTTCGCCTACTTTCAGCATCACAACTTGCAAATAACTCACAGCCATATAAGAGGGTTGGTAACAGATAAGTCTTTGCAAGCAGCATTCGGATGTGTAATGGCGTAAAATACTGCGATATCCATAGATTTCGCAATATATAAAATGTTTTCCGGCAGTTTGCTCTGATGTGATCTGACCAGCTTAGCTCATTGTTAAATATAACCCCAAGGTTTTTTGCATTTTCTACAACATTAATCGGCGCATTATTCAAATGTAGTGGTGGAATAGTCGGAATATTAGTCCTTGGTGATCCAATTACTAAGCACACTGATTTTCTTGGGTTAAGGCTTAAACCATTTGCAGATGCCCATAAAAATATTCTTTGTAAATCTTGATTTATTCGCCCAACAGAGTTAGACACATCTGATTTGCTGCAACTTGTATACAATTGGACATCATCAGCGTACATTTGTATTTTACAATGTGTAACCTGCAACGGGAGATCGTTGGCGTAAATGGAGTATAATAGCGGTCCAAGTATAGAGCCCTGTGGTACACCTCTTGGCATCAAGCAGCTTGTGGATATATTTTCACCGGAACAAACACTTTGACTTCTATTACTTAAGTATGATGATAAAAGCTTTAACGCAGTTTCAGAAAAATTGAACATTTTTTTCAACTTTAGGCATAATACAGAGTGGTCAACGGTGTCAAAAGCCTTAGAATGATCAAGTAAAATAAGGAAAGATATTATTTTAGGTTTATCAATCTTACTGGTATTATTTTAGCATGCTTCCACATAGTTGGGAATTTCGAGGTTGTTATTATGGCGTTAAACAAATGGGTGAAATGACATAAGGTGTAAGGTAGAGTCAGCTTAATAAACTTTGGATGTAGGTAGTCAAAACCAGTGGCGTTTGATTTAATACTAAGAAATGATTTAAGTACTTCTTCTTGTGTAAAATGCATAAAATTAAACTCAACAATTTCATTAGTATTTACACCATCATAAAAATCAGAGTCGATTTGTGGCATTGGTATATTGGCAAATTGCTGGTTAAGCTGGTTTACGTCAATTGGATGATCATCACTATTGTCCTGAGAAACAAGGCCCATTTTCCGTATTTCAATCCACTTTTTACGTGAATCAACAAGTGTTTTAAATTTTTGTTGGTAAAACTGTATTTTCTTCATCCTTCACAGAAAAAAATAACAAAAGTTATTAAGTAATTAAAGAAAATTTGTTAAATCTTTTTAATATTTTTAACAATTTTTTTAATTAACATGTTTGTAAATTGTCATATTAACAATTTTTTTTTTTTTTTTTTGTAGAAAATAAATGTGTATATCATAGGAAAAATATTTTGTGTCAAAAAGTAAAAAGCATAAAATAAAAAATTCTGCATTTTCCATTTTAAATCTTTAAAAGAATGAATGATGTGGCGCTTGTTCTGAAATTTTACCAATCAATACGGTCAGTTAACTTATTATTTAATTATTCATAAAGAAATTTTAACGGGTGTTCTATAAATTTTATTCTTCTAGATTATAGTTTTGTGTTGATGTCAGAAACTTATAGTGCATTGCATAAAGGTCTATATTTGTTCCCTTATCTGTTTTAATGGTTTTTGTGATGTAATTTTTAATGAATTTTACTAAAATAAAAACAACTTTTACATGCATCCTTAATTTCAATTTTGTTAGTAACAAACTATTTTGTTAATATGACAATTAAGTAATAAAAATTTATATTTAATTGTTAACAAATATTTAATTCAATATTACAAACTCATTGTTAAAAATATTTGTTGAATTTTAACAATTTTCATTAACAAAATAGTTTTTTGTATTTACAAATTCAGTTGTTGGTGCCTTTTCAATTAAAAAGTTAATTGTATTGACGAATATGATATTCAATATGACAACTGATTCGTCGTAATTTTTTTCTGTGTTATTTGTAAATTTACTGCAGTCCTTGCAGATTTAAAAGTAACATAAAAGTCTGGTATTTTAAACCGTTTATCTCTGGTGTAAACCAAGGTTTATTGTAGCAAATGACTTTTGTTTTTAAAGGCACATATTTTTCTTGAAGATAATAAAGTTTGTTTTGTAAAAATTGCAGCTGTTCATCAACGGACGGCATTAAGTAAATTTGATCCCAATTAATGCTACACATTTCAGGAAAAAGAGACTGATAGTTTATATTCTCGAAGTTTCTGTATTTCAATATTTGCGGTTTATTGTTATTTACAAGCTTAAAGTTATATGACAAAAACAATAAATCATAGCGGGAAAATACAGGCGCAGAAAGCTGTTGAAATAGTTGTAAATGAGAGTAGTTGTTTATAAAACAAAGATCAAGCAAGGTACTAGAAGTAGATGTGAAGTGAGTTGGCATTTCATTGTTGACTAAGTCAAGCCAACGTCATGTGGTTTCAATAATTCCTGCGGCGCTACGTACCGCACAGCTTATGCTACATTGAGCATTCTGCACGAGAAAGTAAAGGATATGGTCATCTCACATGGAGGTAATGTGAAATGGACACCGAGATCGTACCCCGTTAGACTTTCTTAGTGGGGTTATCTTAAGTCGCAGGGATCAAAGCGAACATAATCCATGTAATTAATCGAATTCAGTCAGATGATTTATGCAACAGCGTCTTGCAAATTAGCGGACATTTGCACGATGTCATGTTTCATATATGGAATAGTATCATAATCAAGGATTTTAAAGTTCCGAAATGTCCAAGTCCCAATTTTTTTAACCCAAAAGTTAAGAGTTTTTAAAAAGTTCAATAATTTAACTTTTTAATCCCGAATTTTGTCATTTTAAATTTAAAAATCCCGATTTCAAATCCCGAGTCTGGAAGCTTTAGTAAGCGAAGCCGGTGTTTGTTCAAAATCTATGGTATGATTTTGAATTCCGGATTTCAAGTTTTGAGCATATGAGCCCAACCTTTCATATATAATGGCAACGATAGGCCTTTCAAACCAAAAAAAAAAAAAAACTTCTAAGATATCTAACAAATACGATGGTGGGTCAATAAGTCCTGTCCTGCTTTCAACATGAATCTCTCAGTTGACTACTCTTATCAAAATTGTAAAAAGCTGCGTTATTTATTTTGTGTTTTTTAAATCATTGATAATCGACTCTATGTCAAAAATCCAAGAATTAAGCTACGAATTGCTCGCTCCCTTCTTGTTTCCAAACTTAAGAAATGGCTCGGCAGAAAGAGATATGCCTCTTAATATGAAATCATCTCACAAGGAAATAACAACAGGGTTAGCCATTTAGTAGTTTTAAAACCAACGGTCTGGCAAGGCTGTTTAATATCTCCCATCTACATATTTTTTTAAAAGGTTTGCCATTAACGAATATGGATCGTTTAACAACCGAAGAGCGTGTACAGTAGATAAAACGTAATACAAAAGTGTTGGTTCAAACGTGTCCACGTTTCGAGCATTACGGGATGATTATGGTCGTAAGACTTTTTTGTGGAGCTTTAAATAATAAATTTAATTCATACCCAAAGGACATGTTTTGAACTTTTGAAAATATGTACATATTTTTACTGCATTATACAGGCATGATCTGAAAATCTCAAAATAAAATGGTGGAAAAATATAAGCAAGAAATCTTTGATCGGCGACCACTTAACCGTAAACTGGTCGGTTAAGTGATCACAATTCTGAAAAAAGTTTTTTTTCCAGAACACCTTTCTTGTGATTTCAAATCCCTTTCACAAAACGTGATTTTCAGAACATGCCTGATAGTCATATCTCAAAAAAAAAAATCAAACATTTCAAGTTTCTTCCGGAAAAGTGCTCCTTCATACCTTCTCTATATGGGTGTTTCCACAGAAAAAATGCTTAAAAATTAAATTTTTATTTTGAATTATTTTTTCCGCTATTATACAAAATAAATGTAGCGTGTAATTTTCCAAAAGATTAACTTTAATTTTCTTTATACTAACAAATATATATGTATATATTTTTTTTGTTACCCATATCTAATAAATGAATTCAGACACAAAAAACTTGTACTTTTTTCTAATGTAACGACCATTACTTTAAACAAGTGAGAAAGTACAGTCGGTCATGCCCGACCATATAATACCCTACACCACAGTATTTAAAAACACATCATGCTTATGTGTCCATGTAAATATGGATTTATCTATGATTATAAACTTCATGAAAATCGGTTTGAAAGTTTGTGACAGGCAGAAATTGCCCCCTGCCTCCCCTTGTGGTCCTATTTTTAAAAAACTGTATAGCTAATGTGTCCCTATAGATATGGATCTATCTATGTTTTGAATTTCATTAAAATCGGTTTGAGAGGCAGAAATTGGCCCTATCTCCCCTCGTGGTCCTTTTTTTAAAAAACGCATCCCTTTTGTGTCCATGAAGATATGGTTCTATGTAAGTTTTAAATTTCATTAAAATCGGTTTAATAGTTTCTGAGAGGAAGAAATTTCCCCCTATCTTCTCTCGTTGTCCTACGATTCGGCCCATTTTCAATTGGCTTGGTCCTTGTGTCAATAAGAACTTATGACCCAAATTTTATCAAATTATCTCCAAAATTGCGACCTGTACTTTGCGCACAAGGTTACATGGACAGCCTGCCAGCCAGCCGGACGGACATCGTTAGTTCGACTCAGAAAGTGATTCTGAAGGTGTTATGATACTTGCTATTTTTTGTATTGGATTTTTTTAAGATTGACTGAATGAAACAACAAATGCGAGAAAGAACAAGAAATACAATTTGATAAAATGTAAACAAAACAAACAATACTGCCCACGTTTTTTCCCCACAAAAAACCGCCATAAAAGCTAAAAATCGCAAAAAAAAAGTTAAAACCCGTTTCTTTCGATCAAAAACTAAAAAAATGGCAACAATGCTAACAATTAATCTGGAAATGTCAATTTTAAGTTAAAAGATTTTATATTTTTTTTTGACAGTCTTAGATTATTTATCGATAACACATGTATATTTGTTGGACATTTCAAGATTTTTTATGATATAATCATACTCTTTACACTTAGACAGTTTTCCTATGCAAATATATTTGCACTGTTCTCCAATATAGAAAAAATACAAAAAATAGCAAGTATCATAACAGCTTGAGTAGATCGGTATACTTTAAGGTGGGTCTAGGACCACTATTTTATGGCGTTACACACATCAGCACAAATGCATAATACCCTCTCCACTATTGTGGTGCGGGTATAAAAATAATTTTTTTTTTTGGTAACTAATTTCTTTGGTTTGAAAATAAATCCATTCCTTAACCAAAACATTTCAAAGAATTTAATCAGATATTTTACTTGACATATTTACTTAACATTTGAAAACAGCACATTTATAAAGTAACGACTGTTACTTTTTTAATGGTCAAAAAAATATTGAAATTACATTTTTTATGAATGCTATCGGTAGCTACTAGGGATGCCAATCCCGAAATCCCGATCCCGAAAATCCCGAAGTTGTTAACAACATTTTCTTGTTTTACCTTTTTTTATAAAAAGAAATTCATCATGACATTCCCCCTTGAGAGCATTGTTATTTCTATTAATACTGTCATTGAAAACGAAACAAAAAAGTTAAACTTTGTTTGTTTTATAAAGAAATTTTAACGGGAAGTGAAGAAAATAATTAAAAAAGAAAATTTATAAAGGAAAACAAGTTAGAGTGCTATATTCGGCTGTGCCGAATCTTTGATACCCTCCACCGACAGTTCGAATGTTTAAGGAGTAAATATCTTTATGATGTTATTATTATCTTAAACTGTGACGATTTGTTGTTAATTATAGTTTTAGGCGACTAAACTGTTTTCCGGGAGTAGGGTTTCTATGGGGCCTAGGGTAAATTATGGACCGATCTTCACGAAATTTCCTTTAAAACTGTGACGTACCAATTTCTGTTATGATAGCACTATTAATTATGGTTTTAGATGTACTAAACTGTTTTCCGGGAGTAGGGTTTCTATGGGGCCTAGGGTAAATTATGTACCGATCTTCACGAAATTTCACAGTATCATTTATAGTCCTATAAAACTGTGACGAGCCAAAATTTGTTATGATTGAATTATTTTTTTACGGTTTCAGGCGTACTAAACTGTTTTCCGGTAGTAGAGTTTATATGGGGCCTAAGGTAAATTATGGACCGATCGTCACAAAATTTCACAGTGTTATTTCTAGTCCTAAAAAACTGTGACGTACCAAATTTTGTTACGCAGCTTTATTTTTTACGGTTTTAGGCGTACTAAACTGTTTTCCGGGAGTAGTGTTTATATGGGGCTTAGGGTAAATTATATACGGATCTTCACGAAATTTAACAGCGTGATTTCCTGTCAAATAAAACAAATTTTAGCAAAATCTTATCTCATTCCGTGCCTTGTTCCAGCATTTATGTTATTTTTTGTAACAAAATTATCCATTTTTTTAGGTGGTGGCTCCACATTTTGATTCATAGCTCTGGTTCTACTGAACCGATTTTGCTGGATTTCAATCCCAAACTGCTTAGGTTAACTACAAGCAATTTGGCACCAAGAGTGTTCATTTCTTGTGAGTTGTTCGAAAGTGAGCGTGTTTTCAACAGACGGACAGACAGACGGACGTGGCTAAACCGACTTAGAATTACTTTATGGGGTCTGAGATGAATAATAAAAAAGTTTCACACGGAATGACAAAATTAATATACCCTCTTCACAACTTATTGTGGTGGAGGGTATAAAAATGTCTTTTGAAATGCACAAAACATTCCACTGGTGCACCCAATTCGACATTAAAACTTTACTCTTCACAGGGTTAGAATTATATACATAAGTGTTGTACGAGAGTAGGCATAGGAACTATGGCAATTTATGGAGCGATTTTACAAAATTAAGAAGTGTATTTTAAACACTACACAATTCCTACCACTTTGTGGTGGGTATAAAAATGTTTTTTTTTTTATAAAATAAGATTTTTATGGTTAACTAAATATGTAAATTGATTTTAATAATTAATTTCGAATTCAAATTTGAATTATTGATTCTAATTTACTTAATAAAAATGTGAATAGAATCTTACAAATAAATCAATTACGTACAAGTTTGATCTATTCAATTACAATATTCAATTTTTTTATTTAGTTTGAATCAACTGAGGTAATTGAAGAAAATATAGATTTTATGGTAATTATCTTTTAGTTGAATCAATTAACACATTGTTACAAATCGTACGTTGTATTTTTTTTATCATATTTTTAATTAAACCAATCATTTATTAAGAAAAAAATCACAATTTTCACTATTTTTAAATGTTAGTAATAAATATAACATTATCTTTAACTTTAAAATAACAAATTAATATAAACTTTTGCTTGTAAACCGTTTTTAATGACGTTTTTTTTTAATAAATATCTATAAAAAGCATTGATCTTCTAATTTTCAAAAACCCCGAATCCCGGTATCCCGAAAAATCCCGTAACATTCCGGGATCCCGAATCCTGGGATTTTCGAAACACTCCCAATTGGCATCCCTAGTAGCTACCGTTGCATGGTCAGGAGAACAGAATTTTGTAGGAGGTTGATTCTTGCACACTATTTTATATAAATTTAAATAACTCAGGAACTAGTTATGGTACTGACTTGAAATATTCCTTGTCAGAAAGATAAGAGAAAGGGGTATAATCCTGATATAATTTTAACCGCCCACTGCCACGCCCATATTGAGTAATATAGTGAAGAAATTAATGAATGATTTAAAACCCATCAAGCAGAAAGCGTAACGTAATTATTGTATAACCATTGGATAGCCCAGTTCGATCTTTACAAACCAGCTAAATTTCATTATTGTAGCTCGTACAGTCTCTGTAATACAGCGTTTTGAAAAGTTCTTCTGCATGGTCTCGTAGGTTGGAAAAAAACTTAGAATTTTTTCTCAACAACATTTTCTGACACCAGGAGAACAGAATTTTGTAGAAGGTGGATTCTTGCACACTATTTTATTTAAATTTTAATAACTCAGGAACCATTGATGGTATTGACTTGAAATCTTCCTTGTCAGAAAGATAAGAGAAAGGGCTATGATCCTGATATAATTTTAACCGCCCACTGCCACGCCCATATTGACTAATCTAGTGAAGAAATTAATGAGTGAATTAAAACTCATCAAGCAGTAAGCGTAACGTAATTATTGTATAACCATTGGATAGCCCAGTTCGATCTTTACAAACCAGCTAAATTTCATTAATGTAGCTCGTACAGTCTCTGTAACACAGCGTTTTGAAAAGTTCTTCCGAATGGTCTCGTATGTTGGAAAAAAACTTAGAATTTTTTCTCAACAACATTTTCTGACACCAGGAGAACAGAATTTTGTAGGAGGTTGATTCTTGCACACTATTTTATATAAATTTCAATAACTCAGGAACCAGTTATGGTATTGACTTGAAATCTTCCTTGTCAGAAAGATAAGAGAAAGGGGTATAATCCTGATATAATTTTAACCGCCCACTGCCACGCCCATATTGAGTAATATAGTGAAGAAATTATTGAATGATTTAAAACCCATCAAGCAGTAATTATTGTAAAATCATTGGATAGCCCAGTTCGATCTTGGCATATTTGGGTAGGTTGGAATATTATTTAAAAAACCTCCGGAAATCGGTAACGACCGTTACTGTGGAAACACCCATATGTTAAACAAAAATCAGTGTTATATCTCAAACTGAATCGAAGTTATAGCAAAATATATTTCATTAAACCTGTAACTTTAATCGCATTTTGCCAGGTTTGATTTTTTTTTTTTTTTTTTTTTTTGTTACAATAAAGAAGCGATATTTTTCAACATAAAACGCATATAAACCGTCCCTTCATTTATACATGTACTGTTTCTCTTTTAGAATTAAATTTAAAGATAAAAGAAAACTTTTTATATTTATATTTTCGTTCTTATCATTTAAATGTAGCTCAACAGTATGCAAGTGCTTTTCATACTCTAGCAGCTGCCATAAATCTACGCAGGGATAATGCAGAATGCTACATGCTACTGGGTAGTAAGTATCCTTCCTTATCTTTTATAAAGTAGACATAAATTTCATGTTAATGCAAATTTACACTCAAATGTATAATTAGTATGTACTACATATTTATTTTTTATATTTACATGTATTTATTTACAGTGCACACAACAACATTTTTAAATTCCATTACGAATTTTGTAAACAAAATTGCAATAATATTTGCAGCTTCTTCATTTTCATTGTAGCCTACTTTGGAACCCCACAGGCGTTCTTTTATTCCCATCTAGAAGGAAATATCTCATTAAAAAAATAATTTTTAAGCTACATTTGAGATATTTTGTTATCCGTAATTTTGCTTAGGAGCGAAGGCAATAAATAGGTTCAATAACCTTGCATGGACATAAGCCCCTTCTTAAAGCCATCGGATGCAAGTAGTGTTACTACACTGTTAGCAGAAATACCAAATTTGTAAATTTGAATTAGCTTAAGTCTATATTGTTGGTGTACAATATAAAGGGTGGTTAAATTTTAAGGGCCAATGTTGATTTTGAATAAAACACAAATTATTTAGGAAATTATTGTCATTTAGTTTTATTATGATAATATTGGTATGGTGCATTGTGGGTGCATTGGTTTTTCGACGATCGCTCTTGGATAATCATTCGCCCAAATGCAGCAATTCTGCTTGCTGACGAATCCACTGAGGTAAAAATGTGCCTCATCACTGAAGATGATTTTCTTCGAAAATTTATCATCCACTATTTCCTTTTCTTGCCACCATTCTGACGATTGACGACGATTGGAATGGTCAAGAGGCTTTAGTTCTTGAGTCAATTGCACCTTGTAAGCGTGTAAATGCAAGTCTTTATGCATAATGTTCATCAACAACGAGCGTGAGAGGTGCAATAGTTGGGCATGACGCCGAGTTGAGGTGGACGGCTCTTCCGCCACACTATCGCAAACAGCAGCAATATTTTCAGCAGTACGAGCTGTACGAGCATGCACTGCTGTTTTCACATCTCCTACAGACCCGGTTTGCTCAAATTTTTGCACGATTTTTGCGATTGTACGCACATTTGGAAGATTCAATTGACGGAAACAATCACGAAGTGCACTTTATGCATTTTGATTTGAACGCCCATTGTCAAAATAAGCCTGAATAACTTTAAAGCGTTGCTCGATTGTGTATCTTTCCATGGTTCAAATTGAGTTAGTCTGAAATTGAGAATTGTCAAATGAAATGCAGAAAAAAACTTGACGTTTAGGTTGGTTCACATTCAACATCGGCCCTTAAAATTTAACCACCCTTTATTTCCTTTCCACTGCATTTCATCATACCACGGATCCTTTTGTCAATCAAAACATTATTCCCATATACATCAGCTTTATCATAAAAGGGCATTACGCCCATTTTGCAGCAAACCTCCGACGACAGTGCTGCCCTCCTAAGAAAGAAAGCAAGATCCTCATTTTAGTAGTTTTGAGCCATGAAACAAAGAAAACAAGATAGCGCATTGCGCAGGTCCGTTAACTTTTTAATCTCATTTTGACGTCATTTTAACGTCACTGTAGCAAAGAGAGTAAAATGTAAACAATCATTCATCATACCCCATACACGTGTTTGTGTGATTACGTTTGTGCTCACTTACTACTATGACGTACAAGCGCAGAAAAATGAAATTTTTTAAATTTAAATGCGCTATCTTGCTTTCTTTGAATCATGGATTTGAGCAGGGGTGGAAAAAAGTCTACTCACGAGCACAATTCGGATGAATTCTTTCATTTTTAAATTTGTTTTATTTTTAAATTCGCCAGCACAAGTTTTAAAACGAGAGAATTGAATCGAATTGTGCTCGCGAGTATAATTTTTTCCTACCCTGCTCAAAACTTCTTAAATGGAGATGTGACTTTCCTTCTTAGGAGGGCAGATTAGGCCACAATATTTTAGTATTTTAATCAAGTGTTCAGCTTTCAAGTAGGTTAAGGTCATAGGCAGCCAATTCAAAACAAAATTGAGCTAACACCACTTCACAAATGTTCTTATGCTCTTTCACTTAATTGTCAATGAGACAACAATTTTCATCCAGCAAACATTTCAAATTCACAATGATATACGAATAATATTTCATGATTAATAACGCATTTGGTAACTTGCAATGACTTTTATGTTATCAAATATCTTGGGAAAAAGTAAGAAGTTCATTAAAAGTCATTATGATGATTTTCATAGTTACAGGAATAATTTTAAAGTGGAACTAAAAATATTTCGAAGCGAACTTAATGCTCCAGAGAATATAAATGTCTTAGAGTTCTGGAAAAATTTGGATAAATAATTTTATCCTGAACTTAGAAAAAAATTCTTATCATTTTTCCCCTTTCTACTTATCACTGTGAGCAAATATTTTCTAGCCTAAAATTCATTTGTTATAAATTAATTGTGTTTGCTGGGTAGTTCGCTCACCAACCAAACTTCTTTTTGAGCTTTGGCTGACTTTAGTTTAGGGCCAATAATAGCTTTAGAATAACTTTTTTGAGTTGTCTGATAAGACAGACCTTGTAATAAGTCTGAGTTCATACGGCTCATGTCTTATTGACAAGATTGCTACTTTATAGGCGAAAGGGACGAGGGGAAAAGAAACGAGCACACAGATGCATGTCTTTACTGTCTTTACGTTTTGCTTTTTCATTCGTTGTTTAATATTGTTATTGTTTTCAAAAAGCACATGTCGTCAACATGACATGAATCATTTGAACGCCAATTCATGTTCAAAGAAGAAAAAGGAAGAATCTTGTCAATAAGACATGAGCCGTATGAACTCAGACTGCAAGAATAAAAATACATATGATCTTGCACTCAAAAGAAAAATCTATTCATCCGTTCTCAAATCAATCCGAAGCGGTTTAAATGGTACGGTGAGTACGGATTTTCTTGAATCAAGTACAGAAAGATTAATTTCAGTACGGATTATTCAAGCGCGAAAAACTTAACTTATCCATATTTAATCCCGAATTCGTACTTGAAATAATCCGAAAATGAGATTAATTTAAGTAAAACTAAGATTGAATCAATCTCAAAGTTGATTTAATCCCGACCTCGTACTGGAAATATACCAAAAGTTAAATTAGAAGACGAACTTTATTATGATTGATTTATTTACCCGTTTTACACCGTACAGAATTTTAAGTATTAAACACCAGGATCATTCCCGATATGGTGTTTACTTAAAAAACTAAATGTACATATATAACTGAAAATATAAACTTAATGAGAACCAAGAGTTCTCAATTTTATTTTATTTTTTAAACATGAAAAAATATGTTTCTTCTTGTTCTGTTTGTTTTTGTTGTTTCACAAGAAGCAAATCGTTTTTTTAACTACTTGTGTGATGTTGTTGTAGAAGTCTACAACAAACTTTGATAAGTTAAATGAGTTTAAAACGCTCACTTTGTAATTTTACTCTGAGAGTGGCACTACCAACGAAATGTTTAATCTTTTTTTTACATGGTTTAAGAATTTTGTACTTATTTTAAGAAATTCCGGGATTAGTTTTCGAAAGTAATCCGATTTAGGATTGTTTTAAGTATGTTTTAGGTTTATTAGTACTTCAATTTTTAAGTAAGACTCGTTCTTAAAGTACACTGATAGAAAAGGCGTCATAACGCTGATGTATTTTGCCATCTGTACTGTGACAAGTGTCTTCGTATTTGACCCTATGACGGTTTTCATCATGATAATGTCAACCTTAACATAACTTGGCCAAAGTGTCATCAGGGTCAAAATTAAAATTTGTCATCAATGGGATGATACAAAATGACAAACATGTCCTCAGTGCGATGACGCAGTAACATCGGAGAAAGGACAGAATAGCTTTAATTTAATGACAGTTTGTCATTAAGTCAAATTCATTGGAATTGGCTTAAGTCAAAGTGAGAGAATATTATTATTTACTTACCCGTTAAATATGTTTGCTTCTAATTTGTTGAATTACGACCTTTTTTAACAACAGAACTCTCAATAATACTTTTAAAATTTGATGTATTTAACTAAATAATTTAAAAAAATAGAATAAAGGAATTTTTGCTTCTTATAATACATTGTAATCATGAAAATAATGTTAATAATATACAAAATGTGGCATCGAATTGATGTCCCTATAGTCATAAAATAGATGACAAGTAAAAAATGACAAGATTGTACCAAGACGTTAGTTATTGGATTGATGTTACTTTTTGCATCATTGATGCCATTTGTAGTAACATTGATGTCACAATTCCGATGTTAGGGCATCATCAATATGAAGATGCATTTTTCTATCAGTGTAAGTATAAAACACTTAATTAATGCCTGCTGCTTTTCTTTCTGTGTGGGAATGTGTCGTTGGCAAACACCTAAAGGTCTTTACTTGGTAGTCTTTCTATAAGTCCTCCTATCTTCTCTCTTAAATATCAGATTCTCTTTTTCTATTATCGAAGAAGGTCGTTTGAAAGACATGCAAATGGAATACAAAATAGTTTTAGACGCTAAATGTCGCCCCATGGAAGGCACCATCAGCCCTTTTTCTCACTGCTGCAATATTTTTATTCTTTCAGATACTTAAGTATTTCAAACCATTATAAATTATGTACATATAACAATCATCTTATTAATAGTATCCACACAAAATTTTCAACGAATATTTTTTTTTTATCTCTTTTCTTTCATATTCCCCCATGTGTTGTGCACACACATCTTTAAGTTTGTTTGCGTAAACTAGAGGATTTCGATAATGCATTCACAGCATTTCAACGTGCCAGTGCAATTTCTGCGGAAGCAGACTCTTCTTCTTCAAACACAACCAGCAGCAGCGCGACCAAAAGGTCAAGCAAAACACAAAATCCTTTAATACATCTGAATTTTGCCCTCTTCTGTTACGAAACTGGACGCTTGGCGTTGGCTACAGAACAATACAATCGTTTTGTTGGTTGTGCTCAGGATTTGATGCTGTTGCCAACTGAAGTAAGTTTGTCACAATTAAGAGATTCACAATGGATTTATTCAGTCGGTCAATGGCATTGACAATGACATTGAATTCCTAGGAAGTACATACATACATACATATTATATTATTGTATTGTTAAATGATTGTTTCGAACAATGAGAACAAGAGTGGATTTATATAAAAAAAAAACAAAACAAAACAAAAGTTATTTGGACTAAAACAAATTTGAACAAAAAAAATAACAATAAATAATTAAAAACCAAAGTTAAAAAAGTAAGAAAGTAAAAACGGTCAAGCTCGAACCACAGTATATAAGGATTCATGGGCAATCATAGACCCGAAGACAAGTTCTTTGTATCGAATATTATTTAGATAAATTCTTCTATTTGAAATTGGTTTGCCTTTAACCCATTAAGGCCCTGCGTTGCGTTTTCGCAACGTTCACTTTAACCTTCCCTCAGGCATTTTGTTGTTACGTGATATTGTTATAAAGCAGAGTGAAATAAAATTTAACTTAATATCTAATCGACCTATTTTTGGATTTGTATCATACATAAGTTTTTTTTATAAAAATTTTTAATTTAAATTTTTAAATTTTTTTTGTTTTTTTGGGTACTTTTGAAAAAAGTTTAAAAAAATAAAGTATTATATAATATACCTATCTGAAACTTCTGAAGGAGGTAGCTTACATATGAACATTATTATTTCTACTGAAAAATCGAATCATCGTAGACATTTGAGACTTTTTTATGATTGGATATATCCGTGATGCGAAAACGCAACACTGGGCCTATACCATATACAAATTACATAAAATTATCAAATAAAATATATTTATACAATCACTTGCTATTTAAAATAACAAAATAAAAACTTGTATATATGTTAATTACAAGTTGTTGTTATTTATGTGTTTTGAAATTTTCGATAATTTTTTCACCTTTTTCAAACTAATGGCCAATTTTTAAAATGCAGGATATTTCGCAGCAGGTAAATTCTCTATGACAATTTCTTTTTTTTTCTTATGCTAAAAGTGTATTATTTTCCTAGAAGGAAGCGAACTTACACCAAAGTAGTCCCTTGATAGGTCTTTGGTGATAGAGACCGGTTCTATTTCTAACACTTTATATGAAGAAGCCCTCTCACTTTAACATGGGGTTGTCATATTTTAATAACACAAGTCCCAAAAAAAATGTCACACCATCGGTGAAGACTGTTCTGCAATTCATTACTTTTTTACCCTTTTTGTTCTTAATATACCAGTTAGATGATAAGTTTTCCTTTCACTGGTCATGAATTCTATCTTTTTGAGCTTGTTCTAATTTCACAAATCCCAGGACCAGTCTGTTGGAACAATTGACACAAATTTCCCCCAGGGTTACTTCAATAGGTACAGTAAGAGAAAATCGAACAAGTAGTGTGAAATTATCCTCTCCCAGGATGTTAAAGAAAACCAGTAAGAGTGCTATATTCGGCTATGCCAAATATTTGATACCATCCACTGACAGCTAGGATATTCCAAGAGTAGGCATTATATTGAACCTGTGGTAAATTATGAACCGATCTTTACGAAAGTTGACAGTGTGATTTCTAGTCATATAAAACTGTGACAGAACAAAATTTATTATAATAGAATTATTTTTTATGGTTTTAGGCGTACTAAAGTGTTTTTCGAGAGTGGGCTTTATATGGGGCCTATGGTAAATTATGGACCGATCAATTACAAATGTGAGAAATGTGTCGTAGCAGTGCACCCAAAGTGCTTTGGAGCATATCATAATTGAATTAAAAATGAAATGTATATGAATATCTTTTTTAATTTTTTTAAGACGTGAATACAAAATTTGATTTAAAATGTTTGCAAAAGCGCTTAATTTTTATATCGTTAAGGCCCAACGTTGCGTTTTCGCAACAGGGGTTATCTGGGCTCCCACGTATCCGATTTGCCCAAAATTTGTTTTCTTTCATATTTAGGTATAAACAATAAAACTTTAAAAGTTTCATCATTTAAGCTCAATGGGATCATGGCTCGGGCCTTAATGGGTTAAGTGCCATTTTAACAAACTAATGATAAAAATCCTGATAGTTATCGTGTACAATAGCTTTCGTGAATGATTAACTAATCATTAAGTTTTCTCCATTATTACAACTGTCTGATAAAACAAGTAAGAAAGTATAGTCGGTCAAGCCCGACCTTATGATACCCTACACCACAGTATTAAAAAACACATCATGCTTATTTGTCCATATAAATATGGATTTATCTATGTTTATAAACTTCACTAAAATCGGTTTGAAAGTTTGTGAGAGGCAGAAATTCCCCCTACCTCCCCTTGTGTTCCTCTTATTGAAAAACCGTATAGCTTATGTGTCCATATAGATATGGATCTATCTATGATTTAAATTTCATTAAAATCGGTTTGAGAGGCAGAAATTTCCCCTATCTCCCCTCGTGGTCCTTTTTTTAAAAAACGCATCCCTTTTGTGTCCATAAAGATATAGTTCTATCTATGTTTTAAATTTCATTAAAATTGGTTTGATAGTTTCTGAGAGGAAGAAATTTATCTCTATCTTCCCTCGTGGTCCTACGGTCCATTTTCAATAGGCTTAATCCTTGTACCAATAAGAGCCTATGTCCCAAACTTTATCAATTATCTCCAAAATTGCGACCTGTACTTTGCGCACAAGGTTACATGGACAGCCAGCCAGCCGGACGGATATCGTTAGTTCGACTCAGAAAGTGATTCTGAGTCGATCGTTATATTTTTGAAGGTGTGTCTAGGACCAATATTTTAAGGCGTTACACACATCAGCACAAATGCATAATGCCCTCTCCACTATTGTGGTGTGGGTATAATAAAAAATGTAATTTATATTCTATGGCAACATTGCAGTAGATACCGACTACATTTGGCAGTTTAAAATACGTAGTGGCAACGACTTAGTCTGAGTTCATACGGCTCATGTCTTATTGACAAGATTCTTCCTTTTTCTTCTCTTAACATGAATTGGCGTTCAAATGATTCATGTCATGTTGTCGATATGTGCTTTTTTGATACTGAAAACAATAACAAAATTAAACAAGGAATGAAAAAGCAAAACGTAAAGACAGTACATGCATCTGTGTACTCGTTTCTTTTCCCCTCGTCCCTCTCGCCTATAAAGTAGCAATCTTGTCAATAAGATATGAGCCGTATGAACACAGACTTACTTTTGTTTACTTCTTTAATTGAAAGCAGAAGTACATTTTTTGTTCTTTGTTTTTTTAATGGTAAATTGTTTTGTTTTTTGCGTTAAATTGTGTTTTTTTTTTAAGTTGAATGATTTAAGACTGTCATTGAAGTAACCACATCTTTAACAGAAAATATGGCATCAAATTCTTAAAGTTCACTTGTAAAGTTACCATGAGGATAAACCTAATGGTAGCTTATCAGTCACTTTTTAGGTTAGTGCCCATTTACATTCTGTGAGTTTTATCGTTGCCGTTATTGTCGTTTCTTCTTTAAAGTCGCTCTTATATCTACATTGTTCGATTTTTTGTCGTTACAACTTTTTCTGTGCCACTGAAGTTAAGAAAATTTTTCGTCAAATGAGAGAAAAATGAAAAAAGAATGAGCAAAAGAAACGAATTGAAGAGTACATCCTCTCTCGCCTATAAGCTGAGAATCGGAACGACAATAATGTCAATGGTTACTTAATGTTAACTTGTAATAACTTTTCTAATAACTTTATCTGTCATATAGCATCCTAAACATAAGTTCACATTTGTAACTTGAAATAATGACCTTAAGTGATCTTATCTTAATCCAAACTTAATGAAAAAGTTTCTTGGCAAAAAAAAAACTCTATTCCGGAAAAAAAGCTTATATGGGGGCTATGGGAAAGTATGGACCGATTGTCACCATTTTCAATAGGCTTGGTCCTTGCTGCAATTGGAAACTGTGTACCAAATTTCACCAAACTATCTCCAAAATCTTTGATTCTAAGCCAATTGGTATACTTTAAGGTGGCTTTAGGACCAATTTTTTAAGGTGTAACAAACATCAGCACAAACACATAATACCCTATCTACTATTGTGGAGTGTGTATAAAAATACAGTCGTACAGTTTAAACTGTCAGTTTTAGCTGTTCAGTTAAAACTGACAGACTTAACTGTTAACGGAGATGTACACATATGTACGTGCAGTTCAATTCTTCATTTTTTGACATGGATTCGAACGAGCAGGACGGTTTGGCCATATACGCACTCTCGCTCGACACAAATTTAACAGAGAACTGTGCAGTTAAACCATTACACACGTTCACTTCAGTTGAAACTGTCAGTTAAAAATATAAAAATTTTATATTTCTCAGTTAAACTGAACCGTTGAGTTGAACTGTCAGTTATTACCCACTCACGCACAGTTTTAACTGACAGTTTCAAATGAACAGTTTAAACTGTACGTGAATGGTCGGCCTTAAATTCTTAAGGCAAACCATATTAAACTTAAGGAAACTTTTTGTTAAGTGAAAGTTCACACTCTTCAAGTTTTGGCCGCCAAGTCTTGAGTTTTTAGGATAGAGAGAGGAAAAGAAATGGCATTTCTTTGCCCTTCTTTCCCAAAAGCTAAAGACTTGACGGCTAAAACTTGAAGACTGTGAACCAGCACTAAGTTTTACGAAACTGTTATTTGCTTAAGTGCTGGTTCGCACAGGTCAAGTTTGTCTCGTCAATTTAAGCTTTTAGGAGAGAAGGGAAAAGAGAATGCCATTTCTTTTCCCCTCCATCCTAAAAACTCAAGACTTAACGAGTCAAACTTGACGTGTGTGAACCGGCACTAACTTGGCAGCCACACCATCAAGTTTTGTCTTTCAATTCCTTTCGATTTGCAAAACACTCTCACTTTTTTACTTACACACTCACACTTTTAAAATTGACCACGAGATTGCTTTCAATTTTACCTTATCATTTGTTTAACAACTTAACGTTCAACTCAACAGTTGTTTACAAGTTTGTCTTTATAAATTGTTTTGTTGATGACATCTTGAAACTAAATTGCTTAAAAATTGAGTGAAGTCTATGTCACAGCTTTCAATTTATGAAAATTTTGACAAACAGTTTATGGTTACACACATTTAAGACTGTCTTTGTTTAAAACTTGATCGTGTGGCTGCAGGGTAAGTGCTCTCTTCGAAGAGCTCAAGACTTGACGGCTTAAACTTGAAGAGTGTGAACCAGCAAAAGGGAAAATAGAATGTCTTTTCTTTCCCCTCTCACCAAAAAACTCAAGACTTGACGAGTCAAACTTGACGTGTGTGAACCGGCACTAAGCAAAGTGCAAAACTGATCGCACATTCCGTACGGAATCAAATTAAGTCCCGATATATTTAAAAGGTTATATTGGTTAAGAGCTCAATTAAGTCAAATTTTAATATACATAAAATCTTGTATTTTGTGATACAAATTTTATTCTAAAGTGAGGAAATATCTTATTTCGAATTTCTTATATTTGGAATGGTTCATACGGCCTTATTCGCATTAAAGCTTTTCTCTTTTTTTTAATTTATTTAATTTTTTTTTTTAACTTAATTATTCCCAAAATTACAGATACAAAGTTTTTGTGAGAACAAAAATAAATTTATAAATCCGCAAAAAGTTTAACAACAACTTCAACATAAGAATTTTTGTTTTTAAATTAATAAAACAGCCCCCCCCCCCTCCCCCAAATTGTACTGTCCTACCCGAGAGATTGACTTAAATTTATTGGTACAAAGTTTTTTTTGTGGTTTTGTTTTAATTGTAAAAATATTGTATACAGGTATTCCTCGCTAAATGTAATTTAAGTATTTAAAATAAAATAGCAAAAATATCTAGGGGAAATTTTAATATCCAATATTTTGAGAATTTTAAAATACAAAAGAATGCGAAAATTTGAAACATAGCAACAACCATGTAGAAAATAATTTCGCACTGAATTGCACCTCGCACTACCCATGAGCAAGTGCGAAAAATCAGTGCAAGTTCTTGCAAAAAACATATGTTCAACGTCAGTTGCATGGCGTTGCCAATTTCATAAAATATAGCATTTTTATCTAAAAAAAAAATAAAAAAGTAATGCTGCAAAATATAAAACAAATCAAAATTTAAGAATTATAAATAATAGACTACTTAGCAAACAATCGAAATAAACACTAATAAAAGATGGCGTCTGTGCATTGATGAACTTGTTGCTAAAATGTATACTCACGTAAACTAGTGCAAAAGCTCGCATTTTTGCAAGACTTAAAATTGTGACATGAATAACTCTAACGTTATGAAGTTATTTGTTCTAAGTACTTATTTTGCTGAGATATGGTATCGATTTGTTTCAGCATATCTATCCATTAATGATATGCACAGACAAATCGATGAAAATTTCTTTCCCTTCACCGTTTTTTTTTTAATTTTTTATTTTTTTGAGTGTTCAAAAGTAAACAAGAAAAAAAAATTATTTAAATGAAAAAAAAAATTGTTTTAATTACCCGTTTAGTTAATATTGCCTGTTAATCGAATCAAGGACAATCGAGGCCCCACTGTTTATCGTTGGCTAAATACTATAAAGGCTCAGTTAGGCGAACGTTGCTGTACCGTATCCGTACTGTATCAATCAGCTGTTCGCTTTTTATTATATGAAAACCAAAACAAAAGCTTACCGAAATGCAATGTACCGTAGTTGCAACGTATCAATCTGTATAAAATAGAATTTCATGCCGTTGTTACGTGACATTTGTAAGACAGTGATGGGCGGCTTGTATGTTACATTGAATGCGGGTAATTTTGCTCTTTTTTTTTGGTACTTTTTTTCAGTTTATCTATGGAATAGCGACAAAATAACTTAAAATACAACATATTTGCAAATATACAAATATACATATGTTTAGATGTTTAAAGTAAACAAATGCATATGCATACACATACAATGGAAATGTGAAACATATAAGAGACTTTAAATGGTATCAAAACCTTGTTTGGTGTATGCACATTAACAATATATGTATGCTAAAAATTTATATATGCTAAAATACAAATTTATTTATTGTAAATCTATCATAAAAATCAGTGTTCGAAAATAAACAGTACACTATTTAACGTTCGGCTCACACACCCAGGAACGATATCTATTTT
Source organism: Pollenia angustigena (assembly GCA_930367215.1). Lineage (NCBI taxonomy): Eukaryota > Metazoa > Arthropoda > Insecta > Diptera > Polleniidae > Pollenia > Pollenia angustigena. The sequence continues at coordinate 203,850,039 of OV884060.1, forward strand.
TTTAGTGATTGTGTAGACATACACAACCCTTAATACCGTTCGTAACTATTTTCAAGAAAGAACCGAACATTATATAATGTTCGGTTCTTCGTTAAAAAACAGAAGAATTGTAGTGATACTGTAGAAAAACATTATATTTTAATGTTCTATAATGTTTTTTTCGTGTGTGTATTTTGTTTTTGTAAAAAATGTTTGGTTTTTTTTTATCAGCAAAAAGCGACGAACATTAACGAGCCGAACCGAACACATTGAAGTTCGTGGATTTTCAAAAAAAACCGAACGGAATTTAATGTTCTCATCATTTGTTGAGTATGATGAAAACAGCATTATTGTTGTGTCCGAAAGATGACAAACAGGGAAACGTTATTTTTTTTAATGAATTTCTACACAAACACTATTAGCGTTTGTGTTTTCCAAAAATCTACCGAACCGAACATTAAAGAACGATATTTAGTGTTTATTTTCGAACACTGATATAAATGTTAAATTATTTACATTTTTTACATACACAAAATATAGTTTTAATACAATTTAAATCACGTGGTACCTTTTCTGCACAACGGTCACCATTTGAACATTTTTGATTCCCATCACTGTGTGTTTTGTTTTATGTATACTATTGCTTTTTGTTTATGTATGGGAAAACATATGACACCCCTGCAGTGCGCTGCACCGGTCCCAAATTGGTACTTTCACCTATCACTAAGGGACACTGTTAGTCTTTTACCGGTAAAACGACCGGAGATTTTAACATGTGGTTGTCGTAGAAACAGTCAATTGACCCCCCTATAGATAACTATGGGACAGTCTGTTTACCGGTGCCACAGTATCAATCCCGTGGTTGATTCAAATTAACACCTCTTCGATAACAAAGGGACAGAAAAGTGTGAATTGACACTTATTCGATAACAAAGGGACAGAAAAGTGTGAATTGCATCGCAAAAGACAACGTTGAGTCAGAAAAATAACCAAAAAATGGGTCAATTGACAAAATAAAACTGCAGGGACGTTTTTAAACGTTCAATAAGTGCACCAACGTGCTTACAGTACGGTGCGGTACATTACGGGTACAGCAACGTTCGCCTAACTGAGCCTTAAGGTTGTAAGTGCAAGAGCAATGATATGAAGAAAATAAAGTTTCTAATTTCTTATTTTTTTCTACTACATTTGCAAATAAAGTTACGCAACAAAACTTATATAAACATAAACTGTTCAACTCCTTTATTTTTACTTGGGGGGTTACACACAAAAGGGTATACATACATATTGACTGTTATTTTGGGGGCAAGTGCAGCCTCTTCCATAAAAAAAAATTAAATACTTTTTTTAAGAGAAAATAATTTCTTATTTTATATTTGTCAATTTTTAAACCGATGTCTTCCGATTTGGATGAATTTTCACGAAGGTTAGTCCTATTCAGGAGCGGATATCCAGCTTGAGCCTAAGGGGGGGGGGGGGGGGGATTTTGTATGATACAAAAAGGTAAAAAATTTGTTTTTAAAAGTTTATTAAAAACAATATGTGTATTAGGGTAAGTACTTTTTGCAATTTTTGCGAATATTAAATTCTTCTTCGCATAGCCGTATAGACCGTGAAATAATATTAAGAAATGATGTATTACTTCTCGATCGTGAAGAAAGTTTCCGCACCAAACGCGATAAAGTTTTGAATTTAAATTTTTCTCCTTACTGTACAAAATTAACATTTAATTACTATTTGATCAATCTTTTGAAAAAAAAAATTTTGTTTTATTAAAAAAGTTTTTTTAAATTTAAAACTTTTTTTTTAATATTTTTTTATCCGGAATGTTTTTTTTTTTTTTTTTTTTTTTTCTTCTTGCTCAAAGGAAAGCTTATGTCTTTTCCTTTAAGGTAGTTTTGGTCGCTTTTTGGGATGCGAGTGGGATATATTATATATATATATATATATGGGTTTATATTTTTAGCATATGCAGACTATTTTGAATTTTTTCCTAAAAGACCAGAACTAACTTAAAGTAAAAGAAATAAGCTTTCCTTTGAGCAAGAAGAAAAAAAAACATTCCAAATAAAAAAAATAAAAAAAATTTTTAAATTTAAAAAAAAAAAAATTTTTCAAAAGATTGATCAAATAGCTATCGAAGCTTCTTTGGACAAATTTTGCTAACACCAATAGGTAATAAGTAGGGATGCGATTTTCATGCAAATGCATGTTTTTTGTCGATAGTCTGAGATCGATGTCGACCAATTATCTTTCCGAATCATTAAATTTGCGTTAAAATGGCATCGATTTGTTTTTGCATATTGTTGCATATTTTGGTTAAAATGCATTTTTTTTTGCATATTTTGGTTTTAAATGCATATTTTTGCATATTTTAACCTTTTTAAGTGATATATTTTTTTAATTTACATATTTAAAAAAAAATTCTTCAAAAAATTTCCATGTAAACAAAAAAAAATTTAAAAAAAAAATGTTTAAATCAATAAATAATTTTTTTTGGAGCTCCGCGTAAAATACAATATTTTCAAGATTTCAACAAAAGGTCTTCTATTTTTAACCAATGTAGCTGCTTATATGGCTAAGGCTGTCAATGGGCTTAAAAGATTTTCCCCAAAGCTGTCACATGTTACTTGCTTGACACATGAGTTACACCGAGTTGCAGCGGAAATTAGAAAATTATTCGATAATATTGATTCATAGGGCAAGTAAAATAAACAATGTGGAAGGAAAAATAAATATCCCAACAAATTAAAAAAAATTCCAAAAGTTTTGTAAAAAAATATAGGTAAAACAAATTTCAACTATTTTAGATCTAATTCAGAACGTGGGCTCTGAATTAGAAAATATATATTCTCTAAATGAATTGGCATCCTTCAAGTATGCTCCTATAACTTCGGTTGACGTTGAGAGATTATTTTCTATGTACAAATGTTTTTTGTTTCCGAGCAGGTTTACTTTTGATTTTTTAAATTAAATTAAATTTATTGAAAATGTTCAAGTTTTAATTGCATATATTTAATTTTTTTAATGCATATTTTAAAGTTTTTAGTGCATATCTTATGCGCATATTTTCGATTTTTTAGTGCATGAAAATCTCATCCCTAGTGAGAAAGAAAGAACACCTGTATGGCAAAAATGTCAAACTTTGACCCTCTCTAACTCAGAAACCGATCTTGTTGAAAATTTCCGTCTAAACTACTATCCAATAGGGCTAAGAATAAGAGCCAATCATATATATTATTTCTAAAGCACTTTTTTTGTCGGTTGCAAATATCTCCCATACCACCGCATCAAATTTAATGAATGATATCTCATTTCAAAGCTTATTTCTAACACTAATGACGAAAAATAATTAGAAATTGAAAAATTAATATTTTCATTGATAAAAATTATATTTTAAAATGTATTGAAGTTACTAAAATTTCTATTAATTATTTTCATTTTATGTTACAAAAATGACAACTAACGGTGCGAAATATTCGCACGGGTCATCTAGTTTATTTATAAAAGAGAAAAACGTTGCGATGTCTCCAAAGTTTTTCCATAATAAAAAATTAGTATATTAAATTTTGTCGTCATATGACCTGGCATCATATTAATGATGATGAGCTGTTCGATAATATGCGATCTCTGGAACCGGCCCTTAGGGTCTTTACTGATGGTTTGAAGATGGGCAGTAGAGTAGGTACAGGTTTCTTCATCGGGGAATTGGGCAGTAGGGTCCCGTTTGGGCTGCCGGATGGCAGTAGTGTACTGACACTCTGCGATAAAGCGGGCGGCAAACTGGCTGAGGTACTATTGTATATCGGGAGATATGTGTTTTTTTTTTTTGGACAGCAAGACTGCCATTGCAGCTCTAGCTTGTGTCTTCACAACATCTATGTGAACAGTGGACTGCCGGATATCTCTAAATGAGAACGCGGAACTTTCCAGGGTAACGCTAACACTGGTACCAGGGCACAGTGGATAACCTAACTGCGGACGGTCTTGCCAAACAAGGCAGTCTCTTAGATGACATGTTCGTCCACAGCCTGATCGGCATTTCAATGGCTCGCGGCTGACTCTTGTCAGTGGCTAAGTGTATCACAAAGGAACCGCTATAAGGACCCAATTGAGCCACCCTCGTGTCGTCTGTCTATTGAACCTAACCTTACCTGATATTTTTTTGTTGTAAACGCTTTATGATTGATTGTTTTGCACATAAAAGGGATTGATTCAAGCAATATATGGTTACGGTAACAATACGAATAACGAAAGTGCGGATAATCGAGACAATCATTGTATGTTTATTTTTTTCTTCCGAGCAAAATATTACAAGTATGAACAAGTACGGAACAGAATTCCCAAATAAATCGTGATACGGTACTTCTGTCTGATATTTGATTTGCACCAAGGCGAATTTACACCAGGTGACCTTATCTTGCTACGTAATAGGGTATTCATTTAATCGGGTTTTTTCTTTAATCGGTTAATCGCTCGATTAATTAACCCAGGTTTTGGTTTAATCGGTTGATAATCGGTTAATTTTGTTTTTGATCGGTTAACCGATTAATAATGTTTTTCTTATAAATTTAGTAATTTCATTAAATAAAAATGCAAAATTTTTTATTATTTGGAGTTTATTAGTAAAAAAAAACAACAATAACAAAACAAACATAACATTTCTTGATCTCAAACTACCAAACAAAAAAATAATTCATAAATATGTAATACATATTTTTTAATTAATGCTGTGAGATCATTTTTTAGTTATTTCAATAGTTTTAGGAGATCTTATAAAATAATCTTTTAGAAAAACAATTTGGTTTTTATGTTATGTATTTAGGCGATTCTTTTCATTTGTTTCGATTAAACTTCACTTGGAAAGCACTCTTTCATTTATTGTAGATGTTTGGAGAAATCGAAAGTAACGTAAAATATCTGTGGCATTTTGACAAAACATCTTAAGTCAAATTTAAAAAGTTGAAAAAAATGTTGTTAATCGTACAAATTTTCATTCAAAAAATATTTTTGCTTACGTTTTTAAAATTTTGTACTACAAACGAAATTATTCTTTAATTTCGGTGTATTTAATTATTTGATAAAAATCATTTTTTCACCGAGTTTGTTTTAAAAACTTTTTTGCTATCTTTTCTCTACTTAAGATGTTTTGTCAAAATGCCACAGATATAGAAAAACTAAAAATCTTCCATTATGCCATTAAAGTCCTGTTTTAATTTTTTTTTAAGTTTTTAATACTTCTAATGGTTTACTCTGATTCTATTAAAAGGTTGTTTGCGTTATTATCGAAAGTCTCTTCTGTTGTTAGGTCATCATATGACTCATCCTAGCAAAGCTCAGCACAGAACATTTTGCAAAAAATTTATTTCCGAATTTCTAAGTTTCTTTTTGTACTGTACTTTAAGAATGTAGGAAATATATTGTAAGAAAAAATATTTTCTAATCACATAACTTTTGTATATGAGATGAAAAAAATAATTAAAAACACAAAAAAATATTATGATCTACAAAAAAAAATCAAAATTTTGTTACATCGGTAAATCGGTTAACCGACTGAAATTAACCGGTTTAATTGTTAATCGAAAATAGCCAATTTTAAATTAACCGATCAGTTAATCGGGTAGTAATTAATCGGTTAACCGATTAACGGTTAACCGAATGAATACCCTACTACGTAAGCAACAGCTGATAACTAACCTTGTGTCAAAATGATATACCGTTCATGTGGTTCTGGGAAATATTTACTAAATTCTATAATTTTCGTTTAAAATTATGAAATTTAAAATTTTTTTAAATTATTACATTTTAAAACAAATAATTTAAAATTTAAAACAAAATGAAATATTTGTTTGAATTGTTTATTATGCTGGGTACACACTATGCAACACATTTACGCAATCTAGTGAATTAAATTCATTTTCATTCATTCCAGGTTGCATCAACATCAAAACGCTTTGATATTTTGAGGTTGCATTGAAACAGATTGCATGTAGGTTGCACTGTGTGCACCCAGCATTACAGTGTTGAATTATTTTTGACACAACGTTAAAATATTTACCAGTGCTAAATGTTTTCAAAATAAGACCCCCTTGTATGAATTCACCTTGATTTGCACAAAATAAGTGTGTAACAAAACTAATTGAAACTCGGCTTTAAACAAATATAAAATTATTATAGTTTTCGACATTTGTCATTTCTTGTTAAAGCTCTGAAGGGGTATTAAATATTATGACGTAAGCACATGGTGAAGTTTTCATTATACCGACTTACCAAACAAGTTTTGGAGTCATTTTAAAACTTCAATTCATCCACAAACTGGATTTTTGTTATGACTTCTTTGCTTCGGAGAACGGGCATGACTTGAATTTTATAAGGGAATTATATCGAACTGCTTATCTACCCTACATGCATTCTTGGTACAACTTTCGCCTAAAAAATGCATAGTTCCATGCTTCTTCCCTAAAGCAAAATACATATGGGTATTTCCATGAGAATGTCAACCAGGACTCAAAAAGTTAAAACACTTGAAACTTTTTTTCAAATATGGTAGAAAGGAAAAAAACACCCAAACTTTACTATGCCGGGGTACTTATAGCTTATTACAATTTTTAAAAAGCGAAAAATATAAGTTTTAACTCACTTTCTCATTGATTCATTTTTAGTAACTGCAATTGACAATTTTTAATATTCTGCCGATTAAATACAGATACCGGTAATATTGTTATTATACTTTAAAATTAATGTTACAACAACAATGAACAAGATCCATGACGAAAGAACAAATTTATAGTTCGATTAGCGGTATATTTTTGTGTTTGTTTTGGATGCTATTCTAATGTCACGTACGTGGTGCGAAAACATCATTTATCTTTGTCATATGAAATTGGTAAGTCTTAGATATTTCAAAATAAAAGTTCAAAGCAAGATATTTGCTGCATACAAATATTGATCGGAATTTTTTTTTAAATTGGTATAATAAAAATTTTATAAGCTTTTAAAGCTCGTCACGTACGATATTTTAAGTACTAAAATGGAACTAAATGCATCATCTTATTATGTTGGTATTTAGTTTTCATTTGGTCAAACCTTATTTTATTACAATCAAAATCATCTCACACAATTTTTTTGGAATCGGTCCATATTTGACCATAGCTCCTATACAAGTGCTACACCCGAAAATAGCTTTAAGCGCCATTACTTCCTTATTAATGTTGGTATTTACATACAAATTTCCGGCAATGACTATAGATGTCATGACAAAATGTTGTGCTGGTAGGTCCAAAATTAACCAAAGGTCCCATATAAACCCCCTCCTTAAATCGGCTAGGGGCAAACAAATCTCATATTGATGGAGAGAACTTAACAATATTCGGCACAAATAACTTTTATATAATTCTTAACCTCATTGCATAATTCTGTTCTGGCGATCTTGATTGGCCACGGGCCCCAAGTAGGGTACAATCTCAAAAAAAAATTTTTTTAAATATTATAGTGTAGGGTATCATATGGACGGGCTTGACCGACTATACTTTCTTACTTGTTTGTTTTAAGTTTTTATATACATATATTTTTACAAAAAATAAATTCCATGCCATGTAAATACTATAAGAGAAAAATCTGTCACATACGGTATGTCACGAACGATATTACATTTTGTTCATTATAAAACCATTCAAAAAAAATTTTTTTTTTCCAATTACGGATTATAAAGAAAAAATATGTGGTTTAATGTATGAAATTAAAAAAAAGGAGAAAACCCTCCCACAATTCGCAGATTTTCGTATTTTTTACATTCACCCAAATATCACTTCCGTTTTATGTCACGTAAGATATGTACTTATTTTGCCCGATATTTTGGACAACAAGGTTCCGAATTTGAATTTTTTTTTTTCATATATAGTTACCTCTAAATGAAACATAATGATACAAAAAAATTTCCAGTTAATACTATTTTTGCAAAATTTCTATCTCTCTGAAGACGTACAATTGTCACGTACGATGACATGGAAATGCCCATATTGCAAGGAAATCTGGTCTGAAAAATCTTACAATATATAAATCACTGTATATGTATAGATATTAAAAATTTGTTTTTTTTTATTCTTCTTACAGTACAAATTCCAAGCAACCAAACTTAAATCTTTATTAAAAATCTCCTCAAGTCATATTTTATCTTGTGACACAGTTGTAAACAATTTGACTTCTCCATTTACCACAGACGACGAAATGCATGCAACAAAGATTGGAAATGATGGCAACGACGCAGCTTTTCACAACTATGCGAATGTCATTGATGTGAATAATGCGAACAACAACAGTTATGAGGACAAGGAGTAAAGTTTGAAAAACCGGAGTAGAAGCAACTTTATCAGTCAGCAATGGATGACATCAATAAAGAAGAGTGAATTGAACTACTGAAGGATATGTATGTCAACCAACAAGTGAACTGACCGTATGACTGACTGAATACAAAATTTTTTAATTTGGTTATGGATGCAAATACATATAAATTACCATGAACATTTTGTTTGTATTTATTAAACAAAAGTTCGTGAGTTTTTTTTTTAATTATAAAAAAAACTATTAATATAAAAATTGCAAATGTCCTTAATGTTTAAATAATTGAACTAAAACATTGAACGTGCTTTGTGTTTTATATACATACATGCACAAATAAATATACAAATTTAGATTCTTATCTTTTATGGGCAAATAGTGGAAATATTTACCCTGCAGTACAAAAGATACTGAACCCCAGCAAATTGTAGGTTAAAGGCAGTGCTGCCAGTTTTTTTTTTTTTTAATAAATATGTAAGTATGCTATTTTAAAAAGCTCCTAAAATTCCAAGCGCTTTAAAAAGCTGTCTAATTTTCTCTACACTTTTTTATAAAGATGTAGAATTTAGAATTTTTTAATATGTACTTCTGGCCAAAGGGTCAAGTTTTATTTAATACAATTTTAAAATGGGATCGCGAGTGAAACTATTTGTGTCAAATCATTCCTTGAATTATCTTCCGATCACACTCCCATTAAATTCACTATAATGACCCCAAAAAGTAGTGTCCCGACGGATTATCTAGCGACAGCTGGCTTACAGGCAAAATATATCAGTACTTATTGCACTGAGAATAAATCGCTGCGTACGCCAGAAGATATAGACATCTCTATTGCAAATACTGATAGAAATTTTAAACGTGCTGCTTAACATTCTTTCATAGTCACCAAATAAACCCGAAATACATACAACCCAATTATGAATAAAAATTAACCGGAAGTTTTCTCCCATTAACACTTGAATTTAAATAGAAAAGATGGGAGAAAATTCACGGGAAATTTTTCTTCATATTTGGGCTGATAATAAAATTTATTTTGCAGATGTCGAGGGACTCTTGATTAAAAACGAAGAGTTTGAAGAGAATGGCAGCTCCAAAGACCTACTCAGCTTAAAAAATTACTAAAGAAATGCACAAAAAAGCTTAGAAAATGGATTCAGGTTCAAAAACCCGTATCCCTGGTAAAATATCTTAAACAACTTGATAAAACTCCATAATCTGATTTTTCATGTGCCCATGTTCTGTTACTCTCGCGTCGGAAAACTTTTCGATTGAAATGTGCGAAATTAAACAAAAATGACATAAATTGAAAGAAACAACTGTTCCTCCCATTTAACTGTGTCTGTAACATTTTTGGCGAGTAATAGCTGTCACGTACCCAGCAAAAACTTGGTAATGACTTGCCATTACTGAACATTTATTACACTGAAAGAAAAATGCTTCATATATTTAATGAATCATTTTCATAAAAAAATTTTCCTTGGGTAAATGAAAATTTTCATTGTCTAAATGGAATTTCATAGTTATAATGAAGTATTTTCGTTAAAATCGCTTCATTGGATTTCGTAATTACGTTAAAAATTTTCATTGGATATATGAAAACTTAAGTTTGTCCAAGTTAAACAAACAATTTTAATTGGGAACATAAAAAAACACTATACAAACATAACTATATTCATAAATTAATACAAAATTATAGTTTCCTTAAAAAATGTTTAATTGTTAATTAAAAAATGTAAGATTTAATAATTTCATACATCTAATGTTACATGTATGCCATTAATTTTATGAATTAAAAAATTTTTTTTATAAAAGCAACATTTTTCAATAATTGCCTTCATAAATTTAAATTTTCATTATGACAATAAAAATGTCATTATAGTAATGAAACAAAAACATTCAATCCACTTTCAATCAACGTTTTTATTGTTATTATGGACAATTTAATCTCATATTTACGCTCTTAATTGGGTAAAAAACATAGTTTTTTTATGCAAAAACTACACTGCCCCAGTAGACAAGCTGGTAGTGAGCTAGTCTATCAGCACCGAGGTTGTGTGATATCGACGTATTTCGCATGAATTAGTTTTATATAATTTGTAACTAGGTAATATGTTTTACTAAATTTTTTTGTCTGGCTGTAACAAAATTTACTTTGTAAAAGCAATTGTTTTTTTTTAATACAGTTTTATTTATCGGATTGGCCTTGATTTTTATTTTTTTTAAATGTCGAAAATTTGGGAAAAATTTCTTAATTTTAAAGAAAAGCTGAAAGGGAGACGGTCAAAGGAAAAATAAGTTGTTTGGAATTTTAATATAAAATCTTGTTTTAAATTTTGTTTTGGAAATAAAAACGAGACGGGATTTACAATACTCTGCGGTAAGGAAAAATTTGTGATTAAGTGTGAATATTTCTGTGAAATGGACGTTTTAATTATAGGAATTTAGGTCAGTTTCTACCTGTGTCGGAATTCTAAAATAAATCTATACTCCAATTGATCAAGTGTATGCTGGACAGCATTTATCTTGAGGTCTTAAAAAGCAGCAAGATACCTGACCTATTGTCATTTTTGGGAAGAAACTAAAGATACTGGTTTGCGATATTAAAGTTAGAATACTGAAATAGGTGGCTTGTGTTAAAATAATCTCAAGAGAAGATAATAATCAACCTTTTTATATGGCTGAGGTGACCAAACCTATTACATATTAGTGTTATTTTGTGAAAATACCGTGGAAGTAATACCTTATTAGGTATAATTCAATAATATTTTAGTCAATCTGGTATTAAGACTAATTTACTGTTGAATATATCCAACTGACCATATCCGTAAACCATTAAATCCTATATTCAAAATTCATTTTTTTTTTTTTTTTGTTGTCCTAAATCTAATTTTTGTTGTTTTGTTAATAACCAAATATTTTAATCCCTGAATTGTAAAGTTATTACAAAATTTTTTTTCCTATTTCTTATTTCTAAATTTATTTACTAACCTTAATTCCTAAATTTTTGGATAAACTTAGATTGGTCACCTAAATTGTCATATATATAATTACTTCGAAATCAAACTCAAAGACACGAACCCTAGCACCTAGAAGTTACGAGTTCTATCACTCTTACATACGACACACCATTGTGTGGATTCAGTTATGTAAGTATGTTTATATATCAATAAATAACTTAATCCACACTTAAATTTAACCAAATTGCTTTTTTTTATTGACTATCGAATGCTGAAATAAAATTAATCTGAAAACGCATGAAACCACTGTCATCGGGCGCCTGCTGACATCGTTGGACCCTCTAAGAATTCGTAAGTGTAAATGCATTGATTTCGATAGCCAATTTTTAAAGTGCCAACCCAATTTTGTTTATACTTATTTAACGTAACATGAAAATCTAAGATAAATTTATATTTCTTCAAGAAAATTCCCTATAGAAAAGTGTTTGACAGTTGTGTGTTAGTCTAAAATCATTCATGTTACGTCACTTATAAATACCCTACACTTAATACACTTATCACCAGTTTTAATATTAGCTCAACATCACCAGATATTCTTAATTTCTTTTTAAATTTCTTTCATTTATTACCTTCCTAGAATATCTTAATAATTGTTAAATAAAACTTAATTATATTAATACCTTTGTTGACATGAAATTTTAAATCTTTGACTTATTATTGTTATGAAAGGTGAAGATATTGGTATGGGTTAGTTGAAGTGTTTATTTTTTTTTTTTATTATGTTTATCGGGCTGGCCTATGATATCGACCCTATGGTCAGCATGGTGGGTGGGCAAGGAAAAGTGTAGCAAGTTCCACCATAAGCTATACTTCAACATTACGGACGTCACTTATTTGTTTTTTTTTATTATTTAGATAATTGCGAGTTATGTGAGTTTATGCTACCTTAGAATAAATCTATTGTAACTGATCAAATATATATATACCACTTAAAGGAACAATACTGACACACCCCCCCAACGACGAGCACAGCTGTATTACAGGTAGCATCGTTCCTAAAGCAAAAATACATCTACATAATACCACGATCGTTACAGAGATTTTTGGCGCCCAACGTGGGGCCTCAGCTATCGAAACTTAGAAAACTATTTTGGGCAATTATATCTAGATACTGAGGCTTCGGAACTTTATTTGTGTGTTATTGTGATTCGCAATTATTCTTCTTTTAGGTTTCTTTTTCTTTAAGATAACTTTTGGTTTTATTACTTTTGACTGTGGACATATTTGTTTATTATTTTGAAGTTGCTATGATGAACAAATCCTGGTTTTGATTTAAATGAGACAAAGGTTATCAGGGCTTGGATTCGAACTTGAGATAAGGTTCTGGTTAGTAAAGTAATATCGGTTCATTGCTCGTTTGTTCCATTCCCTTCATACAATTTTTAGGTTTTCTCTTTTAAAATTAGTGTGTTTAGATTTTCTTAAGTGAGGAATTAAAGTAATTGGTATTGACATCGAAAACTTTCCTGCTACAGATAACTAAACTTATCCTTCTTTCTTTTATTTACTCAATTTAGCTTCGGATCTTATTCTTTTGGACTTGTTCTGAAAGTTTCTAAGAATTTTGAGTTCCTTTTTTTTCTTTTTCTTTTCGTTGATGGCGTTTTGTTATGTAGTGTTGACTTTAATGTTTTTTTTAACGTAAATTTTCTTTTAGTTTTCTTTAACTTGTTTTCTTTAAATTCCCATACCCAACTTCACCGAGTAGTAATAATAGTTTTAGTTGTTATACAGTTTTTTCAATTAAATCTGATTTTGCCGTTTTCCTTTGGGAAAGAAAATATACTATTTTTGACATACTTTAAAGTTAGATTCGGGATAAATTAAAACTTGTTTTTTTTTTTGTCATCGTGGACATAACTGGAATTGTACCCGGAACATTTATTTTTTTTTTTGATAAAATGCCGTTAGTCCGCAGTTGCGGGAATATTCCAATTGTGGTAGAGCAGGAAGCTGCTGAAACTGTTTTAGATGTAGACAAAAGAGCTGGAGGTGATACTCTTTTACCTTCTACCTCTGCTGGAAGACCTAATACACGGTCACAGTCCCGTAAAGAACCTAAGGGACAGGGGAATGTGACAATTAGTCAAATTCAAAGCATCGTGAACGAGTCGTTAAGGGGTTTCAGAGAGGAAATGGTGAATATGGTAGGGGAGAGTCTTCGTACTCTTGCTGTAACTAATCTTGGGCAGGAAGGACAGGATAGACAAAATCGGACCGAACAGGGGCATGCTGAACCTAGGGAGCATGATGATATAAGTGCTATTACTCGGAGTGAACACGACGACCGTAACTATCATAATTATGGTAATAATTTTGACAGGAGTTCGGAGAAAATTTTAAATTTAGTTCGCAACTGGAGAATTCGATTTACTGGTGACACATCGGAGGTTACGGTAGACGAGTTTGTTTATAGGGTAAACACCCTCACTAATGCAAATTTGAGGGGTGACTTCGAATTGTTATGTGAGCATGCCCATATTTTGTTTGAGGGTAAGGCTCTCAAATGGTTCTGGCGGTATCATCGTAGTTGTAGGAGGATGGACTGGGATGACCTTTGTAATGCATTAAAACGGCAGTACAAGGACTATAACACGGACTTTGACATAAAGGATGACATACTACGCAGACAACAGAAGCACAACGAGACGTTTGATGATTATTACGATGCAATGATGGTACTCTGCGACAGGCTTGTTACACCATTTACTGAAACGGAGCTATGTGAAGTCATGATGAAAAATTTAAGACCTGAAGTGAGGCATGAGCTATTGCACCTAGATATCTATCGTGTGGCGCATTTAAGACGTGCGGTAAGGCGCCACGAAAAGTTTGTTAGGGACATGACTACATCTAACATAAACAAACGGCCGTATCAGAGGGCTCATGTGGCGGAAATCGATATGGATGAGGAAAATATTAATTCTGAGAGCAAAATAAGGAAGGAAACCGAAATTTCATTAATAGCAGGCAGAAAATGCTGGAATTGCGACAAAATCGGTCACACCTTTATTGACTGCATGGAACCTAGGACAATTTTTTGTTATGGTTGTGGAGCGGGAAATATTTTCAAACCTAATTGCCCAAAATGCACACCAAGTCGGGGAAACTACCCAAAGGATGTTCGCGCTTTGAAAAGCGGACATCCGAAACAAAATTAGAGGGCAGAGCTGATACTTCTTCTGAGACTGGTAAACTGGATGTGACAAATATACCGGACAAGACGCAAAATTACTCATCGCAACTGCAGCATCCCCTCCAGCGACCATTCCATTTACGCTTGGATAACTATAACCGAGTTAGGGCTAGAATATTTGGGGAAACGAAATCGGAGAAAAGGGCGAGTAGATCTTCGAGGCGAATTAGGGAATTTTTCAGACGTAAAAGAAGTTTTCGGGAACATGTAATATCTTCATTGGTTTGCAGGGATAATGATAACAGACCGTATATCAAGTTGGACATATTTGGTAAAACCCGTTTTGCGTTAATGGACAGTGGTGCCAATGTGAACGTAATTGGTGCTGCGTTATGTACGGAAATTTTGGGAACAAATAAATTTAAACGTAGTAAAGGTAATGTCAAAACAGCTGATGGACAACAGCAAAAGGTGCTGGGGACTTTAGAAATAGATATTTCCTATAATGGCTCAAAGAAGCTAATTGAATTTTTATTGATACCGTCGTTAACACAGGATGTTATTTGTGGCATGGACTTTTGGCAAAAGTTCGAAATACAAATTTTCACAAAGAATCTCGTGTGTGAAGTCACGGCTGATGAAGATCCAAATAAAATTCCTATGACCTTGCTACAAAAACAACGCCTGCAAATCGTTGTCGATTCTTTTCCAAATTCGGACAGAGATGGACTCGGTTGCACATCTTTTTTAGAACATCACATAGATACTGGTGATTCAACTCCCATCAAACAGCGCTATTACCCTATCTCACCGGCAAGAGAGAAGCTATTATGCGGGGAAATTGATAGGATGTTAGAATTAGGAGTTATTGAGGAGTGCCCAAGTTCTCCTTGGTCATCTCCGGGGGTTTTAATCGTTAAGCCAGGTAAAGTAAGATTTTGTTTGGACAGTCGTAAATTAAACTCAGTAACGACAAAAGACGCGTACCCTATTCCCAACATAGACGGACTTATTTCAAGGCTTCCTCCAATTTATTATATTTCCAAGGTGGATTTGAAAGACGCCTTTTGGCAAATTAAATTGGACGAATCTTCAAGACCAAAGACTGCATTTACAATCCCTAATCGGCCTTTGTATCAATTTACTAGGATGCCGTTTGGATTGTGCAATGCCCCACAAACAATGTGCAGACTGATGGACCAAGTCATTCCGTATCATTTAAAAACAAACGTTTTTGTTTACCTTGATGACCTTCTCATAATTTCGAAAGACTTTGACGAACATCTGAAACATTTACAAGAGGTGGCCATCCAATTCCGTAGGGCTAATTTGTCCATTAACGTGAAGAAAAGCAGTTTTGCTATTCGGCAGGTGCAGTATCTAGGATATATTGTAGGGGAGGGTTGCTTGAGAATTGACCCAGATAAAGTGAAAGCCATATCGGAATTTCCAGTACCCAAATCCGCCCGACAAGTACGTCAGTTTCTTGGGATGGCTGGTTGGTACCGTCGATTCATTGACGAATATGCCACCATAACATTTTCCATTACAGAGTTGTTGTCTAAAAGGAAATCCTTTACATGGACTGATGAAGCTCAGAAGTCTTTTGAAGTCATTAAACGTAAATTAACATCAGCCCCCGTACTTGTTCACGCAAATTTTGAAAAACCTTTTATTCTCCAGTGTGATGCAAGTACATGTGGAATAGGTGCTGTTTTAGCTCAGCTGGACGATGAGGGTAATGAAAAGCCGATAGCGTACATGTCTCAAAAGTTAAATAAGGCCCAAAGAAACTACTCAATAACTGAGTTGGAATGTTTGGCTGTGATATTGGCAATAAAAAAGTTTAGGGCCTACATAGAAGGACACAATTTTAGGGTTATAACCGACCACGCGAGCCTCAAATGGCTCATGAGGCAAAAAGACTTATCGGGACGTTTGGCAAGGTGGGCGTTAAAATTGCAGGGATATGACTTTACTATTGAACATCGGAAGGGTAAGGATAATGTAGTGCCAGATGCTTTGTCGAGGGTTTTTGAGGGTGAAAGGAGTGTGATCGCATTGGAGTTGGAGACTGTACCTATAATTGACCTCAACTCCAGTGCATTCGAAAGTCCTGAGTATAGTAGAATGAGAGATGAACTTTCGAAATCCGAATTACCAGATTTTCAAATAATTGACAAGTTTATTTATAAGAGAATGAATTTTTCATCGGGTGAGGCTGATGAATCGGAATCGTGGAAACTGTTTGTTCCTGAAGAACTGCGAAATAATGTGTTATATGCATCGCACGATGTGCCTAATTCAGCTCACGGAGGAATTGCAAAAACTATTCATCGCATCAGGCAATTTTTCTTTTGGCCTCATTTAGCTACCGATGTTAAAAACTATGTAAAAAAGTGTTTTCACTGCAAAACGTCCAAGGCTCCGACTTCATCCCTTAAACCTCCTATGGGTGAAATGGTCAATACCGAGAGACCATTTCAACGGCTCTATATGGATTTTATAGGACCATTTCCACGGACTAAGAATGGGAATATTGGTATTTTTATAATATTAGACCATTTTACAAAGTTCACGTTTTTAAAGCCGTTAAAAAAGTTCGTGGCGAAACCTATTGTAGAGTATTTGAAGAATGATATTTTTGCATGCTACGGCGTCCCCGAAATTATCATTTCTGATAATGGGAGCCAGTTTAAATCTAAGGAGTTTAAAAATATAATAGATAAATTTGGTATAACTCATCAGTACACAGCAGTTCATAGCCCTCAGTCAAATGCGAGTGAAAGGGTGAATCGTTCAATTAATGAAGCCCTTCGATCTTATATTGGAAACGACCAGCGCCAATGGGACGAATATTTGCCGAGTGTCAACTGTGCGATTCGTAGCGGCATACATCAGACGACAGGACGGACCCCCTATGAGTTGGTTTTTGGACAGACAATGATCACACACGGACAGGACTACAAAATTTTACGGAATTTGAGGCTCTTGGCGGAAACGGACGTTGGTATTGAAAGGGCGGACAAGTTTACACTATTAAGGGACTCTATACAGACTAGGATAAAGGAAGCTTACGATCGCAATGCCAGATCATACAATTTAAGATCAAGAAAGCGGGAGCTAAATATTGGACAGGTGGTAATACGCCGGAACTTTGCACAAAGTTCATTGGTCGATAGTTTTAATGCAAAATTAGCACCCAGGGGGATAAAGGCTGTAGTGAGGAAACGTATAGGGAAAGTAAACTATGAACTGGAGGATGTTAGCGGTGGCTATTGTGGAATGTATCATATAAAGGATATATGGACCTGAGTTTGTTCTGGGGTTTATTGCACGATAGTAT
Organism: Pollenia angustigena; assembly: GCA_930367215.1. Taxonomy (NCBI): domain Eukaryota; kingdom Metazoa; phylum Arthropoda; class Insecta; order Diptera; family Polleniidae; genus Pollenia; species Pollenia angustigena. The sequence goes on from OV884060.1 coordinate 203,867,854, forward strand.
GTTGATCGTCTTAATTTTTCAGATGAAATTTTACAGCGTGCTTTAATTTTCATCTGCTTTGTGATATCGACGTATTTCGCATGAATTAGTTTTATATAATTTGTAACTAGGTAATATGTTTTACTAAATTTTTTTGTCTGGCTGTAACAAAATTTACTTTGTAAAAGCAATTGTTTTTTTTTAATACAGTTTTATTTATCGGATTGGCCTTGATTTTTATTTTTTTTAAATGTCGAAAATTTGGGAAAAATTTCTTAATTTTAAAGAAAAACTGAAAGGGAGACGGTCAAAGGAAAAATAAGTTGTTTGGAATTTTAATATAAAATCTTGTTTTAAATTTTGTTTTGGAAATAAAAACGAGACGGGATTTACAATACTCTGCGGTAAGGAAAAATTTGTGATTAAGTGTGAATATTTCTGTGAAATGGACGTTTTAATTATAGGAATTTAGGTCAGTTTCTACCTGTGTCGGAATTCTAAAATAAATCTATACTCCAATTGATCAAGTGTATGCTGGACAGCATTTATCTTGAGGTCTTAAAAAGCAGCAAGATACCTGACCTATTGTCATTTTTGGGAAGAAACTAAAGATACTGGTTTGCGATATTAAAGTTAGAATACTGAAATAGGTGGCTTGTGTTAAAATAATCTCAAGAGAAGATAATAATCAACCTTTTTATATGGCTGAGGTGACCAAACCTATTACATATTAGTGTTATTTTGTGAAAATACCGTGGAAGTAATACCTTATTAGGTATAATTCAATAATATTTTAGTCAATCTGGTATTAAGACTAATTTACGTAAACCATTAAATCCTATATTCAAAATTCATTTTTTTTTTTTTTTTGTTGTCCTAAATCTAATTTTTGTTGTTTTGTTAATAACCAAATATTTTAATCCCTGAATTGTAAAGTTATTACAAAATTTTTTTTCCTATTTCTTATTTCTAAATTTATTTACTAACCTTAATTCCTAAATTTTTGGATAAACTTAGATTGGTCACCTAAATTGTCATATATATAATTACTTCGAAATCAAACTCAAAGACACGAACCCTAGCACCTAGAAGTTACGAGTTCTATCACTCTTACATACGACACACCACTGTGTGGATTCAGTTATGTAAGTATGTTTATATATCAATAAATAACTTAATCCACACTTAAATTTAACCAAATTGCTTTTTTTTATTGACTATCGAATGCTGAAATAAAATTAATCTGAAAACGCATGAAACCACTGTCATCGGGCGCCTGCTGACATCGTTGGACCCTCTAAGAATTCGTAAATGTAAATGCATTGATTTCGATAGCCAATTTTTAAAGTGCCAACCCAATTTTGTTTATACTTATTTAACGTAACATGAAAATCTAAGATAAATTTATATTTCTTCAAGAAAATTCCCTATAGAAAAGTGTTTGACAGTTGTGTGTTAGTCTAAAATCATTCATGTTACGTCACTTATAAATACCCTACACTTAATACACTTATCACCAGTTTTAATATTAGCTCAACATCACCAGATATTCTTAATTTCTTTTTAAATTTCTTTCATTTATTACCTTCCTAGAATATCTTAATAATTGTTAAATAAAACTTAATTATATTAATACCTTTGTTGACATGAAATTTTAAATCTTTGACTTATTATTGTTATGAAAGGTGAAGATATTGGTATGGGTTAGTTGAAGTGTTTATTTTTTTTTTTTTATTATGTTTATCGGGCTGGCCTATGATATCGACCTTATGGTCAGCATGGTGGGTGGGCAAGGAAAAGTGTAGCAAGTTCCACCATAAGCTATACTTCAACATTACGGACGTCACTTATTTGTTTTTTTTTATTATTTAGATAATTGCGAGTTATGTGAGTTTATGCTACCTTAGAATAAATCTATTGTAACTGATCAAATATATATATACCACTTAAAGGAACAATACTGACACACCCCCCCAACGACGAGCACAGCTGTATTACAGGTAGCATCGTTCCTAAAGCAAAAATACATCTACATAATACCACGATCGTTACAGAGATTTTTGGCGCCCAACGTGGGGCCTCAGCTATCGAAACTTAGAAAACTATTTTGGGCAATTATATCTAGATACTGAGGCTTCGGAACTTTATTTGTGTGTTATTGTGATTCGCAATTATTCTTCTTTTAGGTTTCTTTTTCTTTAAGATAACTTTTGGTTTTATTACTTTTGACTGTGGACATATTTGTTTATTATTTTGAAGTTGCTATGATGAACAAATCCTGGTTTTGATTTAAATGAGACAAAGGTTATCAGGGCTTGGATTCGAACTTGAGATAAGGTTCTGGTTAGTAAAGTAATATCGGTTCATTGCTCGTTTGTTCCATTCCCTTCATACAATTTTTAGGTTTTCTCTTTTAAAATTAGTGTGTTTAGATTTTCTTAAGTGAGGAATTAAAGTAATTGGTATTGACATCGAAAACTTTCCTGCTACAGATAACTAAACTTATCCTTCTTTCTTTTATTTACTCAATTTAGCTTCGGATCTTATTCTTTTGGACTTGTTCTGAAAGTTTCTAAGAATTTTGAGTTCCTTTTTTTTCTTTTTCTTTTCGTTGATGGCGTTTTGTTATGTAGTGTTGACTTTAATGTTTTTTTTAACGTAAATTTTCTTTTAGTTTTCTTTAACTTGTTTTCTTTAAATTCCCATACCCAACTTCACCGAGTAGTAATAATAGTTTTAGTTGTTATACAGTTTTTTCAATTAAATCTGATTTTGCCGTTTTCCTTTGGGAAAGAAAATATACTATTTTTGACATACTTTAAAGTTAGATTCGGGATAAATTAAAACTTGTTTTTTTTTTGTCATCGTGGACATAACTGGAATTGTACCCGGAACATTTATTTTTTTTTTTGATAAAATGCCGTTAGTCCGCAGTTGCGGGAATATTCCAATTGTGGTAGAGCAGGAAGCTGCTGAAACTGTTTTAGATGTAGACAAAAGAGCTGGAGGTGATACTCTTTTACCTTCTACCTCTGCTGGAAGACCTAATACACGGTCACAGTCCCGTAAAGAACCTAAGGGACAGGGGAATGTGACAATTAGTCAAATTCAAAGCATCGTGAACGAGTCGTTAAGGGGTTTCAGAGAGGAAATGGTGAATATGGTAGGGGAGAGTCTTCGTACTCTTGCTGTAACTAATCTTGGGCAGGAAGGACAGGATAGACAAAATCGGACCGAACAGGGGCATGCTGAACCTAGGGAGCATGATGATATAAGTGCTATTACTCGGAGTGAACACGACGACCGTAACTATCATAATTATGGTAATAATTTTGACAGGAGTTCGGAGAAAATTTTAAATTTAGTTCGCAACTGGAGAATTCGATTTACTGGTGACACATCGGAGGTTACGGTAGACGAGTTTGTTTATAGGGTAAACACCCTCACTAATGCAAATTTGAGGGGTGACTTCGAATTGTTATGTGAGCATGCCCATATTTTGTTTGAGGGTAAGGCTCTCAAATGGTTCTGGCGGTATCATCGTAGTTGTAGGAGGATGGACTGGGATGACCTTTGTAATGCATTAAAACGGCAGTACAAGGACTATAACACGGACTTTGACATAAAGGATGACATACTACGCAGACAACAGAAGCACAACGAGACGTTTGATGATTATTACGATGCAATGATGGTACTCTGCGACAGGCTTGTTACACCATTTACTGAAACGGAGCTATGTGAAGTCATGATGAAAAATTTAAGACCTGAAGTGAGGCATGAGCTATTGCACCTAGATATCTATCGTGTGGCGCATTTAAGACGTGCGGTAAGGCGCCACGAAAAGTTTGTTAGGGACATGACTACATCTAACATAAACAAACGGCCGTATCAGAGGGCTCATGTGGCGGAAATCGATATGGATGAGGAAAATATTAATTCTGAGAGCAAAATAAGGAAGGAAACCGAAATTTCATTAATAGCAGGCAGAAAATGCTGGAATTGCGACAAAATCGGTCACACCTTTATTGACTGCATGGAACCTAGGACAATTTTTTGTTATGGTTGTGGAGCGGGAAATATTTTCAAACCTAATTGCCCAAAATGCACACCAAGTCGGGGAAACTACCCAAAGGATGTTCGCGCTTTGAAAAGCGGACATCCGAAACAAAATTAGAGGGCAGAGCTGATACTTCTTCTGAGACTGGTAAACTGGATGTGACAAATATACCGGACAAGACGCAAAATTACTCATCGCAACTGCAGCATCCCCTCCAGCGACCATTCCATTTACGCTTGGATAACTATAACCGAGTTAGGGCTAGAATATTTGGGGAAACGAAATCGGAGAAAAGGGCGAGTAGATCTTCGAGGCGAATTAGGGAATTTTTCAGACGTAAAAGAAGTTTTCGGGAACATGTAATATCTTCATTGGTTTGCAGGGATAATGATAACAGACCGTATATCAAGTTGGACATATTTGGTAAAACCCGTTTTGCGTTAATGGACAGTGGTGCCAATGTGAACGTAATTGGTGCTGCGTTATGTACGGAAATTTTGGGAACAAATAAATTTAAACGTAGTAAAGGTAATGTCAAAACAGCTGATGGACAACAGCAAAAGGTGCTGGGGACTTTAGAAATAGATATTTCCTATAATGGCTCAAAGAAGCTAATTGAATTTTTATTGATACCGTCGTTAACACAGGATGTTATTTGTGGCATGGACTTTTGGCAAAAGTTCGAAATACAAATTTTCACAAAGAATCTCGTGTGTGAAGTCACGGCTGATGAAGATCCAAATAAAATTCCTATGACCTTGCTACAAAAACAACGCCTGCAAATCGTTGTCGATTCTTTTCCAAATTCGGACAGAGATGGACTCGGTTGCACATCTTTTTTAGAACATCACATAGATACTGGTGATTCAACTCCCATCAAACAGCGCTATTACCCTATCTCACCGGCAAGAGAGAAGCTATTATGCGGGGAAATTGATAGGATGTTAGAATTAGGAGTTATTGAGGAGTGCCCAAGTTCTCCTTGGTCATCTCCGGGGGTTTTAATCGTTAAGCCAGGTAAAGTAAGATTTTGTTTGGACAGTCGTAAATTAAACTCAGTAACGACAAAAGACGCGTACCCTATTCCCAACATAGACGGACTTATTTCAAGGCTTCCTCCAATTTATTATATTTCCAAGGTGGATTTGAAAGACGCCTTTTGGCAAATTAAATTGGACGAATCTTCAAGACCAAAGACTGCATTTACAATCCCTAATCGGCCTTTGTATCAATTTACTAGGATGCCGTTTGGATTGTGCAATGCCCCACAAACAATGTGCAGACTGATGGACCAAGTCATTCCGTATCATTTAAAAACAAACGTTTTTGTTTACCTTGATGACCTTCTCATAATTTCGAAAGACTTTGACGAACATCTGAAACATTTACAAGAGGTGGCCATCCAATTCCGTAGGGCTAATTTGTCCATTAACGTGAAGAAAAGCAGTTTTGCTATTCGGCAGGTGCAGTATCTAGGATATATTGTAGGGGAGGGTTGCTTGAGAATTGACCCAGATAAAGTGAAAGCCATATCGGAATTTCCAGTACCCAAATCCGCCCGACAAGTACGTCAGTTTCTTGGGATGGCTGGTTGGTACCGTCGATTCATTGACGAATATGCCACCATAACATTTTCCATTACAGAGTTGTTGTCTAAAAGGAAATCCTTTACATGGACTGATGAAGCTCAGAAGTCTTTTGAAGTCATTAAACGTAAATTAACATCAGCCCCCGTACTTGTTCACGCAAATTTTGAAAAACCTTTTATTCTCCAGTGTGATGCAAGTACATGTGGAATAGGTGCTGTTTTAGCTCAGCTGGACGATGAGGGTAATGAAAAGCCGATAGCGTACATGTCTCAAAAGTTAAATAAGGCCCAAAGAAACTACTCAATAACTGAGTTGGAATGTTTGGCTGTGATATTGGCAATAAAAAAGTTTAGGGCCTACATAGAAGGACACAATTTTAGGGTTATAACCGACCACGCGAGCCTCAAATGGCTCATGAGGCAAAAAGACTTATCGGGACGTTTGGCAAGGTGGGCGTTAAAATTGCAGGGATATGACTTTACTATTGAACATCGGAAGGGTAAGGATAATGTAGTGCCAGATGCTTTGTCGAGGGTTTTTGAGGGTGAAAGGAGTGTGATCGCATTGGAGTTGGAGACTGTACCTATAATTGACCTCAACTCCAGTGCATTCGAAAGTCCTGAGTATAGTAGAATGAGAGATGAACTTTCGAAATCCGAATTACCAGATTTTCAAATAATTGACAAGTTTATTTATAAGAGAATGAATTTTTCATCGGGTGAGGCTGATGAATCGGAATCGTGGAAACTGTTTGTTCCTGAAGAACTGCGAAATAATGTGTTATATGCATCGCACGATGTGCCTAATTCAGCTCACGGAGGAATTGCAAAAACTATTCATCGCATCAGGCAATTTTTCTTTTGGCCTCATTTAGCTACCGATGTTAAAAACTATGTAAAAAAGTGTTTTCACTGCAAAACGTCCAAGGCTCCGACTTCATCCCTTAAACCTCCTATGGGTGAAATGGTCAATACCGAGAGACCATTTCAACGGCTCTATATGGATTTTATAGGACCATTTCCACGGACTAAGAATGGGAATATTGGTATTTTTATAATATTAGACCATTTTACAAAGTTCACGTTTTTAAAGCCGTTAAAAAAGTTCGTGGCGAAACCTATTGTAGAGTATTTGAAGAATGATATTTTGCATGCTACGGCGTCCCCGAAATTATCATTTCTGATAATGGGAGCCAGTTTAAATCTAAGGAGTTTAAAAATATAATAGATAAATTTGGTATAACTCATCAGTACACAGCAGTTCATAGCCCTCAGTCAAATGCGAGTGAAAGGGTGAATCGTTCAATTAATGAAGCCCTTCGATCTTATATTGGAAACGACCAGCGCCAATGGGACGAATATTTGCCGAGTGTCAACTGTGCGATTCGTAGCGGCATACATCAGACGACAGGACGGACCCCCTATGAGTTGGTTTTTGGACAGACAATGATCACACACGGACAGGACTACAAAATTTTACGGAATTTGAGGCTCTTGGCGGAAACGGACGTTGGTATTGAAAGGGCGGACAAGTTTACACTATTAAGGGACTCTATACAGACTAGGATAAAGGAAGCTTACGATCGCAATGCCAGATCATACAATTTAAGATCAAGAAAGCGGGAGCTAAATATTGGACAGGTGGTAATACGCCGGAACTTTGCACAAAGTTCATTGGTCGATAGTTTTAATGCAAAATTAGCACCCAGGGGGATAAAGGCTGTAGTGAGGAAACGTATAGGGAAAGTAAACTATGAACTGGAGGATGTTAGCGGTGGCTATTGTGGAATGTATCATATAAAGGATATATGGACCTGAGTTTGTTCTGGGGTTTATTGCACGATAGTATGTTGATCGTCTTAATTTTTCAGATGAAATTTTACAGCGTGCTTTAATTTTCATCTGCTTTGTGATATCGACGTATTTCGCATGAATTAGTTTTATATAATTTGTAACTAGGTAATATGTTTTACTAAATTTTTTTGTCTGGCTGTAACAAAATTTACTTTGTAAAAGCAATTGTTTTTTTTTAATACAGTTTTATTTATCGGATTGGCCTTGATTTTTATTTTTTTTAAATGTCGAAAATTTGGGAAAAATTTCTTAATTTTAAAGAAAAGCTGAAAGGGAGACGGTCAAAGGAAAAATAAGTTGTTTGGAATTTTAATATAAAATCTTGTTTTAAATTTTGTTTTGGAAATAAAAACGAGACGGGATTTACAATACTCTGCGGTAAGGAAAAATTTGTGATTAAGTGTGAATATTTCTGTGAAATGGACGTTTTAATTATAGGAATTTAGGTCAGTTTCTACCTGTGTCGGAATTCTAAAATAAATCTATACTCCAATTGATCAAGTGTATGCTGGACAGCATTTATCTTGAGGTCTTAAAAAGCAGCAAGATACCTGACCTATTGTCATTTTTGGGAAGAAACTAAAGATACTGGTTTGCGATATTAAAGTTAGAATACTGAAATAGGTGGCTTGTGTTAAAATAATCTCAAGAGAAGATAATAATCAACCTTTTTATATGGCTGAGGTGACCAAACCTATTACATATTAGTGTTATTTTGTGAAAATACCGTGGAAGTAATACCTTATTAGGTATAATTCAATAATATTTTAGTCAATCTGGTATTAAGACTAATTTACTGTTGAATATATCCAACTGACCATATCCGTAAACCATTAAATCCTGTATTCAAAATTCATTTTTTTTTTTTTTTGTTGTCCTAAATCTAATTTTTGTTGTTTTGTTAATAACCAAATATTTTAATCCCTGAATTGTAAAGTTATTACAAAATTTTTTTTCCTATTTCTTATTTCTAAATTTATTTACTAACCTTAATTCCTAAATTTTTGGATAAACTTAGATTGGTCACCTAAATTGTCATATATATAATTACTTCGAAATCAAACTCAAAGACACGAACCCTAGCACCTAGAAGTTACGAGTTCTATCACTCTTACATACGACACACCATTGTGTGGATTCAGTTATGTAAGTATGTTTATATATCAATAAATAACTTAATCCACACTTAAATTTAACCAAATTGCTTTTTTTTATTGACTATCGAATGCTGAAATAAAATTAATCTGAAAACGCATGAAACCACTGTCATCGGGCGCCTGCTGACATCGTTGGACCCTCTAAGAATTCGTAAGTGTAAATGCATTGATTTCGATAGCCAATTTTTAAAGTGCCAACCCAATTTTGTTTATACTTATTTAACGTAACATGAAAATCTAAGATAAATTTATATTTCTTCAAGAAAATTCCCTATAGAAAAGTGTTTGACAGTTGTGTGTTAGTCTAAAATCATTCATGTTACGTCACTTATAAATACCCTACACTTAATACACTTATCACCAGTTTTAATATTAGCTCAACATCACCAGATATTCTTAATTTCTTTTTAAATTTCTTTCATTTATTACCTTCCTAGAATATCTTAATAATTGTTAAATAAAACTTAATTATATTAATACCTTTGTTGACATGAAATTTTAAATCTTTGACTTATTATTGTTATGAAAGGTGAAGATATTGGTATGGGTTAGTTGAAGTGTTTATTTTTTTTTTTTTATTATGTTTATCGGGCTGGCCTATGATATCGACCCTATGGTCAGCATGGTGGGTGGGCAAGGAAAAGTGTAGCAAGTTCCACCATAAGCTATACTTCAACATTACGGACGTCACTTATTTGTTTTTTTTTATTATTTAGATAATTGCGAGTTATGTGAGTTTATGCTACCTTAGAATAAATCTATTGTAACTGATCAAATATATATATACCACTTAAAGGAACAATACTGACACACCCCCCCAACGACGAGCACAGCTGTATTACAGGTAGCATCGTTCCTAAAGCAAAAATACATCTACATAATACCACGATCGTTACAGTTGCGCGATCGAATCCCACCAGAGACAGAAAAAAAAAAAATAAAAAAAAAAAAAGTAAAATAAAATAAAAAAAAAATAGAAAAAAAATAAAATGAAGTAAAATTAAAATAAGAAAAAATAGAAAAAAAAATTTTTTTTTAAGTCATTACATGTTAGTTGTAATTTTGGTGACATCGGAGTAATAAGTTATTTAAGTCCCTATTTGTAAGCAAATGTGGTATTGACTTATTTAACTCCCTATTTGTAAGCGAGGGTGGTAAGTACTTGCCTCCAATGACATCACCGTGTTAAAATAATGAGTTAAAATGTCAATGTATAAGTAGTGAAGAGGTTATATTAGCTTTTTAACTCATTACTTTGCAATGTAAGTTTTGGCTGGGTAAGTCCGAATTTAGACGAGCAAACATTTGGAAGGAAAACATCTCGAATTCTCTTTTGTTTTTTCATTCGCGGTCACACAGACAAACCTGTTGCCGGAAACATTATGTTACTTTTGTTGTTTTTTTTTTCTCAAAAAGCAAAATAAATGTCAACAAAGAAAATGAGAAAAAAGCGTGTCGCAGAGTACCGAGCACAAAAACCATTCTCTCTTCCTCACCCGTAATTTCCGTCCAAATGTTTCCCTGTCTAAATGGGCATTAAGGAAATTACTGGCCAATTACACAAAAAGTGTGTCTGTAAAATTTTTGTGAGAAAATTCCGGCTTTGATCAGTCAAATAAACTCAAATGCAAAGAATAATAATAATAATAATATCGTCAGGAAACTTCATCCAAAGATTTTAGAAAAACTAAAGATATTATACAAATAAAACTGTTAAGCGAATAAGAATTAAAAGCCCCAGTCTTGCTGATTTAATCCCCAAGAAAACATCTGGTATTGAGAAAAGTAATAAAATGCTTGTAGAGCAGTGATAACCACTCCATAGACTCGCGAGCCAGTCAATAATCGTATTTTTCACACAGACACGGTTGGCAATTCACTTGGTTATCACTGTTGTAGAGCCATAAAAACCGTTACCCATGAAATTAACATTATTACCAATACATTGCACTACCAGTAAACTCAAGGGTTTCATATTTAAATTCAACATACAATTTTGGTTTAAAGCTATAATAAAAATTTTATTTCAGACATAAGCCTTAATTAATGCTGCTAAAAGCAAATTCAACAACCTTCTTCAACATTCACAATAAAACTTAACGGTAATAGAGCTATAAGTTATACCAAGTTTTATTTGAACAAACCAAAATAATTTCACAATCACAAACATTCATAATAAAGTAAATCCGGTAACAAGTAATGCCTTCATAATTCCATTTTACTACAACCATGCTTACTACATTGACAGCCGACTGTGTTGAATTGTCATTTGACACTTGAAATTTTATTCTACTGAATTTCGGAAGAAATTTTTTTGTTTTGTGTTAAAAACTAAAGTGACAAATAGAAACTAAAAATTATAATAAAAAAACTAAAACAAATATATTGTAAAGCAAAAACATGTAAATTTAAAACATTAACATTATTATTAATTAATACAAACTTTAAAAGCAAATAAAAATAAAGACCAAGAAGAGTATTAAATATAATTCTGAAGAATTTCTGTTTACTTTCTCGAAACTCTCAAATAAAACGAAAACAGCTGGTGGTTGTTCATTGAGAAATAAAACTTTTTTATATTGAGTGAGTGATTGTAAAAAGAAAAATAGTAATTATAGATTTTACATTGAATTTGGCATTAACAGTTATATGATTTATAAAAATCAATTGGTTTTTTTAATACACTTTTAATTGCACCACGCCCACTTGCAAATTTGTAAACAAGTTGTTCAAAGAAGCCCGGAATTTTAACTTTTTGTCTTAAACAAAAAAACTCACGGAAGGCGCAAATCAATCAAAATACACCTTTACAATAAATAAGCAAATATGTAAATATTGCTTGATTATTAAATGTTAGTTCAAGTATTTATTTTTTCTAATGATTTTTAAAAACCAGAGTGCAGTGAATGTATTCGTCGTTTTTATAAGAGGTAGAGATTTGGTTTACATAGGTATAAAATTAGTTTACTAAATTTCTTTATGAAAATAACATTTTGGAATTATGGCTGAGTCGGTTGCAAAGTAACTCGCTTTTTTAAATGCATTCCACAATGGAACCGGGTAAAATATTACAATGTTCAGAAGTGTGCTGGAAATCACAATCGTAAAACGCAAGAATTTGGAAGTTGTTTTTTATACATTTTTAATTTAATTTTTGTTATACAATTCTTTTTATTAGAGAAATATTTGTATAATAATCGTCATAAAATTCTTTTATTAAAGAAATCTTTTTAAAAATCGACGTTTAAAATTCTTGCGTTTCCGATTTCCAGCACACCTCTGGTTATCTGTTCCATAAATGCTCACACAATAAGCAAACTGTGCATCGTTAAACTTGATAATAGTTTGACTACAAAGTGTTATTATGTTACGAAGGAACTTTAAAAAAAAAAATCAATTATAAAACTATGTAGGTCCACGTATGGGAAAAATAGTTTGTTGAAACTCTTGGATAAAACTAGAAATAAAGGACATTTCTGTTAAAATAATTTTTATTTTATCTAGATCGGGCGTGGGTCTTACATAGAAGTTACTATCAGAAATAAATCTATGAGAATTATACCTACTACTTAAGCATGAATTATAAACTAATGATGCTTAAAAAAGCATGTTTGTGTAAATAATAACATTTTTTGTTGTTGCTGTCAATTTGCTTGTGTAGATCATTTGGCCCTTTAGTATATGAAATGTGGCCTCTACAATTTTTTAAAACTTAACAAAAAACTCCCGAGTGTAGGAGTTAGAATTAAAAAGCTTCCAAAACAAGTTCCTTCAAAAATTTTGTTGCAATTTTAAAGAATAGTTAATAAAGACATTGACGCAAACGAAATTTTAGTTCGTTATAGATTTGATTCAGGTATAAAAACATAACAAATTTTATTAAATTTTGAGTTGTAATTGTTTATGATTTAGACCGCATTTAGACTATGCAATTAACGCCGAGTTTTTTTCTATTTTCTTTTAAAGAAGTTGCTATGAAACTCTTTTCAGATTTACATTTACATTTTTTTCATGCGTTTTTTTCAACTTTTTCAACCCCGTTTTCTTCCCTACACCTCTTGCTAACAAACAAAAAGTTGCATGCGAAAGTTGCGGCATTAATTGCATAATGTTAATATGGTCTTAGAGTGCAATATGTATACGAGACTTTAAGTTTTAAATTTTGGAGCTTATTTTGGAGATTATTTAACCCTTGACTCTTTTACCGTTCAAAAAAAATAAAATTAAAAAAATAACTGTTATCATCTGAGTTTTATGGAAAAAAGAATAATTGTTACGATCCCTGTTTAAAACTCTTTTATTATTTAAAAACTGCGAGTTTAAAGCTACGTTCACAATCAAAAAACAATTTCGTTTTTTCTTCCTAAAGTATTTCATATTTTCCTTTCAATTTTTAAACAAAAATGTAACTAAAATTTTTTTAAAAATGTAACTAAAGTTGAGTCAACTAGAACTTCAGCAACAATTTGTATGAAATTGATTCTGACGTTTAAAATAATTTTATTTAGTTTTAAATGAAAATTTTAACAAAATGTTTACAAAAATAAAAATAAATGCATCATTTTGTTGTGGCTAAAATTTGCAAACGGTTTTTTGTTGCAAAATGTGTGTAGTTACAAAAGAAACTGTAGCTCTATTATGAACACCAAGTGAAAATGGTTTTTTGATTGTGAACGCAGCTTAACTTTCTAGTAGTAAAATACTTGTTTAACGATTTGTTTTTCTTAAAAAATAAAAGAAATAAAATAACTTTTTTTTATCTGTTCTTCTTATTATACCAATACAGCTTTTTTCAAAACACCTAATTACATAAAAAAAAATTTTTTAAAATACGTCTGTGTTGTTTGTTTTTTATGCAACTCAGTCGAAGTTTTGTATGTATGTATGTATGTGTAAAGGTGTAAATTAAGTTTCCATAACTGATCTATTTCATAAACTATTTTTATAAAAGTATTTTGTTTCTTGAAACAGCCGCTTGCATTTCAAAGCATTTTTTAATATACAGTCACACAGATAGTTGTAAGTACCCCTTAAAAATTCTTTAATTTTCCAAAAATTGGAGTAAATAAACCAAAAATGTTTAAATGAAAGCAAATATTTTTTTCATTATTTACAGCCTGTTCATCGATTTCGAACGTTAACGTTCGCATAGAAAATTATATTTAAAACAAAAAAAAAATTCTTAAATTTGTTTTTGTTTCAAATGTAATTTTCTATGCGAACGTTAACGTTCGAAATCGTTAAACAGGCTGTTAAATTAAAGACTATTAACTTGTCCGCATACTTAAGTGCGAATTCGAGTGGCTTTTTTCTGTTTATATCCCTAATTAATGTTTTTTTTTTCTTTTCTTGGTACGCGGCTATGGAATCCGATTTTTCTCAGAACACCGCACTGTTTCTGAATGAACATTAATATTGTGGTAATTTTTCAAAGTGTTTGGAATTTCCACGGCTGTTGTTTAAGGATTTTCACTAACAATACTTTTTATAAATCGCTCAGCTCGTGGGGAAATTTTGGGTGGACGTCCAGTTTTTGGCTTGCTACCTAGGGATTGAGACTCGGACAAATGTTTTATTACAGTCTGCACTGTAGACGTGGCACGTCCAACAATTGAACTAAAGGAATTCCCATCGTTCTTTTATTTGAAACTATGTATGTTCCCGCATTTCGGTACAAATATCCTTTGTTTTCTTATCTATTTTAACAAAACAGTATTTTTTTCTAAAATTGTTGCAGTCTTTAAGAATTTGCTTGCAAATTTAGCTTGTACCACTTCCCGTATATTATTTTATTTGGCATCGTACGTATAATTATCTGTGCTGTCGGATTAATTTTTAAGTGTAAAAGTATAATAAGCGGAAAGTGACCCGATCTTTTTGTATTTTGATTTTGACAGTATGTTGATGCCTTGCAAATGCAAGCAAAAATATCGATCAGAAATCAAGGGTTATTCTTAAGCTCCAATTTTAGAAGATGTTTGTACTATTATTTGTGTGTCTGTAGATAATCTCGTTTATATAATTATTGCCTTTTAGTACTGATGAAAGTAAATACGAATGAATTTGACTCACAAAGCGCTTGTTTATTTATTTTCACTAGACAATACTGGCATTATTATCAAGAAAAATTTTTTCAAATGCTCTATTTAGATTAAAATTAAGTCAAATTTATTTTTATTTGTTTAAACAAAATTTTTCATATTTTGTTTATACATGTCACAAAGAAAAATTTTATGAAGCTTGTAAAGTAAAGAAGCTTGAGGGTTAGGCAACGTAGCACGAAATGTAAAATCAAGCAACATTTCTTTAATATGTTTCTTATACATTTTTTAAATTTACAACTAGAGTTTGTTTCTGGGAATTCTCGGGATATTGAATTGTTATCAATTCCCAGTTTCCCGGAAATAAGTTAGGGGACTCGACGGAAATTTTGATCAAAAACTTTTTTCACTTTAGTATACCTATGTGGGACTCGTGTCTTTTATTGTTTTATCAAAGAAAATTTCACCACAATGCCAATATTTTTTTTCAGTTTAATGCTTATTTAGCTGATTTTCAAGAATAGGATTTATATACAGTAAATGATAGACCTATCTTCCCGAAATTTTATTTCTAGTCGTATCAAAACGTAATAGGCTAAGTTTTACAACAGTAATATAACATTTTTGGGGTTTAAAGCGTAGTCGAGTTTATTCCGAGAATTTATTTTATATGGAGTGTATGATAAAATATGACTCGATCCTCAGGAAATTTAGTGGTGTGATTTCGAGTAAATGTTGGACTCGTGTCTTAATTTTTTTCCAGACAAATTTCATCACAATATTTATATTTTTTGTGGTTTAATGCTTAATTAGCATTAAATCAAGTTAAGATCCCAATTTTTCATATTTGATAAATACACTGAAATTTATTGTTAAGGGAAAGCAAGCTTCTATGCGCATTTCACTGGTTGCTTAGGCCAGCTCATCAGGAAACCTTTTTCAAAGACTTAAGAAAAGCCAAACATATTATACAAATAAAACCATAAAAGCTGATAAGTCTTACTTGTACCAATATCAAAGCTTAAACAAAACACCAACAATAAACAGTGAGTTTATCTTTTCTTACATTCCCCTCCAATTGGTTGGTTTTTTTCTGACTCGATTTGTAGTTGTAAGTGGGTAAAAAGAAAACACAAAATTAAAAAACAAATTGGTTAATTTTATTGTCTTCGTAAGAAAACAAAAAAAAAACATATTGCCTGTTCAGTTTTTTTGCACGGGCACATGCAAGTATATAATCAAAGTTATTTTTGGGAATACAAAATTTATTATTAATAAGATTTCTGTATGACGTGCTAAGTTCCCATTTTTTCATATTTGGTAAATACACTGAGATTTATTGTTGAGGGAAAGCTAGCTTCTATGCGCATTTCACTGGTTGCTTAGGCCAGCTCATCAGGAAACCTTTTCCAAAGATTTAAGAAAAGCCAAAAATATTATACAAATAAACCCTAAAAGCTAATAAGTCTTACTTGTATGTTAGTTTAGTTTTGTTAGTTTTTGTGAATTTTTTTGGAAAGTTGTTCCACATTTGCGTATATAACTTTTTTCTACTAAACCTTACCTGATGGATTTAAATCCCGAGCTGCTCAGGAGAACTAGGAACAATTTGACAATTTTTCTTATCAACTGAATGAATATCATCAGGCAGATCCAGAAGTTTGCTTTTACCTAATGTGCCGAGTTATCTCATCCTTTAGCTCTTGAATTGTTGCTGGCTTATCGACGTACATCTTTTCTTTCAAATAACACCAAAGAAAGAAGTCCAACGGTGTCAAATCACATGATCCTGGCAGCCAATTGACATCGCCACCACGTGAGATAACACGGCCATTGAATTTGTCGCGCAAAAAAAAGCCATTGTTTCGTTAGCTGTATGGCAAGTGGCACCGTCCTGTTGAAACCACATATCGTTCACATTCATATCTTCCGATTCGGGCCATAAAAAGTTCGTAATCATCTCACGATAGTGAACACCATTCACAGTAACTGCCGGACCAGCCTCATTTCTGATAAAAACGGCCCGATGATGCCGCCAGCCCATGAACCCGCACCAAACAGTCACTCTTTGAGGGTGCATTGGTTTTTCGACAATCACTCTTGGATTATCATTCGCCCAAATGCGGCAATTCTGCTTATTGACGAATCCACTGAGGTAAAAATGTTCCTCATCACTGAAAATGATTGTGTATCTTTCCATGGTTCAAATTGAGTTAGTCTGAGCTGACGAATTGTCAAATGAAATGCAGAAAAAAACTTGATGTTTATGTGTGGTTCACATTCAACATCGGCCCTTAAAATTTAACAGGGGTGTGCTGGAAATCCAAAAGGTAAAACGCAAGAATTTTAAAAGTCGTTGTTTAATAAGATTTCTCGAATAAAATAATTTGATGTCAAATATTATACAAATCGTCGGCTTAAGATGCAATCCTGCTAACTCCCTTTCAACAAATTTTACAGGAGAGACAAAAAACTTTTTATTTTCATACAAGCTGACCGGAAAGACGTTGTCTTGTCCGAATTAGGAAAAATGTTTGCGTTCGATTTTTAAAATCCGTTAAAAAGATACGAACATTTGAAAGAAAAATTAGTCAAATCGATGGAGCCGTTTTCTGATTTTAGGTAAATCGAAAAAAGTAGGCATAAAAGTGGGCGGGCAAAATTTTCTTTTCGTATAAATCTTAGTTGGACCATGGCGATTATTTTAAAGAAAAAATCGTCCAAATCGGTCAAGCCGTTCTCAAGTTATGCGCTTAATGGAAAAAGTGGGCGTAAAAGTAGGCGTGGTCAATTTTTCTTTCGATGGAAACTTAAAATGGATTAATACGAACATTTGAAAGAAAAATTTGTCAAATCGATGGAGCCGTTTTCTGATTTTAGGTAATTCAAAAAAAGTGGGCGTAAAAGTGGGCGGCGTCAATTTTTTTTTTTTTTCGTATAAATCTAAGTTTGACCATGGCGATCATTTTAAAGAAAAAATCTTCACAATTATAAAGATGTCATTGGTGGTGCAATAAGAAAATTGGATTTTGCCACGGCCCTCCGCCCGCAGACCGAAAATCAAAAATCAGACTTCACAGTGTCACACGCCTGAATATTCTGAAGATTCCCTGAAAATTTCATCAAAATCGGCCAAGCCGTTTTGAAGTCCATACGTTATATACATACACACATCCTGTTTTATATATAGAAGAAGAAGATAGATAGATTTGCAGCTTGAGAGGAAAACCAAATATATAGTTGGTTTGACACACTTCAAGACTGAAATTGAAGAAAAACTACATGCATCCACACGGCATCAAAATCTCAATTTTCTGAAAAAGTGAATTTAGCAGGTTTGCATATTAAGCCGACGAAATTTGTCTCTATTAAACAGAATTTTATAACAAAAATTAGATTAAATGTCTAGTAAAAACAACTTTAAAATGTTTGCGCTTTACGTTTTCGATTTCCAGCACACCCCTGATAGTTTTGTTTTTTTTTATTTTTATTTGAAACTAGCTGGCCACCACGGCTTCGCTCGGTAGCTGGTTACTAATGATCGATGGAGTCGTGTTCTGATTTTAGGTAAATCGGAAAAAGTGGGCGTAAAAGTGGGCGGGGCAATATTTTCTTTCCGTAAAAACCTAAGTTGAACCATGGCGAAGATTTTAAAGAAAAAATCGTACAAATCGGTCAAGCCGTTCTCAAGTTATGCGATCAGCAACACACAACATTTTATTTTTATTATATAGATAAAAAACGAATTTTAAACATAAATTTATATATAAATAAATTGGTGAAATCGGCCAAAAGTTGTGTAAAAGTTTTGTTTCCTATATTTCTGTTATCGACCTAATCGAAAGAAAATAGAGTATCAAAATCTGATTTTATAACAATTTTTACTTTTAGCAGGACATTGACGTTAAAAATTACAATTTTCACACTTATTACAGGCTACTTCGTAATCGCCAAACATAAATACAAAAAATAACGGGTTTAGATTTTTCCAATAATAAATTGATTTATCCAAATCAGTAGTAGGCAGAATTCATTTGGTTGTTATTCGGCAAAGCAGTGAGTGAGTTGTTTGCTTCTTTACACTCAAAAACATTAATATTATAGCATGTGTGATACCCACCACTGATCCAAATATAAATACATGTGTCAATTGCTTTGCCTGACATTGAAGTGGAATAATTATTTTCAGTGTACGTTCTATATGAACCATTAAGAGAAGGCAAACATTAATATAATTGTTATCTGCTCTGCTTAAAAATTGTAAAGATTGCATGGTAGAAATTCTTAGTTATATTGGAAATAAGCATTTTCAATCAATAATGTAATCTTTTAGATACTTGTAACTACCTATTATAACCTCTTAACATACAATTGGATGAAAGGATGCTAAATACTTTAAAATATATTTTTTCTATTATAGATTCGGATATGGCAGTGTATCAAAGCAACTACGAAAGCTTAAAAATTTTCTTTTTTATAAAAAGGTTGATTTAATTCCGTCAACAGTCAATGTTATTAAAAACTAAAAATAACAAACAATTGCAATATCAAATCGAGGTAGCTAAGCAAAACATTACAAAATGAAGTCCAAAGGCGACCAAAAAAACTAAAATAGATTATTGTAGTCCCTAATATCTGCACACATGAAATTCACAAATATCGAAAAACGCAAAAGTGCTTAAAAAAATTAAAATAGACTCTGGCAGCAGACAAAAAAGACAACGGCAGAAGGATAAATACGACAAGAACACCACGTAACATAGACAACTAAATCAAACAAATAATGTTAACGAGAACCCAAAAGTTAATATTGGGTGTTACAATACTCATACTGGTTGATGTGATATGGGTTACTTCCAGTGAACTTACGAAGGTTGGTCTACACATTACTTGCTAGAAAATTAATAATACTTGTTCATACATTTATTTGCTCTTGTCTTTGCAGTTTCTTTATGAGGATGAAAATTTTAAGAAGCCTTTTTTCTGTACGTACTTTAAAACCTCTATGTTTACCATATATTTGGTTATTATTGGTCTAATAGCACCCTGGAAGGAGTCATGTGAAAGACAAAATGGCAATTATGCAGTAAGTAAAATTATATTCCAAGTTCTGAGTTTTTTATTTTAAAGAGATTTGGGCGTAGTAAAGCTTTTTGCTAATAGAAATATTGGTCTAGGAGTATTTTATATATATAATTAGGGGCAATTAAGACCACATTATACAGACCCCCACCCACTGCTACTAGCGTATATCGAATGAAATTAGAATCAACTATATTCAACACGCCAAATAGCAGAAAAGTTTCTTGGGAATTCTTCTAAAAATATTTTTGTGGTTTTCGAAAATTTTATTTAGGAACTTTTTTATAAGATTCTGTATTATATTAAGGGTATTCACGTCACAAGTTACACCCTTGCAAAAAAGCAAAATTGTAAAAATAAAACAACAACCACACAGACAATTAGTTGTGCGTAAATAATTGTCTTTGTGGTTGTTGTTATATTATTGCACTTTTCCTTTTTTGCATGGGTGCAACTTGTGACGTGAAAACCCCCATTAAAAATATTTTGACAGGCGTGTCACAGAATTTGTACTAAAGTAAAAATTTACACATTTTCCAATTCGTACCATTTATGTTGTGCTTCATTATCTTTCATACGTGTTTCGTTAACATAAAAAATAGAAATAATTGTGGGTACAGTCGAAGCCCGGTTTAACGAATGATATAATGTTCAGACCTTTCGTTAAACCGAGATATTCGTTATATCTATCAGTAATTTTTTTCGTTAAAATTTTATAAAAACGGTGGTCCACAATTTGGAAAACATGAAATTTTATTACATTTATAATTTTATGTAGACATAGAACTTTAATTGGTATTTTCACGTTTATTTAAGAATTTTTTTATTTCTAATATGTAATTTAATTAAAAATCATACATACATACTTATATTTGGATGCTATGAACATAGGTTTATTATTACATTTCATTTATTATTAATTTCTTAAGAAATCTGTTATTTTTGTCCCATCGTTTGTAATTTTTAACTTTATGTTCGTCCTTTTTTAAGGTACATATTGAACATTTTGGTATTCCACACTTTTGGGATATTACTGAAAGATTATTTTCGATTTGGCATCTCGGTTTTACAATGAACTAAACAAAATAACTGAAACTTTAACGAAAAAGGCAACGCATCACACGTGTTCTTTCAATACAAAGCAAAGAAGCCAAAAATACACCCTAACAATTTTTTTATTTTGCTTTGTCATTCGTTAAATCGGGACTATTTTTTTTTTGCCATTCGTTATATAAGGCAGTCAATGTAAAAATTTGGCCATTCGTTATATCGGATATTCGTTAAACTGCGTATTCGTTATACCGGACTTTGACTGTATTTTGAAAATGATTTAAAAAACGTGTTTGAAACTAAATTGTATCAAAAAAATAGTTAAATATTGATATGCCCGGTAGTAGTCTGATAGTTATCGATGGTTTTTAAAAAACTTACACAATACATAAAATATTTATAAAAAAAAATCAGCAAGAGAATTTTAACAAATACAAAGAATACGTAGAGACTCAAGCAAATCATCTAAATCTTCTATAAAAATGTGTGTTTCTTTTAGTGCAATTTTGTTGCTTCAATTTTTTAAAATTCTGCTTTGAAATTACATTAGTGTCTAGTAGAGGTCTGCTTTGAATAATTCACTTGTTTGCCTTTACTCAAAGTGCACAACATTTACTCAAATATATTTATTTTATTTATTTATTTATTGGTTTAATCTTATGAATTAATTCTAAGACTAAAAAAAATTAAAGGAGCACTAGCTGCCAAGGCTATCAGCTCGAAAAAAATCTTGTTTTATTTACAAAGATATATTTATATTGGGTTTTTTTGTTTAAATTCTTAGTTTAGTTTGTTTTATGTAGAAATAGTTATTGCTAATGTTGAAGAAGGCTGAAAGCCGGTTCATTACTAAAGTGTGTTCTTCTAAGGCTGCTTAATGTTGGACACTCGCTGAGAACGTGTTTGATGGAGAGGTTGTTATTACAATTAGGACAGGTTGGTGTAGTAGTTTTTTTAATCCTGTTTTCGTGAGAAAAGATTGTATGCCCAAGGCAAAGTCTAGAAAATATTCTTATTTTGTTCTTATCAATTGATGTTGGATAAGTAGGAGGTTTGTAGTTTGGATTAATGTTGTGATAGTGGTGATGGTGTACCTGATTGTTTTTGACTTTAATTCTAATGTAGTTTGTTATATTGCGACGAATGTCAATTTTTTCAAAAGTTGCATCTAGTAAAACTGGGGCGTAGGCAGCGTGTTTTGCTGCAATATCGGCTTTTTCATTACCTGCTATGCCTATATGACTAGGGATCCAGTATATTCGGATTTTATCCTCGTTGCCAATGAGGGCATCTCTAATTTTTATTACTGTGTTCCATTTGTTGTTAAAAGGATTTGATATCGCTTTTAGGACGGAGAGGCTGTCGGTAAAGATAATAGTTTTCTTTTTATCACTAATTGCCAATCGAGCAGCATGATTCAGCTGTAAAGATCGATGATTGTTGGTTTAAAGTGTTGAGAATAAGGGGCCTGCCCAAGTCGTCTACCGCAGCGTAGGCTGGAAGGTTATATTGTGATTTAGTCCCATCTGTGTATATAAAGCGCCAGCCACTGTTCTTTAAGGATAATTTTTTTTTGGCAAAAAGGCTTAAAAATTGGCTTTTAGATGTTTCGTTCTTTTTAAGCTTTGATAGAGAAAGATCTACGGATATTTTGTTGAAATTCCACGGTGGTTTGTTAATAGTCTTTTTATAGGTTGTTAACGGGATATTCATTTCCAAAGCAAGCTCTAATGATTTTTCTATTGCAGATTGAATGCGCCTTTTTCTTTTGGCTTTCATAAATGACGAGATATCGGTGTCTATTATTGAGTTAGTGCTGGTGAGTAGCTTTGGTAGGATCCTACCATTAATTTCATAAATTCTGTTTTCTATGGAGGGAAGTCCACTTTCATTGAGTATGTTGTTTATTGGGGTTGTTCTGTATGCGTAGACTGAGGCTCTAGCAGCTTTGTGATAAGCAGATTTAATGATGTTTATTGTTGATTTACAGCTATTTCCGTAAAGGAACATGCCGTAATCTAATTTGCTTAGTACAAGAGTTTTTGTGAGGTATGTGAGTGTGTTTATGTGCACAAAGCTTTTCCACGATAAATAACGTATTATATTGGCTCTTGCTAATAATGAGTTTTTAAGTTGAATACAGTGATCTATAAAGTTATATCTGTGTGAAATAATTACACCCAGAACTTTTAGCTTTTTAACGTTTTGAATTGAAGAGCCGTTTGTTTGTATCACATGGCTATCTGAGTTACAATTGTGTTTTCTACAAATATGAAGTTTTTTGTTTTTTGTAATGAGATTTTGGCGCCGGAGTATTCGGTCCAATTACTTATTTCATTAAGTGTTTGTTCTAAAATTCTGGTAGTCTCATTATTGTTATTTCTCTTACCTAGGATATTATACAGAATTTTGCTAATTTCATTAAAACAATTTGAAATAAAACTACTGATAGCGGTGATCCCTGTGGGATCCCGTTTTTCAGAGGAAATGATTTTGAGAGATGTCCATTTATTCTCACTTTAAAACGACTATTTTATAGGAAAGACTTGACAAATTTGTAGATTTTCGGACCTACGGACCAGGATTTAAGGATGTTTAAAATCACATGGGAGCCTATTCGGTCGAACGCTTTTTCAAAGTCAATAGACAGCACTGTGACGTGATTTCTAGCAGATAGAGATTTGGATATATAACTGTCTAAGTGCAGGAGTGCATCGTCGCAGCCCCTATTCGCTTTAAAGGCAACTTGTTCTTTTGCTATAAGTTTTTTCCTTTCTATAAACCATGATAGCCTTGTAGCGATAATTCGTTCGATAATTTTTGAAAGGCAAGGTAGTAGTGATATGGGACGAAATGATTCGACGGATGATGAGTTTTTGTTTTTGGGAATTGGCACTAATATGGCGAGTTTCCCTGAATGAGGTATCTCCCCGCGTTGAAATATTGTATTATACAGCTCTAGTAGCTTAAGTTTTGTATTGTGGGAGAGAGGTTTAATCATCTGATAAGATATGCGGTCGAGTCCAGGGGTTGTCCCCTTCACTTTATTTAAACAGCTGCTAAGCTCCAGTGCTGTGATTGGTTCTTCCATTGAATAAGCAATTTTGTCAGTCGTAAAGATCAATGATGATGAATTTGTGGTATTTTTGGCTGAGATGAATGATTGAGGGAAGTTTTAGTCTGAAGAATATTCAGCCCATTCACTTCCAAAAAAGTTAGCTATTTTTTTTTTTGATCAATAAGAGTTTCATTCTGAGCGTTAATTGCTTTAATAGTTGAAGAATTGCTCTTTTGTGTTAATCTGTTAATTCTGTTCCATATATCAGAAATTGGTGTATTCCTAATTATTGTTTTTGTGAAATTTTCAAAGCTGACATTTTTTGCTATTTTTAGTTCCTTGCGGAATTTAGCGTTTGTTTTCTTGTAGGCTATAAGGGTTTCCTGTGTGGGGTTAAGTGAATTTGAGATTCATTCATAAATAACAAAACATCGGAATGACCCGTTAGAGAGAGCAAGTTAACAAAAAAACATTCGAATAATGTTTGAATAATTTGAATGTGCATACATTTATTTGAATACATTGACAAAATATGTGTGTAATCTTGTGAATTGTTTTTTTTTTTTTTGTAATAGCCCAGCGGTAACTAGAATGAGTAAAGAGGCCTAGTAGAAGGCATTATTTAGCAGTCACAAGCAGTCAGAAGCCCTTCTCGCCGCATTCCATACTTATATATTTTTTACACAGGTTGTCATTGGGCGCAAGGCCTTCCACACTTCCTTTAAAAACAACTTCGATCCCTTCCCAAAGAAGGGAGTAAGGAAGGTCACTAAAAATAAAAAGTAAATTAAACTGAACACCTTCCTCTCTCCCTTCTCAAAGAAGGGAGTAGCGAATGTGTACTGAATATTTCAGAAGGTCTTTAAAAAGAAGTTTATGCCTTCTAGAAGGCATACTTCTGAAGGCAGGATATCATGCTAAGCGAATCTTTTAGAAAGGAGTATAGAGGCCTTCAAAAAGGCCTGCTACTTGCGGTCCTTTCAATATTTACCGCTGGGAGTTAAGCTTACACATACATACGTAATGTGTAGGTACAGAAATTTTACATTCAAATTATATTTGAGGGGTATAGATGCAAAGACTGCAATGTCCACTTTTTTACAAACGTGACTAATAATACCTCTTAGTTGTATTTAATGAATGCTTCCAATTAGTGAATATAACATTACCAAAAACACTTTTATCCCATAAAAAAGTATGTTCAAAAATTAAGAATTGATGCAAAAACGGCAATGTCCATTAGAGATATTTTTTTTTATTCTGTTTCTTTTTTGCAAAACAAAACTAAAATAAAATTAAAAAATCTAACAAATTATTTTTTTTATGAAACTGTTAGTTTTATTGTTCATTTTATAACTTTGTCATTAGTCGTTATTATGGAGCTAAGTTGTTATGAAGTTCCTCCAAATCAATCAAGAAAAAACTAAGCCTTTGTTAAGTTTAAGAATTTTATAACTACTGATTTTTTTAAGTACACAGGGTTTCGCTGGTTTTCGGGACAGACGATTACAAATCTGGTAATAATCAAAATCCAATGTGGCGGACTTTTTTTGTAAAGTTAGCAAGTCAATTTTGATACATCTGATCGCTTTTATGGCTTGAAACTAGTTACCCGGGGGTTTTTTGGATTGTAGATAGTCAGCCATATTGGATACGCCATTTTGAATTTTCAAAATCTAATACCAAATTCGTAATCAGTGACCCAGAGAGCCCTTGAGCGACGAAACGCAAGCAAATCCAATAATGTTTTGATTTTTTTTAAATCTTATACCAGATTCGAAATCTTCAACCTCAAAAACCCCCGGATGATAAGTTTCAAGCCATAAATGTGTTCAGGTGTATCAAAATTAACACTTTTAACTTACAAAAAAAATCCGCAATATTGCATCCGCCATTTTGAATTTTCAAAATCTAATACCAGATTCATAATATTCAACCCCAAAAACAACCAGGTAACGAGTTTCAAGCCATAAAAGCATTCAGGCGTATACAAATCTACTTGTTTCAAACAAATCCAATAACATTACAAAAAATATTCAACCATATTAGATCCGCTATTCTGAATTTTCAAAATCCATTACCATAGTCGTAATCAGCGACCCCCAAATCCCTTTCATAACGGTGATCGAGCTAAAAAAGCGTTTAGGCGTTCCAGAATTAACTTGTTAACTTCAAAATCGTTTTTCTTCAAAACTCATTTTTTCCCCTTAGGTCCCTTTTAACTGAAACTGACACATATATTGTTTTTCCTTGAGTAATTCGAAGTCGATTTAGCCATATCCGTCTGTTGAAAATAAGCAAACTTTCGAAAAACGAAAAAGAAACCAAAATGTTGGTGTCAAATTGCTTCTAGTTATCCTAAGCAGTTTGGGATTGAAATTCAGCAAAATAAGTGCAGTAAAGAATTTATAATTTTGTTATTAAAACTAACATAAATGGTGGTACAATGCACGTATTGATATAAGATTTTGCACAAATGACTAATGACTAGAAATTATGTTGGTAAATTTCGTGAGGATCAGTCCATAATTTACTGGGCCCACATAAAGCCAACTCTCGGAAAAGAGGTTCGTTCTCCTAAAACCGTAGTTTCATAAGGCTTTAAATCACAGTAGGAAAGGTGAAAATCGGTCTATAATTTACGATATTCCACATATAATGCCCACTCTCGGCAACTTTTTTAAAAAAGTCTAAAAAGCAAAGACCAAATTAGCTTCATATGGCCAGTAATAATACCATGCAATTTTTAGCAATCGGTCCGTAATTTACCTTATCCCAACAAACACGAAGTCAAACCTTTGATATGAAATGACTTTGTCATTTGACATCAAACACAATTCTCAAACATTTTTCAATTGTTTGATTTAACATTTAAATTCAAATTGATAATGATTTGAAAATAAACATTTGATATCAAATGTTTTATCAATTTGATGTCAAATGTTTGTCAAATGTTAAATCAAATCAAAAATAAACTTGGCAATACTACCCAACAAACCCGGAGGTTAGATTTCAAATTGAAAATGATTTGAAATCAAACGTTTTCTCAAACGACAAACGTTTGATAATGATTTGAAAATCATTTGAAAATCATAGCGTTCTCAACAAAAAGGGGAAATTATTTTCAAATTGAAAAATGCTTTCAAACGTAATTCTCAAATGTTTTTCAAATGTGGATTATAATACAATAAATAAAAATATTTTATATTTTTTTAATTTAAATTTATTATTTATTTAAATGAACTGTGAGATAAACATTCGGCACCATAGCTCTAATTCTTGGAAAGACAAACTACTTGGCTCCCTTTTATTTTGAGGATTGTCCCACCGCGATCGTTCAACAAACTTTCTTCACTTTCCCGTTTTATTTTCCTTTTTTTCGTATTTTTAATCATTGAAATTATTCACAAATAATTTTTATTTTTTACAAGAAATAAGCTGTTCACTTTATATTAAAATTTATTTTTAATAGTAAAACACATGTAACCGCAAAGTAAAAAATTTAACTTTAATCGCCATTTTTAATGATTACATTTATTTTTCGTTTGAAAGCAAGTTGAAAATAAAGGCATTTTTCAATTTGAAAATAATTTCCCCTTTTTGTTGAGAACGCTATGATTTTCAAATGATTTTCAAATCATTATCAAACGTCTGTCGTTTGAGAAAACGTTTGATTTCAAATCATTTTCAATTTGAAATCAAACCTTCGTGTTTGTTTAGTATGTCCCATATTAAGCAGCTTTCTGAAAACCACTTTAAAAATATAAAACGCTATAACAAATTTCACTACTATATCAAAATTTGTTCGAATTTAGGTTTTTTAATAACAGAAATCCCTCTACTGAATTTTGTGTTGTTCAGTCCATAACTTACCATGGGTCCAATATAAATTACCCTCTCAAAATTAATTTAATTTAAGTTCGGCAAAACTGTTGTAATCATGGTATTTACTAAAAATTGCCCAAACTAAGTTTTATATGACTATAAATAAAACTGACTGTCGGTCAATAATTTTAATACTGACGTCCGAATTTTAAAGGCTCAGTTAGCCAGGAGTAATAGTAACAGTTACCTTGCCGTAAAAAAGTAAGACCAATCTATTTCTTACAGATTGAGACGTAACATCTTACTGAATCAGCTGATTTTCAGTTACTGTAACTCCCGGCTAACTGAGTCTTAATACTGACGTCCGTTTTTATAACGATAAAATAATAATTTATAGATCCTGAAGTATTTTAACTGTTGTTGGAGGGTATCAAAGGTTTTATATCACAAGCTGAATAATATTCAAATAAAAGAAATTGATTTGTAGGTTTAGGACTTTTATTAAACAAAATTTGTAGAAAATACAATAAGCAGAATGATTCATAAACATGATTGAGAAAGCAAGGCAGGTAATTCAAATCGTAGTGGAAACAGAGCATAAAATTTTATAATAAAACAATAAATGAAGCAAAACAAAAACTATCGATAGTATTGAAAACTAGAGAGAGGCACGTCAAAAGTTACTTGTGTTTTTGACATATCGACCAACGAAAGCAACAAATAAAATACAATGTTGTGTTTTTGGTGTTGTACTTGTTGTAGTATTGCCACCACCGTTTCCATGAATTCGCCTGAGCAGTAGGTATAGCGATACATACTTTATTTTGTTTGTTTTCCCTCTTGTTGATTTTTTAAACTTAAAACTATTTGTACATAACTATATAAAGTTTGTTTTCGCAACTGGTTTTTCTAAAACATATTTCAAGATAAAACTTAAGAAAAAGCAGTATTCTTTTTCAATAGAAGTATTTTTTAATATGTAGCATCTTTTTAATAGTGCTCTCAATTTTTTAATAACAGCTTACTATTTTGAAACGACTTTTGTGTTTTTTTTTTTTTTGTTTTAACGATGTCCGTCTAACAGTGAAATGTTTTTTTTTTTTTAATTAGTACAGTAAGCCTTCAACTTAGCCTTAGGGTTCAACTTTTCAAGAACATGAATATAAATAAATAACTTTAAACTTACGGTGACCATACTTTTAAAACCAAAATACAGAACACAAAAATTTAATATTATGCAAATCTGTCTGTTGAAATCGGTTTTCCGAAGATATCAGACATTATGCGGACTAGGTTGTGAAATATTTATTTCACATATGCACCGTTTAAATTTGCTTATAAAATTCAGCCAGATCGGTGCATAAATGACTGAGATATGATCAAAATGCCACAACTGTCTCAAATTATTACCCAAAAATTTTAAATTTTCTTTATAAACCTTGGGGCAAAATAAGGCATGCGATATCGACGAAATTACAGTACAATTTGAATGGAAATTTCGATCGATATCAAATGCCGTTATTTGGCCCCTTAATTTTTCAAAGACCTCTTATGATTTATGAACTTAATTTTTTATACCCTTTACCACAATTAGTTGTGAAGAGGGTATATTAAGTTTGTCATTCCGTGTGAAACTTTTTTATTACTCATCTCACCCCATAAAGTATATATATTCTGGGTCCTTGAGTAATTCTAAGTCGATTTAGCCATGTCCGTCTGTCTGTCCGTCTGTTGAAAACACGCTCACTTTCGAACAACTCAAAAGAAATGAACAAACTTGGTGCCAAATTGCTTGTAGTTATCCTAAGCAGTTTGGGATTGAAACCCAGCAAAATCGGTTCAGTAGGACCAGAGCTATGAATCAAAATGTGGAACCACCACCTAAAAAAATTGATAATTTTGTTACAAAAAATAACATAAATGCTGGAACAAGGCACGGAATGAGATAAGATTTTGCAAAAATTTGTTTTATTTGACTGGAAATCACGCTGTTAAATTTCGTGAAGATCCGTCCATAATTTACCCTAAGCCCCATATAAACACTACTCCCGGAAAACAGTTTAGTACGCCTTAAACCGTAAAAAATAACGCTGCGTAACAAAATTTGGTACGTCCAAGTTTTTTAGGACTAGAAATAACACTGTGAAATTTCGTGACGATCGGTCCATAATTTACCTTAGGCCCCATATAAATTCTACTACCGGAAAACAGTTTAGTACGCCTAAAACCGTAAAAAATAATGCAATCATAACAAATTTTGGCTCGTCACAGTTTTATAGGACTATAAATGATACTGTGAAATTTCGTGATGATCGGTCCATAATTTACCCTAGGCCCCATATAAACCCTACTACCGGAAAACAGTTTAGTCGCCTAAAACCATAATTAATAACAAATCGTCACAGTTTAAGATAATAATAACATCATACAGATATTACTCCTTAAACATTCGAACTGTCGGTGGAGGGTATCAAAGATTCGGCGCAGCCGAATATAGCACTCTAACTTGTTTACTTTCATTTTATTCAAACTTAGTAATTAGTAAAGTACTGACCTAGTTATATACAAATAAATACCTTTTTCCCCCCGAAATAAAAGTTTAAGCAAAGTAGCGCCCATATGGCATGAGCTAGAAGGACCAAATTTGGCTAATTTTTTTTTTCAATTAAAATTAGCCAATACAAGTGTCCGAACGAATTAAGCTTTTTAGTACGATAGAGTCCGTAAAAAACAAGCTAGAGCGACAAAACAGCTCAAATATAACTTTTTGCTCTTTTCCAACCATGGTCATGCATGGTGAAGGGTATATTAGGTTCGGCATAGTTTTACTTGTTTTTTGTTTTAAAATTCCCTGTAAGGTCATTTCTTAAACACAATAAATACATACACATGTATGTACAACCAGACATGTGTATGTATGTAAATTGTCAATGAAATATTTTGTTCATAATAAAAAAAAAATTTTTGTTTGTTTAAAAATATTTGTTTGTTTAAAAAAACAGAAGTTGTATATACACAAAGGCCTCGATATGAGTCATTACAAAAAATATTCAACCATATTAGATCCGCTATTCTGAATTTTCAAAATCCATTACCATAGTCGTAATCAGCGACCCCCAAATCCCTTTCATAACGGTGTTCGAGCTAAAAAAGCGTTTAGGAGAAATTCGGCGCAAATAAAATTTACTCAAATCGAATCGTATTTTTCTAAAGGGTGGTTAAATTTCAAGGGCCGATGTTGATTTTGAATAAAACACAAACTATTTAGGAAATTATTGTAATTTTACTTTATTATGATATATTGGTATTACTCAATTATGTATGGAACAAAATATCGGCCAAATGGGCGCCGCGACCACGGCGGCACACCTCCATCCGATGGTCCAAATTTTCGATGACCCTGAGGCATAATGGAGGTTCTATGCCGTTAATGTGCCGAATTATCTCATCCTTTAGCTCTTGAATTGTTGCTGGCTTATCGACGTACACCTTTTCTTTCAAATAACCCCAAAGAAAAAAGTCCAACGGTGTCAAATCACATGATCTTGGCGGCCAATTGACATCGCCATTACGTGAGATAACACGGCCATTGAATTTGTTGCGCAAAAGAGCCATTGTTTCGTTAGCTGTGTGGCAAGTGGCACCGTCCTGCTGAAACCACATATCGTCCACATCCATATCTTCCAATTCGGGCCATAAAAAGTTCGTTATCATCTCACGATAGCGAACACCATTCACAGTAACTGCCTGACCGGCCTCATTTTGGAAAAAATACGGCCCGATGATGCCGCCAGCCCATAAACCGCACCAAACAGTCACTCTTTGTGGGTGCATTGGTTTTTCGACAATCACTCTTGGATTCTCATTCGCCCAAATGCGGCAATTCTGTTTATTGACGAATCCACTGAGGTGAAAATGTGCCTCATCACTGAAGATGATTTTCTTCGAAAATTGATCATCCACTGTTGCCATTTCTTGCCACCATTCTGCCCATTCACGACGTTTGGAATGGTCAAGAGGCTTTAGTTCTTGAGCCAATTGCACCTTGTAAGCGTGTAAATGCAAGTCTTTATGCATAATGTTCATCAACGACGAGCGTGAGAGGTGCAATTGTTGGGCACGACGACGAGTTGAGGTGGACGGCTCTTCAGCCACACTATCGCGAACAGCAGCAATATTTTCTGCAGTACGAGCTGTACGAGCATGCACTGGTGTTCTCACATCTTCTACAGACCCGGTTTGCTCGAATTTTTCCACGATTTTTGCGATTGTACGCACATTTGGACGATCAAATTGACCAAAAAAATCACGGCGTGCACGATATGCATTTTGATTTGAACGCCCATTTTCATAATAAGTCTGGATATCTTTAACACGTTATTGGATTGTGTATCTCTCCATGGTTCAAATTGAGTAAGTCTGAAATAGAGAAATGTCAAATAAAATTCGGAAAAAAACTTGGCGTTTAGGTGTGGTTCATATTCAACATCGGCCCTTACAATACATTATTACATATTTGCACTAATTTATAGTTATTTGGGGCTTAAAAATATTGGTTTTCAATTTTGTTTTTTTTTATATATAAATTTATTTATTTTTAAAAAAAAATTCATTACAGTGTAAGTGCCTCAGCGCCTTAAAGGCATTTTAGAGGCGAGTTGGCAATAATATATTGCATTACTAATGAAATAATTTCTAGTTAACAATAAGTTTATAATAACAAATAGAAAAAATAATATTTAAAAAGAAGCAAAAAAAAAGTTCCTCTATATTTTGGAGCAAAAAATTTTTTAAACTAGTTTTGAATAAAGAAATGCTATTTATATTTTTCAAATTTGACGGTAAACCATTGTATGTATTGATGACTACCCATGTACTCAATACGTTGCTTCGTAGTGCTGATAACTCGAAAATATATGGTATGATGTCCAACTCTGTTTAAACACTTAAAAACATACATAAGTAATTGCATTTTGTAAGTGCCATAAATAGGTAATACAGTTTTAAAAACGTCTGTGTATAATGATAAAGTTGAATGTGTGATGGGAAGATTAGCTACCACTTTTAAAGCTTTATTTTGCATACGTTGCAACATTTTTAATTCAGAACTTTTCTGATGTCCATATAAAATTGCTAAATAATTAAAATGGCTTTGAACTAGTGCATTATAAATTAATAATTTCGTTTTTTTTTATCAAATTTGTTCTTAAATTTGTATAAAAAACCAATTGCCTGGGCTGTTTTAATCTTAAGATTTTGGATATGTTGACTCCAAGCAAGATTGCTCTGCAGTTGTATACCTAAGTACTTAAAAGAACTGACTTCCATGATTTCGTTTCCATCTACAAAAACACTAAAATTGTTACGATCCGAATTTGGCTTAAATCTCATCAATCGAGTTTTGTTAGCATTTAAAAAAGTTTATTTATTCTCATAAACTCCGATATTAATGCCGCATCTCGCTCTATATGTACTTTGGCTACCGTTTCATGCTTGTAAGGGTAAAATAAACTAATGTCGTCTGCATATATAAAAATGTTGCCAGTAAGTTCAAGATTTTTCAAGTCATTAATACAAATAATAAACAATAAAGGTCCAAGTACGCTGCCTTGCGGAACTCCAAATTCGACTTCACGAAACGAACTTTTGCGAGCACCAATCTGGACAAACTGCTACCGATTTCTTAAATAAATTTCCAAAAGAGATAGTTCTTTTCCACATATACCATAACACGTTTTTGTAACAAGATGTTATGATCAATTAAATTAAATGCCTTTGTAAGATCATAAAATAAACCTGCCACGCCACAATATCCATCATCTAGACCTTTGCAAATAAAATTAACAACATTAACGGCAGCTTCCTCTGTACCACATGCTTCCCGGAATCCATATTGAAAATCATTTAGTAAATAATTTGTTCTCAAAAAAGTGGAAATTCAATGGTGCAAGATTCTTTCAAACACATTGTCAATGCTCGATAAAATAGCGATTGGTCTATACATATCAGACGTACAACTATTGATTCCTTTTGGAATCGGTATTACCTTATGAATTTTTAAAATATCAGGATAAATGCTCATATTTACCATATTATTAAAAATATTTACCAAAATAGTAGTAAACTCATTCTTATTACTCAATATAACTTTGGGCAGAATATTATCATATCCAGCGCTTTTATTTGGCTTTATTTTTAATATAACATCCTGAACCTCTTCATATGTTGTATCATTAAGATGAAATATATTATTACAACGTACCATTGCTCGTAAAGAATTATACGGGTCAGTTGGAAATTGTTCAATTTTCACCTTGACGTCTTTTATTGATTGAATAAAAAAATTATTTAGCACCTCCGCCTTTTCAGAATCATCTAAAATAAGTTCACCATTAGAATCTTTAATGTTGATTGTTTTTATACCCTTCACCGAAGGTAAAAGGGTATATATAACTTTGTCATTCCGTTTGTAATTTCTACAATATTGATCCTACACCCTATAAAGTAGATATATTCTGGGTCCTTATGAAAAGCGAAGTTCAAATCCGGTTGTCCGTCTGTCCGTCTGTCCGTCTGTCCGTCTGTCCGTCTGTCCGTCTGTCCGTCTGTCCGTCTGTCCGTCTGTCTGTTGAAATGGGTTTTCCGAAGCCCTCAGATATGATGGGAGCTTCGTTGGGGTATCTTTCTGTCAGGTATTCTTATTATAATTTTGCTATTGAAATTCAGCCAGATCGGTCCACAAATGGCTGAGATATGAGCAAAAAACCACGACTACCTCTAATTTTTCCCAAAAATCCCTTGTGGTTGTTGTATTTTTATTACTTTTTGCTGTATATCTGGTGAACGGAAAAAGCCAAATCTTCCAAACTAGGTACACAAAATTAGGTTGCCAATACACACCATCCTACAAAATGTGGGCGGGATTGGAGAAGTGGGCGTGGTACCTCCCGTACAAAAAAAATTAAAAATTTTATAAAAACCTAAATTTTAAGGCTGCCATATGTCCTATGGATATGATTTATATACCAAAATATCGGAAATTTTTAGTAGAACATATTTTATAAAAAACTCGGGAAAATCGGTTCAGATACAAAAAAGTTATGACCAAAATTTAATTTTTTTTTTTTTAAATACCCATTTTCGGTAACCATGGATCTTCCCGAGTCCAAGTTTTATAACACAAACAAATGGTAAATTTCTTGCTTAACACGTCGGTATATAAATCTGTCAAATCGGTTAAAAAATGGCTGAGTTATCAGCGAAAAACCACGACTACCTCTATTTTTTTAAACAAATCCCTTGTTGTTGTTGTATTTTTATTACCTTTTGCTGTATATCTGGTGAACGGAAAAAGCCAAATCTTCCAAACTAGGTACACAAAATTAGGTTGCCAATACACACCATCCTACAAAATGTGGGCGGGATTGGAGAAGTGGGCGTGGTACCTCCCGTACAAAAAAATTAAAAATTGTATAAAAACCTAAATTTTAAGGCTACCATATGTCCTATGGATATGACTAACATACCAAAATATTGGAAATTTTTAGTAGAACATATTTTACACAAGACTCGGGAAAATCGGTTCAGACACAAAAAAGTTATGGCCAAAATAAAATGTTTTTTATTAAAATATCCATTTTTGGGAATCATAGATCTTCCCGAGTCCAAACTTTTTAAGTCAAGTAAATGGTAAATTTCTTCCTAAGCACCTCGGTATTTAAATCTTTCAAATCGGTTTAAAAATGGCTAAGTTATGATCAAAATACTGCAATCCCAAAAATTATTTTTTTTATACCCTTCACCGAAGGTAAAAGGGTATATATAACTTTGTCATTCCGTTTGTAATTTCTACAATATTGATCCTACACCCTATAAAGTAGATATATTCTGGGTCCTTATGAAAAGCGAAGTTCAAATCCGGTTGTCCCTCTACCCCCCCCCCCCCCCCCCCCTTTCAATTGTTTACATATACTAGCATAACGCTCAATATGATTTTCGTTATCATCCTTCTATATTATTTCATCTATTTAACCAAATTATTTTAACAAATCGAAACTAGGAATTTTTGTGTGTTTTTTTGCTACTTAAAAACTCCCCAAAATGATAAAAGAAAACAAACACGCATACTTACATGCCACAAACTATTTTGGTGAATATGTTTCCATATTTCAGTTCTCAACTCAAATAAGTTTTATGGTTTACAACTTTGCTATTGTGGCGAACAAAAGTAATTACAACCCTACACAGTGAACATAAAACGGGCCATATTTCATTTTAATGATATTCAAACAACGTTCCTTCATAGTTTAGTTGTCTAGGGGGTTAAGTTAGAAACTGTGAGTTCTCTGGTTCGAATCTGGTCTTTTTAAAAGAAAATTTTTTTTTAATTTTTATTTTTTTATGTTCTAAAAACGATTTAAAAAAAATATTTACCAGTTTTCGCTTTTTAAATTTAATTTGTAATGGAGTTTAAAGTATTATAATTATGTATGTATACATATGTAAAAATTATTTAGCTTTTGTCTAGTTGCTCTGTATTCTGCTCCCACAATGGTGAAGGGTATATAAGATTCGGCACAGCCGAATATAGCTCTCTTACTTGTTTTTTTTTAAATTCTTCCAAGTGGCTCATTTAAAAACCTCCAGCTCTTTTTTGGATCATGTTGAATTTCATCTAGTTTATTTTTATAGAAGTTGTTCATAGACTCTTTACAAGCTCTCTTTTTAACATTGCTAACTCTTTTCAATCTTTCCTGAATATCTGAGCTTATAGGTTTTTTCGCCGTTGCTTTAAAAGTTTGTTTTTGTAACAGATTAATTTTTGCAAATTAAAAGTCATCCATGGAGTAATTTCTGCTCTAATGGACCTTTTTTGTCTTTTCTCGAAGGTAGAATTTCTGACAGCGTCATCAATACAAGATACTAACAGAGATGTATCAATAGATGGATCTCCTGTTTGGTTTATACTACTATTTTAATTCAATGACAGTTGCAAATATCCGATCTTGTTGTTTTTTAGTTTTATTAAAAAATTAATCGACGAAATGCAACAATTCATCAGGTATGAGGTATATATATTTTGAATACACTCTGTTCCACAAAATTTTTTACGGTTTAATTTTGCTCCATATCAACTATTTAAAATTTATTAAGTATTGGTTTGGCTTACACGCCACTATTTGGTAAATGCAGAAAATTCCTTATACAAAAACTTCATTCTTGCCTCGCTTCATTGCCGTAAGAAAAAGGGTTGCAGAAGTAACAACTGAATATACAGCAGTAAGCTGGCGTATGCAGCACAAAAAGCTCATTCTGAGAAATAAATTTAGAAAAGTGGCGTATGCGCCACAAAAAAACTTTTAAGTTCGCTAAAAATTTTCTTCAAAACAAGTAGTGGTAAAAATACAAACAAATTCTATCGGGTATATTTTCAGAAAACGTCATGAAAACCTGCATTGTCGCACTTCTCTACTACGACTTTTTGGCATAATGGCCTGTGAAATCCATTGCAACGAAAACGTCGGCAATCGAATTGATCGAAATTTAAAAATACAACGCAAAGATAAAAAAAAAGATACAAACTGAATCGGCGCAAGGCCAGGCCTTAGTGTACATGTACATTTTAAAAGTGTACATATATACATTTCTATGTATAAATGTTCCAAATTTTCTTTATTTAAGTAACAATTTTAACAGTTTTTTGTGTGAATAAATTAATAAATGTAAAGTTTATTTCATTAGAATTGCTAAATGATATAGAAGTTTTCTTTTTAAATAGTTTAATGATAGTGAAAAGTAAATAAATGAACGTTTTAAAACAGAATAAAACACTGGAGGAATAATCAGTTGAGAATTACTTGTGGATCTGGTAAATCGACATTTTGTACAAAGGTAGTTTGGTATTTATGACTTTATTTCTTTGTAAAATAAAAAATTATGTAGTCTAAGATATTTTTCCAAGGGAAATTTTTTAGAATTTTTTAAAAAAATTTTACGAATATTAAATTAGTAATTAAAAAGTGGTGTTAATTGTGTGTAAGCAAGAAAATATATAACCTTAACTTGGAGATGAAGATCACTATGATAAAGTCTACTGAGTCCAAAAGGCAAGGTTGAGTGTAACCCTGATAAGTATTATTGAATTAATCAGTTATGTGATGAAAATCGGTTGATTTTAAAATGATCGTTTTTAAAAAGTGTGATAAGTATTTGACGATTTTAATTCGATTTCTATGTAAAAATCACAGGATTTTGTTAAAATTACAGTTCAATAAGATACATAGCTCCTGTTCGTAAATGCATCACTGCTGTGCATCATACCAGCAAACGTTGCTTTACTACTATGTATTTAAAGATTGGACTAATGCATATAAATATGTACGCGTTGCTGGTTTAATGCTAGTTCATACATATTTATATATAAACTAGCCGTTTGGTGCCGGCGCTGCACAGTGCTGTGATCACATATAACGAAGGGACAATAAAAGAAGGAGTTGGCGCAGACTTCTGAAATTTTTGTACAGCAGTTACATTTACCTTAGTCAAGACCAATTCAAGTTTAAAAAAATCGGCCCGAGGACACGCGCCCACCTCCTATGTGCCCCGAAATTGAAAAATGTAATTTTAGCTTCATAAATGCCCACAAAATTACAAAAAGTGAGCATGTTGATACACATACAACTAGCAACGTATGTGTTAATTTAAATCGGAGCAAGGACTCAATGTCCTGCCATATATCCTTTTTCTAAAAAACGCTAAAAACTTCGTAATAAAATATGGTATGTGAATTGATATTTGTGCCAAATTTTAGCTAGAATTTTAGGATTATTAATGTTAAAAATACTAAAAAGATCATTTATTGTAAAATGGGTTAAGAACGCTTAAAATGCTCTTGTAAAAATAACAATTAAGAAAGAAAAGTCGATCAAGCCCGAACATATGATAACCTACTACAGCTCAGTATATAAAAACAAATTTTTGCAAGTGGGACCCATGGGGTACCAAAAAATTGACTACTTTTAAGAAATATTCTATAAAAATTGCTTTTAATTATTATGTTTAATGAAAATAACTATTTGTTAAACATAACTATTATATCCAATTAATATCTGTTTACATTGGCTCATAACAATTATGATCGATAAATATTTATTTCTCTTACAGATAACTATTATAAGTTTGTCATTCCGTTTGTAATTTCTATAATATTGATGTTAGAGCCTATATATTCTGGGTCCTTATGAGGAGCGAAGTTGATTTAATGATGTCCGTCTGTCCGTTGAAATGGATTTTCCGAAGACCCCATATATGATGGGGGCCAGGTTATTATACATTTATGTCACATATGGTCCGGAATTGTTTGCTATTGAAATTCAGCAAGATCGGTCCACAAATGGCTGAGATATGAGTAAAAAACCACGAATGCCTCACATTTTTTCCTTTAAAGGTCCAATTAGACGTGACATTACCATACCAACACTGTATTACCAAAACGACATAAACATACCATACAAACCAATTCAATTTTGGTTTCTACGGTCCTACCCTTAAACCAATGAAAATGAATTAAAATAGATAATCATTCAAAGCAAATTTCGATCTACCAAAGGTTAAAAACAATTTGGTTTAAGGGTTGATGTTTGACTATTGACATCAGCAGTCGTCGATGGCTGCGAGTGTTAAACGGCAAGCCCTCTGAGGAGATTGAGTGGTTGCAATCGAAACATGTCAGGGTAACCTGTCCGTAAAAACGCCTGGGTTCAAGCCCAGATTGAGTCAAGAATGAAAAATTATCAGTAAACTTTAATTAATTTTCATGTTGTAAAATTCCTTTCTTCATAAAAATAATTTAATGAAAATTAAATTTGATGAACTTAAGCCTAATTAAAAATATTAAAAATTTGGATTAAAAGCCATAAATAGTTCAACAAAATAACCACATACTAATTATTTTAGAAAATAATTAAGAAAATCACAAAAAAATACCAAACTTTTTATATACGTTTTATATACATATACTAGCTGACCCGGCAAACGTTGTTTTGCCATATAACTTATATCTTTCAGATGTTTCAGTGTCTGCATGCCAAATTTTAAGAAAACCGGTTGATTAGAAGAAGATAATTAAAATTATAGGCTATAATTCTTTCTAGATATTATACTATTTGCCTGCCAAATTTCAAGAAAATCAGTTGATTAGCTAAGAAGATATAGGAAGGAGGAGCTTTTACCTCT
Organism: Pollenia angustigena; assembly: GCA_930367215.1. NCBI lineage: Eukaryota > Metazoa > Arthropoda > Insecta > Diptera > Polleniidae > Pollenia > Pollenia angustigena. The sequence continues at coordinate 203,907,782 of OV884060.1, forward strand.
CTTGCCCTATCTCATACTCTGTTCTCTTTTAGACGTTACAGTGTCTGCATGCCAAATTTTAAGAAAACCGGTTGATTAGTTAAGAAGATATAGGGTGGGGGAGCTTTTAACCCTCTTGCTCTATTTAACGCCCTAAATTATAAAAACTATAGGCTATAGTTCTTTCCAGCTGTAACACTTTTTGCCGGCCAAATTTTAAGAGAATCAGTTGTTTAGTTAAGAAGATATAGGGAAGGGGAGCTTTTACCACTATTGCCCTATCTCACGCCCTATTCCGTATTTCCTTTCAGATGTTACAGTGTCTGCATGCCAAATTTTAAGAAAACCTGGCGATTAGTTTAGAATCTTAGAGAGGGGGAGCTTTTACCCCTCTTGCCCTATTTCACGCCCTAAATAATTAAACTTATAGGCTATAGTTCTTTCCAGATGTTACACTATTTGCCAGCAAAATTTCAAGAAATCGATTAATAAGTTAAGAAGATATAGGGGAGAGCTATTTTGCGCCCTCTTGCGATATAAAATAAACTTTACGAACTATACACATACACAATTTCATAAAAATCGGTCAAGCCTTTTTATAGGAGTTCAAAATGGTGGACATTTTATTGATATTTGTATGGAAATATATAGGAAAATCTAAATGCCATATCTCCGTAACCCCTGGGCCTATTTCGTGCGAACTTAACGTAAACCATCTACAGACTTTCCCCAACGTATCCTGAAATTTTATATATATATATGAGCCATTTATTTTGAAAGTGGCATTAGTCACTTTTTCAAAAAAAATCGAGTTAATAATAAATATAATAATAAATAATAATAATAATAAATACTGAGAAAAATATCATTATCATGATGTATCAAATACAAGTGAATCTTCTCGAAAGTTAGCATCCATATTTTTAAACGTGTTAAAACGCAAACCCTTAAATATCTCGACTTAAAAACCGAAATGACTTATGCCACTTTCAAAATAAAATATATATATATATAAGATAAGAAGATAAAAGGCGGATTTAATGTCAAGTGACCCAATTTTAAAATCGATGTCTTTCGATTTGCACCAATGTTAGTCCTATTGGATAGCAGTTTAGACACAAATTTTCAACAAGATCGGTCAAAAAGTTTCTGAGTTAGAGGGGGTCAAAGTTTGAAATTTTGACCATACAGGTATTTTTTCTCATCCATGTAACTTATTACCTATTGGTGTTAGCAAAATTTGTCCCAAGTAGCTTAGATTTGATCAATCTTTAAAAAAAATTTTTTTTTGTTTATTTTAAAAATTAAAAACTTTTTTTTTTTTTTAAATTGAAAACTTGGCTAAAAAAAATAAAAAAAAAATTTAAATTTGGAGTGAGAAGAATCCACAAGCTTTTGTCGAAACACCATTACATTCACAGACAATTACTGTTTGGTGCGCTTTATGGGCTGGCGGAGTCATTGGTCCATATGTCTTTAAAAACGATGATGGTCAGAATGCGAAAAGTTGAAAATTGGGGTTCCAGATTGCGCTTTCTACTCGCCAGCCGTGGCGGCCACATCGCCGAAATCATATTTAAACATTAATGTCATACAATTTTCTATCCAATAAAGACAGTTTCATTGATATCAAAAATTATATACTATGTTTTATTATGATTTCAACTTGTATCACTCTATAAAAAACACCATTTAGTATAATTTGTTGTATCATCTTTTATTTCATATTTTCCTTAAGATGATGGATCAAAATGTTGAAGATGATAGTTACTATTCACACCACCAATCTTTGGTAAGTAAAATAAAATGTCTAAATCGTATTTAACTTATATGTGTATATAGCTACTAATAATTTTATTATTGCTTCCTAGAGTGATCCTACATTTATACCCATACGCTCTGCTGCAAGTATAGGCAGTGGTGGTACCATTTCTGGTACCGAAAGTGATGATTCAAGCATACGTTCTGTACGCTTTAGTAAAATGGCCGAAGTACGTGAGATGTCAGCACACGAGGCCACAGAGGCCTTAATGGCTCGACTTTCATATGCTGCCAGTATGCGCATACGTAGACAAACTTCTCACAATAAAACCGCTAAAACAGCTTTAATATTTTGTGTTCTAGTAAGTTTTATTTATCTTTTTTTTATAACATTTTACTTATTTCAATTTTGTTTGCGGTTTTTAGTGGTTTTTAGCCAACTATTTATTTCAACTTTCATTAGAAATGACCGAAACAGCGGTGGTGACTTTATTGAGTTCTTCATCATCTTTATTTACATTAGCTTTGGCAGCATTTTTCCCCTCAGCAGCAGGGGATAAATTTACTATAACTAAAGTTATAGCGGTTGCTATGAATATTGGAGGTGTGGTAAGTAAAAAATTTAGCTTAAAAGCGAAATATTGAAAAATAAATAAATAAAACAAAAGATTATAACACAGACCTTAATATTTACTTAATTTATTTGTTCAAAAGCATCTTAAAGGTGTTAATAATTATTTCTTTTTTATTAAATCATAAAGCTATTTTGTAAATAAAAATCGTACAAATTGCCTCTACAGCTATGACACATCAAAATAATGATGTTTGAAAATTTTGCATAAACGTAGCGAAGATGAATTAATACAACGTTCATTTTATTCCTTTAATGCACGTGTATGACGTCAAAAAAAATCCTTTTAAAAGTATTAGATATTTTAAAACACAAGTCTGAACTGACTAAAAATTTGTAAAGGAAAACGTCTGGCTTTTTTTATGGTACTCCTCCAGCCACTCTTAGTATTTTTCCTTGGTTCTCCAACAGATAAGACATAAGACACGTTGAAATTGAAACAGACTATATTATGAGCTGAAAGCCAAAGTTAAATACCTGCATTAATTTTTAAGTTACGTCTGCTAAACTTAATGCCGGTACTTAACTTTGGCTTTTAGCTTATAATACAGTCTGTTAAACCGAAGTAGAAGTGGTATTAATCTTATATCGGTCTTTTTAGTATATTATGTATAAATTGTGTTTTTGTATAATTTATTATACCCTTCACGAGAGATAAAAGGGTATTTATAAGATTGTCATACCGTTTGTAATTTCTACAATATTGATCTTAGACCCAATTAAGTGTATATATTCTGGGTCGTTATCAGTAGCGAATTTGATGTCATTATGTTCGTTTGTCCGTGTGTATGTGTATTGAAAAGGGTTTTCCAAAGATCCCAGAAATGATGGGGACTAGGTTGTTTTACTTTTAAATATCTATATCACACAAAGTCCGGATTTATTTGCTATTGAAATTCGGCGAGAAAGGTCAATCGGTTTTAAACGAAAAAATCTACATAAAATATTTCATAATTTTTATGGTTGTAGGAAAAATCGCCCAAAGTAAAATGGCCCAAAAAAAATTAAAAAATGCCAAAAAAATTCCATGTAAAATTGGGCCTGAATTCATATGAAAAGTGACCCTAAATTTTTGGGCAATTTTTCGTCCAAATCTTACATACTGTTTGTCTAAATCATTCATTATCATTATACTTCGAATTCCTAAATGTTATTTGTAAAAATGACGGGACATATTGCAAAAAGGTGGCATGTCGTAACGTCCAGTGTCAAAGTGTCCATGGACTTTATGACACTTTTAAAAGTGTCATAATGTTCATCAGAGCAGTGTCATGAAGTCCGTGGACGTTATGTCACTTTGTAGAGTGTCATAATGTCCACAACACACTTACAAACTCGAAAGCATAGCAGGCCTTCGGCCGTGCGCAAGGATTTTCTCCTCTTTCATAAAACAAGTACCAACTTCGCTAACTAAAGCTTCTCTGCATAGCCGGACTTTGGCCGTGCGCAAGGATTTTCTCCTCTATGGTATAACAAATACTGGCTTCGCTAACTAAGGCTTCTCTGCGAAGTCGGCCTTCGTTCGGAAACAAGGCAGATTTTAGAAGCTTTACTTAGCGAAACCGGTTCTTGTTATATCATAAAGGAAAAAATCCTTGCGCCCGCCCAAAGGCCGTCTGCGCAGAGAAGCTTTAATTAGCGAAGCCGGTTTTTGTTATATCATAGAGTAGAAAATCCTTGCGCCCGGCCGAAGCCCGGCTATGCCGAGTCGCTTTAGTAGGCACTGCCGGTATTTGTTACACCATAGGGGAGAAAATCCTTGCGCCCAAAAGTGTTTTCGTTATATGTTTAATATATGCACCCAGAGAAAAAATAACAAAACCATTTTTAAAAAAATTTTAACCATATTATGTTTAATTTAACCAAATCATTGTCACCGACAACCATATTATGGTAAAATAAGTTTCTTTAAAATAGTTTTGTTGGTTGTGACCATAATAAAACATGTTTTTCTCTGCGTGTATGTAGATCTTTTTTTGTATTTAACATCTTTAGTAATTATGGACCTTATGGCATTTTTAAAAATGAAATAATGTGCATTTGCAAAGTGTCTTAATGCCCACGGACATTATGACATTTTCAAAAGTGACAGTGTCCATGGACACTACGACACTGGACGTTATGACATGCCACCTTGCAAAAAGCTATATTCTGTTTTGAGTAATATGCAGTGATTAATTAATATTTAACTATTGAAGAGTGTACAAAGTTTGGCGGAGGGCTCAAATAGGTATTACTGTCCATACTGCCGAGCAGCTGTTGAAGATACAATGCAATTTTTTACATAAAACTTACGTTTGTATGTCACTAAATTTATATGAATAACAAACATGTTTTTGCAAACTGGGTAATTTTTAATTTTTTTTTTTTGAAAAAATTGGTTTTTGCTTTTTGGGTAATTTTTCATTTTTTTGGGCCTTTTTCGTTTTTTTTTTTTTTTTGTTCATTTGGGCGATTTTTCATTATTTTTTTTGCCATTTTTCTTTGAACGATTTTTCCTACAGCCAATTTTTATACCTTCAACATGTTAACCTGGTGCGCAAAGTACAGGTCGCAATTTTGGAGATAATTCGATGAAATTTGGCACATAGGTTCGAATTGGCACAAGGATCAAGACTATTGAGAAGGCGAATCGGTTCATAATTTTACATTGCCCCCATACAAGCTTCTTTCCGGAATAAGGTGCTTGTGCACATGAACCATTTTGTTATGTTGGTATTTATATGAAATTTGATCCAAACTTATTGCAACCGAAATCACTTACAAAATTTTATTGTAACCGGTCCATATTTGACTATAGCCCCTAAACAAATACTACCCTCGAAAAAAATTTTAATAACTTCTTTATAAATGTTAATATTATCATAAAAATTGGAGACAATTGGCTGTTACGATGACAAAATGTTGCGCTGGTGGGTACAAAATTAACCATAGGTCCCATATAAACCCCCTTCCTAAAATCACTTAAAGAAAAACAAATTTCATAATGATAAAGATATCGTAGTAATATTCGGCACAAATAACTTTTTTATGAATCTTTAACTTAATATCATAATTCTCTTCTGGCGGTTCCATGAATGCCCATGGGTCCCAAACAGGTTACACTTTAATAATTTTTTCTTGTATACTGTGGTGGTGTACGGTATCATATGGTCGGACTTGGCCGACTATACTTTCTTATTTGTTTTTTTTTTTTTCATTTTAGTTTAATTAAACATTTAATTATTTTTGTTTTACATTTTTTTAGATCATAATTACCATCTCTGATATACATGATACTAATTTTTCCCGGGGTGCATTATTGGCATTGTTCAGTGCATTTTTCTACGCTGCCTATTTAGTGTTTGTCAAAAGAAAAAGTGATACCGAGGAAAAGATCGATATTCCACTATTTTTTGGTACAAATTTTTTTTTTAAATTTTTAACATTTTTGTAATGTTTTCTAGTAACAAAAAATTTCTTTTCAGGCTTTGTAGGTTTATGGAATTTACTCCTAATGTGGCCAATATTTTTCATATTGAACTTTACAAAAATAGAAAAATTTGAACTTCCCAATCAAAATCAATTTGCAATATTATTTTTAAATGGTTTAATTGGAACCGTTGTTTCAGAGGCTTTATGGTTATGGTAAAAAATGATAAATAAATGAAATATTTTTTTATTTTTTTTAACAATTTAATAATTTGTTTTTATTGAAAAATTTTAGGGGCTGCTTTTTAACCTCCTCCCTAATAGGTACAATAGCAATTTCTTTGCAAATACCCCTGTCAATATTATTTGATGTTTTACTCAAAAAGAAACCCTACTCACCGCTGTTTTATATTGGTTCAGTGCCCACCTTTTTGGCATTAATGTTATTAGCTTTACTCATGCGCAATGATGATTCGGATCCTCTAATGCGCCTGTTCAAAGTAATCTATAGAAAACTATGCCAATGCAAGAAACCAAATATTGTTAGGTAAATAAATTAAAACATATTTTAAGTTAAAGTATACAATAAATTAATTCCTTTTAATTTTTTTCCCCCAGAATAAATGATGAAGAGCAGCAGGAATCCCTTATTGGCAATAATGACTGATTTATTAGTTTATAGTAACATTATCACTTTAAAAGTATTTGTTAAGTTACAAGAAATTAAAAAAAAAACACATAAAACACAAAATCAATATGCCTCGAAATTTGCTCATTTAAAAAGAAACCCCAAGACAACAAAATACAACACATGAAAATATAGTTCAAAACTCTTTTTATTTTTTTTTTTTTTTTTTTTTGGCTGTACATTTAAAGGAAAATATACATATTTTTCAAAACTTTGGTTAGCAAAGCACAACATTTTATTTATTAATTCGTTTTTAATTAAATTAAACTACAAATTAATTATGTCGGATCTCTTTTAGGATTTTTTTGTTAACAATTTCATTTTTAATACTATTTACAAAATAATTGTATAAATTTGTAAAGTTGTATGTATAGGCTTTTTAGCATTTTTAATGATTAATAATTAATACTAACTAGTATTTAAATAATATAATTTATAATCATTGTATGCTGTAATATAATAATTTTTACTTGTAAGTTTATTTAATTTATCATAAATTGCATTAAAATATTTTTTTACATTATGTTCTATAATTTATGCTAAATATATCTGAAAAAATATTTGATGTTTATTAAATAGAAAACTGGATAAATCCGAAATCTTCAAAAAAAAATAATTTTGACTTTTATTAAAAAGCATAACGTCAATTTATGTACGCCTAAATAATCGGCCTTATTGTGTAAGGCTTTGTCGTTTACGCCTTAGTCATTTTTGTAATAGATTAAAGGACACAACTTGTGTGTTACTTTAATATACATATTACAAAAACGCTGAAATTATCGACATCAACATGCATCAAATGAGTTGGAGCACCATTTTGACACCAAATTAACATATTCTTCAAAGTTTAAAAAGTTTGGGGTGCATTTGAGGGTTAATCTCCATTTTTGCACTGTTTTATCTTCGTATGACTTTAGTGTATATTTTTCTGCAGTTTCATAACAATCAGCACAAAAACATACAATAATCGGCCTTTTTGTGTAAGGCGTTGTCGGTAACGCTTGAGTCGTTTTTTGTAATAGATTAAAGCAACACACCAGCTGTGTTCTTTACTTAGGCTTTAACGACAATGCCTTATATAATAAGGCCGAATATTTCCATATATTTTCTTTCGAAATTCCAAATATATCAAAATTTGACATTGACCATCATGATTTTATGGTTAATCTTTTCCAAATTTAGTAAAACCTTCAGAGTATATTTAAAATTATCTGGACTATAATATTCTGAATAAGTTTGACTTAAAGTTCATAGCAGTAAGAAAATTGGGAAAATAAATTTTTGTCGAAAATCGAAAAATATTAAAACTATGGATGGTCTTGACATATTTTTTTCATATTTTTATTCCCTATTATATCCTCAATAACTCCCAATGTGATGATCAAAAAATTCTGAAGTTTGTTTAGCATTTTTAAAAATTTGGAAATAGAGTTTTGAAACTGCCTTTAAAAAAAATACGAAGAAAAAAACTACAATACGGGCAAATGTATTAATAAAGTGACCTCAGTACTACAACAATAAAACAATAAAAAACAACAGGCATTTTGTTGCTAGAATTAGGTGCGTTTGAGGTCTTTTACAGTAAAATGCAGTAAATGAGTAAACTAAAAAATTTTCTCTCACAAAAAGCTGTTGTGCAAAAAAGTACGCGAACGCAAAATTTGTAAAAATTCGTAAAATAAAGGCAAAAGCTGATGGCAAATAATTGAAGTGTTGAAAAATATTGAAACTTTTGACTACTTAACTCGGTTTCTTATCGGTACTCGATTAAATACTTTTTATAACACGAACATTTTTGGAAAATACAAACAAACTATTTAATGTAATCTTTCATATTTGTTTGTTTTTTATTTTATTTGATTTTACTAATTTGTAGCGGGTTAAATTATTTAAAAAAACATATATATAATAATTTTTTTGCTATTGATTACTTAAGTACCCAAATACTTTACACTTTTACAACTCTAAAAAATTAACATAACCAAAAAAATTTTAAAAGTTTGTATTTAGCCAAATAAATGCTTCACAAACAAGTTTAATTAATTAATAGTTATTCACTTTTTGTTTTAGTTTAATTTTTATTTCAACTTTTCTTTTATTTAACAATTTTTTCACAATTTGTATGCTTTTTATACCCTCCACCACAATTAGTTGTGAAGAGGGTATATTAAGTTTGTCATTCCGTGTGAAACTTTTTTATTATTCATCTCAGTATACATATTCTGGGTCCTTGAGTAATTTTAAGTCGATTTAGCCATGTCCGTCTGTCTGTCCGTCTGTTGAAAACACGCTCACTTTCGAAAAGCTCAAAAGAACTTGGTGTCAAATTGCTTGCAGTTATCCTAAGCAGTTTGGGGTTGAAATCCAGCAAAATCGGTTCAATAGGATCTGAGCTATGAATCAAAATGTGGAACCACCACCTAAAAAAAATTGATAATTTTGTTACAAAAACTAACAAAAATGGTGGAAATGATATAAGATTTCGCAACAGTTCGTTTTATTTAACTGGAAATCACGCTGTAAAATTTCTTGAAGATCCGTCCATGATTTACCCTAGGTCCCATATAAGCCCTACTCCCGGAAAACAGTATAGTAAGCCTAAAACCCTAACTAACAATGCTATCATAACAAGTTTTGGCACGTCACAGTTAAATAGGACTAGAAATGAAACTGTTAAGTTTCGTGAAGATCGGTCCATAATTTACCATAGGCCCCATATAAAACCTACTTTCAGAAAACAGTTTAGTACGCCTAAATCCGTAAAAAATAATGCTATCATAACAAAATTTGGTACATCAAAATTTTTTAGAACCAAAAATAAGACTGTGTAATTTTGTGAAGATCGGTCCATAATTTACCATAGGCCCCATATAAACCTTACTCCCGGAAAACAGCTTAGTACGCCTAAAAACGTAAAAAGAATGCTATCATAACAAAATTTGGTACATCACAGTTTTATTGAACGAGAAATAAGACTTTAAAATTTTGCGAAGAACGGTCCATCATTTACATAGGCCCCATATAAACCTTACTCCCGGAAAACAGCTTAGTACGCCTAAAACGTAAAAAATAACGCTATTATAACAAAATTTGATACATTACAGTTTTATAGAACTTGAAATGACACTGTGAAATTTGTTCTCTTGAAAATCATTTAAGTTCATCTTAAACTGATATTCTACTCAAACTTTTTAAAATTGATTCTGATTGTCGATCAATAATTTTATATAGGTCTAAGACGCAACAAATTTTAATGCAGATGTCTGTTTTTAGAAAGATTAAATTAATAAATAGACATCATACAGATAAAACATCATTCGAAGTGTCGGTGGAGGGTATCAAAGATTCGGCACAGCCGAATATAGTACTCTAACTTGTTATTTGTTACTTTTGTTTGTTTGCCTTTTGAAACATGTGTTTTTTTGATTTACTAAAGTTTACTGCAAAAATTTCTGCAGTAAAAACTTGTAAATACTCAGACAAGAACTGTCACTTTTCGCTCTCAATTTATGTTCTCATTTACTGCATTTTGTGTACTTGAACGCAATTTCGTAAAATTCAGTAAAGTTTAGTAAAAAATAGTAAAAACTTTTGTGTTCTCGAACGCAACTATTGAGACGGCAAGTGTCAAAATGCCTTATAAAAAAAGTAAATAAACAAAATAAATGACGACAAACGGCACACACGAAGAAAATCACTGCAAACAGCTGCGCTTGTGAGGTCACTTTATTAGTACATTCAGAATACGGCTTCATTTTAAGTAAAAATTAGCTCTTATTCAAATATTTTCCAAAATATTTAAATTTTGTTCCTAGATTTCTTGTTCAAGTGGCCTGAGACACGTTGATGGCCTGGAGAAATTTAAATTACTTAAACATTTTTTAACCAAATTATGTCTTTTATATCTCACTAGCAAAGCCGGCGAACTCCGTTTCGCCACCAGATGGCTTCGTTTTATGTAACCTTTCGTTTGGTGATTAAAAGATGAAGAAACATTTTTTTTGTTTTATATTTGAAAAGGAAAAATTTTATTTCATTTCACAACAGTAATGAATTCATTTCGATTACAAAAATGAAGTGTTATTTAGTTGAACTTCTCTAAGTAAATGGCGTTAAAATTGAATGCCATGTCGGTTGGAATCATTGGGATCCGAGTTATCAAAACATTTTCTCCCTTGTACTTTCCTTTAAGCATTGTTGCTTCGATGACGTTTTTCATCAGTTTTTTTTACCGTAAGTCGGGTGCCATTACAAAGACGTGGTTGGTTTATATTTCGTAACATTATGATTACCGATCCAACTTTAAGTTTGAATTTATGAGGAGATAATCCACGTAATCCCAGGGAGTTCGATTGGATAGTTGACGACATCGTTCTGAGAAGTAATGGAATCTACCGATTTGTACGTCTCCAATTTGTGAATACATAAAATCAAAAGTTGTTTACAGATTTTAATCATTTATAGCTTGTTTTTTTGCAATGTTGTTTTTTATATGTCTGCATAAAATTAGAAGCATAGCTGCATTTTAAAATTTTTTATGATTTTTTAAAAACAAAAATTCCGAAATTTTAATAAAAAAATTATTTTTTTTTCCAGAAAAAAAAATTATGTTTCTAAAACACTACGCATATAAGAAAAACGTTTTACCTTTCTTAAAGTAAATTTTATTGCGGAATTTCGTTTTTTTTAGTTTTTCAATAAACTAAAGCGTTTTTGAGTTACGCGAACATATGTTGTGCAACCTCCTTAATTTTCGAAATAACAGTATATCTCGAAAACCAAAGCCAACATAAAGAAAAAAGTTTAAACTTTCTTAAGGCCCAAATACACTTGTCAAATGCTTGTCAAGCCGGCGAATTCATCGTGTACGTGTGCTTGACGTAATATTCGCCGTCATATCTAATTTATTTGATTTTCCATCCAGCATCGTCGGTGTGACACATCCAAACATATTTTCACTAATACTACCGCAATGCTTGATGAGTATTTTGATCAATGTATTTGGGCCTTTAAAGTAAATTTTATTGCGGAATTTCGGTTTTTTTTAGTTTTTCAATAAAGTAAAGCGTTTTTGAGTTACGCGAACATATGTTGTGCAACCTCCTTAATTTTCGAAATAACGGTATATCTCGAACACCAAAACCAACATAAAGAAAAAAGTTTTAACGTTCTTAAAGTAAATTTTATTGCGGAATTTCGGTTTTTTTTAGTTTTTCAATAAACTAAAGCGTTTTTGAGTTACGCGAACATATGTTGTGCAACCTCCTTAATTTTCGAAATAACGGTATATCTCGAAAACCAAAGCCAACATAATGAAAAAAGTTTTACCTTTCTTAAAGTAAATTTTATTGCGGAATTTCGGTTTTTTTAGTTTTTCAATAAGCTAAAGCGTTTTTGAGTTGCGCGAACATATGTTAATCTATCTATACAATATATAATTTCTTAGTATGTCAGGATGTTTGCATGTATGTCCTATTCTTTCCGCAACTTTCTGAAGCCATCTGATGACATAGGAAGCTGAAATTTGGCACACTTGAAGTACTTTCTCTGCGGAAGATCGTAACGAAGCCATATTTTTGATTTTCGGCCTTTCAACTAGTATAACTATAAAGATCTGATAGAAAATATGTTTTTTTTATAATATGGGGAACTTTGGGCCCCACCCGGCTAGGCACCATCGGATTGACCTGAAAAATTAGATCATGATTTCTTACACCAAACCTCATATTTTAAGCAGCGCAAACAATTAAATTTAAAAAAAAAATTGCGACCAGTCTAATGTACATACGTAAGTAGAGTAGAGGGCTCCAAGAGAAGAAACGACAACGCACGGGGTGCCCGCCCCTAGAACTGTTCTATGTATTGTAGATGTACATTGTAAAAAATATTAGGATAATAGGATAAGATGGCGCCGCAACGACGCTGAAGTTTAAAGGAGCATTAACAAGGGGAAAAAATAAATAAAGGTTTCCTGTTGATCTGGCCTAGTAGGTATACATACATTGTATAAAATATTAGGAGAGAGTTCAGTGTGTCATTCAACAGACGAACATGGCTAAATCGTCTTATAATTACTCAAGGACCCAGAATAATTATACTTTATGAGGTCTTAGATGAATATTGACAAAGTTTCACATGAAATGACAAACTTGGTATACCCTTATCGCAAATAGTTGTGATGGAGGGTATAATTAATGGGTTCCGTTTGCTAAATTAGTGTTCTAGACGGGCTTGGGATTTTTTATTAACTATTTTATTTAACCTAGATCCCGCGCAAATATTCTCCCGGAAAAATTATTTTTTGATAAATACGGTAACAAAAAAAAGAGCTTAAATTTAAGGTTATATATTTTCTCAAACACCTATCATTCATGTTCGAAAGAACGTATAGTTAGCTAAAAAATATTGAAAAAGACAATAATAGTTTTTTTAATCAAAAAATCGTTAAAATACCGATCGAACGTTAAATCTGGCAACAATACTTCCTGTTTTCGATTTTGCGCATTAATTGATTTGCGGAGAGCATGCTATTGTTTATCTCAGATTCGTTCTATAAAATTACGTGTCATTACTTCGTAGTGTCCCAAATAACAACCAACTGGTGGTACTGCTCTAACGCACAAACAATTATGAGCTGTAGAAGTTCAAGAGATAAAAACAATACAAATGTACACTGTTAAACTAAAAATTGACCTAGACGTTGTCGTAAAAAAATTCTCAACAAACTAACATTCGTTTGTTGGCTGTTAAAGATTAAACAATTCTCAAAGGTAGCCGGTCTATTCAAAGTGTTAATTTTTTTCCAAAAAAAAAAAAAAAAACTTCAAACACAAAATAAAAATGAAGTTTTTATTAAGTTTGTGCCTAGTGGCTTTGGCCAGTGGCATTGTTAGTGCAGATGAAAGTAAAGGACCTAAAGTCACAGAAAAGGTATGTACAATAAAAAAGTTCAAAAGGAATAGGTAGAAATGTTTAAAATAAATTAATATTTCACTCATCATTATTTAATATTTCTATATGTATGTGTAATATTTACTAAATTTCATATGCATACAATTAATAAGTTTTATTATTCTTCGTTTTTTTAGGTATTCTTTGACATCACCATTGGCGGTGAGCCGGCCGGTCGCATTGAAATTGGTTTGTTTGGCAAAACTGTTCCAAGAACTGTAGAAAATTTCAAACAATTATCTCTTAAACCTAAAGGAGAAGGGTAAGTTTTGTAAAGATTTAAAATATATGTGTCTTTTATGTAGGTAGTATTTGAAATAAAAAAAAAACATTTAATTAGAGAACAGATAAGCTGTGTAAGAAAAAATTTTTAGCATTTTTTAGGTTAGGTTTAGTGAAGCTCTAATCTGGCTCTATTGATTGTGTTATAAATTTGTGTATGCACTTTATACAGCTACAATCTTAACCTCTGGATTATTAAACTTATGAAAGTGGGTCACAATGTTAAAAAGTATATGTACATAAATATGTATAAACATGGAACAATAGAACATACCCTAATACATACATATTTATATACTACCTATATTATAATTTGTTATTATTTTTCCACATACATTATGTATCTATGCATGTGTACATACAAATCTTTAGGTTCTTTGTTTATTGTTCTTGTGTTTTTATACAAAAAATTTTGCATTAATTAATGTTTAATTGAATAAAGGCATACATAGTATGTATGCATACGTATAAAATAAATGATGCTGACTTTAAAGTGCACATTGCTAGGTATAATGTTTTTTTGTTCTTTTAAACTTATTTTTTATAAAGCTTAGCTAAGCTACATTTGAAAGAATTTGCTTCCTTATTAAATAATATAAGTTACAGTCGAACTTCCCTATAATGAATCGATGAACATGGAGCTAGAATTATATAATTATATAAAAGCTTTAACATAATAGAAAATAATGTTATTAGGTGCGTTTGAGTACTTTAAAGGCCGTGTCAGATACAACTTCTTCGCTTTGTGTGACGTTTCTTACTTGGACAGAAAAGCTTAAATCAAAAGGTGTATGACACAATAGAAACTTTGACAACACTCACGCATTGTGTGTTAAAAAAAAATAAATAAAAAAAATTATACTAGCAGATTGTCAAAGCGCGCAATAAGATGAGAGTTGCCTAACTTTTCGCTTCGCTCTGCGTTAAAAGTACTATATGTGACATGTTTTCTATAAGTATGTATGTACATATATTTCATCTAAGATGTCAAAGCGAATCTCTTACGCAACGCGAAGCAAAAAGGCACAACCATAATATGCATAGCCGTGCTTAACCTACTGTCAAAAATTACCAAACCCAGTAAAAAAAATTGGGTTTTTTGAAGCACTTAATAGAAAAAGCGCATAATCGAGCGCTTCAATAAAAGTGCTTATATAAAGCAGTAAATGATGTAGAATAAAATACACTAAAAAGCTGCTATTTTAGTGCTGACAACGAAGAAGGTTGCAAACCGAAAAAAAAAATAAAAATATGCGAAAATGATTGGAAAAAGGCATTTAAACAAGTAAAAGCAAAACATTAATGAATATGTTAATATAGTTAGCCCTTAAAAAAGCACTTTGGGAGTGCTTTGTTTGAATGTAAAAAGAAGCGCTTATTGTCAGCAGAAAATAGTCCTCCAAACCGGGAACACCCCATACAAAAATCAGGCATCCCATCAGCAGGTTTGAAGCCATTTGTGGTATGAATTCATACACAAAACCTGCTCCTTTTGGATCACGTTTTTTATTGGGAAATCTCTCTCAAATGTATATTTAAAAAAAGCAATAACAAAATCAAAAAACCTTTGATTCCGTACAAATGACAGTTTCATAAAACTTAACAAAAAGTTTCCGTAAGTTTAGTATGATTTGCTTCATATGATTTACATGTATTCGCACATTTGCTTAATCCAACTTAAGCACATTATGGTTAGGCCTTAAGTTTAATCTGACATGGCCTTAACAGTAAATTGCAAAAAGCTTTTGTCCAAAAAAGTACGCAAACGCAAAATTTGTAAAAATTCGTTAAATAAAGGCAACGGCAGATGGCAAATAATTGAAGTGTTAAAAATGTTTTACACTTTTGACTACTTAACTTGTTTTCTTATCGGTACTCGGTTAAATACTTTTTATAACACGAAAATTTTTTGAAAATACTATGTACAAACAAATTATTTTATGTAATCTTTCAAATTTGTTTGTTTTTTATTTTATTTGATTTTACTAATTTGTGGCGGTTTAATTTATTCAAAAAAACATGAATAATTTTTTTGCTATTGATTACTTAAGTACCCAAATAATTCACACTTTTACAACTCTAAAAAATTAACATAACAAAAAAAGTTTAGAAAGTTGGTATTTAGCCAAATAGATGCTTCACAAACAAGTTTAATAAATAAATATTTATTCACTTTGTGTTATGGTTTAATTTTTATTTAACAATTTTTTCACAATTTGTAAGCTTTTTGTTTGTTAACCTTTTGATGTGTTTGTTTTACTAAATTTTACTGGAAAAATTTCTGCAGTAAAAATTTGTAAATACTCAGCGAAGAACTGTCTCTTTTTCGTTCTCAATTTGTGTTCTCATTTACTTTATTTTGTGTACGCGAACGCAATTTAGTAAAATGCAGTAAAGTTCAGTAAGAAATAGTAAAAAGTTTTGTGTTCTCGAACGCAGCTATTGCAGCAGCCAATACTAAAATGTTGAGACATTTGTTAGTGCCAATTCACACGTTGCAAATCTTATTGATCAGCTTGCTACCTTATTGGCGAGAGAGAGTGAGAGAGAAATGTTTATTTTCCTCTCTTCACTCACGTTATAAAGTAGCAAGCTGATCAATAAGACATGCAACGTGTGAATTGGGACTTAATCAGTTGACAATCTTCATTAGTTGAACATAGATTTTTTGGGTAGTCGATTATTTCATTTTGTTTCCAAGTTTAAACGCCGAAAGTTGGCGGTTTAAACTTGCGACAGAATTTTCAAAAGTACGAACAGCTTATAAAAGGAAATATTTTTTATTTAAAGGTTTATTAAATATTCCACCTCGTAAGATAAAATATTGCTTGATTATATTGCTTCTCTTTCGATTTCATTTATTTATAAATATATAATATTATATAATACAACATTCTTGCCTTTTCTTCTTTTTTTTCATATTAAGAACAGTAAGTGCCGGTTCACACACGTCAAGTCTTGAGTTTTTAGGATGAGGGAAAAAGAGATGGCATTCTCTTTTCCCTTCTCTCCTAAAAGCTCAAGACTTGAGTCAAACTTGACGTGTGTGAACCGGCACTAATTTGATGACAATTTTTGGTATTTGTTTTAAACTGCCATACTTATACATAAAAGTATTGTCAATTCATATGGCAATGCTTAAAGCTTTAATCTTTCACTCAAAAACGCCAAAGAGGATTAAGGCTAGATTAATTTTATTATAAGATTAACAAATCTCACTATTGATCCTGGTTTAAACGCTTAGTAAAAAACCCGCTCTTAAATATCTAAAACTTCAAAATTAACACCTTGGCCAAAAAATAAATAAAATATATAAAACTGAACAACTGCCTTTCTCCCTTCTTAAAGCAGGGAGTAGCGAATGTGCACTGAATATTTTGGAAGGTTTTCCAAAAAGAAATTTATACCTTCTAGAAGGCAAGATAATATACGAAGCGGATCTTTCAGAAAGGAGTATAAAGGCCTTAAAAGAGCCTGTCACTGGCAATATTTACAGCAGGGTAATAAAAACTTAACATTAAACACAATTTAATAAATATGCCCTAAATGTTCTGGTCATTAGCAAAGCGATTTATTAGCAATTTATTGAATTTTATTGCAGTGCTGGTAGAGTTGTTTATTAGAAGATGGTTCCAGAATTATACTTTGGTTGCAGACGTAATTTGTGTACATGTAAAATTGATTAAAGGAAGAATTTTTTGAAATCTAAAGGTGCAATTAGTGCTTAATTGCCAGTATCTCACACTTTGTTTTCTAAAATATTTGATAAAATCCTGGATTAAATCATTCTTAGCTCTATTTTTTTTTTTTTTTTTAATTCTTTGACTTTATTAAATACTAAAAACTTTTTTTCAAGTATTACGCTACACCAATGCGATATTCTTATTTACTAAGCACAAGCTTCTGTGATTAAAGGGACTTTGTTCGTTAAGTTTTTATTTTCACCTTGAAAACCTTTTAAAATTTTTTGTATAAAAATTTATTATGAATACGGGTAAAAAAAACATGTACACAAGTTTAATTTATATTTTCACAATTTGCTAATTGTAAAGAAAAATTTATAATAGAAAAAGCTTCATTGTATAGAAATTCATACTATAGATAAAGTCGACTTTATTAAGCTTTGTGCTGATGTGTTTAAGATCGATTACATCTTTCAAATTTAATACCATACAAACTTTTTTTTTAAGCCTGAACTTGACGACAGTTGGTGTGGCATAATTTTAAAATTGAAGAAATAAAAAGAATAAAAATAGAAATAGATCAAAGATAACAGATTTATTTAAATTTCGACATTTCCCCGGGTCTGCACGTAGCAATATTTATTGCGGCAAACGCATTGCCATTAAATTGTCGACGTGTAAAGACTCGTAATGTACCGCACCGTACTGTAAGCACGTTGGTGCACTTAAGTGCACGCTTAAACCATTTTTACCTTTTTTTTCAAAGACGCGTTTGTAGGGTAAACTTTTAAAATAAGCATATTTTCCTTAGAAAAGTAACATTGTAGAACAACAAAATACTTGCTATTCACATATTAATCTTTAAAAGTGTATTAAACACATATTAGACTTTTCAAACAATTAATAAACTACGCAAAAGAGATGTTAAAGCAAATAAATGTTTTGTAGCTGAATATTCAATAAATATAATTTTCATTTAATTTGGTTTTTTTTTGTATTTTCAGTTATGTGGGCAGCAAATTCCACCGCGTCATTAAAGATTTTATGATCCAAGGTGGAGATTTCACACGTGGTGATGGCACTGGTGGCAATTCCATCTACGGTGAACGTTTTGAGGATGAAAACTTCAAGCTTAAGCACTATGGTGCTGGTTGGTTGTCCATGGCTAACGCTGGCAAAGACACTAACGGTTCTCAATTCTTCATTACCACTAAAGCCACTAATTGGTTAGATGGTCGGCATGTTGTTTTCGGTAAAGTATTGTCTGGCATGGATGTTGTGCGTAAAATTGAAAAAATAAGCACTGATGGCCGCGATCGTCCCTCTAAGGATATCGTTATTGCCAACTGCGGTACTTTGCCCGTGCTTGAACCATTTTCGGTAAAAAAGGAAGATGCCACTGAGTAAATTTTGAAGCAGATGTTTATTTAAGTTTTATTTAAGATTACTACAAATGGAAAATCTGTTTTAATAATAATACAAAAATATATATTCTACTTATTATAGAACTAAAAGAAAGCTAAATTTAAATTAGATTAAACCTGTTGTTGCATTTAATTCTCTTTAATAGTTATTAAAGGGTCTTCCCGATTTTTTTAAGAGTTCCTTTAGAACTTCAACAAACATGTATTTAAAAGAAAAGAAGAAATAAATAAAAACCTGAGATTTAATGTTAACTTAAGTTAATGTTATTTATGGCTTTTGTTTTAAACTAGAAATATTGTTGACTCATAGGGGACTTGTAGGAAAAAAGTCATTGAACTACAAAACTCTTGAAATTCTTAATCTTGTGCTCTTTTTTTAAAACTGCCTTTCGACCTGCAGGCACTTATTAACAAAAGACCTTAAATGTTTATGTGTTTCTTTACTCTCGCTTCCTTTTTTTTTATACCAAACCAGTTTAAAAAATTTAACCAACATGTACCTATATTTGTTTATTTGCATATTAAATTAATATCCACTAAATAAACCAAGTAAATAAACAGGCTTGAAACATATTTAGTTAATATCAACTTTTTTGTTAAATAATTATAACCTTCTTCTTTAGATTTGTTTACTTTTTTGTTATCTGTTTGTCATTTGTTATATATTGCTTTTTTTAATTACAGGTACCTACCTATAACTCTTATTTATTTTTTGTCAAAATGATGTTAATCAATCGTGATTTAAGTTCATTAAAGCACGTACATATGAACGTATAGAATAGAACAAAATTAGGTTATACATACATATATGTACATATAAAGGTGATTTAAATTTGAACAATAAACAAGTGTTTGCTACCCTACAACACAGGTACATAAAGACACATTTTTGAGAGTTTGAGATTGTACTCTATTTGAACCCGTGGCCGTTCACGAACCCGGCAAAACAAAACTATCTTATGAGGTTATGATTTATATAAGAGTTCTGTGTGCCGAATATTATCTAAATATTAACATCTGTATGACGCTTGTTCGTCTTAAAGCGATTTTGGAGAAGGGGACCGAGGGTAAATTTTGGACTCACCAGTACAAAATTTTTCCTATTATCGTCTGGGTATAAACAAGCAGCGTTGCCAGAATTAAGATTTTATCTTATTTTTCAAGATTTTTTGAACAAAATAAGACTTAAAGATTTTTTTCTCAAATTAAGATTTTTTTATTTTTAGATATGTATAAAGATTTTTAACTTTAAGTTTGTACAACATACATCATTTTCTTTTACAGTTTTTTAAACAGTAAATTTTTAAAACAATGAGGTTTTATATCAGCTTGTTGTCTTTTGGTTTTGCACACTTTTGTACTAAAATTTTTTTTTTTTTGGCTTTCCTTAAAACTAAAATTTTTTTGGCGAACTATTTATAGTTATATTGCCAGGGTATCACACAAATTTTAGGAGCCTCAATCGCAAAGTCCTCGTTCGACCTAAACTTCGTATAGGAAGTTTAGGTTGAACAACTGTCATATATCAAGGATTTATACAACAACTGCAAACTGATGTCATATACACCGATTTTTCCAAGGCTTTTGATAAAGTTAACCATAGACTTTTGAAAGTTAAACTTAATTTACTCGGTTGTAGTTGTTTCTTTGGCCAGAGTGATGAATTTATGAATATTATTTTTGTCAAGCTAATAGGGCCTAAATTTCTTCAATGTAAATAAAATTCAATTTTTAATTACAATATTTTGTTCCCGACGTTTCGTCGATTGTTTGTCGACTTTTTCAAGGGATTGTCTATTTAAAAATTTTACTGATATAAGTATAAAATGGATATATTCATACCTAAGCAACAGAACACAAACGATTTGCTTTAATAACACAATTTCTAGAAGCATAGAAGTTCTGTCTGGTGTACCTCAGGGAAGCCACCTTGGGCCACTTCTTTTTACATTGTTTATTATTGACCTACCTGAAGTGATTAATTCATCTAATATTCTGATGTATGCGGACGACGTGAAAATTTTTCTTAGCTATCGTCAAATATCTGAACAACAACTTCTTCAAAATGACTTGAATTCTTTATACACGTGGTGCAATGTAAATCTTATGCAACTTAATCTAAAAAAATGTAAATACATGCGTTTTGTTAGAAAGAATCCAATACCTGCATGCTACTTTTTTGAAAGATATCAGTTGGAGTCGGTGGATAATTTCTTAGATCTTGGAATTCTGCTTGACTCAAAACTACATAAATTTCATCGCACATATAACAATGACAGCTAATAAAGGCAGAGGCATGATCGGTTTTGTAAAACGTTGGGCTAAAGAGTTCAAGGATCTATATGTTACGAAAAGTCTGTATACTTCCCTTGTAAGACCTGTATTGGAGTATGGATCTGTAATATGGGACCCAATATATAACAAATATTCCGACCAAATTGAATCAGTTCAAAAACAATTTCTGAATTTTTGTCTGCGTGGGTTAAACTTTAACCAATGGAATATACCGTCTTATTCTGCAAGACTAGCCCTCATCAAGCTGCCAACTCTAAAGAGCCGTAGAACTGTTATGAACATTTCGTTTATTTTTAACATAATTGTTGGCGACGTATGCTCTGGATGCCTAATCAACAATATAACATTTAATGTTCCTCAACGCCCATCACGTCATTTGGTTCCATTATCAGTTCAATTTTTAAGAGCTAATTATGCTAATAGTGATCCGTTAAGAAGGATGTGTATTGAGTTCAACAAGTTTTATAAATTTATTCACTATTCTTCTAGTCACACTGATATTAAAACTAAAATATTAATCTTTTTAAACACATAAGTTTTGTAATTATACCCTTCACCACAGGTGTAAAAGGGTATATATAAGTTTGTCATAACGTTTGTAATGTCCACAATATTGATTTTAGACCCCATAAAGTATATATATTCTGGGTCCATATGAGAAGAGAAGTTGATTTAACGATGTCCGTCTGTCCGTCTTACGTTTGATATGTGTTTTCCGGATAATCCAGACATGATAGCGGCTAGGTTGTTTTACATTTATGTCACATATAGTCCACCATTTCTTGCTATTGAAATTCAGCAAGATCGGTCCACAAATGGCTGAGATATGATCAAAAAACCACGACTGCCTCTAATTTTTTCCAAAAATCCCTTGTTGTTGTTGTATTTTTATTGCTTTTTTCTGTATATCTGGAGAACGGTAAGAGCCACAGTTTCCAAATTGGGTACACACATTTTGGTTGTCAATACACACCACCCTACAAAATGTGGGCGGGATGGGAGAAGTGGGCGTGGTACCTCCCGTACAAAAAAAAGTAAAAATTGTATAAAAACCTTAATTTTAGGGCTGTCATATGTCCTATGGATATGACTTATATACCAAAATATCGGAATTTTTAGTAGAACATATTTTATAAAGAACTCGGGAAAATCGGTTCAGATACAAAAAAGTTATGACCAAAATTATTTTTTTTTTTTTTAAATACCAATTTTCGGTAACCATGGATCTTCCCGAGTCCAAGTTTTATAACACAAATAAATGGTAAATTTCTTGCTCAACACGTCGGTATATAAATCTGTCAAATCGGTTAAAAAATGGCTGAGTTATAATCAAAATACTGAAATCCCAAAAGTTACTCTTTTTTTTTATAATTAAGTTTGTTTTTTTATAATTAAGTTTGCTTAAATATATGTACACATATGTAGGTATATATATATATATATATATATATATATATATATATATATATATATATATATATATATATATATATGCCTAAAAGCCAATTTAATGGAAATGTTATTTTTAAGCACGTTGGTATATAAATCTGCCAAATCGGTTAAAAATGGTTAAGTTATGTGCAAAATACTCCAAAAAAGGACTAAAAACATTAACATTTTTATAAAAACTAAAATTTTACAGCTGTATTATGACCTATTCATACGTTTTAAAAATTGTATAAAAACCTAAATTTTAGGGCTGTCATATGTCCTATGGAAATGACTTATATACCAAAATATCGGAAATTTTAAGTAGAACATATTTTATAAAGAACTCGGGAAAACCGGTTTTTTTTTAAATACCCATTTTCGGTAGCCATGGATCTTCCCGAGTCCAAGTTTTATAACACAAATAAATGGTAAATTTCTTGCTAAACACGTCGGTATATAAATCTGTCAAATCGGTTAAAAAATGGCTGAGTTATAATCAAAATACTGAAATCCCAAAAGTTACTCTTTTTATACCCTTCACCAGAGGTGTAAAAGGGTATATATAAGTTTGTCATTACGTTTGTAATTTCCACAATATTGATTTTAGACCCCATAAAGTATATATATTCTGGGTCCATATGAGAAGAGAAGTTGATTTAACAATGTCCGTCTGTCCGTCTGTCCGTCTTACGCTTGATATGTGTTTTCCGGGAAAACCAGACATGATAGCGGCTAGGTTGTTTTACATTTATGTCACATATAGTCCACCATTTCGTGCTATTGAAATTCAGCAAGATCGGTCCACAAATGACTGAGATATGATCAAAAAACCACGACTGACTCTAATTTTTTCCAAAAATCCCTTGTTGTTGTTGTATTTTTATTGCTTTTTTCTGTATATCTAGAGAACGGTAAGAGCCAAAGTTTCCAAATTGGGTACACACATTTTGGTTGTCAATACACACCACCCTACAAAATGTGGGCGGGATGGGAGAAGTGGGCGTGGTACCTCCCGTACAAAAAAAAGTAAAAATTGTATAAAAACCTTAATTTTAGGGCTGTCATATGTCCTATGGATATGACTTATATACCAAAATATCGGAAATTTTTAGTAGAACATATTTTATAAAGAACTCGGGAAAATCGGTTCAGATACAAAAAAGTTATGACCAAAATTATTTTTTTTTTTTTAAATACCCATTTTCGGTAACTATGGATCTTCCCGAGTCCAAGTTTTATAACACAAATGAATGGTAAATTTCTTGCTCAACACGTCGGTATATAAATCTGTTAAATCGGTTAAAAAATGGCTGAGTTATAATCAAAATACTGAAATCCCAAAAGTTACTCTTTTTTATAATTAAGTTTGTTTTTTATTTTATAATTAAGTTTGTTTTTTTTATAATTAAGTTTGCTTAAATATATGTACAAATATGTAGGTATATATATACATATATGCCTATAAGCCAATTTAATGGAAATATTATTTATAAGCACATTGGTATATAAATCTGCCAAATCGGTTAAAAATGGTTAAGTTATGTGCAAAATACTCCAAAAAAGGACTAAAAACATTAACATTTTTATAAAAACTAAAATTTTAGAGCTGTATTATGACCTATTCATACGTTTTAGATATCAAAATATCGGAAATCTTTAGAAAAACTCGGAATATCGGTAAAAAAAAAAAGTAATGTCAAAAATATAGTTTTTTTTCGTGAACCATAGAACTTCCCGACTACAAGTTTTATCACCAAAGTAAATGGTAATTTTATACTTTAAGATGTCGGCATGACCAAATACTGAAATTCGATCAAAACTTAACGTGCTATATATTAATTAAACTTTTAATATATTTAATAGCACGCAATCATGTGCAAATAATTAAATAAAACTAAACGATATATATTTTATAAATATACATGTATATATACATGTATTTAAATATATATATAAACTTCTGTTCTTTCCAAACCATGGTGAAGGGTATATAAGATTCGGCATAGCCGAATATAGCACTCTTGCTTGTTTTTATATCACATTTGTATATATTTTGTAAAATTAATTTGTATTTAATTAAGAAGTCTGTAAGGATTATATTCCATAGACAAATAAATAAATAAATAAATAAAAAAGGCGAGAGCTTCCAGAATCCGCTCCAGAGTATATTGGTCTCCACCAGTAAACTTCTGAGTTATTTCCTTGGTACTCCACCAGTAAAACATCTGAGTTATATTTGGTTCTCCACCAGTCACATTGAGTTATTAATGGCTCTCCACCAGATAAAACCTTAAATTGAGGTTAAAAACGATTGCATAAAATCAATGGTGACAGCCGCAAAAACCGTAACTCGGTACAGATATACGACGCCAAGCCATTAACCAATGCGGGGTGACACCGCAAAACGCACGAAAAGCAGACAAACAAGAACGACCTGATTTTCCTTTATTAAAAATGAGAACGAGCGCGAACTGCTTCTCCACTCAGAGCAGTTTTACGGGTGATTTGTACTTACATACATCATTATTTCTGGGCATACAAAACATTAAAAAAGCATCATAGATTCGCAGTTGTTCATTTTGGGAATATTGATAAAAAAAATTATTTGTAAAAGGAAAAAATGTATAGTATACATTAGAGCGACTCAAGTTGTATGGAAGCAAAGTTTGTGCTCGATGTACCCTCCTAAAAATGAACCTTGGACTTTTTTAAGATGACATTTTAAATATTTCGGCTCCAGCTTTGACCTCTCGTGAGCTGGACCAGTTTGAAAAAGGGTCTATTTTTGTATGTTTTGTTAATTTGTGAATCTGTTCCCTTACCAACATATACAAATTGATAATCGTAAGAAAGGTTTTTTTAAGACGCGTCCAACTGTATATACAATTTGTCCAAGGACGATCATCCATGTCCTTTTTTCTTACGGATTATCTGTAAAAATAACGGTTTTTGAATTTTTTGTTGGGGGTTGTTTGTAATAAAAGTGCCAAACTAACATATTTTATTCTTTAGTCGATTTAATTAAATATGTGTCTCAGCTTTTTTTGAAATTCGTGCTAGTTCGCGTTTTGACAAAAATGCAATGGGGTGGTAGCCCTTCGTTTTATAGGGCAATATGGGTATCAAATTTTTTCTTTTGCAAAGTACATCATCTTTGTATGTAAATAATTTAGGTTTTTGCTAATTAGATGCATTTTACACGGTGCTCTGGAATATATATAATTGCAATTTTGTAGTAACGCTTATATGACAGCAATTTTAGTTTCTAGACCATGTATGAATGAAAATGGGACTAAAGAAAGAAAAATAGAAATGATCCACGACTTTTTGGCGGCATATTTTTTTCGCAAATAAAAAAAATTCAAGTCGTTTTTTCTTTCTTTAGTCCTATTTTCGTCCAAACATAATCTAGAAACTAAATTCGCTATCATATTAGAGTTACTACAAAATTGCATTTATATATATTCCAGAGCACCTTGAAAAATGCATCTAATTTGCAAAAATCTAAATTATTTACATACAAAGATGATGTACTTGGTAAAAGAAAAAATTTGATACCCATATTGCCCTATATAAAACGAAGGGTTGCCACCCCATTGCATTTTTGTCAAAACGCGAACTAGCACGAATTTCAAAAAAAGCTGAGACACGTATTTAATTAAATCGACTAAAGAATAAAATATGTTTATTTGGCACTTTTATTACAAACAACACCGAACAAAAAATTCAAAAACCGTTATTTTTACAGAAAATCCTTAAAAAAAAGGACATGGACGATCGTCCTTGGACAAATTGTATATACAGTTGGGCGCACCTTAAAAAAACCTTTCTTACGATACCAAATTTGTATATTTTGGTAAGGGAACAGATTCACAAATTAACAAAACATACAAAAATAGACCCTTTTTCAAACTGGTCCAGCTCACAAGAGGTCAAAGCTGGAGCCGAAATATTTAAAATGTCATCTTAAAAAAGTCCAAGGTTTATTTTTAGGAGGGTACATCGAGCACTTTTTTTGGTGAGTCGCTCTAGTATACATATATTTAAAATTTAATTTGTTTTAGTACCAAAACGTAAAACTAATGGAACTAAACCCTAGAATTACCGTATTGGTCGGGGCAGACCAAATTTGTGTTTTCCTTGCAATATTTTTCGAATATAACAAAAAAAAAACAGGGGCATGAGTTCTATAATGATACGTGCTGAATCGAATTAAACTAATTTGGATTCGATTGAAGCAAACTAGTGTAGTGAAATTTTATTTTTATATAAAAGTCTATGAAATTACCCTTTTTGGCCAGAACGAATTCTTGTTTTCTTGCAATATTTTTCAAATAATAAAAAATATCAAAAAAACAGAAACGTGAATTCTATAAATGACTAGCTTAACCCGTGCGCTTCGCTACACTGCTTTAACCACTTCTTCAGTTGAGAGATACTTAATATATGCATCCTATGGGAGGTATTTCCCCCTGTGCCTACCGGCTTTATTTTTATTTTCAAAAGTGTAGCATACCATAAGAGTGACTTTTACAAAGTTTGAACATTCTCACTTAACAGTTCTTAAGATATGCGATATTAAACATTGGTGTCCCATGGGGGGTAACACTTCCCCCGCTGCTATTTTATTTCAGTTTTGGGGCTCTGAAGATCCTACTATCAAAAGTTCAACAAAATCCGTGCAGTGGCTCTTAATTATATTTCTATCTATGAGGGGTACTGCTCCTTCTCTGTCAACCCCGCCCATTTTTATATTGAAATTTAAAGTTAACCATAATAGAGCTTTAACCACGTTTGAAGACTCTCCCTTTAATAGTTCTTCAGTTGAGTGATATTTAATATATGCATCCTATGGGAGGTATTTCCCCCCTGCGCCTACCCGCTTTATTTTTATTTTCAATAGTGTAGTATACCATAAGAGTGACTTCTACAAAGTTTGAACATTCTCACTATAACAGTTCTTAAGATATGCGATATTAAACATTGGTGTCCTTTTGGGGGTAACACTTCCCCCGCTACTATTTTATTTCAGTTTTGGGGCTCTGAAGATCCTACTATCAAAAGTTCAACAAAATGCATGCAGCGGCTCTTAATTATATTTCTATCTATGAGGGGTACTGCTCCTCCCCTGTCAACCCCGCCCATTTTTATATTGAAATTTTCATTTTACCATAATAGTAGCTTTAACCACGTTTGAAGGCTGTCCCTTAAATAGTTCTTCAGTTGAGCTATATTTAATATATGCATCCTATGGGAGGTATTTCCCCCCTGCGCCTACCGCTTTATTTTTATTCTCAATAGAGTAGTATACCATAAGAGTGACTTCTACAAAGTTTGAACATTCTCACTGTAACAGTTCTTAAGATATGCTATATTAAACATTGGCGTCCTATGGGGGGAACCACTTCCCCCGCTACTGTTTTATTTAAATTTTGGGGCTTAGAAGATCCTACTACCAAAAGTTCAACAAAATGCGTGCAGCGGGTCTTAAGATATGCGATATTAAATATTGGCATCCTATGGGGGGTACCAATTCCCCTGCCCCGATTTTGGATTTCAAAATCAACTAACCATCATCACTCCTCCCTGTACCTTCCCTAAAAATTTTATGGCAATCGGTCGAGCCGTTCTCGAGTTATGGAGTGACAATCAAAATGTACACTTCTTTTTATATATATAGATATGTTCTGAATTGAATGAATCAAGTTTGAATCAAATGTGTGGTAGATGCGAAAAAGCAATGTGCAAAATTAAGGACTACATATTCGATGACTTGCATGTAAAATAAAATAATAAAAATATATAATAAATTCGTATAATCTAGCAAATAAAATACGTTCAATAAAAAAAATATATTTATTACCTTTTTATTTAATTGGGTTTTTTAGCTGTTCTAATTGTGGTCTGCCTAGACCAAGAGGAGTGGTAAAAAGTTACAGTTAAGGGTTATGAAGCTTTTGGTTTGAAAATACCACATTCCATGTTCATGATAATTTGTAAACAAAGTATTTATACATAAGTGCTTAAGAATATGTGTTTTGTTCTGTTCCGTGCCGTTCTGTTACGAAATTGTAATAGTTACTTTTTCTGTAGTAACTTATCAGCCAATTACGACAAATTTATTAGATTTGCACCGTTCATTGTTTATTTCAATAACTTTAATGCACATGAATTTGAAGAAACTAAATTTTATGAATTCTTAAAATCAAAAAACAGTTCATTTCAATAAAAATATGTATTTTTTATACCCTTCACCGAAGGAAAGAGGGTATATATAACTTTGTCATTCCGTTTGTATGTTCCACAATATTGATCCTACACCCTATAAAGTATATATATTCTGGGTCCTTATGAAAAGAGAAGTCCAAATCCGGTTGTCCGTCTGTCCGTGTGTATGTTGACATGGGTTTTCCGAAACCCCAGAAATGATGTGGACTAGGTTGATATATATTTATGTCACATATACTCCGTTTAAGTTTGCTATTGAAATTCAGCCAGATCGGTCCAAAAATGACGGAGATATGAGCAAACAACCACGACTACCTCAAAATTTTTCCAAAAATCCCTTGTTGTTGTTGTATTTTTTTTATTTCTGTATATCTTGAGAACGGCAGAAGCCAAAGTTTCCAAATTAGGTATACATATTTAGGTTGCCAATACACACTATCCTACAAAATGTGGGCGGGATTAGAGTAGTAGGCGTGGTACCTCCCGTACAAAAAATTAAAAAATTGTATAAAAGCCTAAATTTTAGGGTTGCCATATGTCCTATGGATATGACTTATATATCAAAATATCTGAACATATTTTATAAAAATCTCGGGAAAATCGGTTCAGATACAAAAAAGTTATGACCAAAATTAAATTTTTTTTTTTTTAAATACCCACTTTCGGGAACCATAGATCTCCCCGAGTCCAAGTTTTATAACTAAAGTAAATGGTAAATTTCTTCTTCAACACTTCGGTATATAAATCTGCCAAATCGGTTAAAAAATGGCTGAGTTATAACCGAAATACTGAATCCCCAAAAATTACTCTTTTTATAATTTACTTTGTTAAAATATATATTTACAAGTTTATATAAATGTTTATATATAAATATAACTTAAGTAAATGGTAAAATTCTTCCTTAACACGTCGCACATAGGAGTTTTTTGCCAATCTAGTCGGACATTACTTTTTGTTTTAGCTTATATTGCTTCTTAAAAGTTATTGAGTGCCCCTAGATCGATGAAACTTGGCAGAAATATGTGATATTGTCAGAGGCAGGTAAACCTCAAAAATAAATAAAATCGGACCAAGGAGGAAAAGGTTCCCCCTAGAAGAACTAATCCAACCTCTGAAAAATGCAATTTTTTTTTAAGTTTTCCAATACTTTTGTTTGGCAAATGCTACTTTTAACGTCGGCGAAAGTTAAAAAGCCTAAAATTAGACCCATGAGATCGCAAAATTACACTTTTCGCCTCCGCCCTCTTTTGAGGGCGGTTACATAAAATAATATTTAAAAAAAAATGTAAATATAAAAAGAAATAGATTACTAACGCCTTAATACTATAAAAATTAAATTTTTGAACTTTTATGGGTAGGGGGAGGTATCCCTCCAAACCCCCCCCCCCTCCCCCGGAACGACCCTGTAAAAAATTTTTTTTTTTTGCTAATTTCCAAAACATATTAATTTTTAAGATTTTATGTGACTTTTATGTATTTTATAGTATTTAATTTATCTGAAAATAATTAATATATTCGAAATTATAACTTATTTATAATAGTAACAGCAAATTTTATTTAAAATAACTTCTCTTTTGCACTAAGATGATGATGAGTGCCATGGTGCTTCTTCGTCTGCTTCTTCAAAATCCTCTTCTGAATCTGAATTCTCTTCAGAGCCAAGTTCAGTTGGAAGCATAAAAGAAATTGCTTCTTTCGTAAAGGGTAATGACTTTTTTTTGGAGTTGGTCTTATACTAGTAATCAGTGGGTCAGAACTGAGCAAAAGTCTATTTATAATATCTTTGTTACACTGAACCCTCGAAAACTTTCTAGCAAAATTCTGCCTGTAAAGCCGAAAATGTTTATTTCGTGCCTCAGACGCTTCTTCTGATAAAAGCCCGATAGGCAACAATGCCTAACTCATTAAAGTTGCGCCATGTATTATACACTTTTTCCATTTTACTCTCAAAGCTTCAAAAAGGTTCTAATAACAATTTTATGCTTTAACCACAATATATATTAAAAAAAACTAAGTACTTAGAGCCCAGATTTGATTTTTTATTATATATTATTTTTGTTGTTAATGATTTTAAAAGTTATGCAAAACAAGTACATTTATTTTGCTCCATAAAATAACGTCATTTAGCGGCCGCACAAGTGGTTAAAACCCGTAACTTACTGTTTCGCACATCCCTTTTTTACACAGGTAATATTAGTCGTAGATGCAATCTATATATATAAAATTGTAACGTTACTGACTCACTGACTGACTGACTCACTGACTCACTGATTCATCATCGCACAGCCTAAACGCCTGAAGCTAGACACTTGAAATTTGGACCAGAGATTGGTCACTCCCCAAATCGATCCACTAAGACGGGATTTTTGGAAATTCGAATGTTTAGGGGGTAAAAAAGGGTAAAAACGGGAAAATTCGGTAACCTTATATCTCCAAAACTAAAAGAGATACAAAAAAAATTTAATACCTATCGTTGTTCTTTAGAAAAATAAGCGGACAGGTGTCTGGTACTTTTTTGAAATTCGGCCCTATTTGGGAGTAAACGGGTAATATCTGAATTATAGTACTTTTTTGACACCCCATCTATCTTTTGAACCAATAAACATAGAAACAAAGTTAATACCACATTCGAAACCTAACAAAAATATACGAATTTTAATTTGGTACTTTTTCGAAATTCGAACATTTAAGGGGTAAAAATCGTAACTATTTTTGGTACTTTTTTTAAAAAACATTTTTCTCCATTTATTGAAATATTCGTACTAAATTATGGGCTGCCACTATTATACTGAAATTTTTTATACTTTAATGGGGGGAAAATAGTACCAAAAAGGGGAAATACGAGAAATTTGATATTTTACTTAACTTTTTGGTTCTACAACTGGTATTTTTTAAATTATCGTTTATGTTGGACCTAAAAACATAAGATTCATCATGCAATGTCCGGAATGGATAAGAATCCATAAGGGGCAGTTTTTGGTACTTTTCTGTTAATTAACTGGTACTTTTTGAATTTCCGTTAGTATTGGACCTATAAAAATAAAATTAAACATGCAATGTCCCGAATGGATGAGAATCTATAAGAGGGAACTTTTTGGTACTTTTTGTTCATTAACTGGTACTTTTTGAATTTACGTTAATATTGGACTTAGAAACATAAAATTCAAAATGAAATGTCCTGAGTGGTTAAGAATCCATAAGGGGAAGTTTTTGGTACTTTTCTGTTAATTAACTGGTACTTTTTGAATTTCCGTTAGTATTGGACCTATAAAAATAAAATTAAACATGCAATGTCCCGAATGGATGAGAGTCTATAAGAGGGAACTTTTTGGTACTTTTTTGTTCATTAACTGGTACTTTTTGAATTTCTGTTAGTATTGGACCTAGAAACATACAATTCAATATGCAATGCCCTGGATGGATGAGAATCTATAAGAGTGAACTTTTTGGTACTTTTTTAATCTTTGACTGGTACTTTTTGAATTTTCGTTGGTATTGGACATAGACAGATAAAATTAAACATGCAAGGTCCTGGGTGGATAAGAATCTAAGAGGAAAGTTTTTGGTACTTTTTTGTTCATTTACTGGTACTTTTTGAATTTCCGTCAGTATTGGACCTAGAAACATAAAATTAAACATGCACGATACTGTGTAAATGAGAATCTTTAAGTGGGATCTTATTGGTACTTTTTTATTCGTTAGCTGGTACTTTTTGAATTTCCGTTAGTATTGGACCCAGAAACATGCAATTAAACATGGAAGGTCTTGAGTGAATGACAATCTGTTAGAGAGATCTTTTTGGTGCTTTTTCGTTTTTTAACTGGTCCTTTTTTTAAATTTTCGCTAATGTTGGTCTAATGAAAATAAAATTAAACGTGCATGGTCCTGAGTGAATGAGAATCTCTAAAAGCGCTTATAGGTACTTTTTAGTTATTAAACTGGTACTTTTTGAATATCCGTTATTATTGGACTTAGAAACATAAAATTCAAGATGCAATGCCCTAAGTGGATAAGAATATATAAGAGGGAAGTTTTTGGTACTTCTTTGTTCTTTAACTGGTACTTTTTGAATTTCCGTTAGTATTGGACCTAGAAACATAAAATTAAACATGCAAGGTCCTGAGTGAATGAAAATCTGTAAGAGGGCTTTTGGTACTATTTTGTTCTTTAACTGGTACCTTTTATATATCCGTATTTATTGGATCTAGAAACATAAAATTAAACATGCAAGCTCCTGAGTGAATGAGAATCTGTAAGAGGGATTTTTTTTTAAATAAACTGGTAATTTTTTTAATTTAATATTTATTTTTGTGCATTAAATAAAAAAGCAAATTGGTGTCTGGTACTTTAACGAAATTCGGTCGTTTTAGGTTGTAAATCTAGCTTTTAAGCCAATACGTATAGAAATAAAAATTAAATAACATTTGTTACTTATCTAAAAAATACAAATGCGAATTTGGTACTTTTTCGAAATTCAAACGTTTCAGGGGTGAAAATTGTACCTATGTATATCGATCCCGCGAACCTCATACCTCCTAAACTAAAAGAGATAAAAAACATCAGCAATTCGCTAACCGTATATTTCCTAAACAAAAAGAGATACAAAAAATTTAATACTAATTATTGTTCATTAAAAAAAATTAACGGAGAGGTGTCTGGTACTTTTTTGAAGGAAGACCTTTTTGGGGTGTAAAAGGGTAAATAAATATTGTATCACATTTTTAGCTTATCTAAAAAATACAAAACAGGTTTGCCCCTTTTTTGAAATTCAAACGTTTAAGGTGTGAAAATCGTTCCTAATTTTGTTACTGTTTTCTCAACATTTTTCTCCATCTCTATATAATATAAATTTGTAAAGTAACTGACGGATTCATCATCGCACATCCTAAACTCTTGAAGCTAAAAAGCTGACTTTTGGACCGAAGGTTGTCCTCTCGCCAAATCGATTCCGCTAACCAAAAAAATCCAAAATTAAAGAGATCCAAAAAATTTAACACTTATTGTTGCCTGGTACTTTTTTGAAAATAAACTTTGGCATAAAAATATGTCCACGAAGAAAAATGAGACGCTAACGAAGTAGCGGGTTAAATGCTAGTACATAGATAAAAACTTTCGACAATTGATTTCTTTTATTCAAATATATCGGATTTCAAGAAAAAACCCAATATTAAATCAAAGTTAGAAAAGATGAAAGGAGATTAAAAAAATAATATTAAAGATCTTAGAATATCCAGCAATAAATTTACAAAATTTTTTAATGGCTACTATTTCGGAATTCTTTTTTAAATCGAAAATTTTGATTAATTATGTTAATCTTTTTATTTCGCTAAAGCCTAAAGTGCTCCATATTAGTTCTGGGATAGCTCAGATTTCACAATCGATATTACCATCGACTGAATGTTTGTACTTGATTAGGAAAAAATTTATTTGTCAGTTTCAGTTAAAAGGGACCTATGGATGAAAAAAATCAATTTTTACTTTTTTGGTGATTCTTAAAATAGACAATACGCTCTTTCTAATACAGCATACCGCAGTTTTCTAACAGCATTACTTTTGTCATAAGTAGGCCTGTTCATCCATTTAGAACGAAAACTTCGTTCGCTTAACTCACATTTAAAACAAAAACTTATTATAAAATGTTGTTTTTGTTTAACATGTTAGTTAAGCGAACGAAGTCTTTTTATACCCTCCACCACAATTAGTTGTGAAGAGGGTCCGTTTGAAACTTTTTTATTATTCATCTCAGACCCCATAAAGTATATATATTCTGGGTCCTTGAGTAATTCTAAGTCGATTTAGCCATGTCCGTCTGTTGAAAACACGCTCACTTTCGAAAAACTCAAAAGAAATAAACAAACTTGCTGTCAAATTGCTTTTAGTTATCCTAAGCAGTTTGGGATTGAAATCCAGTAAAATCGGTTCAGTAGGATCAGAGCTTTGAATCAAAATGTGGAACCACTACATAAAAAAAATTTATAATTTTGTTACAAAAACTAACATAAATGGTGGAATAATGCACAGAATGATATAAGATTTTGCAAAAATTTGTTTTATTTGACTGGAAATCACGCTGTTAAATTTCGTGATGATCCGTCCATAATTTACCCTAAGCCCCATATAAACACTACTCCCGGAAAACAGTTTAGTACGCCTAAAACCGTAAAAAATAACGCTAGCGTAACAAAATTTGGTACGTCACAGTTTTTTAGGACTAGAAATAACACTGTTAAATTTCGTGACGATCGGTCCATAATTTACCTTAGGCCCAATATAAACCCTACTACCGGAAAACAGTTTAGTACGCCTAAAGCCGTAAAAAATAATGCAATCATAACAAATTTTGGCTCGTCACAGTGTTATAGGACTATAAATTATACTGTGAAATTTCGTGAAGATCGGTACATAATTTACCCTAGGCCCCATAGAAACCCTACTCCCGGAAAACAGTTTAGTACACCTAAAACCATAATTAATAATGCTATCATAACAGAAATTGGTACGTCACAGTTTTAAAGGACTAGAAATGAACCCTACTACCGGAAAAAGTTTAGTTGCCTAAAACCATAATTAATAACAAATCGTCACAGTTTAAGATAATAATAACATCATACAGATATTACTCCTTAAACATTCGAACTGTCGGTGGAGGGTATCAAAGATTCGGCACAGCCGAATATAGCACTCTAACTTGTTTTTTTTTAACAATTGTGATTTTTATTGAACTGTTGGTTTTTAATTGAAGTTTCTTGATATTTTAATTAGGCTTAAGTTCATCAAATTTAATTTTCATTTAATTATTTTACCTAGCGCCCATACAAATGCGCTAAAGGAACATGGCATTTGGGACGATAGAGACCACAAGAACAGAACTTAAATAAAAAAAGCGAAGAATAGGACCTTCTACTTCACCTCGTCCCCGTACAAATGTCCTGCGAAATAGGGCAGGGGTAAAAGTTATCCGATTTGGCTGAAATTTTTTCCACATCAGTTTTAGACCATGTGGCACAATATTCCGCCCGGGAGACATCAATATTAATACAAAAAAATTGCTCCATTCATTTAGCTGGCACCCTAATGTATATGCCCTTATTTCTTGTTGCATAAGTATTTCCACTATTTCTCAACTTTTTATAATTATTGTCTTTCATTGTTTCGCATGAACTCTTATTTTTGTACCTATGTTACACTTTCGATAGTTCCGTTCGTAAGATTTTGTTAGACCCCTTTCACACTCGGCAAGTTACTTGCCGACAACAACAAAGTCTTTACACATTTTTTTTCCTTACCCCGACCTTACCGCTGGCGTCTACAAACCAAGAGTTGCGCAAGAGACTTGGGCAAGTAACTTGCCGAGTGTGAAAGTGGTCTTAGTAACTTAAACCTTTCATCCACTGACTAACTCTTTCTAACTGCATTTTAATAACGATAATTTACATAATGATGAGGCTTTGCTTTAATTGTCGATAGTTTTTAACTATAACACAAGCCAACAAGGTCTTGGACTGGAGCAACCAAATATCTTTCCTAGGGTAGTTTGGTGGGCTGAATTCGAATCTGTAATTGGTTTTTCTCTATCACGTTCGAGATACAAAAAATGTTTTAATTAATTTTTTACATAAATAAAATAAATAAAAAAAAACAAGTAAGAAAGTATAGTCGGTCAAGCCCGACCATATGATACCCTACACCACAGTATTTAAAAACACATCATGCTTATGTGTCCATGTAAATATGGATTTATCTATGTTTATAAATTTCATGAAAATCGGTTTGAAAGTTTGTGAGAGGCAGAAATTGCCCCCTGCTTCCCCTTGTGGTCCTATTTTTTTAAAACTGTATAGCTAATGTGTCCCTATAGATATGGATCTTTCTATGAGAGGAAGAAATTTCCCCTATCTTCCCTCGTGGTCCTACGATTCGGCCCACTTTCAATAGGCTTGGTCCTTGTGCCAATAAGAACCTATGACCCAAATTTTAATTAATTACCTCCAAAATTGCGACCTGTACTTTGCGCACAAGGTTACATGGACAGCCAGCCAGCCAGATATTGTGGTGTGGGTATAAAAATATATTGATCAGTTGTGAACACAAAATTAATATGAATACTAAAAAATCGACTAAAATCCAAAAAAGTAAGAACATTTCAAACAACATAAACTTTTAAATCAAAATGGAAAAAATCTCACACATCCCTCAAAAAAAAGCGTGGGGCGCCCATGCCAACCTGAACTCTAAATAATTGTATTAATCGAACCCAGGTTTTTTCACTGTTATTAACAAAAAATTCCCAAGATTATAAGCACGCTTTAATATGTCCTCGCAAATAAAAAGGTGCAGCAAGATGAAACCCTATTTCTGTACTATATTTCTCATTTCTTCTCCGTTTCTTTTGAAAATGCTTATCTTGCTTATTTCTTAAAAAATTATAAAAAATCATAATTAAAAAGATTAATATTTCAATAGCCTAAGAAGACATTTTTAAACACATACACATGTACAATTAGTTTGCAAATATGTACAACGTTTTTTTTAAGTACATGTGTATTATTGAAAAGTAGGGGCCGAAATTTAATGCATCTATAAGTGAAAAATATAAACATGCTTGAAAAATTCAAAATATGCCTCAAAAATTCATAAAATATGCATGTATTATTTAAAGAAAATTGACAACACAAATCCTTATACAGTTTATTTTGTGTATTTGAATTTGTTTTTTAAATTTGGACATAGTACATTATAAAACCGAAATGATTGTGATGATTGCATCACATTAATTAATTCAAACCAATAATTTAAAAAAAGAGTCTTTGCAGTTGCGCTTCACCGTCTCTTCTGGACCTTTAGAATAGTTCTCTTAAAAAAAAAGTGCTGCAGAAATTAAACCTATTCTCGAGGGATTTGATAGCAGGCAAACATTCTCTCTTTCTGGAAACAATTGTAGGTTCTGTGTTCAATCATATTGTTCATTGTCATTTTTGAAAACAAATAATTTACAAAATATTTCTTCGAGTGTTACAATATGTTTGCTTTTGTTAAAAATAAATTGTTTGAATAAAACCAAAAATATGCTTTTTTCGGGAAAAATTTACATAATACATATGGGTATTTCCACAGAAAAGTCTAATTTTTGTCACGTTACGACACCAATCATTTTTAATTGTTTCTCAAAGAATAATGAAAATATTATTTACTTTTTTGCATTTTTTGAAAGAGATGAAAAATTTGAACAACGTGGTTCTAAAATACAAGACTAATTGCTTGGTGTCGCAACGTGACAAAAAGTAGACATTTCTGTGTAATCACCCATATGCCAATGTATCTGATAGGGTATTCATTCGGTTAACCGTCAATCAGTTAACCGATGAATTACCACCCGTTTAACTGATCGGTTAATTTCAAAATGGCTTTTTTCGATTAACGATTAAACCGGTTAATTTCAGTCGTTTAACCGATTAGCCGATGTAACAAAAATTTCAATATTTTGTAGTACAACATATTTTTTTTGTGTTTTTATTTGTTTCGTCTCATATACAAAATGTATGTGTTTTGAAAATAATTTTTTATACCAACAAAGAATGTGTTCAATGACTTCATTTTAACCCATTTTTCGCCGACCGGTGACTAAAATTACAATGTTTTTAAATTTGAGAAAAATGGGTTAAATGTTTGATTGTCAACACCTTTTTTTTTTGTTTCACGTTTCTCATACATACTTATCTTCTCATATCAGTCTTTTAACAGATTTAACCGAAACAATTAGAAGTGTTAAAAATGTTAAAAAACTCTGATGGCATAATGGATTATTTTATATGTTTAGAGAAATCCTGGAAAAGAACTGAGAAATTAGATCTACGATAAGTAAAATAATTTTTTCCTTTAACTATTGAAATAACAAATAAAAATATCTCAGTTTATTTTTTTATATATTTTTATATATTTATATATAAATACATATTTGGGGGATTCACAAGGTAGTCATAAAGTCTTAAAATAATTACAAGAAATATATATCGTCGGCTTAATATGCAAACCGGCTAAATCCACTTTTTATGTAAATTGAGATGTTGATGCCGTGTGGTAGAGAAAGATACGCCTCGTCGACCAGCATGTAGTTTTTCTTTTATTTAAGTCTTGAAGTTTGTAAAACTAACTGTATTTTTAATTTTCTATCAAGCTGCAAATAGGGAAAATAAAAAGTTTTTTGTCTCTCCTGTGAAATATGCTGAAAGTGAGTTAGCAGGTTTGCATAATAAGCCGACGATATAACTGTAGTGGGCTACCGCTTAGATTTCTACTGTACAGTTATGACGAATAAATGGACACAGCATTCAAACTTTTATTTTTATTTATTTAAAACAATTGTAAAATATTATTTCGGATATTATGACGATATGACTTGATAGCACACCTTGTGTATTAATTGAAAAATTGTTTTTTTTTTGCTTTTGCTCGTTTTAGTTCAAGAATTGTTATGTTTGGTATGTTATTGTTTTTTTTTTTTACTAATAAACTCCAAATAATAAACCAATTAATCCGTTTTTTATATTGAAATAACTTAATTTATAAAGAAAACTTGATTAATCGGTTAACCGATCAAAAACAAAATTAACCGATTAAACCAAAACCTCGGTTAATTAATCGAGCGATTAACCGATTAAAGCAAAAGGTCGATTAAATGAATACCCTAGTATCTGATAAAAAATTCATTAACTATAAAATATGAAAAAATATGCACAAAAAATCGATTGCATTTATCAGCAAAAAGTGTGATTTGGCTAATTAAATTTGTATTCACTTACGGCCTCATGCAAAACAATTAATGAGAAATTGAAATGTTCGTTAAAACCGGTTTTACATTTTTTGTTTATCGAACACGTCAAGTTCACATTATTTTTCTGCATAAGTCGGTTAGTAATTAAATGTTCGAGGAAAAGCATGCATTTGCATGTAATTCCACGCCTTATAAATATGTTACAATTCAGTTAAGCTCATATTGCACAGTGGGCCGAAATAAAAAAAATATATTTTAATAAACTATTAATTAATTTAATTAATTTTCATGTTGTAAAATTCCTTTCTTCATAAAAATAATTTAATGAAAATTAAATTTAATGAACTTAAGCCTAATTAAAAATATTAAAAATTTGGATTAAAAACCATGAATAGTTCAATAAAATAACCACAATACTAATAATTTTAATAAACTTGCAATTTCTACACGTTGTTTCTTAAAACAAGAAAATCCAAAATCTAAAAATAATTTCTTGATTTTAACTTATTTCGTCGTATTTAGTAAAATTTTCTTAAATAAAGAAACACTTTGCTTAAACCAAGCCACACATATACAAATTAAGAATAAGCAATTTTTAGCTTGGACGAAAATCATGCAAAATTTTCCAGGTTTTAGCCTTATTTATTTAATATTCCTTTCCGCGTATACGGTTTAATCGTAACTTTTGAAAAAACTTTTTGCCTAATTATTTTTCTGTGCCACAGTGTAAATTACTCTTAAAAATATTCTCTCAGTCATATAAAACCACAAGATACTTGCACAATTTTTGTTTTTGTATGCTCCCTGTCCAATAAAGAGTTAAAACAATTGAATGAATGAATGAATGGACTCCACAATTATAAAAACGATCTGTATTAAATCAGTATAAAATGCGAAATCAGAAGTTAAACAACAGAGAATACAAAAAAAACCTATTTTAAAATATCAAATTAAAAAGAAAAAATTCTGTATAATTTTTTTTAACTACATAAATAAATAAAGAATCTTTTAAAATAATATAAAAAGTGAAAAAAAAGCCGGAAAACAGATGTGTTTCTATGAATGCTCAAAACGATTCTTAATCATTTAGCAAAGAAAATTTTAATGAATGTTATAAAAAGTGCACAGCCCCTTCTCCACAAACTGTATCTGAAACATAAAATGCAGCAGCTTCAATTTTATTCGGTACGAGTGCTCAAAATGTTCTGGAATATTTTTTTTTTTTTATAAAAACATGAAAATAATTAAGTTCAAATTAGAAACAAATCATGGTTGTATTGTTTTCTTAATATTTGGTGATAAGAAAATGATTTGAAGTAGGTACATATGTACATCAGAGTTCTAGCTAGAATTGTACAAGAAAATTAAAATGATGTGTACCAAGAATTTTGTTTATGTTCCGGCAATACGTGTATTAAGATGTCAAGGCGTTATTAAAAATAATTAAAGTATCAATGCTATTTCCCACGTTTGAATAATTTGTAGAAATTGAAAATATATGGAAAAATGTAATACAATTGAACTTAAAAATATAGCACCCTCTGCGTTCGTACGCATATGGATTTATTTACTGCCAGGCCCACAATGTCGACAAGAACATTTCTTTCGCATATTTATGTATATTGAAAACAAAAATTAAAATTAGTTTTTGTTTTTAATATACATAAATATACGGAACACACAAAACACAAAAAAAAAAAAAAATTGTCGAGAGCTTATATCTCTGACATTTTGACAAAACATCTTAATAAAAAAGTTGAAACAAAATTTTGTTAATAATACGAATATTCATTAAAAAACATTGTTGTTTACGTTTTTAAAATTTTGTATTATAAACGAAATTTTTCTTTAATTTGATAAAAATTATTTTTTTCACCGAGTTTTTTCTTAAAGACCTTTTTTCTATCTTATCTTGACTTAAGATGTTTTGTCAAACTGCCACAGATGTGTATGCAATATTATTTATCTTTAAACAGGGAAAATAAAATAACTCGTTTATAGCACTGTGTGCAATTTTTTAAAGCGGCCCATACACTTGCAATATTATTGTATATGATATTCGCCATCTTATTTCCATTTTGTCCTATATTATGCAATAAGTCGCACAATGGTTTCAATTTAAATATTGTTCAACTTTCATTCAATAAAAAGGTGAACATTACCTATAGGAATAACATAAACAGCATTGTCCAATGTTGCCAACACATTTTGCTTACATACACATTGGCGATATAATTGAACAATACGTAAAAATGAAAAATTTTATTGCAAGTGTATGAGTCGCTTAAGTCATGGAAAAATAACCATATACGGACACCACTATGTGATAAAATACCAAACAAGTTAGAGTGCTATAATCGGCTGTGCCGAATCTTTGATACCCTCCACCGACAGTTCGAATGTTTAAGGAGTAATAATATGTATCTGTATGATGTTATTATTATCTTAAACTGTGACGATTTGTTATTAATTATGGTTTTAGAAGACTAAACTTTTTCCGGTAGTAGGGTTTATATGGGGCCTAGGGTAAATTATGGACCGATCATCACGAAATTCCACAGCGTCATTTCTAGTCCTTAAAACTGTGACGTACCAATTTCTGTTATGATAGTATTATTAATTATGGTTTTAGGTGTACTAAACTGTTTTCCGGGAGTAGAGTTTCTATGGGGCCTAGGGTAAATTATGCACCGATCGTCACAAAATTTCACAGTATCATTTATAGTCCTATAAAACTGTGACGAGCCAAATTTTGTTACGCTAGCGTTATTTTTTACGGTTTTAGGCGTACTAAACTGTTTTCCGGGAGTATTGTTTATATGGGGCTTAGCGTAAATTATGGACGGATCTTCACGAAATTTAAGAGCGTGATTTCCAGTCAAATAAAACAAATTTTATTTGGAATAATAGAAGGTATAGAATTACCCATAGGTCCCATATAAACCTACTCTCCAAAATTCCCTTTAATAGGAACAAAACTAATATCGATGTTGATATTTAGATAATATCTGTGGCATTTTAACAAAACATCTTAAGTCAAATTTAAAAAATTGTTTTGTTTACGTTTTTAAAATTTTGTATTCACCTCAAGTGGAAAAGGGTATATGTATATAAGTTTGTCATTTCGTTTGTAATTTCTACAATATTCATCTAAGACCCTATAAAGTATATATATTCTGGGTCCCTATGAGGAGAGAAGTTGATTTAACGATGTCCGTCCGTCTGCCCGTCTTACGTTTGATATGTGTTTTCCGGAGACTCCATACAGAAAAAATTCTCCAAAATTGTTCACCAATTAAAGCATTAATCAAAAATAAAATCAGTTTTAATTAAAAATTTAATCAAGTGAATTAAACGTTTAATCAAGTAAATTAAATGTTCAATTAATACTATTAACTTGCTTAATTGATACTATTAATTTGTTTACTGGTGCAAATTTAATTAATTTTTTAATTAATATCACAAATTTTTTAATTGAAATAAATTTTTATTTTTTTCTGTGCAGACATGATAGCGGCTAGGTTGTTTTACATTTATGTCACATATAGTCCACCATTTCGTGCTATTGAAATTCAGCAAGGTCGGTCCACAAATGGCTGAGATATGACCAAAAAACCACGACTGCCTCTAATTTTTTCCAAAAATCCCTTGTTGTTGTATATTTATTGCTTTTTTCTGTATATCTGAAGAACGGCAAGAGCCAAAGTTTCCAAATTAGGTGCAAACATTCAAGTTATAAATACACACCAACCCACAAAATGTGGGCGGGGTTGGAGAAGTGGGCGTGGTACCTCCCATACAAAAAATTTCAAAAATGTTATAATAACCTGAAGTTTTTGACTGTAATATGACCTATGGTTACGCCTTATATATCAAGAGATCGGAAATTTTTAGTAGAAAATATTTTCTCAAAAACTCGAGAAGATCGGTTCAAATACGAAAAAGTTATGACCAAAATATTAATTTTTTTTTGAAAAATATCCATTTTCGGGAACCATAGATCTTGCCGAGTCCAAGTTTTATAACCCAACTGTCAAAATCGGTTATAAAATGGCTGAGTTATAATCAAAATACTGAAATCCCAAAAATTACTCTTTTTATATCCTTCACCTCAGGTGGAAAAGGGTATATGAGGAGTATAGATGCAAAGACTTGAATGCCCACATTTATAGTTTTCGTAAAAAATTGTAAAAACCTCTAGTTCAAAGTATATTCATATTTATGTATTGTATATCATGCTATTCAGTAAATAAGAATATGATGAAGATATGACGCAAGTTTCAACCAAATCGATATAGCGGTTTGCTGGCAATTATAATAATAAATTTGGAGATTGCTGTGTTTGCTTTAATCAAATGGAAATTGCTGATTTTTTAGCATGGGCAATAGGGTGGGTCGAAAAAAAAAGTTGTGCCAGTCACCCCCTAGAATGAAAGATATGTCAATGAAGTTTCTAAAACAGGAAAAAATTTTTTTTTGCCACGCCCCAAAATACAGCACTTTTGGTTTTTTATAGGTAGCGCTGCCATTTAAAGTCCGATCTTATCATATCATATATCGTTGTTCATGGCTTGATAGTGGCTTCATTTTTGTCTTTGGTGACTTTTCAATCCGACCTGAAATTCTGGGCGCCACTTATGCCATCTCGGATCCTTCCCCCAAGTGTCCAATTTTTTTACGGTCCAAGAAAGTCCTTGTAAAACTACGTATGTATAGATTTTAATATGCTCACTTTTATGACACGCCTCCAAATTAAGCCCTTTTGTTCTTTTTCACATACAAACTACATTAAACCAAGTAGAAGCCAATACAAACCAAAAAAATTTTCATCAGTCACGCCCTAGAATAAAAGGTATATTTATTAAGTTTAAAGAACTTAAAAAAAATTGTTTTTGCCACGCCCTAAATTACTGCCCTATTCGTTTTATATATACAGCATCGTAATTTAAAGTCCAATCTCATCGTATCGTATGTCATTGTTAATGGCTAGAATGTGCCTTTATTTTCGTATTTAATGCTTTTTTAATTTAACTTAAAATTCTAGATGGCAATTATGATATCTCGGATCCTTTCTCTCTGATGTCTAATTTTTTCACTTGCTAAGAAAGTCCTTTTAAAACTTAGTATATCTAGCTTTTAATATACATACTCGCCATGCTCCAATTTGAGTCACCTTGAGTCTAGCTAAGATTTACATACACCGACTGCCCAATTTATAATTTTTCGCATATATGTTTTGAGGCATTCATTTTTATGCATTTAAATTATTTTGCATTTTTTCATTTTTAGAACTCTGCAGTTTCTTTATATTTTTTTAGTTCTTGTTTTAACTCTGTATCATGGTCTCATATATAACATTATGTTTGCTTTTACAAATGTCTTAATTAAGATTTTTAATTTGTAGTATTTAAATAAATAAAAAATACGGAAAAACAGTGCC
Organism: Pollenia angustigena; assembly: GCA_930367215.1. Lineage (NCBI taxonomy): Eukaryota > Metazoa > Arthropoda > Insecta > Diptera > Polleniidae > Pollenia > Pollenia angustigena. Next base: position 203,952,757 of record OV884060.1, read on the forward strand.
AGAAGAGTTTCACAGTCCAGAAAAAAAAAATGGCACGAAAAATGGCACAAAATATCAAAACTGGCAAAAAAAAAAACGCTAGTAGTTCAGATGGAGAAAGCTTGTCAATAAATTCATCCGTCTCACTTTCATTAAAATATAAGTAGTCCACTTGAAAACACCGCTTAGTTAAAAAAAAAACCAAAGGCTAAGAAACAGCTTTTAAAAATTGAAATTACAAGCCATAGAGAGTGGTTTTCAGGATTATTGAATAATTAAACAAAAATTGCGCGTAACTTACAGAGTTTTGTACGAGATTGATAATGGCTTAGGGAACCATTAAAAAAAATAAAAAAAAGAGGCTTTTACAGAATTTTTATTTTGCTATATGTCTAAAACAAAAAGGGCTGTAATTTAGGGCGTGGCAAAAATTTTTTTTTAAGTTCTTAAAACTTAATAAATATACCTTTTATTCTAGGGCGTGACTGATGAAAATTTGTTTGGTTTGTATTGGCTTCTACTTGGCTTAATGTAGTTTGTATGTGAAAAAGAAAAAAGGGGCTTAATTTGGAGGCGTGTCATAAAAGTGAGCATATTAAAATCTATACATACGTAGTTTTATAAGGACTTTCTTGGACCGTAAAAAAATCGGACATTTGGGGGAAGGATCCGAGATGGCAAAAGTGGCGCCCATAATTTCAGGTCGGATTGCAAAGTCACCAAAGACAAAAATGAAGCCACTATCAAGCCATGAACAACGATATGCGATATGATGAGATCGGACTTTAAATGGCAGCGCTATATATAAAAAACCAAAAGTGCTGTATTTTAGGGCGTGGCAAAAAAAAAATTTTTCCTGTTTTAGAAACGTCACTGACATATCTTTCATTCTAGGGGGTGACTGGCACAACTTTTTTTTTTTGTATGGAGGTCGACCCGGTCTAATGGGCAAGTACTTAAAAAAATCAGTAGTTACAAAATTCTTAAACTTAACAAAGGCTTAATTTTTTCTTGATTGATTTGGAGGAACTTCATAACAACTTAGCTCCATAATTACGACTAATGACAAAGTTATAAAATGAACAATAAAACTAACTGTTTCATATAAAAAATAATTTGTTATATTTTTTAATTTTTTTTTTTAGTTTTGTTTTGCAAAAAAGAAACAAAATAAAAAAAATAGCATGTATATTCGAAAATAGTTGAGAGAAACTGTGATCATTGCAAAAACGAAAATCTCCAATGGACATTGCCGTTTTTGCATAAATTCTTAATTTTTGAACATACTTTTTATGGGGTAAAAGTGTTTCTGGTAATGTAATATTCACTAATTGAAAGCATTCATTAAATACAACTAAGAGGTATTATTAGTTATGTTTGTGAAAAAAGTGGACATTGCAGTCTTTGCATCTATACCCCTCATATATAAGTTTGTCATTCCGTTTGTAATTTCTACAATATTGATCTAATACCCTATAAAGTATACCTATATATATTCTGGGTCCTTATGAGGAGAGAACTTGATTTAACCATGTGATGTCCCTCAACCCCCCCTTTCAATTGTTTACATATACTAGCATAATGCCCAATATGATTTTCGTTATCACCCTTCTTTATTATTTCATCTATTTAACGAAATAATTTTTACAAATAGTAACTAGGAATTTTTGTGTTTTTTTGCTACTTAAAAACTCGCCAAAAAAGATAAAAGAAAACAAACACACATACATACATGGCACAAACTATTTTGGTTAATATATTTCCCAACTTTGCTATTGCGGAGAACAAAAACATCAAAAGTAATTACAACTCAACTGTGTTGAATTTTGTGAACAGTAAACGTGCCATATTTCTTCATGGTTCAGTTGTCTAGGGGGGTGTGTTAAGTTAGAAACTGAGAGTTCTCTGGTTCGAATCTTGGTTTTTTCAAAAGAAAATTTTTTTTTTTATGTTCTAAAAACGATTTAAAAAAATATTTACCAGTTTTCGCTTTTTAAATTTTATTTATAATGAAGTTTTAAGTATTTTAATTATGTATGTATATGTAACAATTATTTAGTTTTTGTCTAGTTGCTCAGTATTCTGCTCGCACAATGGTGAAGGGTATATAAGATTCGGCACAGCCGAATATAGCACTCTTACTTGTTTTTTTTTGCTATCTTATCTCGACTTAAGATGGTTTATCAAAATGCCACAGATACGTATTGATTTGGCACATAGAACTCTTCTATGAATCTTTACCTTACAACATAATTTTGTTTTAACTAGTCCATGCTTGGCCATGGGCCCCAAATTGAATACACTCACAAAAATGTTCCTTTATACACTGTGGGAATCAAATGGTCGGGCTTGACCGACAATACATTGTAACCTTAAACTTGTAATATTTTTTAAGTTGAGGCTGAAAAGTTTTTGAATGCAAAACTTTGTTTAATAAACATATTTAAAAAATAAAACAAATTTCGCATATCGTCATTAAAAAAGTGTATAGATTGCACAAAAATGCGACAGTAAGTATTTAAATTACAATTCAGTTGAGTTTAATATCATTTTGAACGATCAGAATTTAAACATTAAGGGTCCTCATGATATCGTTTATAAGTCTCGTAATCTGTGCAAACTGTGCATTCTTACGCCCTCGTAAATGAACTGTCAAAAATTGTATGAGAATTTATTTACACCAACTGCTTAAATGTGCCCAACAATTTTGACTCGTAAACTTGCGCGATTCAATTGTGCATTTATACAAACAAACTTTTTTAATGCTTACCGCCGTTTTCAATGAAAACTTCAAGTGTTAATAAATCACAAGCAATAAATTCTTGCAATAATATAAGCATATTAGTCTTTTGGCTTTCTTTATGCATGTTTAAAAACACATTTCATTTTTTATTCACAAATTTCAACTTTTTTATTATATTTTTAATTTTTTTTTTACATACATATTATATTGTTACGAAAGTTAAATTATCTAAGAATTATTTATAGTTATAAGTTATCTTGTAAGTTATAGTTTTATGTTACTTAAAATTGTCATGTATAATTTTCAACACAACTGTTATTTTAAAATAATTCCTATATAAATTTCCCAGTCAATTCTAGAAATGGTTATAGAACATAATAAATAGTTTTTACGGGAAGGTTCAGGAAAAATCTAGAAATAATTATGAAATATAAAAAGGGGTGACTCATATAAAATTAGTTTACCCTGCCTTTACACATGCAAGTAATTACTTGCAAGTAGTAAATACGTATTATCAACGAAAAAGTCGAAGTAGCTTGAGTGTTTACACAGTCAGTTGTAAGTTCATTTTTCAAATGTTCTCGAAGCGAATACATCCTATAAAAAAAACTTTGTTGTTCGGTTTAACAACATTACCATGTTAAAAATATTAACAAGTTATAACAAAATATATTTAATAATTCCTTCTTTATTTAATTTTCGGTCCATCTTGATGAAAAAATTATGTTTATTTTATAAAATTTCTGACTCCAGTACTGCCGTAGTGGCGATTTCATAATATTACTGAGAAAATATTTTCATTAACAATTTGTTTTTCAAAATTCTTGAAATTTATGATAAAATTACCATTGAGATGGGTTGTTGTACACTGAAAGAATTTTCTTCGCAATACTAACGAATTTTGACATTAATCCCATGAAAAATTACATTATAAAGGAACCTATGCAGCGCTTCGTTGGATCAATGAAACCTGTTTCATTAAAAGGACTTAATGAAACATTACATCAGATCCATGAATATTATTCATTGGATTAATACTTTCAATAAAGTAAAATTTTTTTATTTTTTTTATTTTTTTTTAATTACTTTTTTTCTTTTTTCTTATTTTATTTTACTTTATTTTATTTTATTTTTTATTTTTTTTCTGTCTCTGGTGGGATTCGAACATGCAACCTCGGTGCTGATAGACTAGCTCACTACCAGCTAGTCTACAGGGGCAGTGTAGTTTTTGTATGAAAAAACTATGTTTTGTTCTCAATTAAGACCGTAAATATGAGATTAAATTGTCCATAATAACAATAACAACGTTGATTGAAAGTGGATTGAAGGTATCTGTTTCATTACTATAATGACATTTTTATTGTCATAATGAAAATTTAAATTTATGAAGGAAATTATTGAAATATGTTGTTTTTATAAAAAAAATTTTTGATTTCATAAATTTAATGGCATACATGTAACATTAGATGTATGAAATTATTAAATCTTACATTTTTTAAATAACAATTAAACATTTTTTAAGGAAACTATAATTTTGTATTAATTTATGAATATAGTTATGTTTGTTTATTGATTTTTTGTGTTCCCAATTAAAATTTTTTGTTTTACTTAGACAAACTTAAGTTTTCATATATCCAATGAAAATTTTTAACGTAATTACGAAATCTAATGAAGCGATTTTAACGAAAATACTTCATCAAACCTATGTAATTTCATTTAGACAATGAAAATTTTCATTTACCCAAGGAAAACTTTTTTATGAAAATGATTCATTAAATATATGAAGCATTTTTCTTTCAGTGTATAGTTGTTCTCTTTTTTACGTGTTATTTTTTATAAATACACAGAAAATCCGCTATAAACATAACTTGTATATTACTAAGTACTAGTAAATTGATACAAAAGTCATCCATGGTTACACTGTTTCTTCATTTGTCATTTTACTTGCTGCAAGTGTCAAAAATTTACTTGCAAGCCAAATCTCTGCAAGTACGAAAAATGTGATGGTGTTAGTAAAAATGTGTGATTGTATTGAGTTTTTCGAACTTGCACTTGCAAGTGTAAACCCTAGGTTAGTCTGTTTTGAAAAACGGTTCTGTTCGTAACTAACAATTGTGAACAAAATAATTAATTTCAATAAAGTTTGTTAAGTTGAAGAAGTGTGTGTACTTATTTTTTTATTTGCAATTAAAAGAACTCAACGGTTTATTATAAAGGGAGTAAACCGAACGCGTTTATTAAAGGAAAAACGTAACAATATATATTTTTTATTGACGTTTCAGTTTGAAATGACTTTAATTCTTAAAATTACACAAAAATTAAAAAGGAGCTTCATGAAACGAGTCTCGCAAGTTTACCGATTTGCACAAATGGCAATTTTAAGCGATATCATGAATACCCTTATTGTATTTCATTCAAAATCTTATGTATTCGAACATTAAAGGTCTATTTACACTCATACGTTCCGTATCAGTTTCATTCAGTTTCAGTGATAAATGAAATTTCGTTGCCGTTTTTTTCTTGAAATTTTACTAACATTGACTTGTTACAACGGATGAGTGTAAATAAGCATTCGATTTTTAACTTAAGCTTCGTACAGACGATGGCCAGATCTTACAACAATGTAAGCAGGCGTTGCCAACAGCAAAATTTTTCTGACAATGGTCCATTGTCAGATGCATTAATTTTGCACATCTGCAAATACAAATGAGCTTACAATGTTCACACAGTTGTAAGACATTTTAGCCAATTTTAATGCAATTTAAGCAACGCTGCTTACCAATATTGTCAGATCTGACCATCGTCTGTACGAAGCTTTATACTTAACGGACACGGCATTAAAACAAAACTGCTACTCATCGTCCAGACTTGCAATTTCGTCTAGATTCTAGACTGTGTGCTATATCAAAGTTTTAACAAAAACAACAACAATAAACAGTAAGTTTATTTTTTCTTACATTCCCCACTACAATTGGTTGGAATTCTTGCAACATTAATTGTAGTTGTAAGAAGGTAAAGAAAAAACAAAATAAAAACAAAAAACAACTTGCTTTTTTTTGCTATCGCAAAAAATAAAGCTGTAGCCAGCTTAGTTTTCCTTACCGTGCACTAGCCAGTTTATTATCAAAGTAATTTTTATGGGAATACAAAATTTTTAATTTTCAAGATTTTGTTTGTCGTGCTTAATTCCCAATTATTATTCTTGATAAAAACACTGAAATTTATTGTTGAAGGGATAAGCTATTCCTATGCGCATTTCACTTGTTGCTTAGACCAGATCGTTAGGAAACTTCGTCCAAAGCTTTTAGAAAAACTAAAGATATTGAACAAATAGAACTGTTAAGCGAATGAGAATTATAAGCAACGGTTTTACTTATAACAATATCAAAGTTTTAACAAAAACAACAACAATAAGGCCGTAAAATATGAACAAGGGCTAAGCTAGCAAAACCCTATACAACATTTTCAATAAAGACTAAAAATATATTGAAGAAAAATACCCATAACTGCCCGGAGTCGCCTAGGGGGATAAAATGTATGACCGAGATCAATTACTTTTTTGTCCTCAACATTTTCTCAAAACATACTTATGGCCATTTTCTCAATGTATCGACAAACTGTCTGTTACTTAATGTCAACATAAATTTATTGGACCGATAAACTGTCTGTTAACGATTTTGGGTTTCTTAATACACCGACAAAAAACATTGTTTTTAGCTGACAACGCCACTCAAAATACATGTAAAAGTTGGGAGTCAGCTGATTGAATTTATCTGTACGGCAAATAAAAGGAAAATAAATAAAGGAAATTTTATTTCGTATTTTCAGTTTTTTTTTTAGTAATTTCAATAAACTAAACCGTTTTTAAGTTACGCGGATATATGTTGTTCAACCTCCTTTATTTTCGAAATAACGGTATATTTCGAAAACAAGGGCTAACCTTAAAAAAGCGGTTAGCACCACTGGATTCAGCTTACCCGAATTAGGTTAAAACGCCAGGTGTCCAGCTTGTCGGTTTTTTTTAAATATATAATAAAAATGTTTTTCAACAAAATTAAAGATAAGTGATTCATAGAATCGCCCTATGCTCCAATGGGAGTTAGAGGAACACATATATATATATATATATTCATAGAAAATCATTCATGTAAAAATCACTTAAAAAATTATTCGGTATTTATACCCACACCAATAGTGGAGAGGGTATTATGCATTTGTGCTGATGTGTGTAACACTTTAAAATATTGGTCCTATACCCACATTAAAGTATACCGATCGACTCAGAATCACTTTCTGAGTCGAACTGGCTGGCAGGCTGGCTTGCTGTCCATGTAACTTTGTGCGCAACGTACAGGTCGCAATTTTGGAGATAACTTGATTTAAATTTGGAACATAGGTTACTATTGGCACAAGGACAAAGCCTATTGAAAATTGTTCGAATCGTAGGACCACGAGGGAAGATAGGGTGAAATTCCTCTCAGAAACAATCCAACCGATTTTAACGAAATTTAAAACGGACACATAAGCTATAGTTTTTCAAAAATAGGACTACAAGGGGAGGTAGGGGGCAATTTATGCCTCTCACAAACTTTAAAACCGATTTTAATGAAGTTTATAAACATAGATAAATCTATATTTATATGGACACATAAGCATGTGTTTTTAAATACTGTGGGGTAGGGTATCATATCGTCGGGCTTGACCGACTATACTTTCTTACATGTTTTTAATTTATTTTGTTTTATAAGAGATTAGGGAAAGACTTGTTAACATCTTTTCTACAAAATTATTCTTTTCTAAGTTATTTAACATAAAATCAGATTTTAAAAATTTGGCGGGCGTGAGGAGCGGCTTAGCCTTCGCCGATCGTCTTAATTTTTTCTTTTGGCGTTGTTTTTTATCAATACCCACCAAATTTGTGGGTAAGACCTAAAGAAATCCAACTTTTGATTTTAAGGGTCACCCTAATGTACATACATCACGTACGAATTTCCCATATAGTGGAAAAGAATTGTACGCTAACTCTATTTAATTAGTCATTGGGAAACCAATGAACTTTTGATGATCGAATAGTTTTAAAGTCTGAGTTCATAAGGCTCATGTCTTATTGACAAGATTCTTCCTTTTTCTTCTTTGAACATGAGTTGTCGTTGTTCAAATCATGGTAGAATAATATAAGTTATATTCATTAGAAATTTTGTTCTCAATTAGAAAACCCATAGAATGTCAAATTTATTTAAAACAAAAGAAAATGCAAAAATGTAAAATAAATTTAAAAAAAATTCAAACAAAAATTTAAAAATTAAATTAAAAAAAAGTTACTAATACATATAATTTTTTAAATCAGACAAAAAAATTCCTAAAAAATGTTGCATTTGCAATTGTTCTCTTGAAAAATTGGGAATTTAGCACGTCATACGGAAATCGTATTAATAACAAACTCTGCATTTCCGAAAATAACTTTGATAATATAATTGCATGTGCCCGTGCATAAAACTGAATTGGCAAATAGGTTTTTTTTTTATTGTTTTCTTACGAGGACAGTAGAATGAAGCAGTTTGTTTTTTTTTAATTTTGTTTTTTCTTTTAACCCACTTACAACTACAATTCGAGTCGGAAAGAACCCAACCAATTGTAGGAGGATGTAAGAAAAGATAAACTCACTGTTATTGTTACAAGTAAGACTTAGAGTGTTTGTAATTCTTATTCGCTTTAGGGTTTTATTTGATTAATATTTTTCGCTTTTCTAAAATCTTTAGAAAAGGTTTCCTGATGAGCTGGCCTAAGCAACCCGTGAAATGCGCATAGAGGCTAGCTTTCCCTCGACAATAAATTTCAGTGTATTTATCATATCGCACCTGTTCAACAATACTGTATTAACTCAAAATTTTTAGTTTTTCACTTTTTGGAAATAGTCGACAGGTATTATTCATATCTACCCACTGTAAAAATATCGACCTATTTTTCCACCTTTTTGTAAAGAAATGGTTGGCTTAAAAATATTTTTTCATATGCCTTTCATATTAAATTAAAAATTGTTTTGCTTCTACTGAAAATTTTAAAATTTTATGTTAGTACAGTATTGTTGAACAAGTGCGATGTATGAAAAATTGGGAATTTAGCACGTCATGCGGAAATCGTATTAAAAAAAAAAGATAAATTTTATACATGTCCCGAAAATAAAACGAAATTGTGGAGTGTTCATGCGGTGTTGATAAAAAAAAAACATTCAAAAATCTGTATGTTTCATTTTGAAAACACAGATTTTTTTATCTGAATCAAAAACCAAAACGTGCCTGTTTGATGCGCTGTGCTTATGCATCTGTGTACTCGTTTCTTTTCCCCTCGTCCTTCTCGCCTATAAAGTAGCAATCTTGTCAATAAGACATGAGTCGTATGAACACAGACAAAGAAATACCAACTTTTCAAAATTTATGAAAGCTAAAGCTTATTCCCACAAAATCACTTGTATGAGGGCTGAGTTATCTCATAACATCATTTTTCCAAATTTTAGTTTTTTTTTAAATTTTCTTTAAAATTAGATCAGCTAAGAAAATTACTTTATTTCATTGGATAATTATTCATTCCATAAAGCGAATTTCGTACTATAATTACGAAAATATTAATTACTATTAAACTATTAATTTTTCTTCTAGATATTTAAACAACCATTTTGCTGGTTTAAATGGATAATTCTAGTAACAAGTCTTATTGACCTGACAAACGGAATAAAGATTCTTGGCCTATTTCCGCATGCTAGTGAAAGTCATTTTGTGGCCATGAGAACATTTATAATGGAATTGGCCAAAAGAGAACATAATATAACATTATATAGTAGTCATCGTTTAGATGATCGTTTGGATAATTTAAAGGAAAATATTATAGAGCCAGAATTTCAATTTTGGAAAGAAGGTAAGAACAATTTCTTCAGGCATTTATATTCGAATTTTAAAAACATGTAATTTAGTACAAAAACAGGCCGGAGTCAAGGATCTACAGGCTTTAAGTGCCATAAATAAAGAGAATTTGAATAGATATTTAGCGGCCGCTGGTCACTCTTTAATGGATTACTTTTTTACAAATTACCGAATGCAGGACTTATTAAAAACATCACCCGATGACTTTGATTATGATATAATTATTGTGGATCTCTTCTATTCGGAAGCTTTATTAGCTTTGGGCTACTATTTCGGAGTGCCAGTTATTGGTTTTGTAAACACAGACTTTGCAAACTATATGGAGCAAATTGCGGATATGATGGTGCCTGCTGCTTGTTTGCCTTATGATTTGGAAAATTATGACAAAAATTTGGGCTTTTGGCAGAGATTGAATAATATTAAATCTTGTCTCGCTCGAAGGCAAAGTTTTATTGATGACCATTATGGTAAACAGGAAAAACTCATTAAAAAACATTTTAAGCAACTTCAGGGTATGTTGAGCGATATTAATGTCTAATAAAGTAAATCTTTGCTTATTTATGTATATGTACATATTTATATATATATTTTTTCTTAATAGGCAAAATCCCCTCAATAATGGATCTTCAGGCAAACCTTGCTTTATTATTGGTCAACAACTATTATCCTTTGACTATTCCAAAGCCGTTGCTTGCCAATATTATACAAGTGGGTGGTTTGCATATTAGAGCTCCTAAAGAATTGCCCTGGCATATCAGACGTTTCCTGGATGAAGCCCGCTTTGGTGCTATATACATGAATTTGGGAGATGAAAAACTTTGTGCGGACATACCCAAAAATAAACTTGATGTACTTTTTGACGTTTTGGGTAAACGCCAAGAACGCATTCTATGGACTTGCCATGATATTCAAAAAATGGAAGGTCTTCCCAAAAATATGATGATCCAACACTTAGTACCCCAAACTGATATACTGGCTCATCCCCATTTACGATTATTTATGATGAATGGCGATATTATGGGCTTGCAAGAAGGCATAGTACGTCATGTTCCTTTGCTGGGCATACCCTTATTCGAAAACGAATTGAAGAATATACAACTGGCGGAAAAACTACAAATTGGTTTGCGTGTGGACTACAACAATCTTACAGAAACTTCACTAAACTGGGCTTTGGAGACTATCCTAAACAAGGAGTTCTATGTTCTTAACATTCGAGATGTTTCGAAAGCTTATCGTGATAGACCTTTAGGTGGATTAGCTGGCGCCATCTTTTGGCTAGATTACATTGATCGCTATGGTAGTGGTCCGTTAAAAACCCAGGTTCTGGGAATACCCTTAAGCCAGTTGCATTTATCAGACTTGAGATTTTATTATTATCTTATGTCACTTGTAGTTTTAAGTATTTTAATTGGTTTTTACTTTTTAGGCCTGTTCCTTTGGAAGAAACGGCAAACCGATAAAATGTTTTCGAAAATCAATTAAATTTTGTTTCATGCAATTTTCTAATACATACATAAATTAAAAAAAAATTATCAGGTATGTGATGAAAATCGATCGATTTCAATACGAACGTTTTTAAAAGGTGTGATGAATTTCGAAGGATTTTAAAATCCATTTCTGAATTATAGTCTTAAATTTTCGATCAGAATACACTTCAGTTAACGTAAATAATATACAATTTGAATGAATAAAGACTGAAAATAAAAGGAATATGCATTTAAAATCCATTTCAAATGATACCGAAAACGATATTTTCGGTTTAATTCGTATCGTTTTTAAAATCGATTTCCATCACATACCTGTATAATTATGAAATTAATTCCATAAAATTTTATTTTGAATTTGTAGTCATATAAAATTTGTTACGATTTTTTTTTTGGAAATTGGTATTTTATACGAAATTTCAGCACTATTAATTACTGATTTTTAACAGGTATTTTCCGGGAATGTCTTCTTTTTGGGATTTATGGCTAACTCCGATTTTACAAAATTTAAAAAAAAAATCAGTTTCGTTACTCCTTTTCGTGTCAAATGTTATTCTTGTTTAAGTGACTTTTTTTAAAGTTATAGATGGTTTTTCAAAAATATTAAGCAGATTGCAATAGAAAAATTATTTCTTAAATCAGCTCAAATATTCTATATATGAGAGTAGTTGGTTTTAAAAAGAGCTACAATGTTCAATTAAAGGTCATATGATATTCACTTTATATACATATGTACGTCTTATTTAGTAATTGAATCGTTTATTTCAGAAATAGGCACACTTGATGAGTTTCTGAAATAAACGATTCAATTACAATGGACCCAATCAGACTATTAGTTTACCTTACATCCGTACAAGTATCCTTCAAAATATCTTTTTCTATAAACCGATTTTCAGGAATTTGTTGTTGGATTTCTGCATCGGTTAGATGAATTTTAATTGTTTTGTATGCCACAAACATAAGAAGTTTAACATGGTATTGTCTTCTAAAGTCTGGAAATTGTTTACCGCCTTGCTAAGCCAACGTTGCATAGGTACTTCATACCAGAGAGCAGATTGAAAACATACCATAATGATTTAAAATTACGAAAGCACTATATATTTATATCTAATTTGTATATCATGTACAAGATTTTATAATCCAATTTAATCACTTAATGACTTGTCACAATAGTTCGCGTCTTTTTGGCGAATAACAAAACTTAACTGAGGTCGTTAGCCAAAAAATAATTATTTAGGAAAGAGAAATTGTGAAAAAAACAGTGTTGATAAACTGTAAAATAACTCTAACAGAGCCACAAGATGGCGCTGAAATATTTCCTGTTGAAAATTTATATAGAATACATATTATGGATAACAACCAAACAAGTGCATAGCGCTGCCATTTATATTATGTTTTAAAATTAATTCAAATAACCAGTTATTACCATCAGACTTATTTAAGAAATACAGGTTGTTTTATACAGGTACAGACAAATGTTATACATGCTTGCTTATTTAATCCACCGTTCAATTAATTCCACCAATTGGTTCATTAGCAATGATGTTCCCAACAACAGTCTGGCATCTACATATATTTGACTTCTAATAATGGCGTCGCTACGTATTTGTTTGGTTGTTATCCATTATATAAATTTGTTTCCTTTTTTTTTTTTATCCATAATTTATAGTTTGGCGCCATCTCTCTCCCCGTTAGTGCAATTTTATAGTTAAGTTAATCAGCACGGTTTTTGTACATAAAATTTCTTCTTTCTCAATTTATTCTTATTTGACAAACGATCTCTGTTTAGATTGTTGATCCGGTTAGAAAGCGCAGAAATATTGCAACAGGTCGATTAAATTTTATGAAAATTAAAGAATATACATAAATAGTTTTTTATGTATTTCGAATCATAAGCGAAAAAAAATCTTAGTTTTGTTAAATATAATATAAATTGACTTTTATTCGACCTTTATAAAATTTATTATTATTATTATTTTATTAAGCTTGAGGTCTCTTTTTTTTATAAAAAAATATTATATTTATTGAACCAATATTAATATTAATATTGGTTCAATAAATATAATATTTTTTTATAAAAAAAAGAGACCTCAAGCTTAATAAAATAATAATAATAATAAATTTTATAAAGGTCGAATAAAAGTCAATTTATATAAAATGAGAAGCACATCTACAATCAATTACAATTTATTCAAAAAGAATCAAGATGTAAGAAGAAACATCAACAGATTTAAAACCGTAAGGGATAAGCTTATCAAAATTAAGGCAACAATAACTTTCTTAATTCGCTGTCGTAATGTAGGTATCATTCCTAAATTTATAAAAAATTCAACTAAAAACATTTTAAATATTTTTCATGAGAATGAACGTTTACCATCATGTCATCAAACAATATCCAAGTATCTACAAGATCTACAACATAAAATTCTGAATTTGAGGATAAATCAACAACATCAATTAATGAGGGAAGTGAAAATGGAATATAGAATGACCACAGATAATTTACAAAGATATTTTAATAAAGAAGAATACAAAAAATTTTTGGATTTTGAGGATAAAGTAGCAAGGAACTTTAATGAGAAGGTCAAGAATAGACATAAGAGAAAGTTTGAAAATCTGGTAAATTTACAAAGGAAAGAATTAGGTATAAAATTAAACAATAAGTGGTTTATAAATAAGACTAAGATAGATATACCAGTAGATGCACAATGGGTTCTCTCGTTAGGACACAAACACATTTTACCAATAGAAAGAAAACATTTTCCAATTTTAAAAGTTATAACGGAAGGTGAGGATTTAGTTCAAACACTGAAAAATAAGGAGGATCAGGAAATAGCTAGGACAAAATTAACAACAAGTATAGATAGCTACATAAATAAAATGAAATTGACTAATAGGGATAAATTTGTTCTCGACAAAGTAAAGGAAACGGAAAAGTTTTTAAGACTTAATAGGAATATTCTTATTTTGAATGCAGATAAAGGTAATACGACAGTAGCAATGAACAGAACAGATTATAATTTAAGAATTAATGATATTATAAGGGACAATTTAGTTTATAAGAAATTGAGTAAGGATCCTACTAATAGATTACAAAGGATAAATAATGACTTTGTTCAGGAACTTTTTAGGAGGAATTTAATAACAATTACGGAAAAGAATAAACTTAAAACTAATATAGCAATTGCACCTAGATTATATGGGGTTCCAAAAATTCATAAAATTGATTTTCCATTAAGACCAATATGTTCATGCATAAATTCTCCATCATATGAACTTTGTAAATATATTACAACGGTTCTTAGGAATATAACGGAAAATTCTAAATATAATGTAAGGGACTCTCTTCAATTTAAAGATAAAATTAAACATATTAAGTTAAATGATGATGAGAAACTAATATCTCTTGATGTAGTTTCATTATTTCCGAGTATACCTGTAGATCTTGCTCTAGATATAATAGAAGAGCAATGGGATAAGATAGAAGAACACACTAACATGGAAAAGGACTTATTTTTACGTATTCTGAAATTTTGTATAATTGATAATAGATATTTTCAATTGGACGGTAGTATATATGTTCAACTAAGGGGACTTCCTATGGGATCACCAGCGTCTCCAATTGTAGCAGATATTGTTATGGAGAGATTAATAGATAGATGTTCGGAACAGTTGACTATTAAACCTAAAATTATGACAAAATATGTGGATGATTTATTTTGCGTAATTAAGGAATCGGAAATAGCAAAAATTTTAGATGCATTTAATTCCTTTCATGCGGATATACAATTTACAATGGAAAAGGAGTTTGAATCTAAATTGTCTTATTTAGATACTTTGATAATAAGAAAGGGAAAAAGTTTATTAATTGATTGGTATCAAAAACCAACATTGTCTGGTAGAATAATTAATTATTTTTCAAATCATCCTAAAAGGATTATTATTAACACGGCTAGAAATTTTATAGATAGAGTATTGAAAATAAGTGATTCTTGTTTCCATAGGAATAATAAGGATAAAATTATTAGAACCTTAAGAGAAAATAGTTTTCCGAAGGAAATTATATCTAATTTATTAACACAATATAATAACCATAGAATAAATAACTCGAACGGTAATACGGAACCAAAAGTTTATAAATCGCTAACTTATGTACCAAAATTTTCGGAGAGATTAGAAAAATCTAATATTTATGATACTGAAAGGTATAAAATTGCGCATAAATCTTATAACACAATAGGTAGATTATTTACTAATATGAAAGATAAAATAAATAAGTTGGAAATGTCGAATGTAGTTTATAAAATACCTTGTAGGGGAAATGTTAATGGACAATGTGGTAAAGTATATGTTGGTACAACGAAGAATAAACTAAAAACTAGGTTAGCAGGACATAAGTCAGATCAAAAATATAGGCACATTACATCACAAAAAACAGCTTTATCAGCCCATTGTGCAAATTTAAACCATTATCCTGATTTTGAAAATACAACAGTTTTAAATACGGAAAATAATTATAAACGTAGGTTTATGTTAGAAATGTTGCAAATTATAAATGTACCGACAATATCGAGAATTAATTTTAAGTCAGATACTGAAAGTTTAGCACAAAATTATAGGCATTTAATTTGTAAAAATATAAACGGAAGTTAATAATTTATTTATAATGTAATAGATTAGTTTTTAAATTGGAAAACCTTTTTTGTTTTTAATTGAAAATTGTTTTATGATTTTTTGTTAAATTTATTTCATGTGTTAAAATTGTTATTATTTGTCAAAAATTAAAGAAAAAAAACCCTGAAGAAGGCACACAACGGAGTGCCGAAATATTGGTTCAATAAATATAATATTTTTTTATAAAAAAAAGAGACCTCAAGCTTAATAAAATAATAATAATAGTTAAATATAATAATTAAAGTTTATATTGCAAATACGGTTGTGCCTATGTGTATATAATACTTATTTGTAAATTAATATTTGTTTCTTTAAGTGCATTCAAGAACGGAATTGTTTTAAATATCTGTACAAACGTATCTAAATATGTATGTACATCCATATGTAAGCAAATTAATCACCAAAAGCAGAGTATTTATTAAATAAATTAGTTGAAATTTGTCAATAAATAATGATAAGTGATGTATAAAACGTAGAAGCCGGCAATTATTGGTTAGAAAGCTGTCATGTACATAATATATTATCATTAAAAGTGTAAACCGTGCTTAAAAGTGCTCTTCGTTTTTGAGCAAAATAAAAATTTATTTAAATAAACTTATTGTCAAATTCTGTGCAATTGTTTCCGGCAAATGTTCTAAATCAAAAAGGTAAGTATGTATGTTTTATGTATAGTACTGCTTACCCAGCTAGCAATTTCAATCGTGTAGGAGTCTACTTACTCTTACTGAGAGTCGCAAAAGGTTCATTCCATGATTAAAAGACGAGCGTGTCAAAAAATGAATATAAAAGTTATACCTATACCTATATAAAAAAGGGCATGTGCTGACAATCGCAAAACGCTTAACATTTGCGATTCTGACTTGATATCGCAAAATAGGTGTTCTGTAAATCGCAATCGCAAGAAGTTTGGCGACTTAAAATTGAAATAGTATGCTTAAGGGAACTAGAATATTTAAAACAAACGATGGCAGATCGAAAGCAACACGCACGAGTTTCAAAACACAAAAAAAAACTGGCGTTTTGTGATGTCAAATCGTGCAATTGTCGGAACATGGCCGTAGATGATTATTTTTCGCCAACTATTAAAAATCAGAAGATTATTTTAGGCGGTGTATATTAAACATAATCGTCTTACAAACAGCCTATGCTAGCTGGGTAGCATCAAAATTTTAAAAAGCATATACCTATTTATGTCATACATATGTATGTATAATACTTTACAGTTAAAGTCAAAAAAGTTTCAATACGTTTAACGAGGCACACTTGGCTGATTGTGTTCGCATCGATAACTTTTTTTGTGCACTTTGGCTTGCCAGATTCAAATTTAAAAAAATCTTGGTTTTTAAAAACTTCCTAAAATAATAATTTTTTAAAAATAACACAGCAAAAAAAATCCAATGCACTCACTGCATTAAAAATTTATGTACGCTTTTGTTTTGAGTTAGCGTTTAATAACATTTATAATTACACTAGTCCAAAAAAAAACAAAAAT
This sequence comes from Pollenia angustigena, assembly GCA_930367215.1. NCBI lineage: Eukaryota > Metazoa > Arthropoda > Insecta > Diptera > Polleniidae > Pollenia > Pollenia angustigena. Next base: position 203,970,046 of record OV884060.1, read on the forward strand.
TTTCGAGCCTTTTAATAAAATATGTTGACTAAAAATATTTTAAAGCGCTAAATTAAAACAATTTTTGAGTTTCCTTATTCCCGAAAAAGTTAGATATTAGTAGTGGTTTCAAACTTCTTTTCGTTCTTCTTCTTAAAATTTTTTATAACATAGAGAATTACAGATTAATTGCAAGCGTGCCAATGGAAAGTGCTTTGTTATTATCTTTATGTTGCGTGACTGATTCCTAAAGATCCACAAGGTTTTAAACTTTTTATGCAATCATAATTGAATCTGGGGGCTACTCTAGTGCGACGAGAAAATGTTTGCGAAAGCGATGGAGTACCAAATTGGTCTCTTATCGCTTTATTGTAATAGAGAGTAACCTCCTGTATTAATTTCGCCGACAGAACAAATTTTTTAGTATCAAAGCCTCCTTATAAATTTGATACAACATCTTAATTTTTTTTTTTTTTAACTTACCAAGTTTTATTTATAAATTCTTACATACTACAATAAAAAAGTTTGATAATTCCTATATATAAATTTCCCTCAAAATTTTTTTTCTTTTACTAAAAAGTAGGTACATACCCTACATATGTATATGGGAAAAAACAAAATTTCAAAGAAAAAATGTTTACTTTTTGGTCAAGGTAGATTTTTTCAATATACATACATATATATGTATGTTCATACTCTTCTCGTAATTGGAGTCTCATTTAATTTCTTTACTAACATAGTATTAAATTAACAATAATTGTACTTATGTATGCTTAAATACAAAACAAGTAATTTTAATTATTAAATAGATTCTGCCCCTTCCATAGCAAAGGTTTTATTGCCACAAGAGACTCAACAATGATAGGGCAGGCATACCAGGTTCAGCACCTTTTTTGAAACCTATTAAGTTTATAAAATAAAAATTATGTAAATAACTTAATATGTACTCATAAAATATCAATCAGAACTGAATTAAGTTTGGCCAATTCGGCTTAAATCTAGTTTACCGACGCAGCTCCAAATAAAAAAAAAAGTACCTAGATAGATAGAAAATTAAAAAATAAGAAGAAAAAATAAAATAAAAAAGTTGGCGGAAACGCTTAGTTTTCGAGTTATGGACGTTTTAAGTTTTTATATAAAAGCGTGATTTTCCACTACATTTTTATCTTTATATGGTCAATATTGGTATCATTTTAAAGCTTTTGACTTAGCGAAGCCGGTACTTACTATCCCAAAGAGGAGCAAAGTCTTGCGCCCGGCCGAAGGCCTGCTATGCAGAGAAGCTTTACTTAGCGAAGCCGGTTCTTGCTATACCATAGAGGAGAAAATCCTTGCGGCCGGCCGAAGGCCGGCTATGTAGAGAAGCTTTAGTTAGCGAAGCCGGTATTTGTCATACCCAAGAGGAGCAAATCTTTGCGCCCGGCCGAAGGCCGGCTATGCAGAGAAGCTTTAGTTAGCGAAGCCGGTATTTGTCATACCAAAGAGGAGCAAATCTTTGCGCCCTGCCGAAGGACGGCTATGCACAGAAGCTTTACTTAGCGAAGCCGGTTTTTGCTATACCATAGAGGAGAAAATCCTTGCGCCCGGCCGAAGGCCGTATATGCAGAATAGTTTTACTTAGCGAAGCCGGTTCTTGCTATACCATAGAGGAGAAAATCCTTGCGCCCGGCCGAAGGCCGGCTATGCAGAGAAGCTTTAGTTAGCGAAGCCGGTATTTGTCATACCAAAGAGGAGCAAATCTTTGCGCCCGGCCGAAGGCCGGCTATGCAGAGAAGCTTTACTTAGCGAAGCCGGTTTTTGCTATACCATAGAGGAGAAAATCCTTGCGCCCGGCCGAAGGTCGGCTATGCAGGAGTGTTTTTTATTTTGCGACGCCCATGTTTATAATTTGATTACGTTTGTATTACACTTTTATTTAAATAAACTACATACTTACCTGGTGCACTTCTGTAATATTTTGATGTAAAATGCAAAAAGAATGTAATGTGAGGTAAAGAGATAGTAATTTTCAAATAAATTTTGTATATCTAAAAAGATATGGTCAAAAGCTTTGAAATGATACCAATATTGGCCATATAACGATAAAAATGTAGTGGAAAATCGGACCTTTATATAAAAACTTAAAACGTCCATAACTTCAAAACTAAGCGTTTCCGCCAACTTTTTTATTTTATTTTTTCTTCTTATTTTTAAATTTTCTATCACCCTGTGTACTTTTTTTTTATTTGGAGCTGCGTCGGTAAACTAGATTTGTTCCGCCAATTCTGTATCCAGAACACCATTGAGTAAATTATAATATAAATTCAACATTGAAGTTATAAACCACGGTCCAATGAATGGAGGATGTTATTAACTGAATATCTGTAAATTTTTCAATTTAGTTGTTCCATCGTGAATTTTTTTTTGGTGCTATAGACAGACCTACAAACTTTTCAATCGTTTAAGTTTTATTTTTCGCTTCTAACTTACCCAGATACAATACCATTGGTACGAAACCCCAATGAAAAGTTGTCTTGGCAATATCGAAAACAATTTCCAAACGTTCCTTAACTTCAGGTGACATGGCTAAGTCAAATTTATTATTTCCGACCAACAAAACTTCAACGTTGAATTGTAATAAAAAAAATTGTCGGCTGGAAAACGTGTGTCGAAATTGACAATATTTATTGTAAACAAATATACCTTGGAAACAAGGCTGCCAGCTTTGCGATTTATCGTCATTTTGACGACTTTTGGGTACCAAAATGAACTACAGACTATTGGAAGATATTTACCGTAAATTTGGCGATTTTTCATATAAATTTTTTTTACAAATATACAAAAGTTTATAATCACCCCTATCGTGAGTAGTTTTTGCCTCGTAATTTTTTCCCTTTTCATGTATTTGCGATCATGAAAAACTTACACGAACAATTTTTTTGAGGAGAATAATAACTTGAATAATATTCGCGGCAAAAAATTCCCGATATACCCTTTTTTTAATTATCCCTTTGATTTTCTCACGTAATTTCAGTGTTCGAGAATAAACATTAAGAGCCGATTTCGCAACTTATCGATAGCTCACGGTAGGATTTTATCGGCCGCATAAAAAGTGTTCCATTATTACAACTTTAACCTACCAGGTAGGATGAACCTTAATTTACTTTATCGCTCGTTAAAGTAAAGTTTTAATAATGGAACACTTTTTATAAGGCCGGTTAAAGTCTACTTTTAGCTATCGGTAAGTGGTAAAAACAGGCCTAAATATCGCTTCTAAGTGTTCGGTTCGGCAGATTTGTCGAAAACAATAATAGTGTTTGAGTAGTAAATCATTAAAAAAAAATAACGATTCTCTGTTTGTGAACTTAGAACACGAAAATAATTATGTTCTTACCCAACTCAACAAAAAGATGAGAACATTATTCGTTCTGTTCGGCTCAGATCATAACTGTTCGTTCCTTTCAATTATGCTAAGCAACCTTTTGGCTTATAAAGAAACCCAAAATTTTTTTCAAAAACAAAATACACACGAAAAAAACAAAAAGCCAGCAAAAAATTTTTACACAAACAAAACATGTAAAAAACCCCTACAATTGTTCTATTTTATAACGAAGAACAGAAAACTTTATAATAATCGTTAGTTTCTTGAAAATATTTACGAACGGTATTAAGGGTTGTGTACTAATACACAAACACTAAAAAATAGATAACGTTGCTGGGTATGTGAGCCGTAAGCTAAATGATGTTCTGCTTATTTCGATCACTGCTTTATTTTTGCTATGTAACAGAACCACTACAAGTGTTCTGTTTTATAACTAAGAACAGAACGCTATATAATGCTCGGCATTAAGGGTTGTGTTCTAATACACAAACACTAAAAACATAGATATCGTGAGAGCCGCATACTAAATAATGTTCTGTTTATTTTCGAACACTGCTTTTTTTGCTGGGGAACAAAACATGAGTGTAACATAGTTCTTGCAGTTCGAATATTAAAGTTTATAAATATTTTTGAAATACAAGATCCGTTAGTAAGGCATACAATTATATATTGATCAACAACAGATCGATTGACTTTTGGCAAATATTTTACTACAAAAAAAAAATGTATAGTGAAAAAAACGAACGTTGCAATTAAACTATCACTCCAATACTTAATATTTTCCATTGGTTTTTTAACTTTTCTATAAAAATTATAAACGCGTATATTTTTGAACAAACATTTCTTTTGTTTTTATTTTCATCTTTTTTGCATTCTTTAAGAACTAATAGCGTCCCTCCTTCAAGGGGATTAAACATTTAATGGCAACTAAAATTCGACTTGTTATTCAAGATAGGGGTCAATATAATTTCACATTTTATTTTAGCTTCTTAGATACTTTCATTTATTTGATTGTTGGTAAGCTTCATGTCTTAGTCTCTCTTTCTAACTACCCGTCTCCACCATCCATCAACTTGATAAGAACATCATGTCGCACATGAATTCTACTCGTGTAGACTGTTCATGTTTCATCCATGTGCTGCCATCGTTGCCTAAACATTCGTCTTAGCATCCATGTGCGCCATGATGTTGGCCAGACACTGTATTTTCTGTATACAACCAAACGCACAACAACAAAAATTGTGGTCAATCAGAACATGTACATCAACACGTATTCGCCACATACAAGAATGTGAATAAATAAATACCGTTGCTCTGCCGGCGTTATTTTTTTTTTTTTTTTGATTTTGCTTAAACACTAAAAAATTTTTGGCTAACTATCTAGAGTTATATTGCCAGGGTATCACACGGTTTGTTGGAGCCCCATCCACAAGTCCTCGATCGACCTAGACCTTCGTATAGGAAGGCGAAGAGCTTCCAGAATAAGCTCCAGAGTATATCTTGTCTCCACAGTAAAACGTCTGAGTTATTTCCTTGGTACTCCACCAGTAAAACGTCTGAGTTATATTGGTTCTCCACCAGTCACATGAGTTATTAATGGTTCTCCACCAGACAAAACCTCAAATTGAAGTTAAAAACGATTGCATATAGTTAATGCAGATACCGCAAAAACTGTAACTCGGTACAGTTATACGACGCCGAAACACTAACCAATGCGGGGTGACAACGCAAAACGCAACAAAAGCAGACAAACAAAAACGACCTGTTTGCCCTTAAGAAATAATGACAAAAAGCGCGAGCTGCTTCTCCACTCAGAGCAGTTTAACGAGTGTGCCGGCGTTATAATCATGGCATGTTCTAATCGAAAGCGCATGGAGATGTGGGGTAAGAGAAAATTGTCATAGTGTGAAAACGGACTAGGGATGGGCAAATTGAAAAAATATCGATGTATCGATATATCGAACGTATTACCAAATTAAAAAATTTAATATATTATATATATATACTTATATGCACAAATCTTATTATTATTCCAAATATATATAGGCACATATATTGTTCCAAAACCGCATAAAATAAATATTTTCAAGTTCGTTTGACTTTACTGTTTTTTAATTAGAAATCTGCAAGGTGAAAACCCCCTTCTTTCTTAATTCTTCTTCTAATACATGCAGTCTACAACTGACATGAAATGCTTAATATTAACACTAATATGATGTTAGTGTTAAGTATAGACTCATAATGTAAGAGGTTTTCTCATGCTATAACACGGTTGTTAATGCAAAGGTTTTAACAACGCTTTTATAACCATGTTATAACAGCAAATCATGTCAGTTGTAGACGGGGAGTTATAGATCTTTGTATTAATTTAAAGAAAACATATGATGCTTGCAGTGATGCCAATTGTTAAATACATAATGTTTGAAAAACGGCTAAAGTATTGAGTTTTTAATGAAAACTGACTTTAAAAACATCGAATTCGATAGTCGTATTTCAATGTCGATACATCGATATATCGGTATTTTAAATATCGGCGATATATATCGATTATTTTTTTAAAAATATCGATATTTTGATATATCGATATTTTGGCCCATTCCTAAAACGGACTTAGCGATGCAGTTTTTGGCGTTCAATTTGCGAGTTGGTACTATTATATCCATTTTTAACAATTTTTTTAAGCACATTTCATGATTTTCGCAGAGTGAAATAGATGTAAGATATTTCTCAGCTCCAGTTGAAATGGTACCTAATTTTCTTACTTTTTTCATGACAATACTTTACAAAAATTTTGGTCGGGTAACTCCAATAATTCTGGTTCCTAATCAAGGACTATATTAAGCTCGACATTCTCAAACATTAGTATCCTTCCCATATGTAGCAAAGCCCTCTATTGACAGCAAGAATTAACTTATACTACTAACATTTCAAATATTTTTATTTTTTAAATTCATTTCTATTTTTTTATAGAACGTTAACAAGTTGTTTTGTTTTTACTAAGTCCCCGTCAATATTATGAAACATTTGTTACGAAACATTTGAGTTTGTTGATGAAAGAGAAAACACGAATGGAAAAGCTTACTTTGCTTCGTGTACAAGCAGTTTTTGTGAGTTTGTCAATGTTAGAAAGAGAGAAGGGATACAAAATACTTAAATGCTGCAAAACAAAAGGTTTTATTGTATGGACGAGTATGTAGTAACAAGAGAGAAATAAAGAAAGTTTCTGCAGCAAATGCTTCATTATATGGACTAGGACTAAAGGAAGCTTAAACTAAAGGCACATTGTTAATGAAAGCGAGGTTTTAATTTATGGATTTTTTAATGAAATATGATAATTTTGTTAGAAACGGAAACTTAAATGTACAATAAATTTCCAGAACCTAATAAAATTTTTGTGATGATAAGGTAAGTCCATCTGACGATTTCTTTCTCAAAATTGGACGATTTTCAACCAATTTTGATCTGGCAACTATGCTTGTAAACTGTTTTAAATCAACCATAGCTGCCATATCAAATTGATAGCAGAGTTGGAGGTTGTGTACTAATATAATTTTGCATTAACATTTCACTATTTAAGCGTAATTTACACCATACATTATGCTTTACACTTTCAGACAAGTCTTAAGCGGCCCATGCACTTGCAATATTATTGTATATGATATTCGCCATATTATTTCCATTTTGTCCTATATTATGTAATAAGTCGCATAATGGTTAGTGCTGGTTCACACAGGTCAAGTTTACTTGAACAGTTTTATTTAAATTTTCTTTTGAACTTGCGTTCACGTTCATGCACAAAATTAATTTTTGTTTTCTTTTCCTTCAACTTTGTAGCTTTTTATTATATTACGGATGAAAAAAGAAAAGCAAAATAAATAAAAACTGACTGGTACGGTCAAGTATGTACCCCTTTCCATTCTCTTTACCCCTCTCTCCTAAAAGCTCAGGACTTGAAGAGTCAAACTTGACCTGTGTGAACCAGCACTTACATTCATTCAATAAAAAGGTAAACATAACCTATAGGAATAACATAAACAGAATTGTAGAATGTTGCCAGCACATCTCACTTTCTTTTCGTTGTGCAATAAATTTCAAGTCTTTTGATTGTTGCCAATATATTGTGCGACCAATATGACATACACATTGAAGATATAGTTGTACAGTAAAATTGAACAATTTTATTGCAAGTGTATGAGCCTCTTTACATTAACAAGTTTGCAACTTGACAGGTATTAAATTCTTGAATTTGCCTGAAAATGTTTGGGGTAAATAGTAGGGAATGGTAAACCGATTTCAATTCCAATCCAAATATATTTCGACTCTAATCGAATTTAAGTATGCAATCAAGGCGAAGTCAACTAGAGGTGATGTCGATAATAAAACAATCCTAAAACAGAAACCACATAGGGGTTTTTATAATTGCATTGAACTGTCATAATCAGATGATGTTTCGACACCACCTGAATTTGAATTCGGCTTGTATGCAATTTTATACTGATATCGGTTATTGAGCTTTTAAAATCGATTTTTTTATATTTATAACATTTTGGTAAATCTTCTAAAAAAAACTGTTGTAGATTTATGTATTAACCCATTAGTACCCTTGGTATTCTTCCAACCACAGAGTATACTTCCAACTTTAATACAGGTCCTCCTGTTCTTCAGATACTGTAGCATAGTTTTTTTTATGACTTTTCAAAGTGTACATATTACTTCCTATAGTGCTTTATAGCCTTTATGTAGATATAAAGTTATTAATTAAAATTGTCATCTAATTAAATACGAGTGATTTTTTGCTCAAAAAATTTGTTGAAGAGTAACTGGTTCTTTTTCATAAGCACTAAAGTATTTGCAACAATATTATTTTAGAATTAAAAACTTTATAAGCTTTTATACATAAATTTAACAAAATTTTATTTAACAAAAACATGAGGGCGTTTGCCACAGCCTACATATAAAAAATTAACTATGAATTTACCATTTCCACTAATTTATTGCCACAATAAACTCATTAGCGATAATGGTGGCATGCCGTGTTCGGCACCTTTTTTAAATCCTAAATAAAAATAAAAATGTTTATGAAATTAAAATATTTTACTAGTGAATACATAATAGGCAATATACTGAACCAATTGCTTAACTCACCTAAATATAGGACAATTGGAACGAAGCCCCAATGGAAAGTTGTCTTGGCAATATCGTAAACAACTTCTAAACGTTCTTTTACATCAGGTTTCATGGACATCTTGAATATTAATTAATAAATTTAAAAATTTTGTTAAAAACTAATTTTTTTGGAAAAATTCGATTCCCGAAACATGAAGAAAAAAGAAGAGAACTAGCCAGGGTTGCCAAGTATTCGAGTTAATTACATTTCGTGAGTGCTGCCATGCGATGAAAGAGTAAAAGTATTAAATCGCCTAAAAAGTGCTAAAATGTTTTATACTACATTTACATTAGGCCGAAATCTTGTAGATTTGAATTAAAATCTTTTCGAAATCTAGTGCGCAAGGCGAATTCATGTAAACGGTGGTGTCGATACTACAACAATTAACAACACCAAAAACACAACAATTATTTTGTTGCTGCTTTCGTTGGCCGATAAGTCAAAAACACAAGTAATTTTTGAAATTCCTCTCTCTAATTTAAAAAAAAGTAGCACAGCTGTGCTTTCAACGCCACCTGAAAAATGAATTCGCCTTGCTAGTGCGTTTACATTAGCTCTGTTTCTTTACTTTTTGGGTAAAGTTCGTGAAAATGAGAGCAAGCATAAATTTCTCTCATAAAGATACAAAATTACACAAAAGTACGGGAACAGAAAAAACCAAATTTTAAGCACAAAATAAAAAGTCATTGTTTTGATAGTTTTTACAAAACAATAAAAGTTTATGCCACTTTTGAAAAATTGTATATTGTCTGCAGAAATAAACTAATTTTACCAAAAATTAAACCAAACAAACACTTTTACAATAACTAACATTATGTTTTCCTAAAATTTCAACATAAAACTTTATATTTTAATACATTATTTTACTCCACAACACTTTTTCCAAAATTTGGTTCATGATTTTTTTCCTTTGCATTTTATTGTTTTGTTTATGTTTTACAGCTGTTTGACAATTTGCACAATTTGCACGAAGAAAAAGTCTGGGCTGTTTCGTGCAAGAAGAAGAAGAATTTTATTCTCTCAAATCCGCTCTCATTTACACAAATTAAAAGTACGGGAACGCTTTTCGTGCAAATTGGGATCCCGAGGGATCCCAAAGTAGAGTAAAGAAACAGAGCTAATATATACTTTTTTGACATTAAGGCCAGTTTACACGGTAATATAATGTATTACGACTTTGTAGAATCAAAATATTATGAAATTCTCTCCGTGTTTAAAATAAAAATCTTTTGTAAGTATAATTCTTGTTTACACGACGACATGTCTTCGTTTTTTAACGACATGTTTTCGTTTTTAAACGACTTCAGAACTAATGTATACCATGGAGTAGTTTTAAAACTACTCCTAAGTGGTCCAAAGGTGGGTTATATGGTTCTCTCCTAGGACATCGTAATGTTAAATAGACCATGTTTTTTCCATACGTTTGGGTTACTTTTGGACTAGTCCTGGTCCCTTGTGGACTACTCTTTACACGCGTGTTTGGACTGGTCCTATTATTTGCAGGGTTTTTAAAGCGTCCAAAAATATACTGCATGTGTTTTTTGTTGTAGTTCTTATATTTCCCATAAAGAAGTGTTGCTTCCTCTTGAGTATACCATGGAGTAGTTTTAAAACTACTCCTAAGTGGTCCAAAGGTGGGTTATATGGTCCTCTCCTAGGACATCGTAATGTTAAATAGACCAGGTTTTTTCCATACGTTTGGGTTAGTTTTGGACTAGTCCTGGTCCCTTGTGGACTACTCTTTACACGCGTGTTTGGACTGGTCCTATTATTTGCAGGGAAACTAAACACACATACTTATGTAGGTACACACAATTTCCATAGAAACAAATAGTACAGTAGTAGTAGTAGTAGGTACCCTGCAAATAATAGGACCAGTCCAAACACGCGTGTAAAGAGTAGTCCACAAGGGACCAGGACTAGTCCAAAACTAACCCAAACGTATGGAAAAAACCTGGTCTATTTAACATTACGATGTCCTAGGAGAGGACCATATAACCCACCTTTGGACCACTTAGGAGTAGTTTTCAAACTACTCCATGGTATACTCAAGAGGATTAGTTTTGAAGTCGTTTAAAAACGAAAGCATGTCGTTAAAAAACGAAGACATGTCGTCTCACTACAAACACTTTTTAACAATGACATGGTCCATTCTTGCATTACATCGGACCAGTCCATGGAGTAGTCCATTTTATCAAAATGGATCAGGTGGTCCAATTTTATTTGCAGGGTACAATGTATTTTTGTTATTGTTGTTTTTATTGTTGTTAATTTTGAAAAAGCGTCTCATCGTTGTTTATTGTTGTTGTTGTTAATGTAAACAAAAGTATAGAGAATGTGCTCTTTTGAATTTACTCAGTTGTGTTATATTGCGTGAGCAACAAAAATGCAAAAGCACTTTCAATAAAAAACGAATAAATGAAAATATCAAATGTGTACGAAAGGAAAAAAAATTACCAACGTTGAACTTTGTTTTGCATGTATAGAGTTATTGTAAATTTTAGCGTATGAATAAATGCACAAAAATAGTGAGTTTTGAGGTTCTCTGTTATGGACTTCGGAAGTTTTCATATAAACTTGCGATTTACCTCTACATTTCTGAACGTATATGGCCAATATTGGTATTATTTGAAAGCATTTGAACAGATCTTTCTGGAAATGCAAAATTTATTTAAAACTTTTTAAATCTTTAGCTCCTAATACTGTTTTTACAAAATTTATATCAAAATGTTACGGAAGTGCACTAGGTAATAAAAATGTAATCAAATAAACCCCAGCTTCTCTGCATAGCCGGCCTTAGGCCGGTCGCAAGGATTTTATCCTCTATGGTATAACAAACACCGGCTTCGCTAACTAAAGCTTCTCTGCATAGCCGGCCTTCGGCCGGGCGCAAGGATTTTCTCTATGGTATAACAAACACCGGCTTCTCTAAATAAAGCTTTTCTGCATAGACGGCCTTCGGCCGGGCGCAAGGATCTCCTCTATGGTATAACAAACACAGGCTTCGCTAAATAAAGCTTATCCGCATAGCCGGCTCCTTAATCCTTCAAAAGCTTTTAAATGATACCAATATTGGCTATATACGTTCAAAAATGTAGTGGGAAATCGCGAATTTATATGAAAACTTCAAAGGTCCATAACTCTGAAACTATGCGTTTCCGAGAATTTTGTCATTTAATTTTTTCTTCTTATTTTTCAATTTTCTATCACCCTATGTACTTTTTTTTTATTTAGAGCTGCGTTGGTAAACTAGACTTAAGCCAAACAATTAGGGCCCATTTAACCAATTCTATTTAAATATCAATTTATGTTTAGAATTCGTTTTTTCATGTCAAATAAAAATATAGTTATTTATATTAAAAACTATAAATAGGTTTTAATTTAAAAGTTACTTTTTTATACTTTTCTATGGGTACCTTTAAACTATCATACGAATTGAAATGACTTAATTGTGGGTTATACCATCAAGTTTTGCTTCAATTTTGTTTTTAGTTTCAAAACACTTGAATTTTTCACTAATACATTCATATTTTTAATTAATTAACAGTCAAGAAAACCGCAGATTTAAATATTAATTAGGACATTTTTCGTTTGTCTTATTTAATATTCTGCCGCAATAGTTCTTGATGGCATTTTGAAAATAAATTGCTTTGAAATTGCGTGCAACGTACGTCACAGCTTAAAATTTTTGTGAATTTTGGCGAGCAGTATGTGTAAGAAACGAAAGAAAAATCTCAACGTTCCGCTCAAGGTCTATCCAATAGGTCTGCGCAAGAAGCCAGATGTTTACTTGGTTTATTCCTCAACGATGTCAAAAGTTGTTTACATTTTCCTTATACATGTGTATTTTTGTTAAAGTTTTCGGTTTTTTGCACACATACATGCACACAAATCACATTTTTCCTTTTGTTTTCCCTATGTAGTAGAAGATTTTGACAACCCCAACAAACACGGAGGCTTAATTTCAAATTGAAAATGATTTGAAATCAAACGTTTTCTCAAACGACAAACGTTTGATAATGATTTGAAAATCAAAGCGTTCTCAACAAAAGGGGAAAATATTTTCAAATTGAAAAATTCCATTATTTTCAACTTTCTTTCAAACGTAATTCTCAAATATTTTTCAAATGTGGATTATAATACAATGTGGAATATATTTAAAAATATTTTATTTTTTTGTAATTCAAATCTATTATTTATTTAGACAAACTGTGAGATAAACAGTCGGTACCATAGCTAAAAGATGAAATAATGTTCTTTCCGTCCTCTAATTCTTGGAAAGACAAACTACTTGGCGCCCTTTTATTTTGAGGATTGTAGCACCGCGATCGTTCAACAAACTTTCTTCACTTTCCCGTTGTATTTTCCTTTTTCCGTATTTTTAATCATTGTAATTTCTCACAAATAATTTGTATTTTTCACAAGAAATAAGCTGTTCACTTTATATTAAAATTTATTTTTAATAGTAAAACATATCGTCGTTCCGGAGTTATCTTGTCGTATATCACAAAATCGAAAAAAATGAGATAAGACCGTTTCCTGTGGTAAATTTAACAGATCTATCGATCTGCGTAATCCTCACGTCTCTATCTCTTATGGCTAATGAGATATTACGAAGCACATTTGTTGTATATCTTCTTTTGCCAAAAATTTAATGCGTTATAATATCGTATGTAGCATAATTGTGGATATACGACAAAAAACGTATGAAAACTTTCAATTAAAAAAATCTTGCGTTATCTTGTTGTAGGCTTGTTACAAAAAAGAGACTATCTTATTAATATTACTGTTATTTTAAACTTTTTCGTTTTATATGTAAAGATATTTTCGGACGTAGTACACAACGGTTATTTATATTGAAGGAATTATTGCTATATTGCCTACATTCATTTTATTGCTAGGCAATTAAAGGTTAAATATTCAGGGTGGCCCAACCATAATGCCCAATGTTAATTGTAAATAAAACAAAAAGTTTTTAGAGAATTATCTGAATATTTTTTATTATTATATATGTGTGAGACAAAATATCGGCCAAATGCTCGTCGCGGCTTCGGTAGCATAATTCTGTCCTATGGTCCATATTTTTAATGGCTCTGAGACATTATTGAGGTTCAATGTACTTAATGTCCTTAATGTGTCAAATTATCTAATCTTTTAGCTCTTGAATTGTTCTTGGCTTATTGCCGTACACTTTTTATTTAAAATATTACCAAAGAAAGAAGGCCAACGGTTTCAAATCATATGATCGTGACGGCCAATTAACATGGCCATTCTTTTAGAACTACTTATCGTCCATGTCCATATCCTCCATTTCTGGCAAAAAGAAATCCGTTATCAGCTGACCATAAACCGCACCAAGCATGCATGCACAGACGTTTTCGAATTTCCTACAGAGCCGGTTTGCTGAAATTGGCGCACAATTATCCCGATTGTGGACACATTTGATCGCTTATGCTGACCCAAAAAATCAAGATGTGCACAAAATGTTTTTTTTTTATTTGACCGCCTATTTTCGTAAAAGGCTTCAGCAATCTTAACGCGCTGCTCAATGCTGCACCTCTCCATGGTTGAATTTGGCACTGATACTCTCTCTCTCTTTATTCCATCGCTCTTGTCAGAGCATAGTTACATAGTAAACATAATATGTACATTCATATAAAAATAGATAATGTAAAAATACAAAAATAAAAATTCAACCACATATAATTATAAATTTGAAAGTAATATGTTGTCTCTCCAGACTTCTCTGTCTTCAGCCAAGTGCAGGGCTTCACTTAAAATGGTTCCTATTAAAGGCTTAAGTTGGTCGCACCACCGTGTTGGTGATCTTCCTCTCCCTCTGCTTCCCTCTACTTTGCCATCAACCATCACTCTTTCCATTGTTCCCTCCCTTCTAGCAATATGGCCGAAATATTTTAAATATGATCTGTTTACTTTCTTCAACAATCTATCATTAATATTCAATTCTTGAAGTATTGACACGTTTGTACGGAATTGTGTCCATGATATTCTCAAAATTCTACGATATACCCACATTTCAAAACTTTCAATTCTTTTTCTTTCAGCCTGTTTTATTGTCCATGTTTCTTACGCATAAGTGGCAATCGGGAAAATAAGCGCTTCGACTAGTCGGAGTTTTGTTCTTTTTGTAATTCTCCTATCTTTCCATATTTTGGTAAGGTTTGATGTTGCCGCTCTGGCCATCGATAGTCTTCACCACACCATTATTGCATATAATTGAGCCAAGATAGTTGAAGTGGCTTACAACATCAAACCCGGCTACTGTTGTTACATTTTGTTGGTTATTGTTAAGTCGGTCTATTATCATAACTTTAGTTTTTGACATATTGATTTGAAGTCCATAGGCGTTGCTGTATGTTGAAAGTCTAGTCATGATATCTTCTAATTCTGCTGAGGTAGATGCAATTATAAGCATATCATCTGCATACCTCAAGTTGTTAATTTTTCTGCCTCCTACTGAAATACCTCCGTCCCAATCGCTCAAAACTTCCCTCATAATAAGCTCGGTGTAAGCATTAAACAGTGTTGGGGATAATATGCAACCTTGTCTGGTACCAGATTTGGTGGATAATGTATCCGACATTACGTTATTTACTCTAACTGTTGCTGTATTTTGGTCATATAGAGATTTAATAAGTTGGATGAGATGATTTGGAACTCCAAGCTTTTGAAGAACATCCCATAACAGATGCCATTTAACGGAGTCAAACGCCTTTGTGTAGTCCACAAAGCAAAAGAATGCAGGTACATTAAACTCTCTGACTTTCTCAATTATTTGTCTGACGTTTAATATTTGTTCCCTGGTTCCTTTACCTGGTACAAAACCACACTGTTCTTCTGCTATTTCAGGCAAAACAAATCGTCTCAGACGGTTGTGTATAATATGGAGCATAACTTTACTGGCATGAGGAATTAGCGCGACTGTTATTTAATTTCCACACTCTGTGGGTGAACCTTTTTTATATATCGGAACGAAAACAGAATGTACCCAGTCTTCAGGCCATACCATAGTATTCCATATCATTGTGCACAATTTATATATGGGATCGACTGCTATTTCTTCCATCGCTTTTATGGTTTCGGCTGTGATTCCATCTGATCCAGGTGCTTTGTTGTTATTAAGTTTTGAAATTGCCAGTTCTACTTCGGACTTTAAAATGGATGGTTCCAATTCTATTTCATGTAATTGATATGTGTTTAAGCTGTTGTCGTCAAACAAATTCATGCAGTATAACCTCCATACTTCTGCTATTCCATATGCATCCCTTATTATTTCTTGGGATTCATTTTGAATCACTTGGGTATGTGTCTTAAATTCTCTAGATAAAAATTTAACCGTCTAAACCAGCTTTCGCGATTCGCATTTTTCAGCATGTTGATACTAAGAAATGTCAAATTAAGTTGGACAAAATTTGACGTTACAGTGTGACTGACATTTAACATCGTGAATTATGATTAGACCACCCTTAAGTAATAATAAACCTTAAAATTATTCATACATAAGGAAATTCAATAATATAAAAACTATAACTATACGTAAATACATTTGTCACTTGCATAAATTTTCGTTTCGAAAATTATTATAACTAAATTCTCAATATTGGTAAAACATGTGAATGTAGGTTTTTAATACCTCATTTTGACTTATATCACACAAACTAAAAAATATATCGCAAAAAGTGGCGTATACGATAAAATTGAAAATTTTTTTCGGACATGACAATGGCTATAACTTCAAAATTTTTTTCCATGACTTTGGATATTTTTACATATGTAAATCGATAAAGAACTTCTTAACAATATCTGACAAAAATATTGGACGACTTTTTTCACGTACATTTTTGTTTATAAAAATTTGAAATTAAAGATTCGATTTCCCAAAAAAAAGCGTGGACGCCAGGATTCATATTTTCCTTTCCAGAATGGGATATTTGTTCTTACAAGTAGCAAGAAAATTTATAAAAAGGGATGCATTGGATACTATGTTGAGTGAAAACCATATTGATAGAAACATGCAATGTTAAGGAAATCGTTTTATTCGACAATTTGCGAAACATTAAGAACTAATTTTTGTTTTGAACATAAAACCTTAAAAGTGATAATCAGCTTCCCTCCAGAAAATATTGTTTCCGGAAAACCCAATAGCATAATACTGATGTTATTAATGTTATTTACTAACGATAAAGAAAACTATAATAATATTAATATATTTAAAATTCTTTGAAAAATATAGCCAATATTAAGAACGAAACTAATGTTTGCTGACATTTCACATATTGCTTTTGGTATTTTATCAATACCACATTTCTGAGCATCAATTGAATTACAATAATATTGTAAATGGATGGGGCGCTTGACCCTTATGTATGACAGAAATATTATTTACATGTGTACCTCAAATATAAATGTTGTTTGCTATTAAATACTTAGATAAATGAATTCCAATAAAATATTTTTTGTTCCTTTTATTTTCATAAATTATTGGGTTTTTTCAACAAAAAGTACCATTTGGTGAGAAAAATACTCTTTTAGTTGAAGTCAAGGCGAATTTATAAAGGTGGCCGCATCATGAGATAGAGTTATGCTAGCTATCCCTTTTTATTGAAAAATACTATGTATTTTGTTTTTGTAAAAAGTTAGAGTGAATGTCAAAAATATTTGTTGAAAATATAAAAAAGGAAATTTTTTTGTTAATAAAATATACACAATTGCTTAAGAAACTCCTCAATTGCAAATTAATTGTGGCTCCGGGTGTGTTCGTAAATGCATCACTGCGCTGCATCAGTGATTTCAAATGGATATATATTTATCAGTGAAGGAAATGTGGACCAAAAAATTGTGAAATACTTCACAAAAATAATAATTGCACAATAACAAAAATTATAATTATTCTTTTATCGCCATTAAAAAAAGTTTGCTTTTCTGACGCAGCGCAGTGATGCATTTACGAACGTACCCTCCTTATGCATTTTTAATTTCTTGTGTTTATATTTTTTCATTTTTTTTTGTTTTATATAATTTAAATAATTTTTTTGTTATTCGTGCTTAATTCCCAGTTTTTATTCTTGATAAAAACACTTGAAATTTATTGTTGATGGGATAAGCTATTCCTATGCATTTCACTGGTTGCTTAGGCCAGATCATCAGGAAACTTCATCCATAAAGATTTTAGAAAAACTAAAGATATTAAACCAAATAAAACTGTTAAACGTATAAGACTTATAGCAACAGTTTTACTTGTAACAATATCAAAGCTTTAACAAAACACATCAACAATAAAAAAGTGGGTTTATCTCATCTTACATTCCCCACTACAATTAGTTGAAATTCTCTCAACATTAATTGTAGTTGTAAGTAGGTTAAGAAAAACAAAATAAAAAACAAACAACAACTTACAAAAGATGTTGTCAATTAAGTGTTTTTTTAGGCCGTGCACTTGCCTGTTTATTATCAAAAAGTAATTTCAATTTTTGGGAATACAAAATTTTAATTTCAAAAGATTTTGTTATTCGTGCTTAATTCCCAGTTTTTATTCTTGATAAAAACACTTGAAATTTATTGTTGATGGGATAAGCTATTCCTATGCATTTCACTGGTTGCTTAGGCCAGATCATCAGGAAACTTCATCCATAAAGATTTTAGAAAAACTAAAGATATTAAACCAAATAAAACTGTTAAACGTATAAGACTTATAGCAACAGTTTTACTTGTAACAATATCAAAGCTTTAACAAAACACATCAACAATAAAAAAGTGGGTTTATCTCATCTTACATTCCCCACTACAATTAGTTGAAATTCTCTCAACATTAATTGTAGTTGTAAGTAGGTTCCCTGCAAATAATAGGACCAGTCCAAACACGCGTGTAAAGAGTAGTCCACAAGGGACCAGGACTAGTCCACAAGTAACCCAAACGTATGGAAAAAACCTGGTCTATTTAACATTACGATGTCCTAGGAGAGGACCATATAACCCACCTTTGGACCACTAAGGAGTAGTTTTAAAACTACTCCATGGTATATAACCCACCTTTGGACCAGTAAGGAGTAGTTTTAAAACTACTCCATGGTATACTCAAGAGGATTAGTTTTGAAGTCGTTTAAACACGAAAGCATGTCGTTAAAAAACGAAGACATGTCGTCTCACTACAAACACTTTTTAACAATGGCATGGTCCATGCTTGCATTACATCGGACTAGTCCATGGAGTAGTCCATTTTATGAAAATGGGTCAGGTGGTCCAATTTTATTTGCAGGGTTAAGAAAAACAAAATAAAAAACAAACAACAACTTACAAAAGATGTTGTCAATTAAGTGTTTTTTTAGGCCGTGCACTTGCCTGTTTATTATCAAAAAGTAATTTCAATTTTTGGGAATACAAAATTTTAATTTCAAAAGATTTTGTTATTCGTGCTTAATTCCCAGTTTTTATTCTTGATAAAAACACTTGAAATTTATTGTTGATGGGATAAGCTATTCCTATGCATTTCAAGTGTTTTTATCAAGAATAAAAACTGGGAATTAAGCACGAATAACAAAATCTTTTGAAATTAAAATTTTGTATTCCCAAAAATTGAAATTACTTTTTGATAATAAACAGGCAAGTGCACGGCCTAAAAAAACACTTAATTGACAACATCTTTTGTAAGTTGTTGTTTGTTTTTTATTTTGTTTTTCTTAACCTACTTACAACTACAATTAATGTTGAGAGAATTTCAACTAATTGTAGTGGGGAATGTAAGATGAGATAAACCCACTTTTTTATTGTTGATGTGTTTTGTTAAAGCTTTGATATTGTTACAAGTAAAACTGTTGCTATAAGTCTTATACGTTTAACAGTTTTATTTGGTTTAATATCTTTAGTTTTTCTAAAATCTTTATGGATGAAGTTTCCTGATGATCTGGCCTAAGCAACCAGTGAAATGCATAGGAATAGCTTATCCCATCTATATATATAAAATTGTAACGTTACTGACTGACTCACTGACTCACTGACTCACTGATTCATCATCGCACAGCCTAAACGCCTGAAGCTAGACACTTGAAATTTGGACCAGAGATTGGTCACTCCCCAAATCGATCCACTAAGACGGGATTTTTGGAAATTCGAATGTTTAGGGGGTAAAAAAGGGTAAAAATGGGAAAATTCGGTAACCTTATATCTCCAAAACTAAAAGAGATACAAAAAAAATTTAATACCTATCGTTGTTCTTTAGAAAAATAATCGGACAGGTGTCTGGTACTTTTTTGAAATTCGGCCCTATTTGGGAGTAAACGGGTAATATCTGAATTTTAGTACTTTTTTGACACCCCATCTATCTTTTGAACCAATAAACATAGAAACAAAGTTAATACCACATTCGAAACCTAACAAAAATATACGAATTTAAATTTGGTACTTTTTCGAAATTCGAACATTTAAGGGGTAAAAATCGTAACTATTTTTGGTACTTTTTTCAAAAAACATTTTTCTCCATTTATTGAAATATTCGTACTAAATTATGGGCTGCCACTATTATACTGAAATTTTTTATACTTTAATGGGGGGAAAATAGTACCAAAAAGGGGAAATACGAGAAATTTGATATTTTACTTAACTTTTTGGTTCTACAACTGGTATTTTTTAAATTATCGTTTATGTTGGCCCTAAAAACATAAGATTCATCAAGCAATGTCCGGAATGGATAAGAATCCATAAGGGGCAGTTTTTGGTACTTTTCTGTTAATTAACTGGTACTTTTTGAATTTCCGTTAGTATTGGCCCTATAAAAATAAAATTAAACATGCAATGTCCCGAATAAATGAGAATCTATAAGAGGGAACTTTTTGGTACTTTTTTGTTCATTAACTGGTACTTTTTGAATTTACGTTAATATTGGACTTAGAAACATAAAATTCAAAATGAAATGTCCTGAGTGGTTAAGAATCCATAAGGGGAAGTTTTTGGTACTTTTCTGTTCATAAAATGGTACTTTTTGAATTTCCGTTAGTATTGGACCTATAAAAATAAAATTAAACATGCAATGTCCTGAATGGATGAAAATCTATAAGAGGAAACTTTTTGGTACTTTTTTGTTCATTAACTGGTACTTTTTGAATTTCTGTTAGTATTGGACCTAGAAACATACAATTCAATATGCAATGCCCTGGATGGATGAGAATCTATAAGAGTGAACTTTTTGTTACTTTTTTAATCTTGGACTGGTACTTTTTGAATTTCCGTTGGTATTGGACATAGACAGATAAAATTAAACATGCAAGGTCCTGGGTGGATAAGAATCTAAGAGGAAAGTTTTTGGTACTTTTTTGTTCATTTACTGGTACTTTTTGAATTTCCGTCAGTATTGGACCTAGAAACATAAAATTAAACATGCACGATACTGTGTAAATGAGAATCTTTAAGTGGGATCTTATTGGTACTTTTTTATTCGTTAGCTGGTACTTTTTGAATTTCCGTTAGTATTGGACCCAGAAACATGCAATTAAACATGGAAGGTCTTGAGTGAATGACAATCTGTTAGAGAGATCTTTTTGGTGCTTTTTCGTTTTTTAACTGGTCCTTTTTTTAAATTTTCGCTAATGTTGGTCTAATGAAAATAAAATTAAACGTGCATGGTCCTGAGTGAATGAGAATCTCTAAAAGCGCTTATAGGTACTTTTTAGTTATTAAACTGGTACTTTTTGAATATCCGTTATTATTGGACTTAGAAACATAAAATTCAAGATGCAATGCCCTAAGTGGATAAGAATATATAAGAGGGAACTTTTTGGTACTTCTTTGTTCTTTAACTGGTACTTTTTGAATTTCCGTTAGTATTGGACCTAGAAACATAAAATTAAACATGCAAGGTCCTGAGTGAATAAAAACCTGTAAGAGGGCTTTTGGTACTATTTTGTTCTTTAACTGGTACCTTTTATATATCCGTATTTATTGGATCTAGAAACATAAAATTAAACATGCAAGCTCCTGAGTGAATGAGAATCTGTAAGAGTTATTTTTTTTTAAATAAACTGGTAATTTTTTTAATTTAATATTTATTTTTGTGCATTAAATAAAAAAGCAAATTGGTGTCTGGTACTTTAACAAAATTCGGTCGTTTTAGGTAGTAAATCTAGCTTTTAAGCCAATACGTATAGAAATAAAAATTAAATAACATTTGTTACTTATCTAAAAAATACAAATGCGAATTTGGTACTTTTTCGAAATTCGAACGTTTCAGGGGTGAAAATTGTACCTATGTATATCGATCCCGCGAACCTCATACCTCCTAAACTAAAAGAGATAAAAAACATCAGCAATTCGCTAACCGTATATTTCCTAAACAAAAAGAGATACAAAAAATTTAATACTAATTATTGTTCATTAAAAAAAATAAACGGAGAGGTGTCTGGTACTTTTTTGAAGGAAGACCTTTTTGGGGTGTAAAAGGGTAAATAAATATGGTATCACATTTTTAGCTTATCTAAAAAATACAAAACAGGTTTGCCCCTTTTTTGAAATTCAAACGTTTAAGGTGTTTTCTCAACATTTTTTCCATCTCTATATAATATTAATTTGTAAAGTAACTGACGGATTCATCATCGCACATCCTAAACTCTTGAAGCTAAAAAGCTGACTTTTGGACCGAAGGTTGTCCTCTCGCCAAATCGATTCCGCTAACCAAAAAAATCCAAAATTAAAGAGATCCAAAAAATTTAACACTTATTGTTGTTCGTTAAAAAAATAAGGGGACAGGTGCCTGGTACTTTTTTGAAAATAAACTTTGGCATAAAAATATGTCCACGAAGAAAAAGGAGACGCTAACGAAGTAGCGGGTTAAATGCTAGTCAACAATAAATTTCAAGTGTTTTTATCAAGAATAAAAACTGGGAATTAAGCACGAATAACAAAATCTTTTGAAATTAAAATTTTGTATTCCCAAAAATTGAAATTACTTTTTGATAATAAACAGGCAAGTGCACGGCCTAAAAAAACACTTAATTGACAACATCTTTTGTAAGTTGTTGTTTGTTTTTTATTTTGTTTTTCTTAACCTACTTACAACTACAATTAATGTTGAGAGAATTTCAACTAATTGTAGTGGGGAATGTAAGATGAGATAAACCCACTTTTTTATTGTTGATGTGTTTTGTTAAAGCTTTGATATTGTTACAAGTAAAACTGTTGCTATAAGTCTTATACGTTTAACAGTTTTATTTGGTTTAATATCTTTAGTTTTTCTAAAATCTTTATGGATGAAGTTTCCTGATGATCTGGCCTAAGCAACCAGTGAAATGCATAGGAATAGCTTATCCCATCAACAATAAATTTCAAGTGTTTTTATCAAGAATAAAAACTGGGAATTAAGCACGAATAACAAAATCTTTTGAAATTAAAATTTTGTATTCCCAAAAATTGAAATTACTTTTTGATAATAAACAGGCAAGTGCACGGCCTAAAAAAACACTTAATTGACAACATCTTTTGTAAGTTGTTGTTTGTTTTTTATTTTGTTTTTCTTAACCTACTTACAACTACAATTAATGTTGAGAGAATTTCAACTAATTGTAATGGGGAATGTAATGGCGATTTCTTTTCTGAAAACAATATGCTACAGTATATACATGTAACATTTTCTAATGTTACCTATAATCACTGGAAGTGTTACATGTTGTGCAATTTTAATAGAACACAATTAGCTGCTTTTATTTACAACTATTACACTTTCATAATTAATGTACTTCATGAGCGATTTTTAATGCTATTTGAGCGGTTTCTGAACGCAATTATGGCTTGAAAACAAATATTGACATCACTAATGGCTTAGAAAAATTTAAACGATTAAAATATAAATAGACTTTTTTTGATTTTAATGTGTAAATATATTTATATTTTCTTTTAAAATAATTTTTTTTTCAAAATTATGAGCTGTATGAGTTATGACAAGCAAAATAAAACATTGGTTGTACAAACAAAGTAGTAAGTACCAAAGTTGTAAGACAGGGCAGTATGAACACCTTAAGTAAAAGTAAGGGTAAAACATGCAACATGTTTTGCATGTTTTTTATCAACATATTCACAAAAGAACTTGAAAATTTTTCCCACAGTTGTATTTTATGTACAAACGAACACAAAAATGTAGAACATGTTACATTAATGAAACATTTTTCTCAGAAAAGAAATCGCCATAAGATGAGATAAACCCACTTTTTTATTGTTGATGTGTTTTGTTAAAGCTTTGATATTGTTACAAGTAAAACTGTTGCTATAAGTCTTATACGTTTAACAGTTTTATTTGGTTTAATATCTTTAGTTTTTCTAAAATCTTTATGGATGAAGTTTCCTGATGATCTGGCCTAAGCAACCAGTGAAATGCATAGGAATAGCTTATCCCATCAACAATAAATTTCAAGTGTTTTTATCAAGAATAAAAACTGGGAATTAAGCACGAATAACAAAATCTTTTGAAATTAAAATTTTGTATTCCCAAAAATTGAAATTACTTTTTGATAATAATTTAAATAAGTTTTTTTCAACTATTAAAATTTTTATTGAATTTTAAATATGAATTAATTTTTTCACAAAATGTAAACAAAGCTCGACATTCAGTATACACACAAAAAAATAAACAACAAACAGATGACTGGAAAATGTCACCTTTATGAATTCGCCTTGGTTGAAGTTCAGTACCATTTCAAAATTTCAATTTTGCAACACTGTATTATTCGACATTTCCCAGAAACTGGGTTTTAAATAGATCGGTACCGGTTTTGGAAATTCTTAGAAAAAGGGTCAACCGGAGTTTTAATTAGAAAATTAATGTACATAAAGGAGTCGTACACGGTTAAGCATTTTTCATCAAGCGCTATGGTAGTATTAGTGAAAATGTGCTTGTTGTGTGACACCGACTATGCTGGATGGAAAATCAAACAGTATCAACAGAAAAGGTTCGTTCAAGTTTTAATATCGAAAATTTATTTTATTGGCAAAATAACCCGAACTATTCGGCATTCAAAAAATCAACATTTTGAAAAAACCGAGAACCATATTGCGGAAAAAATCGGCTTTAAAACCGGTTGATAAACCGATTCGATCGGCCTTGTAAACTTTATGTTCGTATTTATTCAACTTCAAATTAAATTATTTTTGGTATCGGTTAATATTTGACCAAGCATCCGTACGTAGCTTTAACTTCCTTTGAAATGTTAATATTATAATAACATTTTGCGACCGTCCCTAAAATCCCTGTAAGTCAAAAAAATCTCTAGATCATTTTTGCACAAATAGCTCTGATATAAATTTTAAACTCATAACAAAATTTCGTTTTCATGCGACCATGCCCATCGGTTCCAAATATGGTACACTCGTGAAAGTTCTTCTGTAAATACTTGTTTTTTTTTTAATGCAAATGTTATTAATTTGTTGATTATGTATTCGTTTGCAATAAACCATTTTTAGTTTTTTTTGGGAATATTTTTAACTACTTTAAGGGCATATTTTCATGATTTTACTGCATATTAAATACACATAAAATACTTTTTTTTAGAGGATATTTCGCTGCAAATAAAAAAGATATGTAAAAAATACTCTAAGCATAATTTGTGTATATTAAGAGTATTTTTCTTTTTATACAATCCACCATAGAAGAACAATTAGAATAAAAGCAAGTAAGAAAGTAAAGTCGGTCAAGCCCGACCATTTGATACCCTACACCACAGTTTTTAAAAACACATCATGCTTATGTGTCCATGTAAATATGGATTTATCTATGTTTAGAAACTTCACGAAAATCGGTTTGAAAGTTTGTGAGAGGCAGAAATTGCCCCCTGGCTCCCCTTGTGGTTCTATTTTTTAAAAACTGTACAGCTAATGTGTCTATATAGATATGGATCTATCTATGTTTTGAATTTCATTAAAATCGGTTTGAGAGGCAGAAATTGGCCCTATCTCCCCTCGTGGTCCTATTTTTTAAAAATGCATCCCTTTTGTGTCCATAAAGATATGGTCCTATGTGTGTTTTAAATTTCATTAAAATCGGTTTGATAGTTTCTGAGAAGTAGAACTTTCCCCCTATCTTCCTTCGTGGTCCTACGATTCGGCCCATTTTCAATAGGCTTGGTCCTTGTGCCAATAAGAACCTATGACCCAAATTTTATCAAATTATCTCCAAAATTGCGACCTGTACTTTGCGCACAAGGTTACATGGACAGCCAGCCAGCCAGCCTGCCAGCCAGCCGGACGGACATCGTTAGTTCGACTCAGAAATTGATTCTGAGTAGATCGGTATACTTTAAGGTTGGTCTAGGACCACTATTTTAAGGCGTTACACACATCAGCACAAATGCATAATACCCTCTCCACTATTGTGGTGTGGGTATAATTATTAAAAAAATTAATCAGTCGCCGAAAAAACCTACAATTTCAAATCTACAAATATTATAAATTCCTATTAAGCATTTTAGGACACAAAACAGAACACCAGTAAAAAGCACAATTATTAGGTTTTACAACTTATATTCGAGATTGTTTTTGTTTAATAAAATATTTTTTTCTTGTTTAAAAAAAACAACTACAATTATAACGATTAACAATATTAATTTGTTTTAAGTGGTGATGGACTTAATAGTAACAAATTTCTAAAATACACTATTTAAAATAAATTTTTGTAATAAAAAAGAAAGATAATATCAGAAATTTATGGTGATAAAGTTCTTTTTCGGATCGGTGATGGAGATTTTTGCGTCCTTCTAGCCTCAGTACAAACGGTTTGTTGTTGAGCCAAACGATCAGTTACTTCCCGAACACGACCGCTTAACCGGAACGAAGCATTGGATTTGCGTAGGGGTATTGGCGAGTTGGGCAACGAAGTTGAGTGCTGGGTATGAAGGCTGGAGGTGGACGATGAAGGTGAGCTTGCTGCTAAAAAGGGAGAACATTTGAATTTAAAAAATATATAAAAAAAGCAATTACAAATATTAACAAAAAACTCAATTACGTTTGTAAGGACAAGCTTCAGTAACAACATTGCGTTTTAGTTTTAAAATATCCATGCAATCTTTGCTTTTCGAAAATGATGAAGTTCTACTCACTTCATTTTGCATACATGAAAACTTATTTTTCAGCATACTAACTTTGCCCTGCTGTTCAAATAAAATCGGCTTGGTCACTGGTTTCGGTTGTTTATCCTTTTGTAAACTATTCTCCAATGATTTCTTACGCATTTGTATAGTATTTGTAAAGTCCGAACGCATTATGGATGCTGTGGATGGATTTAATTCTTTATTAAGTACATCTAGTTCTTCAATTACTTTTACAGTCTTCTCTTCTGTATTCACAAGGTGCAGGATTTTCAATTCGTTTTGATTGTCATCGAGTTGGGGATGGTTTTCATTTGGTACTACCAATTCCAATTTCACTTCTTCTATATTACTGTCTGCCTGATGGGCGATCTCCTCAAGTTTAATTTTAAGCAAATCGTGTGGTACCAAAGACGATAGATCTTCGTTGGTAACATGATCTACACTGTCCTTATTGCTTGTACATTGGCATTGCATAGAACCGGATGCACTACAATTCGAGCATTCACTGTATCCGGAATCACTGCGTTCGCTACACTGTGATTTGTTTAAAACTTTAGGATTTTTACGCTTAATCTCTGCATTTGGTAGTTCTATACTGAAATCATCATCTTCTTCGTGCAAAGAACCCATTTGAACTGAGATATTGGGATTTAATATGGAAACACCCGATATGGATGGCCGTGGACTATTTGGCACGGAATTGGTATTGGAAGCAACTGAGCTACGCCGTGAAGCAGATAAGTTAGCCATGCGACCTAAAGCTCTAATAGCGTTGCCAGTTTTCTGAATATTTAATTTTTAGTAAGCAAAAAAAAAAATAACGAAATAAAAACAAGCAAAGCGTGTTATTTGAATCGTAATTCAAAAATTTGTATAGATATATACGTGAATTTATTTAATTAAAAAAAAAATATTTTAAGCTTTTGTACGGGTTATTCCCACAATATTCAATAAAAAGTTAGTGTTATAAACTATTAAACAAAGAAATAATAATAGAAATATGGCACTTACGTTAATTAAAAATTTCAATAATCAAGCCAAAATTAACACAAAAACAACAAATTTAAAAAAAATGTATATGCATGTATGTATTACTTACTTGCCACTTCCGTCTTATGATAAACTTCTTTAATTTATCCGTGCATATTTTCTTATTGCCCATACTTTCATCATAATGATCTTGTTTCAACCAGGGTGATTCTAAACATTCTTCAGCTGTCCAACGTTCTTCTTTACGATGGACCAACAAATTCGAAATAAAGTCTTTAGCTTGTTGTGATACGCAATCAAAGGCATCATCATCGAAATCAAATTCGGCTCGGGTAATATTCGAAAAGGTCTCGACATCACTGTCACCCATAAAAGGTGAAAGTCCGGATAAACTTAAACGAAAGAAAACATAAAAAACATTTCTCGGCAAAAAAGTAAAATACTTACAGTACATAACATATAACGCCCACACTCCACATATCCGATTGAAAACCAATGGGTTCATAGCTGATAATTTCCGGTGGTATAAATTCTGGCGTGCCAAAGAGAACTCTGACCGGTGAGCCTGTATTTAAACGTTGAGCCAAACCAAAATCAATAATTTTGATTTGATGGCAGGTTCGTGTCTTACACATAATATTTTCGGGTTTAAGATCCAAATGTACTATTGACTGGCTGTGCATGTAGGCCACTCCCTCACACACTTGTCGTACGAATAATATACAATCTCGTTCGGTTAAAGTAAAATCGTCGGCCACAACTCTTTCAAATAGTTCACCACCCGTAATGCTAAAGATAATTCAAGTTATTAAAATACAAAATTAAATTAATCATAACTAGTTTGGTTTGGTACTCACTATTCCATAACCATTACAATTTCACGCGAACTTTCGAACGAGGCGGCCAATTGCAAAAGTTTACCATGTTTTAATGATTTCATTATGGAAATTTCTTCTTGAACTTTAACACGATCTCGGGATTTAATACATTTGATTATTTTAGCTGCACATATGCGTTTGGGTTCATCTTTCTCTTGCACCTTGAAGACAACGCCAAAACGTCCTTTGCCTAATTCTTCCAAAACTTCAAAGCGTTCCCTAAACTCTCCACCAGCTTTTATAGAAATCGTTTTTTGGAAATCTGTAATGGAGAAAACCAAAATAATTAAATGGTGTCTTTAAAAAAAGAAAATTTGCTAAAACGCAAAAATTTTGATATTACAAAAAAAAGCAAAAATTATTAAAACAAAAAAAAATGTCCTTCACCATAGTAATAAAAAGCCAATTGTTCTCTAACGTAATAAACCCCTTTATTTGGTAGGGCGCCAAAAGAAATAAAGGACCAATTTGGCTCATTTTCAATATTTAATTGACTCAAAGTTTTAATTTTTGACTTTTTGGAAAATATCGACTAGCAACAAAGGAAATTGAGAAAATTCTAAATGAACATGAATATAATAAAAATTATATAAATTAATTTAAAACAAGTAAGAAAGTATAGTCGGTCAAGCCCGACCATATGATACCCTACACCACAGTTTTTAAAAACATATCATGCTTATGTGTTCAAGTAAATATGGATTTATCTATGTTTATAAACTTCATGAAAATCGGTTTGAAAGTTTGTGAGAGCCAGAAATGGCCCCCTGCCTCCCCTTGTGGTCCTATTTTTTAAAAACTGTATAGCTAATGTGTCCCCATTGATATGGATCTATCTATATTTTAAATTTCATTAAAATCGGTTTCAGAGACAGAAATTGCCCCGATCTCCCCTCGTGGTCCGATTTTTTTAAAAATTTATACATTTTGTGTCCATATAGATATGGTTCTATCTATGTTTTAAATTTCATTAAAATCGGTTTGATAGTTTCTGAGACCTCGTGGTCCTACGATTCAGCCCATTTTCAATAGGCTTGGTCCTTGTGCCAATAAGAACCTATGACCCAAATTTTATCAAATTATCTCCAAAACTGCGACCTGTACTTTGCGCACAAGGTTACATGGACAGACAGCCAGCCGTACGGACATCGTTAGTTCGACTCAGAAAGTGATTCTGAGTAGATCGGCATACTTTAAGGTGGGTCTAGGACCACTATTTTAAGGCGTTACACACATCAGCACAAATGCATAATACCCTCTCCACTATTGTGGTGTGGGTATAATTAAAAGTTCTCAATGTTATTTGTAATTTTCTCAATTTCAAATTAAAATTCTCAATTTCAACTGGAATTTTCTCAATTTCGTATGGCATTTTCTCAATTTCAAGTTGATATTCTCAATTTCAATTGGAATTTTCTTCATTTTATATTAAAATTCTCAATTTTATTTGGAATTTTCTCAGTTTCGAATTTAAATTTTAATTTTCAATAGGAATTATCATAATTTCAATGAAAAATGGTGTAGTACAAATGAAGTGTTTGATTTTTTTTATTGTTTTGCTAAGTTGTTTTTTCTTTTTTCTCAACTTCAGGGTGTAAACAAAAATTATACTTTTTATGCTTAATTAACTAAATAAACATATTAAATAAAAAGTTGGTGGGTTTTTGTTGAAATGGCGCGTTTTTTCTCCGTTTTGGTGTGTCATTACATTTCAAAGTTTACATTTGAAAGTTTATTGCCCCTGATAATAAACTTTGACATTTTTTATGACGATTCCCAAAAACATTTGGGATCTAGCGATAATCTCCCGTGAGCTAAAACGCGTCAAAAAAGGGTCTTAAAAGGTATTTTAAATATATAAAAGCTTGGATATTTTTTTTTTGTGCAATGAGTAGCCAAATATGATCGATATTAAGGAATTTTTTTGATTCTACATTAAAACATTTTAAAAATCTGTGTCTGTGGCTGTCAGTTTTTTGAAGATTTTCAATTCGATTTCAATGAAAATTTAAATGACTTAACCATTTTTTGTCCGATTTTCATTACCAATACGTCGTTAGAAAGGTGCTGACCACCGCTTGGGATTAATTAACCCTTAACTGCACTGTCTTACTTTTTGTAACATTCACTAAGATATCATTAAAAACCTATTTTAAAACCTATTTTATAAAAGTTGCTAAATATATTAATAAAACGTGTTTCCTGCACAAATATATGCTTTTTGTGGTTATAAAATGGGTTTTAGTGATTACTAATGGTGTTATCTTTTCTACAAAAAAATGTGACATTTTATTAAAAAAAAAAAAAAATGGAATTTTGACACAAAAATTCACTTTTTTTAAATAAAATGTCACATTTTTTTTGTAGAAGAGAAAACACCATAAGTGATTGTTATAAAACGTAAGACAGTGTAGTTAAGAGTTAATTTTTGACTAAAATTTCAAGAGGTGGTCAATGGTGGAAATGAAAATCGGACAATAAATGGGTAGTTAAGTTATTTCAATTTTTATTTTAATCTAATTGAAAAGCATCAAAAAAACTGACATAAACATCTCGCTATCTCGAGTCTGTGGTTAGATTTTTATAACGTTTTAATATCGAACATATTTGGTAATTCATTGGACAAAAAAAAAATTACCGAAATTTTTATTCATGAAAAATACCAGTTTTGTATCCTTTTTGACGCGGTTTAGCTCAAGGGAGATAATCGCTAGAGCCAAAATATTTTGAGAATCTTCATAAAACATGTCAAAGTTAGTTTCTAGGGGGTACATCAACAACTTTATAGTGTCTAAGTTCAATATTGAAGAAATTACAAAGGGAATGGAAGCACCTTTCTACCTGTGATGAAGTGTATTAAAATGGAATTTCAATGAATATATAAAAAAACAAGTTAGAGTGCTATATTCGGCTGTGCCGAATCTTTGATACCCTTCACCGACAGTTCGAATGTTTAAGGAGTAATATCTGTATGATGTTATTATTATCTTAAACTGTGACGATTTGTTGTTAATTATGGTTTTAGGCGACTAAACTGTCTTCTGGTAGTAGGGTTTATATGGGGCCTAGGGTAAATTATGGACCGATCATCACGAAATTTTACAGCGTCATTTCTAGTCCTTTAAAACTGTGACGTACCAGTTTCTGTTATGATAGCATTATTAATTATGGTTTTAGGTGTACTAAACTGTTTTCCGGGAGTAGGGTTTCTATGGGGCCTAGGGTAAATTATGTACCGATCTTCACGAAATTTCACAGTATCATTTATAGTAGGGTTTATATGGGGCCTAGGGTAAATTATGGACCGATCGCTACGAAATTTTACAGTGTTATTTCTTGTTCTAAAAAACTGTGACGTACCAAATTTTGTTACGATAGCGTTATTTTTTACGGTTTTAGGCGTACTAAGCTGTTTTCCGAGAGTAGTGTTTATATGGGGCTTAGGGTAAATCATGGACGGATCTTCACGAAATTTTACAGCAATATTTCCAGTCAAATAAAACAAATGTTTGCAAAATTTTATCTTATTCCGTGCCTTGTTCCACCATTTATGTTATTTTTTGTAACAAAATTATCAATTTTTTTAG
Source organism: Pollenia angustigena (assembly GCA_930367215.1). Lineage (NCBI taxonomy): Eukaryota > Metazoa > Arthropoda > Insecta > Diptera > Polleniidae > Pollenia > Pollenia angustigena. Next base: position 204,002,088 of record OV884060.1, read on the forward strand.
GTGGTGGTTCCACATTTTGATTCACAGCTCTGGTCCTACTGAACCGATTTTGCTGGATTTCAATACCAAACTGCTTAGGATAACTACAAGCAATTTGGCACCAAGTTTGTTCATTTCTTTTGAGGTGTTCGAAAGTGAGCGTGTTTTCAACAGACGGACAGACGGACAGACAGACAGACATGGCTAAATCGACTTAGAATTACTCAAGGACCCAGAATATATATACTTTATGGGGTCTGCGATGAATAATAAAAAAGTTTCACACGGAATGACAAACTTAATATACCCTCTTCACAACTTATTGTGGTGGAGGGTATAATAAAAGAACTAAGAATTTTTGCTTATATCAAAACATTGTAAACTTAAGAAATATCTCCGATAATTCAAATAAGTTATTTTTAAAAAGGGTCTAAACTATTTTCAACAGTGGTGAAGGGTACAAAATACTAAAAATTATAATAAATTTCGATGTGCTACACAAGAAATAACAATAATTTTTTAAACAACAAATGCTATAAATTTTGTTATTGCCGACTATTGCACTCTTGTTTGTTTTTGTTTTACGCTTTAATTTTCTCTTACCTTCAGTTAAGGATTCATTTTTCTCGTTGATATGGACACGATCACTTGGCAATCCCGGTTCACTGCGACCATGAACATTTTCTGCTCGAACCCGAAATCTATAAGTGCACAAAGGTTTTAAATTCTTAACGGTATAGGCCAAAGAATCGACAACAGAGGCAATTTCTAGCCAAGCAGCTTCATTTTCATTATCGTTTGCTGGCAATAATTCTTGCATTTCAATGCTGGGGTATTAAAAGAGACAAAAGTATGTGTGTAAACAAATTTTTTTAAAATTTAAAAAAATTTTCAATAATATTTACATAAAACCGGTTATCATGCAGCCACCATCGTAGGGAGGACCACACCAAGCTATCGAAATACGATCGGGTCCTTGAGATGTACTTGGCTTACCACTTGGCGGTTCTGGTGGCCCCTCGACGGCCACTGAAGCTACAGCCACATCTGTACCAAAATCATTCATGACTTCAACGGTGTATTTACCACTGTCATCGGTCACAATATCTGAGATCTGTAGGACGGATTTGCGTGACGATGTATTTATTATAATATTTGAAGTTTCAACAATTGGACGGCTCTAAAAAAAAAATATTATTTAAATTTTTAAGAATGTAGAGATAATTTTTTTTTTTTTTTTTTGCTTAAAATGTTTGCAAAATCAAATGTTTTCGAATGAACAAAATAAACAACAATGTGTGTTTTTGTGTTCTGTGGTTTTATAAAAAAATAAAAAGAATTATATGGAGACAAGAATACAACAACTATTACGTTGCTTTACCGCAACCTCTGATCGTGACACGATGTTACGTTCCAAAAAGGCAATGAATTGGAAGTAGGAATATAGATACTGCAAACGATATAAACCCTAATTAATATTTAAATAATTTTGCAAATTTAAGTATTATTTTCTAAAGAAATGCCTGTTTAGTTTTTACTGTTTTTTATTTTACATTTTAGCCAACCATATGTTAATTCTACTTTAATGGTGCTATAAACAAATAAAATGGTCTGTCTCACAGTTTTGTTTTTATTTTCTTAATTTTTTTTTTGTTGTTGTTGAACTTATAAAATAATTTAATAATTTATTTTGGGCATATTTTTCAACAATAATTTTATACATTGTAATTTTTTTGAATTGGCCGTCACATACGCAGCAAATTTGCTCGATTTTAATATTACGCTAATTCGATTTCCCGAAAAAGTCTAACTATACATTTTTGTAGTTTTTAATTAATTCAAATAAATGGATTTTTGAAACAGTTGTGTATACTTTTACTGACAAAAATATTCAACAAATATTATTGGCAATCCACATTTTTACACTTACTTCTAGTTTTAAGGCACAAAATTTAGATAAGAACATTAAAAAGTATATTTTAGAAAATATTTACTCGCAAATATTTACAAAGTCTCGAAACACAAAATTAAAAAAAAAAAAAAAATTACACATCATCCAAATGTATTTATTAATTTAATCTTTAAATTAACTGTGTTCAAGGAATTTTTTCTAGCCGATTAAAAAAAAATTAAAATTCAAGACAAGAAATTATTGTTATTTAAACTAAATTAATTTCCCATGTAACTACATAGAATTTCTAATTGCAAACATTAGAAAACGCACTGAACACTTTAAGTGAAAGCAGTTAATTTATATAAATAAAATAATGCAGCGCAAATTTGTAAACACAAACATTTTATGTAAATTACATGTGCACATACCTGGAAATCTAATTATAAAACGGTATCGAAAAATAAATAGATCACTTAAGCGCAAAGTCCAGCAGGTTTCAAATAAACAAATATGCCAAGCCCAATAATGTTGAAAAAAATCTAAATTTCTTAGCACTAAATGCCGTTTTACTCTATAATTTTTTTTTTACTTTGATCCAACACTCAGGGGATGCCCCCTACTAATGCAATGCATTGTGTTTGGATTAGGTAAATAGGTTATGGGGAGAAGGAAAGAGGAAGTAGTGTTTGTGGACATTTAATTTGAATTTTTTGTAGCCGACTCGGAAGACTTCTGCCGGGAGTCTATTCCACATACGGCTAGTTCGACCAAGAAACGAATTTTCCCTGTAATGCGTTGTGCGATGCATTGGACAGTCGACAGGAAACGGATGTGATCTGCTGGAAAGGCGAGTACTACGGGCATGCAACCGCGTCTCAGGGATGAGTTCGCCCATCTCGGCTGAACATCTTCCGTGGTAATATCGATAGAACAATGCCACACAACCCACATTCCGACGATGCTCCAAAAAATCAATAGAGCTTAATATCCTACTGTCACTCCTTCTCACCCGATCCAGAAGCTTCAAGATAGACATTGAAGCACCTGCCCAGATATGGGAGTTGTATTCCATTTTCGGTCGGATATAGGCGGTATAAATAGTGAAGAGATCAGACGGAGTGAAGTAGTTCTTGCACCGTTTTAAGAAACCAAGACACTTGAATGCTTCTTTCGCCGCTTGAACGACATGTTGGTTCCAACGAATATCACATTGAATTTTCATGCCCAACACATCAAGAGTGTCTGATTCTTCAATAGCTATACCTCCCATGGATACAGATGACGCTGACTCCACAAGACGTCTGTGGGTCAACATGCAACATTGAGTCTTACGAGCATTATAATCGACCCTATTCGCAAGACGTGGGTTCGGAGATGGTTGTAAGGTCAAGATTGAGTGTGTCATTCATATTCCGTCTCATAGCTTCAACCTCAGTAAGGCTTGGTCTATTACCAAAGGAAAATGAATTACAAATGCTGCTGTCATCTGCGAAAGAATAGATAGGATTGGAAGTTAGACAAAGGAGGTCGTTAAGAAAAATAAGAAAAAGTGTAGGAGAAATAACAGAGCCCTGCGGTACACCTGAATTCAAATGAAACTCCTCCGATGTGAACCCATCTTTAACAACACGTATAGAGCGGTCCTTGAGAAAGCTCGAAATAAATCGAGAGAAATCACTACCAACACCAAACGTAATAAGCTTTGAAACGAGTGCACCGTGCCACACACGATCAAACGCGAACACAAAAGTGAATTGGACTCCAGATAATTTAACAAGTGGTGATTGATCATGCTCTCCATGAACTTCGAGAGCGTAGAGCAAATTGCTATTGGTCGGTAGTTTTCGGGGTTTGTAGCCTCACCCCTTTTTGTGATTGGCTGGACGTTGGCTACCTTCCAGCAAGAAGGAAAAACTCCTACCCGGTGCGAGTAGCTAAACAATTTTGCTAAAGGACGAGACAATGACAATGCACACTTCCTCATGACTAAAGCCGTAACACCATCCGGCCCCGGGGACTTGTTTATGTCGAGATCTTCAAGGACCCTTTTAACTGCACGCGCTCGAAAAAATATATTGGACATAGTAACGGATACCCTTTCGAGTTCGGGCAGTGGTTGATTGCTTTCCGGCAAGTATGCATTCTTTGCAAACATGTCAGCAAAAAGGTTGGCCTTATCGACAGGGTCTGTGAATGTTTGTTCTTATAAGGGTTGGAATGGATGAACTAGTACTATTCCTTACCCTTTTAACAAATAACCAAAAGATCTTACTACCCCGCAGAGCAGCAAGGACCTTAGCACGCAGACGCTGTTCTTAAAGAAGTTTTTCACGTCTGAGTACTCTGGCACATTAGTTTCTCGCCCGTTTGCGTAACGCGCCAGTAACTGGGTTTTTCAGGGTTTCCAGTTAAAATGCTGAAAGAAGTCATTAAGCTCAGACCAACGAGCCTTTTTATAGGCAAAAATAGAGCGCTTCGTCGCTGGTTTTGAAGTGCTACGAAGGTCCGAAAATGAAAAGGATGCAAAAAATGATGTTATGATCCGCATTTCCGAGAGGCGCAAGTAGCTCAACTTCTTATTTGTCAGGTTGCGAAGTGAGAAAAAGGTCGAGGGTATTACGAGACTGCCCTTCAACACACGGAATGTGTGTTGGCTCATTCACAGGTTGCACAAGGTGGTTGTGTGCAGCGAAGAGCTCAACATATGAGCTCTCGGGAGTCGTAAGTCAAAATGTATTAACAAAGTGACCTCAGTACCACAACAATGAAACAATAGAAAAAACAACAGGCATTTTGTTGCTAGACTTGAGACGGCAAATGTCAAATTGCCTTATTAAAAAAAGTAAATAAAAAAAAAATGACACCAAACGTCACAAACGAAGAAAATCATTGCAAACAGCTGCGCTTGTGAGGTCACTTTATTAGTACGTTCTGATTTAAGTCTTAAGATTCCCTGATTTAATTATTGTTTGAAAATGTTCAAAAAACAATAACAACTTAACATGTCAGGGTTGTATTTTCCTCAAAATACTTAAGACTTGCATTATAGTGTGATAGTGTGAAACTGCCTTTAGTAGATTATTAAGAGTTTTTGTTGTTGTTGTTGCAGCTATCATTATAAAAGGAATGCGAAAAGAAAAACATCTTTTGTAAGTAGTTTTATATGTATTCTATAAGTCAAATTCCTGACTTCTATGTGTCAAATCCATTAACTTTATACAAAAAAGGGACAGCTAGATTCCTCGTACTGCCACCTTGTGTGAATGTACCTTGGTTTTTGAAACCTTAAGAACCCAAACAAGGCAGCCTGGACAAAGAGATGGTATACAAATTAAACTTATATAACATTCATTTTTCAAATTGGACTAAAACTAAATATTTCTTTATAATCATCTGGCCTCTATAAAACTAATGATTTGTCACGGTTAACTTTATGAACACTTACTTTAATTCCCTTTTCAGTTTTCGAAATTTTCTTAATGAAATTCAATTTTTTACATGTTACGATAACGTTTACAAAATTTTTCTGTGTTTTTCATATTGCTAAGCTTTCGTTAGCGTTAAACTTTAGTAAAGCGAGTAAGTCTAAAATATAATAAAAATAAATATAAAACGTAAAATAAATGGTGTAAAAATCAATTTCAACTTAAGGTTTACATTTAAAAATTAAAAAATTTAAGAGACTTTTCAGGTACTGGAAAGTTTCTTAAGGAATTGCCGCTGGGTCTCCAAGCAGCAATTTTTTTTTGCTTAGCACAAGCAAAAACGTCGTTGCTGATTATATTGCTGGAGAACACGTAAAAATGCTTTGCCATAAACAAACGTACAGAGAAATGAAATGTCAGATTAATGACAACTAATTTTACAGCAGATTGCTAAGCAATAATTGCTCAAGCAATCAGAGCACTGGGTCTCCACGTAGCAATTTTTATTGCTAAGCACAAGCAAAAACGTCGGCAGAAAAATGGCGCAATAATTGCTGATTATATTGCTGGAGAACAGGTGAAATTGCTTTACCATAAACAAACGTGCAGAGAAATTTAATGTCAGATAAATGACAACTGATTTTACAGCAGATTGCTAAGCAATAATTGCTCAAGCAATAAATATTGCTACGTGGAGAACCGGGGTAAGAGCAATCATTGCGCAATGGATTGCCCCTCATGGCAATATGCTGTCTATACGTCGCAAATTTAATTGAGCAATCAAATTTGACGTTTTCCGCAATAAATATTGCTACGTGGAGACCCGGAGTAAGAGCAATCATTGCGCAATGGATTGCCACTCATGGCAATATGCAGTCTATACGTCGCAAATTCAATCGAGCAATCAAATTTGCGACGTATGGAACGCAATATGCTATAAAAGTTATAATGTAAAAGGATCTAAAGCAATTAATATTTAATTTTATTAAATTATTTATCTTTTTATTTTTATTATTATTATTTTATATTTATATTATTATTTTATATTAATTTAATTATTATTACAAATTAATAAAAAAAAAAAAATTAATTTGTCAACACTTCTATAAAAAAAGTGAGTTTATTCCTGAGATTAACATATTGAGGAAATTACAGTATCGATGATATAAAATGCTAGTTGGGTATGTTACATACCGTCGGAAAGGTTAATTTGTCTAGTTTCTCTGCATAAAGCGGCCCATACACCTGCCATATTATTGTATAGGATATTCGCCATATTATTTCCATTTTGTCCTATAAGTCGCACAATGGTTTCAATCATGCAATAAAATGGTAAGCATAACCTGTAGGAATAACATGAACAGCATTGTACAATGTTGCCAACACACATCACTTTCTTTTCGTTGTGCAATAAAAATCAAACGTCTTTTGATTGTTGCCAATATATTGTGCTACCATCGAATATAACGTACACATTAGCGATATAATTGTATAATACGTAAAATTGAACAATTTTATTGCAAGTGTATGAGCCGCTTAAGTTTTATTTTTAAGCTTTTAGAAACACTTAAACCCAAAAAGGAAAAAATTCAAAATAGTGCATATGCTTAAAATTTAAAAACCCTCGTCTAGAGTTAGAAATTATTTTTTTTTATACATATCCCTCCCACTCGCATCCCAAAAACCAAAACTACCTTAAAGGAAAAGACATAGAGGGAGTTTACACGGTGTCTATTCAGACATGTCTAACAAACACGTTTGTTTTGTTTGTAGGCGATCGGGGTAGAGAAGAAAGAGGGGTTGCCAAACAGACATGAAATGAGTTTTCATGTTTGTTTATATGAATTTTCATGTTTTTAATTTGTATGTATATTAGACCCTTATACATGAAAAGAGACATGTTTGGAAAGACATCGTGAAAAGACAATAGGTTTTTGGAAGCATGTTCAAAAGAGTATGTCAAAAACGGACATGTCTGGAAAGACACCGTGTAAACTCCCTCATAAGCTTTCTTTTAAGCAAAAGAAAAAACAAATAAAAAAAAACATTTCCGGTTAAAAAAAATTAAGTTTTATATTTAAAAAAAAATTTAAAATAAAAACAAAAAAATTTATTTTTTACTTGGGACAAATTTTGCTAACACCAATAGGTAATAAGTTAAGTAGATGAGAAAGAACACCTGTTTGGCAAAACGTTAAACTTTGACCCCCCTAACTCAAAAACTTGATCTTGATGAAAATTTGTGTCTAAACTACTATCCAATAGGACTAGCCTTGGTGCAAATTTCATCCAAATCGGACGACATCGATTTAGAAATTGGGCCACTTGACATGAAATCCCCCATATGTGAATACATAAGTGTGTCCCAAAAGAAAAAAACAAGTTGGGGCTCAAGCATGTATTAAAAGCTTAAAGGGTAAAGTATTTTTGAGATTTTTCGGAAAAGGCTTGGAAGTCGCTCAAGTCGAGTTTTGGCCAAATATCGGAGTTGCTAATCTTTTTTTGAGTTTTCTACATAACATTGTCAAAAACCACGTTTTCTTCACTTTTTAGGAAATAATTTAAAATAAAAATGTCCAAGCTTTATTTTTCTTGTGCAAAACCTATAAGTTTTTGCAACGAATTTGCTAATTTAGGTACCCTACATTACAATTTTAAGTAATTTTTCCATACATTTTTTTTTAAATTTTTATGAAAATTAATAAAACTAATGTGCTGTTTTCACAACACAAGTGACTGAACATGTAGTAAAATTTATATGAAAAGCACTCAGGTTTTTGATTGTTTTCCATATAAATTTTACTACACGTTAAGTCACTTGTGTTGTGTAAACAGCACATAACAATCCTGAGTTATACCGGTTTTCAGCTTTGTACGTAGTTAATGATGGGCCTGTTCGTAAATGCATCACTGCGCTGCAAATGAAAATTTAAATGCCCTAAAAAACTTTGCTTAAGCAGATGACGCACAACCAAGTTTTAAATACGGAGTGGAGAAATGGCTTTTGCCAAAAAAGATTAACAGCAAACTTAAATTGGCCGTGCAAAGCAATGTTTGGTTGTGTGATGCACTGCAGTGATGCATTTACGAACAGGCCCGATATTATTACTCATACCGAACAAACAAATAAAAATCAAACGTTTGGCTTTTGCTTTGCTTTGCTTTAAAAATCATTAATTAATTGAAAATAAGTTTCAGAAGTTGAGGTTGCGGCATTGTTGAAAGTGGTATCCAAGTAAAGATTTGAGCAAATTTTTCTAAACGCCAACTTGAATACATGCAACCAAGAGAAGACTATAAAGAATTGCTTCATCTGATTCTTATTTTTTTGGGCGATCGATCTAAGCCCTATCCAACAGCTAAAGCTTCAAGAGCTATTTATCAGGCTCGCTGGATGAAGAAAATTGCATATTCCTTAAAATATGAATTTTTCTAAACCAGCTACAATCTTGCGTGGACAACTCAGACATTGATGCCATGCTAGAATTTTGTTAATTTATTTTAAGAATAAATATCAAAAATGGGTACCTCTGTCAATGCCCTCGGTACACTACTCCCATTGATATTATTTCATTAAAGGATAACTACAAAATTATTAATGTAGCAGTTGCAAGCGCCATGTTTAAAACTTTTCTAGGTGGCACTTTACCCCAAAATTGCCTACCCTGGGGGTTTTTTTTTGATGACCATATCAACACATTCGCCAAGCAGCAAGAACTAATTAGTAAATTTTAACAGAAGGCAACCTTTATTATAAAGAAATTCAAAGATTCATTTCCAAAACAAGTCATATTTTTTTAAAGCTTGCAATATTTAAATTGATTTTGAAAAAAAAACAGATCCAGAAAATGGGGAAGCCAACAAGTCATTTTAAGATTTAAAGAAAAATGTTCAACATTTACAAGTGGTAAATGATGTGGCAGAACGGGGTGTGGCTTTGGTTAACACTTACTTCAATGTCACAACTTCTGAGACTGATTTTTAGAACCCCAATAAATGATTTTTAAACAAAGCAAAAGCAAAATGTTTGATTTTAATTTGTTTGTTGGGTATGAGTAAAAATATCACAAACGGGGTACAAATCTGAAAACCTGTATATGTCAGGAACGGTAAGAACAAATTCAAAAATTATTTCTTTCGAAATTATTGAGAATGAATTTATCTTTTTAACATAAAAATGTTAAAACTTATAAAGCGTTTACAAAATTGATGGAGTAATTACGAAAAATTTTAATGTAGGGTACATAAATGAACAAATGAATTGCAAAAACTTATAGGTTTTGCAGAAAAAACTAAAGCTTGGACGTTATTCTTTTAAATTATTTCCTAAAAAGTGAAGAAAATCGTGGACTTTGAGTTATGAGGATAACTCAAAAAAAAAACCAACAAACCCGATTTTTGGCAAAAACTCGACATGAGCGACCTATTCCGAAAAATATGAAAAAATATTTCAAAAATACTTTACCCTATAAGCTTTTAAATAATGCTTGAGCACCTATGAAAATCCAAAAAAAATTTTTTTGGGACACACATTATTAAAAAACAAGAATAAAAAAAAATGTCTATATTTTTTTCAAAGAGGATTTTTTTTACTAAATAATGTATTGTTCAAGGCAAATTCAACAAGGTAAACTCTTTAGAACATCTGTTCATCAGCTGTATTTTCCGAGTTGTCAAAATATTTTATATTTTAATTATTTTTGTTTTTCATTTAAAAAAAATTGTGATTGTATTAATTTGTGAAATTTTATGACAAAATAATTAATTAAAATCATATTATAATCCTTAATTTGAGCATAATGTGCAAGAACGAAAAATTGTGGCTTAATTCTAGTTAACCAACGCAGCTCCAAGTAAAAAAAAAACAAAGGGGAATAGAAAATAAAAAAAATAGCAAGAAAAAATAAAATGGCACAATTCTCGGAAACGCTTAGTTTCCGAGTCATGGATCTCTTAAGTCTTCATATAAATTTGCAGTGTCCCACTACATATCTGAACGTATATAGCTAATATTGGAATAATTTAAGAGCTTTTATTTAAAAATTCTTAATCCATAAAGGAGCGGCGATGAGTTTGCGAAAATATTATAGTAAGCATATCAATTGCTATGCGAAGAAGCTTTATTTTGCAAAGTCGGTGTTTGTTATACCATAGATGAGAAAATCCTTGCGCCCAACCGAAAGCCGGCTATGCGGAGAAGGTTTATTAAGCGAAGCTGGTGTTTATTTGATTAAATTTTTGATTCCTAGTGCACTTCCGTGACATTTTGATATACAATTTTGTAAAAACTGTATTAGGAGGTAAAGAGATAAAAAGTTTACAATGAATTTTACATTTTCAGAAAGATCTGTTAAAAACCTTTCAAAAGACACTAATAATGGCCACATACGTTTACAAATGTGGTGGAAAATCGCTAATTCATATGAAAACGTCAGAAGTCCATTACTCTGAAACTATGCGTTTTCTAGAATTGTACCATGAAATTTGTTCGTCTTATTTTTCAATTTTTTATTGCTCTATGTCCTTTTTTGTTGGAGCTGCGTTGATAAGCTAGCTTCGTCTCTAATTTTTATGCATATGCTGGGTCCTTGAGCAATTTTTAGTCTATTTAGCCATGTCCGACTGTACAAAACACTCTCACTTTCGAAAAAAACTCAAAATAAAAGAACAATATTGGTGTTAAATTCTTTCTTTAGTTGGAAACGAGTCAAAAAACCCAATGTGAAACATCGTGCCTTAAAAATTTATACACACTTTGATTAAAAAAAACTAATATAAATGCATGGCAGAATGCACCCTTAACATTAAATCTTCAAAAACACAGAATACATTAAATTTTGTTTAGATCGGTTCATAAACACACAACTTTAAATATAAAAAAATCAATAAAATTTTTTATTGTTTACTTTTTATTCACACTTTTTGTAAACAACTATTTTGACAACTCGGATTTGTTACACTAACAAAATGCCTGTTATTTTTGTTAGAGTTGTAATTGTTGTAGCGACGAGTTTACCTTGTTGAATTCGCCTTGGTATTGTTATTCGAAAAAAATATAAATATCGATAATAATGGGATTTCTGAATTTATCTTTAGTATATCTACGTTTTAACCCACTGTGCTGTGCAAGTTCATAGAAGAGATTAATTACTCCATTTTAAAACTCTATTTGTTCCTGTAGTCTACAAGTTGCAGCCGCAACGAAAATATACTAGTCTGGTTGAAAAATTTAAAGAACTTGAAGCGATATTATCACTATTGCCAACTTGACAATTTCTGAGCAGAAGCTGAAGTCGTAGTAAAAAACTAAAATTTTAAAAGTTGCAGTGTTCGAATATGTCGTTTGCTACTGCTATATTAACAATAAGGAAGCCATAATTGTCTTAAATTAAATCATATAGCTAACATAAGTAGCAAATGATGTAGCAATTAAGTAGAATATAATGAGGCAACAAAGTAGCGTATGAACAAATTATAACAATAGAAAAGTTATTTTAATAGCAATCAGATTAGAAAACGCCTCATACGGATAACACTTGTTACTAAATGTAAAACTACAAATTCACCAACAACACATTACAATCACCCCTATTATAAAAGTCGACATCGACACAAGTAGACGGCACCTGAACATTAATGGTATTTTCTGAGTCGTTGTTGACAATAATCGATTACTTTTGACAGTCACGTGATATTTTCTAAGGCGCTTTTAAGTCGACGTCGAGTAGTATTGTCCCCGTTTTAGTCGACAGGAAATTTTGCGACGACTCAAATGTAAGTTAAAGAAATTTTAAATGAAATGTTAACATATTTATTGAATACGTTTGAAATGAAAAGTCTTATATTTATTAATAAACGTTAAAGCTATAAAGAATCAGAAAACTTACAGTAAAAATATCTTTATCAAAAACATGCCAAAAATTCGCGAACAAAATTCAAAATTGGAAACAAACTCTACACTTTATTTTAAAAAGCTAAATCGGTTAAAAAAAATATGTCGGAAAATAGCATAAATAGCGTTAAAAAGTGAGTGAAGAACAAAAAAATAAAAAAAACAATTGGAGATGGGATTTTTTTGTCAAATTTTCGATAACTAGTCGACGTCGACACAACATTCTTATAAAATGCCAAATTAACGTCGAAGTGGTGTAGTCGTCGCCTTGATGTGACAACAATTAAAAATTAATGTCGACGTCGACAACGCCTTACACAATAGGGGTGAATTTCTTTTTATACTTAATCAGCTCTAATTACAATTTTGTTTTTCATTAATTTATTTTATGGCTACATGGAAAGCTACTTCTATTGTTACCTTAAAATTAACGTATTTTCTACTTGAAAGCAAAACTGTAGAAGAAGAAATAAAAAATAAGCCGCAAGTGAAGAAGTAGCAAACGATTTGATTTTTAAGCTGTGTACTGCTTTATTGGTTTTTACTTTTTTTTTAAATTGCTCCATTTCGAGTTTAATTTCTGTAATAGTTAACAACAGAACTAATAACTTAATATGGAAATACAAAACATTTTAATGCTATTGCTTTTGCTAACAAATAGTATAATAATACTTAATCAGCTCTGATTTCAATTTTGTTTTTCAACTATGTATTTTATTGCTACATGGGAATGCTACTTCTATTGATGGAAGTAAACGAATTGGCGAACGGACGTGTTTAAAATAAGCTCCACAACTGTTAAAAATTATCATAAAAAATTGGTAGTAAATGCTACATCAAAAGCTGACTCTATTGCTACCCTTAAATAATACTTTTTTTTAATTTAAAGTCAAATAATTTCCGTTTGCTTTAAAATCAAATTGTTTTAAAAGAATCTTAAAAATAAACCACAAATGAAGAACTAACTAACAAATGTTTTAATTTTTAAGCTATTGCTCTTTTGGTAAATATTTATTAAAATTGGTACATCTCGAATTTAATTTTTGGAACATTCAACAATAATATAATAACTTAATAAGAAACTATTAAACATTTTAAAGCTATTGCTTCCCTTACAGAATAGTTATGGAAGCAGTTGCTGTATTTTAAGCAATAATAGTTGGTAGTTAATGCAACATCAAGCGCTACCTCTATTGCTACCTTAAAATAATTTTTCATTACTATTCTAAAATCTAATTGTAGAAGAATAAACTAAGAAATAAACAACAAATAAAGAAGTAGCAAACGATTGGTTTATATTTTTATTAAAATTGCTCCATTTCGAGTTTAATTTTTAAAATACATATATTAAAATAAATATGTACCCAGCGGTAAATATTGAAAGGACCGCAAGTAGCAGGCCTTTTTGAAGGCCTCTATACTCCTTTCTAAAAGATTCGCTTCGCATGATATCCTGCCTTCAGAAGTATGCCTTCTAGAAGGCATAAACTTCTTTTTAAAAGACCTTCTGAAATATTCAGTACACATTCGCTACTCCCTTCTTTGAGAAGGGAGAAAGGAGGGTGTTCAGTTTTATTTACTTTTTATTTTTAGTAACCTTCCTTATTCCCTTTTTTGGGAAGGGATCGAAGTTGTTTTTAAAGGAAGTGTGGAAGGCCTTGCGTCCAATGACAACCTGTGTAAGAAATAAATAAGTATGGAATGCGGCGAGAAGGGCTTCTGACTGTTTGTGACTGCTAAATAAGGCCTTCTATTAGGCCTCTTTACTCATTCTAGTTACCGCTGGGTATATACAAAAAATTTGAATTCTTTTGCTACAGATGTAACATAGCGTCTTCACCTGACAATTTTTTGTCATACCAAACGTCAAACTTCATATTAAAAAAACGCTGACAAAAATTTTCGAATTTTCTTTATATAGACTTTGACGTTTGGTATGACAAAAAATTGTCAGGTGAAGACGCTATGTAAGAAAAGATAAACTCACTGTTTATTGTTGGTGTTTTGTTTAAGCTTTGATATTGTTACAAGTAAGACTTAGAGTGTTTATAACTCTTATTCGCTTAAGGTTTTATTTGTTTAATATTTTTGGCTTTTCTAAAATCTTTGGAAAAGGTTTCCTGATGAGCTGGTGTAAGCAACCGGCGAAATGCGCATAGAGGCTTGCTTTCCCTCAACAATAAATTTCAGTGTATTTATCAAATATGAAAAACTGGGAATTTAGCACGTCATACGAAGATCGTATTAATAATAAACTTTGTATTCCCGAAAATAACTTTGATAATATAATTGCATGTGCCCGTGCATAGAACTGAATTGGCAAATTGGTTTAGTTCGTTGTTTTCGTACGAAGACAATAGAATGAAGCGGTTTGTTTTTTAATTTTGTTTTTTCTTTTAACCCACTTACAACTACAATTCGAGTCGGAAAGAACCCAACCAATTGTAGGGGGATGTAAGAAAAGATAAACTCACTGTTTATTGTTGGTGTTTTGTTTAAGCTTTGATATTGTTACAAGTAAGACTTAGAGTGTTTATAACTCTTATTCGCTTAAGGTTTTATTTGTTTAATATTTTTGGCTTTCTAAAATCTTTGGAAAAGGTTTCCTGATGAGCTGGTGTAAGCAACCGGCGAAATGCGCATAGAGGCTTGCTTTCCCTCAACAATAAATTTCAGTGTATTTATCAAATATGAAAAACTGGGAATTTAGCACGTCATACGAAGATTGTATTAATAATAAACTTTGTATTCCCGAAAATAACTTTGATAATATAATTGCATGTGCCCGTGCATAGAACTGAATTGGCAAATTGGTTTAGTTCGTTGTTTTCGTACGAAGACAATAGAATGAAGCGGTTTGTTTTTTAATTTTGTTTTTTCTTTTAACCCACTTACAACTACAATTCGAGTCGGAAAGAACCCAACCAATTGTAGGGGGATGTAAGAAAAGATAAACTCACTGTTTATTGTTGGTGTTTTGTTTAAGCTTTGATATTGTTACAAGTAAGACTTAGAGTGTTTATAACTCTTATTCGCTTAAGGTTTTATTTGTTTAATATTTTTGGCTTTTCTAAAATCTTTGGAAAAGGTTTCCTGATGAGCTGGTGTAAGCAACCGGCGAAATGCGCATAGAGGCTTGCTTTCCCTCAACAATAAATTTCAGTGTATTTATCAAATATGAAAAACTGGGAATTAAGCACGTCATACGAAGATCGTATTAATAATAAACTTTGTATTCCCGAAAATAACTTTGATAGTTCTTGGAGCAGTTGTTGTATTAAAAGCAATAAAATTGCTAGATGAGCTGGTGTAAGCAACCGGCGAAATGCGCATAGAGGCTTGCTTTCCCTCAACAATAAATTTCAGTGTATTTATCAAATATGAAAAACTGGGAATTTAGCACGTCATACGAAGATCGTATTAATAATAAACTTTGTATTCCCGAAAATAACTTTGATAGTTCTTGGAGCAGTTGTTGTATTAAAAGCAATAAAATTGCTAGTATTTGCAAAATCAAAATCACTTAAAAGTCTTATTGTATTGTAGTAGAAGAAACTAAAAAATATACTACTAATGAAGAAGTAGCAAATAATTTATTTAAGCTACTGCTCTGTTGGTTAGAGCACTAGTTTTGCTTACAGTAATATTTATTGGTAGCACTGTGCTCGAAATTGACACTTTTTTTAAGACAATCTGGGCACTTGTCGTTTTAACATAATTCGGGTACGCTGAATCTAGTGGTGCCCGCCGTTTTTTTAGGTTGGCTCTGGTTTTCGAGATATACTGTTATATCGAAAATGGAGGAGGTTGCACAACATATGTTCGCGTAACTCAAAAACGCTTTAACTTATTAAAAAAAACTAAAAAAAAACCGAAATTCCGCAATAAATTTTTTTTTATCAAAATTTCGAAATTTTTGTTTTTTTAAAATTTATACAAATTTGGAAAATGCAGCTATGCTTCTAATTTTTTGCAGACATATAAAAAACGAAACAAAACAAAACAAGCCATAAATGTTTAAGGCCCGTTTTCACAACTTACCGATAGCTAAAGGTAGGATTTTATCGGCCATATAAAAAGTGTTCCATTAGTACAACTTTACTTTAACCTACCAGGTAAGATGAGCCTAAACTTACTTTATCGCTCACTTAAGGTTAAAGTAAAGTTTTAATAATGGAACACTTTTTATAAGGCCGGTTAAAGTTTACTTTTAGCTATCGGTAAGTTGTGAAAACGGGCCTAAATCTGTTAGCAACTTATGATTTTATTCACAAAAGTCGAAAAATTTTAATTAATTTAAGAATTTCATACAACGCAATATTTGCATGGGAGCACCCCTAAAAAGTGGAGATAAGGGGCAAGTATGTTTTAAGAAAATGTTAAGAACAAGAAACTAATGGAGGTCGTTCATACATTTTATCCACCTAGGGGCGGTTCCTGGGCATTTATGGGACTTCCTCTTCAATATATTTCTAGTCTGCATTGAACATTTTGTATAGTAGCCCCCTTAAGGATTGGAACAAGCGGGTTGATATGTTAGAAATAAATGATTGAGATGAAAAACAAAGTGGGGTTGGTGAAACATTTTACCCATCTAGGAACATCCTAGGCGCTGCAGGGGCCAAATTTAAGAATTTTATTAAACCGCCATATTTATATGGTTGAAATTCTTTTTTAGTTTTTTCAATAAATTAAAGCGTTTTTGAGTAACGCGAACATATGTTGTGCAACCTTCTCCATTTTCGACCACCACTGGATTCAGCGTATCCGAATTATGTTAAAACGCCATGTCCTCGGCATGTCTGTTTTTTTAACTAGCATAGTGTAGTTTATATCCCATGTTAAACACTCTTTCTGTGATACACAATTCATTCTTTCAATACCCAATTTATAATGAATTAAAATTACAATTCCCGCCTTTGTTGAACAATACGACATATTTGCGCACCAAATGCACTTGTACGTAAATGTAGGCCCTTTTAATTCATAAAATGCCATACGGAAAAATATCTCCATGTACGATAACTAAATACATACGTACGTACATATGTAGATGCAACGACAGCTAGATAAATAGCTACAACAATAAAAATTGAGATGCTGTTATCGTTTCGATACCGACATCCATAAAAGGTGATACCCAGTAAGTTAATTTTAATTAGATACACACACTTACCATTGACGTCAAAATCTACTGACAGAATAGATGTGTGTGGCACTTTTTTTAATTCGGTTTTTAAAAGAGATCTTTATTGAAAAAAAAAGAAAAACACTTACCGCCTTAAACCACCTAACTTGTGGTTTGGGCAATCCTTCAAATATGATCGACAAACGTACACAGCCCCCAATTAAAGCGGTACAATCTCTAGGACCCTCTAATATGTAGGCCAGTTGCGGAGAGCTTTCCTTATTTGTTAGATTGTTGCTCAAGGGTATTTTCAAGTCTGTGGGAATATCGCTAGATTCAATTAACTTGGCCGCTGTTGTTGAACGTGGTATTACGGCTAAAGATGTATAGGATTTAAGTGATGAATGGGATTTTCCTGGATGTGTTACAACTAATTGAACTTCACCACTATGGGCCAAGGTAACATTGTTTATATGCAAAATGCGTAAACCATCTGAATTCGATGACTCCAACTGTAATAAAATTTTAAAATATTAAATTATTAAATAACAAAAAAAAAAAAAAAACTTATCGTAAAAAAAATAAACACAAAACTTCACTTAAATTTTAATTTATTCATTTTTTATTAAATTTTTTTTCCAAAATTATATGTATGTAAAAAGACGTTTTATTTAACATCTCTATATATGTAAGTATGTAATTGAAATATACAATTACGTACAAAATTGGGTTAAAACAAAAAGAAAAAAAAAAACGAAAACAAAACACAAATAATTAATATTTCACAATATCTATTAAAGTTTGTATGTTATTGTATTAAATAAGTAAATTAATTGATGTTTTACACTTAATGTGAAAAAAAGAACTGTGAACGATCGTAAATTTGGCGCACAACTAACTGTTGAGAAAAATTGGGAATAGAATTTAAAAAAGAAAATTTAACTTTATTGTTTCGATTCAATAAGACTATACAGTGATAATTCGATTAACGCAGTTCCTATCAAAGTATATTTATACCAAGTACATGCAAGTCTACAACAAATCAACAATAAAAAAAACAACATTCATTTTGTTTGTGTAAAAACATTTGATACTGTCAAATAGGCAAACATAAAGAAAACAAAAAAAAAAAAAAAAAAATCATGGCGCACTAAAATGTAAGCAAATTTTGACACTATCGAAAATAAAACAATTGAACAGCTGATCACTTGCATGTACTTGTAATAAATATACGCTGGTTCCTTTTAAACAAACTTTTAAGTTTTGAAATTTCATATAATTTATTTTATAGTTATTCAGTTTAAAAATACTAAATTTTTTTAACGGTTTTTATAGTGGTTCTTAAAAACTTTTTAATTTAAATGACCTTTATACTAGAAAACGCACTTGTGACCTTTTTTTAAGTACCATTAAGAATTGCCATAATGGTTGTTCTGCATGTCAGCTTATTGGTGAAAATGCATATATGCCGTGTTAAAGCAAAAAAGAAAAAAACCCTGTACACGTCATCCTGCATTTACAGTGTCAACATTTTCAATTAGAGCGTATTTTATTTTGAACTGACAAACTAGCTGACATACGCTGATTCGAAGTCATTTGTTTTTGTTCCAATTGCATTGCGTTGCATCTGCGGTGTTTTGGTTTGCTACATACAAATTGTATGAGCATTAGAATTATTGCCTAATAAAAAACACTTGACGCCATTGTTAAGATAGGTCTGTCAGGCACCGGCTTAATAAGACTGCACACCCACTGTTTAAGCAATTCCTTCTCATAAAGTATTTGTGGATAAGAGTTATTTTATATTCGACAAGTTTGTTTGTCGACATTGCATTGTCAGTCACCATTTAACCGATCTGCAGCCGTATTCTGTAATTCGCTAAAGCTAAATCTCTATCGCTAAAAATCTAAAAAATTGATTTAGCGGTTTTTGGCTACGAATGCAATTCTGTAACGTGTATTGCTAAATTTGGCAATACCATACACATTGAATTCGCCGCAATTTTAGCTATAAATGTCATCTTTAAAATTTTTCGATTTTGTGTTCTCTAAAGGCCCAAATACATTGATCAAAATACTCATCAAGCATTGTGGTAGTATTAGTGAAAATATGTTTGTATGTGTCACACCGACGATGCTGGATGGAAAATCAGATAATTTAGATATGACGGCGAATATTACGTCAAGCACACGTACACGATGAATTCGCCGGCTGGACAAGCATTTGACAAGTGTATTTGGGCCTTAAGGCATTTTAACGATCGAGATTTAGCTTTAGCTAAGCGAATTACAGAATACGACTGCTGGACCCTGTTTCTCAAAACGACAAGTTACAAATCTAAAAGTAAAATATATTTCAAACAAAAATTGTAAAATTGTTGTTTTTTTAATGTTGTAGTTTTGAGAAACAAGGCCCTGCTGACAGAATTCTTAACGAATCGGCGAGCCTGCAGCATTCAGCTTGCACGTTATTTGAGTTTTATAAAGCGGCCCATACACTTGCAATGTTATTGTATATGATATACGCCATATTATTTCCATTTTGTCCTATATTATGCAATTAGCGGCACAATGAATTCATTCATTCAATAAAAAGGTGAACATAACCTATACACTCATAAAATTATTACAGTACCTGATTGTGGGTTATTAAATTCGTTTTCCGTACTGTGAAAATTGAATAAAAATATAGTTATTTTACGAATAATTTTATTTTTTATCATTTTTGTTTATTACTCAAAAAACAAAGTCCCAAAAAATAATGTTTTTCCGTATTTATTTTGTTATGTAGTTTGATTGTTGTCGGTTAAAATATATTTTTTAAAAGTAAAAACTATTCAATTTAAGGAATATGATGTTCAATAAAAAAAAATTTAGAAATTAATGAAAAAATCATTGGTTTTAAATGAAATGTAAATTATCCGTTTTTTAAATGAATTTTAATTTGTTTAAAATGAATTTTCGTTTGAATTTAACTACATAATATTTTGAGTGTAGGAATAACATAAACAGCATTGTACAATGTTGCCAACACATTTCACTTTCTTTTCGTTGTGCAATAAAAATCAAAAGTCTTTTGATTGTTGCCAATATATTGTGCCACCTTCGAATATCACATACACATAGGCGATATAATTGTACAATACGCAAAATTGAACAATTTTATTGCAAGTGTATGTGCCGCTTAATAAGGAAATGATACTGTATTAAGTGACTGTCTGCTGATAACCATTAAAGTAGATAAGGTTCTTGCCAAAACTACTTGAATGATAGCAGGTCGGCAAAGTTGTTAACGAGTCTTATTAAAGTCCATTTTCTGGGAAGAGTTTTGCTCAACGTGGATGGAAATGATCGATCTTATGCGTGATATCGGCGCTCAATTAAAATCATTCACCCTTATCGCGTTTGGCGTAATTAAAATACGCCTACGACTGTTTGGTAATAGATTTAAGGAAAAAAGTTCATGTTCTCTTTAATCTATTACGAAACAGTCGTTAATTCTAGTTAAATTTTTGATTTCTACAAAAATAAAGCTCGTCGTGTTCATACCTAACAGTTATTTTTACCTATTTCAACGTTTATTTGGCGTACGTGTTTTTACCGTCAGTTTGCTTTTAAAATATGACAAATTTAGATTCTAGATTTATATACACAGCTAGATTTCTTTTTGTAGAAATTATTGGTATAACAAGTTATAGTTATATTGCCAGGGTATCACATAAACTTAAAGCACCATGCTCAAGTCATGGGTCACCTAAACCATAGTATAGGAAGCGAGAACTTCCAAAATATGCATAAAAGTATTATGGTCCTAACCAGTAATCAAAATGAGTTTTAAATAGTTATACATCAGAACTTCGTCTAATAGAATTCTTCATTCGTTATCGACGAACAGGCCATTAATAATTTTCTGGTCTTTCATACGAACCATTATCCAATTAATCTGAATCCTCTCTAAACTTCATTACTTTAGTTTCAAAATATTTATTTATTTAACTTAACTAATCACCACAAATTGATTTAGAAAAACATATCTGCCATAAATTTTTGTTTGAGGGCGCAGCACTTTACCAATAAAACAAAATTACCAAAACGAATTTTGGGAATAAAAATTTACATTTTCTTAATGGACTACAAAAATTTTTGTTGTGAAAAAAAAATTCATTGCGTACTGAATACTGTAACAAAAACATTCGTTTTGACAATGAGGAGCAGCTTGCTCGTATTCTCAAGCGGCCAATAATTAAACTAGAAAACTTTAAGAACTTACACACAATTCAATAAATTTTAAACATTTTTAATTTGAAAAACGAGATTATTAACACTTTCTTAAGCCAAACCCATTTTAGAAAAAAAAAAAAAAAATTAATGAACTGTATCAAATTTATCAACCAAAACGTAAACAAAAACACATTTTTTTTTTAAATAAAACAATACACAAAAAATAATACCGATTATAACTATGTTACTGCCTGATTTCTTTGGAGTTTATTTATGTTTTAAATTTTCGTTCGTCATCCAAATACAGGCAGTTAAATACAAATTAATTGAAATTTTTTTCTGGGTAGAATTTTTATTAATTAATTTATTAATAATGAAATTTTGTTTAATATGAATTAATTTACAATGAATTAAAAAAAAAACAAGTAAGAAAGTATAGTCGGTCAAGCCCGACCATATGATACCCTACACCACAGCATTTTAAAACAAAATTTGCGAGAGCTATATGAATCTATTTATGATTTAAATTTCATTAAAATCGGTCTGATAGTTTCCGAGAGGCAAATATTGCCCTCCATCTTCCCTCGTGGTGCTATTTTCTTCTTCCTGCATAGCTTATGTGTCCGTGCAAATATGAAACTATCTATGTTTTAAATTTCATTAAAATCGGTTTGATAGTTTCTGAGAGTCAGAAATTGCCCCCTGACTCCCCTCGTGGTCCTACGATTCGGCCCATTTCCAATAGACTTGGTCCTTGTGCCAATAAAAACCTACATATGAGCCAAATTTTATTAAATTATCTCCAAAATTGCGAACTGTACTTTGCGTACAAGGTTACATGGACAGCCAGCCAGCCTGACAGCCGGACATCGTTAGATCATCTCAGAAAGTGTTACACAAATGCATAATACCCTCTCCACTATTGTATTGTGGGTATAATTATTGTAGACATTAAAAGCTAAACTCGTTAAGCCAGGTACAGGTACAAAAAGTTTTCTTTTCTCTTTTAATAAATATCTCATTGTTTTTTTTAGAGAGCATATAATTTTCATTATCATCTAATTTCTTTACTGAAATATTTAAGTCAACAACTTGAGCGTAGTGTACTCGTATTCTCAATTTAAATTTTTTATTTTATTTGCACAACACATCAATTATCTTTTGACAGGGCCGGCGGTTCGTTAATTTTATAGACCAAAAATTTGAATAATAACTCAAAATTTTTATCTTAATCTTTTGTAATAAATAAGATAAAAAAAATATTACAGCAACTACAACTTAAATTAGCATGCGAAGTTCATGAATTATGTTAAACTAAAACGTTTTTTGGTTACAAATTTACTTTTCTCACTTTAACCATTTTTGCTTATTTTCTCAAAAACAAACACAAAAACAAACAATTATTTTCACTATCAATCAATTACACAAAAAAAACCTTTTTTCTAATATTATTTAATATCTTATGCATATCAGAGACGAGAGCCATCAGCAGTTAACGGATCTGTCTTTATGGCTTTAATTTGAAATACTAACTGACTGACACCGTTAAGTTTAGCTCAATGTTTTGTTACGGGTTTCTTGTAGATCAAACCTAAAGACGGTCAGAAGATTGGCAGAGAAGGTGCGTTCGAACATATACGTAATTTAGGGTTTGCATTTAATTGCGATAACGATTAAACAAAAACTTTACCAATAAAACAAAATTAACAAAACGAATTTTGGGAATAAAAATTTACATTTTCTTAGGGCCATTATTATAACTTGGCGTTAGCTGTTATCCGACAGTTAACAGACGCTTTTTGACAGATAACACATTATTATCTGTCAATTTAATCTTAACTTTAGCTAACTTCAAGTTGTAATAATGGCCCTTAATGGACTACAAACATTTTTGTCCGTGAAATTGTATTTAAGTTTTAATTTACCATTATAAACTTAATAATGAAAAAAAAATGTGACATATCTAACCGGTTCCTCAAAATTTTCAAATTTGTACTTTTTGCAAGAAAAAGATATACAGTAAAGTTATTTATCAACTGTTAAATATTTTACATCATTTTCTCTACTCTTTCGAAAAAAAAACAAACAGCTTTGAGCTTCTACTGAATATGTTTAAATTTTGAGTAAACTATATTTTTAAATGTAAAGGTTGTTTTTAAAGCCAGATATCAAACAAACTGTCATACTGCGCTCATTTTTTGGACATTTATGATCAGTACACTTTGAAAACCCCATAAACAGATGTACGCTTGAACAACGCTGCCAAGCTATACAAATTGACTTTGTTAATCAGTCATCGACTTGCGAAACGTTTAGATGACTTCGTAATTTTTATGGCTCATGACTTATGTTTAGCTTAATGACATTGTTAAAAAACAAAATTGCCGAGTATGAAGTAAGACCACAATAAATCCTATGAACTTTCTTACATCTAGAAAAATCTACCGTTTGGTGCAATTTGCAAGCTTGTGGCTGCATCGAACCGTATTTCTTTAAAAATAAATAAAATTGGACGTCCAGAGAACAGTCATGGTGTCAACATGCCAGAATATTTTTTAACAATTTCAAGTTTAAACTTTTACTGCCGTATTCATAAAAAATAAAATATGTTTGAAATGTGTTTTAAGGCAAAATTTTCATACAAATTTTTCTTTAAATGCATTTCAAATCCATTTTAATTTTCTATGAATACGGCAGTTAAAGTTTAAAATTTTATTCGGCTTAAATAATACTCTAAAGAAGCGGTCACCAACAACTTTCATTTGGGATCCGTTTTTTAAAAAATCACGACCGTCGCGGTCCGGAAGGTAATAAACTGAACTATTTAAATATGTTTAGATACTGTATCAATGGATAAATAAAATGAATGGTTTCTGTGCATTATTTTATTAAATAATAACCAAATACTTTGCATAAAAAGAAGTAAGTACTAAGAGTTTTTACAATATTAATGAGAAAAATTTAATTTTTTGTCTTGGACTATCCGTCTGAAGTAAAGCTTGTGCAGGCTATTCTCATTAAATCTTGGAGACGTTCATCGGCAAGTCTGTTCCGGAATTTATTTTTAATGAAGTTTATCTTAGAAAATGCTGCTTTACAAATATATGTTGACCCAAATAAAGTGAGAAGTTTCAAGGCTAATTTGTTTAATTCTGGGTATTTATTAGCACAAACAAATTTTATCCAAAACTTTTGACAAGAAACTTCCTGTTTTTGGTGTTTTAAAACTGTATTTTCTTGGAAACCGATCATTTCCATCTGGAGAGAAGCTTTATTACTCCCGAAAATATTTGCAGCTTCTTTTCTCCATTAATCCCCAGGATTCAGAAAGTAAATGTTTAGAGTTGTCAAATATTCGTATATTTCAAAAACCGGGTTTCAAATACTTCAAAAAAACCGACTTCTGAAAAAATCGGGTTTTCGGTTTTGTAACAAAAAACCGGTTTCGAATAATCGGTGTTTTTCTTAAATTATTTTCTTTAATAAAAAAGTAAAACAAAACAAGCAATTTTTACGTATGTACTTCAGAACTTAAACGTATAATACATGTTACGTATATTACGACATAAAATGTAAGTTAGATGTAAAAAAGATCAGTTTAATTCAGCGTTTAAAAAACTGCAGTTAAAGTAGAATAACTGCTATTTCTTCCATTTCTTCATTTGACATTGCTAAAAAAAACTGTTGTTTTTACTTCTGATTCATTAAATGTAAACAGTGGATGTCAAACCAACTCAACAAGCGAAAAGTTGTACATACATTTTTTTTTTTTGTTTGACAGTTTTTGGTTTTGACTGCAGTTTTTTAAACCGTGGTTTTTAGTTAACAAAAATTTATTAGTTCTGATGTTTGTAGCCTTAAAAAATATTGGCCCCGCCTCTTAGTATGCCGATCGGCTGGTTGTCTTTCCATGTAAAAAACAGGTCAAAATGTTGTTCAAATTTCATACATACTATTCAATTGGCACAAGGACGAATCCTATCGAAAATGATGAGAATCGGCCCATAATTTAATAAAGCCCCCATACCAACTTCTTTCCGATATGGTCTTTGTGCCCATAAACTACATAAACCTTACTATGTCGGTAATGAGATTAAAGTTGACTCAAAAATATTTTATTGCAACAAATGATTTGGGTGCGGCTTACAAAAACATTAAAAATTTACAAATAATTACTAGCAGTTGCTTTAATTCCAAATCAACTGAGTTGAGTTATAAACCAAAAACCAAAGCCTAAGGCAGAACTGTCGCTTAACTAATACTGCTGGGAATTATAAAAATGTCTGTGTTGTAGAATTTTTCTGCAAGTTTAATAGCTTGGTACTGTGATGAATAAGTTATGTATGTTGACATCAATTAAGAATCTGTTGTGATTAACGAAAGTGTTTACTACAAAATGTCATCGAATGCAAGATAATGAAAAAAATAAATATAAGAAAAAGTCGATTATTCGAGACCAAAAAACCGGTTTCTCGAATACTTCGAAAACCGGAAAAATTGAAAACAATCGATTTTTCGAATACTTCGGATATCGGTTTTGACAACTCTAGTAAATGTTACTGATTATATCGACGACATTCCCAATTTTCTTAAAATCTGCGAATCTGTTTTAACATTTTAGATCCTCAATGAACATCTTGTATTGTATTGCGTTCATTATCCAGATCTATGTTGAAAAGATCGAGTTTTCGCAAAAAGCTTTTTACTTCTGTCAGGAGCTCCCATACAAGCTTTCCTTTGCCTTGAAGTTTAAGGTTCAGATCATTGTTGTGTTTAAAAATATCTGATAAGAAAGCAATGAAAGTTACGTTTTCTTTGTACTCAGTACTTATGTACATATGTATGTATATCGACAAACTTATGTTGACATGAATATTACTAATGAAATTGTTTGTGTTATCGCTCCCAAATTATCTTTTTTTTTTGCATAGCTTTCACTTTTACTTGTTAGTTAACGGATCATCACCAAAGGCTGAGGTAAAATATATTGAATTGTTAACACAAGGTTCGCATAAAAAAGGTTTACGGTCCGGATCCGGACCGCAGTGACCCCTGCTCTTAAGCATCAGACAAGAAGCAGAATTTATGAAACCGATAAAAATATTTTCGACAAGTCCTGATAATCACAAAATGATGTTAAATTGTATAGACAGGTTTTTTTTATATTTTGATAGTCGTCTAGTATTTTTGTCATAAAGGAAACTGACAATCTCTGACTACAAATTTCATGCACAAGAACAATTAAATAGTCATCTCTTTTTTACTAGTACTGCTGCTCCCAGACATTAGTTCCGGTTTTATATAATAGTCCTGTAAGGCATTCTTTGCCTCCCGTCTGTTATAATGCTTTCTTATACCAGCGGAGACGCCAAAATAGCTATATTATTTCAAGTGACGGTTTAGAAAACTTGTCTTATTATTTTTTTAAAGCTCTCTTATAACTGTGGTATAACAAAAACTAAATGCCTCATATTGTTCCCTGAAGCCGATATAATCTGGTTCTTACTGACGTTAAGGTTGGTAAATCTTCTTCTATATATGTATATAAAACAGGATGTGTGTATGTATGTATGTAACGTATGGACTCCAAAACGGCTGGGCCGATTTTGATGATTTTTAAATCAGGGAAACTTCAGAATATTCAGGCTGGTGACACTGTGAAGTCTGATTTTTGATTTTCGGTCTGCGGACGGAGGGGCGTGGCAAAATCAAATTTTCATATTGCACCACCAATGACATCTTTATAATTCGGACGATTTTTTCCTTAGATTTATACGAAAATAAAATTTTGCCCAGCCCACTTTTTTCGAATTGCCTAAAATCAGAAAACGGCACACCATCGATTTGACAAATTTTTCTTTCAAATGTTCGTATTAATCTATTTTAAGTTTTCATAGAAAGAAAAATTTACCACGCCTACTATTACGCCCACTTTTTCTACTAAGCGCATAACTTGAGAACAGCTTGATCGATTTGGACGATTTTTTCTTTAAAATTATTGCCATGGTCCAACTTAGGTTTTTACGGAAAGAAAATTTTGCCCCGCCCACTTTTTTCGATTTACCTAATTCTGCTACATTTTAGTAACTGACACTAAGCACGTTAATTGAGAATAGATCTGTGACTGGTCAAATGGTGTCAATTGACCCCCTCCAATTATAACCCCATGTAAAAGTGAAAGGTCTTATGCATATAAAGTGTTAAAACTAGAACCGGTCTCTACCACCAAAGACCTATCACGAGACTACTTTGGTGTCAGTTCGCTTCCCTCTAGGGTAGTTTCAGAGAGGCAGAAATTTTCCCCTACCTCCCTTCGTGGTATTAGTTTTTTTTTTTTAAATGTAGAGCTAATATGTCCATATAAGTAGGGATCTATCTCTGTTTTAAATTTCATTAAAATCAGTTGGGTAGTTTCGGAGAGGAAGTAATCGCCCCCTAACTCTCCTCGTGGTCCTAGTTTTGAAAAAATTTATATATCCTAAAACCATCTTCAGAAAATTACCTCTCTAATGAAACCAATTTGGTACACATCGTTTGGATGGTTTCAGAGTCTATAGTGGCAGGTATGTATATAAAATACAAAACACATTTTGCGTTTTAGTATTTCAAATTGAGTGCCCCGGTAGGCTAGCTGGTAGTGAGCTAGGTGTCAGACCCGGGGTTTCGGGTTCGATTTCCGGCAAAAACTCTGTTTGCTTTCCTGCAGACAGGCGTTGAGCTTTGCGCGATTAGCTTAGGGAATTATATATATATATAAAAAACTTGTATACTCCGATTACCGCGAAGAAGATATGGGACAGGAACGCTGATTGCAGGATTTCCAAGTAATTGTGGCATACTAACTATGTCTCTGCTACTAATGACCAGAAGGGTTGTATAACAACTTGTGTCTAAAATTATAAGACACTGCTTTACTGAGCTACCTAAATAAAAGCGTCAAGTAGGGATTTTTTATATGAAAACTTTCCATTTTCATACAGTTTATACGAAACAAACCTTTAGAACGCGAATTCAACTCCACCTGTCCCGTCCGTCGGTTTGTTTTAATGAAAATGCATTTGCAAGAGAACTTTCATGCTTAAAAGCACTTGCCGCTCATATATGTAGGTAGCCATTTACAGCGTTGGAAATCTGACACAAACAGCCGCAGTTGTGTGGATGAAATTGAGGAGAAGCCCGTGAAACTCCTCCTGTGTCACTTTCCTGCATTGGCGAGATGGTGACTATGCAAAATGAGCGTTGGCATGGTCTGGATAGCATTTTAAAATTCGATAGGAATTCGGTTAAAGTGTAATTTTTTTTCTCTCAGATATTGAATTAAGCAAGGTAAACCTTTTATTGGCACTGTATTTTATCGCTTTTATGTTAATACTAGCGGGCCCGTTGCCTGCTTCGCACAGCAAAACAAAATAAGAAAAGAAACACACTTGTTTTTAATAAAGTTGGTTTTCCTGCGGCAAAAACACACTCACTTCACATACGCACCGCACACACATGCGTTATCGGATTTCAACCAAACTTTATATAAACCATATATGGGCCACTGCCTACGTAGTGTATAATTGGTTGAAATCGCACGACGCGTTTATGAGTAGTTCGGCGACGTACATATACGGACTTATTTTTATTATGTTAATATTCGTCTTGCAAACCCTAACATATGCAAATAAAATCTCTATTGATCTTGGCAGACTGACAACTACATACATTTAGTATTTAAATGAGTGTGTATGGAAATTCATTTATTTGTGTGACAAAATTGCTATGTGCGACAATATTGTTTAATTTAAAATGTTTAATAAATATTCCCATGTTAAATTCTGCTTTTTTGTTGGGTTTTGAAGTGAGCTAAATTTTGCTCATAGCTATTGATCATTTACATTTATACAGTTTGTTAAAAGAATGTTGGCACAACAGAAAATAAAAAATGTCCCATGTATTAAGTATTTCTTTAGAAACTATTTTGACATAATCTTTAGTCGAAAAATGTTCAATTTTTTATTCATTCAAGAAAAAATCGCATCACATAAGAAAAACAAGTCTAATTTAAAGGGAAAATGAAGAAATAATTCCTTTAATTTAATCGATTTTTTGTTCTATACAACAGGGGTTCACACGTTTTTTACGTCACGTACCCTTTGGGAAAAAACTTTTTTTTCGCGAACGTAATTTGTTTACAAAAGGTATGATGAAATTATCATCCAAATAAAGGCATATATGAAATACTTTTAGCAAAAGTTTTTTATTTTTATTTAAGTATATGAATTTTAAAAGAATGGTATTAAAAAACAAGTTAGAGTGCTATATTCGGCTGTGCCGAATCTTTGATACCCTCCACCGACACTTCGAATGTTTTACGAGTAATATATGTATGATGTCTATTTATTATTATAATCTTTGTAAAACAGCATAAAAATTTGTTGCGGCTTAGACCTACATATATAAAATTATTGACCGACAATCAGAACCAATTTTTAAGAGCTTGAGTAGAATATCAGTTTAAGCTGAACTTAAATGATTTTCAGTAGAACAAATTACATAAAAGCCATGGTAAGCTATGAATCAATCATCCCAAATTCTGCAGAACGATTTCTGGTATTAAAAAACATAAATTTCAATACAGCGGTGCAATTAGTTTAAGCGTTTGCAGTGAATTTCAGAAGGCTGCTAAAATGGAATCTAGGGTAAATTATGGACCGTATATCATAAAATTGCATAACATTTTTTCTGGCCATATGAAGCTAAACTGGAAGAAAGTTTACCGCGTATTTAATTATTTTACCAGAGTGGGCTTTAAATGAGGCCTATGGTAAGTTATGCACCGATCTTTACCAAATTTCACAGTGTCATTTCTAGTTCTATAAAACTGTGATGTACCAAATTTTGTTATGATAGCATTATTTTTCAAGTTTTTAGGCGTACTAAGCTCTTTTGCGGGAGTAAGGTTTATATGGGGCCTAGGGTAAACTATGAACTGATCTTCACGAAATTTCACGGTCTTATTTCTAGTCCTATAAAACTTTTATGTTCCAAATGTTGCTATGATAGCATTATTTTTTACGGACTTAGGAGTATTAAACGGTTTTCCGGAAGTAGGGTTTATATGGGGCCTAGGGTAAATTATGGACCGATCTTCACGAAATTACATAGTTTTATTTCTTGTCCTATAAAACTTTGATGTACCGAATTTTGTTATGATAGCGTTATTTTTTACGGTTTTAGGCGTACTTAACAGTTTTCCGGAAGTAGGGTTTATATGCGGCCTAGGGTAAGTTATGGACCAATCTTTACGAAATTTCACAGTCTGTTTCTTAGTTGTTTAAAACTTTGATGTACCACATTTTGTTATGAAAGCGTTCTTTTTTACGGTTTCATGCGTACTAAACTGTTTTCCGGAAGTAAGGTTTATATGGGGCCTAGGGTAAAATATGGATCTTCACGAAACTTCACAGTGTCATTTCTACTCCTATAAAACTGCGACGAGCCAAATTTTGTTATGATAACATTATTAATTATGGTCTTAGGCGTGCTAAACTGTTTTCCGGGAGTAGTGTTTATATGGGGCTTAGGGTAAATTATGGACGGATCTTCACGAAATTTGACAGCGTGATTTCCAGTAAAAAAAAAACAAATTCTTGCAAAATCTTATCTCATCCCGTGCCTTGTTCCAGCATTTGTGTAATTTTTTGTAACAAAATTATCAATTTTTTTAGGTGGTGGTTCCACATTCTGGTCCTACTGAACCGATTTTGCTGGATTTCAATCCCAAACTGCTTAGGATAACTACAAGCAATTTGGCACCAAGTTTGTTCATTTCTTTTGAGTTGTTCGAAAGTGAGCGTGTTTTCAACAGACGGACATACGGATAGACAGACGGACATGGCTAAATCGACTTAGAATTACTCAAGGACCCAGAATATATATACTTTATGGGGTCTGCGATGAATAATAAAAAAGTTTCACACGGAATGACAAACTTAATATACCCTTTTCACAACTAATTGTGGTGGAGGGTATAATAAAAATGCGGTCATAAAAAGATCGATTAATCGATAAAAATGTTTTATTTGCCATTAAATGCAAACCCTAGTAGGTAGGTACTCCCTTATACCTATTTACTCAGTGTGATACCACAGAATTAAGTTTAGACAGAATTCCTATTTATTTTTTAGGTTAGAGCGGGTTTTAACTGAATTTATTTTATACATATTACAATTTCAGTTAATTTTACGTACAGAATATTGTGAGTGCAGTGATAGCGGTTCGAAATAGGAACCATTTAAAAAAATATTTAGCCATATTACAGATGGCGTTGTCGTAAACGAATAAGTCGTTTTTTAGAAAAAATTAAAGTAACACACAACCTGTGTTCTATAATCTACTACAAAAAACGACTTAGTCGCTTACGACAACCGTAAAAAGGCTGATTACACTGTGATAGTTTTTGACCCGAAAAAAATGAACTTCGATGAATCCTTTTCGAACTATTAGGGGGAGTCCCCTGAATGCGAAAGTACATTTGAAAGTGTCAGATTGGCTCCAGTTTTTGAAATATACCGTTATTTCAAAAATGGAGGAGGTTGCACAACATATATTCGCGTAACTCAAAAACGGTTTAGTTAATTGAAATTGAAATTAAAATTTCCTTTAAGAGAGTATAAATTTTTTTTTCTAATATGAACCGTCGTTTTTGAAACATAATTTTTTTTTTGAAAAAAAAATAAATTTTTTTGTCAAAATTTCGAAATTTTTGTTTTATTAAAATTCATAAAAATTTTAAAAATGCAGCTAGGCTTCTAATTTTTTGCAGACAAACAAGCCATGCATGATTAAAATCTGTTGCCAACTTTTGATTTTATTCACAAAAGTCGAATTTCAATAAACGCAATATTTGTATGGGAGCCCCCCTAAGGGGTGGAGATATATGGCATACTTGAGATACTTACTTAAGAAATGCTAAGAACAAAAAACTAATGGAGGTCGGTCAAACATTTTATCCCCCTAGGTGCGATTCTTTGGCAGTTATGGGACGTTTTCTCCAATATATTTCTAATCTGTATTGACTATTTTGTATGGGAGCCCCCTTAAAGAATGGAGAAAGCTGGTAGGTATGTAGAAATAAATGATTAAGATAAAAAATAAAGTGGGTTTGACCCATCTAGGAGCATCCTAGGGGCTGCAGGGGCCAAATTTAAGAATTTTATTAAACCGCCATATTTGTATGGTTGAAATTCTTAAATTTGGCTGCTGCAGTGCCTAAGATGCTCCTAGATGGGTCAAATGTATGACCAAGCCTACTTTATTTTTTATCTTTTTCATTTTTATGAATTTTTATAAAACAAAAATTTTGAAATTTTGGCAAAAAAATTAATTTTTTTTTTCAAAAAAACAAATTGGATCGACCCTGGGTTCTCAGTTTTTTTTTTTTACCGTTTCCCGATTTTAAGATTTTTCATCCCAAAATAGCTGTTTTCTTATCCCCACCAATCCTAAAAAAAATAATATGTAAAAGGAAAAATGTGCATAAATTTATTTATTTAATTAAATTCATTTGAAACTAATTTTATTTGTACTATGAGTTTTACCAAGGCCTTGGAGTTTTACATACACAGGTATATAAAAAGAGTACAAAAAAAAAAAAAAAAAAAAAAACACAAGAAAACAATTATGCATCAATAATTATTTCAAATACAATCTTCTGGTTCACCATTCAATGCAATTTGGTTTTACATATTGTTTATGTTAAAAAGTGTTAGCAACTGAATTATTTTTAAAGTGTGTATTAATTCTAAGAAGAGCTTCCAAAATTTCATACTGCATTATGTTGCAAATTATTGTTTTGATTCCATTATTAATAGAAAAGTCTCGTTCAAGACAAGCGTTAAATATTGGTACAGAAATCATATTCCGCAAGCTCATGAAAAGATTTCGAATCACTATCGTCTTGGTATGACAAAAAACTTCGAACCAAAAAATTTGTACGCACGTCTTAACCAAACCGGTCTTGCCATTGCACAAATGGCATATGGGCATTTCCATGAAAATGTCAACCAGGACTCAAAAAATTAAAACGCTTGAAACTTTTTTTCAAATATGGTAGAAAGGAAAAAAACACTCAAACTTTACTATGCCGGGGTACTTATAGCTTATTACATTTTTAAAAAGCAAAAAATAATAGTTTTAACTCACTTTCTCATTGATTCATTTTTAGTAACTGCAATTGACAATTTTTAATATTCTGCCGATTAAATACAGATACCGGTAATATTGCGATTATACTTTAAAATTAATGTTACAACAACAATGAACAAGATCCATGACGAAAGAACAAATTTATAGTTCGATTAGCGGTATATTTTTGTGTTTGTTTTGGATGCTATTCTAATGTCACGTACGTGGTGCGAAAACATCATTTATCTTTGTCATATGAAATTGGTAAGTCTTAGATATTTCAAAATAAAAGTTCAAAGCAAGATATTCGCTACAAAAAAATATTGATCGAAATTTTTTTTTAAATTGGTATAATACAAATTTTATAAGCTTTTAAAGCTCGTCACGTACGATATTTTAAGTACTAAAATGCAACTAAATGCATAATCGTATAATGTTGTTATTTAGTTTACATTTGGTCAAACCTTATTTTATTACAATCAAAATCATCTTACAAAATTTTTTTGGAATCAGTCCATATTTAACCATATCTCCCATACAAGTTATACTCCTGAAAATAGCTTTTAATGCCATAACTTCCTTTTAAATGTTGGTATTTACATAAAAATTGTCGACAATGACTTTTACGATAGGTACTATGTCATGACACAATGTTGTGCGTGTAGGCTCAAAATTAACCATAGGTCCCATATAAACCCCCTTCCTTAAATCGGCTGAGGCAAACAAATCTCATATTGATGGAGATAACTAAACAATATTCGGCATAAATAACTTTTATATAATTCTTAACCTCATAGCATAATTCTGTTCTGGCGATCTTGATTAGCCACGGGTCCCAATTAGGGTACACTCTCAAAAAATTTGTTTTTTAAATATTATAGTGTAGGGTATCATATGGACGGGCTTGACCGACTATACATTCTTACTTGTTTGTTTTAAGTTTTTATATACATATATTTACAAAAAATATATTTCATGCCATGTAAATACTATAAGAGAAAAATCTGTCACGTACGGTATGTCACGAACGATATTACATTTTGTTCATTATAAAACCATCCAAAAAAATCATTTTTTTCCAATTACGGATTATAAAGAAAAAATATGTGGTTTAATGTATTAAATTAAAAAAAGGACAAAAACCTCCCACAATTCGCAGATTTTCGTATTTTTTTTACAATCACCCAAATATCACTTCCGTTTTATGTCACGTACGATATGCACTTATTTTGCCCGTTATTTTGGACAACAAGGTTCCGAATTTGAAATTTTTTTTTCATATATAGTTCCCTCTAAATGAAACATAATGATACAAACATTTTTCCAGTTAATACTATTTTTGCAAAATTTCTATCTCTCTGAAGGCGTACAAATGTCACGTACGATGACATGGAAATGCCCATATGTAATAATATATATTCCCCAAAAATCCCCAGTGAAAAAAGTTTTTTTTCCCCAAAGAATCCCCAGGGGATTTTCAGGAAATTGTTATCCCCAATTACAAAAAATCCCCTATTTGGGGATAAATCCCCAAAACTCAGAACGCTGGGTTTTCGCTGCCTGCTGCAATAAATCCGCCTTGAGAAAAAACAAGAAATGCGAAACATGTGCGAATAAATTGTATTCCTTTTGAGCGCTTATGATCGTTAGATGCACATCAGAAAACGGTCTGATTGCGCTTTTTTATGCTTAAGAATGCAATATCATAAATAGAGCCTCATGTGGACAGTCAAATCAAGTCAGGTAAGCAACGCATGAGACTCTATATATAAAACGGGAAACTAACACACCCAAAAGCATTAAACATTTGTTTGACGAATTATTTTATTAAAACAAAACTTGAAAGCTAATTTACAAAGTAATTAAATAGTTATCTTTTCCAAATAACCCTCGCACTTGGAT
The DNA here is from genome assembly GCA_930367215.1 of Pollenia angustigena. Classification (NCBI taxonomy): domain Eukaryota; kingdom Metazoa; phylum Arthropoda; class Insecta; order Diptera; family Polleniidae; genus Pollenia; species Pollenia angustigena. The sequence continues at coordinate 204,037,700 of OV884060.1, forward strand.
TAAAGCATCACTAAAACTAAATATTTTTTTTATAACAAGAGACAACTGGTCGGTTCTAATTGAATCAGACTTGTACAAACGAAAAATTAAGTTTGCTCCAGAACGCAAAATTGGGATGCCTCGGGATCACAATGTTACCAAAAAGCAGTGTGACCATATTAGCTTTTTTCGATCTAAATTTAGCTTTATTTTTTCCTTTTTAGCTCGAGATATTTCATTTAGCTTTAAGCTTTTTTTCAGCATTTTTCAACGATGCATTTAGCTTTTCCTAGCCTTTTTTAATTTCAATTTCGTGTTTATTTATATTTTAAAATAATAAAAGAGTTATCCGAATAAACTTATGTGTGATTTAGTAAAAAGGGTAATAGTCTGGCAGAGCAGAAGAAATCGCTGTTGCAGATTTGATTTACATACATAACAGTGCTGCGAGGGGAAAGGCTCAGTTAGCCGGGAATAACAGTAACGTTAAAAATAAGCTGATTCATTTTGTTGTATGTAAAGCAATTAGAACGATTACAGTTAGCAGTAATATGTTACGTCTCAATATGTAAGAAATAGATTGGTCTTACTTTTTTAAGGTTAGGTTACTGTTACCATTACTCCCGGCTAACTGAGCCTGAAGAAAAAAAAATTCGAATTTTTGTCAAAAGTTACACTTCGAAAAATTTCTTGAATAAACAGTAAATTTATGTGATTTATAAGAATAAAAAACATACATATTTCTATTCCATATTTCATTGATAAGAGCAAGACCACAAATCAATTATTGAACAAAAGCAAAGCTTAGAGCAAGTTTTATGCCTATGCCTATTGCATGAGAATTGAAAAATAAGGTTTTAGCATACAGTACTTTTCGTTTATAGTCACTACAGTTTTAAGCCACTTAAGTGATATATTACAATTTATCTGTTTTTTCTGTCGTTATAAGTAAATTTAATATAAAGGATTTATGTGATAGTCCATTTAGCGATGAAAGCATATTTGCCACATACTTATTTCATCTATAAGCAGGCATCAAGAGCAAAAGTAAATAAAATTTTGGGCGTTATATTTACATTAGCAAAACGTTCTACGTTCTTTTTAATTTTCGAAGACTTAAACCATAAAAAGAACTAAGTCTGAGTTCATACGGCTCATGTCTTATTGACAAGATTCTTCCTTTTTCTTCTTTGAACAAGAATTGGCGTTCAAATGAATCATATCATGTTGACGACATGTTTTTTATTTTGTTTTTTTTTGATATTGAAAACAAAAACAAAATTAAACAACGAATAAGAAAGCAAAACGTAAAGACAGTACATGCATCTGTGTACTCGTTTCTTTTCCCCTCGTCCCGTATGAACACAGACTAAGAATGAATTCGTTTATATTTTTTCATCATGAAAAAAATTAGGTATCAGGGAAAAATATTCTTCTTATTTGTTGTCGTGGTCGAAATATAGTCGTTTTTAAATGTTGGTATTATGATTGACGCAAACGACATATGTACGGCGAACTTTTTACTTATGTGTTTCACATTGTCGTGATTTCGAATTTCAAACGACGACAACGACTTCCCTCAATTATTTTTTGAAAATTTCTGCTAGTAAAAATTTTACTAGTTAAGTTATGTTCATACCTATTTAATATTTAGCGTCCCTAGTTTTAATAAAAAAATTATTTACTTTTGCAAAACGTTTAGCTAGATCAAACATAACAATTGAAGCACAGCCGCGAATAACGTTTTAAGTACAAAATAATAATTTTTCAGGAGAGCAAAAAAACGTTTTTTGACAAGCAGAATTATTTGTTTTAAAAATTTTTTTTTTCTATTATTTAAAATAGTGATAATAAAAACTTTAATGCAAAAGGCTTTTAAAACATTATTCCGCACTGCAAAACCATTTCTGTTTCATCATTATGTTAGTAACTTGCAATGTTCTTCCACTGGCTGACACTTTGTACGCCATTTTGAAGGCGTTAAGGTGCATAGTTTTGGTTGATTTGATGTTTAAACTGTGTAAGAGAGTAAAGTCAACGTTTATCTGCAAAAAAACAGTTTTTGCAAAATGTGGCGTTTACAACGTTTTTCGCGGCTGTGCTTCAATTACCTTCTTACATATAAAGTTAAGCAAATCAATAGAAATTGTTAAAAATAAAGCTAAAGTTTGATAAATTTACCAGTCAAGCTTTTTTTGGACTTTTTTTTTCTTTTATTTATATAATTATACTCAGCTTTAATTACATAAGCAATACTAAATCTATAAAAAATATCGAAATAATTAAAAGTTACTACAAGAAGATATAAAAACAAATTTAGCTTTATTTTTTGGCTTTAAATTTCCTTCTTTAGCTTTTTTAGCTCTATTTCAAACATGATTAGCTTTATATTTTTAAAAAATCTGGTCACACTGCCAAAAAGCATTCAATTTTCGAGTACGAAGAGGCTTGTTGGTTACGATGGGATCCCAATTTTGAGTACGCGAACAAACCTTTTATGGATTAATTAGGAAATGTAGAGAATACATTTACACATTCATTAATTTTCTTAAGTCCCCTTTTACAATGTGGCAAGTGAAAGGCAGACAGACGATGTTTGTAGGCGAGAGAGGAAAAAGTGAAAAGCAAACTTCGCCTGTCTGCCTTTCACTTCCCACATTGTAAAAAGGGACTAAGGGCCAAATAAACCACACAAACGCTTGCACAACCATTGTGGGCAAAAACTATGGAGCTATGAAGATATTTAAAAATGTTTAGGCCCTAACTGTGTAAAACGCAACGCAATGCCAAATATTACATTGTTTAGCAAAAAAAAGTCACAAATATTATATAATTTTGTTGTTGCATTCTACAAAAATTCATATTGCAAGAAACAAATTGCAATATATAACACAATTGATGCGTATTCTTTTGAATCAGTTTGTGTTATATGGGTAATTTCTTTGTTGTATGGGAACACAACTATTAATTATGAACTCTTTTTTTTATACCCTTCACCGAAGGTAGAAAGGGTATATAACTTTGTCATTCCGTCTGTAATTTCTACAATATTGATCCTACACCCTATAAAGTATATATATTCTGGGTCCTTATGAAAAGCAAAGTTCAAAACCGGTTGTCTCTTATTTTAAAAAAATATTTACCAGTTTTATTTAGTTTTTGTCTAGTTGCTCTGTATTCTGCTCGCACAATGGTGAAGGGTATATAAGATTCGGCACAGCCGAATATAGCACTCTTACTTGTTTAATTTAAGTCTGTCTGCATACAAAAATGTACTTAATCGGTTTTCAAATAACCCTCGCACTTGGACAAAAGCATTACCTTCACCAAATATTTTTTTATAACTTGCAAACAAAGTTGTCTGTCTTATTTTTAAACAAATTATGCATGCGATAGTTTTTTTTTTATTGTAAAAGGCAACAAGAAAACAATAATACAAAAAATATATTAAAAATATAAATAAAACCCAAATAAACAAAACACAAAACAACTTACCGTAAATTCATATGAATCATCAAAATCATGATTTTCATTAACCATACGACCGCACACAAACCAATACACCTGAGCATCAGTGGGAAAAACGCGGGCACAGAATGTTGCCTTAACACCACAATCGGCTACCACTGGCAAGGGAGATTTCATTACAGCTAAGCCATTATCGTCGATGATTTCGGAATTACGCCCAATATTTAAATTAGTAAAAGTGGAGCATTGAAAGCCATCAATTGTGGTTACGATGCAGTTGTAACAACCAGAATCCAAATCGAATGCATCGTGAATACGTAAACAGAGAAAACCATTGCCATGATCAATGCAACTTAAATAGTTAAAATGGAAAAGAAAAAAGATTTAATATCAAAACAAATAATTACACGATATTGAAAGTGAGAAGAAACGGTCACATTCAACAAATATTTAGCGAAAAAAATGTGACTTATCAAAGAAATTTTTGGTCAGAAATTTAAAAAATCTTTAATATGTTAATTCAAAATTCAATAAAAAAAAATAATAAGATTTGATTCCATAAGATACCGGAAAAGCAATTCTCTAAGCAAAAACAAATTTGTTCAATATTACAAATAAACTTACTTAAAATCATCCGACTCCTTTATTAATTCACCATTGCGACTCCACAGATACGTATACGGCATATTCGTTTTAATTTCAAAACACAAATCAATCGTATCACCTTCGCAGTTTTCCATTTCATTTGGCAGGGGCTGGACAATTTCGCAAATGGTCTTAGGAGATTGTTCAAGTTCATCCGCTGTTAAAAACGTAACCACTGTTGATGTGACAATGGGTTCATGTTCATGACCCTCTATTATACAGGTATAAATACCCTCATCATCTTTGGTAACATCGGAAACGAATAAAAATGCCTCTTCTTGTAATAGGTCAATGTGAACACGCTCATTTACTTGCAATTCCAAACCATTATGATAGAATTTACACGAAGGTACTGAAGAGCCCCTAAATCCCGCAGCTAAAGCCATACGACCGCCGATTGCTGTCGAAGGACCCATTATACGTCTGTGCAGAAAACTTCTGCGTTTTGAGGAAGAGGCACGAACACTTCTTGCTGAAGGAGATTTTGAATAGCGTGAACTTTTGATTACATCAAGACGAGCTGTGGCCTCTATGCGGCCATAATCGTTTTCCAATGTGATCCGATAAAGACCAGCATCTTCAAAGGTGACTTCCTCAATTTCCAAATAACGCAAATCGTTAACTTCTTTCACCGCTATGCGGGTGGTTGGTGTCACAATTATACCTTCCTTATCCCAGGTGGCCCAAGGCATCGGATGGCCGGTAATGGCACATTGGAAGCAAACACTATCACCCTCCTCTACAACACGACTATTCGGAATGGCTAAAAATTTCGGTGCTGAAATTGCTTGACGTCCATCAACCAAACAACGGCCCCCACCACTACTGCTGCTGCGTGGTTCACTAATGTCAATTATGGAATTGCGATAAGATAAACGTCGTGTGGGTGAGAAGCTTCTGCTGGGTGTAGAACGTGGTGTTGACAGAGGGGTTGAGGTAGCCGATAGGAAACCGGTGGGACGTGTTAGTTGTCTGTTTAACATATTCTCCTTTTCTTCGGGTACATCTACAATTATACAGGCTGACGATAATGTGCGTCCTATGTTATTTTTGGCTATGCAAGTATATTCGCCTTCATCTTCAGGATAAACACGTGGTATTCTAAGTGTGGCCTTGATGCCATCATAAGTCATTTCAAAATCTTTGCCACTGGGTAAAACACGTCCATCTTTTTCCCAAATAATGACAGGTTCGGGCAAACCCTCGACATGAGCCTCTAAGGTTATGGCATCACCATCGCAGCAACGTAAGTTGCGTAAATGGCGTATAAAGCGCGGCAAAGTTTCGACATTTCTAAAAGAAGAGAAAAAATGCAATAATTACGAATGTGAAAGAAAATCTTTATTGGTATTATAAATATGTTAGTTTGTAAAAAATCTCCGTAAGGCCGCTATTGCGCCAAAAAAACATTTTCGAGGGGGCATTTGTATGTGAGCCAAGACTTTCTTCTCAAACGCGATCGCCTACAAACAACACAAACGTGTTTGTAAGATATGTCTAAAAAGACATCGTTTAAATGCCGCCATAAACTTAAACAATTTTATTCATACAACTTATACAAAAATGGACGAAAACTCGCTTACAAACAATTAAAATTAATTTATGGTGCCGCGCCCATTTCTTCAAGCCAGCCTCCTTTTTTTTTGGAATGTCTTATAGTGATATCGCAGCTATTTATAATAAATTTTTTTAACTTTTACAGTCAATACTAACGAATCGGAATTATTTTTCCAGTGTTGTAAAATTTCGATTCGTTCAGTATCGACTGAAATAATAAGATATTGAGTTGCTTTCGAATCGAGAAAGTACTCGATCACGACTGCCAGAACCAGGCCCCAGTAACAGTAAAAGTTAAAAAATGTTTCTTCTACCGTTCTTCAAATATAAAGTAATGTATTTTGTGCTTAACCCACTTCTTTTACTGCTTCAATTCTCTAAATACAGTACTTTTCGTTTATAGTCACTACGCTTATAGTCACATTAGCGATATAGTCCATTTTATCTGTTTATTTTGCCGCTATAAGTTAATTTAATATAAAGTATTAACGTTATTTAGCGATATAAGCACATTTACCATATATGCCATTTATTAACAGTGGTCCAAGGGAAAAGTAAAGCAAATTAATGGCGTTATAGTCACATTAGCAAAATTGTCATCAACTCTCTACTCGTAAAATATTAGTTTTTGCCGTTGGTATCAGTTATGAAATATCTTGTTATTATTTTAACTATTTTTTATAAAGTATGCAACTCTGTTGTAAAACCATAAGCCTTATGTCGGTGTAATTTATATGAATTTTTTATTTCAATTATTCACATAACTTGATTATATTCGAATTCGGTTATATGCGCCATAGTGGTATATAAGTGAATTAGGCTTATATTTAAATTAGCGATATAGTCCACGTTTTGCCTGCAACTAAAGGATGTGACTATAAGCGAAAAGTACTGTATACCGAAAGCCCGTTTTTTTTGAGAGGCAATTTTTTTTAAAAAGATTGGTTATTAATCACCAATATGCAAGTACCTCATTTGAAAACTTTGGCTTTTGCCGGTGTCCAAATTTACAGAAAAAACCCACAACAAGGTATTTGTGGGTAAAAGTAGAGGCAGTCGTGGTTTTTGGTTCATATTTCAGCCATTTATGGACCTATTTAGCTTAATTTCAATAGAAAACAATATGTTATATAAGTAAACATATAACAACATAGTCCTCATCATTTCTAGGGTCTTCGCAAAACCCATTTAAACATAAATTTCGCTACTCATAAGGACTCAGAATATATACATATACTAGGGTATTCAACGGTTATCCGTCAACCGGTTAACCGATTAATTACTACCCGATTAACTGATCGGTTAATTTCAAATTGGCTTTTTTCGATTAACGATTAAACCGGTTAATTTCAGTCGATTAACCGATTAACCGAAGTAACAAAATTTTCAATATTTTGTAGTATTATAACATATTTTTTTTTCTGTTTTTAATTATTTGTTTCGTCTCATATACAAAATGTATTTGTTTAGAAAATATTTTTTAATACAAACAAAGAAGGTGTTCAGTTATATTAATTTTAACCTATTTTCCGCCGACCGATGACTAAAATTACAATATTTTTCAATGTTTTTTTATCTTCATCATCGATCAACATGAATGTGGCGAAAAATGGGTTAAATATTTGATTGCCAACACCTTTTTTTGTTTTACGTACTTTTTTGGGTTGTGTTTAGTTATTTGTTTCTTCTCATATCAGTCTTTTAACAGAATTGAAGCCCAGCCGCGAATAACGTTGTAAACGCCACATTTTGCAAAAACTGTTTTTTAGTAGATAACCGTTAACCTTACTCCCTTACACAGTTCAAACATCAAATCACCCAAAATTAATCACCTTAACGTCTTCAAAATGGCATACAAAGTGTCAGCCAGTGAAAGAACGTTGTAAGTTACTGTTAAAATGATGTAACCGAAATGGTTTTGCAGTGCGGAATAATGTTTTAAAAGCCTTTTGCATAAAATGTTTTATTATCATTACTTTTATTAATAGAAAAAAAAATATTTTAAAACAAATAATGCTGCCTGCCAAAAAACGTTTTTTTGCTCTCCTGAAAAATTATTATTTTGTAACTTAAAACGTTATTCGCGGCTGTGCTTCAATTAACCGAAACAATTAAAAGTGTTAAAAATTTAAAACAACTTTAATGGCATAATGGAGTATTTTATATGTTTAGAGAAATCCTGGAAAAGGACTGAGAAATTAGACATTCATCTACGATAAGTGAAATAATATTTTCCAAGTCAAATTTTGTTAAACGAAAGAAAAGAGTCGCTTTAATCCTAAACATTTAAAATCAATAACTTTTTTTAAAGATTATTTTATAAGATCTCCTTTAACTATGGAAATAACTAATAAAATTATCTCAGTTTATTTTTGTATAAATATGTAAATATTTGGGGGATTCACAAGGTAGTCATAAATAATTACAGGAAATATATATAGTCGGCTTAATATGCAAACCGGCTAAATCCTTTTTTATGTAAATTTAGAATTTGATTCCGTGTGGTAGAGAAAGATACGCCTCGTCGACCAGCATGTAGTTTTTCTTCTATTTAAGTCTTGAAGTGTGCAAAACTGACTGTAATTTTAATTTTCTATCAAGCTTCAAATAGGAAAAATAAAAAGTTTTTTTTCTCTTCTGTAAAATGTGCTGAAAGTGAGTTAGCAGGTTTGCATATTAAGCCAACGATATGACTGCTGTAAGCTACTGCTTTTATTTTGAATTAAAATATACAGTTGTGACAAATCAATGAACACAGCATTACAATTTTCATTTTGTTTGAAATATTTACTTTAAAAAATTTTAAATTTTATTTAGGATATTATGACGATATGACTATTTATTAATTGTTTTTTTTTTGCTTGCTCGTTTTAGTTCAAGAATTGTTATGTTTGGTATTTTATTGTTTTTTTTTTTTTACTTATAAACTCCAAATAATAAGTAATTAATGCATTTTTATATATTGAAATTACTTAATTTATAAAAAAAACTTTATTTATCGGTTAACTGATCAAAAACTAAATTAACCGATTATTAACCGGTTAAACCAAAACCTCGGTTAATTAATCGAGCGATTAACCGATTAAAGCAAAAGGTCGATTAAATGAATACCCTAATATATACATTAAAGGGTTAATATTTTAGAAACAAAAACGTAATGACGAACTTAGGGTACACATAAGTGTAGGGTGAGGGGTATAAAATATATAGTACATACAGTAGGTTACGGCTTTAAGAAATTAAAAATAATTCGAAAAGGTTTCTTATAAGCGTTTTTTCTGTTAAGCTTTAATTTTTCCTAAGAAATTAATTTCTTATAGGTATAAAAGTTTTTACTCTTATAAGAAATGTATTTCTTTTAAAAGTTTATACTATACTATAAAAAAACAAAAACTTATTCTTATAAGAAATATTTTTTGTACGTATATTTATTACTAGCCTTTAACCCGCTACTTCGTTAGCGTCTCCTTTTTCTTCGTGGACATATTTGTATGCCGAAGTTTATTTTTCCAAGTTTAAACTTGTTTAAATTCTAACATTTAACCCGCTCCTTGTTATCGGGCCGTTTCTTTCATAAACATATTTTTATGACAAAGTTTATGTTCCCAGGTTTTAACAAATTAAACCTATAATTTTGTGTTTCTAAGTTCAATATTATAGAAAATTGAAAAAGTACCACTCGTAGAACACAAAAGCAAATGAAAGAAAGTAAATTTCCCGTATTATTCCAAAATATGTACAGGTTGTACGCGTTTACTTTCTCAGGGCATTGCACTAACGAAAATTCAAAAAGTACCAGTTAAAGAACCAAAAAGCTCCTTCATAGATTCGTATCCACTCAGGACATTGCATGTTGAATTTTATGTTTTAATGCCCAATATTAACGATAATTAAAAAATACCAGTTGTAGAACCAAAAAGCTGAAGAAAGATATTAAATTTCCCGTATTTCCCATTTTGGTACTATTTTTTCCCCCCATTAAAGTATCAAGAATTGCAGTATTTTAGTGGGTGCCCATAATTTAGCACGAATATGTCAATGAATGAAGCAAAATGGTTTGGTAAAAAATTACCAAAAATAGTTACGATTTTCACCCCTTAAACGTTAGAATTTCGAAAAAGTACTAAACTTGTATTCGTATTTTTTTTGATAAGTTTCGAATGTGTTATAAACTTTATTTTAAGGTTTATTGGTTCAAAAGATAGATGGGCTGACAAAAACATACCAAAATTCAGGTTTTACCCTAAAAGAGCCGAATTTCAAAAAGTACCAGACAGCTGTCCACTTGTTTTTCAAATGAACAACGATACGTATTGCAGTTTTTTTTTGTATCTCTTTTAGTTTTGGAGATAAAAGCTTTCCGAATTTACCCTTTTTTACCACCTAAACATTCGAATTTCCAAAAATCCCGTCTTAGTCCTTTTTTACCCCCTTAGCATTCGAATTTCCTAAAATCCCGTCTTAGTGGACCTATTTGGGGAAAGACCCACCTCCGGTCCAAATTTCAAGTTTTTAGCTTCAGGCGTAACGTTACAATTTTATATACATATCGCTCATTTGCTGCAAGACCGGCATATCTCAAAAAAATCCATTTCGAGATAAACGCATTTAAAGTTTTTGTTTTGCTCTAACTACTTAGAAAAAAAGAAGACACATTTTCTTCAAACTGGGAAAGTATAAAAGATATAAAGATGAATTTAATACACAATATAAAGAAAAACAAGGCGAACAGTTCTGCATCACTAACTCCAAAATTTAATTTTTTTAATTATGCCGGTCTTGAAGCAAACGAGCGATATGTATATAGATTGATAAATAGCAGAATATTTCTTGCATTCTAATTTTCTAACACAGAATTCTTTTCATATTGACACATATGGAAAAAGACACGGTGCTTTTGAAATACTTTCTTAAAAGATTTTTTTCTTATATGATATGTTCTTATATCTGTTATCTACTGTATTATATGCATACTTATGTCTTTTTTAAATTGCCTAATAAGACACAGCTAGTTTGAAGACTAATTAAATTATATTTGTTTAAAACTTATCGCTAATTTTAACCAACCAAATCATAAGAAACTTACAAAATTCTGCAAATTCTTTTAACTCAGTAAGTAAAAACGGTTAAATAACAAGAAATTATTAAAAAAGGACTTAATTTTTTTTACTTACCCATGTCGTATTGATCCCTTCTCCATTGGATTTTGTTTAAGAATATCTAAAATTAAACATAAATAAATAAAATTAAAAAAAAAATATCCTTATTTATACATGTATATTAAAAATTTTAAGCTATACTTATTCCGTTACAATAAAGTTAAGTTTAAATTATTTTTATTATTAATTTCATTTACTGTAACTTAAACCAAAAAACGCTAAACAACAAACACTTATCTGGCAATATTATTTATTTCATATTTGGTTGGTAAATACCATGCAACTTGTCTTAGCAAATACACAAATCATGCAGTAATATAGAATTTTATAGCTTCAACCATGGTGAAAAAATCTAGTAATTTCACTACACTACCATACTATTTTCTGTAATAAATTTGGCAGCACCTTTAATGCTAATACTTTATTATGCAACCAATATGTTGTACCAGATTTTACAACTAAAATCAATTTATTTGCCATCGCTAATCCTAGAGAGGCATTTTTATTTAACAATTAATTACGGCTAAGAATTTATTTTCTTTTTATAAATAATAATGATAATAATGGATCTAGAACCTGGGTTCCGCAAAGCGGATATTAACACTATACCCACAATACGAACAGAAACAATATGTGGTTTCATAAAAAACATCTCTGCCTCAGCAACGCCTGCACAACAAGCCCTATCAAGGTAAATAAATACACATTTTTAATAGAAAAGGTAACTTTCAAAGAATTTAATTTGTTATAGAGATGAAAAAGATACAGATCTAAGAGTGGACTTTGTACAAGTGCGGAGAATAGCGGAAATAACTGATTTAAAAGCCCTAGTATTTTCTACTGAAGCGGCCTTGGCGGCATCTGTGAAAAGTCACACCCGTGTCTGTATGAAGATAGACACTAAAAAGGAGAAAATTACAGAGTGCTCGTGTGCTCAGTGTACGGGAAAAGGTATAAAGCCCTTTTTTGTATATTAAAAACAAAAATTTTATAGTAATAAATGTATTTTCCGTTTAGAATCATGTTGTCACATATTGGCATTCATATTCTGGCTACATTATATTAGCAACACAGAGTCTCCAGTTGTACACGACTTTTGGGGCCATGAAACAGAATCACTTGTGGAAGAAGGTCGGACAGAACCGATGCGCATAAGAGACTTTTTCGCCTGCGATGAATTACGGAATGAAGGTGACCTTGAGGCCGCGGCCATGACTGATCTAGAAGGTGCTGCTTTTCTGGAACATATTCTGGATGAAATGGAAACGACAGGTCTAAGAGATACAGCACTATATCGTCACTGTCGTGGTGTTTTAGACGAGTTCGAACCTCTTTACATACACCATACTTTACTGGATGCCTCCAATATTGGAGTCAAAGATCCCATAAGTTTTATACAACACATGGAGGATCAGGCCAAACAGGGTCTGTTTGATAGACTGGCAGAAATATCAAAAACCAACTACAAAAGTTCCCTCTGGCTTGAAGCTCAATATATGCGTCTGCGTTGCTCTTTAATACATCGCATTGCATCCCGCAAGGATTGTGTAGAAGATGAACAAATTTTAGACTCTTTGTTCTGCAAGGATCGCGATTTAAATGTTGAGGAAAAACAACAAATAAAACAACATAAACGTTTTATACTTAAACAAACGGAAAAATTGGAAAATAAAACATATCAAGAATGTGGGCTTTTGTTAAGTGAAAGTTATCCGTATATTTGTGCTGCCCCAGATGGTATAACGGATGATCATATTGTGGAAATTAAAGCACCTAAAACAGATGAAGAATTTGAGAAGTACCTGGAGGGTAGAGAAACTATCGCCCCTAAATACATGGCCCAGATACAAATACAAATGTATATGGCAAATGTAACCAAAGCGTTATACTGTGTTTTAAGTCCTACCTTCGATACTAACGGCGCTTTACATTATGTTTGGGTTCAGGCTGATATGGAATTTGTGGCTAGCCTTTTGGGAGCAGCTGAAGACTTTTGGAAAGACGTTGTATTTCCACGTTTAACCAAAATCTACTTTGCTAACACTTAATTAAGCTTATTTTCTTTCACAATGCACTTCCTGTTCCTCCCAACAAAATTATCGTTTTTTCTCATGTCGATTAAAACATTTGTTTTTATTTAAAAAAAAAACACCTCCATTATTGTTTTTAGAGTATGTGATTGATTTTCACTTGGAGCAATAAAAAGGTAGAAACAAACTGTATAACTAGTAAATAATGCATATGTCTTTCGCATCTTTTAATTTTTTTTCTTTCGTAAATTATCACTTTATTTAATTTAAATTTTCCAATTTCAAATATTTTTACACACAGGCATTTCATTACTGTAAATCCGAGCCATCTTTAATTTTTATTGCCACTTGCCTAATTTTCAGAAAGTTTTGCGAAAGTGATAGAGAGTACCAAGTTGGCATTTAACTTTCGCATCGAAATTGTTTTCGCATCGCAATAGAGAGTAGACCCCCTGATTAGTGGCGACTTTTTTTTTACTAAGTTACTGTTAGGTAGTTAAGTAAACAAAATATTGCATGTCATTGATGCCAGAAAGATGCAAAGATATTTCCTTTTAATTTCGTATTTGTAAGGACAAATTACATACTTTTTAACAATGTTTCTTTTAAAGGTGCTAAATTCCCATTTCATACTATTGACAAATTGAAATTTATTGTTGAGAGAAAGCTAGTTTCTATGCGTATTTCACTGGTTGCTTAGGCCAGATCCTCAGGAAACTTCATCTAAAGATTTTGGAAAAACTAAAGGTATACAAATAAAACTGTTAAGCGAATAGGCATTATAAACCCCAGTTTTACTTGTAACAATATCAAAGCTTAAACAACTACAATAAACAGTGACATTATCTTTTCTTACAATCCCGACTTTTTGTTTTTTCACTCTGCGTATAACTAGATTTAAATAACACTCACACACTGGTCTGTTTGAATATTAGCGTATTTCCACAGGAATGCCATGGTTTAATTCACCTGCTATGTTTTTATAATCGGTTGATTTTCACAAGGCTGACCTTCAGTGTTTGGTTCGGTCGATATGTTTAGGACTGTTTTGTTCACTGTCCATTGATGACTTTAATTTATTAAAGTTGGAAGTATACCAAGTTTACTAATAGGTAAATACGTAAAACTACAACTTTAGACTTGGAAAACTGCATAAACATACCTACAGACGTATTTATGCACAAAAAAAAAAACAAGTTCAATTGTCGATGCCCATAATTTATCGATTTAATTAAGATTAAAATTAAAAAATTTTATAAAAATAAAAAAATCCATTTAAAAAGACCAATAACACTACGTGACCTTATCTTTATGTAAAATTTTCCGCTGAATACGAAATTTAGAAATTTTATAACCTTCCACTAAAAAGAAAGAAATACTTAATTAGTTTACAATTTTTGACGATATTTGCATTTCAGTCACATCATCTTTTTCAAAAACACAAATAACGGTTATTTTGGAATATCTCAAAACCTGTTCTACTTTTGACGTTTCAGGGGCCTAATTACAGCATTCGATATCGAGTAAGCTATCGTATCGAGTAAACTATCGTATTTTCTAGGGAATGGTAAATCGATTTCGATTCCAATTGAAAGTCGATTTTGTGGCAAAAAAAAATCGATTTTTTGCAATCGAAATTACGTATGCGATTTTATACTGAAATCGGTTATTGGGCTTTTAAAATCGATTTTCTGTTTTTATCAAAATTTTGGCAATTTTTCTTTTTAATAAAATCGATATATTATGAGCATGCACAATAAAACTTTTTTTTTTGTGCTTACATACGTCTGTAGGTATGCTTATGCAGTTTTCGCAGTCTAAAGTTGCAGTTTTACGTACGTATTTATATAGGTATTAGTACCTTTGGTATGCTTCCAACTTTAAAATAAGGGCTCTTGTTCTTCAGAAATTAAAGTCATCATGAACAAAACAGTCCTAAACATATCGTACCGAACCAAACACTGAAAGTCAGCTTCGTGAAAATCTACATATTATAGAAACACAGCAGGTAAATTAAGCCATGGCATTCCTGTGGAAATACGCTAATATTCAAACAGACCAGTTTATGAGCGATATTTAAATATAGTTATAAGCAGAGTGAAAAAACAAAAAGTATTTAATTCAACATTTTTCATTTTTCGAATTTATTCTACGAGCTAAATTTCAGTTATGTATTTTATAAAGCTTTTTTGTAATAGTTCTATTCCTACAATTTTTCAGAAATGACTTTATACACTACCAGACTATTATATTGTATTTTCTTTTTACATTTTACCTTAGCCTTCCGTTGGAAAGCAATGAGTTATATTGAATGTACAGAAAAATTTACAATTTTTAGACACCAGCAGAATGTAATGCATTTTCTGGTCCGCTACGGCCGTCGTCAGCATTCTTTGTGTCTCACTGTCTAATAAGTTTTCTAAAACTAACTTAATAGTAACTTAGCAAAGAAACAGTCGCCTTCGATAAGGAACTATTGTCATAACCCTTTGAAATACTATCAATACATTCAGACTTGTCACAGAAATCAATTCCGATCAAAAGTGATTTCTTTTTATGTGAAGCAAGATACGAAATCGTGGAAGTAATTTTAATTGGATTTAATTTATGTGACAGGCCTGATTGAATGGAAATGAACATGCACTTGTTCCTCTAAAAGCCATCTCAAAATTTACACATTTTCACTTTTTACAGGAAAATTATAAAAAGTAGTCATATCTACCCACTGTAAAAATCTCAGTTAAATTTTTTTAGTTGTTTGCCAAAAAAAATGCTGGTGTATCCCCTTTTGTGATATAAGGTATAAGTTTGCAAATTAATCTTAAACGATTTTGAAATCGATTTTAAAATCGATTTTGAGGTTCGATTAATCGATTTCAAAAACCGAAATAAAAAAAGTCGATCGAAAAATCGAAAATCGATTTTGGAATCCATTTACAATTCCCTAGTATTTTCCTGCATACGATAGACACTGACGTATCGAATGAAAACTAGAGAGAAGTAATGACTTTGCTTACTCGATATCGAATGCTATCATCTCCAATTACGATACATTTCATTCGATATAAAAAATTTCGATAAATTTTGCTCGATATCGTATGCTTTAATAAGACCCCTGACGTTATATTTGGATTAAGCAATTTTACATAAAGATTAGCTGTCAGATTCATTTGGCCACGACTTTGTTGAAATTTTGTCACGTAGTGTAATCGATTTCAGTATAAAATCGCAAACGTAAATTCGATTGCAAAAAATCGATTTTTTACCACAAAATCGATTTTCGATTGGAATCGAAATCGATTTACAATTTCCTAATGACAACCTAGTCCCCATCATTTCTGGGGTCTTCGGAAAACGCATATCAACATACACACGGACAACCGGATTTTAACTTCGCTTTTCATGAGGACCCAGAATATACATATGGGGGATTTCATGTCAAGTGACCCAATTTTTAAATCGATGTCTTCCGATTTGGGTGAAACAACCACCAAGCTTAGTCCTATTGAATAGTAATTAAGACACAAATTTTCAACAAGATCGGTCAAAAAGTTTCTGAGTTAGAGGGGGCCAAGTTTGGCATTTTGTCCATACAGGTGTTGTTTCTCATCCATGTAACTTATTACCTATTGGTGCTAGACAAATTTGTCCCAAGTAGCTTAGATAGCTATTTGATCAATCTTTTTAAAAAAAATATTTTTGTTTTTTTTTTTAATTTTTAAAATTTTTTTTTTTTTAATTTAAAATTTTTTTTTTTTTATCCGGAATGTTTTTTTTTTTTTTTTTTGCTCAAAAGAAAGCTTATGTCTTTTCCTTTAAGGTAGTTTTGGTCGCTTTTTGGGATACGAGTGGCTTATGTATAAAAAAAATAATTTCTAACTCAATACGAGGGTTTTTACATTTTTAGCATATGCACTATTTTTGAAAAATATTTTTTTTAAAAGATTGATCAAATAGCTATCTAAGCTACTTGGGACAAATTTGTCTAACACCAATAGGTAATAAGTTATATGGATGAGAAGCAACACCTGTATGGACCAAATGCCAAACTTTGGCCCCCTCTAACTCAGAAACTTTTTGACCGATCTTGTTGAAAATTTGTGTCTAAACTACTATTTAATAGGACTAAGCTTGGTGCTAATTTCACCCAAATCGGAAGACATCGATTTAAAAATTGGGTCACTTGACATGAAATCCCCCATATGTATATCTGTGGCATTTTGACAAAACATCTTAAGTCGAGATAAGATAGCAAAAACGTTTTTTAAAAAAACGAGGTGAAAGAATAATTTTTTTTCGAAATAGATATACTTCATAGAGTAGGATGTAGGATCAATATTATTATATAATATACCTTCGGTGAATGGTATAAAAACTGATATGTCGTCTGATATGAGTCCTACCGATCACCTTTAAATAAATGTTTAGCCTTTGTAATAAATGGTACTTCTCTGAGAAATCTTTACTTGAAGTTTTTGCCATTTTTTAAATTTTTTTGTGAAATTAAGTAATTTGTGTATTTTTTTTAAGGACTTTCAGACGACAAAAAACTATCCTGTTTCAAAATTTGATAGATTTCGATGGCTGATATTTGCAATATGTATTGTGTTTAACATTTCATATTTATTATTTCCTAACTTACCTTTGGCAAATATTTGTAATGATATCACTGCCTTAGTCTCGCCATGACAATTTGTGGCTATGACAGAATAAGTGCCGGTGAAATCTAATTTAGCATAAGGTATTTCCAAACGATATTCTGGGCCTTCACCAATGCGACGGAAGTGTGGCGCGTCTTTATAATATTCAGGCTAAAAAACAAAAGAGAAAAAAAAGTTTAACAGATTTTTCAACACAAATCAATTTTGTTAGTTTCTTGATGTCGATAAACAAAACTCAGATTGTATAAAACATTTTGTTTACAAACTAATAAAATCTTTTGGAATTGATAAGCTTGAGAAATAACGATGTCAATCAATGCACTGTCACAAAAATAAAAAATTTTTGTTTGTGCAATACCGACAATGTACCCAGCAAAAACTTCACTTACAAGCTCTTTAACATTTTCTTTCGAAAACCCTAATCTTTTTTTTTGTCTGATCGTGATACATTAAACCAAATTGGGTATCCAAGGGTGGTTAAATTTTAAGGGCCGATGTTGATTGTGAACCACACTTAAACGTCAAGTTTTTTTCTGCATTTCAATTGACATTTCCCAATTTCAGACTAACTCAATTTGAACCATGGAAAGACACACACACAATCGAGCAAAATCAAAATGCATATCGTGCACTTCTTGATTTTTTCGGTCAATTTATCGTGCAAAAATTTGAGCAAGCCGGGGCTGTAGGAGAAAACACTAGTGCATGCTCGAATTACAGAATATATTGCTGCTGTTCGCGATAGTGTGGCTGAAGAGCAGTCCACCTCAACTCGTCATCGTGCCCAACAATTGCACCTCTCACGCTCGTCCTTGATGCGTAAAGACTTGCATTTACACGCTTACAAGGTGTAATTGACTCAATAACTAAAGCCTCTTGAATGGTCAAACGTCGTCAATGATAAATTTTCGAAGAAAATAATCTTCAGTGATGAGGGCACATTTTCACCTCAGTGAATTCGTCAATAAGCAGAATTGCCGCATTTGGGCGTGTAATAATCCAAGAGTGATTGTCGAAAAACCAATGCACCCACAAAGAGTGACTGTTTGGTGCGGTTTTTGGGCTGGCGGCATCATCGGGCCGTTCTTTCCAAAATAAGGCCGGGACGGGAAATCCCGGGAATTTCAATAATTATATTTCCCGCTTTCCCGGGATTTTTCATGCGGGATCCCGGAAAATAGTTTAAGAAAACAGCTATTTATACTTTGAAATTTAGTTTTCTATTCTCTTAAAATAATCTGTGGATGGGTTGTCGATTAGATCAATTACAAGAAGTGAGTACATACGTAAATCAATGTCTCCTGATGCAATAAATCTACTTAAAACAGAATAGGCAGTGTAACAGTTGATAATAAATAAATTTAGTGAAGTGAAAAGTTAATAAAGAACATTAATTCAAAATAAGATGCAGGTAGTAAAGTTTAGTTGTCCATGGACAAGTCTTTAAAATAGCATATACCTAAACATATAGCTCCTTTATTGTAACATAGTCATATCTACAAAAACAAATGAACTTGGCAAAATGCGATTAAAGTTTTCAAAATGTACCGATTTAAAGATATATTTTGCTATAACTTCGGTTCAGTTTGGGATAAAATACGAGAAGGCATGAAGGAACACTTTGCTTAAATAACTTACAATTTTTGATTTTTTGAGATATGACTATGTTGCAATGAAGGAGCGATATGTTTATTAGGTGATAAACAAAAATTTTTTTCAATTTGAGTTGGTGCGGGGAAACCGAAATAAAAAAAAATTTGGAAACTCGTGTAAGATACTACAACATACAATTTGAAAAACACATTGTCCTAAAGATTACAAATAGACCTTATGAAATGAAAAGGTTTGTAAGAGGTTGATGCTATTTTTTGCATGAACCTTGACATACATTTGACTGATATAGACGTTGTTTATAA
Source organism: Pollenia angustigena (assembly GCA_930367215.1). NCBI lineage: Eukaryota > Metazoa > Arthropoda > Insecta > Diptera > Polleniidae > Pollenia > Pollenia angustigena. The sequence continues at coordinate 204,057,115 of OV884060.1, forward strand.
AAAAAAATGCTTCTTATTGTGAATCAAAAGCCTTCTACAACGGTGCACTTTTAATTATTTATCCAAGCTCGGTAAAAAAATGAACGAAATTTTTCGGAAACATGGTAATTAGTAAATAAAATAATCAATACACTTTTTGACGACTTACTAAGTGCTTTGAATGTGTCAGAAAGTTATTTCCTAAGCCGTTAAAAAATGTTAATATATTTATTTAAAATATTTTATCTATCCAAATTTTTAATATTTTTAATTAGGCTTAAGTTCATGAAATTTAATTTTTATTAAATTATTTTTGTGAAGAAAGGAATTTTACAACATGAAAATTAATTAAAATTGTTATTGATAATCTTTCATTCCAGGGTTCGAGCCCGAGCCACGTCAAGAATGAAAGATTATCAATAACAATTTTAATTATTTTTCATGTTGTAAAATTCCTTTCTTCACAAAAATAATTTAATAAAAATTAAATTTCATGAACTTAAGCCTAATTAAAAACATTAAAAATTTGCATTAAAAACCAAAAATAGTTCAACAAAATAACCACAATACTAATTATATTTTATCTATTTTATGAATTAACTTTTTGATCTCATATCTTGAGTACCTCAGTTTGTGTTTGTTTTTATTATTGTTTTATGAATTAAATTGTTATGTTTATCTTAATGTTTTATCTTGTATCTAGAGCATAATAATAATACGGAATTTACATATAAAACCGTAAGGTAATAATAATTCAAGTTCCTCTTTTAATCTTCATTTAATTTTGTAGTATTTAAGGATTTCTTTTATTTAATTTACTGTGTATTATTTATATGGAGCGGAATCGAAAAACTCCGGGAAAAAAAAAACTCTACCGGTCAGGCATTTACTGTGAATGGTGTTCGCTATCGTGCTAATTCCGCTAATTTAGCAATTTTTAACGAATTTTTGCCATTCCTTATAGTTTTGGGACTTTCAATCAATTTTATGGCTTGTTGTAAATATCGAAAATTTTCGCGAATTTTTGATATTTTCGCAAATTTTTTTTTTGTTATTTTCCGACATTTCGTTTTTCTAACCCATTTAGCGATTTCAAATAAATTTTAGTGTTTGTTTAAAAGTTTGCCATTTTTCGCGAATTTCAGCCATGTTTGCGATAAAAGAGCGATTTTCTTCTTGTGATTCTTTACAGCTTTCACGATTTTCAATAAATATTAGACTTTGCTATCATGCTGCGGTTAGCAAATAAGGGATCTGTAGTTGAATAAGCCGAACATAATTTAGAGTACGGTTCACACACCTAGAAACGACATAAATTTTTAATTGCCTGTCCATGTATTTGCGAACGAAGATTTCGTTCGCTTAACTTACATATAAAACAAAAACAAGTTATAAAATATTGTTTTTGTTTTAAGTGAGTACGCTGTTCAGTGAGTACGTTGTTCACCCTGCAGTATATGTGTCCGCTTGACCGTCCCCTGGCCGAATGCGAAAGGGACTTGCGTTTGCCACGCTCTATCGGCAAAATAGCTGAACCGATTTTTATTTTTGACGAAATAGGAAATACAGGCTTTTAATTTTCTTAAAACTAAGACCAAGAGGGGGACATAGAGAGAATTACACCCTCTCCGGAAATATCTTACCAAATTTGTTGACATTTGAATCATAGATACATATATGTAGATAGATCAGCGCAAATTAAACACACAGGGCTTATATTTTTTTGTCAAAGCTAGAAATATGTATGAAGGGACCGATGGGCAATTTCTGCATATCCGAAAATATTTTACCGATTTTGATGAAATTTTAAACATATGTATGTAGATTAGAGCGACTCACCAAAAAAAGTGCTCGATGTACCCTCCTAAAAATGAACCTTGGACTTTTTTAAGATGACATTTTAAATATTTCGGCTCCAGCTTTGACCTCTCGTGAGCTGGGCCAGTTTGAAAAAGGGTCTAGTTTTGCATGTTTTGTTAATTTGAGAACCTGTTTCCTTACCAACATATGCAAATTGGGTATCGTAAGAAAGGTTTTTTTAAGGCGCGTCCAACTGTATATACAATTTGTCCAAGGACGATCATCCATGTCCTTATTTTTAAGGATTTTCTGTAAAAAAAACGGTTTTTGAATTTTTTGTTCGGTGTTGTTTGTAATAAAAGTGCCAAATTAACATATTTTATTCTTTAGTCGATTTAATTAAATACGTGTCTCAGCTTTTTTTGAAAATCGTGCTAGTTCGCGTTTTGGCAAAAATGCAATGGGGTAGTAACCCTTCGTTTTAAATAGGGCAATATGGGTATCAAATGTTATCTTTTGGCAAGTATATCATCTTAGATTTTTGCAAATTAAATGCATTTTACACGGTGCTCTGGAATATATATAAATACAATTTTGTAGCAACTCTAATATGATAGCAGATTTAATTTCTAGATCATGTATGGATGAAAATAGGACTAAAGAAAGTAAAAAAGAAATGATCCACGACCTGATTTTTTTTTTAATTTGCAAAAAAAATATGCCGCCAAAAAGTCGTGGATCATTTCTTTTTTTCTTTCTTTAGTCCTATTTTCATCCATACATGATCTAGAAACTAAATCTGCTATCATATTAGAGTTACTACAAAAATGTATTTATATATGTATATTCCAGAGCACCGTGTAAAATGCATTTAATTTGCAAAAATCTAAGATGATATACTTGCCAAAAGATAACATTTGATACCCATATTGTCCTATTTAAAACGAAGGGTTACTACCCCATTGCATTTTTGCCAAAACGCGAACTAGCACGATTTTCAAAAAAAGCTGAGACACGTATTTAATTAAATCGACTAAAGATTAAAATATGTTAATTTGGCACTTTAATTACAAACAACCCCGAACAAAAAATTCAAAAACCGTTTTTTTTACAGAAAATCCTTAAAAATAAGGACATGGATGATCGTCCTTGGACAAATTGTATATACAGTTGGACGCGCCTTAAAAAAACCTTTCTTACGATGTCCAATTTGCATATGTCGGTAAGGAAACAGATTCTCAAATTAACAAAACATGCTAAAATAGACCCTTTTTCAAACTGGTCCAGCTCACGAGAGGTCAAAGCTGGAGCCGAAATATTTAAAATGTAATCTTAAAAGAGTCCAAGGTTCATTTTTAGGAGGGTACATCGAGCACGAATTTTGCTTCCATACAACTTGAGTCGCTCTAATGTAGATGAATCTACATGCAATAAAACACACAGGCTTTATATTTTTTTCAAACCTTGGACCAATAGGAGGCATAAAATCCATTTCTGCCTTTCGACTCCATCCAACCGATTTTAATGAAATTTAAAACCCATAAAGTAACAATGCTCTAGCCAATAATGTCCGTGTTTTTTTCATGGGCAACTATATGTTGGTTTATCGCAAATTGGCGCTCTAATCAAAAAAGAAATTTTATTACCACAACATAATTACACGACATTAGTGCTGGGATACTATCGATATTTTCTACTATCGATATTTATCGATAGTTCAGATTTCACTATCGATATATCGATATTACTATCGACTGAATGTTTGTACTTGTGCAGGAAAACTTGAATTATTTTTTTATAAGGCTACAGTTCGTTGTTTTTATAATTTTATTGAATCTATGAGACGTATCTATATACGCACGTTATTTAAGATGGCAGTTTTTTAAATTGATAAGTACCTCTCTGAAGGAACCGAAGTAACGGGGACTATAAGATATTCCATTGCAACTTTAAAAAATTTTCTAAATTCTAAACCCAAAATGGTAATTAATCTAGGGGACTTATCCTCTAATGGTCGTTCATTGTTTTGTCTTATGCTTGCAATTGCATTTGGATTTGCATTTTTTGTTACAACATTACAAAAATATTTGACATTTCAGTCCCTATATAAACATGTAAAAATTTCGACTTAAAGGCCTTAAACTATCAGTAAAAAGCACTGCTAAGCAATCCATACCACTTGCCATTCTTGTTGTTTGTATTCATTGCTGTAATGCAGCGCGAATCATTAACAGCAAGTAAAAATTTGCGGCAAAAAACTGTGTGTGTATAGCTGCTGTTAGATGTCTTCTTCGCTGTATTTAAAATAATAAAAATATCGATAATTAGTATTGTGATTATTTTGTTGAACTATTTATGGTTTTTAATCCAAATTTTCAATATTTTTAATTAGGCTTAAGTTCATGAAATTTAATTTTTATTAAATTATTTTTATGAAGAAAGGAATTTTACAACATGAAAATCAAGTAAAATTGTTATTGATAATCTTTCATTCTTGACGTGGCTCGGGCTCGAACCCTGGCCGGCAGGTTACCATGACATGTTTCGATCGCAACCACTCGATCTCCTCAGATGGATTTGCCGTCTTACACTCGCAGCCATCGACGACTGCTGACGTCACTAGTCAAACATCAATCCTTAAACCAAATTGTATTTTAACATTTGGTAGATCGAAATTTGCTTTCCTGAATGATTATCCATTTTAATCGATTTTACATGTTTTTTTTTTTTTTTCCTTTTACTTCTGTTTTTTCGTACTTTTGTCAAGAATTTTTTCTTGAAGTCCAAGTACATTTTTTGTTTTTTCATTTTGTCTTTCTCTTTTCTGTTGACCTTTTCAGCACAACTTGAAGGACAAATGTACACATAGAGCTCGTGCCTTAGCTTTAACAATAATTAGTATTGTGGTTATTTTGTTGAACTATTTATGGTTTTTAATCCAAATTTTTTAATTAGGCTTAAGTTCATGAAATTTAATTTTCATTAAATTATTCTTATGAAGAAAGGAATTTTACAACATGAAAATTAATTAAAATTGTTATTGATAATCTTTCATTCTTGACGTGGCTCGGGCTCGAACCCTGGCCGGCAGGTTACCATGACATGTTTCGATCGCAACCACTCGATCTCCTCAGATGGATTTGCCGTCTTACACTCGCAGCCATCGACGACTGCTGACGTCAATAGTCAAACATCAATCCTTAAACCAAATTGTATTTTAACATTTTGGTAGATCGAAATTTGCTTTCCTGAATGATTATCAATTTTAATTGATTTTACATGTTTTTCCTTACTTCTGTTTTTTCGTACTTCTGTCAAGAATTTTTTCTTGAAGTCCAAGTACATTTTTTGTTTTTTCATTTTGTCTTTCTCTTTTCTGTTGACCTTTTCAGCACAACTTGAAGGACAAATGTACACATAGAGCTCGTGCCTTAGCTTTAACAATAATTAGTATTGTGGTTATTTTGTTGAACTATTTATGGTTTTTAATCCAAATTTTTTAATTAGGCTTAAGTTCATGAAATTTAATTTTCATTAAATTATTCTTATGAAGAAAGGAATTTTACAACATGAAAATTAATTAAAATTGTTATTGATAATCTTTCATTCTTGACGTGGCTCGGGCTCGAACCCTGGCCGGCAGGTTACCATGACATGTTTCGATCGCAACCACTCGATCTCCTCAGATGGATTTGCCGTCTTACACTCGCAGCCATCGACGACTGCTGACGTCAATAGTCAAACATCAATCCTTAAACCAAATTGTATTTTAACATTTTGGTAGATCGAAATTTGCTTTCCTGAATGATTATCCATTTTAATTGATTTTACATGTTTTTCCTTACTTCTGTTTTTTCGTACTTTTGTCAAGAATTTTTTTTTTTCTTGAAGTCCTTAGAATAAAACTTTTTAAAAAAAAAAACGTTTTAAGAAATATTTTTCAACAATTTTATTTGTTTTTTACAAAAAAAGTGTTTGCTTTTTTTGAAACTAAAAATTTTGTTTTCAAAGAAATTTTTTTTTCTATTTTCGTTTCTATTTAAACACAGAAAAAAATATTCCTTTTTTATGCACAAACATTTTTTATTTCAAAAATATTTAATTTAATTTTGTGTTTTCTGGTAGTAATTTTCGGTCCTTGATTTTTTGTGATATTTTCAATCGTTGTGATTTCAAAATGTTGATTTGTGCCTTATTTACATCCTCTGATGATGAGGATGAGTATACGGTGGCAGAGCTGTGTCCACTTTGTGTAAGCCTTCATTCTGTTTTTTTTTCGAGGAACTACCATTTTTTTCAAACTGGTTTCGTGTGGTTATTTTCATCTAAAATTATTTCCATTGCATAAAAACAGTTTTTTGATGCTTTCATAATTTGTAAATTTTATTTTCTTTATTGTCAAATGAAATAAAATGAACGACTATTTTTTCAACTTTTGACATTTGATTTCGAGAATCGTAGTTCAAATAATTGTTAACAGAGTTGTATTTTTATGGCTTTCGAGAAACGCAGTACCATAGTGTAAAACGAGCAAATTAGAGCTCGAATACGAGAATCGAAATAAAGGTAGGAGTACATAACACGCGTTAGTGCGCGCGCGCTCTGTCGTCTTCTGTCAAAAAAAGTTAAACTTGAACATAGAACAAGCTACATGCAAAATATTTTGACGCGTTAGTGCCAGAAAGTCGGTTAACTTTGAACTTTTTAACGCGTTGTGTATTTTTGACAAGTAATCAGCTGACAATAAAAATAATAATTTAACCATGGTGAAATAAACAGGTGGCAGCACTACGAGAGATGACGATTTTTTGCTCTTGCATTGTTTGTCTAGGTTTATGTCAAAGTTTTGTTTATGTTTACAAAAAGTCCACGTTTTGTTCTGTGATTATTGTATTTATTAACGTTTTTGATCATTTTAAATTAAAATAAATAAGATATTGACCATAATTAAATAAAAATTGGCTTAAAATTAATTTATTTGATCACATTCAGCGGCACGCTTTGATTTTTGTTTAAAGTATTTTTTGACGTAAACTGTGATATAAATTCCATTTATGTTGTAATGTTGTATTTGTTGCCGTAACGATGCCACCTGCTTATTCCACCATGAATTTAACAAATTTGTGAATCACGAAAGAAAAACTTATTGAAGAGCTTAAAAAACGTACAATATTTATATAAAAAGAATAAATTCAATAAAATAACAAAATCTTGATATACTTTCGAACCCGTTTTTAATGCACAAATAAGTAAACAAATAAAAAACAGCTGACAGGAATGGCTTTTGTAACGCGTTGTGTAACTTGCAATTTTTTACGCGCTAAAGTTTTTAAACGCACGATACTAGTCGACGAACTAACGCGTGTTAGTTAGTTCAGCCACCTTAAGGCTGAATGCTTTATAATTATGTAATATATTTATCAGGTAACACGCACCCTTACAAAGTGATACATTTTTCTAAATTACAATGGAACAAAAAAATAGCTACATGAAACTTCTTGCGAATTTGTTTGTACATATGTTTTTTTTTTTTAAATAGAATAAAGAAGAAAAGTAAATTAAGTGATGTAGAATTTTATATTTACATACGTATCTACCTAATGTGATATTTTCATAGATTCTAAGTAATAGTTGAGTCAAATTTACCCACAAAGTAAAAGAGGAATACAGAAGGGTTAAGTTTACTTTTATAGTTAGTCAAAAACCAACTCTGGGCGGGCAACGTAGTAGGAACTAGAGGTCTGCAAGAATAAATAAAAACCAATTTCAACACACTCATTTGTTTTTTAACTACAATGTGTCGAGCACCCAATAATAACGAAACAAATGAAAGAATAACCAAAGACAAAACAAATAAAAACTCATTCAATTCAGTCAAGTCAAGTCAAATGAGTAAAATATTCAAATATAATTTGAATGTAAAATTTCCGTACCTACACATTACGTATGTGTGTGTAAGCTTAACTCTTACAAACCCAGCGGGCAGGCGCGGATTCAGGGGAGGGGGGAAATAAGGAAATCCCCCCCCCCCCCCCCCGTAAATTATAAAAATATGTTTTGTTAATTTCGATAATACAAGAATTCCCAATAATAATATTTTTTTTAATGTACAAAATTTTTGGAAATCCCAGCAAGGTTTTTTTTTTTGTTTTTTTTTATGGAATCTCTAACGAAATTTTCAATAAGTATTTTTTTATTTTTTTTTTTATTGAATCTCTAACGATTTTCAATAAGTATCCATATCTTAATCCTAATAGTTAATTAATAGATATTTCCAAAGAAACATCTAGTTTACCGTATTCAATTACTTATTTTTCTACATTCAATCCCAGCAGGTGCCATATATACCCAAAGACTAAACGTTTGACTTGATAATGCGTGCGGTTGAATTATTAAAAAGCCTTAGATTTGCAATATTTATGTGTTATATGAATCAAAATTCTATTCGATAATTTTTGACGAACGCACGGATTTGTCGGGGAAAAGCCAGATTTCCTAATCTTTAAGATATTTCAACATACAACAAAAAGTTTTTAGGGAAGAATTTATTGGCTTTGTTGTAAACGCATTTGAAGAGGCTTCAAAAGATATTGATGACGTTGATGTGCCAATAGATGCGAAGGCACTATCATCAATAGTCCTTTGATGTCAGTCAAATGAAGCTGTTCAAAATTTCTGGAAAAGCGACAAATGCGAAACAAACGCCTTGCTATTGCCATAAATCGAACAACTCAATTTCTAAAAGCAATAAAGGGCCAATAAAACAAAAAGTTGTATCATTTGTTAAAGAAACGACAAAGTTTTTTAAATATAATCATCCCAAGCGAAAAACAGTTTTAGCAAAGTATATGGGTGCCAAACACTCTTCATTATGCGTCTTTGCAACAAGTGTACATCAGCTTTGGAAAAAATATCTGAGTGGAAAGGTAGTATCTCTACCTTTATATTAGGGAACTCACTTAGTACTTTTAAATTTATTTGCGGAATATATATATTAAGTGCGATACCTATTGTAACACAGCCACTTAGTATCATTTTACAAAAGCAAGATATAGATCTTCAAAAAGGATCAAGCCTTATCAAAATTTTAATCATGTGCCTTGCAGAAAAAAGAAATAAAGCCGAAGAACAATTTAATGCGATTTTTGCAAAAGTAAAAGTTATTTGCGCTCAAATCAAAATCCTATCGAAAAGACAAGATTTGAACGAAATAATCACTTCCAAAAAGTTGAAGATTACTACCGAGTTGTAGGTTACATTCCTCTTATTGAATTTATTTTAGAAGATCTCATAACAACTTTCCCAATAGATATCCCAAATGTATTGAACATACCTAAACTTCTACCTCAAAGTGCAATCAAGTCATATACAGATACAAAAATGTTAAAATTTGACAAGTAAGAGTGCTATATTCGGCTGTGCCGAATCTTATATACCCTTTACCATTGTGCGAGTAGAATACAGAGCAACTAAATAATTTTTACATATACATACATACATATTTGCAATACTTAAAACTTCATTATAAATGAAATTTAAAAAGCGGAAACTGGTAAATATTTTTTTTAAAATCGTTTTTAGAACATAAAAATATAAAAAAATTTATTTTTAAAAAACCAAGATTCGAACCAGGGAACTCACAGTTTCTAACTTAACACAACCCCTAGACAACTGAACCATGAAGGAACGCTGTTTAAATATTATTAAAATAAAATATGGACCGTTTACTGTTTACAACAAGAAGACACGACAGCCGGATTTGAACTTCGCTTTTCATAAGGACCCAGAATATATATACTTTATAGGGTGTAGGACCTTCGGTGAAGGGTATAAAAAACAAACTTATAAAAAAGAGTAATTTTTGGGATTTCAGTATTTTGGTCATAACTATGCTATTTCTTAACCGATTTGACAGATTTATATGCGTGATTTATATACGTGTTAAAGAAGAAATTTGCCAGTTATTTTGGTTATAAAACTTGGACTCGGGAAGATCTATGGTTCCTGAAAATGGGTATTTTTCATAATAACTTCTTCGTATCTAAACCGATTTTCCCGAGATTTTCAGAAAATATTTTCTATTAAAAATTTCCGATCTTTTGATATATAACAGGTAATCATAGGTCATATTATACTCAAAAAATTCAGGTTTTTATACAATTTTTAATACTTTTTGTATGGGAGGTACCACGCCCACTTCTCCAATCCCGCCCACATCTGTGGGATGGTGTGTATTTATAACATAAATGTTTGTACCTAATTTGAAAACTTTGGCTCTTGCCGTTCTCCAGATATACAGAACAAAGTAATAAAAATACAACAACCACAAGGGATTTTTTGGAAAAATTAGAGGCAGTCGTGGTTTTTTGGTCATATCTTAGCCATTGTTGGACTGATCTGGCTGAATTTCAATAGCAAGAAATGGTGGGATATATGTGACATAAATGTAAAACAACCTAGCCGCTATCATGTCTGGAGTCTCCGGAAAACACATCAAACGTAAGACGGATAGACGGACGGACATCGTTAAATCAACTTCTCTCCTCATAAGGACCCAGAATATATATACTTTATATGGTCTAAGATCACCATTGTAGAAATTACAAACGGAATGACAAACTTATATATACCCTTTTCCACCTGTGGTGAAGGGTATAATACTACTAATACTACATTTACATTAGGCCGAAATCTTGTAGATTTGACAATTTTTGTTTTGTCTTTTTTTTAAATGCCATTTTTTCTTATGCAGGGAAGTATTTTTTAGTGCTAGTCAAAAACAACTAGATTTGGCTCTCGTAAGTACTAGATTTGGCGTAGGTGTAAATGTAGTATAAGATCTAAACTTGGGCCTGATCTATCAGATAACGTTGTAGATGCTTTAATAAACTGTGATGAAGATATATACCCAAATCTAAGAAAAATATTTCACATTTTCGTTTAAATGCTCGTCAGTAAAGCTACGAGCGGGAGGTCATTTCCTACCCTTCGTCGAATAAAAACATGGCTCGGATCAACAATGACAGAAGATAGACTGTTCTATATAAATTTGCCTCACAAGGAAATCATAAATTGCTTATTTATAAATATGAATGTATATTGAACTGATCTTATATTTTATTTAACCTTTTTGTTGAGTTTTTTTAATTAGGGTAATGACTTTTTTTGGACAAAATTTCTTCATCCCACCACGCGATGGGCAATTTAGTATTGATAATAAAAATTGGCCAAAAAAGTTTCCGCACCAAATGCAATTTCTAAAGCACCACAAAAAAGAAATTTTTTTTTTTTAATTTCCATACACATATATGGTACATTTATTGTTTATATATGCTATATATTTTAGCCCCCATATTCATTAATGATTATAAAATTTAATAAACGTTTATTAAGGAAAATTTTCATAGAAAATATGGGTTTCAAGCCTTTATTATATTTAAAATATTTTTGTGAATACAGGCATAAATACATAAAATAAGCAAATGTATAACAAAAATGTAAAGCTATATTTTTGGGTTTAATGAAATAAATTTTAAGTTTAAAGTGCGAGTTGATTTACATAATGGAAAAATATCTTGTGCAACTTTAATAGCTAGTTCCGCGCATATATTACTACGCTGCACATAGGGGTTTTTTGCCAATCTAGCCGGACATTAAGCAACAAATTTAATTTAAGAAATGTAAAAATTTAAGTACGCAGCACGACAGATAACAAAGTTCTGCATCGTATAGTGAGACTTTTGCTTGAGAGATTTGGTTTTGGGACACTGTTAAAACCAGGAAAGTTGATTAAACTGCATGCGTGTTCATTGACTTTTTACGGTTTTGGGAGGTTTACAATATATTTTTTTGTAGATAAACGAATAAAGATTTTACATTGATTTTGTGAAAGACTATATAAACAGCTAATTATGAAAATTTTTAGAAAAATTTTATTAGAAGTTTTTATGATAAAAAAATTAGTTCGAAATTAAATAAAACGATTTTTTTGTTCACTTTTTTGTAAAAAAAAAAAAAATTTAAAAGGTTTTTGAAGGTGAAGCCCGCTGAGTTCTTAAAAATGTTATACATCACGATAAAATTTGAAATCTCTACTTTTAAATTAAAAAAAAACGTTGCGCGTTGTTGCGCCATTTTTTTTTTATGATTTTTTGAAAATTTAACCTTTTTTCTGTTTTTGCTCATCTTGCATAGGTACATATGATAGAAACCCTTCGTCAGTCATAAAATGTTTTGGTTGTACGTAGATGTTTTTTATTTAAATTATAACATCTAAGACTAATATTACCTGTGTAAAAAAGGGATGTGCGAAACAATGGAGGTATACCTCCCCCTACCCATAAAAGTTCAAAAATTTAATTTTTATAGTATTAAGGCGTTAGTAATCTATTTCTTTTAATATTAAAATTTTTTTTAAATATTATTTTATGTAACCGCCCTCAAAAGGGGGTGGGGGCGAAAAGTGTAATTTTAGGGTTTTTAACTTTTGCCAACGTTAAAAGTTGCATTTGCCAAACAAAAGTATGGGAAAACTTTAAAAAAAATTGCGTTTTTCAGAGGTTGGATTAGTTCTTCTAGGGAGAACCTTTTCCTCCTTGGTCCGATTTGATTTATTTTTGAGGTTTACCTGCCTATTACAATATCACATATTTCTGCCAAGTTTCATCGATCTAGGGGCACTCAATAACTTTTAAGAAGCAATATAAGCTAAAACATAAAGTAATGTCCGGCTAGATTGGCAAAAAACCCCTATGTGCGCTGCTGAAAATTATCACCGTTTCATATATCCGCCAAACAACTCATCTTTCACAACATCTATCATTTGCCATTAAAATTTATTTAATTAAAAAAACCGCGAGGAGGCCTCCGTACTTCTTCCTTTTCCCGCTGGGAATAAAAGAAGCCATAACCTTACACACATATTATGCCAATGTATTCAAATAAATATATGCACATTCAACAATTCAAAAATTATTCGAATATTTTTTGTAACATTGCTCTCTCTAACGGGTCATTCCAATGTTTTGTTATTTATGAATGACTCAAATTCATTTATAGTAAACAAGTTTTTTATTCAATTCATTCTCTCTTATTTTTGTATATGTACGTTTACGTATCCGCAACATTTACGTAAGAGTAACTGAACAACCTAAACAAAAGCGGCAAGCGTTTTTTTAAATATGAAAATTTTATACAATTTCAATAAAACAAACCGACATAGCGATCTGTCAAATAAGATTTATCAGCCGGGTGGTTTCTAATTCGCATTCTAATGGTTTGTTTCGTATAAATTGTATGGAAATGAGAAGTTTTGACATACAAAAAACGCTTCCGCTCTTATTTAGGTAGCTTAGTAACGAGGCCTTTACTCTTTTCTTATAATGGGTAATTTTTTAGCTATTATCGTTTTGGCAACACTAGTTTAAACAGTTGACGCACTTTTCATGTTTTGTTTCACTGTCAAACATCTTCAGTTTGGTCTTAAATTTAACCATGAATCGTCTTAGAAACGAACAACGCTTGCAAATTATTGAATTTTATTATTAAAATGCGTGCTCTGTTAAGAAAGTTCATCGCGCGCTTCTTGTGTTGAGCGACGAAGCTCATTTTTGGCTCAATGGGTACGTTAATAAGCAGAATTGTCGATTTTGGAGTGAAGATTAGCCAGAAGCATTGCAAGAGCTACCAATGCATCCAAAAAAGTATCAGTTTGGTGCGGTTTATGGGCTGGCGGCATCATTGGACCGTTCTTCTTCAAAGATGATGCGAATTGTAACGTAACTGTGAATAATGAGCGCTACCGTGAGATGATATCGCACTTTTTTGTGCCCAAAATGCAAGAGCTTGACTTGCATGACATGTGGTTTCAACAAGACGGTGCCACATGCCACACAGCACGCTTAACAATGGACTTATTGAGAGGTGAGTTCGGTGAACATTTTATTTCACGTTCGGGACCGGTCAATTGGCCGCCTAGATCATGCGATTTAACGCCTTTAGACTATTTTTTGTGGGGCTATGTTAGAGTTCATGTATATACACACATGCCCGCTTCAATTGACGCATTGGAAGACAACATTGAAGCATTTATTCATGAGATACCGGCCGAAATGTTGGAAAGACTATGCCAAAATTGGACTTAGCGGATGTACCATTTAAGGCACAGTCAAGGTCAATATTTGCATGAAATAATCTTCAAATATTAAATTATATGGGCCGTACTATCGATTCAAATAAAGATTTCATGCATTTTTCTAATTTTATGTGTTTTTTTTTAACTTTCCTATAGCTCTTAAAAAATCACCCTATATTTTTAAATGTTTAATATTTGAGTAAATGTTGTGCACTTTAAATAAAGGCAAATAAGTGAATTACTCAAAGCAGACCTCTAGTAGGAACTACTAGTATTTTATGAAGATTCAATTAAAAAATAATGAGTAAAAAAGGCCGAAAAAGAAAACAGATCATTTTCAAAATTTATATGCTTTATGTTTAAATTTTAGCTCTTGTTACTTGTAAGTTTTGTGAAAAAATATAAAAAAACGTTTTGTACTTCGTTGAACTGTTCGCATTATCAGCAAACATACATTTTTTATCAGCCAATACGTAAAAATGCAACCATACGGTTACGTAAGAGTACCTATTAATACATAAGCTTGATAAGAAAAACCAAACAGCTGATCCGCAACGTACACGTTTACGTAAGAGTAACGAGACACTCACCTGTATAGACATTGGTCGTTGCAGCCATAGTTCAAATCCCGGCTCTGTAAAATTGTTTTTCCCTTATGAAAATCTCTCTGCTTACAAAATATGTAGTTGCTGTGTAGTAAAAAATGCTTTCAAATGGGGGTATCCCTTTGTAAAACAAATTTGGACTATAGTTGAAAGGTAAGATTATACTTATACTTTTTCAAAACCTGTTTCACTCTAAGGCTGTGTTTTTTAGATCTCAGTTAAACTAGGTTTAGTTAATCCGAAAACAGATGTATACCGCCATTACCAAGTTTGTGTACAAAACTTTGACGAAACAGCTTAGCTTTGCTTAAAAAGTTGGTCTTTAATGAAATAACAAAAAAAAAAAAAAAAAATTACATTCGCCGGAAAAATCCGAAGTTTAGACTTCGTTAAACGAGGTTTAAACTTAATATACATATCAAAAACCCGACCTAAGAAACAGAAGGTTGAGGACGAAGGGTGTAGAGTGAACAATGTAGCCGGAAATGTAAAATCAAGCACCAATGTAAAATCCCTCGAAATAAATTTTGTATAGAATTTTAAAATTGTGGCTTGCAACAAAAAACCTAAATGTCTAAACGCTAAAAGAAAATACATTTGAATATTGTGCAAGGTTTTGTCGCATAGTCGGAAACAGATATAAATAGTGTTTAACGAAATTTCTTGAAAATGCACGTCACTTGCAGTGTTGCCAGAACTTTTAGAGGTAAAATCAGCAAAAAACCATAATTTTTCATCAAAAAATCTGCAAAATCTGCGTCAATATTTTAAAAATGTTTATATAATTTTTTTATAACGGTACCTTTTGTGACCATGAAATTTTAGGAGATGATGCAAGTGTTGCCAATAAAGCCATTTATTAAAAAAAACGAAAATTTAAAATCATGTCGCTTGAGTTATTTTCGCGGTTAGGGCTCGATATGAATAGGTTGGTATTAGGGTTTCTAATTTCCCGGACTTTTCTATTCCCGTGAAACGAAACAAAAAAATCTTATTTCCAGGAATCCTGGTATTCTTTTAATAAACCAATGATTTCATTGAATGAGTTCAAGACAAAAGTTTTTTCTTTTTTAAATAAATCCACACGTATTAAACAGTGTAAAAAAATAGCTTTATTAATTCCACAGAAAACCAAAACAAAAATTGTTACATTTATATGTACATGCATATTATATATGTATGTATGGTATATATTTATTTTTTTTTTTTTGGAGGTCACGAATTATTAAAACTTAGTAATATTTACTAGTTATGTATTATTAAGAGCAACTTGGTAAAATTAATTTTCTTTAAAAATTTTTTTTAGTATTATTAAAGCATTTAAAAGCTCATCGGAGATTCTATTTATGGGTGATTTTTTAAGAGCTATAGGAAAGTTAAAAAAAAAACACATAAAATTCAGAAAAATGCATGAAATCTTTATTTGAATCGATAGTACGGTCCATATAATTTACGGCCATTTTCACTAAGGTCGGTTACGGAACTTTAATTGAAAGTTAGTTTTAACCGAACTTGGTGAAATTGGCCGCAAATGTTTGAAGATTATTTCATGCAAATGTTGACCGTGACTGCGCCTCAAGTGGTCCGTCCGCTAAGTCCAATTTTGGTATATTCTTTCCAACATTTCGGCCAGTATCTCATGAATAAATGATTCAATGTTGTCTTCCAATGCATCAATTGACATGTGTGCATAGATATGAGCTTTAACATAGCCCCACAAAAAATAGTCTTAAGGCGTTAAATCGCACGATCTAGGCGGCCAATTGACCGGTCCCGAACGTGAAATAAAATGTTCACCGAACTCGCCTCTCAATAAGTCCATTGTTAAGCGTGCTGTGTGGCATGTGGCACCGTCTTGTTGAAACCACATGTCAAGCTCTTGCACAAGTCAAGCTCTTGCATTTTGGGCAAAAAAAAGTTGGATATCATTTCATGGTAGCGCTCACCATTCACAGTTACGTTACGATTCGCATCATCTTTGAAGAAGTACGGTCCAATGATGCCACCAGCCCATAAACCGCACCAAACTGTGACTTTTTCGGATGCATTGGTAGCTCTTGCAATGCTTCTGGCTGATCTTGACTCCAAAATCGGCAATTCTGCTTATTAACGTACCCATTGAGCCAAAAATGAGCTTCGTCGCTGAACACAAGAAGCGCGCGATGAACTTTCTTAACAGAGCACGCATTTTGATAATAAAATTCAATCATTTGCAAGCGTTGTTCGTTTGTAAGTCGATTCATGGTAAAATTATAGACCAAACTGAAGATGTTTAACAGTGAAACAAAACACGAAACGTGCGTCAGCTGTTTAAACCAGTTTTGCCAAAAAGATAATAGCTAAAAAATCATGCGATGTAATCCTTGTTGATATGTATACTGCCTGCTACCGAAAACGCTTTCTACATATGTTTGTTTTATGGTAAGAACCGCATCATACAAAGATTACAAATTTGTTGGCCTGTTACCCGTGACTTTATAGACGTCAAATTATTTTTTTAAGATATTTTAAGGCTTTTGTATTTTCTTTACATTTATTTTTTTAGAATTTGTAGATGGTTCATCATCTGGTGTTGGTGATGGTGTATCTATTGTAAATTGATATTTTAGTACAAAATTATTTTTTATTACAAAAAAAATATTTGAACAATTTTTATTTTTAAGTACAATTTTTTCAAAGCCAACATATTTAAAAAATTAATTACAAATTAATTAATATAAGCAAAGTAACTACATTTTCATTTTCTACTTTAAGAAACTTTTTAGACATTTCATCAGCAATTAAAAAGACCGTTGATTTATTGGTAGGAAAAATAGTTCGATTTGTAGGTAGTTTTTAGTAATTTTAGTAAAGAATGTGTTTTTATTGCTCGTTTTTGATTTTAACGATGCCAACAAATTAAAATTTCAAAAAATTTAAGTTGAAATTCCCGAATATTCCCGGGATTCGCATGAATTCTTTCCCGCGTAGAAACTCTAGTTGGTATATATGCATACTATTTCGTGTAAAATCAGGTGATATAAGTCCGGCGATAGTAAAGTGTCAAGACAATGCAAATTTTTAAGTTATCTTTTGTGTATAAAATTCCTACTCACGAATCTATTTCCATACGGTTCTTCCATGAATGGTTGAAATATTTCGTTTATCAATGCAAGAAGCGGAAATAGTACAAACATAATTGAAAATGTAAAGAAAAATCTGCAATTTTAAACCAAAAATCTTCAAATCTGCATTTTAACGATTTTGGGATATAAAATCTGCATTTCTGGCATCACTGGTTACTTTGTACGACAAACGCTTGCTGGGCATGTTTAGAAAAAACTGCCATTAAACATGTTATTAAACTTTCAACATTTTGGTGCACATTTCAAAAATTAATTAAATAAATAATTAGACACTTAATATGTAACTATACTTTATACACACACAAAATGTACATACATATGTATGTATTTTGTAATTCATTCAATGTCACTTAAAATGTAAAAGGAAAATTTAAAAATTTTTTCTCGTTATTTTCTGTTTTGTTAATTTTTAAAAACAAATTTGTTAGTTGTTTCCTCTTGCTTTTTTTTAACTTTAGACGTCATTTTTATTAGTAAACTGGCCCCTTTCGTGTTTTCCACCCAGAACCCCTTTTGCAAAAAGTTGTCGTCTGTTAGATAATGTATGTTTGTATGAATGTTGTTTGTTGTGCGTTGCATTTGTAAGACAGAGTTTGTATTTATGTATGTATGTATGTTTATAGCAGATACGTACATACATACATACATATGTATGTATGATGTTCGTTGCCTCGTATTCAATTGATCTTATATGGCATTAAAAAATAACATAAAATAAATTAACTGTAATAAAATCATATTTAATGAATCATTTATTGCAATTTGCAACAAAGATACAACAAACAAAAGCTCACAAGCACTGAGAACAAGTCATGATCAAGTCGGATCAGTTTTACATATCTTACAAAGTGTCCTTATAATGTGTCAAAAATTATTAATACATACATAATTGTTTATTTGTATATACATTTTTTTTAATTTTTTTTTATAATTTCTTTATAGTTTTGCATATACATATGTATATATGTTTGTATGTAAGTAGTAAAGTTATCGTTGATATTAAAATATAAATATATTTGGCTAATTATGAAAAAAATTTTATTATGATTTAAGGTTATGAGTAGTTTCGGTATTTATGTATGTATTGTATTAAGTTCATCATTTCGAAATTTAAATAATTATTTTATTTTAAAATATGCGTTGTTTTTAATGGATGACCTTTTTATATTTAAACAATAATCTTTTTGGCAATTTTTATCAAAAAAAAAAAAAAAAAAACAAGTAAGAGTGATTTATTCGGCTATTCCGAATCTTATAAGCCCTTTACCATGAGTTATAAAAATACCGTTCTTAAGATATAAATAAATAAATCTATTTTTGGGCAAAGCGCACTTCACCAATTCCGCCCACATTTTGTCGGATGTTGTGCATTGATAACCAAAATGTTCGTACCTTAGTTTGGCTCTTGACATTCTCAAGATATACATAATTCTATATTGTCTTCGTACGGGAGGTGCCACGCCCACTCCTCCAATTTCGTCCAATTTTTAGAGTGATTGAGTTGGCAAGACAGGGAGGGTTGAGTTGGCAAGACAGGGCTCGGAGATGGAGGATCCGGACTGTATGGAGTCAGTTAGGCCTTCAATGGGCTTCTTCTTTGGAAGGATCAGGGAATGGATTCTGGGCGCGACCAACCGGGCCTGGGAATCAAGGGCACTGTGGCCGGTACTTAGGTAGTCCGATTCGGAGTCGCTGCTGGGCAGGAGTAGGGTCTGTGTTAGGTTCATGATAGGGGTTATCACGGGCCACTGTATGTTAGGTAGGATGGCGGTGAGATTGGGATCCGACTTATCGGATGTGTGCAGGTTGTGTGAGGACCCGGAGGAGCTGGAGACAGTTGAGCACATTCTGTGTCACTGTCCAAGGCCCTAGGGCAGCAGTCTGAGGTGGCTGGGCAGTAGATTCCTGGGCGAATTTTGGGTGTTTCAGGTTGTGGACTCGAGGGTCTGATAGGATTCGTAATGGGGATGACCTGGCTGCGCGAGAGGAGATGGGGTGCTGGCCGCACGTAGGACGAATTTTGGTTTGATCTGTTACTATCTATCTTTCGAATCTTATGCTGTCGTTCTTTATTTCATCTACTTTCCTCTTTTTCGCTTGTCTTTTCCTAAATTAGGCGTTACAATGGACCATATTGGTATCTGGTTGAAGGAGTGAAGAAAACTTCAAACCAGCCTTTCTACCTACCTACCTACCTAGAGAGATTGTGTATTTATAACCCACCTATATGGACCAAATTTAGATAATTTTTCTAAATTCTAAATCTTTTGATTTTCCATTCAGCATCGACGATGTGACTCATACAAAATTTTTAAAAAGTACAGTCAAATATTATACAATAAAATGTGTCAAATGATAGTAAAAAGCTACAAAAAAGTATTGCCAAAAGAATTTAAGTATAAAATATTAATAAAGAATGTAAGTGCATGATTGAATATACGTCATGTGCGTATTTATTTGCTTTTGGGGTAGATATCTGGTTTTTATTATTCCCGTACTTTTAAATGGTTTTGTCTACTAGCGAGAGAAAATTTTTGTTAAATAACACGAACTTTACACAACATACGGGTCATACTTCTTTCTTGATAAAATGTATTTTTAGAATATTTTATAGCATCTTTCAACAAAGTCAAACTTTTTATTTTTCAGTTTAATACTCCTATTTGTTTTAAAACATAGTATGTATATACTTGTTTCACACCAATTCTTAGTAACTTGACTCTTTCAGAAGAGTCGCGATTGTGATACCCATTTTCTCCGAAGTAATTTTCGACTCAAAAACGAGTGTATAAATAATTATTTTAATCGCGCAAAAGAGTTAAAAAATACTTGAACATGATCAATAATTTAAAAAAATGCTGACTGAGCACCATCTAATAATTACACCGTGCAAAATTTTTTTACAAGCGTAACGCTCTTCAAAACGAAAGTGATCATTTTGAATTCCAATTGTTCTAGGCCCCAATTTCTCAGTTCTCAGCACAAATTTTTTTTCTTTGAAAAATACGAAATAAGCCTAGAGTACACTTATAATCTTTTTGAAGTGAGATATGCACTAGTTTAAAGGACATGTTAATAAAGCTACGGTCACACTTGCCAAATATTTGAAGAAAAAACGGGACCAACAAGCAAACTAAATAATCATTTCCTTTAATTCCAATATTTATTTTGATTATAATACCATGTTACAAAAAACAGTTTTTCGCTATGTCTAGTCGTTTAATTAGTTTATTTGGTGTTATTAAGGACGGTGCGCAAAATGACCCCAGGAAATAAGGCCCCAAAAGGAAAATGAAAAACGGACCCAGAATTTTACATGAGACACAACAACACGCAATTTTGGGGCAAATTTTTTGTTTTTTTGGGGTTATTTTTCAAATTTTCGTTAGGGTATTTTTCCATTTCATGTGGAATGAAAAATGACCCCAATATCCAGGAATAAAAATTGGCTCCAAATAAAATCACAATTTTTACTTTGGGGCTATTTTTCGTTTACTTATAAAAAATGCAAATTTTAAGAAATAAAAAATCACCCCCAACATTTTTACACAAATTTTATAAAACTGTATGTAAAAGTTTCTAGGGATAGTATAAAAAACACGAATTCTTTTACTAAAGTAGAGAAAATCCTTGCCGGTTATGCAGAGATGCTTTCGTTAGCGAAGCCGGTTTTTTTAATCCACAGAGGAAAAAATTCTTGAGCCCGGCCATAGAAAAGAAAATCCTTGCGCTCGGCCGAAGGCCGGCTATGTAGTGAAGCTTTAGTTAGTTATACCAAAGAGAAGAAAATCCTTTCACCCGCCCGAATGCCGGCTATACAGAGAAGCTTTAGTTAGCGAAGCCAGTTTTCGTTATACCATAGAGAAGAAAATCCTTTTGCCCGGCCGAATGCCGTCTATAACGTGAAGCTTTAGTAAGCAAAGCCAGTGTTCCTTATACCATAGAGAAAAAAATCCTTGCGCATGTTCGAAAGCCCAACCATGATATCAATCGTACAATTTTTAAAACAAAAACTGTTTAATTTTCCGGATTTTGTAATCGGGATTTTAAATTTGGGATTTTTAGTTTCTAGTTTTTATGCTCTTTTTTGGGGTTAAACGTGAAGCTTACGTAAGCAAAGCCAGTGTTCGTTATACCATAGAGAAAAAAATCCTTGCGCATGTTCGAAAGCCCAACCATGCTATCAATCGTACAATTTTTAAAACCAAAACTGTTTAATTTTCCGGATTTTGAAATCGGGATTTTAAATTTGAGATTTTTAGTTTCTAGTTTTTATGCTCTTTTTTGGGGTTAAAGTTCATTTTAAATTTTGAGGTTATTTTTCATAATGAAGAATAACCCCAAATTTAGGGTCATATTTAATTTTATTTTTAGGGTTATTTTTAATTTTTTTTGGGGTAATTTTTCATTAAAAAAATGGGGCCATATTGCATAATGCAAAATAGCTCCAAATTTGGGGTAAATTTTCATTTATTTTTTGGGGCCATATTTCCTGGGGCCATATTTCGCAGCGCCGATATTAAGACCATGTTAAATCTCACTTACTATTAACAAAAGTAGGGGTTACGCTTATATGGCCAAATATTATCAAGTGTGACCGTAGCTTAACTCTCTCCATGGTTGTCAACCAGCGAACAAGGGGAGAGGACGTTGATCGAGCGAGTAGGGGCACTATTCCTCCTCTTTTAATATCATTGGGACCATTCATAGACGTAACTGTTTCGCAACCGTTGAGTTTTTTCAAGCCCATTGTGTTTTTAAATGCAGAATATATTTATGAAAGACACAAGCTGTGTATGACAAGTAATCAAGGCATAGCCAACGGAACATTAAAAAAATTAAGCAATATTATTGAAAAGTACTATCTTAAAAGTATAAATAGGTCCAATATTCGACCTAAGGTTAGCATTATGCTAGTATAAAAACAATTGGGTAGTCCGTCGCAAAGTGAGAGATTTTGGAAAAGATTGAAATAATTCTAGAATTCGTACACGGTTTATCCGATTATTGTCCAATTTCTGGTTTTCTTTGCTCACAATGGCAACATTTTCACAACAGCTGATAACTAACCATGTGTCAAAATGATATGCTACTACTTTTTTATTGACATTTATGTTGTAACATTTATATTTTTGCCGATTAGTGTACACCTGATTCGTTTAATACAGGGTTGTATTTGTTTGACACAACGTTAAAGTATAATACAGTGTTCTATCAGTTTTCAAAATAAGACCACCTTTTATGAATTCGCCTTGTTTTCACTGGTGTTCACAATAAAGCAACAATTTTTTCCACAACCACACACATTTTCAATTAAGAAACCGTTTGCAAATTTTGCCCAGAACAATATTACGTATTTATTGGAACATTTTGTTAAAATTTTCAATCAAAACTAAATAAAATTATTTTAAACGTCAGAAACAATTTCATACAAATTGTTGCTGAAGCTCTAGTTGACTTAACTTTTTAAAAAAACTTTAGTTACATTTTTGTTTGAAAAATTAAAGAAAAATATATGAAATACTTTGTGAAGAAATAAGATAGAAGAAAAAACGAAATTGTTGCTCTGATTGTGAACAAAGCTTAATTGAAAATAACAAATATGATGTACTAGCTTAACCCGGTGCGCTTCGCTACACTGATTTAACCACTTCTTCAGTTGAGAGATATTTTAAATATGCATCCTATGGGAGGCATTTCCCCCTACGCCTACCCGCTTTATTTTTATTTTCAAAAGTGTAGTATACTATAAGAGTGACTTCTGCAAAGTTTGAAAATTCTCACTATAACAGTTCTTAAGATATGCAATATTAAACATTGGCGTCCTATGGGGGGTACCACTTCCTCCGCTGCTAATTTATTTAAATTTTGGGGCTCAGAAGATCCTAATACGAAAAGTTCAACAAAATGCGTGCAGCGGCTCTTATTTATATTTCTATCTATGAGAGGTACTGCTCCTCCTCTGTCTAGCCCGCCCATTTCTATATTTAAATTTATAGTTTACCATAATAGTAGCTTTAACCACGTTTGAAGACTCTCCCTTTAATAGTTCTTCAGTTGAGCGATATTTAATATATGCATCCTATGGGAGGTATTTCCCCCCTGCGCTTACCCGCTTTATTTTTTTTTTTCGATAGTTTAGCATGCCATAAGAGTGACTTCTACAAAGTTTGAACATACTCACTATAACTGTTCTTTAGATATGCGATATTAAACATTGGCGTCCTATTTGGGGAACCACTTCCCCCGCTGCTAATTTGTATCAATTTTAGGGCTCAGAAAATCCTACTACCAAGAGTTCAACAAAATTTGTGCAGCGGTTCTTAAGATATGCGATATTTAATATTGGCATCCAATGGGGGGTACCAATTCCCCTACCCCTATCCAAATTTCGTAATTTTTTCTTACATAAGAACCTTCTCCTAATAATAACAAATACAACAAAAACAGAATTAGTGAAATCGGTCCAGCCATTCACGCGTGATGCCGTGACCAAGGGAAAAAGGGATTCATTTTTATATATATAGATTTGCAAATATGAAAACATTAACACAAGTTTCAAACAATTTTTTAATTGTTTCAATTAACTGTGTTGTTTTCAAAAATATTTTGATTTGTGCTTACGTTTTATATATACATATACATATATATATATATATATATATATATATATATATATATGCATTATATAGCCTCTTTTGCTGGTGGTCAAATTTCAATTAAACCTATTGAATAAAACTGGAAAGCAAGAGAAGCTTAAACTTATAAATACATTCAACAATACTGTATTAACTCAAAATTTCAAAATTTTCAGTAGAAGCTAAACAATTTTTAATTTCATATGAAAGGCATATGATAAAGTATTTTAAAACCAACCGTTTCTGTACAAAAAAGTAGACAAAACAGCACGATATTTTAAGAGCGGGTAGATATGACTATAACATGTCGATTTCTTTGAAAAAGTGAAAAAATAAAAATTTTGAGTTAATACAGTATTGTTGAACAGGTGCGATATGTTAATTGATAATATCAATTTGGTTGCAGGCAGAAAATCAGTACGGAATTTAATTAATAGTACAAATTCCTAACAAATACCATAATTGAAGTTGGTTTTTAGTTCTGTCAGTTTACTCAAACGTTTTTGAACCGATTATATAAACCGTGATATTAAAATTCCGTGTTATATCGAAATTATGTTAGTAGAATGCCGTGTTTTAAGAGGGTCGTCTGTATAATGTTTTTATAGAAAAATTAATACCTCTAGAATCTAGAGTCTAGATTCACTAAATATGAATTTATGATAAAATATGTGTTTTTGTATATTTTTCTTTTTTCAATACAAACCTTAACAAAAAAAAAGTATGGTTATGTATGTATGAATATGGTGTAAATACGTCATACAATTTGTAATCCAATATGGTAATAGCCGTTTAATGGTTTTATTACCTTTTTTAAAATTAACAAAGCATGTAATTGTTTTATTTTATTCGTTGCAAATTTTTTTTTTTTTTTTAATATTTAACACTTAATTATGAACTTTTTTTTAGCAAATATTTTTTTATGGCAAATAAATAGTGTAAAAAAATAGTAAAATATTTTAACGAAATAAGTATTTTTATTTATTTTGTTTGTAATAATTCTAAATTGTAAAATACTTTGTACGTGGATGAATATTATAATTTGTTTGTTTTATAAAAATTTTTTTTTAAACACGCACGCACAACTATTAACAATATCTTTTTTGCCCGTTAACGCGTTATTGCTGCCAATGAACTAAACTTTTTTAATAATTTTCTAACATTTTTATAACTTTTTAAACGCCCAACTGATTCGAAACGAAAATAATGAAATTTCTAGCCCACTTAAGAACTTTATTATTTAAATATATTAAAGTAATTGGAATTTTATCTATTTGGTGATATAGATTTATTAAAAAAAATAACTGTAATTTATTTTGTCGCATGTAGTAAATGTATGATTTTTGAACTTGACTTTGAAATTTGTACAAAAAACTTAATTTTTTTTTTTCATTGACTCGTAGGTACCACTTGTTTAAGCGTTTTTAAAACAACTGAATAATTTTTCGTTCCACTAAGATGAACTGAACTGCGCAACTGTGAACACTGTGTTGTGCATTTGTTGGGCCTAGTGCCGGACAGCATTGCGAGAGAGTGCAGAGAAGAACTAACTACAATAATATACAAAATTTGCACTTCAGTCAAGGCGAATTCATGAAAACGGTGGTGGCAAAACTACAACAAGTACAACAATAAAAATCATTGGATTTTTATTGTTGCTTTAAGGTACATATCTTCACATGGTAATACATGATTTACGACATGTCAAAAAATTATGTAGAATGAAAAAAATCGTATCATGTAAATATTGTAGAACTGTAACCATCAGCTTGATCACTTTGATTTTACTTATAATATCCGTGTAAACATGAAAGATACTAACACAGAATTTTGGTCAACACCTTTCTAAAGACGTATTGAAAATAAAAATCGGACAAAAAATGTTTGAGTTATTTAAATTTTCATTAAAATCGAACTGAAAAGCATTAAAAAAAAACTGACATAAACATCTCGCTATCTCGAGTCTGTGGTTAGATTTTTATAATGTTTGAATGAAGAATCAAGGAATCCTTAAATATCTATTAAATCTGGTTCACTGAACAAAAAAAAATTACCGAACTTTTAATTCATGAAAACCCCATTTTCGGACCCTTCCTTTGACGCAGTTTAGCTCACGTGAGATTATCGCTAGAGCCCAAATATTTTGGGAATAATCATAAAAAGTATCAAAGGTTATTTTTAGGTGGAGTATAACTTGTAACTTTTTTTTTTGCCCATATAAGGTGAGTCGGTCTAAAGTACATACGTAGTATATTTTTGTTTTTCAACTTGAATTACACATACATTTATAAAATATTAAAAAAAAAATAAATAAACGAAAGAAATAAACTAAATAAAAAAACTATTAACCCTGGTAGGTTACTCTTTATTTTAGTACATTAAGGTTACTCTTCGCCGAATCGAAGAACTTTTTAAAAAATACATTCTAGCGGAACGATTTTTAAAGTAAAAAATAAACAAGTCAGTTTTAGTTAAGCGTTTTATTAAAAAAAATAATATATAAAAAAGAAAAATTATTTTTCTCTAATTTACAAGATTTTGTTTGTCGTGCTTAATTCCCAATTTGTATTCTTGATAAAAAAACACTGAATTTTATTGTTGAAGAGAAAAGGTATTCCTATGCGCATTTCACTAGTTGCTTAGGCCAAGGGGGCTACTCTATATTGCGATGCGAAAGAAAATGGTAGCAAATCTAGCAATTGGTACTCTTTAATGCGTATACGCATTTGCCTTTCCGGTGGGTCACATATTTTTTTACTATGAGGCCATGTGTACCACCGGTGGTGCACACATATACTTTACTTGTTCATATAATAATTTTCGTCCTGGTGATAATAGTTAAAAGTTTTATGCAGTGACACCCTGGTAAAACTATATTCTCTTTAGTCTGTGTTCATGTGTTATTGCCAAAATGGCTATTTTATAGTCGAGAGGGACGAGGGGAAAAGAAACGAGTACACAGATGCATGTACTGTCTTTACGTTTTGCTTTTCCATTCTTTGTTTAATTTTGTTATGGTTTTCAATATCAAAAAGCACATGTCGTCCACATTACATGAATCATTTGAACGCCAATTCATGTTCAAAGAAGAAAAAGGAAGAATCTTGTCAATAAGACATGAGCCGTATGAACTCAGACTTAGTCTGGGTTCACACTATGAAAGTTTTCTTTCAGAAATTCTGAGTTTATTGGTGAGAGGGGAAGAGAACATGCTGTTCCTTTTTCCCTTCTCACCCATTAACTCAGACTTTCTGAAAGAAAACTTTCATAGTTTGATCCCAGACTTACTGTATAAATTATTTTAGGGCTCTGCTCACACAAGTCGAATTTTAAACATTGATTTTATTTTTTTTTTTTTAATTTTATTTAACTATTTATTATTTTTAATTCAGTTTTGGACATTTTAATTCATTTTTAACTTAAAATTAAATGCATAAGAAAGAAAAAATATAAAAAAATGTAGAAAAGTCACAATATTTATGATTTTATTGAAGAACTCCAGGCATAAGGCAGGATCACCATTGCATTGACCACAATATGTTGTTACTTTTTTAGCCTTTTTTACTGCGGCGCTTCTTCCAACAATAATAAAACTTAAAACCTCAATAAATGTGTGACCACCGGTGGTACACATGGCATTACTTTAAAACACTTATGAGTAAAGTGCCATGTGAACCACCGGTGGTCACAGGCTAAAAACACTCACCAATCGTCAAAAACTACTAAAGACAAGGTAAGAACACGAAATAACTCAATAACAATCACCGTGAAACTGTTATTAAAAAAAATATTGGAATGACTTTTTTTTTATATGGTGGCAGCCAACGTGTTAAAAATCGATACGAATATCAACCCTTTTTTTTTGGTTTTTTAAATTACTTAACTTTAAAAAAAACAACAGCGACTAAAAAGGTAAAAAATATTTTTTTCTTTCTCAGCCTTTAAATATAATCCGTCACATATTACAAAAGAAAATGATTAGCCTTATTTTACGCATGAGACACAAAGTTAATTTTTTCCTTAATTAAGGTCTGGAAGGTAGGCGTCTCGAATCTGCCTCTTAAGTAGGGAGCCACGAGAGATTTATGAAGATTTTTCGGGTACTGTCGTTGGATTTTGGGTTTTCGATCTTTACGGAATATATTATGAATTAAATGGCGTGGCTGTTGACAAAAGGAATATTTTAAATTCCAAAAAATAGACACAAACACTTACACTAAAGTTCCTCTTTGTCGTTGCGACGTTTACTGAATTTCAACTTAAAAATAATGAGGAGCCGGCGTACTTCCACTCACTGCAAACTTTCAGCATCAGCTTACATTGTTGACAGAAAGGGCGTTATTCGAACACTCATAATAAGTTATATGATAAAAAGTAATTGAGCTTCGTCGATTCGACGAGCAGTAGCCATCCAGGGTTAATAATACTATTTTAAAAATATGTTCTTTTTTTAAATTGTGTGTGTTTGTACCCTTCACCATAGGGGGAGAGGTTATATAGGTACATAAAAGTTTCTTATATATTTTTAAGATAAGTTGAAGGTATTTAAAAAATGTTAGTTATTGTTTACAAACAAAACACAGCTGTTTTTGTTCTTTTTAAAGCAACAACAACATAGCATATATTTGAACGCAAATTTAACGTAAAAATTATATAAAATTGATGTGGAAGTATTTAAACTTGTTATGATGGCAGAGTTAAGGCAATAAATTTTTATTATAGAGCACTATCCGATATTGCATGCTACTTATGTAGTTGTGAGTTTTCCTGAGGTTTGTTTCCGAATATTTTAAAATATGTCGCAAAAAAATCTATCATTTTACATTCTTAAGCTAACCGTGTAAACTAAGCCTTTTCTAAGTCCAAAAACAAATAAACAAAATTTTGTTTTAAAGTTGGTACAAAGTTAGAAAACCTATTTCCCATCCCAGATTTAAAACGTGCAACATTGTCACAATAACAAAATCTTGTTCAAGTAAAAAAAAAATATTCTCATGAATCACACATTTCGCACACAAGTTGCATATAGAGGTTGGCATGCTACATAAATAAAAAAATGATTCTCTTCGTTTTGAATTAAAAAAAAATTAACTCTCATACATTTTACAAGTGAATCAAAATTTCTTTTTAGAATGATGATCAACTTAAAATCGACAGCTCCAAAACATGCTAAGTCGACTTAGCAATTTTTTTACGGTTTTGGATTCAAATTCTGTCAAATTGTGTTGCTGATCGGCTAATCCAATCCAAAGTTATGCACAAAACTGTACTTAGCATACAAACTGTACTTAGCCGTAAACTTTAACAGCTTCTCCTGCAAAACTCACTTTTTTGACTTAGCATGTTTTGGAATTGAGCTGTCGAAATATTTCCAACTCAAAAATGTGAGTCAAGGTTTTCGGTTTTTACTAAAAATATTAACTTAATTGTAGGTATAAGAAATCAATGTTTTTTTTTGAAAATTATTATTATAATATTGTTTGACTTACATTTAAGAAATCTCTGAGCCAAACCACATCCGGTTTGGGATCACCCACAACTTCGCAGAATATAATGACTGTATCTCCTTCATAGGCTTCACTTGAACGCGGTTTAACAACGAATAATGGTTCTTTGGAATAACTGAAATGGGAATGGGAATATAAGTTTATAACATTATATTAAAAATACATCATAATCAATGAATCGTGTGTTAAATTTTTTTTTATCGATAAACTCGTGTTTTGGTGTAAATTACATATAAGAACAAGTTTGGCACGTTTGCACGATTAATGAAAAAAAAGGCTTTTTTTGCTTAAAAGCAATTTCCCTATCAATTTCTTAACAAAAACAGGATTTTTAATTTGCCATAAACGCTTAAGTAGGGACTTTAGGGGCAATATTTAATAATTCGAATAATATTTATTGCCAAATTTTGGGTTTCTATTATTGTAACATTAACTGCCAGTTCATCTATTTCCGAACGAAGGTTTCGTTCGCTAAACTAACATTTAAAACAAAAACAAATTATTAAATATTGTATTTGTTTAATATGTATGTAAGTTCAGCGAACGAAGTCTTCTTTCGAAATCGATGAACTGGCCATAAGTCATTGTATTAACGTTTCTTATTCAACTGAAAGATAACACTATGCAACCGTTTTTTGATCAAATGTGTTTGACACCTAATCTTTATGTAAAATTGCCAGCTGAATCCGAATAGGATGTCAGAATGATCAAAAGTAAAAAACAGTTTTCGAGATATTCCAAAGTAACCGTTCTTTGTGTTTTTAAAAAAGATGATGTCACAAACGGATTATGCATTTCTTTTTATTAATGAAAGATAATAAAACTACTAAAATTACAATGGATTGCTAGTGAAGATTGGTCAAGAAATGACCGAGTAATAGGGGACACAAGTTCAAACTTCATTGAAAATTTTATGATTTTTTGCAATTTTGCTCTTTTCAAGCTTTTTTTTATATCAAACAATTAACGTTTTATTGCACGGGGCATTGGTTTATTTCAATATGAACATTTTGCGCTCAACAAGACCTAGATTGGTGCAATAACGATAAAGCTACAGAAGATTTAGTGAATTAACCCACATGGCAATTTGACATTTTTAGGCTTTTTTTTAAAAACCTTTTCTTTAGCTTCACTTCGGAAAATCAAATCTTGTCACGTTAATTTAACCGCCTTATACTCAATGCAAATGGATGAAACTTTGCAGGCATACATATTCCCGATGACAATGTACACGAATACATGGGCGTAGCCAGGATAAAATCTAGGGGGGGGGGGAAAATTTTTTTTTTTTGGTAAAATGCATTTTTGACCGCCTTTTACTCAATGCAAATGGATGAAATTTTGCAGGCATACATATTCCCGATGACAATGTACACGAATACATGGGCGTAGCCAGGATAAAATCTAGGGGGGGGCAAATTTTTTTTAAATGTTCTAATTATTTTAATATATTATATTTAATATATATTGTTTGTTACTAAACATCAGCGTAACAATGTATTTAATAAAAAAATCTTGTTATCTCAGAAAAAAGAACTTGTTTTCGCAAAAAAAAACTTTTTTTTTTTTTAAGTGCCAAATTAGGAATTCATTTACAGAAATAAAAAAATTAAATATAAATTAAAGTTCCTACTATCACTGTTATTTGTTTCAAAAAGTCTTTTGTTTGTAAAATACCACATAATGTTGGTATTTCTAATTTGTTTCTACCACTATTTTTTTTAAATTAATTTTTCTACTTTTGCTGAAAATATTGGTAACGACAAAATTGAATAAACTAATTTTTTAAATATGGAAAAACTTCGGACTTCGTCTTACTTTAAATACATCCTCCCAAAAACTCTCAATATTTTGCTCTTTTTGTAAATTATGTTCCGAAAAATCAAAGTGAATATCACTTGTATCTACAACATTTGGGAAAATAGCACATAATTGAACAATACTTTTTTGATAACCTCATATTACATTAAAAGTTTCTAAAACTTCAACGTGTTTAAGGAAGTCGTTATCAAAATCGAATCTGTATTGTAAGATTTGCAAAGTTCAACATACAACTTTAAACAATGAAGTCTTAAGTCTGTTTCATCATCTTCAGATAATTTATATGAAGCTAGTGCTGAAATTCAGCTGCTTGATCTGGGTATTATTCTCGAGGGAATTTCGGATCATAGGACTATGACCCTGGACTTCGGTAGATCCAATGGACTGCTTAAGTGGTGGGCAGTATTTACAGATGGATCCAAGATGGAAAACGGCACTGGTGCCGGTGTATATATCGCGGAAACCGAGGTGAAAAGGTCATTCAGACTCCCCGATGAGTGCAGTGTTTTCCAGGCTGAGATCCTAGCGATCTGGAGGGCGACGGAATTGATACTGGAACACATCGTGGGTGGATCTGTGGTGACAATTTACGTCGATAGTCAGGCGGCGCTTAGGGCATTGACAAATTATACGATGCGATCGTGCCTGGTCGCTCGGTGTAGGTATGCTCTTGGTGGATTCATGGAGGCATTCAATGTAAGGCTGTGTTGGGTACCTGGACACTGCATGGTTGATGGAAATGAGGTGCCTGACGAGCTCGCGAGAGGCTTCGAATCTGGACTTAGCGGTAAGGGACAGGGGGGTTAAGCCCCGCTATGTTACTACTATGGGGTGATACGGGAGAAATTCCGTGAAGACGTTAACCGATCCTGGAGGGACAGAACGGATTGCAGGGTGTCCAGGGCACTATGGCCCAGATTGGACGCGGGGGCAACCAGGGTTCGACTGGGATTGGATAGGGGTAGTCTTAGAACACTTATAGGGTTCTTGACGGGTCATTGTCCTGTCAGGGCTTTTGCGGGCAGATGGGACAACGCCATACCGGACTTCTGCAGATTGTGCGATGATTCAGAGGAGCTGGAGACGATCGAACATGTACTGTGCCATTGTCCCAGGATGCAGGGTTTCAGGCGGAAGTGGCTAGGAGAGTTTCACGACGAACTGGGGTGCATCGCTGGATGTAATCCGGCTGATCTACTGGGGTTTGTTAGGGAAATAGTGCGGCTGTTTCTGTTGAGGGGACTGTAGAGAGGACAATAGTTCTTCGCGACATCTACTAACTTTCTATCTTTCTTGTTTTTATCCATCTCATACTTCTTTTCTTTACTGTCTCTTCTTTTTTTTTTCTTTTAATTGAAGGGATTCACAATGGATCGTATTGGTCTCCGAGTGAAAGTGTGCCCTTGGGCGCATAACCCTTCTTAACCTAACCTAACCTAGTGCTGAAATTACTTCAGCACCTTAATAAATATCTTTGGGATTTTATAGGTTAGTATTATTGTTTACATCAGTTTTTGTAAAACTTCCAAAACTTACATACTAAAAACTTGAAAAACTTTATATATTTATAAAAAATTTATAATAAATTAAAAACTCTTTTGGTATCTCAAAAAATTTGCAAAAAAAAAGGGAAATCTTGACAAATGGAAACGCTGCTAAACATTTCGCTATGTGTATTTACTTAGACCCCTTTCAGACTCGGCAAGTTAGTTGCGCAAGTTACAAAAAAGTCTGTACTAAATTTGTTTTCCTTACCCCGACCTTACCGCTGACGTCGATAAATGGGATATTTCAAATAATTTTCTGTAACTTTGTCATTTTTTTTTACAGATTTGGATCCTATTGGTGATAAAACTAAAAATAAAATTTTTTGATTGGTTTTAAAAAAATAAGTTGAAAAGTGCAAAATTGCAAAATTGCAACAAATCATTAAAATTTTTGTGAAATTTGAACTTTGGTTCAATGTAACTTAGGGTTTTCTTGACCAATTTTTAGGAACGACCTATGGTTGTTTTAGTAATTTCAATATCTTTTAATAAAAATAAAGGAATAAAAAATAAAATAAAATCCGTCTTATATTTTAAAAGATACGTTTATTAAAGTGACATCATCTTTTTAAAAACCGCCAATAACGGTTATTTTGGAATATCTCTAAACTGTTCTACTTTTGACCATTCTGACTTCACATTCGAATTCAGCGGACAATTATAACATAAAGATTAAGTGTCAGATTCATTTGGTCACGACTTTGTTAAACATTTGTGACACAGTGTAATTGATAATTTTAATAAAAAAAAACTTTAAAAACAATTATAAGTTTTTCATTAAAGTTTCTTAAATGCATATTTGAATATTTTTGTGCATTTAAGAGTTTGTTCTTAAATCGCTAAAATAGAAAAAACCCAATAAAAAATTGTGCTTCAAACGAAGCAGCATTGTTAGGGAGAAATGTAAGAGTTTCGCTTACCATCTAGCTTACGGAAGCCATGCATTTTATATGGTGAGTCTCACTTTAAAGCAATACATTTTTGACACAAAAAGCGCTTTATTCAACACATATAAAAACTGGTAAACGTAGCATCAGCTTTACACACCGAATGTTTTTTTTTTGCAGCTATTTTTTAGTACTCTCCCTTACAAACCTGCTTCGTAGTAACCCGAACTTCGTTGATTTCAAATTTAAAATGATTTGAAATCAAACGTTTTC
This sequence comes from Pollenia angustigena, assembly GCA_930367215.1. Classification (NCBI taxonomy): domain Eukaryota; kingdom Metazoa; phylum Arthropoda; class Insecta; order Diptera; family Polleniidae; genus Pollenia; species Pollenia angustigena. The sequence goes on from OV884060.1 coordinate 204,091,430, forward strand.
TCAATATACAAACGTTTGATAATGATTTGAAAATCATAGCATTCTCAACAAAAAGGGGAAATTATTATCAAGTTGAAAAATGCCTTTATTTTCAACTTGCTTTCAAACGTAATTCTCAAATGTTTTTCAAATGTGGATATTAATACAATGTGGAACATAAATAAAAATATTTCATTTTTTTAATTTAAATTCATTATTTATTTAAATAAACTGTGAGATAAGCATTCGGCAACATAGATCAAAGATAAAATGAGGTTCTTTCCGTCTTCTTATTCTTGCAAAGACGACATTTGCTCCCTTTTATTTTGAGGATTGTAGCACCACGATCGTTCAACATAATTTCTTCACTATCCCGTTTTATTTTCCTTTTTTTAGTATTCTTAATCATTGGAATTACTTGCAAATAATTTTGAATTTTCACAAGAAATAAACTGTTCACTTTATATTAAAATTAATTTTTAATAGTAAAACACATGTAACCACAAAGTAAAAAATTTAACTTTAATCGCCATTTTTAATGCTTTTTTCGCTTTAGTGTTGCCAAGTTTATTTTTGGTTTGAATTTAACATTTGACAAACATTTGACATCAAATTGATAAAACATTTGAAATCAAATGTTTATTTTGAAATCACGTTTGAAAATTGTGTTTGATGTCAAATGATAAAGTCATTTCATATCAAAGGTTTGACTTCGTGTTTGTTGGGAAGGGAATGCCGTTGCACTTGAAATGTTATTTTTTTTATAAAACTTGTTAAGAGTTCGTTCACTTACTTTACTGCATCTCTGTATGTCTTATTGCGTAGCGCATAATTGTGCGTTTATTTTTTTAAATGTACCATTAGTGCTTCGCAAAATTATAAAAATTTTTTATTGGGAAAGTACTGAATCAAAACTGTTTAAACTATGGATGTAACAATACTCCTTTTGCCGATACGATTTATTTTTTAACCATGTTGTCATTGCGAGCAAGCCCGTCAACACTCCCTTCTTCTTGATGGAATTCTAAAAGGCTTTTAGATAATGGGCTTTTAAAAGGGAATATGCTAGAAATTTAAATCGAGCAAAATTAATTTCGAACGAAATTTTCGGTGAAAATATTTTAAAAATGTCTTTAGCAGAAACTTGCAACGAGAGAGTAAATTAAAAACTGACAGCATTTTTTCCCAGTTACTCAAAAAAAAAAAAAAAAAATTTACGTTTTACCAGCAAAAACAAGCAAGTTAGGCATACCCAACAAACACGAAGTCAAACCTTTGATATGAAATGACTTTATCATTTGACTTCAAACACAATTCTCAAACGTTTTTCAAATGTTTGATTTTAACATTTAAATTCAAATTGATAATGATTTGAAAATAAACATTTGACATCAAATGTTTTATCAATTTGATGTCAAATTGGTATCAAATGTTAAATTCAATCCAAAACTAAACTTGGCAATACTTAAGCGAAATATAAATGTAAACATTAATAATGGCGATTAGAGTCACATTTTCTACTTCGTGGTTAAATGTATGTATTTTGCAAGTGAACAATTTATTTATTGTGAAAAATAAAAAATTATTTGTGAGTATGTTATTACAAGGATTAAAAATAAGAATTAAGAAAAATAACACGGGAAAGTGAAAGTGAAGAAATTGAAAGTTTGTTGTATGATTGCGGTGCTACAACTCTCAAAATAAAAGTGAGCCAATTATTTCGTCGCTGCTAGAATTGGAGGACGGAAAGAATATTATTTCATCTTTTTGCTATGGTGCCAAATGTTTTTCTCGCAGTGTATTTAAATAAATAATGAATTTAAATTAAAGAAATAAAATGTTTTTTATTTACGTTCCACATGGTATTAAAATCCACATTTGAAAAACATTTGAGAATTACGTTTGAAAGCAAGTTGAAAATAAAGGCATTTTTCAATTTGAAAATAATTTCCCTTTTTGTTGAGAACGCTATGATTTTCAAATCATTATCAAACGTTTGTCGTTTGAGAAAACGTTTGATTTCAAATCATTATCAATTTGAAATCAAACCTCCGTGTTTGTTGGGTATCAACACTATTCAGCTGTAAGATACGGGATTATTTCTTAATACATTCAATTGTTTTAAACTATTTGCGCAAGAATATTGTTCTTAAAGTTAAAAAAATAAATATTTTATATGAGGGGCCAGTGATAGAAAATTGAAAAATTTAAATGGTACTGAGCACCAAGCAAAAGAGTACTTTTTTTAATATTTTGGTACTTTAAAAAAAAATTTTTTTTTAATAAAAACTTAAAAATAGAAAACTAAAATACAAGTTTTTTTGTTCAATTCTCAGCCATTTATGGACCGAGCTGGCTAAATTTCAACAGGAAAATTCTGACATTAAAATATACCAACAAGCAGTGTTGCCATAACCTGTTGATAAGAATACATGTTTAGGCAATGTTGTTAACAGGGCTGTGGAGTCGGAGTTGTAGAGTCAGTGTTGAGGTTTTTGTACTGGAGTCGGAGTTGAAATACCCACAAAGAACTCGCGATACCGACTCCAAAATTTTTCAGCATGAAAAATTTAAAAAAATATTAGAATAATTTCCAAAATAAAAATACTTCGAAATTGGCGATGCAATATTTAAAATATTGATTCGAAATTTTAACTAAACCCTTTTCTCGCTATATTTACTGGATTAACAAAAAAAATTTAAAGTCAAATTAAGACCACTCTGATATACATTTAGCGTTAAGGTTAGATTAGAAGTCGGAGTTGGAATTTCAGCGGTTGGAGTCAGAGTAAGTTCTTTTTGTTGACGACTCAACAGCCCTGGTTGTCAACGTTACAAAAAATATCAACGCTAAATTTCTAAACGAAGAATCATAACATGAAAAGATATGGAATTATAGCTGATGTTCGGAAAAGTTGTTCAGAGCACAAGAGGTGAATGTAGAATTCTCATCCGGACGCTAGATATGGTGAACAATTCAAGCACTTGACATTAAAATACATGCTTCGCTTGGAGCACAAGCGAATCAACCGCTTTTGTCTCATTATTTAACATAAGTCACTTGATCCCTTGTGCTTTAAGCCCCTCATATAAAATAATTACACTAGCCAAAAAGGTTTTGGATTAGGGCAACTAAATACCTTTCCTAGGGTAATTTGGTTGGCTGAATTCGAATCTGTAATTGGTTTTTCTCTATCACGTCAGGTTTTCGAGACACAAATTTTTATTCGTTTCTTATATTACAAAATACTAGTTTATTTAAAATATGCGAACGTCGTTTGAATTTTGTTTGTACGGGTCACGTATTAGAGTCCAGCAATAGTCAGCTTGAATCAGTAACACACGATCTTCCTGACATGATTAAACTCTACTATTATGAAGACTTAGAATGAATGTGGGCTTCTGTCAAACAAATAATTGTGAAATTGTAGTGTCTATATTAACTGTTTAAGCCAATTCAGTCGCACGATTTGACAAAAAAATCGTGTGTGCTCATAAAGTAGGATTGTGTGGCTTAAAATGAATTAAGTGACAGATTTTGTTGACAAGTCTGTCCGACATGCAAATGTTTATGAAAATTTTCATAAAATTATAGTTTCTATGCGATCAGAGTTGCATTTTCTTGTAAAGTAGCTAAGTCATTTGAGTTGGCATCATTTTTGTGGGATAGTGTGGCATTGTCAACAGATTTTGAAGACATTTTTTTTAGGATAGTATTGCCAGCATGCGATAGCCTAATTTTTATGCCAGATTCGAATTCAGTGCACTCAGATTAATTAAAAAACATGCTTCGTTTCTGCAGTCAATTTTTTTTTTCCAAATTTGTAGATTAGTGTTATTGTTAACAGCTTAGGCACGAGCTCTATGTTTACATTTTTCCTTCAAGGTGAGCTGAAAATGTCAAAGAAAAATAGACAGAAAACAATACAATAAACAGAAATACATACATACATATGTATGTATTTTGGACTTCAAGAAGAATTCTTGACAAAAAGTATTAAAAACGGAAGCATGGAAGAACATGTAAATCAACTAAATTGGACAATCTTTCACAAAAAATTTCGATACACCAAGTGGAATAACATTTGGTTTATAGCCAGCTGACGTAAATGGCGGTGAGTGTTTAACGGCAAACCCCTCTAAAGAGATAGTGTGCTTTCTATCGAAACATTTCAGCACAATCTGTCCGTGAAAACCTGGATTCGATTCCCAGGTCAGTCAAAAATAAAAAATTATCAATAAATTTTAATCGATTTCATGTTGTGAAATTGCTTTCTTCATAAAAATAATTATATGAAAATCTAATTTGAAGAACTTTAGCCTGATTAAAAATATTAAAATTTGGTTTAAAAACCATAAAAAATAAATATTTTATGTAATTTTTTGTTTGTTTTGTAAACAAAAACATGAAACAGAGGTTGCTGAATAATTCTTGCTAGTAAACATTTTACTATCAGAAGTTTTGAACAAGTTTTTGCCTTTCATATTTTTATGCTCTTTCTTCACTCTCTTGTTGCAAGTTTTTCGATTTATTTTGCTGTCACTTACAATAATCTTAACAAGTTTTTGATTTTAACAAACAGAACCGCAACAGAACAGAAAAACTTAGCAATTTCACAGGTTTTTAAATAACAAAAACAAATCAGCTGATTCGTAACAGAACAGAAAGAAAGAACTAACTGAGCCTTTACTAGTAACAATTATTGAAAATAAGCAATAATTTTCTGTAACTGAACACACCTAATATATGTTTTTAATTTCAACACAATACAGAAAAACTCGCTTCCGGTTGTAGCAATTTGTTTAAAGCCTTATATGTATGATACTATATATGATACTATGAAGTAAAAATAAAGAGTTTATTAAAAAGATGAATGAATAAATAACAACTTACGGCAAATCATTTGTCCATATAGCAGGAACTGTCCTTGACGTTTGCGTTTGTAAATTATCCTCCTCTAACGGTTCTATGCAAACGCGACACATACTTTCTTGTTTTCCCACAGCATTGGATGCCACACAAGTATAAATGCCAGCATCACGTATATTTGCTTCTGATATAACCAGTTCAACCAAACCGTTGGCATCCAACGAGGCAGCCAATCGGCGGCTGGGACGCAATTTTACACCATTACGATTCCAGGACACACCAACAGCTGGATAAGCTTCTACTTTGGCAGCCAAACGTAACTCTTGGCCTTCTTGTACAATGTAAAGGGGATCGAGAGGCACATAGAATTCGGGTGATATATATGCTCTTATACCCTTATCAACAACTAAGGAACAGTGGCATGAAACCGAACCTAGTTCATTTTTAGCGGTGCATGTGTAAACACCACTATCATTTAGTTGGGCACTGGCCAGTTCCAAAGTAAAGAATTGATTTTCTTCGGTTATAAGGCAACGTCTACTGGACTGCAAAAGCTCATCATCCTTATACCAGGTTATTTCAGGCTGAGGATGACCCACAACTTGACAGGTAAAACGTACGGGATAGGTAACCTGAACACGTCTATCTCTGAGGCGCATAGTGAAAATAGGTAAAGTATCACCTATGGTAGAGATATTGTCCTGGCGCACAATTTCTTTAAGACGATTATCGGCCTCAAATAACTTGGGATCGGAAACCACTTGAAGACGAACAAATGTAGATACCCTACCCTTTGAGTTGGTAGCCTCACAGGTATAACGACCAGCATCGGATTCAGTTACTTGTTTTATGGTCAAAGAACAAGTAGAACCAATTTTTCGTGTCTTAATACGTTCATTTTCCACATTACTGCTTATGCGTAGACCGTCTTTATACCAAACTATATCGGGACGAGGTGTACCACGCACTACTGTTTCCAAAACAAATTCCTTATTTAATAAAGCCTTGACCTGGCCAGGCAAAATCACAGTAAATTCTGGCAAGCATTCTACACCACCCACTTGCAAAGGTGCCGAGGTTTGTACTGAGGGACCCCAGCCATAACGATTCTTGGGTGTTACGCGAAAATGATATTCTACATTCGATTTCAGATTAAACGCATCAAAGGAATTGATGGGTGTAAGGCCAAGTTCCTTCCACATGGCACCACCTTCATGACCCACCACCCAAGCGTCTACACGATAGGCAATAACAGGAGCAGAATTGTTAGTGGGAGGCTTACCCCAAGACAAACTTATGTGTGTGGGACCCGAATCAATAAGCAGAGGTTCCGTTGAGATGGCTGCAGGTGGATCTAATAAAACAAACAAGTTTTAGTGGACTCCCCAAAAAATGTATTTCTCTTACTTGCTGAACTTAGTCAATAAAGAAAATAAAATAAAACTCTCTAGATTGTTTTTTTTTTCTTTTCCCCGGAGAAACATTTTTATTTTATTATTTATATTTAAATTCTACATGTATGTATGTAAGTTTGTAAGTGTGTTATACGTAAATGTATGTAATTAACCTGGATTAGAGTGACATAATCCATTTTGGAAATAAAATTTAAAAAATAACAAAATCAAAAATCAATTAATTAAATTAAAAACAAAATTTGAAATCACGTTTATAATACAATCGTGAGCTAAATAAAAAAATAAATACTAAATTTGTGACAATGGAAAACAAAATTAAATACAAAAATATTGTTTATTTTTTTTTTTGTCGTTGTAGTTTTCAACGTTAAACTTAAATTGAGCGTTTAATCCAGGGTTAAACCTGTGTGCTATATAAAGATGAATTTTTTTTTTATTAAATATTTAGTTTTTTAAATTGGAAAAGTAATTATGTTATTAGATTTAATATCCTGTAATTATCTGAAATAAAAAAAAATTGGTTTGAAATAAAACTTTATTAAATGTGGAAAAAATCTTTGACGGACAACAGGTAAAGTTTATAATTTTTTAACAAGACCTTTTCTTGGACCGACTCTTACACACATTTAACAGGACAATTACAAAACGATAACACACTGAACCACATATAGACCAATTTTAAGCCAATTTGTTGAAAATCACTAAAACACCTAAAACAATTTTTAATATTTCTATACATTTTTTTTATTATGTTTACAGGTAACATAGAATTCGTTGAACTTTATACGCCGCTTTTTTCAACTTACAACTAAGTTGATATACAGGTTTTCTAATGAGCTTTGTCCCATATCGTGCGACGCAGTTTACGCAAAGGACAGAAGTTGGGCAACTTTTAACGTGCGTCGAGTAATTAAACGCTTTTAGCTTGTATTTTGAATTATTTTTATTTAATTTTTTGTGTGTCAGCAAAAATAATCTAATTAAAAAAATAAAATGGAGAGCAAGCTTATTGTATCGGTCTTAATAAAGCGGTTGGGACGAAAATCTTTGACTTCTTTCCATTACATCAACACACTAATTAAAAAAAAAAAAACTACAAAATATTCGTTAATTTAATTAAAAATGTCTGTATTTTATTTAAATTTTATTTCAAAAACGGCGGATTAAACGTCCTTGATCAAAGTATTCATTGCGTGTCCTTTCTCCGTTGTTACTTTAGTGTCAGTTAAAAAAGGCGACGTACAAAGTCTGACGGAGTATATGTGCCTCGACCTTTACTTGCTAGTTTATGTTGATGTCTTTAATTATGTTTTATTTTATAACATACTCAGCCTAGGGATGCCAAATGTAAAATCCCGAATCCCGAAATCCCGGGATATTTCGGGATTGACAAATCCCGAATTCCGGGATTTATTTTTTTTAATCCCAGGATTTTTCGGGCTTTTTAATATATCAAGTTTTGTGTACAAAATGTTCGGTTTTATTGAATTTTTATACTCTATAGCAAAAAAAAAAATTATTAAAAATTATATTTCAGTTGTATTTTTTATTTTTATAAATCTTATTTTTCTTTTTTTTAAATATATGTTATATATATAATACCTCTTGAAAATTCATAAATAAATAAAAAAACTGTTGTTAATTTAAAAAAATCCTGAAATCCCGGGATCCAGAAATCCCGGATTTTCTAAAATCAGTCCCGATTGGCATCCCTAACTCAGCCTAATTATGAATAAAAATTTCCCGGGAGTTTTCTCCCTTCTTCCAATAGGTAAATTCAATTGTAAACATGTGGAGAAAAGAGAAAAAACTCCCGGCGAATTTGTATTCATAATTGGGCTGACTATTTCCAATTGCGTTTTAGACTCCGAACACGGAAAAGCCGTAACGCGGTACAGTTATACGACGCTATTCGATGTGGTATTTCGCTTTAAAAAATGTGTCACATTAGTGTTTAATAAAGTTGAAGGGGGATATAAAGTTAAAAAGTGTGGGAAACTTCCCAGTACTTTATCAAGTACTTAAAAGGCGAATTCAGTTATTCTACAAATGTAGAACACAAACAGTTAATCACTAAACGCAAAAAGGCTTCGTGCCTGCCATCTTGACGATTTTTATAATGCAGTGCTTGAATTGATTAGTCTGAGTACATACGGCTCATGTCTTATTGAAAAGATACTTCCTTTTTCTTCTTTGAACATGAATTGGCGTTCAAATGATTCATGTCATGTTGACGACATGTTTTTTATTTTAAGACATGAGCCGTATGAACACAGATTAAAGGCCTAGTTAGGCGAACGTTGCTGTACCCGTAATGTACCGCACCGTACTGTAAGCACGTTGGGGCACTTATAGAACATTTAAAAACGTGGTTTATGTTTTTTCTATACATAAACAAAAAACAATAGTATACATAAATCAAGTCACACAGTGATGGGAATCAAAAATGTTTTAAAAAGTACCAAGTGATTTAAATGGTATTAAAAAAGTATTTTGTGTATGTAAAAAACGTTAATAGTTTAATGTTTATATTATAGATTTTCAATAAACAAATTTGTATTTTAGCATATATATTATAACAATAGATATATTGTATTGTGATGTATGCACCAAACAAGGTTTTGCTACCATTTAAAGCCTTTTATTCTTTTCACATTTCCATTGTATGTGTATATGCATTTGTTTATATGTATTGTACATCTAAACATAAATATATTTGTTTATATGGAAATATGTTGTATATTAAAATGTTTTGTCTCAATTCCATAGCTTAACTGAAAAAAGTACCAAAAACGAGCAAAAATACCCGCATTCAATTTAACATACAATCAGCCCATCACTGCTTTACAACTGTCACGTAACAACGGCATACAAATCTGTTTAAAACAGATCGAGAAGTTCCGTCAACGTGACATTTAAATTCAGTAAGCATTTGCATTTTTTGCAAATGACAAAACGAACCAGACGTTCCATTAGGGCACGTGAACGTTCGGCTAACTCTGCCTTTACTGCCGTGTGAAAGAGTTTATGTTATGTTCATACGACGATATAAACCACTCGTTTCGCTCTCTGAAACTAGATTGCCAAGCATGCTGTTCATACGATTCATTCTTGTTTAATTTTGACATTTTTTCTGTTGATAATGTGATTTTTTTATAAATAGATACAAAAGTAAGTAAAAATTAAAAAAATATATTATTTAATACTTTTATGAATATTATTATTTTATAATTATATATAACTTTATTTTATTTAACATGAATTTTTATTTTTTGTTTTCTTGGTTTTGATTTTTTTTTTTTTTTGAGAGCTAATTTAGATAAACTAACGATAATTGTTATCGAAATTGGAGATGATAGTACATTTTTCCTGTTTCGCAGCATGTTTCAAAATGAAACGACCTGTTTCGCTTTAAAAATTTTGTATGGCAAAATATGTTGTTGCAATCATGTTTGTGGCGCGAAACAGGAATGGGAGAGCGAAACACGAATATTGCTGTCCGTGTGAACATGGTATTATTTATCCAAACTTAAACACTCGATTATTTTAAATAAAAGTTAAAACTATATTATGTATAACGAAGTTTCTTAAAAATGAAGTGATTTTATGATCCCATGCAGAATCATTAAAGGGAAGTTCTACTGTGTATACTTCACCATGGTTGGAAAAGATAAATAAGTTATATTGGAGATAAGAACCCCTTAACTCGGAAGGACACTTGTATGAGGGTCAGGTGAAATTATAGACCGAGTTGGCTGATGTTTTCTATTTAATACTCCTTATATCGGGTGATTTTTTAAGAGCTAAAGGAAAATTTAAAAAAACACATCAAATTCAGAAAACTGCATGAAATCTTTATTTGAATCGATAGTAGTAATGTTTGAAGATTATTTCATGCAAATGTTGACCGTAACTGCGCCTCAAATGGTCCATCCGTTAGTCCAATTTTGACATACTCTTTCCAACATTTCGGCCGGTATCTCATGAATAAATGCTTCAATGTTGTCTTCCAATGCGTCAATTGAAGCGGGCATGTGTGTATAGACATGAGTTTTAACATAGCCCCACAAAAAATAGTCTGAAGGCGTTAAATCGCACGATATAGGCGGCCAATTGACCGGTCCCGAACGTGAAATAAAATGTTCACCGAACTCGCCTCTCAATAAGTCCGTTGTTAAGCGTGCTATGTGGCATGTGGCACCGTCTTGTTGAAACCACATGTCATGCAAGTCAAGCTTTGCATTTTGGGCAAAAAAAGTTGGATATCATCTCACGTTGTTGAGTAACAGAGGCCCAATGGCTGCGAACGGCGACGAATCGATAATTGATGGTCATCAATAACACTGGCCGATACAGCTGCGATATTTTCTTCACTTCGCACTCTACGTAAGCGTGTTAGTGGTTTAATGTCCAACAATGTAAATTTGGTGCGAAATTTAGTCACAATAGCCCGAATAGCCGCTTCAGTGGGTCGATTAAACTGACCATAAAATTGAAGGAGCGCGCGATGAACTTTCTTAACAGAGCACGCATTTCGATAATAAAATTCAATAATTTGCAAGCGTTGTTCGTTTGTAAGACGATTCATGGTTAAATTATGGACCAAACTGAAGATGTTTGACAGTGAAACAAAACACGAAACGTGCGTCAGCTGTTTAAACCAGTGCTGCCAAAAAGATAATAGCTAAAAAATCACCCGATATATAAGAAATTTTTGTATGAGCCAAATTTGGTCAATTAAGCTCATACGGTATGGGCGTTATCGTGCCAAAATCCTTATTCCGGGGGCATTTTCGAATGGGCGCTAGGTGAAGTAATTGGTTGCTTTCGCTTGTTTTGAAAGCAAAAAAAAATCATACATTGAGAATAATCGAGCTCAATTTGATCAAGCTAGCTTGTTTGTATGGACCCCATTTCACTTAAACCCTTAACTCGCTTGGGCACTTGTATGACAACCATGTGAAATAGTGGACCGATTTGGTTGATTTTTAATATTTAATACCTCTTATGTTTATATAACTAGGTCCTTTATGGACCGATATTGTTAAGTTTCACTGCCGTTATTCTACTAAGTTTGTTTAAGATGAAAGTGACTTCGAAATTTATGGGTAAAAAGTTTAAAGTAACTTCGAAATTTATGGGTAAAAATGTGAAATTTTTGAGTAAAGATAAGATGCAGTGGTGTTATTTTGCTTATATCTCAGTCATTTAGGCACCGATCTGGCAAAATTTCAATAGGAAGTTTTGAAAAAGCATAGCAAAAAAAACAGAACAAAATCAATAATAATAAAGTGTTCTTGGAGTTTGATTGTTTTTAAAAATAAAATCGGCATTGTTTATCGCAGGATTCTAAAAGTATGCGTCAGCATTTAGTTTGATAAAGCAAACCACAATCAATTAAAAACCTGATTTTGAATTTTCGTGTTGTTACGTCCGTTGCATTTAAGGTAACGATCTGTGACATATCTGGAGTCGGATATCGTTAAATAAACTATGGCTACTCATATGGACCCAGAATATATATTTATCTAAGATTAATTACAAACGAAATTGCAAACTTGTATAAGTATTCAAAATAAGTAATTCAAAACTATAACTAAAAATTGTTCGGAAATACTTTTGCTAAATTTCGACGCAATACAAATAAAACATTTTCAAAGACATTTAATAATAGTTAACTTTAAATACTAAAACAAAAACAATTGAAAAAAATAAACTACACAAGTAAGAATTTATAAACTTACCTTTGAAATATGAAACATCGGTATAACTTTCTAGTGGTTGGCCCCAGCGCGGAGCCGAAGGAGTTTCAGAACGTGCCCTTGGCATTACCTAATTAAGTGTAGATGATAGGGATTTTGTTACATCAAAATACATTAACAAATAATTCAAAATAAATTTAAGCAAAAATATTAAAAAAAAAAATATTTTCTGTATAATAAAGTTTTCATTCGATTTAATGTTTTTAAATAGAAACTATCTATTAGTAAATTATTATTATGGCAAGTACATGTTTGTATGTTGTAAGCAAAGCTATGAAGTTAAAAAAAAGCTGGAGCTGTGCTTAATCTTTCTTTTTGGGCATTTTAATCTAGAAAAAGCAAAAAATAGTAAAAATTTGAATACAAAGCTTTAAACAGTACATGAATATTAATGGCGGTTGAGACGGACTAATACTGAAGAGACATTAAGTAACGATACAAAAATGCATGGAATATAATGCAACAAGAGTTATATCTCTGATATTTACCTCAACTGTAACGAATATTCGGTCCGTGCCATTGTTATTGCGTGCAACTACAAAGTAAGTGCCAGAATCTGAAATTTGTGATTTTTGTACGGTAAATCTGGTGTAATCGTCAGACACCTCTTTACTAACACGATCAGATTTTGTTATGTCTCTGGTACCCTTCAGGAAAGTCACTAAAAAGAAAAGTTTAATGATTTATTGTAATGCTCGCATTAAGTTAATATAAGGTTTTATTTAATTATATGTACGTACATCTTGGTTTCGGATCACCAGCAATTCTGAAGGAAATCGAGAAAGGATCACCTACAGCAATTTTCATTTCCGTTTCGGGTCTTGAAAGGAACAATGGCGGACGTTCATCCTTGGAAGCGCCTACAGCTACATCGACATTGGCATTCGATTCAATGCGACCGAAAGCATTTTGAGCTCTACAAGTGTAGGTACCTTCATGTTCAGCCTCAGCATTCATAATTGCCAAAGTATAAACACCTTGTTCATAGAATGTCTTAACGTTGGGTTGACCAGCCAGAGACTGACGGCCGCGCAACCACTGAACCTCAATAGGTGTATTAGTTTTCATAAATTCAGCCGAAATGGCAATTGTACCACCATTGCAAACAGTTTGACTTCCCAACGGTGCAATAAAATGTGGCTTATTGGGATCACGATGGAAGAAGCCCATAGTTTTCTCCATAGCAAAACGTTCAGGTCCCTTAAAATCTACTTGATGAGTGATTTTATTTTCGGCTACCTCATTGCGGGCAATACAGGCGTACAGGCCCGAATCCTTTTCCGTAGGATTCAATACAATTAATTTTGAATAACCATCGGGTTGGTCAATTTGCACATATCTTTCGCCCGGCATAATCATATCCGTACCCTTCAGCCATTGTATTTCGGGACGTGGTTTACCACGTACGCGGCAATCCAAAACTAATTGATGTTCATTAATAGAATAGAAGTCTGCATAAAGAAAATGTTATTAGTATACATTCATATATTTCTCTCCAAAAGTTTAAAACTATTAAACGAAAATTACATTAATAAAAAAAAAAAAACAGTGGACAATAATCACAATACAAATTCAAACATTCAAATGTCTTGAAAATGATATAACTTGAATGTCCTGTTGAAATGAAGGATTAAATAAAAAAAAATATTCGTTTTCATAAGATTAAGATAATCGAACTAGAAGATAGAAAAAAGATTTAAATTTAATTATGACTTGTGGAAATATGTTTAAGATTTCTAAAAATAACATTCTAATTATAACTTTTGTTAGTGATTTAACTTTTTTTCTGATTTTAATACGCTGCACCAAGGCGAATTTACACAGGTGACGGCACCATGAGAGAGAGAGTTATGCCAGCTGTATCTATTTTTTGTGTGTAGGTATAACACCCACTAAAAGTCAAACTCTAACCAAATTGACAACCAGCATAACACTCTTCTGTCACCTGTTGTAATTCAGCTTAATTTTATTTTTTAAACTTATTGCTAATTCCAATTTTTTCTTTCAGATCATTAAAACATTTTTGTATTCATATTTAAGAAAATTCGAAACTATCAATTTAAAAATTGATTAAAAAAAAAATTACCAGAATTGGACCGAAAATCTTATTCGTTTGTAATTCCACTAAATTTTTTTGTTATTTTTTTTTTTTGGAAATAGAAGGAAACATTTTATAATAGTACTTTTACTATTTCATTTCAGGTGCTCTTTCGAAGCGAAATATAGAATACGAAACATTTTTCAAGAAAAAACACGCGAATATTTCCACAAATCTGCTTGCACTTGGCTTAAGTTTAAATTAAGGGGCCTTGTAATCGACAATATGTATCTTATATAAATACCTTTAATAGACTGTACAAATGTAGCTGGCTGTGGAGCGTCCTCGTAATGCTTATAAATGCGCAACTGACTTTGAGTTATACTTTCGCCGTAATCATTAGTAGCACGACATATATAATGACCACTATCACTTTCTAGTACAGCAAACATTTCCAGAATGGCTTCACCATTATGAAAAATGGTTTGGTAGCGATTATCTTTTGGCAGTGTTTGATTATCCTTCAACCATTCAATGGTTGTACAACCATCGTAAACCACACTACAGGTCAAACGTACATTCGAACATTCGCTGACCGTACGATCATGTAGTAGAGTACTAAATAAGGGTTTTCTTTGTGTGGCAACTTGCAAGTTTCGACTCATAGCCGAACGTGCTAAACTTGTAAAATCATCTTTAAAACGTTCTGCTGAATCCATAGAGTATTTTCGAGAATCTTCAGCTGTAGTTCTTTCAAATCCATTAGTTTCGGTTTCAGCAGCAGCAGCTGTCATCAATTTTTTTAGATCTGCTATTTTAATAACTTTTGTTATGGATTCAGTACGTTCGTTGGTATCGGCAAAACATGAGAAAGTACCACAATCTGACGGTATAGGGTTACGAATGACAAGCTTGCGAACACCGCCTAATTCTTCAATTGCACGATAACGATTATTGGATACAGTGTGATCGTCACGGGTCCATGTTATACAAGGTCGACCGCGAACATTGCACGATAAAATAATTTCACAACGCGCGGCATCGAAAGTAGCTAGAAAAATTAAATTTTAAATGTTACAAAAACACACCACTGGATCCTAATAAAAGAAGGGAAAACCTATAGCCTTGTCTTGTTCGACTGCAATTTGTCATGTCTGCTAAGCATTTATCCTAACATTAATACGTTCAGAAAAATGGACAAATCAGACAATCAGTCAACCAACCAAAGATTTTGTTTAGCAGTTTTTTTGCTTTGCTCTGCTCTCTATACTGTTTCTACCAGTTATGAATATAAAAGGCTTTATTCTCTTCTCTTACCTGTCGCCGGACTTGAGAAACTAGATGGTAATTCTGCAGTTGAGCTATCGTAAATTGTTAAATCGCAAACCGACTCTGTCGAATTGCGATTGTTACGTACTACACACTTATATACTCCGGTGTCGTCTGGTCGGGCATCATAGATTTCTAGACTTAATGCCCCATTTATATTGTAGATTTTATGACGGGAGTCCTTAGTTACACGTTCATCGCCACGTAACCAATAAACATCTTCAATTAAACCAGTTACATAACAGATTAACTGAGCCTTGGTGCCGGATGCTATAATCATGGGTTTCATTGCTGTCTCAACGTTAAGTTTAAATTTGGCATTCTTCGATCGTAATTTTTGTTCTTGTCCACCATCACCGTCTAGTTCATCTTTGGTTTGCTCAATCTGCAATTCTTTTTCAAGATGCAACTTAGAAGCCTTTCTTTCGGTAATCTTTTTCATATAATCCGAAATGTCAATGAATTTGCTTATTTTCATATCACCACTTTCACTTTCCGCATAACAAGTGTATAGACCGGTGTCGCCTTTTGCAGGATTTTGGATGATCAATTGCGTAACACCATCAGAAAGGTTAACGTACTTGTACTTGTTGCCTTCTTCTGGCAACAGAGTATTATCCTTTTGCCAATAAACTTTTGGTTTGGGATTACCGGAAACTTTGCACTCCAAAGTTATATGGTTTTCATGAGAATGATATGCATCTAAAGTTGAAATGACATTGAAATGATGAAACAAACAAACATAAATTGTGGTGCAAGCAATATGAACTACTATGACTACAGTTAAGGAAATCAATGCATGTGAAACGTACCTGAGCATTACTTATACTGAAGAGACAGATCAAAACACATCAGGCATTATACTAATTATGAACAACACATATAAGACTTACCTTTAATGCCGACTGTAAATGTAGGAGCTACCAACTCTTCTTTGCCTGTACTATATACAAACAAAGAGCAAGAGGAAACAATTTCATTTTCAGAACCTTTTACCCTCAGTGTATATGTGCCACTTTGTTCCTCGGTAACGTCAATCAAATTCAACCATGCAATGCCATCTTGCATTGACAGTTTACTCTTGGATCCAAATGCTATGAGATTATCATTGTGGAACCAACGGGCGGTTGCTTCAGGGCCATCAATATTTACCATCCATTTAACGTTGCTGCCCACCTTAACAGTACGATTTGATAGGAAGTTTCTAAAGTAGACGCGTTTCTTTAGGTCCGGTGGTGGTGGGACCTCACGTCTTCTACCACCTTCGTCATCTTCCTCTTTCTTCTTTCGTTTTTTTTCTTTCTCTTCTTCGGTTTCCTCCGTTGGAGGTAATGCTGGTGGCCGGTCTCTGGTCGGAGAGACTGGTTTTCTACGTCTTGGTTCTACAGTAACCATATGTGAGATTTCGGCCTTTCCTTCCCGATTATCTGCTTGGCACACATATTTACCACTGTCAGCCTTTGTTGGATCCATGATAAACAACTCCACGGTACCATCATCATGTTCAACTGTCTGATATTTCTCACTGGGTTCTATCTTAACACCATCTTTTACCCAAGTTATAGTAGGAGTAGGCAAGCCGCGGACATGGCAATCTAACTGTACTTCATTTATTTTTCCATGATAGGTATCCTTTATATTGCGTGTAAATGTTGGTGGAGCATCGCCTGTACCAGGATCAGAGTAAACCTCAAGCCTACAAAATGTCGAAGCCTCGCCTGTTTCATCCCGAGCCCAACATTTATATTCACCAGAATCATCTAAAGCAGCCGATGGTATTTCCAAAGTACAAAGGCCCTCCACATGGCGACCTTTGATCTTTTGACTATTTTGAATTTGTTCATCATTTTTGAACCACTTAACCTGGGGTTCTTTTGCCTCTAAGAAACATGATATTTTCACTTTAGATCCTTCGGCTACAACTCGGTCCCTAACGGCGGTGGCAAAATGTATCCCAATAACTTTTTCACGTTTCTTTAAGCTGCTAGTTTCAGAACCAGTATCAGTAGCATATGCCGAAGAGGAGGCGGCTTCAGCATCTTCATCATCCTTCTTTGGTTTACGTACACGTTTTTTTCCTTTGCTGCCCTCATCCTCCTCTGCTTCGGCAGGCTCTACATCGGCAGGCTTTGCCTTGGCAGCTGCCTGTGGTTTTTCTGCCTCAGCATGTTTTGCTTTTAATAAGCTCTTATCAGCATGGAAAACACCGTGTATGTTGTCGGCGATATGATGTTCCTTACCCCTGAATAACACGTTATGTATAACTTCTGATTTACCAGCACTGTTCTCTGCCCTAACGATATACTTTCCACTATCCTTATCGCTGGGACTGTCAATAACTAGTTCACAGTTTCCATCAACGTGTTGGAAAATATGGAATCTACCACTATTTTCTATTTCAATATTATCCTTGAGCCACTGGACTTGTGGCATGGGCACACCGCGAATACCAGTCTCCAAAATCAATTCATTCGAATTCAAATGATAGGTATCTGTTAAGCGAAACACAAATTAAATAGAAAAGACAATTAAAAATTATTGCATAATTAATTTCATTTGGATTTCAATTAATGTTACACAATAAAATAAAAATAAAAGATTGTTATTTTATTCGCTCTCTCCAATATATTTTTTGCTTTCGCTCACCTTTAATGGGACGCACGAAAACAGGTTCAACATCAGAAGAAACACTTGGAGAATAAACATATAGTTGACACGATGCAGTAATTTTGCAATATTCGTTTTGAGCTGTTAGAGCGTAAACACCAGAATCCTCTGGCTCGCAATTCAAGAATTCCAAACAAGCCATACCTTCACGACTCATGTTACGTAAGCGAGGACCAAAGGTAATACTCTGGTCATTCTTTGTCCACTTCATTGCGGGATTTGGACCATCTACTACACACTGTAATTTCACCTTTGAACCAACGGCCACATAACGGTTTGATAAATATGTAGTGAAATACAATTGTTGCTTAAGAGGTATATCTGGTAACCGGCTTCGTCTCTCATAGCCAATATCGCCTTCCTCGTCCTTTTTCTTTGATTTTGGTGGCCTGCCAGCCTTATCGCCACCAGCGCCGGAGCCTCCCTGCTTACTGCCTGCGTCCGAATCACTCATAACGCCAGATAAACCACTAGAGCGTCTAGACCCCTGGTGTGCATCTACAACAACAGAATGCGAAGTTTGTTGGGTGCCTAGTTTATTCTGTGCGACGCAAGTATAGTTGCCACTATCATTCGTTGTCGGCTTGTTAATGATTAGCTCGCAAATACCATCTAAATGTTCAATTTGCACAACGCGATCATCAAGTACAACGGGTATTTGGTCTTTTATCCAAGTAATTGCTGGTCGTGGATTGCCACGTACCTTAGTGGCGAGAATTAAATCGTTTTGAGAAGAGTGATAAACATCTGATGAGATAGATAGATAACATTTAAATCAAAAATAAAAGGAAACTGTAACATTATTTTTGGCAACAGACAAATAAATTTTCAACAATGACACCGAACTGCAAAATACAAGATTTTTATGTACACACACACATACACACAATGCGACTGCAAATTCAATTGCAAGCAGTTGCAAAAAGATCAAACGATCTTGTTGTTTTGTTTTCATTAAATGACAATACTGATCGATCGATCGATCGTTTCTCTATTAGAATGTTAAAATATCGCCAATTTTGTTCAAGTATATGTACAACAAATTTAGTAAGTAAGTATTTTGTCGATTCACATATAATGACACAAATAACAATACCTCGTAGTGGTAGTGCGAAAATGGGTTCATGCTCGTCGCCTTCGGTTTGCGAAGAATATACCTTGAAATAGCAAGATGTCTCTATTTCACTAAATTCATTTTTGGCAACACATTTATAGACACCAGAATGTTCCGAAGTGACATCTATTAATTCTATTATTGCCTTATCAGCTTCTGTGCGATTTTTTACTTTTTCACTATAAGTAACCCACTTATCATCCTTCATCCATCTACATGCTGGATCTGGACCAATGACCGTAACCACTAGCTTAACAGTGGAACCCTCCATAGCCATGCGGTCACGTAACTGTGTGGCAAATTGCAACTTTTGTCTTGCAGAGACTAAAGTTTCTGGAGAGGTTCTTGTTCTGGATCTACCTTCTGAGACTGCAGAGACTGCAGCTCTCTTCTTGTCGGATTCCCCTTTTGATTTCATAGCGTCTTCCATTGCAATCTTTGCCTTTTCTTCTGTATCCCTTTGAATATGACCCCTCGCATGGAAAATGCCATGAACATGATAATGTCTATTCTTTGCGACCTCAACGGCATGACTAGTTATAGCTTCTCCGCTTGAATTAATAGCTTTGCAGGTGTACAGACCACTATCTTTATTATTAGGTTTATATATCAAGAGTTTACAAACACCATGAGCTTCTTCTAGTTTTGTGAACTTTACATTTGGTTTTATTTCGAACGCTCCCCTCCACCAAGATACAATCGGTCTGGGCACACCATGAACATGAACCTCAATTGTCAATTCATCGTCTCGTAAGTGATAATATTCTGTAATTTATAAGAGCCAAAAATAATTATGTATGTAAATTCATACAGTTCAACTATTGAATTGTTGCAAAACTAAGCTATATACCTCTGACTAATCTGAAAGATGGTGGTGCTGGTTGATCTTTGAAAACTTCATAGATTGTAACATAACATGAAGAAGTTACTTCATCATTTACGTTCGCAATAACGCAAGAGTATTCACCAGAGTCCAAAATGGTCGTATTTAATACTTCTAAAGCTAAAATATTATTGTTGTTTATAATA
Organism: Pollenia angustigena; assembly: GCA_930367215.1. NCBI lineage: Eukaryota > Metazoa > Arthropoda > Insecta > Diptera > Polleniidae > Pollenia > Pollenia angustigena. Next base: position 204,111,633 of record OV884060.1, read on the forward strand.
CGATGAGTATTATCTCTTTCTAATTGTCGTCCGTCCTTGAACCATTTAACCGAAAGTTCTGGACCGCCAACAGCACAAGATAATCGCACACTTTTTCCAGCCTCGACTATGCGATCGGATAAGAAAACAACGAAATGTGGCAACCGCCTCTGGTCACGTAAACGTTGCCATTCGGCATCACGCTGCTTTTCACTTTTTCTTACAGCCAAGCTATACTTGCGCATTTGCTGCATGAATTCTTCACCTTCTTCTTCGGCTATTTTTTTCCAGCGCTCTTCATCGTCTGGATCAGGTCGTGTAAATCCTTCAGAAGCGCTGCTGCTTCGTCTAGTGTCAGCTGGCAACTCTGAAACTTCGTCTAGTTCCTCATCATTTTCATCAATTCTCGACTCTTCGTCATACCTAGATTCTTCATATCGAGAGCTGGCGTCATCGAATTCTGTAACTGTTACATCATCGCCTTCGCCTTCAAAATCCTCTTCGCCAGCCTCTTCTGCAGCTTCAGCTTCCTCTTGAGCACGTCGTTCAGCCTCCTCACGTTCCCGTTCTTCTTGCTCAGCCTTTAATCGTTTTTGCCGTTCTTCAAAGGTTTCAACGGGTTTCTTTGCAGCCTGTTTAGCTGCTTCCTCTTCAGCAGCCTTGGCAGCAGCTTTAGCCTGCTCTTCCATTTGTAATGCCAATTTGCTCTTCTTTGGCGGTGGCTTTGGGGCGGGTTGTTGTTTATCTTCAAACATTTTTTTGCTTGCCTTCTGGCCGCCACCCATTTCAAGTTTTAATGATAACTTGGGACTAGGAGATTTCTCTTTTTTGTCCTTCTTTTTAGCAGCTCCCTTCTTTTTACCTTTCTTACTAGGCTCATCAATTTCATCCTGTTCAACACTTTCCTCACGATCGTAGTCCCCTTCATTTTCTTGACCTTCCGTACTACCGGAAGGACTTCCATCTTTTTCTGCGGATCTCCGTGGAGTTCGCCCTTTTTTGCTCCCCTTGGGTTTCTTTTTCGGCTTAACTACTTCCTCAATGATTTCCTCCTCTTCTTCATACTCCTCATATTCTTCAACTACATAGATAACCTCAACATTAGAAACATCCATAACAGCTGCACGATCAATAACGGAAAGATCAGAGGTTATGTAACGCACAGGTTTTTGTGCTTCTAAGGGCTCGGAAATATCCATAACTAAAGCACGATCAAACACTGCTGTGTTGCATGTTAACAGAGTTTTTAAGTCCCTGCCTAGTTCGAACGGGGTTTTTTCCTTTTCTTCCCTTTTTAAGAAGGGAGTGATGCTACGCCATGTTGAGGGAGTTGCACTACGTCTTGTCATATACAAGGTAAAGGGAGTTTGAGAACGACCACGAATCGGTGTAGCACTTCGTCCACGCAAACTTCCTGGAGTAGGTGATTTTAATTTACGTTTCTTTTGGGCCGGCACCTGCAAATTATCCTGTACAGGTGTGGCCTCTGGTTCTTCCGAGCCACGAGCATCAGCTGCCGAGGTTTCACCTTCTGTTTCACCCATCGTTATAGGTAGACACCCTTTAAATAAAGGATTTCGAGGTCACACAACTTATATTTTATAAATATATCGAGAGATTGTTCGATTTTGTTTTTTTTCAAGTTATTTTTCCGTTTTCGTTTCGGTTCTTATTAAGCACAATTCGTAAAATTTGAAATTTTTATATGATTACGTATTAAGGACGTGATCGGCGATCGGTCCGTTCGTAGCGACGTGTTTGATTCGAATGTTCCGAACGAACTGAAACAACCGTACGTTTCGAAAATTAAATTTCAAATGATTAGCGAAACAGTTGATAAATTTTTGTTCTAATTGCATTGCCTGCCAAGAATCTATAATTAATTTATTGTCATGGACTCGGCAACGATTTATCAAACTTAATTTTTTTACTTTTACGTGAAGGTAAATTTTATTTTTTTTTTTTTTTTTAATTTTTAAGAACTTTTAAAATAAACCGCAATCAAATACGAATAGTTTTCTCAAAAAAAAAAAAACACTCACACGAGAAAACTATTAAAAAATAAACTTGACCTTAGAATATTTAAAAAAAAAAATAAGTAAAAAGTAATAACTTTAAAAATTTTATAAAAAAAACCAAAACACCTTCCTACCTGTATTGAATCCTTGGGAATTGAGAAAACATTTAACTTTTCTAGCTCGGAATCTTCATGTTAGTTTGTATTTTGTACTTACACAAATGTATTGTTGAACAAGTAATTTAGTATAGTCGGTCAAGCCCGATTATATGATACCCTACACCATAGTATTTAAAAACAAAGTTTCGAGAGGGATCTTTCTATATTTTAAATTTCATTAAAATCTGTTTGTAAGTTTTGGAGAGGCATAAATTGCCCCATATCTCCCCTAGTGGTCCTATTTTTTAAAAAATTATTAGCTTATGTGTCCATATACATAATTATTAATCTATCTATGTTTTAAATTACATTTAATTTGCTTTGATAGTTTCTGAGAGGCAGAAATTGCCCCCTATCTTCTCTCGTGGTCCTATTTTTTTTAAGTGCATCGCTTATGTGTCCATATATTTTATATTTATTAAAATTGTTTTAATACAAAGAGCCTATTCCGGAAAGCAGTTTGTATGCGGGTTAAATGAAGTTATGCACCGATTCACCCAATAGGCTTGGCCATTGTGCGAATTAGAACCTGTGTACTAAATTTCATAAAATTATCTTCAAAGTTGCGACCTGTACTTTGCGCACAAGGTTACATGGACAGCCAGCCGGACGGACATCGTTAGATCGACTCAGAAAGTAATGTTCAGTCGATCGGTATACTTTAAGGTGGGTCTAAAATTAATATTTTAAGGTGTTTCACACATCAGCACAAACGCATAATACCCTCTCTACTATTGTGGTGTGGGTACAAAAATTCGAAAAAATAAAAGAAATAAAAATCAAACGGGTTTTCTGGCAAAAATAGTGTGGTTAGTAATTTCCTATTTATCTTAAAATAATTAAATAAAACTATTAATATCATTCAAATAAACACACTAATCAATCTTAAATCACTAATTTATGTATGCACTACCGATACCCTACAACAACTGCGAGTATTGAGTGCAAGCTTTCCTCTGATTAGTTTAATATTAGCATTCATTCGAATTTTTTGTAGGGCATCAATGAATTTAATTGATAAAAGAAACTAAAATAAACAAATAAATCGATCAACATACCTCTGATATTACGAGTGAATATTGGCGGGGTGCCATATTTATTTGTGGGAATATCATACAGTGTCACGAGGCAACTAGTTTCCACTTCACCATTTCTATTAGCGGCAACACATCTGTAAACCGCTGCATCATACATATCGGCTGATTTTATTTCTAAGCTAGATAAGCCATCCCTTTGCGTAACTTTGTATTTAGAACTGTTTTCAATGGGAATGTTTTCTTTGAACCAGTTAACTTCTAAGTCATTGCCTGATATGCCGCAAGTCAACTTTATATCACTTCCCACTGGTGTATTACGGTTGGTAAGTTTTATATCAACACAAGGCATACGTTTAGCATTTCGTTGTTCTTTAAGATCCATATATTCTTTCGATATTTTGGTTTTATCAAACTGTGGTTCTATGTCGTGTTTTTTATCTGTAAATGTTTCTGGCGCAACATCACTAATTAGCTTCTTTTCTCCTAATTTCTCAGCCTTAATTTTCTTTGCATCCTCGACTTGATTTTCTTCTGATTTTTCTGTCATAACCTCCTTCTTTCCTGTTAGCGCGTCTGCCTTCTTTTCCTCAAGCTTCTCAATATTAAATTCTGATATATCGGCCTTTTCTTCGGATGTCTTAGTTTCTTTTGCTTTATTTGCTTCCGTTTCTAGTTTAAGTTCGGCCAATCCTTCCGTTTTATCTTTAGAAATTTCTTTTCTAGCCTCTTCATTATTTGCTTTAGCTTTCTTTGCTTTTGTTTTTAATTTCTTATCTTTAACCATTTCAGATATTTTAGTCTCGTCAATCATTAACGTTACATCCTTTTCTTTAACCTTTTTATCTTCAGTTTCAGATATTTCAGGAGTTTGTTCTGTAGATTTGACAACCTTTTCTGCGGCCTTTATTTCTGCAACATCTAGTTTCTCATTCCTAACTTCTTTTTCTTTTGTTTTTTCTTCTTCAATATCTAGTTTGATTTCAACGATCTTCTCGGCCGTAACTTCAGAGATTGCAGCTTTATCTCTAGAAGTCTTAATATCCTTTTCTATTTCCTTCTTTTCTTCAGTGTCTAATTTCTTCTCTTCGATCTTCTCGGCCGTAACTTCAGAGATTGCAGCTTTTTCTTTAGGAGTCGTAATATCTTTTTCTATTGCCTTCTTTTCTGCAGTGTCTAATTTCCCTTCATCGATCTTCTTGGCCGTAACTTCAGAGATTGCAGCTATTTCTTTAGGAGTCGTAATATCCTTTTCAGTGGCCTTCTTTTCTGCAGTGTCTAACTTCTTTTCTTCGATCTTCTCGACCGTAACTTCAGAGATTGCAGCTTTTTCTTTAGGAGTCGTAATATCCTTTTCTATGGCCTTCTTTTCTGCAGTGTCTAATTTCCTTTCTTCGAACTTTTCGGCAGTAGCTTCAGAGATTGCATCTTTTTCTTTGGGAGTGGTAATACCTTTTTCTATGGCCTTCTTAGCTCCAGCGTCTAATTTTTTTTCTTCGGTCTTCTCGGACGTAACTTCAGCGATTGCAGCTTCTTCTTTAGGAGACGTAATATCCTTTTCTATGGCCTTCTTTTCTGCAGTGTCTAATTTCTTTTCTTCGATCTTCTCGGCCGTAACTTCAGAGATTGCAGCTTTTTCTTTAGGAGTCGTAACATCTTTTTCTATTGCCTTCTTTTCTGCAGTGTCTAACTTCCTTTCTTCGATCTTCTCGGCCGTAACTTCAGAGATTGCAGCTTTTTCTTTTGGAGTCGTAATATCCTTTTCTATGGCCTTTTTTTCTGCAGTGTCTAATTTCTTTTCTTCGATCTTCTCGACCTTAACTTCAGAGATTGCAGCTTTTTCTTTAGGAGTCGTAATATCTTTTTCTATTGCCTTCTTTTCTGCAGTGTCTAATTTCTTCTCTTCGATATTCTCGGCCGTAACTTCAGAGATTGCAGCTTTTTCTTTAGGAGTCGTAATATCTTTTTCTATTGCCTTCTTTTCTGCAGTGTCTAATTTCTTCTCTTCGATATTCTCGGCCGTTACTTCAGAGATTGCAGCTTTTTCTTTTGGAGCCGTAATATCTTTTTCTATTGCCTTCTTTTCTGCAGTGTCTAATTTGCTTTCTTCGATCTTCTCGACCTTAACTTCAGAGATTGCAGCTTTTTCTTTAGGAGTCGTAATATCTTTTTCTATTGCCTTCTTTTCTGCAGTGTCTAATTTCTTCTCTTCGATATTCTCGGCCGTTACTTTAGAGATTGCAGCTTTTTCTTTAGGAGCCGTAATATCCTTTTCTATGGCCTTCTTTTCTGCAGTGTCTAATTTCTTTTCTTCGATCTTTTCGGCCGTAACTTCAGAGATTGCAGCTTTTTCTTTAGGAGTCGTAATAACTTTTTCTATTGCCTTCTTTTCTGCTGTGTCTAATTTCCTTTCTCCGATCTTCTCGGACGTAACTTCAGAGAATGCAGCCTTTTCTTTATGAGACGTAATATCCTTTTCTACGGCCTTCTTTTCTGCAGTGTCTAATTTCTTCTCTTCGATCTTCTCGGCCGTAACTTCAGAGATTGCAGCTTTTTTTTTAGGAGTCATAATATCTTTTTCTATTGCCTTCTTTTCTGCAGTGTCTAATTTCTTTTCCTCGATCTTCTCGGCCGTTACTTCGGAGATTTCAGCTTTTTCTTTAGGAGTCGTAATATCCTTTTCAATGGCCTTCTTTTCTGCAGTGTCTAATTTCTTTTCCTCGATCTTCTCGGCCGTAACTTCAGAGATTGCAGCCTTTTCTTTAGAAGTCGTAATATCCTTTTCTATTGCCTTCTTTTCTGCAGTGTCTAATTCCTTTCCTTCGATCTTCTCTGCCGTGACTTCAGAGATTGCAGCTTTTTCTTTAGGAGTCGTAATATCCATTTCTGTGGCCTTCTTTTCTGCAGTGTCTAATTCCTTTTCTTCGATCTTCTTGGCCGTAACTTCAGAGATTGCAGCTTTTTCTTTAGGAGTCGTAATATCTTGTTTTATTGCCTTCTTTTCTGCAGTGTCTAACTTGTTTTCTTCGATCTTCTCGGCAGAAACTTCAGAGATTGCAGCTTTTCCTTTAGGAGTCGTAATATCTTTTTCTATGGCCTTCTTCTCTGCAGTGTCTAATTTCTTTTCTTCGATCTTCTCGGCCGTAACTTCAGAGATTGCAGCTTCTGCTTTAGGAGTCGTAATATCCATTTCTGTGGCCTTCTTTTCTGCAGTGTCTAATTTCTTTTCTTCGGTCTTCTCGGCCGTAACTTCAGAGATTGCAGCTTTTTCTTTAGGAGTCGCAATATCTTTTTCTATTGCCTTCTTTTCTGCAGTGTCTAATTTGCTTTCTTCGATCTTCTCGGCCGTAACTTCAGAGATTGCTGCTTTTTCTTTTGGAGTCGTAATATCCTTTTCTATGGCCTTCTTTTCTGCAGTGTCTAATTTCTTTTCTTCGATCTTCTCGGCAGAAACTTCAGAGATTGCAGCTTTTGCTTTAGGAGTCGTAATATCTTTTCCTATGGGCTTCTTTTCTGCAGTGTCTAATTTCTTTTCTTCGATCTTCTCGGCCGTAGCTTCAGAGAATTCAGCTTTTTCTTTAGGAGTCGTAATGTCTTCTTCTATGGCCTTCTTTTCTGCAGTCTCTAATTTCTTTTCTTCGATCTTCTCGGCAGTAACTTCAGAGATTGCAGCATTTTCTTTAGGAGTGGTAATATCTTTTTCTATGGCCTTCTTTTCTGCAGTCTCTAATTTCTTTTCTTCGGTCTTCTCGGCAGTAAATTCAGCGATTGCAGCTGTTTTATTAGGAGTCGCAATATCTTTTTCTTTTGGCTTCTTTTCTGCAGTGTCTAATTTGTTTTCTTCGATCATCTCGGTCGTAACTTCAGAGATTGCAGCTTTTTCTTTAGGAGTCGTAATATCCTTTTCTATGGCCTTCTTTTCTGCAGTGTCTAATTTCTTTTCTTCTATCTTCTCGGCCGTAACTTCAGAGATTGCAGCTTTTTCTTTAGGAGTGGTAATATCTTTTTCTATGGCCTTCTTTTCTGCAGTGTCTAACTTCTTTTCTTCAATCTTCTCGGCCGTAACTTCAGAGATTGCAGCTTTTTCTTTAGGAGTGGCAATATCTTTTTCTATGGCCTTCTTTTCTGCAGTGTCTAACTTCTTTTCTTCAATCTTCTCGGCCGTAACTTCAGAGATTGCAGCTTCTTCTTTAGGAGTCGTAATATCCATTTCTGTGGCCTTCTTTTCTGCAGTGTCTAATTTCTTTTCTTCGATCTTCTCGGTCGTAACTTCAGAGATTGCAGCTTTTTCTTTAGGAGTCGTAATATCCTTTTCTATGGCCTTCTTTTCTGCAGTGTCTAATTTCTTTTCTTCTATCTTCTCGGCCGTAACTTCAGAGATTGCAGCTTTTTCTTTAGGAGTGGTAATATCTTTTTCTATGGCCTTCTTTTCTGCAGTGTCTAACTTCTTTTCTTCAATCTTCTCGGCCGTAACTTCAGAGATTGCAGCTTTTTCTTTAGGAGTGGTAATATCTTTTTCTATGGCCTTCTTTTCTGCAGTGTCTAACTTCTTTTCTTCAATCTTCTCGGCCGTAACTTCAGAGATTGCAGCTTTTTCTTTAGGAGTGGTAATATCTTTTTCTATGGCCTTCTTTTCTGCAGTGTCTAACTTCTTTTCTTCAATCTTCTCGGCCGTAACTTCAGAGATTGCAGCTTTTTCTTTAGGAGTGGTAATATATTTTTCTATGGCCTTCTTTTCTGCAGTGTCTAACTTCTTTTCTTCAATCTTCTCGGTCGTAACTTCAGATATTGCAGCTTTTTCTTTAGGAGTCGTAATATCCTTTTCTATGGCCTTATTTTCTGCAGTGTCTAATTTCTTTTCTTCTATCTTCTCGGCCGTAACTTCAGAGATTGCAGCTTTTTCTTTAGGAGTGGTAATATCTTTTTCTATGGCCTTCTTTTCTGCAGTATCTAACTTCTTTTCTTCAATCTTCTCGGCCGTAAGTTCAGAGATTGCAGCTTTTTCTTTAGGAGCCTTAATATCTTTTTCTATGTCCTTCTTTTCTGCAGTGTCTAACTTCTTTTCCTCGATCTTCTCGGCCGTTACTTCGGAGATTTCAGCTATTTCTTTAGGAGTCGTAATATCCTTTTCTATGGCCTTCTTTTCTGCAGTGTCTAATTTCTTTTCTTCGATCTTCTCGGCCGTAACTTCAGAGATTCCAGCTTTTCCTTTAGGAGTCGTAATATCTTTTTCTATTGCCTTCTTTTCTGCAGTGTCTAATTTCTTTTCTTCGATCTTCTCGGACGTAACTTCAGAGATTGCAGCTTTTTCTGTAGGAGTCGTAATATCCTTTTCTATGGCCTTCTTTTCTGCAGTGTCTAATTTATTTTCTTCGATCGTCTCGACCTTAACTTCAGAGATTGCAGCTTTTTCTTTAGGAGTCGTAATATTTTTTTCTATTGCCTTCTTTTCTGCAGTTTCTAATTTCTTCTCTTCGATATTCTCGGCCGTAACTTCAGAGATTGCAGCTTCTTCTTTAGGAGTCGTAATATCCATTTCTGTGGCCTTCTTTTCTGCAGTGTCTAATTTCTTTTCTTCGATCTTCTCGGCCGTAACTTCAGAGATTGAAGCTTTTTCTTTAGGAGTCGTAATATCCTTTTCTGTGGCCTTCTTTTCTGCAGTGTCTAACTTCTTTTCTTCAATCTTCTCGGCCGTAACTTCAGAGATTGCAGCTTTTTCTTTAGGAGTCATAATATCCTTTTCTATTGCCTTCTTTTCAGCAGTGTCTAATTTCTTTTCTTCGATCTTCTCGGCCGTAACTTCAGAGATTGCAGCTTTTTCTTTAGGAGTCGTAATATCCATTTCTGTGGCCTTCTTTTCTGCAGTGTCTAATTTCTTTTCTTCGATCTTCTCGGCCGTTACTTCAGAGATTGCAGCTTTTTCTTTAGGAGTCGTAATATCCTTTTCTGTGGCCTTCTTTTCTGCACTGTCTAACTTCTTTTCTTCAATCTTCTCGGCCGTAACTTCAGAGATTGCAGCTTTTTCTTTAGGAGTCGTAATATCCTTTTCTATTGCCTTCTTTTCTGCAGTGTCTAATTTCTTTTCTTCAATCTTCTCGGCCGTAACTTCAGAGATTGCAGCTTTTTCTTTAGGAGTCGTAATATCCTTTTCTATTGCCTTCTTTTCTGAAGTGTCTAATTTCTTTTCTTCGATCTTCTCTGCCGTAACTTCAGATATTGCAGCTTTTTCTTTAGGAGTCGTAATATCCATTTCTGTGGCCTTCTTTTCTGCAGTGTCTAATTTCTTTTCTTCGATCTTCTCGGCCGTAACTTCAGAGATTGCAGCTTTTTCTTTAGGAGTCGTAATATCCTTTTCTATTGCCTTCTTTTCTGCAGTGTCTAATTTCTTTTCTTCGATCGTCTCGGCCGTAACTTCAGAGATTGCAGCTTTTTCTTTAGGAGTCGTAATATCCTTTTCTACGGCCTTCTTTTCTGCGATGTCCAGTTTATTCTCTTCGAGCATCTCGGCCTTAACTTCAGATATTTCTGGAGTTTGCTTTGCATCCTTAACTTCTTTTTCTTTTGCTTTTTTCTCTTCGATATCTAGTGTCTTTTCTTCGATATTTTCGGCCTTAACTTCAGATATTTCAGCCTTAATTTTAGTAGCCGTTGTTCCTTCTTCTGTGGCCTTCTTTTCTACAATGTCTAGTTTCTTTTCTTCGATCTTCTCGGGCTTAACTTTAGATATTTCTGAAGTTTGCTTTGCATTCTTAGCTTCTTTTTCTTTTGCTGTCTTCTTTTCGATATCAAGTGTCTTTTCTTCGATCTTTTCGGCCTTAACTTCAGATATTTCAGCTTTTATTTTAGTAGTCGTAATATCTTTTTCTGTGGCTTTATTTTCTGCAGTGTCTGATTTCTTTTCTTCGATATTTTCGGCTGTAACTTCAGAGATTGCAGCTTTTTCTTTAGGCGTCGTAATATTCTTTTCTATGGCCTTCTTTTCGGCAGTGCCTAATTTCTTTTCTTCGATCTTCTCGGCTGTAATTTCAGAGATTGCAGCTTTTTCTTTAGGAGTCGTAATATCTTTTTCTGTGACCTTCTCTCCTGCAAGGTCTAGTTTCTTTTCTTCGAGCTTCTCGGCTTTAACTTCAGATAATTTACGAGTTTCTTTCTCAACTTTCTTCTCTTTTTCTTCCGCTTTCTTTTCTTCATTAACTTGTGATACCTTAGTCTGCTCTTCAACCATCTTCGCATCTTTTTCTTCTCCCTTCTTTTCTTCGGTAAGAAGTTGTTTTGTTTTGGTCTTTTCTGTCGCCAGCTCTGCTGATACATTTTCTTCAGTTGGCTGATCATATTTGCTTAATTCAGTTTCTAGTTTCAATTTCTCTACTGGGGATAATGTAATAATTTTTTCGACCACTTTAGATATCAATGAGCATAGATCAATTATATTTTCATACACTTTAAGAGTTTTAACATTGTCCGTTGAGGTCTCTATATAATCGTATTGCTTTAAGGATAAAGCTTTTACTTTCTCTAAATCTGTATTTAAATCTGGCGTAGTGATTTCAATCATATCATCAAATAAAACAAAAATATCCATTAGATTCTTTTGCAATTCAATCATGTTTACTGAAGATTTTTCTACGTCTTTGATTTTTTGGAGACGATTTGCAACAGTTTGTATATTTGAAAGTTTTGTGGTCAAACCAGTAAATTTTGCCTGCCACTGTTTATATGCCACCGAATCGATTTGTGAACTTAACGTAGTAATTTTGTCATTAACATTTTTAACATATTCTGAATTTACAGATTCTATTAATTTATCATTATCTTCCATTATTAAATCAATAAGTTTTGCAAAATCTTCTTTTAAACTACCATCGTATGTATGAACAATATGTTCTCTTAGTTTAAATATACATTTTCGTTTATTCTCGTTATTTGGAGTTTCTAATGCTGCTTGTAAATCATTTTGTAAATCTTGTAAGTCACTGTTATCACTTATTTTTTCTAAGGCATTTGTAATGGTTTCCTTCATCGATTTTTCCATCGAAAGTTGCTCAGTCTTCATTACTTGAAGCAGTTCATTAAATAATTCTTTCATATTCTCCAGTTCTAGTAATATAACGAATGCATCATTTACTTCGCCGGCGTTAAGTTTATTTACTAACCTATTAAGTTGTGTGCATTTTAAAGCATCTGATTTTATGGTACTTATATCTACCACTAACGCATTTTGTAATTGACAAAGAGCTCCCTTTAATGCAATAAATGAATCTGAAGACTGACCTATATTGCCTTGATTGTATTGGTATATATTATTTATTTCCGATGTGATTCGTTCGATGCTCATATAAATATTTTGCAAGACATCAGATTTCTTAGGTTCACTAGTGATATATTCCAAAATACTGCAAACATTAGGCTTTATACCTTCCACGACGTCATAGAGTAAAGCTTTTCGTAATTTATCGTTGTCATTTATTATGTTTAAAACAACTTGTTCCAAATTTTGTAAAATTTCGTCGGTCACTTCATCCGCTGACTGAGTTCGCATAGCATAGCTTATAAGTTCTTTGCATTTGAATAAAGGCAAGAACAAGCGGTCCTCAATAGCAGAGGGACTATCGCCTACAATAGCTGATTGTAGACCTTTTAAGTTATCAGACACTGATTTGGCGAATTCTAAAGTAGCCGGCTTAATATTTGCTGTAGGTATTGTTTGAATGTAGGCATGAGTATTATTAATAAGCTGTAATACATCTACTAAGAAAGGTTCTAGTTGTTGTTTGGCTTTAGTTTCTTCCTTTTTCTTTGCTTCAACCTCATGTTCCTTATCTTTCGTTAAACCTGAATCTTTAGCTTTTTTATCTGGAGTATCATTTTCTTTAGTTTCTTCTGCTGGTTTTGTTGAGACCCCAATTTGAGACGTTTCAATAGTTTCTTGTTGAATTGTTTTGGCTGCATCTTTAGAACTTATTTTATCCATTTCTTCAGAGTGCAAAGATATTTCTGTATAATCAGATTTTTTAATTTCAGTACTTTTCACTTTTTCTATGTTTGCTTTAAGGTCATTTAAAAGATCTGTTAATAAGCCTATAGTATCTTCTTGTTCAACAGCATTATCTGAATTGGATTGTAATTTACTTTCCACCACAATCAATGTGTTTTTTAATTTTTCCACAGTGTCTTGATTTTCTTGGATAAAAGCATGGACAAAGGGATCGTTTTGGATTAAACCTTCATGTATTTCCGTTAGGAATGTTTGGGCAGTATTTACGCTTGCCAAAAGCACTTGCATTTGTTTCATATTTGCCCTTTGAGCATCTAATGAAAGTACTGTCTTAATTTCCCTCAATTCTGGAGTTAAATAATCAATTTCTTGCAATAGTTCAATAATTCTCAAATTACCCTCGTTATTTTCAATAAAATCGTAAACAGAAACCAAAGTATTTTGGGTTTTTAAGAGAGTGGGTAACATTTCGTTATCCGCTTTTTCGCTTAAGTCATTTATAGTTCTAAATGCAGTCATAAGTTGGGTTTGTAATTGGACCATAACACTGGACGACGTTTCAATATCGACCTTATGCAATTTGCTTATTACATCAATAGTTTCCATAAGACTTCTAAATGGTGCAATTAATGTATGAACATCCTGTCGAGTGGAATTTGTTTCTAAACAAGCCACTATAAATTCAGAAAATCCTAAAACTATTTTCTCTTTCATTTCTAAAGCTAATTGAAGTTCCAATGAAGGCATGGCTTGTAGAAGATCTTCAAATGTTTTTTCAATATCTTCGAGACCAGTTTCCAAATCAGTAGATTCATATGTATGAACTAAACATTCTTTGAGCTTAAACATAGTTTTAGCTACTTTCGATTCGTTTTCAATCAAATCCTCGGTTTTTTGGCCAGTTTTTAATAAACTACTTTCCATACTTTGTAAATCGTTTTTAAGTTCCTGCATAATATCCTCTAAACTAGACACTTCGATGTCTTGTATATTTTTCGTGGTATGTAAACACTCTTCGATTTGCTTGATGCCTCCGGCTACACAATCTTTTAAGTCGAACGTTTTCACTTTTTCTTCATAAGTTTTTGCAGGTTCTTGATAATTACTTGCTGGTACCGGTTTTGACTCGGCATATGATTTAATGTAAGAGACATTTAAAGATGATAGATCCTCAATGTTTTCAAATATTTGGGTATCAAAATTTTCACAGTGCTTTAATAAATTAAATAATACATTAGAGTTATCTTTTATGACATCAAATGCGGGACATTCTTCTAGGGCACTGAATGCTTGATCTTGTTTCACATTAATAATGGCTTCTTTAAGGCCTAATATTGGTTTTGCCCATATTTTTAATGCATCTAAACTAGTTTGATCAGTAATATTCGATATCTGGGAAAGCAATATATTTTCCTCAGTACAGATTACCGCCTTTTCCAATTCCTTCAAAGGCAGAACAAATTCTTTTAGATGAGAAAAAGTTTGAGTATCAGCCAACGACTCCAAAGTATCTAAAGCTTGATGTTCATGCACTGCCAGCACATACGGACGCAAACTTTGTAATATTTTTGCAGATGACATGCTAACTGAAGATAAGGTGTTCAGTATTTCCACCTGCTCTAGTTCTTGAGTATAGAAACCTTTTACACCCTCTACTAAATCTTTTAAAGGTAGAGCCATAGTTTTTAATTCAGAAATTTCATCTCCGCTAAAGTCATTGACATCAAAGTTATCTATGTACTCTTGTATTTGTAGAGCACAGTTTTCCAAGCTACAAACAGCCTCAGCCATTGTACGTGGATCTGTGCACTCGGAGGAAGTATGTACTACATCTAGGACATGAGGTTGTAGGGTTTGTTGCAAACAGTGTTTAAAGTCTTCAATTTTATTAACGGTAGCTTTCATCTGCTCAACAGCCTCGATTCTCAGTGAACCCATATCGTAGTCATTACAATGTGCCAACACCGAAGCAATGCTATTTTTTAACTGACCCAATAATTCATCAACCTGTAGCTTTTTCTCTTCAAATGATTTCAAAGGCCCAGAAACAGCTCCTTCTTCAATTTTTGTTTCCACTGAAGTAATGCCATTATCAGGAGGCAAAGATTCGGCCGCTGATTTTAAAGCCGACACTTCTTCTAAAGTAGACATCTCTTCAATGGTTAATTCAGAACCAACAAGTTTGGGTAATATATTTTCCAATACAACCAAAATCTTGTTGAATGAACTGACAACAGGTGCTGCAGATGGTTCATAATCCTCCATTTGATCAATTGAAGTTTTCAGTTCTTCCAAGTCATTGCGGAAACTACTGAAAAAGATTTTAGAAAATTCACTTTTATTCACGGCAACCTTTAACTTATCAAAGGAGTTGTTCACTTTTTCGTTTGGTTTGGCAATATTCCTAAGAATATTCAAAGAGGATTGTAAGGACTGTCTATCTTTTTCTAGAGTGTCTTCACTTTTAAGCTTATTTATAATTTGATCATAAGGCTTAGCTAAGTCGACAAACAAGGTCTTTACTTCGTTGTCTATATATTGAATATTCTGTAAATCTTTAATGTTAGAAAACAACTTTTCCATTTCTTTAATATTTTCCTCCAATTCAATTTTCATTTCCATTTCTTGTCTCATCAATAAAAACAAATTATTATCCCTGCGAGCCTGCGCTTCATCCAATGCAATTTCTTTTTGCATATTCTTTAGTTCGTTTTCTTCGATGTCGATTTCTATATGTTTGATAAGATCTCGCATTTTCTCCAAAGTTTCAGCAATATCGGAGTTTTGTTTCGTTGTTGTTAATTTCAAAACATCCTGACTTATCTTGACTTTGTCATTTAAACTGTGCAAAGGATCAACCAAGTCAGTTAAAGAACCTGAAATTGATTTCTGCTCAATTTGTCGTATGCAGTAGTTGAGTTCATCTATTGGCCTCTTTATGTTTTCTAATACTGTTAAATGATATTTATCGATATTTTTATCTATAACTTGGCTTATGAGAGCTGAGATCTCTTCCTTAAGTTTCGATAAATTTAAGGACACATGCTCAGGCAGACGAGTTGAAATGTTGTCTATATTTGATTCCAAATGCAAGACAGCTTGTGCCAAAGATTGTAACTGTTTCTTTAAATCATCTGCATCCATTAAGTGATCATCTGATATTTGACCAGTTAATATATCTTGACTTAATTGAGCCAGACCATTTTGAATTTCCTGTAATGGTGGCACCATTGATTCGACTGTACTGACAGTAAGTTTACCAGCCTGAATATTATGAGATGGCTGTTGTAGTATAACTTCCAATCCTTTATTCAATTCAAACAAAGGTGGTGACACAATATCCAAAATGGCCATATTTACTTTTTGCTCTACACTATCAGCTCCTGTCATTGCATTTACTTTGCTATCAATTTGGGCAACTACGGATTGCAATTCGTTAATAGGTTCTACTAAGTTTAACATTATTTTCTCATGGACCTTTTTGTAAATATCTTCGTCAGTATTTTCAAGGGTCAATTCATTTTCTACCTTTTCTAAGGACGCCTGAATTCTTACCACTGGCTCACAAATAGTTTTAACTGATTCTGCAAAATCTGGCATATTTGTTTCAGCTATTTTAGCAAAAGGCAGAGGTTCGGGAATTTCTTGTAATTTAGCTACAGTTTCGGTAAAATGTTTAGTGGTTTCAATTTCTTGGGCTTCTTGCAATAAAGTTTGGGACTTAATAGTATCCTTAGTAATTTCAAGGCCCTGTTTTATATCATCGACGGTTAATTGTAGATTTGATTTTAAACTTTCATTTTCAAATACTTCTGATATAGTTTTGAATTCATCCAGGGCTTTAGTTAAATGATCAGCTATACTATCTATAATACAAACACTAGTTCTTTGAATTAAAGTTGTGCCGGTTTCATCAATTTCTACACATTTTTCAATTACTTGTAAGGCTACATGAAGGTGGCGGACATCTTCGCTCATGGTCTCAAATAACACATCGAGAGGGGTTTCACCCGAATATACTTTAAGTTTGCTTTGAATTTGATTTATCGGATCGATAATATTCCTAATGATAGCTATACTTTGATCAGCCGAAGCCGGAGTCATTAGCATAACGGACTGGTTAATGACTTCAGATTCTACAGCATTTAAATGACCGTCTAAAATTTTCAATTGTTTTGCCAGGGGTAGTAGCGATTTTAAATTCCGATCTATTTCATCTTCGTTGCTTACAACTTTAAGAGGTTTGTCGGCCATTACCTTCAAGCCATCGCCCACAGCACCTGATATATCTTGGAGCTGGGCCTCATTTTCCGTGGTCTTAGAAGACTCACTATCGGTTTGTTTCTTACCCTTTTTACGTACAGGAGCCTGTAATGATTCGCTCATCGACTGATTTTCCAAAGATTCTATTTTTGACATTTGAGCACTGGCAAACGTTTGTAGTTCTGAAGTATTCTCATTCACACTATCATCGGAGGCTTTGGAAAGACTGAAGAACTCTTCTGTTTCTGTAGGTCTAGATTTTTTGCGTTTTCTTATGGGAGCGGTCAATGACAATTCTTCCTCCATTTTTTCAAATGAAGTTCTTGCAAAATCTACTGTTTGTTTATCCAACTCTTCTTCGTCCTTCATAGATGAGCCATGTATGGTTATTTCGTTTATAGATATATCATCCACACCGGCCTCAGTACGTAAATCTTCTTCGTGAGAAAAGTATTCCGGAGAAATATCAATAACCACTGCTTCCATTAGTAATTTACCGGACTGAGAGGTTTCTTTAACAAATCTTAGAGGTGGTAATTCAACCACATTGTGTTCCGTAACATGTTCCGAAATTTGATCCGCATACATTTCCACAATTTTCAAAGCTTCTTCTTCAGTAAGGTCGGGGGTTTCATACAATGATACCGACACTTCTTTGCCATCAAATGAAAATGACACGTCACCTTTGTCGGTTATGGTGATATCGCCCTGTGGCGTTTCATACAACTGGGAGGTATGTTCCTCTTGTATCGTTGAAAGTGAGAAATTACGCTGAAACTCATTATGTTGCTGGGTCTCCTGTTTTGAATAATCGTCTTCAAATCCTAACAAAGCAGCTGAACTAGCCACAACACCCATACAGTTACGAGCTTCACAAGTGTAAGTGCCCAGGCAACAAGTTCCATCCTGTCCAGATATTATTTTATGAATGTCACCCGGCTTTAATTCTACACCATCTTTGTACCATTTGAGCATGGGTTGGGGTACACCAATTACTTTACACTCCAAATTAACAGCCCCTTCTTCGGTAAGAACAGCTTTAAGGCACTCCAGGAAACGAGGTTTCTTATAATGTCTGGGAATTTGCAGTTTCAAAAAGCAAGATGTAACAGTCGTGCCAAAATCATTTACTGCAACACACTTCCATTCGGCCTGATCAATAAACTCCACATTTCTTATATCCAAATGCCAATTGTCTTCTTCACCACGATAATGATTGAGCCGTTCATTGGACTCTATGGGTAATTCATCGCGGAACCACGACAGTAAGGGATCTGGAGTGGCCTCAACTTTAACCGTAAATTGAAACGCTTCATTAATTTTAGTTTCCTGTGATTTCAAGCCAATCGAAAACTTCGGTGGCTGTGATGTTGAAGCTGCAAATATGAGACGTTCTTCGTCATTTAATTGGTTCTGTATATCCTCAACTGTTAGCACAGCAATACTGCTCGTTGCACCCATACAGTTTTGGGCAATACAGCAATATGTTCCCAATGAATTTGTCCCAGTTAATTGGTATACATCACCGGGTTTTAGTTCTTGCCCATCTTTAAACCATTTCAATAGGGGTGTAGGAAAGCCCACCACTTTACACTCAAATGACACTAAGCCTTCTTCGGTTAAAACAGCCCGAAGATTTTCCATAAAACGAGGTTTACGATAATTTTTAGGAACTACGAGAGAGAAATTAATAAATTAAATATTTCTAAATGTTTAAATAAGAAACTTACTTTCCATATCTACATTACAAGTTGAAATGCCCACACAACCTTCTTCATTGGTTACAACACATTTCCATTCACCCTCATCACAAGCCTCTGAAGGTTTCATTTCTATCATATATACACCCAAACCATCTTCTATATATTTGTATCTACCACCAGTATCAACACGTCCATTTTTATTGTACCATACTACACTTTGGGGCCAAGGTGGTACAGCAACTGCAAAAAAAAAATAATTAAAAGGCCAATTCACAAGGTAGTGCCAAAATTGACTCTAGTGTAGGTTTTATTGCTAAATATGGATTGTTACGAAATTGTTTAAGGATTTAGTATTAGTATTAGAAATGTTCTTGATCCATTGGAGCTATTTACGGGAATTTTTTTTACTATATTTAAAAAGGAAGTTGCCATAAAACCAACTTTTGAAATCATAGACCTTTTTGGTACATGTTTAATTTTAAACAAAACTGATGTAAAAGGTAGCAAAGGTATCCATTATGTACGTTATTTATACTAAACTAACTGTTAATTTTACTGAGTTCAGTTAAAATTAATCTTCACTATAACTGCCAAAAAAACATATTCTTAACTGGCAGTTATAGTAATAGTTAATTATAACTGAACTAGGCGAAATTGGCCGTAAAAAATGTTAACAATTTTGCGGGAATTGCCAGAAAAATATTTTTAAAATTCTGGACATTTTCAAAAGGGAAGTTCTAGGAACTTATTTTCAATGTAATAAAAACTCGATTCACCCATGCGTTTCGAAAAATATTTTTATTGAAGACGACTTTTGAGAAAGAGAGAAATTATTTTATTCGGCAAGTTTTATCCTGTACCCTTGTTCTGTAACTTTAGTGAGAACTTCTTGCATCGAAAAGATGTGAAACAAAATATTCCATCGTTTCTCGAAAAGTGGGAAAAATGTGTGTCTGTAACTCATGTCGAAAACTATCAAAAGAGATTACGTCGTTACGTTATAAATGTCATAATATTGCACTCGAAGCCGATGTGACATTGCAGACGTTCAGAACGCCAGTAACACATATCGTTGACGGCGACCAAAATTTACATAAATTGAAAATTTTTCAACGACGGCGGCGAAAACACAACCGTCGGCTATACCAAATTGTGTAAAGTGCGACTTTAATGTTTGTTGTTTGCAAACGAGTTTTGAAAAAATTCGTATATATTATAAAAATATTAAAAGCAAAATAATAAAATAATGAAAAATGTGCCAAGAATAAAATATTATTATTATTATTCTTTGCATTTTTAATTGTTTTTTAATGTTAAAATTTTTTCTCGCCTTATTTTTATTCGTGAGTTTATTTGTTACAGACACACTTTTTCTGTAAATTGGCTAGTAATTTTCTTACGTGACAGCTTGTACTCGCCAAAAAAAGTTGCAGACACAGTTAAGTGAGAAAAACAGCTGTTTGTTTCAATTTATGGCATTTTTGTTTCATTTCACACATTTCAATCGAAAACTTTCTCGACGCGAGTGTTACAGAACATGGGCACTGAATTTATTAAAATTTGAATTCTTGTTCAGAACAAAATGAGCTGAGTTGCCACTTTTTTCAATTTGTACATAAAAGTTGAATTAAGCTGCCACATCATATAGAGTTTTTTTGCTTTTATATTACAAAAATTCCATTTTTGCTGATTAAATAAAAATCATTATTAAATAAAAAAAAAAATTAATACAATCAAAAACAATTAGTATTGTAGTTATTTTGTTGAACTGTTTATGGTTTTTAATAATACTAAATATTGTTTAAAGTTAAGCACGAGCTCTGTGTTTACATTTGACAAAGAAAGACAAAAAAAAATGAAAAACAGAAAAATGTACTTTGAACTTCAAGAAGAAATTTTTGACAAAAAGTACGAAGAAAAAAACAGATGTAAGTCCTAATTTACACTAGGGACATTTCTTGCTGGACAGACGAAGTTTGAGGGCGAGGGTTCGAAAAGGTAGAGTGTGTAGTGCATGACTATTTGTACTGGACATTTTTTCATTTCTCTTTCTTGCTTTTCGTAGATAACATACAAGTATTAATTTCTGTCTTCTGGCTTCAGGTAAGATTAAAAGAAAATTCAAAAAATGTCCGGCAAGAAATGTCCCTAGTGTAAATTGGGACTAAGGAATAACATGTAAAATCAATTAAAATGTAGTCGTCAATGGCTATGAATCGGCAAAACCCTCTGAAGAGATTGAGTGGTTACAATTGAAACATGTAAAGGTAACCTGTCCGTGAAAGGCTGTGTTCGGCAGTCAAGTTCAATATACATAAGTAGTTTACTAGTTGTGCTGCCATTTTTGTTTTTGGATTTTAGGTAAATCGGAAAAAGTGGGCGGGTCAAAATTATCTTTCCGTAAAAACCAATGGCAATCATTTAAAAGAAAGAATCGTTTAAATCGGTCAAGCCGTTCTCAAGTTATCAAGTTATGCGCTTAGTAGAAAAAGTGGGCGTAAAAGTAGGCGTGGTAAATTTTTCTTTCGATGAAAACTTAAAATGCATTAATACGAACATTTGAAAGAAAAATGTCTCAAATCGATGGAGCCGTTTTCTGATTTTAGGTAATTTGAAAAAAGTGGTCGTAAAAGTGGGCGTGAGCATTGTTTTTCCGGACAAATTTTCCGAAGTGGGGGAATCGTTCTGCAGAACACTCTCAGTAAAAAAATTATTCTCCAAACAAAAATATTTTTGGAACGCATGGATGAATCCACCTTAACTTAAACTTAAGGTGTTGTAACATTAAATGCTACTAACTGCTTGATTATCAATATAAAAGGATGGCTGTAGGAAATATCGCCCAAAAAAAAATCGCCCAAAAAAAAAATGAAAAATCGCCCAAAAAAATTGCATGTAAAATTGGGCCTGATTTCATAGGAAAAATGGCCCAAATTGTTGGGCTATTTATCGTTATTGTTGGGTGATTTTTCGTTTTTTAAATTCATAATGAAAAATCACCCAAAAATGTTGTATGAAAAATGGCCCAAAAAAATGGGCTATTTTTAAAATTCTACCATAATCTTACATAGCAGAGAAAACCATGTTTTATTATGGTTGCAAACAACAAAACTATTTTTCAAGAAACTAATTTAACCATTATATGGTTGTCGGCGACAATGATTTGAATTAAACATAATATCGGTAGAATTTTTTTAAAAATGGTTTTGTAGCTTTTTTCTCTGGGTGTATATATTAAATATATACATATATATCGAAAATAAGGATTTTCTCTTCTATGGTATAACAAAGACCGGCTTCGCTAACTAAAGCTTCTCTGTATAGCCGGCCTTTGGCCGGGCGCAAGGATTTTCTCCTCTATGGTATAACAAACACCGGCTTCGCTAACTAAAGCTTCTCTGCGTAGTCGGCCTTGTTCGGAAACAAGGCAGTTTTTCGAAGCTTTACTTAGCGAAACCGGTTTTTGTTAGACCATAAAGGAGAAAAGCCTTGCGCACGGCCGAAGGCCGGCTATACAGAGAAGCTTTAGTTAGCGAAGCCGGTCTTTGTTATACCATAGAGGAGAAAATCCTTGCGCCCGGCCGAAGGCCGGCTATACAGAGAAGCTTTAGTTAGCGAAGCCAGTATTTGTTATATCATAGAAGATGAAATCCTTATTTTGGATATCATACCCAGCAAAAACTTACATTGCAAAGTAATGAGTTAAAAAGCTAATATAACGACTCTTCACTACTTATACATTGGCATTTTAACTCATTATTTTAACACGGTGATGTCATTGGAGGCAAGTACTTACCTCCCTCGCTTACAAATAGGGAGTTAAAAAGTTATTACTCCGATGTCACCAAAATTACAACTAACATTGAATGACTTTAAAAAAATTTTTTTTGTTACTTTTTTTATTATTTTTTTTTTCTATTTTTTCTTATTTTATTTTACTTTATTTTTTTTTTCTATTTTTTCTTATTTTATTTTACTTTGTTTTATTTTTTATTTTGTCTCTGGTGGGATTCGATCCGCCAACCTCGGTGCTGATAGACTAGCTCACTACCAGCTAGTCTACTGGGGCAGTGTAGTTTTTGTATAAAAAAACGTTGTTTTACTCAATTAAGAGCGTAAATATGAGATTAAATTATTGTAGGCAACTTCTTACCACCCTCGCTTACAAATAGGGAGTTAAATAAGTCATTACCAAACTACTTCTATGTAATAAAGATGGTATGTAGTAGTCATTGAAAAGTAAGTTGTTCAGTAATGGCATGTCATTACCAAGTTTTTGCTGGGTATATATTATTTCTAAAGCACTTTTTTTTGTCGGTTGCAAATATCTCCCATACCACCGCATCAAATTTAATGAATGATATCTCATTTCAAAGCTTATTTCTAACACTAATGACGAAAAATAATTAGAAATTGAAAAATTAATATTTTCATTGATAAAAATTACGGTGCGAAATATTCGCACGGGTCATCTAGTATATATTTAATATATACACCCGGAGTAAAAGCTATAAAAATATTTTATCCATATTATGTTTAATTTAACCAAATCATTGTCACCGACAACCATATTATGGTTAAATAAGTATCTTTAAAAAAATCACTTGAAATTTTAACGGTATTTTAAAAAAAAATTTACACATTTTTGATTATAAGTTAAGTTGCGGACGTTGCAAAGTGTCATAACGTCCTCGCCCTCGTCTTCGATGGACATTATGACACTTTAAAAGTGTCCAAGGACACAACGACAATGGACGTTATGACATGTCACCTAAATTTATATGAATAATAAACACTTTTTTGCAAATTTAGTAATTTTTTTTTTTTTTTTTTGGGAAAAAATTCGTTTATGCTTTTTGGGTCATTTTTCATTTTCTTTTTGGGCCCTTTTTCGTTTTTTTTTGGGCAAAATTTCATATTTACCTTTTTGGGTCATTTTTCATGTTCGCTTGGGCTTCATTTGGGCGATTTTTAATGTTTTTTTTTGGGCCATTTTTCTTTGGGCGATATTTCCTACAGCCTAAAAGGATTTGTTTCTTTGTTTGTTTGTTGAGAAAGAATTTTGAACTAGTGTTAATGATAACCTAATTGTAATTCGATTGAGGAGCTTTTTAATAATCATATATTTGGTGAACGGAATTGTGTCTTTATTTCCAGCGGCACTTCAATCAAAAGTTTTGAATAAATCTGAAATATACTTAAATGCTACTCATATTTACTTCTCTTTTTATACCCTTCACCGCAGTTTGTCATTCCGTTCGAAATTTCTACAACATTTATCTAAGACCCTATATACACTGGGTACTTATGGGTAGCGGGGTTGATTTAACGATATCTTTGTGTATGTTGAAACCCCATAAATGATGGGGACTAGGTTGTTATATATTTAGGTTACATTTACTCCGTTAAAGTTTGCTAGTAAAATGCGGCCACTTCGGTCCACAAAAAACTGAAATATAAGCAAAAAACCACGACTGCCTCTAATTTTTACCAATAAAATCCATCATGGTTGTTGTTTCTTTTTATTTTCATTTATTGAATTTTAAAACTTTTAGAGTATATATGGCCGGGAAGTAGAATAGGCCAAATAAATTTTTTGAATTTTAAAGTTGGCGTGGTTACTCCCATACAAAGGCAATACATATTTCTGTATACAGACTTATATGGAGAACGGCAAGAGCTAAAGTTTCTAAATTTGGTAAAAATATCGCGGTTATCAATAATCCTGACAAAATCTAGGCGGGATTGGGCGTGGCACATAAAAGATTTATTTATATCTGGAGAACGGAATCATCATTAAATTTCACACAGACGAAGCATCAAATCTATCCAAAATTTTATATTGCTTAATAAAAAATAACACTTTTTATTTACGTATAAACAGGGTGGCGCAGAATGAGCTATGTATATAGTTTATAAATTACTATATTTACTATATTTTCTGTTTTGAACATGCGTTCTATTTTTAACCTATTTTTCATACATTTTCGCAATATTTCGGGTCTAGTGGCCATGATTTTAATTGAATGTTGCCTTTTATTTGGGGGTTGATTCCTGGATTTTTAAAATACACTCTCTCTTTTAAATATCCCCAAAGAAAACTGGCACGAGCCATTAAGTCCGGTGAAAGTGGAGGTCAGTTGGATTTTAAATATCCCCAAAGAAAACTGGCACGAGCATTTAAGCCCGGTGAAAGTGGAGGTTAGTTAAAATCGATTGTGTGCAAAATAAAGCGTTCGTCGAATATGTTCCTAACCAAAGCCATTGAGGTTCCTGCTGTTGAAACCAATAGGCCAAACAGAATAAAAATATTTTATCAGACGATTTTATCAGAATAAAAATATTTTATCAGACGACAAATTATTCCTCATGTGAGTTCTTGTTAATTTTCGAAAATGATAGTATAAGAAGGAATGTTATTACAGTTTTCGGATAAAACTTTTAATCAAAAGTTTTCAACATTCAAATTTTTAAAACATAAAGAAGTTTTACAAATTTAACATAGTGAAATGCCGTGTAAATGAAATCTTTCGATTGACTTTTTTACTTGTATATGAAACAATGTTAGGGCGTAATACCACATTTGAGAAGTGGGCTTTGTACCTCCCATAAAGGGTTATTATAGATTTCTGCATATCGGGAGAACGGGAAGATACTATCGTCCATAGTAAAAGTACAACTTTCAGTTCTTTAGTAAAAAATGGCTTCGTAATCAATACTCGAGATCTGTTTAAAAAAATTTTTAACAGGTTTAGCAAATCACACCATTTTGAAGGGTACATAAGATTAGGCATAGCCGAATATAGCGCTCTTAATTGTTCATATTAACATTTTTCTTGAAGTCGTAAGGTATGAAAAACATGCATTGCATTGAGGCGAACACTCGTGGTGCGGACCTCCAGCTTAAAAATAAAGAAAAAGTGTCAACAGAATCAAAGCTTTATGTGTGTTTTATTTAACTTTAATTTTAAAACCGAGAAATGGATAACCCGTTATTTGAATAAAAATTAATTTTCAGAAATAACATTTACGGCCAATTTCACCAAGCTCAGTTAAAACTAACTATTGCTTTAACTTCCAGTCAACAATACCTTTTGGCAGTTATAACTGATAGTTAATCATAACTGAACTTGGTGAAATTGGCCGTTAACGTTTTGAACTGATCTCCTACAAAACTAAATAAATTGAGTTAAGCACTATTCCCTTATTGCCACAGATATATTTATACTCAAATAAATATTCAAATTCGAAACTTTTTTATTAATTTGAGAGTCTTTGTTTTGATCTCTAAATTCGCCATCTCTTCTCTTAACGTTTTATTAAATTTATTTCATTGTTTTATTTGTTTCGTGAGAAAATTCTACAGTTGACCTACCTCACTATGTATGCTTCGGTATTTCAAGCATTCAAATCAGTTCAAGTTTATCTTTCTTGAGCAAATTTTCTTTAAAAGAATGCCGGCATTTGTTTAACAGCCACATTGACGCTTGATTTTATTTGAATGTTTGGCAAAATGCCAAAAATTTTAAAAAGCCACTACTACATTCACTTACCTTGGCATCCGAGTATAATTGTATCACCAATGCGAACACTCGTATTTTTTAGTTCGTTTGTAAATATCGGTGGGGGAGCCGTGTTAGTCACACTGAAAGAGTAAAATTGAGTACAAAAATCATAGCAAAATATATAAACAAGAGTATTTCACCTATCAGCGGGTTTTAAAGATCCCTCTCTACTGCCACGACCAACAACATGTAGTTTGGAGCTTGAATAAGATTTGCCCACACAATTAATCGCTTCACAAGTGTAGGTGCCCAACGATGTGGGATCATCTGCATTGGCTGTAAGGGCAAATACATCACCGGCCTTGATCTCTTTGGAATCCTTAAACCATCGCAATTGAGGTGTAGGTACACCAACGACTTTGCATTCCAGCGACACCGTGCCCTGTGGTGTTAATATTGCTCTCAATTCTTCGATAAATTCTGGAGCTTTGTAGGCCTTTGGAACTAAAACGGTTAAATTTGATATACAAGAATTACGGCCACCAAGGTTTTCGGCCATAACCATCCATTGACCGCCATCTTCCAATGTTACAGGGCTTATTTCGATATAATAGAAAGTTCCCTCATAAACTTCTTTTATTCGATCGTTCTGACATACTCGGCGATCATTTCGAAACCAGGTGATCTTAAAAATATTTGTAAATTACAAAAGAAATTATTTGAAAAAACAAATCAAATGTTTACCTTCACATCCGTGGAACTGTGTATTTCGGTTATTAGTCTGGTACTCGAACCAACTCTCACTTGTAAATCTTTTAATCGTCTGGCAAATTTAGGTGGATCATCGCCCGTTGATCTGTCCTCAACTATGAGTTGGACATCTTTTCGTATGACATCGTTGCTTTTCGTTTTAGCAAAAAGCGTGTAATGGCCAGCATCTTCTCGTTGCACATGTTCAACTGCCAATTGAACTGCATTGCTGGTCTTTGTAATACGAAAGCGATCTGAATTATAAATGGGAACTTCACCGCGACTCCTGTTAAGCAAAAGTGGACAAATGCAAAAAGGTTTTAATTTAATTATCAGTATTAAGAAATTTAAATAAAACTTGGTACTGATGTACAGATTTTCTTTTTTCTCAATTTTAAAATGCTTTTGTTAATATCAGTTCTAGATTGAGCATCCTTTTACGCCAAAGTTCTTTTAAAAAATATTTACATATGCACAAACATAAATGTTTGCCATTTTAGCACTAAATTCAATTTTTTTATTAAAAATTTGTTTATTGTTTAGAAATGTGCTTAAGATTTTACTTCTGTAGCACGAAAATAAATGCATCAATTTACATATTTTGCTTTTGAAGAATATATTTGGGGTATTCACAAGGTGTGCTATCATGTTATATTGTCATAATGTTCTAACATTTTACAATGGCTCAAAAATATTGTTGTAGCTTTGTAAACAAAAAGTGTCTTAAATGAATAGAACTTTGCTTGCTATGTTTATTGTGCTGTCGTAATTAATCAGAAGAGACCAGCGTTGAGCGGCTGAGCCATGGCGCGTTAGTTTTAGTAGTCGTCGCAGTAGATGGTATAGTTTAATCCGGCTACCATCCGAATAAACCTGCGGCTAGCAATTTTTGCAACATATCACTTGTGGCGTCAAATTAGATCGGCTTAGGATTCTGCTGTTTGGTAAACAAACAAAATAAAATTTATTTGTGATTTTCGTTTAAAAAATAGAAGATAGTCCGGTAAGATCTAATTAAATTTATTAATTCATGGACTAGAACAAAAAAATATTTTTATTTAAGGTAAATTTGTATCTTTTTATATTTGTTTTAAATCAGATTTAAATTCAAAATAGAACACACTAAATTATGAGGGATTGTTCACAACAGTCGTATTTTTTCTTGTTATTATTTTAAGACATATGACTTTATCACACCTTGTGAATCCCCCAATTATGTTTGCGTTTAAACACATTATAAACGCCGCTTTCTAGCAGCTCTAGCTATAAAATATTTCAATTACTCTCAGACATGTTATAAATATCCAGTTGTGAAGTAAAGTTGAAATCGGCCAAATTTCTAAAAACATTCTTTGTTGAAAGTTCTTAAAAAAATTGTCTTTTATTCACTTCAAACTTTGAGTACTGCTTTTCTTTAACTTTAACTTTACACTTTTACACAAATCTTACGTATTTTGCTGAAAATACAGCTCAAACAACAATTCAATGAGGGAAGCATTTTCGTTATAATACTTAAGATCTGTGTAAAAGTGTTAAATGGCCTTTACAAGTACCTCGTTTCTGTATTTCTCGCATTGAAAAGGTTTTCGTATGATGGTAGGTATTCAACTGGGACGAATAACGTATTTCGTGTAACGGCAAATTAAAAGTTATTTCAGATTTTGATTCATAGAAAAATTTTATTAAAAATAAATTTTGTGTTCCCAAATGGCGCTGCGAAATTTGGCCCCAGGAAATATGGCCCCAAAAAATAAATGAAAATTGACCCCAAATTTGGGGCTATTTTTCATAGTGCAATAATACCACATTTTTTTAATGAAAAATAACCCTAAATATAAAATGAAATATGAGCCTAAATTTGGGGTAATTCTTCATTATGAAAAATCACCTCAAAATTTATAATGAATTTTAAGGCGGTGCGTAAAATGACCCCAGGAAATATGGCCCCAAAAGGAAAATGAAAAACGGCCCCAAAATTTTACATGAGACACAACAACACGCAATTTTGGCACAATTTTATTGTTTTTTTTTTGGGTTATTTTTCATTTTTTCGTTAGGGTGTTTTTGCATTTTAAGAGGAATGAAAATTGACCCCAATATCATGGAATGAAAAATGGCCCCAAATAAAATCACAATTTTTTCTTTGGGGCTATTTGTCGTCTACTAATAAAAAAATGCAAATTTTAAGAAATGAAAAATCACCGCAAACATTTTTACACAAATTTTATAAAATTCTATGTAAAAGTTTTTAGGGATAGTATAAAAAACCCGAATTCTTATACCAAAGTAGAGAAAATCCTTGCCGGTTATGCAGAGATGCTTTCGTAAGCGGAGCCGGTGTTTGTTATACCACAGAGGAAAAAATCCTTGAGCCCGGCCGAAGATCGGCTATTAAGAGGAGCTTTACTGAGCGAAGCCAGAATTCGTTATATCATAGAAAAGAAAATCCTTGCGCCCGGCCGAATGCCTGCTATGTAGTGAAGCTGTGGTTAGCGGAGCCAGTGTTCGTTATACCAAAGAGAAGAAAATCCTTTCACCTGGCCGAAGGCCGGCTATACAGAGAAGCTTTAGTTAGCGAAGCCAGTGTTCGTTATACTGTAGAGAAGAAAATCCTTTCGCCCGGCCGAAGGCCGTCTATAACGTGAAGCTTTAGTAAGGGCTGTAGGAAATATCGCCCAAAGAAAAATGGCCAAAAAAAAAAAAAATGAAAAATCGCCCAAATGAAGAATCGCCCAAAAGAACATGAAAAATTACCCAAAAAGTTATATATGAAATTTTGCCCAACAAAAACGAAAAAGGGCCAAAAAAAAATGAAAAATGACCCAAAAAGCAAAAACGAATTTTTCCGAAAAAAAATTAAAAATTACCCAATTTGCAAAAAAGTGGTTATTATTCATATAAATTTAGTACCATACAAGTGTAAGTTTTATGTAAAAAATTGCATTCTATCTTCAACAGCTGCTCGGCAGTAAGGACAGTAATACCGGCTGCGCAAACTTCGCTAAGCTTCTCTGCATAGCCGGCCTTCGGCCGGGCGCAAGGATTTTCTCCTCTATGGTATAGCAAACACCGGCTTCGCTAACTAAAGCTTCTCTGTATAGCCGGCCTTCGTCCGGGCGCAAGAATTTTCTCTTCTATGGAAGAACAAGTACCGGTTTCGCTAAGTAAAGCTTCTAAAATCTGCCTTGTTTTCGAACGAAGGCCATATACGCAGAGAAGCTTTAGTTAGCGAAGCCGGTGTTTGTTATACCATAGTGGGGAAAGTCTTGCGCCCGGCCGAAGGCCGGCTATACAGAGAAGCTTTAGTTAGCGAAGCCGGTGTCTGTTATACCATAGAGGAGAAAATCCTTGCGCCCGGCCGAAGGCCGGCTATACAGAGAAGCTTTAGTTAGTGAAGCCGGTGTTTGTTATACCATAGAGGAGAAAATCCATGCGCCCGGCCGAAGGCCGGCTTTGCAGAGAAGCTTTAGTTAGCGCAGCCGGTATATATTATATCCTTGAGGAGAAAATCCTTGCGCCCAAAAGTGTTTTCGTTATATATTTAATATAAACACCCAGAGAAAAAACAACAAACTTATTTTTAAATAAATTACAATTATATTAAATAAAGATGGCCCGAAAAAATGGGCTATTTTTCATATAATATTTTTGGCTGATTTTTCATAACGAAAAATCACCCAATTTAAAAAACGAAAAATCACCCAATAATAACGAAAAAAAGCCCAAAAATTTTGGGTCACTTTTCATATGAATTAGGCCCAATTTTACATGGAATTTTTTTGGGTGATTTTTCATTTTTTTTTTTGGGCCATTTTTCTTTGGGCGATATTTCCTACAGCCTTTAGTAAGCAAAGCCAGTGTTCTTTATACCAAAGAGAAAAAAATCCTTGCGCATTTTCGAAAGCCCAACCATGCTTTCAACCGTACGATTTTTAAACTGTTTAATTTTCCGGATTTTGAAATCGGGATTCTAAATTTGGGATTTTTAGTTTCGGGCATATGAACTCCACCCAACATTTTTAATATAACTTTTTTTATGCTCTTTTTTGGGGTTAAAATTCATTATAAATTTTGAGGTTATTTTTCATAATGAAGAATTACCCCAAATTTAGGGTCATATTTCATTTTATTTTTAGGGTTATTTTTCATTTTTTTTTTGGGGTAATTTTTCATTAAAAAAATGGGGCCATATTGCATTATGAAAAATAGCCCCAAATTTGGGGTCAATTTTCATTTTTTTTGGGGCCATATTTCCTGGGGCCATATTTCGCAGCGCCGAATTTTAACGCCAAAAAAGAATAGAAAAAAAGTTGCATTAAACATTTTCGGTGGAGTTCATATGCCTGAAACTGAAAATCCCAAAGTTAGTATCCCGATTTCAAAATATAAATAATCAAAAAGTAATTTCAATTTTTGGGAATACAAAATTTTAATTTCAAAAGATTTTGTTATTCGAGCTTAATTCCCAGTTTTTTATATAAATAATAATATAGTTTTGGCTTTAAAAATCGTACGATTGATAGCATGGTTGGGCTTTCGGCCATGCGCAAGGATTGTTTTTTTTATGGTATAAAAACACTGGCTTTGCTTACTAAAGCTTCACGTTAAAGACGGCCTTCGGCCGAGCGCAAAGGTTTTCTTCTCTATGGTATAACGAACACTGGCTTCGCTAACTAAAGCTTCTCTATATAGCAGGCCTTCGGCCGGATGCAAGGATTTTCTTCTCTTTGGTATAACGAACACTGGCTTCGCTCATTTAAGCTTTACTACATAGCCGGCCTTCAGCCAGTCGCAAGGGTTTTCTTTTCCATGGTATAACGAACACTGGCTTCGCTCAGTAAAGCTTCTCTTTATAGATGGCCTTCGGCCGGGCGCAAGGATTTTTTCCTCTATGGTATAACAAACACCGGCTTCGCTAACTAAACATCTCTGCATAACCAGCAAGGATTTCCTCTACTTTGGTATAAGAATTCGGTTTTTTATACTATCCCTAGAAACTTTTACTTCGAATTTTATAAAATTTGTTTTAAAATGTTTGGGGTGATTTTTCATTTCTTAAAATTTGCATTTTTTTTAGTATACGAAAAATAGCCCCAAAATAAAGGCTGTAGGAAATATCGCCCAAAGAAAAATGGCCCAAAAAAAAAAATGAAAAATCGCCCAAATGAAGAATCGCCCAAAAGAACATGAAAAATTACCCAAAATGTTATATATGAAATTTTGCCCAACAAAAACGAAAAAGGGCCCAAAAAAAATGAAAAATGACCCAAAAAGCAAAAACGAATTTTTCCGAAAAAAAATTTAAAATTACCCAATTTGCAAAAAAGTGGTTATTATTCATATAAATTTAGTACCATACAAGTGTAAGTTTTATGTAAAAAATTGCATTCTATCTTCAACAGCTGCTCGGCAGTAAGGACAGTAATACCGGCTGCGCAAACTTCGCTAAGCTTCTCAGCATAGCCGGCCTTCGGCCGGGCGCAAGTATTTTCTCCTCTATGGTAGAACAAGTACCGGTTTCGCTAAGTAAAGCTTCTAAAATCTGCCTTGTTTTCGAACGAAGGCCATATACGCAGAGAAGCTTTAGTTAGCGAAGCCGGTGTTTGTTATACCATAGAGGGGAAATCTTTGCGCCCGGCCGAAGGCCGGCTGAACAGAGAAGCTTTAGTTAGCGAAGCCGGTGTTTGTTATACCATAGAGGAGAAAATCCTTGCGCCCGGCCGAAGGCCGGCTATAAAGAGAAGCTTTAGTTAGCGAAGCCGGTGTTTGTTATACCATAGAGGAGAAAATCCATGCGCGCGGCCGAAGGCCGGCTTTGCAGAGAAGCTTTAGTTAGGGCAGCCGGTATATATTATATCCTTGAGGAGAAAATCCTTGCGCCCAAAAGAGTTTTCGTTATATATTTAATATAAACACCCAGAGAAAAAACAACAAACTTATTTTTAAATAAATTACAATTATATTAAATAAAGATGGCCCGAAAAAATGGGCTATTTTTCATATAATATTTTTGGGTGATTTTTCAAAACGAAAAATCACCCAATTTAAAAAACGAGAAATCACCCAATAATAACGAAAAAAAGCCCAAAAATTTTGGGTCACTTTTCATATGAATTAAGGCCCAATTTTACATGGAATTTTTTTGGGTGATTTTTCATTTTTTTTTTTTGCCATTTTTCTTTGGGCGATATTTCCTACAGCCCAAAATAAAAATTGTGATTTTATTTGGGGCCAATTTTCATTCCTGGATATTGGGGTAATTTTTCGTTCCACATGAAATGCAAAAACACCCTAACGAAAATATGAAAAATACCCCCAAAAAACCAAAAAATTTGCCCCAAAATTGCGTGTTGTTGTTGTGTTGTTTTGTATGATACAAAAAAGTAAAAAAAATGCGATAAAGTTTTGACAAATAACAAATCTTACCATTTGCGCAAAAAAAAATCGCGACTCTATTTCGCTTATTTTATGTATTTATGCCTGTAGTCATAAAAATATTTTAAATTTAATAAAGGCTTCAAAACCAAATTTTCTATGAATATTTTCCTTAATAAACGTTTATTGAATTTTATAATCATTTATGAATATAATAAGCAATTATGATTTCCTTGTGAGGCAAATTTAGACAGTACAGTCTATCTTCTGTCATTGTTGATCCGAGCCATTTTTTTATTCGACGAAAGGTAGGAAATGACCTCCCGCTCGTAGCTTTACTGACGAGCATTGAAACGCAAATTTTTAATATTTTTCTTAGATTTGGGTAGGTATCTTCACCACAGCTTATTAAAGCATCTACAACGTTATCTGATAGATTTTAAGATATTTTCCATGTTTGTTGCCAATGCAACAGATCAGGCTCAAATTTAGATGTTAGTAGTTGTTTATCTCTTTTATAAAATATAATCAGCTCATCAGATAGTTGTGGTTTTAACAGTTTTGTATCTGTATATGACTTGATTACACTTTGAGGTAGAAGTTTAGGTATGTTCAATACATATGGGATATCTATTGGGAAAGTTGTTAATAGATCTTCTAAAATAAATTCAATAAGTGGAATGTAACCTTCAACATATTGGATGTGATTATTTCGTTCAAATCTTGTCTTTTCGATAGGAACCTCGATTTGAACGCAAATAACTTTAACAAATATTAATTGCACTTTATTGCTTTTAGAAATTGAGTTGTTCGATTTATGGGAATAGCAAGGCGTTTGTTTCGCATTTCGCAGAAATTTTGAACAGCTCCCTTTTCTGCTGACATCAGAGGACACCCATCTGTTCTACTCCTACACAATTTTTTAGTTCAGGACCAAAATTTGTCAAAGCTTTTTGTTGTATGTTGAAATATCTTAAAGATAAGGAAATCTGGCTTTTCCCCGACAAATCCGTGCTTTCGTCAAAAATTATCGAATAGAATTTTGATTCATATAACACATAAATATTGCAAATACTAAGGCTTATTAACGCACGCATTATCAAGTCAAACGTTTAGTCTTTGGATATAGATGGCACCTGATGGGATTGAATGTAGAATAAAAAGTATTTATTACTAGATGTTTCTTTGGAAATACTTATTGAAAATCGTTAGAGATTCAATAAAAAAAAAGTAAAAAATACTTGTTGAAAATTTCGTTAGAGAATCCATAAAAAACAAAAAAAAAACCTTGCTGGGATTTCCAAAAATTTTGTACATTAAAAAAAATATTATAATTGGGAATTCTTGTATTATCGAAATTAACAAAACATATTTTTATAATTTACGGGGGAAAATTTCCTTATTCCCCCCCCCCCCCCCCCTGAATCCGCGCCATGCAACCAGTCAAAAGCGCATAGAAACTAGCTTTCCATCAACAATAAATTTCAGTATATTTATCAAAATTGGGAATTTAGCACGTCATTGCGAAATCTTATTAATAATGAATTTTCCCAAAAATAACATCATGCTGCTGTTGTCTTATAGTTGAGAGTTCTTCTGTAAACAACGTTGTCAGTCAAACAAAAGTAAAAGGGGGGACGTTTTAAAACCATGATGGCTTTATTGCTCAATTGAATGGGAGATAAAGCCATAATGGCCTAATTGCCCAATCATTGAGAGGTAAGGTCATATTAAAAGTTTTGCGAAATGAGGGATATAGCCATTTTTTTTTTTTTTTTTGAGAGATAAAGCCATATTATTTCAGAATATTATTATGCATGGTGTAAACATTCTATAAAAGAGAAAGTCCTTAGTTATCGTTGAAAAACATTTTTTTATTCTTGCGACGCACGCAGGAAAACTTTATTCAGCGAAGCCACCTGCCACGTCCCACTGGAGGAAAAAACCCCTAAGTACGGCCGCAGGCCGCCACGCAGAAAAACTTAAGTATGCGAAGCCAGATTTCAATACTTAACTTTAGTGTCTCCGGAACTGAAATGAGAGATAAAGTCATTTTATAAAATTGCTAATGTGAGCTAAGGCCATGATGGCTTTATCTCCCATTCAAATGAAAAAAAAAACAAAAGGCTTCATCTCCCTATTGAATGAGAGATAAAG
This sequence comes from Pollenia angustigena, assembly GCA_930367215.1. Classification (NCBI taxonomy): domain Eukaryota; kingdom Metazoa; phylum Arthropoda; class Insecta; order Diptera; family Polleniidae; genus Pollenia; species Pollenia angustigena. Next base: position 204,146,570 of record OV884060.1, read on the forward strand.
CCATCATGGCCCTATCTCACATGGTATTAAAGCCCCCGCCCCCCAAGTAAAACAAACAAGTGGTACGGGGTAAGTAATAGGGTATTCATTTAATCGACCTTTTGCTTTAATCGGTTAATCGCACGATTAATTAACCGAGGTTTTGGTTTAATCGGTTAATAATCGGCTAATTTTGTTTTTGATCGGTTAACCGATTAATAAAGTTTTTTTTATAAATTAAGTAATTTCAGTATATAAAAATTCATTAATTGCTTATTTTTTGGAGTTTATAAGTAATAAAAAACAATAACATAGGTACGAAACATAACAATTCTTGAACTAAAACGAGCAAGCAAAAAAAAAAAAACAATTCATTAATGCACAAGGTGTGGTATCAAGTCATATCATCATAATATCCTAAACAAAATTTAAAATTGTTTAAAGTAAATATTGTTGTGTTTCAAACAAAATAAAAATTGTAATACTGTGTTCATTGATTCGTCATAACTGCATAGTAGAAATCTTAATTATAAGCGGTATCTTACAACAGTCATATCGTTAGCTTAATATACAAACCTGCTAATTCACTTTGAGCACATTTTACAGGAGAAAAAAACTTTTTATTTTTCCTATTTGAAGCTTGATAGAAAATTAAAATTACAGTCAGTTTTACACACTTCAAGACTTAAAAAGAAGAAACACTACATGCTGGTCGACGAGACGTATCTTTCTCTACCACACGGAATCAAATTCTAAATTTACATAAAAATTGGATTTAGCCGGTTTGCATATTTAGCCGACTATATATATTTCCTGTAATTATTTTAAGACATAAGACTTAATGACTACCTTGTGAAACCCCCAAATATTCACATATGTATACAAAAATAAACTGAGATAATTTTATTAGTTATTTCAATAGTTAAAGGACATCTTATAAAATAATCTTTTAGAAAAGTAATTTGGTTTAAATGTTTAGGATTAAAGCGATTCTTTTCTTTAGTTTTGACAAAAGTTGACTTGGAAAAAATTATTTCACTTATCGTAGATGAATATCTAATTTCTCAGTTCTTTTCCAGGATTTCTCTAAACATATAAAATACTCCATTATGCCATTAGAGCTTTTTAAAATTTTTAACATTGTTTCGGTTAATTCTGTTAAAAGACTGATATGAGAATATATGAGAAGAAACAAATAACTAAACACATACATAAAAAAATTCGGGAAACAAAAAAAATGTGTTGGCAATCAAATATTTAACCCATTTTTCGCCACATTCCTGTTGATCGATGAAGAAGATAAAAAAGCATTAAAAAACATTGTAATTTTAGTCATCGGTCGGCGGAAAATCGATTAAAATGAAGATCACTGAACGGTTTGTATGAAAAAATATTTTCTAAACAAATACATTTGAGGAGGTCCATAACAAAACGCAATAATTACATTTTTCAAGTTTTTTAATATTTTGATTGAATCCTATTGTACTTGAAATCTATATTACCTTCATTATAGAGCATTCCAAAACTCAATAACTACACTGCAGATCAATATCAAAAATACTGGCCCAGAGCAAAAGGCAATAATTACACATCTTTGCAATAAATCTTTACAAGAAATTTAAAAAAAGTCAACTTGATAAATACTGTAAAACGTAAGGAATTTTTGTTAAGTTAATATCTTTTGCTTTTGTTATGTTAATTGTGAGTAATATTTTCGTACAATTCATAGCAAAATGAAATAAATACTATGGATTCGGACCAAAACGCAATAATTCCAAATTTGTTATCTAAATAACTTTAAAACAAACTGTCAGATAAAATAATTAATTTGTGATTAATATTATTTTTTGTAGACAATAATACTTCAATAATTGTTTTTTAAAAAAATTATGTGCTACTTACTTCAATTACATTTTGTCGTTTATCCAAAAAAATGTTATGGTGTAATTATTGCGTTTTGTTATGGACCTCCTCATTTGGTATATTAGACGAAACAAATAATTAAAAACACAAAAAAATATGTTATAATACTACAAAATATTGAAAATTTTGTTACTTCGGTTAATCGGTTAATCGACTGAAATTAACCGGTTTAATCGTTAATCGAAAAAAGCCAATTTGAAATTAACCGATCAGTTAATCGGGTAGTAATTAATCGGTTAACCGGTTGACGGTTAACCGAAAAATACCCTAGTAAGTAATTAATAACATTATCTCTCTCATTAGAAAATCAAGCGGACAGGTGTCTGTCTGCTATTTTTTAGAAATTCGGCTCTTTTGTGGAGTAAAGAAAATTACAGAATTTAATAAAATAACTGAATATTCCTTTGTTTTAACGGAATATTCAGATTTTTTGATAGTTAATTTATATAAAATAACTGAATAAAAGTAGACCGGTTTTTAACTGCATTTTCATTTATTTTATATTACAATTTCAGTTAATTGTACGTACAGAATATTGTGAGTGTATGGCAACTTTTGTTGCCATTTTATTGCTTGTGATGCTTTAAACTTCTATTCGGCTCACGTGATATTCGATAATTAATATATTTTTTTATAATTTAAGATCTTAAAAATTATTTTTATAATATAAAACAAGTAAGAAAGTATAGTCGGTCAAGCCCGACCATATGATACCCTACACCACAGTATTTAAAAACACATCATGGTTATGTGTCCATATAAGTATGGATTTATCAATGTTTATAAACTTCATTAAAATTGGTTTGAAAGTTTGTGAGAGGCAGAAATTGCCCCCTACCTCCCCTCGTGGTCCTATTTATTGAAAAATGCATACCTTTTGTGTCCACATAGATATGGTTCTATCTATGTTTTAAATTTCATTAACATCGGTTTGATAGTTACTTAGAGGAAGAAATTTCTCTCCCTATCATCCCTCGTGGTCCTACGATTCAGCCCATTTTAAATAGGCTTGGTCCTTGGTCCTTGTGACACACATCAGCACAAATGTATAATACCCTCTCCACTATTGTGGTGTGGGTATAAATACATATTATTTTAGTTTCTGAACAAAATTTTGCCGACAGGTATTATAAAAATGTTGGTTTGAACCTTTTTAAAATATAAGATAAGAAAGTATTCGAATAAAAAGTGTGTTTACCCTTTTTAACATCACTATTATTATGATTGCTTATTTTCCTTTTTCTTTATGTATTTTTAAAGAACAATTCGTTTTTTAAAACATAAAAAAAACTAATTGCAAAATAATAAAAAATAATTAAAGAGAATATCTGCATTTGCCTCTGAAGGCATTCATTTAAATCAGGGATGATAAATGAGAAAACCAATATCGTACTAACGAACTTTTAAAACCGTACGTTTAAGACCCCAATAGTACTAAATAATTTTTTTCTTTTTTTTTTATAAAAGAAATAGTTTTTCGGTTAAGCGGCCCATAAACTTGCAATATTATTGAATATGATATTCCCCCTATTATTTTCATTTTGTCCAATATAAGGCAATAAGTGGCACAATGGTTTCAATTTAAATATTGCTCAACTTTCATTCACGACAAAGGTGACATAACCTATAGGAATAATATAAACAGCATTGTACAATGTTGCCAACACATTTCACTTTCTTTTATTTGTGCAATAAAAATCAAAAGTATTTTGGTTGTTGCCAATATATTGTACCACCTTCGAAAATCACATACACATTGTCGATACAATCGTACAATACGTAAAATTTAACAATTTTATATCAAGTGTATGAGCCGCTTTAGACTTGAAACAGTTGGCTCATATAGTTCATTTTGTTCCTTGGTTTTTATAATATTTCGGCAAGCAAATTTTCTTTCCACAGTCGCCGAAGATTCTGGAATGGAAAATATTCCTTTGGTTATCATACTAAGCGCTCGAAACATTAACTGATCTAATTCAATTTTCATTGTGGTCAGTTTGGACCAAAAAACAAAAATATTTTCCTTTTTTTTAAGTTTTCTAAAGCATCTATCAATATCCAACAGAGCTAGAAACTCATTGTAAATAGTATCATAATTTGCACTTTAATTTAGAAATATTTTTAGTAAAAGCTGTACTATACTCGTTTTTACTGAAAGCACATTTTCTGGAGTAAATTTTGCTGGCTTGTTTAAAATTTCGTCGTCGAAGTTAACTTTATTTCTTAAAGCTTCGCAAAATTTATAAATATTGTAAAATACTTTCAATGTTATTTCTGGATATATTAATATCTACGATATATAAATATCGTTAAGTGGCAGATGATTTTCTTCAAATCTTATAATTCGAATTTGTCTTAAAATTCATTTAAAAAAACTGCGCCTCATTTGACGAAACAAAAATTTTAAGCGTTTTAAAAATATGTGCTTGCGAGAATATTGAGATGGCATTTCCAAATTTATTGTGTTTACAATTTCAATCTGTACTGCAGAAAGAGAAAAGACATTTTATAAGCTGGAGAAGAAAGTCCGGATATAATCAGGGGTGTGCTGGAAATCGAAAACGAAAAACGCAAGAATTTGGAAGCTGTTTTTAATACACTTTAAATCTAATTTTTATTATAAAACTCTGTTAAATAGATAAATATTTCTATAATATTTGTCATAAAATTCTTTCATTTCAGAAATCTTATTAAAAACGACTTTTAAAATTTTTGCGTTTTACGTTTTCGATTTCCAGCACATCCCTGAATAAAATTTATTTTAGCGCTTGTAAAATCTCCTTTAAAATCATTTAGAGTAAACAAATAATGGCGTGACAACCAGCTGTCTCTTCTACTAGAACTTTAGCAGAAGTAGTTTCCTATATCTTTGAAGAACTTTTTAATATCATCAGAAAATGCAAGCTTATATGCTGCTGCTGATACTTGATTTTGAATGTGGTATATGCAATCGTCCAATGAACAATTCACGATGTTAATAGAATGCAGTGTTTGGTGCAAATGCTCTTGCAAAAGAGCAAATGCAAAATATCATAGCTGTTTTATTTAATCCAACAACAAAATACATAGAGCTTCCGTTAAATTTCATAAAAAAGCTACGAAATTTAGCATTTTCTATTTCGCAAGACCATTTGCAACAAACAACGAACTCCGTTTATATTCATTGGACAGTAAATACGAGTTGCCATTTTAAAGCAAATAACAATAGGTTTGAAAATTTTTGAAATAGTACTAAACGAGCCACAAAAGTACAATTATTTGTACCAACTTTATCAACCGTGATTTAAATCATATAAAATTTTTTTTAAATATTGAACAATATAAACTTAAAATGGTTGTCTAAAATAAAAAAAAAAAATTAATAAAATGTATTAACCATTTCATTATTAATAAATAACACATTTTTATACCCACACCACAATAGTGGAGAGGGTATTATGCATTTGTGCTGATGTGTGTAACGCCTTAAAATATTGGTCCTAGACCCACCTTAAAGTATACCGATCGTCTTAGAATCACTTTCTAAGTCGAACTAACGATGTCCGTCCGGCTGGCTGGCTGTCCATGTAACCTTGTGCGCAAAGTACAGGTCGCAATTTTGGAGATAATTTGATGAAATTTGGGTCATAGGTTTTTATAGGCACAAGGACTAAGCCTATTGAAAATGGGCCGAATCGTAGGACCACGAGGGAAGATAGGGGGAAATTTCTTCCTCTCAGAAACTATCAAACCGATTTTAATGAAATTTAAAACATAGATAGAACCATTTCTATATGGACACAAAATGTATAAATTTTTAAAAAATCGGACCACTAGGGGAGATAGGGGCAATTTCTGCCTCTCAAACCGATTTTAATGAAATTTAAAACATAGATAGATCCATATCTATATGAACACATTAGCTATACAGTTTTTCAAAAATAGGATCACAAGGGGAGGTAGGGGGCAATTTCTGCCTCTCACAAACTTTCAAACCGATTTGCATGAAGTTTATAAACATAGATAAATCCATATTTACATGGACACATAAGCATGATGTGTTTTTAAATACTGTGGTGTAGGGTATCATATGGTCGGGCTTGACCGACTATACTTTCTTACTTGTTTTCATTTACGAATACTACTTTAGCAAATTATCCTTTAATATGGCTAATTAATCATAAATAAGTTTTTTAAGGATGATATATGTTAAGTTTATTCTTATCAACTGTCAAAATAAAAAAAGTTTCTATCAGCCTTTGACATAAATAACTTAACATTTATAATTATGCACATTTATACGGTGGGGTGTCATAAGGCCATGGGACATAAAGCCATATGGCGTCAAGTCCCATTCCATTGAGACATAAAGGCATATGCCATTAAGTCTCAATATAATGGGACTTATCGCCATAAATTTTTTCCGAAAAATTAGACATAAAGTCATATTTTTGATAATGACTGCATGTCACCCTATTTCATGTAAAAAATGCATTGTTGTTTCATGTCGCCCTGTTTTATGTCAAAAATGGCGTTATGAACTAAGTCCCCAATGAACTTTCTCCTCTATGGTATAAAAAACTGGCTTCGCTAACTAAAGTTTCTCTGCATAGCCGGCCTGCGGCCGGACAAGAGGTTTTTCTCCACTATGGTATAACAAAGACCGGCTTCGCTAATTAAAGCTTCTCTGCATGGATTTTCTCCTCGATGGTACAACAAACACCGGCTTCGCTAACTAAAGCTTCTCTGCGTATTCGGCCTTGTTATACCAAAAAGGAGAATTTTCTCGCGCTCGCCCAAAAGCCGGCTATATAGAGAAGCTTTAATAAGCGAAGCCGGTGTTTGTTATACCATGGTGGAGAACATTCTTGCGATCGGCCAAAGGCCGGCTATACAGAGAAGAAGAGTTATACCATATAAGCATTTGTAAGTCCCAATTTACACTAGGGACATTTCTTGCCGGACATTTTTTGAATTCTCTTTTAATCTTACCAGAAGCGTTTACATATGAAACATTAGAAGTCAGACAGAAATTAATACTTGTATGTAAACTACGAAAAGTAAGAAAGGGAAATGAAAAAATGTCCAGTACAGATAGTCATGTACTACACACTCTACCTTTTCGACCCCTCGCCTTCAAACTTCGTCTGTCCGGCAAGAAATGTCCCTAGTGTAAATTGGGACTAACGCAAAACATCAAATGGGACATAAAACCATAATGGCTTTATGTCCCATTCTACTAAAATTGATATGAGACTTAAGGCCATATAAAATTATGGCTTTATGTCCTATGGCCTTGTGACACCCCACCCATTTATACATATTTAAATAAATAAAATGAAAATAATTAGTATTGTGGTTATTTTGTTGAACTATTTATGGTTTTTAATCCAAATTTTTAATATTTTTAATTAGGCTTAAGTTCATCAAATTTAATTTAATTTTCATTAAATTATTTTTATGAAGAAAGGAATTTTACAACATGAACATTTATTAAAATTTACTGATAATTTGTCATTCTTGACTCAATCTGGGCTCGAACCCAGGCGTTTTTACGGACAGGTTACCCTGACATGTTTCGATTGCAACCACTCAATCTCCTCAGAGGGTTTGCCGTTTAACACTCGCAGCCATCGACGACTGCTGACGTCATTAGTCAAACATCAATCCTTAAACCAAATTGTATTTAACCTTTGGTAGATCGAAATTTGCTTTGAATGATTATCTATTTAATTTATTTTACATGTTCTTCCTTTACTTCTGTTGAGTCAAAAATGAAAAATTATCAGTAAATTTTAATAAATTTTCATGTTGTAAAATTCCTTTCTTCATAAAAATAATTTAATGAAAATTAAATTTGATGAACTTAAGCCTAATTAAAAATATTAAAAATTTGGATTAAATTGAAAATAAATAAAAACATTTTCTTATTAAAAAAGTATTGGCAAACCATTTTTTAAACTTTAATTTGTAGCGTTGGCAAACTGTTTTGGTTTATTCTGTAAAAGTGCATTCCCATTAGTGCTGGGAAACTATCGATATTATCGATAGTCTTAAAATATCGAAAATATCGATAGGAAAAATTTCGATATCGATATTATTGTTAAAAATATAGCTATGAAAAGAATGTTTACCTGCTAATATAAAAAGCAGGTGGTATCGATAGCTCAGCCATGCTTCTCGCTAATTAGAGACGTCTTTGTCAAAATTTGTATATGTTCACATGAGGCCTGAAATGTCAAATGTTTAAAAAAAAAATATGTATGTATTTGAGGAAAAGTCCTCTAGACCGATTACCTTTTTTGTGGAGAAGCAAAACCAATTAAAAAAATTGTCTAAAGTTGCCAATAAAATACTTTATAGTCCCTGCTAGTTCGATTCCTTCAGAAAGGTGCTGTCTAATATGAATGATATTATGTTTAACCGTTTAGTTTAGTTCTATTTATTTACTTATTGTTTTTTTTTTTAATAAAATGTTATGTTATTGGGTTTCTTTTCAAATAAATCTTTACGTAATAAATTGGTTCCTATGCCATATATGTACCTGTATGTTGCAAATAGAATCAAGTTCTTAATCGGACCTTATTTCGTTGTTTTATTCAGGTATTGAAATTAATTTCAGTTATTATACAAATGTAATCTATATATATAAAACAGGATATAAAACAGGATGTGTGTATGTATGTATGTATGTATGTATCTACATATGTATGTATGTAACGTATGGAATTCAAAACGGCTCGACCGATTTTGATGAAATTTTCAGGGAATCTTCAGAATATGTAGGCGGGTGACACTGTGAAGTCTGATTTTTGATTTTCGGTCTGCGGGCGGAGGGGCGTGGCAAAATCCAATTTTCATATTGCACCACCAATGACATCTTTATAATTGTGACGATTTTTTCTTTAAAATGATCGCCATGGTCCAACTTAGATTTATACAAAAAGAAAAGTTTGCCCCGCCCACTTTTACGGCCACTTTTTTCGAATTACCTAAGATCAGAAAACGGCTCCATCGATTTGACAAATTTTTCTTACAAATGTTCGGATTTAAGTTTTCATCGAAAGAAAAATTTACCACGCCCACTTTTACGCCCACTTTTTCTATTAAGCGCATAACTTGAGAACGGCTTGACCGATTTGGACAATTTTTTCTTCAAAATCATCGCCATGGTCCAACTTAGGTTTTTACGGAAAGAAAATGTTGCCCCGCCCACTTTAACGCCCACTTTTGTCGATTTACCTAAAATCAGAAAACAGCTCCATCGATTTGACTAATTTTTCTTTCAAATGTTCGTATCTTTTTAACGGATTTTAAAAATCGAACTCAAAAATTTCTCCTAATTTGGACAGGGCAACGTGTGTCAGGTCAGCTAGGACATAATAAAAACAAAAACACAATTTTTCAAAAACTGTCATATTATTTCAAAGCAACGAACTGTAGATGGATAAAAAGTTAGTTAAAAGTTCTCCTTATCAAATACAAATATTCAGTCGATAGTAATATCGATATTATCGATAGTGAAATTTGAACTATCGATAAATATCGATAGAAGAAAATATCGATAGTATCCCAGCACTAATTCCCATTGCTTAAATTTTTTACGGTGGACAACTTCTGCCTGGAAAAACATTTAGGCCCTAAATTTGTAAAACGCAACGCAATGTTTAAAATAACATTGAAAGCAAAAACAATTTCAAAAATGTGTCCAAATTTTGTTGTTGCTTTCTATAGAAATACATATTGCGTTTTAAAATTATCATAGCCACAAGATATGCAGCGTTTAAAATTTAAAAATTCAATATACATTTCTATAGAAAACAACAACAAAATTATGAAATATTTTCGATTTTGGTTTTGCTTTCAATATAATTTTTGGCGTTGCGTTTGCAACTGCTTCCATTTTTGGCATTAAATATCTACTTCCTATTTTGACTAATTTTCTTATATCAAAATTAGATTAATAGTATATTTACAATTTTTGGCGATTATTAATTAATTTTCCATTTTCCTTTTTTTGTTTTAAATTTCTTTATCACTTTTTAAACTTCCATTTTTGTTGGGTTTGTTTTATCATATGGTCTACTGTAGATTAAAAATTAAATTTTGCGATTTTTTTACTTTTTACAATTTTTATTATCTTTCTGCTTTTTATTTATAAGATTTTTTTTTTTTTTTGATTTCATTAAAATCGATTTTTTACAAATTAATCATTTTCTTGTGTTAATGTTAATGTTAAGTTTACATTTTTGATATTTTTAAATTTGTGTTTTTAGTGTTTTTTGTTCTGATTTTATTTTAACTATTCTCTTTTTTTTTTGTTTGTTTTAAATTTACATTTTTAAATCATTAGTAAAATTAGAAAGAAATGAAAATCGAACATATTTTTAATCTATATAAAAACCACTGAATAGACAACATTGTTCTGCATGATTATAAACGTAAAAGTAATATACATACATTTTTTTCAAACAATAATATTACTCATACGTCAAGACATTCATTAGCAAGTGTCTTTAATAACAAGATTTTTATTATACCCTCCACCACAATTAGTTGTGAAGAGGGTATATTAAGTTTGTCATTCCGTGTGAAACTTTTTTATTATTCATCTCAGACCCCATAAAGTATATATATTCTGGGTCCTTGAGTAATTCTAAGTCGATTTAGCCATGTCCGTCTGTCTGTTGAAAACACGCTCACTTTCGAACAACTCAAAAAAAATGAACAAACTGTGGTGTCGATTTTTTTGTTGTGAGTGTAATTTGAGTTTTTTTTTTAATTTTTAAGGTTTTAGATAGCTTTGAATTTTATATTGAAAAGAATGAAAATTTTGTAAGGAAAATTTTCATTATTGAAATAAATTTTGTAAAAAAAAATACGAACGGAAAAAAATAATAAATTTTATTAATTTTTTTTTAAATTTGTGTATATTATCAAAATACTTAATTAACTTTGAGATTGGGAGCAAAATTAATATCCTTTGGGTTTTGAATATCAATTATATTCTGGATTCGCATATGAAGGGCAAGATTATGCCGGTTTCCTAAATTTTTGTGTGATGTTGGAGAATTTTATCATCGATCAATTCCATTAATTATCAACAACCAAGAAATAAGTTACCAAGGAGAAAAGGTTTGAGTTCATATTGGGGAATAATTGAGGTGATAAGAGTATGTGCCTTAATAATAAAATGGACAATTTAAAAATACTATTTACATATTACTAAACTATTAAGAGTCCTGCAATCATTTGTACTTTTAAGTTTTAATAACCTAAATATAAAGGAAACTTTATTCTTGTTCTAATTAATTTTACTTAACTAAAATCCGTAAATAATTAATCAAAATATTAAACTAACACTCTTAATTTACCTTTAATCTTCTTTAATAAAGTTTGGTAATAAACCATAATTTATTCATAAAACATTTTATCACTATCAACCTACTTTAACTTATATTATTAACTTCACTTATGTAATTAAATCATTCTTTTGATTAATTTTCTAATTTTAAACCCATTTCATTATAATTGAATTCTCATATTTTTTCCTAATATACCATGTAAAAATAAAATATGGTCACCTTAAGTTTGATTTTTGTTTGTTTAAAAACAAATTTAATTGAGTGGTTTTACCTCTATTTTTTTTTTACTTTTATACCGAAATATATTAAAATGCATTTAGAGATATAAAAATTTTATAATTAAAATATCTCTCATTTACATACACTTATAATTAATTTTAAATATTTAAAAGGAAATTTCTCAGCCGTCTACGAGCGCTTGCAGACATCGTGGGATTCAATGTGTATGTAAGTTGTAAAATATATTTGTTTTTGGTTTAATACACTCCTTTCATTAAAACATGAATATCTTCAAATTTTAAAAAGAAATCGAAAAGCTTTTTTTTTATGTTGAGTAATTTTCATAGGGATGTTTAGTTACATTATTTTCATTATATTAGAGTGACCATATAGTATTTATATTCTTATTAGAAATTTTGTACTTATGATATTAAATTTTTATTTCTTTTCTAATTTCATCATAAGAACGCCATTAATAAATTGTGTTTTGTTAAATTGAAATTTCATAAAATGAAAAATTAAATATCTTTTATTTGTCATTTTTATGAACGGTGATGTCGGTTAGGTAGTTTGAGTATATTTTTATGCGCTGGCATTTAAATTTTGTTATTTTGCCGGTAAGGAGGGTGGGTTAGAATAGGAATGGGGCGTTACACCTTAAACCATTCCCGATTTATCATCAACAATATTCCGTAACTTTACTAAATAATATCACTAGTTTGAATTAAGCTACCTAAAGTAAAATTCCTAGTAGCGAGTTATCATAATTTTACAAGGGACAAGAACACACCCCAACGACGAGCATAGCCGGTATAATAGGTAGCCCCGTCCCTTAAAAGTCTGCATTGCACAGTGAAATCGTTACAAAACTTGGTGCCAAATTGCTTGTAGTTATCCTAACGTTTTAACGTTTTGCTTTTTCATTCGTTGTTTAATTATGTTATTGTTTTCAATATCAAAAAAGCACATGTCGTCAACATGACATGAATCATTTGAACGCCAATTCCTATTCAAAGAAGAAAAAGGAAGAATCTTGTCAATAAGACATGAGCCGTATGAACTCAGACTAAGGAAATACGTTCTCTTGAAAAGTATTATATTTTTCTATTCTAACAAAAAAAAATTATAAACAAATGAAATGTTAAAGAAAAACCTTATATTAATAAGAGATAAAATATTTATTTTCTAGTCTTTAAGGGGATAAATAAATATAGAAACATAATTTTGCTTCTGTTCACATCTGTTAAAATTATTTAAATTTTCAATTGATGTATATTAACAAATTTTCACGAAACAATACAACTGTTAGTCTAGATTCACACGCTTCCACTTTGCTGCTCAATTTCTTTATAAGTTCCTTTTAAAGTTGCTGCAATGATCACACGTAGACATATGCTTTAACTTGTTTCCTTCTATTAACATTAACCCTATGGTTAAGGTAAACGACTATTTTTTATAGTCCGGGGAATAAAGCCAAAAAAAATGTTAAACTTTGGAAAAATTAAGAAAAACCTGAAGCGCGAAAATCTGCAGCAAGTTTCCTTTTGTGGATCTAAGCAATTTCCCAAAATCAATACATGCGCGGCTAAATAAATAACGCGGGGGCAAGAAAAATGGGGTTTCGTAATAATCTCGGTAAAGGCAACATTTTTCAAAAAATTTATCTTAAAACCTTTCACCGTGGTTCGCATACTATACGGGGTGATTCTATTCTAGACAACTTTTAACATCAATTTTTAAATCACACTATTTGATACTTTTTTGATGACAATTTAAAGCAAAATATCTACATATATTTTATAATAATATAATTTTATTAGACGTAAGCTTGAATATAAATTTGTTGCGCACTTCGAAGCATTAAGATTCATAGATTTGGCGCGAACAAAAAATTCATTGCATGTTGCACCCGTCATGGCTTAAAGAGCAAATTTCTTATTATTGGATTATATTTCTCTACACAGAAAACAAATTGGTTAGGAAACGGTTGCAGTAATAAAATATTGATCAAGTAACATAATTTATTATTGCAACTATTAAAAATGTATAGTTCTAACTAGGGATATCGATCGAATAGTATTCGACCGGTTTTAACCGGTTATTTTAGTTTTGCCCAAATCGAATAGTTTAAAATGTCTATTTTTCGAATATCGAATAAACCGGTTATTTTGGTAAAATAATCCGGTTATTTTTGTTATGTGTAATTTGTATACATTTTCCGTACTTTTATTAAAAATTTACCCGTAATTAAAGTGTTTTTCTACTTGAATATTGGGTAAACTTGAACTTTTTATAAAGAATGTCAAAAGTGTAACAAAAGGAAAAAAAAAACATTATGAGCAATGTAAATAAAAATCGCTTATAAAAGCGTGTGTTCTTGTAAAAAAAAAAAAAACAAAAACAATTCAAAATACTACAAAATATATTCAGCTTAAAAAGTAATTAGCAATTTGACAGTATTCTAAATACTATGTATATATATATTTATCAATTTATCATCTCAGTGATATATCGAAGCTATTGTGGTTAAAGGGCCCTCAAATGATAAGTTGCAAAAGTTCTTCAACGTCACGACTAAATAATAACCTTTAATTAGTCCACAAGCTTGACATAAATAAACGCCAAGTAAAACTTAACTCTTCTCTAAGTAGATTTTTTTAGAGTCTGCAAATAATACTTTACCAAAATATGCTGCCAATAAAGAATGAAAAACTCTTACAGCCATACCTAAACAAGAGCACAAAACGTATTCTAGCTGTCAAAAATTCTCATGCCAATACAATTTGTATGAAGCATCCCTAAATAGCGCGGCGTCAACGCTTTACAAAGATCGGATTTTGACAGCGCGTTTAATAGTGAAGTTGGCTGCTTTGTTAATAAATAATGTAAATTTAGCTATTTTTTTGTCAATCTATCGGGTTTTTCTCTTATTTGTATTTCTATTATGTGCGTTTTATTAATCAAATAAGTTAACACTAATGTTTGGGGCACAACGTTGATGCTCTTGTTTGGGTATGGCATATCAGCGTAAGCGGATGAAAACGTCCCAACTTCCTTATTGTGTTTTTTTCTGTCTTTTCCTTAGAAAGCTGCTCTTTTAACATTTTTTGTTTTGATTACGCATTTTGTGTTGAAAGAAGCGGTCTGTTTTTACACATTGCCACTTCACCACCAAAAAACGTTTTCTTTCTCTTTCTTCGAAAGCTTCCCTCGCAAATTATTTAGGCATTTTTCATACGTCACTTTTTTCATCTCTGTATGCTTTGTGGTACGGCTGTTAAGTAGTTCTAGCATTACTTCATACTAAAAACTACAACATTGCGACGAAATCAACGATGTGGAAAAATTCTTAAGTTTTATTTATTTTAAATTACCAAGAACTTAAAGAAAAATTTAAGGAATCAAACAGTCTCATGAAGGCTTTAAATTGTGATCGACGAATTGACAGATATTTCATACAAAAAGCATATTCATATTACTATTCGTTTTTAAACTGCTGAAATAAAATAATTTAAAATATATAATCCTGGATAAGAGGTTTTGTTTGCAACTTTTCAAAAATATGTTTGAAGTCTACTGATTCATATAGACATGCTTAACCACCATCAATTAAAACATATTTAAAATGAATTTGGGGGAATATCTCAAATAATAAATTTATTAAATTCCTATAATTTCTTAAAACCAAAGTGTTTCAAAACTTCTACAGCTATGTTCACACCTATTAAATATTTGATGTCTTACACGTCACCAAATATTTATTTGCTTTTGCAAAACGTTAGGCTAGTGCAAACATTATTTAATAGTTTCTAAATTACATTTTACAATTATCATCTTGGGAATAAAGTTTAGTAAATAAACAGAAATTATTTAAAATAAAGCCAAAGTTTGATCAATTTACTGGTCACGCTTTTTTGGATTTTATTGTCAAATATTTGTTACGTCTGAACAAACCTGTATTTTATTGGTTCCTTACTTTCGTGAGTTGCTTTGTTTTTATTTTAATTAAGTTTTTATTACAAAATCTGATTTAATTTTTGTGAATTCGAATTAAAACCGGTTAACCGGTTAGTTTTAAAATGCTTAACCGAAAACCGGGTTTTTCAAAATAGCAACTATTCGGAATATTCGAAAACCGGTTATTGAAAAAAGTCGAATAATCGATCACCCTAGTTCTAACTGATTTTTAATTCTCTTGATTATTTAAACGTTATTCTAACTGAAATATGATTCCTTCAATTCTTTTATTAGTTATGATAACTAATTTAATTAAGTTCTAAAAATTAGTACATTTGGTTAGAATCACAACCGAATTAAATACACGACAATACTGAATATTGGTCATTGCAATTAATAATTTGCTTTCGTCAATAAATTTTGTAATATAAATGTTAATTCATTTATTGCAGCTAATTATTGATTGTTGGAATAGTTTTAATTCGAGTACATCAAATGAAAATAGTTAAAAGCCCCAATTGCTTACTAAATTTTCTGTCAAAACATTTTATATTTTAAAAATATTTTTGCGGTCAAAATCGGAAAGTGTGCAAAAACTTAATAAATAGGGGTAAGTAATTTACGTATTCTTATAAGTATGTACATATACACGTACATATGTTTGTATGTATTATTTTTTTTATACCCTGCAAATTATATTGGACTGCTTGATCCATTTTGATCCTGTTTTCGTTTTGAAATGATTTCAAAGCTAATCCTCTGTAGTATACCATGGAGTAGTTTTAAGACTACTCCTTTGTAATGCAAGCTGGGTTATATGGTCCTGACCTAGGACATCGTAATGTTAAATATGCCATGTTTTTTCTATTAAGTTTACTTTTGGACTAGTCCTTGCCCCTTATGGGCTACATTTGACATGTGTGTAATGACTAGTCGGGTAAAATACAAACATGCATACATGTATTCATAAGTATGTACCCAGCTAGCATTTTTAATCGAAAAAAATCTCATGAAGAGCGTCGACGAGCGCAATTTTTAATCGAAGAAGATTCCTCGCACGGGAATATTTGTTACACAAGTTGCCCTTACAACACGTGGAATGCTTAGAATAACTGAGCCACCTAAACAAGAGGATCATGCTTGTTTTAATGAAGAAACTATTAACTTTCATACAATTTATACGAAAGAAACCTTAAGATCAGGAATCAAACGCCATCCTGTTGGAAAATCTTATTTGGCAGATCCTTACGTCGGGTTTTTTTAAATAAAATTGTATTGACAATAAATAAATTTCCATGTTTTAAAAACGCTCATTTTTAGGTAGCTCGGTAATTGTTACATGACTCATGAGGAGAGTCGCTAAAAGTTCGTTTAAGATTAAAAGACAAGCGTGTCAGAAAATGAATAAAAAAATAATAAATAAACAATTTTAATGTTTTTACACCCACACCACAATAGTGGAGAGGGTATTATGCATTTGTGCTGATGTGTGTAACGCTTTAAAATAGTGGTCCTAGACCCACCTTAAAGTATACCGATCTACTCAGAATCACTTTCTGAGTCAAACTTACGATGTCCGTCCGGCTGGCTGGCAGGCTGGCTGGCTGGCTGTCCATGTAACCTTGTGCGCAAAGTACATTTTGGAGTTAATTTGATAAAATTTGGGTCATAGGTTCTTATTGACACAAGCACCAAGCCTATTGAAAATGGGCCGAATCGTAGGACCACGAGGGAAGATAGGCGGAAATTTCTTCCTCTCAGAAACTATCAAACCGATTTTATTGAATTTTAAAACATAGATATAACCATATCTATATCGACACAAGATGTATACATTTAAAAAAAAATCGGACCACGAGGGGAGATGAAATTTAAAACATAGATAGATCCATATCTATAGGGACACGTTAGCTATACAGTTTTTAAAACTTAGGACCACAAGGGTAGGCAGGGGGCAATTTCTGCCTCTCACAAACTTTCAAACCGATTTTCATGAAGTTTATAAACATAGATAAATCCATATTTACATGGACACATAAGCATGATATGTTTTTAAATACTGTGGTGTGGGGTATCATATGGTCGGGCTTGACCGACTATAGTTTCTTACTTGTTATTATTGTTACTCGTCAGATAATCATTAGAAGATTCTTTTAGGAGTATGAACATATTGTTTTTATTTTGCTCCGCGTGTACATTGGTCAAATAAATATGTTATACATACATTATATAAAAATCGCTCTGTTTTTAGTGATTTTCATAATAATTTACAAATTCAATCACTGTTCGTATTGTGAAACCACACGTTAATTATTCTGTTTTACTTCAGACACTGGAACAAGACGACATTGATGAAAGGAATTGCAGCCAAAGATTGTTTTTGCTGGTACATTAAGTGATTATCTGTACCTTTGAAAATCCGTTGGATGATGGGGAAAGCTGTATGCATGTGTTTGAATAAATCAAATAATGTAAAAACTATAAATAAAAATACATACTTAAAAATAAATATACCTTTAAAAATGGAGTTTATTGGAATTATTTTGATTTTCTATCTAATAGTATATCGGGAAAGAGGACCGGTAAAAAAAAAATATATTGATAACGACAATCAAATCTCTTGTTATGAACACCAATTATGTGTTAATTCAGTTGCAGCTATTATATATTCGGCTATAAGCACAATTTTGTTTCAAATAATCATACTAACAACTAACAATATCTGTTGTTATGACTGATAGTGTACTAAAATTCAAATGTTGCTATCAAAAGTTTTTAGTATTTATAACCGAATTGTGTGATAGTACATGCAACCGACGATATTCCATTGGCGCCAAATTCGGTTGTGATCACAAATCTGTTTTCGCTGTGTAGTTTTTAATTAAGTTGAATAAAAAATAGATAAAAGTTTGGGATCCTTTCCAGTACTTTGTCAAAAATTTCAAAAGGCAATGCAGTTTTTCTAAAAATGTCGAATACAAGCAGTTAAGCACTTAACGCAAAACGCAAAAGTTTTCAAACCTACCATTCTAATGATGCAATGTTCGAATGGATAACCGCCGAGTTAAAGAGCTTAATCCAAACTAAAGCATTTTTTATATTATTTTAATAAAAGTGAAAACAATATAAATTCTGTATAATGAAGTTTCTATATAATGAAGAGATTTTATGATCCCATGGGAATTCATTATAGGAATGTTCGACTGTATTAACTTTTTATGTTTTTGATTTTTAGTTTGGGGATTTTTGGGATCTATTTTTTGGGAGCAAGAAAAAGTACCTGGCAGCCCTGGTCGAAGTGAAGTTTTTATCAACGTGATGAGACAACATATTAAAATTGACGTCTACATTGACAACAACTTATACAATATGGGTGTTTGTTTTTGAAAAGTGAGTAGTGTTTAATGAAATTTCTTTCTTATGGTCAATTTCACAAATTTATTTAAATATGAATACAATGTTTAAAATTATATTGTCATGTCAAATAAAAATAAAATTATATGAAAAGCAATATTGAAAAATGAATTGATACACAGAGAAAACAGATTCGTGATCACAACCGAATTTGGCGCCAATCGAATTTCGTCGGTTGCATGTACTATCACACAATTCGGTTACAATTACTGAAAAATTCGTTGCTTAGCATAATAAGTTTGATAGCAACATTTGAATTTTAGTACACTATTAGTTATGACAACAGATGTTGTTAGTTGTAAGTATGATTATTAGAAATCAAAATTATGCTTACACCCGAATATATGATAGATGCAACTGAATTAACAAATAATTGGTGTTCATAACAAAAGAGTTGATTGTCTTTATCAATATAGTTTTTTAACCGGTTACATAAACCCTTTTCCCGATTTATTAGATAGAAAACTAAAATAATTCCAATAAACTCCATTTTTTGTTAGTATATTTAATTATTAATATTTTTATGTATAGTTTACAAATTATTTAATTTTATACAAAAACATAAATGCAGCTTTCCACATCATCCCTTAATGTACCAACAAAAACAATCTTTGGCTTCAGTTCAGTGCAATTTCCTTCATCAATGTCGTCTTGTTCTAGTGTCTGAAGTAAAACAGAATAATTTACATGAAAAATAACAGTTTAATAACAACAACGATAACTTAGTTCTACAGGAATAATATTACTCACATATAGAAACGTCGAAAAAATAAATTATGAAGTAATCTTTTATTTGCATAGAATACATGACCTTAATAGGCCCGATTTAGAATTGTCTAAACAAATCAATAATAATCTTAATTTTTTATTTATTAGTTTTTTATGCATTTACTGACACGCTTGCGTTTTTATCTTGGAATGAACCTTTTGCGGCTCTCCTTATGAGTCATATAACAATTACTGAGCTACCTAAATAAGAGCCTTTTAAAACATGAAAATTCACTTGTTAATAAAATTTCATTTAAACAAGCCGACGTAAAGATCTGCCAAATAAGATTTTCCAACAGGATTTCGTATAAATTGTATTAAAAAAAAGCTTGCTGCTCTTGTTTAGGTGGCTCAGTTATATGTGTTAGCATTCCACAAGTTGTAAGGGAATTCCTACAAGAGTCTCATAAGATTTTTGATGTGCTTTCTGAAAGCCTCATTAGAAAATCTTTACAGAAATCTCAAACGAATTCGCCTACGATCAATACACTGTGCAACAAAAAAACAGCCTCAATACTTGCAACGCGAAATGAAACTAGAATATTGATAGAGCAAATCTGCCAAAGGGTTATAAGGCAATTTATGTAAAACGGGTTTTTTAACAAATTCAAAAATTTCAAGGCCAGGAATTTCGAACATCCGTTTTACATACATTGCACGAACTTTGGTATTAAATTGGTTTTGATGCAGAAAATATTCGTGGAACTTTTTAACCCTCTAAAGTGCCGTTTTAGTATACTTTTGATGGGAAATTAAAAAAAAAGGACAAAAATGAGTGTTTGAGGCTTAATATATCCTAAGAAAAGAATCGCCATACGATTTTATTGCAGATATCTGAAATTATTTTTTAGCTCAGAAGTACATTTAGTATATTTTTTTTTTGACCTTTACCAAACGCCTTTTCAAAAACATTAGGAGCCCATGTTTCGGGAACCCGAGCTAACTTTTCAAACCCCTTTGGCAGATATT
This sequence comes from Pollenia angustigena, assembly GCA_930367215.1. NCBI lineage: Eukaryota > Metazoa > Arthropoda > Insecta > Diptera > Polleniidae > Pollenia > Pollenia angustigena. The sequence continues at coordinate 204,167,143 of OV884060.1, forward strand.
CTCTACCAATATTCTAGTTTCATTTCGCGTTGCAATGTTGAGGCTGGCGGCAATGTCCCGAAATTTTTGCACTGTGATATAAGCGTCTTTCGCTGTGTTGTAGAAGTATCTCGCAGAGAAATCAGCTTGTGTATCAGTTTCTCCCGTGCGAGGAATCTTTTACGATTAAAAATTGCGCTCGTCGACGATTAATGCCCTTCATGAGATTCCCAGTAGATTCTTTCGATTGAAAATGCTAGCTGGGTACATATATGTATGTATGTATTTATAAGAAATACCCCAGCGGGAAAAAGAGGGAGTACGGAGGCCTTCCAGAAGACCTCTGTACCCCTTCTTTTGGATAATGAAGGCCTTCTCGCTCCATTCCATACTCATATCTTTTTTACACGCGTTGTCATTGCGGAGAAGGCCTTCTGCTTTCCTTTCTTCCCCAGAGCTTCTTAAAGACCTTCAAATAAATGGCTCTTAGAAGGCTTTCCAGAGAATGACTTTCAAAAGGCCTTAGCAAAAAGGTTATCTTGAAGGGTTTTTAAGAAAGGTGTGTTAAAAGGCCTTTCAATTAATGGCTCTTAAAAGGCCTTTCAGACCATCCTTCTACAAATGCATTAAAGGTCATATTGAAGGGCTATCAGTCTAAAACATTAAGGAAAAGGTATTTCCTTACAAATGAAATTAGAAGACTGAATAGGCTTCATGTACATATCAGATCTCCAATATAGAAAATGAAACAACACTTAACTTTATTTTACAAACGTATGTTTATATATTTTATTAAACTTATTGTGGTTTAATAACACATGTGATAGCTATTTTTTTTATTGAAATAATCAAATTTGCTAAATATTGTAAAATAGATTGTAAATAAAAATATACCTATAACAAAAAAAAAAAACTTTTAAGCACAAGTACCTATCTTCCTTAATGGACAAAACTCAACTAAAATGATTTACATTATTGTTTTTATTTTGTATTTTAATATGCACCTACCAAGGCCCATTGAAAAGGTCTGCGCAAGAAGCCTGATGATCATTGCTTATGTTCTTTTTAGTTGTCAAAAGTTGTTTACATTTTGCTTACTTGGTGGCCACACGATCAAGTTTTGCCTTTAAATTGCTTTCAATTTGCAATACACTCTCAGTTTTTTACTAACACACTCACACTTTTTAAATTGACCACGAGATGGCTTTCAATTTCACATTTCCATTTGTTTGGCAATTTACTTTCAATTTAACAGCTGAGTACAAGTTTGTCTCTGTTGTTGTTGACATCTTGGAAGTAAATTGCTAACAAATTGAGTGCAGCCTACGTCACAGCTTTCAATTTATGTAAATTTTAACAAGCAGTATATGTAAAAGACTATCAAGAACAACTTGAACGTGTGGCCGCAAGGTTACATGTGCATGTATACGTTTGTTTACGTTTATGGTATGCCACACATACACGTTTTTTCCTTTTGCTTTGTATATGTGGTAGTAAATTTTTGACAACTAAAAATAAGCTTTTTTTGTTTTTGTACAAGTAAACAGACCTGATAGATGGGCCTTGGCACCTACTTTGTTACTTTGTTTTTTTAACGGGATCTGAATTCTTTTGCTTTTGCTTGTGCAAAAAAACAAAACAAAAAAATGTTACTCCTTCTTTTCTCGCTTCTTTTATACCAAAGAGCCGAGGCCTTCTATGAGGCATTCTTTAGCAGTTACGTAAGAATAGTAATTAAATCAAAAAATTTTTTAAGCAGGCCTTTCAAAAGGCCTGAAGTAAGAAGGTCTTCTGAGTTTTCCCGCTGGGACAATACATACACACATATTTTTAAGTTTTTGCACATTTTTAATTTTTGAACACAAACTTATTTATTTTAATATAAAATTAAAATTATTTTATTATATTTAATGTTTTGACAGAAAATTTAGTAAACAATTGGGACATATAGCTTTTTTTTGGTTGTGAATACCAAATAATTATATTTTCATTTGTTGTACTCGAATTAAAACTATACTAGCAATCGATAATTAGCTGCAATAAATGAATTAACATTTATATTACAAAATTTATTGAAAGCAAATTATTAATTGCGAAGACCAATATTCAGTATTGTCGTGTATTTAATTCGGTTGTGATTCTAACCAAATGTACTAATTTTTAGAACTTAATTAAATTAGTTATCATAACTAATAAAAGAATTGAAGGAATCATATTTCAGTTAGAATAACGTTTTAATAATCAAGAGAATTGAAAATTAGTTAGAACTATACATTTTTAATAGTTGCAATAATAAATTATATATCTTGATCAATATTTTATTACTGCAACCGTTTTCCAACCAATTTGTTTTCTGTGTGTATATAAATAAAATTGGTGAAATTGGCCATTAGTGTTTAAAGACATGTCTTTCTTCGTTTCCTCGCAAGATAAAACTTTGCTGGAATGTGCACGAAATTAGATTAATTAGGAACTTGTCTCAAGGGAATGTGATGGACTTAGAGAAATGCTCTTAAATCGATTGGCAAAAAACCAAAAGATTAACTTTGTAAGCGTTAAGTAATATTAAATATTATTATTATTAAATTTTAACTTTTAACTTTTTTCTGAAACGCCATGGCGCGCCATTTTGAATCCATAACTTTTAATTAAAAATTAAAATGTTTCTTTAATTGAAAAGGAATTTAACAAAAATACTCGAAAAAAAAATTTTATTTTTTCTTTATTTTTCATCATTTTTCTTTTAAATTATAGTTTATATTTACCTTTTTCTATAAATTGACGAAGAAGAGGACAGTGTGCCATGATAATTTTTATGATCGTTGCACTTACAGCATTTCGAACAACCGTTGCCCATTTTTGAATTTTGTTTTCTTTTTCGATATTTTTAATTTAATTTTCTTTTTCAATAAATTTTTTTAGAGAATTTCACTTAAAATTAATATTTTTAATGCAAGAAAATATGTTTTAAGGTAAATTTCTTTGTTCATGACGTGTTTGGAATGAAGATGAAAAATGTCGTTGATACACTGTACAAATAGAGTATTTTGGCAAGCATGAATAAGCTTTAAGCATTTATTTTAAAATACATGTTTTTTATATTTAATTAACATCATTTCTCAACATTTAAAAAAAAAAAGAAATATTTGCAGACGTGTTTAGGGAAATTTTAGCCATTAAAAATACAAATGATTAAGACAAAATAGGGCAAACCTTAAATTTCTTTATTAAAAAGTGTTTGCACTTTTGTTTTTTCTTTTTTTTTTAATATTTTATCTGCCAAATATTTGTAAACTTTTTAAATATTTTTTTTGTAATTTACATTTTACATTAGGGGCATTCGTGTATATACAAGTTTTCAGTAGGTACGACCAAGGCGAATTCATACAGGTGACCGCATCAAACTTTATATATATAGAGAGAGAGAGAGTTATGCTGGCTGGCATTTTTTTATGGAGCTTGACACTAAAGGCTAATTAATCAGTGCAAGTTAAACTCTTTTTTCGGTTTAAAATGTGTATAAACCAGCAAATCTATAATTCAATTAACATTTGAACCATCTCTAAACGCAAATAATTGGGCGTTTAAACTACCAATATAAACCATACGAATTTGACAACATTTATCGTAGTGCTGCCACATTATTATTTTTGCACTACATATAATATATGGGGCACTGATTTACCCTTATAAGTTTAAACTACATATAAATATAGGTTGAGTTCAACTAAACCAACGTTTAAACATTCATTGATTTATTAGCCATTAGAGTTCCTATACCTATAGGTATAGATACAAAAAAAAGAACAGATAGCAAAATTCTTTCTCATTATGCGGTCGACTGTATGAATTCGCGTCGGTCTTACGACGCATTTTGTAATTGACATTTCTCGAATGAGAGTGAAGAAAATCTTACCTTCACAGAAAAAACAAAATGCGTCGTTCTTAATGTGAACCCCTTTATACATATGCACAAATAAACATGTAATGACTATTTTAGATTTTATGATCATAAATATTTATTCAGTCAAAATATTAGTTCGTATTCATCTGTAATCTTAAAATTGCCCCATTTTTATTTACAGTTCTTAAATAATTAAATGCACAAACAAAAAAAAAATCTCATTAGACATATCAAAAATATTTGTATGTATGCATAGGAAACAGAATGGCAGCGTCACAACTGCAATATTTGTCGCATGTAAAGGTCGGTATTCACTATCCTTCAAAATGGTACGAAAATCTGACAGAATTCTGTCCATCATACAAAACTGCAAAATCTATTGTCACTATCGCACAAAAAAGATGCAAAAAAATATGACACAGTTACTTTACAAAACAAATTTCATTAATATTTGCAAGTCGGACAGACTTGTCAAAAAATTGCAATTTTAGGTCACACTATGTATCATACTAGTGCTGGCAAAGTATTGAGTAGTGGGCATTAGTGCTGAGATACTATCGATATTTATCGATCAGGCTATTGCTATGTTCATACGACGTTATAAACCACTCGTTTCGCTCGTTGAAACTAGTTTGCCAAACATGATGTTCATACGATTCATTCCTGTTTCATTTTGACATTTTTTTTGTGTTGTTAGTGTGATTTTTTTAAATAGATAAAAAAAAGTAAATAAAACTTAAACATATATTATTTAACACTTTTATAGATATTATTATGTTATAATTATCACTTTATTTTATTAGACATCAATTTTTATTTTGTTTTTTTCTTTGTTTTGCTTTTTTTTGAGAGCTAGTTCAGATAAACTAACGATAAATGTTATCAAAATTGAAGATGATAGTACATTTTTCCTGTTTCGCAGCCTGTTTCAAAATGAAACGACCTGTTTCGCTCACAAAATTTTGTATGGGGAAACAAGTCGTTTCAATCATGTTTGGGGCGCGAAACAGGAATAAGAGAGCGAAACACGAATATTGCTGTCCGTGTGAACATGGTATAAAGTTCGTTGTTTTTATCACTTTATTGAACGTATGAGACGTATCTATGTAAGTACGTTATTTTAGATGACAGTTTTAAAAAATTGTGATGCTGATAAGCACTTTTCTGAAGAAAACAAAGTAACAGGGACTATAAGATATTTTATTGCAACTTTAGATAATGTTCTAAATTCGATTTGATTCTCAAACCAAAAGGAAATCAATCTAGCGGACTTTTATTCTAATGGTCGTTCATTGTTTTATCTTATGCTCGCAATTGCAGTTGCACTTTTATTTGATTTTTTTTAGAACATCATAAAACTCTCATCTGACATTTCAGTCCCTATGTAAACATATAAAAATTTCGGCATAAAGGCCTTAAGTTATTAGTAAAAAAAGCACAGCTAAAGCCCTTATGACACTACATTTTTAATGCATTGTTCAAGTTTTGGTGAACGGTGCAAATATAAAGTAATAGAAAACTTTACCAAGAGCGAAGGGTTCAGCTGTATTAAGATAAATGGCAGACTGTCAAAAATTTTACTAAAGTTATCGATAAAAAATTTAGTTATGTCAAAAAAAATGTAACAACTTAAAATTGACATTTCAAGCTTGAAATATTAAAAGTGTTGCTGAATCAGCGGTTTATGGGCAAATTCAGCGATTAACCGCTTTTTGTTTGTAGGTTTCTCATAAACAAAAGGTTGGCAACATTTAATAAAATTAACAGAACAGGGATGGCTAAGTCGTTTTAATTGTACGTTTTTGTTAATATTTTTTTAACTAAGATTTATAATACCTTTTTGTGGTGTTTTTTTAAGAACATAAATAATATTAATTTCAACTTAAAAAAATCTTTTAGTACAATTAGGGTAAAAAAGTACAATTTTTAAAGGTTGTTTGTACAATTTTAAAAATTCTCAACGCCATCCCTGAAACAAAACCATAACAAGAGAAAAAAAAGCTTAAAAACTGTTTACATTTTTTATAGTTAGCTCTTTCTAGCATTTAATGTTTCTTTCTATCAATTCTATATCAATTAATGAATAAAAAATGTAGTGTCATAAGGGCTTAAGCAATCCATACATCCTGCCATTCTTGTTTGTTGTATTCATTGCTGTAATTCTGCGCGAATTAATAATAGCAAGTAAAAACTTGCGGCAAAAAACTGTGTGTGTATAGCTGCTGTAACTTGTCTTCATATTTTTATTTTATATAATAATAATATCGTTATTGATAGTTTTCCTATCGATATTTTCGATAGTTTCCTAGCACTAATCCCAAGACTGGCTCGTTACTATTATAAGTGACTATAACTGGAAGTCTATAAACTTTTCTCCCGTCGTCTTGCATTATGCATTTTTATAAAAGAACTGTATAAAATGGATATTTTGTATGGGAGCGCCCTTAAAAAATGGTAATAGTGGGGAAGTATATTAGAAACAAACGTTGGAGATGAAAAATATAGTGGGGGCACCTATAAGGTGCTTATCAGCAGCACAATTTTTAAAACTGTCATCTAAAATAACGTGCGTGCATACAAGTTTACGACGTTCAATATAGTGATAAAAACAAGTACAAACATTCAGTCGATAGTAATATCAATAGTATCGATAGTGAAAACTGATCTGTCGATAAATATCGATAGTAGAAAATATCGATAGTATCCCAGCACTACTTGGGAGTACTAAAATACCATTAGGTAAAGGAAAACGCAAACGTTTTCCGGAGGTTAAACCAACAAAAAATGTAAAACTTTTTTTAATGAAAATATCTTCAATAATAAATTTATTAGTGGTCTGCTCATCGATTCCGAACGAAGACTTCGTTCGATTAACTTACATGTAAAACAAAAACACTATAAATGTTCTATGTATGCTACCATTCGCGCGGGTTTTTGTTCTAAGGGGGGTGCTTTAATACCATGGTAGATAAGGCCATGATGGCTTTATCTCTCACTCAATAGGGAGATAAAGCCTTTTTTGTTTTTTCATTTGAATGGGACATAAAGCCATCATGGCCTTAGCTCACATTAGCAATATTAGAAAATGGCTTTATCTTTTATTTCAGTTCCGGAGACACTAAAGTTAAGTATTGAAATCTGGCTTCGCATACTAAAGATTGTCTGCATGACGGCCTGTGGCCGTGCTTAGAGGTTTTTTTTTCCTCCAGTAGAACGCGGCAGGTGGCTTCGCTGAATAAAGTTTTCTTGCGTGCGTCACAAGAATAAAAAAGTGTTTTTCAATGATAACTAAGGATTTTTCCTTTTACAGAATGTTTACACCATGCATAGCAATTTTCTGAAAAAATATGGCTTTATCTCTCATTTGCGAAAAAAAATATGGATATGAGTAGGTGAGTTGCAAAACTCGTTCGTTACAAAATTAAAAATATAAGATGACAATTTATTCTAACTGTTCTTTTGGAGCTTTATGAGAAGAAATATACTAATTGTATCAACGCATGACCTCTTCCATGTTATTCCAAGAACATAGATTGATAGATACAATTAGTATTTTTCTTCTCACAAAGCGCCAAATGAACTGTTGGAATAAATTGTCATCTTGTATTTTTAATTTTGTAACGAACGAGTTTTGCAACTCACCTACTCATATACATATGTCTTATTTCGCAAAATTTTACATATGACCTTACCTCTCAATGATCGGGCAAAAAGGCCATTATGGCTTTATCTCCCATTCAATTGAGCAATAATGTCATCATGGCCTTATCTACCATGGTTTTAAAGCACCCCCCTTTGTTCTATTCTAAAAATATATTCAAAAATATGAAAAGTTGTCGTTTTCTTTTCTAAATATCGATACCTTCCCATAATAATGTATTAAGCGACATTTCTAAAATTGTGTAGGAAACGAAAAAAACGTCTCATTTAGTTATTTATTTTTCGGACTTTATTGAAAGGAACATATTTGGAAAGCGATTTTCTGAATACAAAACATATTTAAAAATTTGGCTTAGCATAATTTCTTTGGCGGATAATACAAATTACAGGGTGCAACATTATTCCAGTGAGAAAACTTTACGGTTGATACAATTTAATTTTCACTCTAGTTTCCTTTGCATCCATGATAGGGCAGCGAAACCCAGGCCAAAATGTGGCGCTTAACTTCTAGTATAGTTCCACATCAAAAAGTCATTTTCGCAAAAAGTGTCGCATAATACATTCTTATGGGAAGGTATCGATATGTTGCAACAATAAATGGCAAATTTGTTCCATTTCTTAAGCTGGAGGTCCACAACACGCGTTACTCGCTGTCAAAAGTAGAATCTGTGTAGTTATACGTAGTAAGTTACATGCACAAAAGCGTAGATGCCTTGAGGCGAAAAGTAGGTTTAATTTCTACTTTTGTAAGCGTCACAAGCAGCGTTCGAACAGAACAAATCAGCTGACAAATTAAATTTTATTTTTACTTGTGCTGCTGCTGCATTAAAAGCGTTGCATGTAACTTGAAACGTAGAACGCAAGTAAGGTTATATATGCATGCGCTGCGTGGAGGCGAAATTGCGTGTTATGGACCTCTAGTTTACCCCCAGTCATAATTGAGTGTGAGATAATACCCTTTTTTGCATCTGCGTTAAGTACTTTTTAATACAAGCAATTATATCTCTTATTAAATTTGTTCTTGTATTTGCGTACAGCTTGTGATATATTGTGATTTTTGGTTATATTGTGATTGATATAAAAACTTGTTGTTTTTCGCGTGTTTTACTTTTATTTTATATTTATTTTTTTTTTTTTTTGTTTTTGGCGCAAAATTTTTAACAACAGCTGACACAAGGCGAATTCATCCCAGGTAATCTCGGTACTACAACAAGTACAACTCGTACAAAAACCACAAGCAATTTGTTTTTGTAAAATCATTGTATAATGTCAAAAACAGGAATAAAACAAAACAGAAACAAAGATATTAAAAGAGAATAAACAAAATTTTGACATTCAACAGTGATTTTAGCTAATATCAGCAGGGCTTTTAAGACCACCTGTAATAAATTCGCCTTGAGCTGACATTAATTTTTGAAAATCAGTGTTGTTACGCTTACGGAATTCAAAGAAAATTTAATGTTGAAAATTGCTACAACAGTGGTGAATATCGCTTTTATTACAAACTTTGCATTCAATATAAAACACGCTAAGTACACATTAGTGTTGAGTGTGAAGCGTAGCTATAATTTTGTTTCATTGTAATTAAGAAAAATGTATCACTTTGTAAGGGTACGTGTAACCTGATAAATATATTGCACAATTAAAATACATTATTATTTTTTAGAAAAGAAAACACCATAAGTTAAGCGAACGAAGTTTTCTTATAGATATAGATGAACAGGAAGTAAGTTTCTATAATTGCTTAGAACCAAAATTCCTAAGAAATTCAAAGTCATAACAATGAATTTTGTTGGTGCCTTACTTTTGTCAATTGTTTCGTTTGTATTCCAAAAAACTTTTAATTTCAATAATTAATTTGATTTTCATGTCATTATTTATTTGAAAAATACCGGTTAACCGGCTATTTTTTAAAAGCTTGTTAGGTGAAGCGGTTTATTTTAAATAGCAACTATTCAGAATAAGCGAAACACGGTTTTAATAATCGATCTCCCTAATCGTTATAGAAAGAAACCTATTGATAGTCTGCCAAAAATAAAACTGTCTATAGAACACTTTCGATTGATTTGCAGCTCTAGTGTACAGGTATTTGAGGGTTGTCAGACAAATTTCATTTTAAATGCTGCCATACATAAAAATAAACGCAATCTTGATTGTTATTGTTGCTTTTGATATGGGATGTCCCAACACATCAAAGAAAATTAATAAATTATTTTGTTAACGCTTTGTTCTTGTGTACACAAAACAATAGCTCGTCAAGACGAGGTGTAAACTGTCAGCTGTCAGCTGTTAAATTATTTTTTTTTTCTTTAGCTGGCAACAATCTGGCAAACAAATTACGGTAATTCCATAGCTTGCGTTAACTTTGAGATATCCGTTATAAAGTGCAAAATTAACGTTCACTATGGAATAAACACAATAACTAATTTTTAGCACGTCTTTTATTTTCTAACGCCCACTATAGTCTTGAGAAATGATGTAAATTTTGTTGTTTTTGCCAAAAATCTTTTGCACTATATCCATGAAATAATGTAATTGTTTATAATAAAACTATTTTATGTTTTTTTTTTTTTTTTGGAAATTAATTATAAACAAATAAAAGGAATTGAGTTAAATTGAAACAAAATTAATTGAATCTTTGCATTTTTTTTAATGTGGGTACATGGAAATTTGTTTATTTGTTTTATTTTATTTTTTCATTTAATAGAATTTCACCACTTGTTTTATTGAATACATAAATTTGACTTAATGAAAGCAGACATCCGTTATAGAGTTATATTTAAAAACTTTTAAATCTAATAAACATAAATAAAACTGCCAAACAAATATTTGTTTTGTTGAAATTTTTTTTTGTATAGAAATTTTTTTTTTACTAATTTATTTTTGCATTTCAGCTATTTTTAAAAAGCTTTTAATCTTGTAGAACAAAAAAAAAACAAGATAATTTCCACGCCTCTACAAGATTTTCTTTATATTTTGGTTGTTTTCTTTTCTTTTAAGACTCTAAACCACTAATAATTTGTTGTTTTCTTCTTTTCACATTTTATTTTATTTAAATTTTAAATGAATTTCCTTTTTTTTTTTTTTTTTTTTTTTTTTTTTGTTTATACAAATTATACAAAATTTAGAAAAAGTAGCAATGTCGCTTTTGTTTAAAAACGTTTTTTTCACATTTAAATAAAAATCTTTATTATGTAATAAAATTTAAAAAAAAAAATATAAATCAATAAATATAATGTTAAATTTATTTAACATTTAGTAACATTTTAAGTTAATTTTTAATGAAAACGTTTGTATTTTATTAAAAAAACCACTTGTTTATTTAAATGTAAAAACAGCAGACAGATCGACATTGAGAAATAAGAGATTTTCCGCTTTGCCCTCTTGACCCATATCAAACAAAAATACAAGCCATATCATTAATTAATTAAAAAAAAAAAATCACTTTATAAATAATACACACACTTGTATTCAGATTGAAAAACAATTAAATTCAAAACTTATTTTCAATATACTTTTAATTTCAAATAGATTTCATTCTTTTTGCATATTCACAATCACTTTTAATTTTTATTTAATTTAATATTCTTTTTAATAAATTTTATTTATTTTCGTTTTCGAATTAAGTTTGTATGTATTCGTTAATAAGTAATTTTGAAATTTTTATTTCAACATTTAAGATTTTGCTTTAAATTTTCAAATTATTTCAATTAGCAGCACGGACAACGGTTAGTTCTTGAGTAGGCGATCGTCAAAGTAAACCTGTCGTAAATTATTGCTCGATCATATGAGTGAGCACCCACTAAAATTAAAGAACTTTTTATTAAACATTTTCTAGTTGATTTTGTTTTCTTTGATTTTTCTCTTGGCGCAGCTAAATTTTATTCAACATTTGTGCGCATTTTATGAGTAAAAGCGCCAAATATTCGTTACATTTATGTGTATAATTTTCAATTTCAAATTTTTATTTTTTCAACAAAATGCCCATTGTGTGTCTTATGTTTTCTTCTTGTAGAAATACACTTTCAAGAGGGCTAAGTGTAATTTTTTTAATACGTTTGTTGTTACCAGATTCAAAAAGAGACAAGCAAAGCAAAAGATTATTTGGGTAGTAAAATTTTGGAAAAATAAGCAACGGACTACATGTTATAAAATCTTTTGTACGATTTCCTGCAAATGCTAATAATGTCAGCCATAGAAAAAACTAAACTTAGCTGTCAACAAAAACCCAATTTATGATTGTATCGGGTGATTTTTTAGCTGACACACGTTTCGTGTTTTGTTTCACTGTCAAACATCTTCAGTTTGGTCTATAATTTAATCATGAATCGTATTACAAACGAACAACGCTTGCAAATTATTGAATTTTATTATCAAAATTAAGAAAGTTACATTTTATGGTCAGTTTAATCGATACACTGAAGCGGCTATTCGGTACGTTAATAAGCAGAATTGTCGATTTTGGAGTGAAGATCAGCCAGAAGCATTGCAAGAGCTACCAATGCATCCAGAAAAAGTCACAGTTTGGTGCAGTTTATGGGCTGGTTTCATCAGTGAACCGTACTTCTTCAAAGATGATGCGAATCGTAACGTAACTGTGAATGGTGAGCGCCACCTCCAACTTATATCCAACTTTTTTTTGCCCAAAATGCAAGAGCTTGACTTGCATGAAATGTGGTTTCAACAAGACGATGCCACATGTCACACAGCACACTTAACAATGGACTTATTGAGAGGCGAGTTCCGTGAACATTTTATTTCACGTTCGGGACCGGTCAATTGGCCGCCTAGATTGTGCGATTTGACGCCTTTGAGACTATTTTTTGTGGGGCTATGTTAAAGCTCATGTCTATACACAATTGACGCATTGGAAGACAACATTGAAGCATTTATTTATGAGATACCGGCCGAAATGTTGGAAAGAGTATGCCAAAATTGGAATAAGCGGATGGACCATTTGAGGCGCAGTCACGGTCAACATTTGCCTGAAATAATCTTCAAACATTAAATTATATGGACCGTACCATCGATTCAAGTAAAGATTAATGCATTTTTCTGAATTTGATGTGTTTTTTTTCCTATAGCTCTTAAAAAATCACCCATTATTACAAAAAAAAAATATTTTCGTTTTCTTTTTAAACTTTACACGTATGCAGGGCTGCCAGATTTAACGATTTATCGTAATTTTGATGATTTTTTGTTCCGAAATTAGCAAAGTGCCGATTTGCTCATTTTTTTCTAAAAAGTGACGATTTTTTTCTGTCTACAAAGTCTAAATAAAACAATAAATTTTCTAACACGTTCGTCTTTTTATCTTGGAATGTTTAACAGCCGTTCCTTAACAAGAGCGGAACGCGGAACGGTTTCTTTCGCTAAGCTTTTACGCTGATATGCTATACCTAAGCAAGAGCGTCAACGTTGTGTCACGAGCAGTACTCATAGCTTTCTTGTTTAATAAACTCCACAAATTATAAATAAAAATAGAGATAAAAACACAAGATTTACCAAAACAAAAATAGCTAAATTGCCATTAGCAAAATCGGTTTTTCCAATTGCAAAGCATTGAGACCGCTCTATTCATAAACTAGAAAACGCGTGCCGCTTTTGTTTAGGTACGGTTTTAATGTGCAAGCCTTACTGCCCGTCTGCAACTGACATGATTTGCTGTTATAACTTGATGTTATAAAAGCGTTGTTAAAACATTTGCATTAACAACCGTGTTAAAATAACATGAGAAAATGTCTAACATGATGAGGGTATACTTAACACTTACATCATATTAGTGTTAAAGTTAAGCATTTGATGTCAGTTGTAGACTGCATGTTAAGAAATCTTTAAATGATTATTTTTCAGAGTACAAAAACAACAATGTTACATTTTGTTTATCTTTCGCCACACCATCATCGGATTAACTTTTAACGACTCTCTGTATAAATCATATTTGAGTATCATACGATTCTTGACATTAAAGACTCCTTAGATAATCTTAACCCACGTCTTAAACGATTCCCACAACGCTTGAAGAAGCGTATTTCGCTCTGCTATGTAAGAATCTCAGTCGTGTTACAGTTTTTCCCCTGTGAGGAATCTTCTACGATTAAAAAATGCGGTAAAGTTATTAGACTTTGCGGCGCGAATCTTTTTAGTTGCTTATACATCTCCTGATATATGATAAGCTAACCACCACCCTTCATGGAATTTTCCCTTTGCGAAATAAATTGTTATCAGACTTTACGACGCGAATCTTTTTAGTTGCTTATACATCTCCTGTGGGGTAATTCTGTAAGTTTTCAACGAAAAAAATTTGTCGTTAAGTAGTAAATTTTAAGTATTTTTAAATAAAAATTTTCTACTTAACGACAAATTTGTGTGGTTATAAAGTTACAGAATTACCCCATTGATATCCTAAAAAAATCGTTAAGATCATGTTGGTGCGTGAATGCTCTTTCCATATTTGAATCCATATTCAAAATCTCATTTTGTTAGTCACGTGCAACCCACCAAAAACTTGGAAATGACTTGCAATTACTGAACAATTTACTTTTAAAATGACTACTTCATACTATCTGCATTCAATATAAGTAGTTTAGTAACGGCTGACATATAATCTGATACATTAATGAGTTGATTAACGATATTTATCATTAATTCATAATAAAATGCATCCAAGGTTTTATTTATTCAAATTAAATAAAAATTTGTTTTAAATATTTGTTCTTACTATTTGTTTTTTTTTTTATTTGTTATAAATAAAGCACAATTTGTAATAGATTTGAGTATAAAAAATGTAAATATTTAATTGAGTTTGATATGTATTTTAAAATTAAAAATTTAAGCTACCCGATCAACCAACCGATATTATAACGATATCGTCTTGGTGAAATAAATTATAATATATGATATCGATCTTTTGTATCAAAACAATAGAATTTTAATTACCCTTTCCTTATAATATCGTTTTTCCATGAAAATATCATATCCGTTTGCAATCATATCGTTCTCTGGCTTATTGGGTATGAGTATGTCCTTAATGCGGGATAGTCAAATTTTGCATTAGAAAGTAAATTTTATTAAAAAAACAATTTGTTTGACAAATTCAGTTTTGTTGATAGCAATGTGAAGAACCTGTTTGTAAGCGAATGTGGTAATGACTTATTTAACTACCTATTTGTATAAGCAGTGAAGAGTAGTTATATTAGCTTTTGCTTGGAGCCTTAAGAATCTTACTAATATTTTTTTAGTAAGGGGTTCAATATTTTCCTCAAAGTTACTTTTACCATGATTTTCCTCACCATTACTTGGAGTAATGGTCGTCAGATAATTGCTTTTCTATGCGTTATTCGTCTAAATCCTTCTCATGGCGGCGTTATAAATTCGAAGACTTACTATAAAGTGTAGTTTACCTTTTTCATCTATTTTTTTTTAAACCGCACAAATTTAAATTCGTATAAAACAAGGTACTCTTATAAAAGGTGGTCCAACCAAAACGCACGATGGACACTATGAGTCACGCCTTCTTTATTACAAAGATACAACTGTATTTCTTTGCGAAAGAGTAGAGAAAATAATTTGACCACTAATGTTTTCTTACAAAAATTGAAAACTTAAAAATTTTAAGCTGATTAAAATGTTTTTACTCTTGAGTTTCAAGCATTACGATATAAAGGCCTGCATAAATGTGGGCATATTCGTTAATGCACCACTGCGCTATCAGAAAACCAACTTTTTTTAATGCCGATAAAAAAATTATTTAACTTTTTTTATTGTGTGACTATTATTTTTGTGGAGTATTTGAGAATTTTTTGTCCACATCTACTACAGTACCATATACTTATATAAACATTGGAAGTACAGCGCAGTGATGCATATGCAAACATGCCTTGTAAACCACAACTAAAAGTAAATTTTTTTGGCATTTCATTTGACATTTCTCAAGTTCAGACTAACTCAATTTGAACCATGGAAAGTTACACAATTGAGCAACGCTTTAAAGCTATTCAGGCTTATTATGAAAACGAGCGTTCAAATCAAAATGCATATCGTGTACTTCGTGATTTTGTCGGTCAATTTAATCTTCTAAATGTGCGCAGAATCGGAAAAATCGTGCCAAAATTTGAGCAAACCGGGTCTGTTGGAGAAAACACCACTGCAGTGTTCGCGATAGTGTGGCTGAAGAGCCGTCCTTCTCAACTCGTCGTCGTGCCTTATAATTGCACCTCTCACGCTCGTCGTTGATGAACATTATGCATAAAGACTTGCATTTACACGCTTACAAGGTGCAATTGACTCAATAACTAAAGCCTTTTGAATGGTCAAACGTCGTCAATGATCAATTTTCGAAGAAAATTATCTTCAGTGATGAGGCACATTTACACGGCTCATATCTTATTGACAAGATTCTTCCTTTTTCTTCTTTGAACATGAATTGGCGTTCAAACGATTTATGTCATGTTGACGACATGTTTTTTATTTTGTATAGTCGTGCGTATGCATGTGTGCTTTTTTGATATTGAAAACAATAACAAAATTAAACAACGAATGAAAAAGCAAAACGTAAAGACAGTACATGCATCTGTGTACTCGTTTCTTTTCCCCTAGTCCATCTCACCTATAAAGGAGCAATCATGTCAATAAGACATGAGCCGTATGAACACAGACTAAGCAGAATTGCCGAATTTGGGCGAATGACAATTCAAGAGTGAAAAACCAATGCACCCACAAAGAGTTACTGTTTGGTGATGTTTATGGGCTGGCGGCATCATCTGACCGCCGGTCAGACAGTTACTGTGAATGTTGTTCGCTATCGTGAGATGATAACGAACTTTTAATGACCCGAATTGGAAAATATGGATGTGGACGATATGTGGTTTCAACAGGACGGTGCCACTTGACACACAGCTAACGAAACAATGGCTCTTTTGCACAAGAAATTCAATGGCCGTGTTATCTCACGTGGTGACGATGTCAATTGGCCGCCAATATCATGTGATTTGACACCGTTGGACTTCTTTCTTAAGTGTTATTTGTAAGAAAAGGTGTACTTCGATAAGCCAGCAACAATTCAAGAGCTAAAGGATGAGATAATTCAGCACATTAGCGGCATAGAACCTCAATTATGCCTCAGCGTCATCGAAAATTTGGACCATCGGATGGAGGTGTGCCGCGGAAGTCGCGGCGGCCATTTGGCCGATATTTTGTTCCTTACAATTATAATTGAACCATGCCAATATTATCATAATAAAAAGAAATGACAATAATTTCCCAAATAATTTTTGTTTTATTCAGTTCAGTTCACTTTATAAATCAACCTAAGTATATATTTTTAAAACCCACAAAGGGTTAATGAATATCCCCAAATGCAAAAATATGTTTTCCTCTTAACTGACTCAAAATTTCTTGGCATAGTTTCAACTCATAAATTTTCAAAATTCATGTGTGTGATGCTTTTCTATTGTAAAATTTCATATTTTCCTAAGATAAATAAATACTGTAGTTTTCATTTTAATAGCCAAACCAAGAAAAATACAAACAACGACAATACAAAAGTGTACTCCGTCATCGATCTTAATATAAATTTAAGGTCTTTTTCGTGTTGCATATGATAAAAAAAAAAAACTATTTCTAATTAGGACTAAACGTATGAATTGTTAAAGATGAATTTCTTGAATAATCAAAAACGGTAATGATAACGAAGGGAAAAAACTTAAGCACTGAAGGACTAAAGTCTACATGCAAGTATACTATTTAAGTCCGAGTTTAGACGAGCGGACATTTGGAAGAAAACATCTGGAATTCTCTTTTGTTTTTTTTTTCGCAGTCACACAGACGAACATGTAGCCGGACACATTTTGTTACTATTGCTGTTTTTTTTTCTCAAAAAGCAAAGTAAATGTCAACAAAGAAAATTAGAACAAAGCGTGTCGCCGAGTACCAAACACAAAAACCATTCTCTCTTCCCAACCCGTAATTTCCTCACAAACAAAATGTTTCCCGGTCTAAAAAGGCACTTACGATTTTTTGGAATTGGTAACATTGATGCAAAATCTTTTTATTCCAATAATTGCGGTAATATTAAATAGGAGTATTTGCAAAAAAATTGTTTATAAGAAAATGTAACATTAAAATTAAAAGCATTGAACAAAATTATAAGTAGGAGTAAAGTATACATAAAACGTGACTACTTCTAGGAGAACTTGAAAAATACAAAACGAAACTATTAAAATTCTATTCTTTTAGCTGATATGTTATTGTTACGTTTTTCCTTTAATAAACGCGTTCGGTTTACTCCCTTTATAATAAACCGTTGAGTTCTTTTAATTGCAAATAAAAATAAATACACACACTTATTCAACTTTACAAACTTTATTATTTTGTTCACAATTGTTAGTTACGAACAGAACCGTTTCACAAAAAAACTAAACTAATTATACATGAGTCGCCCCTTTTTATATTTCATAATTATTTCTAGATTTTTCTTCCCTTCCCGTAATAACTATTTATTATGTTCTATAACCATTTCTAGAAATGACTGGGAAATTTATATAGGAATTATTTTAAAATAACAGTTGTGTTGAAAATTATACATGACAATTTTAAGTAACATAAAACTATAACTTACAAGATAACTTTTAACTATAACTATAAATAATTCTTAGATAATTTGACTTTCGTAACATTTTAAAATATTTTGATTGTCATAACAAGTATTTAAACTAGAAAGATCCCGATAAAAAAATTGCTCGTTTATGCGCTTCGGAGTAAGAGATACAAAGATGCAGTTAGGTAATTGAATGAACTCTTAACAAATTTAAAAAAAAAACCTTTATAGGGCCAAGCCATTACTTTATTGCGAAGCAGGTTTATAAAGGATAATACGTTAAAAGTAAGAGTGCTACATTTGGCTATGCCGAATCTTATATACACTTTACCATGTTTCGATAAGAACAAAAAGTTATTTAAATACCGTTATTTAAATCTTATTATATATAAATACGGGAACAATTTTTTTGTGGTTGATTTTTAAGTATCTTATCGTCCACCGGTTTTAATGAAACATATATCGTTTTAAAGGAATTTGTGTGTAGATATGCATAATATATTTTTTTCTAAATTTTTTGAATTAAAGTATTTGAAAAGCGTTTTAAATTATCTTACAGACAAACGTACAAAGTTGGGTGAATAGTGCAGTTTTGCCGTTCTCTTAAAATGTGTACGTTTTTGTTGTATAACGCACAGGTTTTCTCGAAAGTAAATGTCGAGTGGTCGAATTTCGGCCACCGGGCGATCCTAGTATAAATAAATCTATTTTGTGCCATCTCCACTTCTCCAATCCCGTCCACATTTTGCCAGATGTTGTGTATGGATAATCAAGATGCTTGCACCTAGTTGGGAAACTTTGACTCTTGCCGTTCAGTGGATATATGTACATACATAAAAGAAAATTAGAGGCAGTCGTGGTTTTCTGTTCATATCTTAGCCATTTAAGGACCGATCTAGCTTTTCGGGACTATAAGTGACATAAATATATAACAAGTTAGTCCCCATCATATCGGAGGTCTTCGGAAAAGCAATTTCAAAGGACGCACGGAAAGACGGACGGAATCAACTTCGCTACTTATAAGAAACCAGAATATATAGGGCTATCAGCGCAGAAAAGGTATTACCCCAGACTATGTATTATGAGATAATGAGGTGTTAACACAACTCTTGCACTTTAGTACTTGGTTGCAACGGCTCGTGCAAAACTATGTTTCTAGCGCCATCTGTTTTGGATGCAAACTGTTGGCTTACTCGACTATTGCACTGTAAAGAACAGTGCAAAGAACATATCTTACACCAGAACCGTAACCAAATTAAATTGTGGGTTGCACCACTTCTGCGCTGATATCGTATATACTTTATAGCAGTGTTCGAAAATAAACAGAGCACTATTTAGCGTTAGGCTCACACACCTAGGAACGATATTTTTTTAGTGTTAACAAACATTATATAGTTTTCTGTTGTAGACAAACATTATATTTTAATGTTCTATAATGTTTTTTTTTACATTGATAGAAATGAACAAACAAAAAATTTTAGCAACGACCGCAGCACGAACAGCTTGTGTGTGTATTGTGTATATGTTTTGTTTTGTTTTTGTATGTTTTTTTTTGTTAAAAATTTGTGGTTTTTTTACCAGCGAAAAGGGCGCTAAGTACAACAGAAACGAACGAACATTAATGAGCTGAACCGAACAAAATGAATTTGTGGGCTTAAAAAAACCGAACCGAACTCTTCTTTATAGGGTATAGGATCAATATTGTAGAAACTACAATCGTAATGGCAAACTTATATATACAACCTCTTAACTTCGGTGAAGGGTGGTGGAAGTAGTAACTCGCCATATAAAATTCATGACATCTGTAAGCGAGATGGTTAGCGAAAGTTTTACATTACTTCCTTACAAACCTGCTTCGTTTGAATTTTTTTATAGGAATTATTCATCTTTGAGTGGGAAATTTGAAAATAAATCTTCGTAAAGAGCAAACAGGTCATGGAGAAATTGCAAAACCGGTAAAAACAGTAAAGCAAGTCGCTCTTCAATGCAAACCATTATACGAAACTATTTATAAAAATGGAAATACTGAAAATCATCCTAGATCTGAACGGGCAAAAAAGCTTTCACGCCGCATTATATGCAGTATTCTTAATAACGTAAATGCGGATCCGAAAACCAGTCCCCCAAAATTCGCGTAACGCATTTAATTCCAAAAAAGAGTGTACGCCCAAAAACTATACAACGAGCTTTGCATGAGAATGGCATTCAAAGCAGAATTGAACGTAAAAACCACTTATTTCTGCCAAAATCTAAAAACTCCGTCTGAATTTACAAATTAGCAGCAATGAAAGCCTAAAAACAGTGATTTGTAAGAAACAACTCCGGTGGACCAACTAAATATTAAGTTTTAAAAAATTTAAATTTTTTAATGCAATTTCCAATTATTTTGTTCCTTTTTTACTGAATGTACACTTTTTTTCTTTGAAGTTTTTGTTATAACGTATAGCCCGGGTAATTACCCCACGCTTAAATGCCTTTTACGCTTATTTACCTTGAGTTTTAAATCCCCGTTTTTTTTTTCTTCAATTTTTCAAACAAAAATCCACGTTTAATTGCCATTCGCTTAATTAACCAATTCGGATAATTGCCTTAAAAATTAAGCTCACAAAATTAAATTACACCTAAATTTCATTTAATAGCCTCAGTGCTAATTGACAACAATAAAGCAAG
Organism: Pollenia angustigena; assembly: GCA_930367215.1. NCBI lineage: Eukaryota > Metazoa > Arthropoda > Insecta > Diptera > Polleniidae > Pollenia > Pollenia angustigena. The sequence goes on from OV884060.1 coordinate 204,187,953, forward strand.
TAATAAAACCAAGTTTACATGCTAATAATATGAAAATATGCACTAAAACTTTCTTAAAAAAAGTGCGCAAAAAGCAAAATATGAGCCATATTTGAAGCAAAATATCAATCAATAAAAAAAAAGAAGTTTTAAACAAATATAATTTAAATAATAATTCAATTGAAAAAAATTAAAATTTTTACAACTAAATTTTACAAATGTTTGTTTTTGAATTTACGTTACTTGTGATAGGTCCCGTTTTAAACAAATTTGTGTTTAAATCAGTGATGGAAAATTCAGTACTATGGTACTATTTTCAGTACTTTTCCCTTTCAAAAATACCACGGTACCCCCAAGTCCGTTTACGTACTTTTTTTGTTATGCTTCTTTTTTAGAAACAAAAAGTACTAACTCCGACTCCAACTCCTGAAATTCCAACTCCGACTCATAATCTAACCTTAATGTTAAATGTAAGTGAGACTAGTCCTTATTTAACTTTAAACTTTTTTTTTAATGCAGTACCAAGGATCGGAAAATGTTTTTTTATTTTGTTTCTAAAAAAATATTTATTGTGCAAGTTTAAAAAATTCTACATTTTACAGAAAACAAAAAATTTCTAAAATAGTTTTGAAAAAAAAGCCGTCGAAAAAAATAAATAAAATAAAGTTTTTGAAATAAAACGTTTTCTTAAAAACATTAAATAAAGTTTTTAAAATAAAACGTTTTCTTAAAAACATAAAAAAAACAAAAACAAAACAATTATATTTAAGCATTGTCATAAAAATTTCATTCTTCAAAACAAATTTCAATAAAATTTATGAAGAGCTTTCTGAGAATACATAGATACATATTTCATTTTTGAAAAATACATACATAGAAAAAAAAATTCTAAAAAAAAACGTTTTAAAAAATATTTTTCAACAAAAAAAAAAAGTTTTTTGAAAATTTGTATTTGTTTTTTTTTTACAAAAAAAGTTTTTGCTATTTTTTGAAACAAAGAAAATGTTTTTTTTCTTTTTCGTTTAAATTTTAAACACAGAAAAACAATATTCTTTTTTTCACACACAAAAATTTTTTATTTAAAAAATAAAATTTAATTTTGTGTTTTCCGTTCGTAAAATCCGGTCCTTGTGCAGTACCATTCAAATGGTTAAATATAGCAAGAAAAGGATTCAGTAAAAATTTCGAAGTATTTATACCCACACCACACTAGTGGAGAGGGTATTATGCATTTGTGCTGATGTGTGTAACGCCTTAAAATATTGGTCCTAGACCCACCTTAAAGTATACCGATCGACTCAGAATCACTTTCTGAGTCGAACTAGCGATGTCCGTCCGGCTAGCGGGCAGGCTGGCTGGCTGGCTGTCCATGTAACCTTGTGCGCAAAGCACAGGTCGCAATTTTGGAGATAATTTGATAAAATTTGGTACATAGATTTTTATTGGCACAAGGACCAAGCCTATTAAAAATGGGCCGAATGGTAGGACCACGAGGGAAGATAAGGGAAAATTTCTTCCTCTCAGAAACTATCAAACCGATTTAAATGAAATTTAAAACATAGATAGAACCATATCTATATGGACACAAAAGGTATGCATTTTCTAAAAAATAGGACGACGAGGGGAAATAGTGGCAATTTCTAACTCTCAAACCGCTATTAATGAAATTTAAAACATAGATAGATCCATATCTATATGGACACATAAGCTATACAGTTTTTCAAAAATATGACCACAAGGGGAGGTAGGGGGCAATTTCTGCCTCTCACAAACTTTCAAACCGATTTAAATGAAGTTTATAAACATAGATAAATCCATATTTATATGGACACATGAGCACAATGTGTTTTTAAATACTGTGGTGCTGGGTATCATATGGTCGGGCTTGACCGACTATACTTTCTTACTTGTTTTATCTTAAAAATTATTACAATATTTTTTTAAATTTATCATGCCGAAAAATTTTTAAGTGGAGTTGCGAATTTTTTATAGATACTACGACTCGGACTCCGGTACAAAATCCTTAACTCCGACTCTACAACTTCGACTCCACAGACCTGTTTACAACATTGTCTACACAAAATTAATTACTATCAAAAGGTTATGGCAACACTGCTTGTTGATATATTTTAATTTTAGATATCCTCATCAGGATTTTGGTGTTAAAATTAAGCTAGCTCCGTCCATAAATGGCTGAGATATGAGAAAAAAAAAATGTTTTAAAAAAGTACCAAAATGTTGAAAAAAATTACTCTTTTGCTTGGTGCTCAGTACCATCTAAATATTTCAATTTTCCATCACTGGTTATATTAAATGAATTTCTTCACTGAATATGAAATTTATTTTTTTCTGTGTACAAATAAAATCTCTTTGATGACATCATTAAAACCATATGACAATATAGAAAAAGAGGCATACAAGTTTTGATTAAACAAATATTATGCATATCATTCCTATAAAGAGCATTGGGCCTCATACAAATATATGTTGGATTCACAAGGTGTGCTATCAAGTCATATTGCCATAATGTCCTAAATAATGTTTTACAATTGTTAAAAAAAATATTGTTGTGTTTTAAACAAAATTTAATTTGTAATTTGTTATAACTATACAGTAGAAATCTAAATTATAAGCGTTGCCCACAACAGTGATATATATTTCTTCTAATTATTTTAAGGCATATGACTTTACAATTTTATGACTACCCTGTGAATACCCCAATAATATCGTATAAAACTTTAGCAAAACCTTTTGTTTTTTGTCGTCTTGCCTCTATAAATAATTTTATTTAATAATTTAATATTAGTGTATTGTAACTTACCATTCAAAATCTAGGGGTAAAATATCAGCATCATCTTCATCCGTATCGATTTTGACAAAAAATGTTGCTCTTTCGTTTGGCATGCATCGTATTAATGAACTCGAATTTTCGCTAAAGGATATATTTGGGGGCTTATGATTGCTTTTGGCCTCAGAACTTCCCTGAGGAAAATATCGGGAATCTGAAAAAAAATTAATTAACAAATTTTAATTTCCAAATTGGATTAATATTTTTTTTTATTAATATAACTTTAAACAAATTTTCATAATTCACTAAATATTGTAGAATCTTTTGTGGGACCCTTGATCAGACCATAGTTTTAGCTTACTTTAAAGTTATTTCAGATAAAATTTATCTAAATAGAAATATTTGTATGCGATTTATAAAAAATTACCCGATTTAAGTAAAATTACACCTAAAATAAAATTAATGTTTTATTTTATAAAAAAGAAAAACACAAACGATACGTTTAAGGTAGATTAATAGTCAAACTATTTAGAATCATATAAAACTTAAAACAAATTCACAAAAATAAATTTTAAAACTTAAAATAAATTATGCCTAAGGCCCAGTAGCCATGACTAGAGAGTAAATTAGTTTGTAATTTATAATTATACTCTTATAGAGCAATTCCATATGAAAGCGATCACCTTTTGGACGACCCCTCTCCGATTTTAAAATAAATAGTCTCAATCGATTGCCCAGCAAAAAATAATGTACCTACATATTTTTTTTTTTATAGTGACTGGTTTAGTGGTGGTGTACACCACTGTCATGTGACAAAATTGAAGAATTCTTCATAAGGGACCTCATTGAAAGTTGTTAAAAAAAAAAACTACTAAAGCGATCGCAACGAGTGATAGTTCGTTGGAAAGGTATTGAATCAGGCTTTAATTGAAAAATAAAATTTTCCTAATTTTTCTTAGAAATTTACCTTTAAATTTTCCCAAGAAAATTAAATTTTCCGATTTTCCACAGAAGCTCCTAAATTTTCCGGCTAATTTTTTTTTTTTGGATTCCTCATAATTTTTGCTTTAAGAATCAGCAATAAAAAAATGGGCCCCGACTCCTTGTTTGGACAGGAGAAGAGCATTTAAGAGACCACCTTGTTAAAAATACATTTTAAAAATTATTTTCCAGTTAAAAATACATTTATGAAGAAAAATCAATTTTTTTTTAAGAGCCCCAAGTTGAGTGTGTAGTGAATATGGTATGCCTGCCTTCACAAGATCGGCCATAAATCCATGGATAATAGCAGCAGTGGCATGTAATGGCACACCAAACCCGACTGAGGCAACAGGTCTTAAATGTTTTGTAAATTTTTTAAATTACCAGGTAATAAATATTTCACCTAAAATGACACGTGCAGAAACAAGTCATAAAACACGGATTTTCCATAAATATGGCGAAATATTTATTACCTGGTAATTTAAAAAATTTGCAAAACATTTTATGACCTGTGGTCGGCTTATTGGCAGTAACCAATTAAGTCCCTCTTTAAAAAACATTTTATGACCAGTAGTTCACGCAAATTTTCCTATTAAAGAAAAGCAAATATCGCTTATTTTTTTTTACCTATTTTTTACCAAAAAATAAATATAAATACTTCACACACTCTGAGTCAAATTTCAGTTGAATACTAAACGTGAAAGTGTTAAAGTGTTTTTTTTTTTTGTAAAGTAAAGAGTGAAGCTGTAAAGACAATTTAAAGTAAAATGAATAAATTTTGCTGCAATCCGTTTAACAAGAATGGACATCGTTCGAAAAAGATAAAAGTATTAAAATTAACTGGTGTTTCGAAGCGATACATGAATGAATTAAATATACAATACGGTGAAGAAGCAGAATTCATTTGCCCCAAGTGTAAAATCGATTTGTCTCAACAAGCAAATGCATTGAAACAAATGCAGCCACAATCCGAGAGTGAAATGACAAGTGAACAAAATGTTTCATCTGATAGTGAGGCAGACATTCCGATGGTCAATATGTCTTTGAGTCCTTTGAATGAGGCATTTACCACTTTAGGTGAAACGCCTATTAGAAAAAGAAAGTTGCGAAGTGAAACATACAGGAAAGAGAAAAAAGGCAAGGTTATGAGTGCAATCGCGACAATATTTGATGAAGGCTCTGATAACGATTGCAGTCAAGAAGATGACGTTGATGACGGCAAACAAATGATTGAGCAGTTGAAAAGAAAATTCAATTTAGCGACCACTTTTCCGGAGAAATATCTCATTTTATCTGTGCTGCCTCAATCATGGTCTATACGCAAGATTTCTGAACAGTTTCAAACATCTTTTTACATCGCGAGAAGAAGCAAAGAATTAGTTCGACAGAAGGGCATATTGGCGACTCCCACCAAGAAATTTGGCTCAAGAACCCTCAGCGAAGCAATGGTGAAATTGATTCAAGATTTTTACTGCAATGATAACAACAGCCGCGCCTGCCCAGGTACACGTGACTATGTTATCACACGTGAAGATGGAGAAAAAGTACACAAGCAGCGCAGATTATTATTATGTAATCTATCCGAAGCATACCATCAGTTCAATGAGAAATACCCAGCAGAAAAAGTGGGATTTTCTAAGTTTGCCATCCTACGACCAAAAGAATGCGTGCTGGCATTAGACAGGCACGGAACGCATTCAGTCTGCGTTTGCATGTTTCATCAAAACATGAAATTAATTTTCTTTCCATGCAAGAAATTGAAAGTATTTCACGGTGAAATTGAAACATATAGGAACCTCCTGTCGAAGTCGTTGTGCGCATACCCCACGGAAAATTGTCATCTGTCCAAATGCGACAATTGTCCGAAGATTGACGAGCTAGAGCAATATTTGGCGGAAAAGTTTGAACAGCTGTTAATTCAGGAGGTGCATTTCAAACAGTGGATAATTAGCAGCGGCAGATGTTCCCTTGAGACCGTGGTAAAGCAGATTCCGGAATTCATCGAGGAATTCGGATTCAAGTTGAATGAACTGAAGGCGCACAATTTCATATCCGAGATGGAATCGAAATTTCTAAAGGAAAGTAAGGAGAAATTAGCCCAAAATGAATTCATTGTGATTAGCGACTTTGCCGAGAATTACACTTTTCTCGTTCAGGATGAAATTCAGGCTTATCACTGGGCAAACGACCAGTGCACGGTGCATCCTTTTTGCATTTATTTCAAAAACGAAGATAACGAACTACAGACCGTAAGCCTTGTTGTTGTCGCGGAGAGTTTAGCTCATAATTATGTGTCCGTTTATTTATTTCAAATGAAACTGTTTGAATTCTTAAGATCAAAATTCGATGCAATCGACAAAGTAACGTTTTTCTCAGACGGCGCGGCTTCTCAGTACAAGAATAAAAAAATTTTTACAATCTTTGCATAATTGAAGAAGAACAAAACTGCAAGGTCGAGCCCATGCGATGCGTTAGGGGGAACCCTAAAACGCATGGCGACTAAGGCAAGTTTGCAAAGGCAATATACTGACCAGATCTAAAATGTACAACATTTGTTTTCGTGGATTCAAAGCAAGGAAATTGCCATTAACACAGTTTTATGCACTCAAAAAGAACACGATGCCATGGAGCGACGAATTCAAAACAGATATAATAATGTCAAAACTATAACTGGAATTGCTCTATGATAAAAATAAATAAAGAAAATAAATGTATTAGCCTTATTTGTAGAGTCGTTGTCGTGGTCGAACTCATAGTTGTTTAAAATGTTTGCTGAAATCATTTAAATTTTATGACAACGACAATATAAAACACAATTGGGGGACTCACAAGGTGTCATAAAGTCATATGTCTTAAAATAATAACATGAAAAAATACGACTGTTTTGAACAACCTCTCATAATTTAGTGTGCTATTTTGAATTTAAATCAGCTGATTTAAAACAAATATAAAAAAACAATTGGGAATTTAGCACATTATAACGAAACCTTGATAAAAAATAAATATTTACCTAAAATGTAAATATTATTTAGTTCTTATCTATGAATTAATAAATTAAAGTAGTTCTTTCCTGGCTTTTTTCAAACGCAAGCCACAAATAAATTTTATTTTGTTTGTTTACCAAACATCAGAGTCCTAAGCCTATCTTATTTGACGCCGCAAGTGTTTTGTTGCAAAAATTGCTAGCCGCAGGTAAAATTCGGATTTTAGCCGTATAAAACTGTGTCATCAACGGCGACGGCTACAAAGTCATAGTCGCTCGGCTCTGCCGCTCAGCGCAGGTCTCTTCTGATTAATTATGACAGCACAATAAGCAAGCAAAGTTTTATTTATTTGAGACACTTTTTGTTTACAAAGCAACAACAATATTTTTAAACCATTGTAAAATGTGAGAAAATTATTACAATACAACATGATAGCACACCTTGTGAATACCCCAAATGAAAGTTTGTGGTTTTTATGTCGTTTGCGACAATCATAATACAAATTTCTAAAAACGACTAGTTTTTGACTACGACAACAACTCTCATGATAAAGCGCTTTTACCCGACATATAAATGCGTTAATTGCGTTTTTATGGAAGGATTCGCTTACATTGTTCCCTCAATTTAAATGCGTTAACAACTGCTCAATTGAACATGCGAATTTGAGCGGGGACTACTGTATCTGCAATTATGCAATTTTTAAGCATTTAACACTTTTTATTGGGAAATTTTATGTTTTATGGAAAAGCATTTTTTAAGCACTACATTTAGAGAACGAAAATATCAAATTCATAATTGGAACGAGTAAGAAAGTATAGTCGGTCAAGCCCGACCATATGATACCCTACACCACAGTATATAAAAACACATCATGCTTATGTGTTCATATTAATATGGATTTATCTATGTTTATAAACTTCATTAAAATTGATTTGTGAGGGGCAGAAATTGCCCCCTACCTTCCCTCGCCGTCCTATTTTTTAAAAATGCATACCTTTTGTGTCCATATAGATATGGTACTATCTATGTCTTAAATTTCATTAAAATCGCTTTGATAGTTTCTGAGAGGAAGAAATTTCCCCCTATCCTCGTGGTCCTACGATTTGGCCCATTTTTAATAGGCTTGGTCCTTGTGCCAATAAGAACCTATGTCCCAAATTTTATCAAATTAACTTCAAAATTGCGACCTGTACTTTGCGCACAAGGTGACATGGACAGCCAGTCAGCCTGCCAGCCAGCCGGACGGACATCGTTGGTTCGACTCAGAAAGTGTTTCTAAGTCGATAAGTATACTTTAAGGTGGGTCTAGGACCAATATTTTAAGGCGTTACACACATCAGCACAAATGCATAATACTCTCTCCACTATTGTGGTGTGGGTATAATAAATTTGTTTATTTGAATTAATAAAACATGGCTGGAATTTCAATGATTTTGTTATTTATTTTATTTATTTCGGTTTAGCAAACCCGAAGTAACATAAACAAAAGGGACTAGTCCAAGGCGAATTCATACAAGGTGGTCTTATTTTGAAACGTTTTACAACACTGTCAAACATTTTAACGTTGTGTCAAAAATGCAAACCAATATTTGATTTTGTTTTTATATTAAATTGTGTTTTTTTGAAATGTTATAACTTAAAAAAGTTTTAAATTTCACAATTTTAATCGAAAATTATAGAATTTAGTTAAGATTTCCCAGAACCAACAGGACGGTATACCATTTTGACACAAGGTTAGTAATCAGCTGTTGCTTACGTAGCAAAATAAGTTCACCTGGTATAAATTCGGCTTGGAATAGTCTAAAACCAAAAGCTTTATTCGTTTCATTCATTAGGACAAACGCAAAATACCTGCCTAAAATGACTGTACGAATTATTACCGACCTTTGAAAATACACACATTCATATAAAAATTTTATAGTATTCTGTATGAATGTATGCGGTTAAAAAATATTTTTGATCTAAAAAGCTCGCGAAACCTGCCTATATTTTAATTAATAGTTGTGTGTGACGTAAATGTCCCACTATGAGACATTTTGTTAAAAAAAAATGTCTTTTAAATTTCAGGCGCACATTTTTTAACAAAAAAAAAGTGCTTAAAAATGGTTATAGCAGCCGCCTGCCTATCTCTTAATTTAAGTTGATTTGTCTGTCAGTGATAATCTGTCTTTTAATTTGACAGTTTGTATTAATTACAAGTTATAAAAACGTTAACAAAATGGCCGCCAAATGAGTGTGATGTAAACAAAATATTATTTGTGATTTAAAGTATTTTTTTTTTTAATAAAATTTGCATAAAATATGAATTATGTAGTTCTTGTCATAGACTATAGATAAATATCTGTACATACCGTCCGCTTAAATCCAAAAAGCCGTAAGCGACAAAAATATAAAATCGATTTTTTGATTGATTATAATGTAATTAAGAAAATTACATTATAAATTTTTAAAACAGTCGATTTTTAATTTTTTTTGACGATCAGAATAGCAGTTATACACAGGGGAGCCAGATGATTTTGATAGGAATTCGGCATGTTTTCGAAAAAAAATCTGCATTATTGGCACTTTAGTTTAAAAAAATCGGAAAATTAAAAATACCTTTTTATAAATACAATAAATCATATTATTCATAAAAAATAAAATTTTGATAATCATCGTCTTCTATTGTTTATTATTATAAAAAGTCTATTTTTTTATGAAATAATGGTTTCATAGCATATCTCAGCTGTTTTACTTGAGGAAATTGCGCTGGAAAGGGGAATGTAAGAAAATATAAACTCACAGTTTATTGTTGGTGCTTTGTTTAAGCTTTGATATTGTTACAAGTAAGACTTAGAGTGTTTATAACTCTTATTCGCTTTAGGGTTTTATTTGTTTAATATTTTTGGCTTTTCTAAAATCTTTGGAAAAGGTTTCCTGATGAGCTGGCCGTAGCAGCCAGTAAAATGCGCATAGAAGCTAGCTTTCCCTCAACAATAAATTTCAGTGTATTCAGCAAATATGACAAATTGGGAATTTAGCACGTAAAACGGATATCGTATTAATCAAATAACAGAAACTAAACAAAATTTACTTTCAGCGACTTTTTTGTATTTTTGCTCAGTTTTTGGCGATTTTTGAGTCAAAAATTTTTATAGTTTTTTTTTTGTTGCATAATTAAATTTAAAAAAAATGTTATGAAAACTAAACAAAGTTGACGTTTGGCGATTTTTGACATCCGGTTTGGCGATGGAACTTAAAAAAATCTGACAACCCTGAATTTTATGCACATCTTGCACTAAATCATAATAAGTCACATCTCAAAATTTATCAAAATCGAAATTTCATTTGCGAGACTGTCTTCTTTTTTCGCTTCTCATAAATATTTTTGAATTTTAAGTTGTGGCTGTTTATGATTAAGTGTGTGATATATTTATGTAAAACTAATAATTATTCAATATTAACTTCCGATAATTTGCAAAATAAAATTTGAAAGGGCAACAACAAATATCTGTATCTGGAATGTCTGACGTTTAAAAATTGTGATGTCTGGCATTTAAATAGAAAAATAGAAAAGCAAAAATTTTCAAATATACAAAATTCAAAACAAACAAAAAAGCACAGGAAATTTTGTTGGCACCCCATAATATTTATTTTATCAAGTATTAGGATAGTATATTAAAGGTACACTGAACGAAAAAAACTGTGATGACAGTATAAGTTCGTAAATTTGTATGTATGTATGTTTATGTAATGTTTCTTGTGCTTGTATTTATAAATGCATGTACACATGGCCAAAGACATTTTTATTCAAAAAACTAATAAATGTTTTTTTTCTTATTTTGGGCCATAATGTTGTTCAAAAGTGGAATGAACTTTAGATGGTTTAAAAATATAATTGCATATATGTTTATGTAAATATGTCATCTTTAGGAAATATGCACATTTCATAGTGATCAAGTTATTTTCAAATTCATGCTACGAGGGTTGCTATTTATATTTTGAGCCTTGGCAGCGAAAATATAAAAATAACTTGTGCAGAAGTTCGTGCGATGTTTCGATCGATTAACTTTTGTATTTCGACTTTTAGCGATAAAGTCCCATCTTTGGCTACTGTGAAACGCTGGTATAACGAATTAATTTGCAGCTGCAGTTTGCTTAAGGTGTTATGATACTTGCTATTTTTTGTATTGGATTTTTTTAGGATTGACTGAATGAAACAACAAATGCGAGAAAGAACAAGAAATACAATTTGATAAACAACCCCTTTTTCTGATTGACATTTCTCATGTTTATTTTTTTCTTTGACTAAAACAAAAAAAATGATAAAAGCTTGGGCAGATGAAACTATTTTGTTTTTGATCAGTGAAATAAAGCAGGTGTCCTTCATATGGGATTTCAAATCATAAATTTTCAATTAAAGAAAATACCCCTATGTAATTCTTAGTATTTTACATTATTTGCATTAAATTTTATTGTTTATTGAAAAAAAATTGTTTGTGATTCCAAAATAAAATGTAAACAAAACAAACAATACTGCCCACGTTTTTTGCCCACAAAACCCCGTCAAAAAAGCTAAAAATCGCAAAAAAAAAAGTTAAAACCCGCTACTTTCGATCAAAAACTAAAAAAATTGGCAACAGTGCTAACAATTAATCTGGAAATGTCAATTTTAAGTTAAAAATTTTTGTATTTTTTTGACAGTCTTAGATTATTTATCGATAACACATGTATATTTGTTTGACATTTCAAGATTTTTAATGATATAATCATACTCTTTACACTTAGTCAGTTTTCCTATGCAAATATGTTTGCACTGTTCTCCAATATAGAAAAAATACAAAAAATAGCAAGTATCATAACAGCTTTAGGGACAAACTTCGTAAAGGTCGCCTTAATTTATTTGTTGTGGTAGAAAACACTGATACTGTGCGCAAATTGGGTCCAGTGCATGCAAAAGTGTATGGATTATTATGAAAATACTTTGGTACACAACAAAGCCATTTCGATAATAAATCGGTGTCTTTACTTTATAATAGCCAATTAACACTACAACGAAATCTAGTACTAACGAGATTTCGAGCCAAATCTAGTTGCTTTTGACTAGATTTCCCATACAAAACAAAATCTACTCAGTGACTAGATTTCGACGAAATCTACTCAAAATCTAGTAGTACTTAGTGATGCAACTATGGTTTTTTCCATACCTATATAACTAAAAAATACTCCCCTGAACATGAAAAAAATGACATTTTAATAAAAAAAAAAACACAAACTGCTAAAAAAAATTTTTAAATTTTGAGAAAATTGTAGAAAAATAAAAAAGACAAATAATATTAATAAAATAAATAGTGTTGATTATAAATAAAAGGTAACGCAATTTTTTAATGTCTATTTCTTTTTGTCAATTATAAAAGCTATAAAAACAAAATCTCGCTAATGTCAAAAAGGAATAATGTAAACGCAGTAGATCTTGTGGAAGATTTCAAATTAATTCTACTAGATTTCGTTCTAATGTAAATGGCCTATAAGGCTTAACAAATAAATAGCAACCCTCGTTTACTTACAGATCCATATTTATATTTTACATAAATATTTATTTTAAACAGTGTTGCAAATTTAGCCACTATTTTTCATATTGCCATTAGCCATTTAAATTAAGCAAAATTTCGTTTTACTTAAATTAAATAATAACCAAAATTAACACAAAATTTATCTTAATACATTTACGCAAACATCTAATTCGTTTGCAAATTTTATTATTTGATCATTAAAGAATTTTACTTTTCACTGCTTTTGTGGTTTTTATTTCAAATAGGAAATGAGCTAATGGATCGTTTATTGTAAAAATGTTTTAAGATTAACTGTCTGGCCCACGATTTCGACAAGAATATTTCTTTCGTATATTTATATTGAAAACAAAAACAAATTGTATTTGTTTATTATTGTTTTCAATTTAAATAAGCGAAAGAAATGTTCTTGTTGACATCGTGGACCTGGCAGCAATTCTTTTGTATTTTGTAATGGAATTTTTAAGAGGCTTTATCTCAAAATTAAGCAACTTTTGGTCGTAGAAAGTTGACAACACTGATTTTAAATCTCGATTATATATAATTAAAAAAATATATATAACACCCAATTTACATGAGGAGTTATACGATGTCGCTTTTTCGACGTCTCTTTTTGTTTGCTGGCAAACGGTGTAGAGAAGAAAGAGGAGTGCAAAAAGACTCGGTTTGTGTTTTTCTTTAAATAAAAAATAAAATTTCGTAAATTAACAAAAATTGTTTAAAAGAAAATGAAAATTTGCTGTTCAAGAAGGACAAGAATTGCACGTCTACAATGACCGTATCTTCAATTCTTAATATTCGTGGTATATTAGAATTTATGAATTTGGAATAAACTTTTTTTCATAAAAACTTTGAGCCCTGCAGCTGCCTCTGAGTTTACAATGGATTCTAGCTACAATGTGACAATAGACAGATGTCATCAGCACAGTCGAGATCTTCTAGGCGTGCATGCATACCCGACGTAATACCACGCCCTGATGTTGTGTCACCTCTTAATGCCATATGCAATACCATGTTGAACAACAGTTAAGACAACGCACAACATTGGCTCACACTTAAATTCACCGGTATACATATTTCTGCCAAAATGCCATAATTTGGATCCTAACAATTTTCATTATTTGTCGAACTTGAAGTTATTCTATGTTTTAATTAAATTTTGATCTAATTGCGTTCGATAAAAATATCGATTATTTCCGTTCATACCATTGGCGTCCCAAGTGGCATTTTAGCACCTCCCTCAAATTTAACCACCTGATTTGTATAATATCTTAAGCAGCACACTTTAGGAACCCACGACTTTCAGACAGTGATTTTTGGATTTTGGCATAAACTAGCCACAAATATAACAAAATAAATAAGGACTGTTAACACAACCAGCGACAATGTAGTTTAAAGCAAAACATTTAACAATACAATAACATTTGCATACACATATGGGATATTCACAAGGTGTGCTATCATGTTATATTGTCATAATGTTCTAACATAGGTTTAAAGACAATTAGGGAATTCACATGGTGTACTAGTGTGTTGTATTAATCGTATGTGCTAAAACTTTACCACAGTTGTAAATATGTTGTTGGTATCTTTCATATTTATATATTTTAAGACAATAAAAACTGAGGTTGTCTGTTTTTCATGTGTACTATGCAGTATCTTCAGTGTCAGCTGTTTTTACCGTTTTGTATTTTTTTATTCTTCTGTTTTGATAATATTAATTTAATTAGTTAATACTAAAATTTTCATAAATATCGTCTTCCTCTTCTTCATCGCCTAGAAATAAACTTTTTTATTAAAAAAAAAAAAAAAACAAACAATTAAATTCTTACTCGTTTCAACCATTAGTATGTCGGATGCAAACTTTTCACACAAAACCATAAAAATTTTATCTTTATCGCTTCTTGCCGGCATTTTTATATATTTTTATTTTTTGCTCTGACGTTGATTTGACGTTTTTATGACTTATGATTTAGAAAATACAATATGCTACTCACATATATAAAATTTTTTCAAATATGACTTTACGACTTATAACTCTGAGCCACCATGTGAATTCCCTAAATGTAACAAAAAGTGTCTTAAATTAATAGAACTTTGCTTGCTATATTTATTGTGCTGTCGTAATTTTTGCAACAAAACACTTGCGGCGTCAAATTATATCGGCTTAGGACTCTGATGTTTGCTAATCAAACAAAATAAAATTTATTTGTGATTTGCGTCTAAAAAAATGTCAATCCCGAAAAATCCCGGCATTTCTTGATTCTGGATTTCCCGTTTGGCATCGCTAATTAGAATTAAAAAATATTAATCCAAATTTTTAATATTTTTAATTAGGCTTAAGTTCATTAAATTTAATTTTCATTAAATTATTTTTATGAAGAAAGGAATTTTACAACATGAAAATTAATTAAAATTTATTGATAATTTTTTTTTTTTTTTCCATTCTAGAATCAATCTGGGCTCGAACCCAGGTGTTTACGGACAGGTTACCCTGACATGTTTCGATTGCAACCACTCAATCTCCTCAGAGGGCTTGCCGTTTAACACTCGCAGCCATCGACGACTGCTGACGTCATTAGTCAAACATCAATCCTTAAACCAAATTGTATTCAACCATTGGTAGATCGAAATTTGCTTTGAATGATTATCTATTTTAATTTATTTTAACATGTTATTCCTTTACTTCTGTTTTTTCGTACTTTTGTCAAGAATTCTTCTTGAAGTTCAAAGTACATATTTTTTGTTTTTTCATTTTTTGTCTTTCTTATTCTTGTTGACCTTTTCAGCACAACTTGAAGGACAAATGCAAACATAGAGCTCGTGCCTTAGCTTTAACAATTATTAGTATTGTGGTTATTTTATTGAACTATTTATGGTTTTTAATCCAAATTTTTAATATTTTTAATTAGGCTTAAGTTCATATTTATATATATTTTTATTTAAGGTAAATATTTATTTTTTTATATTTGTTTTAAAACAGATTTAAATACAAAATAGCACACTTAATTATGAGGGGTTGTTCACAACAGTCGTATTTTTTCATATTATTATTTTAAGACATATGACTTTATGACACCTTGTGAATCACCCAATAATAAAAAAAGTTATGGTCGGTCAAATTTTCGAGAGCATCTTGTCAGGGTGAGATTCATGTAAAAGTCATTTATGCCGGATATTATCAAGATATATATCAGCATCTGTGTAAATTAGAATTTTTTATCTTTAAGTAAATTAAGGGACCTACCAGTGCACAATTTTGGCATGACAAATTTTATATCAATATTTGTATTTTCGAGGAAATTATGGCATTAATAGCAATTATCGGCTGTGATATTTGTAGGGGAGCTTCGATCAAATATGGACCGATTCTAATAAAATGTGATAAGGCATTTTAGGTTGAAATAAAATATTTTTGGGCCGAATTTAATGTAACCAGCCATCTAGCCGGACGAAAATATATACAAAAATCCCTGCGGGAAAATTGTGTCATTTGTGTCATATAAAAAAATGGACCGAATTATGATAGGTAAAAACAAGACATGTCGCTATACTGGTGATAAAGTGCCCTGCAAATAATAGCACCAGTCCAAACACGCTTGTAAAGAGTAGCCCACAAGGGACCAGGACTACTCCAAAAGTAACCCAAACTTATGGAAAAACATGGTCTATTTAACATTACGATGTCCTAGGGGAGGACCATAAAACCCACCTTTGGACTACAAAGGAGTAGTTTTAAAACTACTCCATGGTATACACAAGAGGATTAGTTTTGAAGTCGTTTAAATGTCGTTAAAAAACGAAGATATGTCGTCTCACTACAAACACTTTTTAACAATGGCATGGTCCATGCTTGCATTACATCGGACCAGTCCATGGTGCAGTCCATTTTATCAAAATGGATCAGGTGGTCCAATTTTATTTGCAGGGTATAGTTACTCTAGAGGAAAGGTAATTGACACAAAACTAGTTATTGGAATGTTTTTGTGCAAGCTGATGCTATATGTTTTTTATTACTATAAATTAAGGAGATCTATCATATTGTTCATTCGGGACAATATCTGCGACAGACATTATTGTAACCGAAATTGAATGTGTCCCTTTAGGTTATTTCAGTGACTTGTTACAAAGTGTCAAAAAGGTACAAATTAACCCCCTCCTAGGACATCGCCATGTAAAAGTCCCCTTCATATAAATTGTTAAAACTATAACCGGCCGCTATCATTTTAGAACTATCACGTGAAAAGTTTGGCGCTAGTTTTTTTTCCCCTAGGGATATTTGATACGATAGTGTGGGTTTTAATAGAAAAGCCTTCTATTAAACAAAATTTAAAAAAAAATTTGCAAAAAATTGACTACAGTATGCAAAACAAAATGCTGCCAAAGGTAAAAATACACTAACAAATCGAAGCCAAAATTCATAAAAAGCCCGAAAACGGATAAATACATTGATTCTGCCTCCATTGCTCGTACATGGAAAAACATGCAACTGCTTGTTTACAGTTTTCCTGGTATTTAATGTAAAACTAAAATTTTTAATAATTTTTTTTTTTTAATGTTTATAGCGGATTAGGATTAGAATTTTAATAATGTACATAGCGGTTAAAATAAAGACAAGGATTTGGAAAACTTGCATATTTAGATAGATAATTTCATTACTTTAATTTGACAAAGAAAACATATTTATTTTTAACAAACCTGCTGCATTATCAGTTGTATCCACTACATTTGCTGAAGCATTTTCAGAAGAGGGAAGAGGTATTAATGGATTTACACTCAAATTCTCCATAGGTAACAATTTTCATACAAATATAACACAACATTAACAGATCGAAAAATTCACCACACAAAACACTTTCGAATTTCAATAATCTTATTTTAATTATTTTTTTAGTAATTTTTTATAGATGTGATTTAAAATGAATAAATAATTTTAATAATTTTTTTCACAAAATACAAGACACAATTAATTCAAATTAAAAGAATAATTTGTTTTAAAAAATACTGCATTGAAACAAAAAATATTTTTCACTTATTAAAAATATTTTTTTATGTTTTTTTTAATATTTATGAACACGTTATGGCATTTGTATGTGCATATGTATGCATGTAGGTATTAATATTTATATATATTTTGTATACTTATACATATGTATACATACATATTTTAAGATTTTGAAAAAGAAAAATTTTAAATCAAGATATAAACACACCATTTCCAATAATATTTGTGAAAGTAATGGAACAGTCGAACAAAGATCGTTATAAAATGTTGATGGATGGAAGAACTAGGAATAAAATTGCTTTCAAGTCGAAAAAGCCACGACTGAATTTTTATTTAATTTTCAAAAATTAGTATTAATAACAACTGTGATCTAAAAAGGACAAATTTTCTGTGATAATTTTAACATTTACATATATTTATTTTAATATTTTAAGTTTTGTGTGTTGTCCACCTATACAAAATACTGTGATATATCGAGTGATTTTTTAGCTATTATATTTTTGGCAACACTGGTTTAAACAGCTGACGCACGTTTCGTGTTTTGTTTCACTGTCAAACATCTTCAGTTTGGTCTATTATTTAACCATGAATCGTCTTACAAACGAACAACGCTTGCAAATTATTGAATTTTATTATCGAAATGCGTGCTCTGTTAAGAAAGTTCATCGCGCGCTTCTTCTATTTTATGGTCAGTTTAATCGACCCACTGAAGCGGCTATTCGGGCTATTGCGACTAAATTTCGCACCAAATTTTCATTGTTGGACATTAAACCACCAACACGCTTACGTTTGGTGCGGTTTATGGGCTGGTGGCATCATTGGACCGTACTTCTTCAAAGATTAGAGAGTCGTAACGTAACTGTGAATGGTGAGCGCTACCGTGAGATGAAATCCAACTTTTTTTTACCCAAAATGCAAGAGCTTGACTTGCATGACATGTGGTTTCAACAAGACGGTGCTACATGCCACACAGCACGCTTAACAATGGATTTATTGAGAGGCGAGTTCGGTGAACATTTTATTTCACGTTCGGGACCGGTCAATTGGCCGCCTAGATCGTGCGATTTAACGCCTTTAGACTATTTTTTGTGGGGCTATGTTAAAGCTCATGTCTATACAGTATTTATCGGATATAAGAACATCTCATATAAGAACAAAACGCTTTTAAGAAACATTTTCAAAAACACCATGTCTTCTTAGTGATTTTTCTAACAAAAAAGGTTTCATATAAGAAAAACGCTTATAAGAAAAAAACTGATTAAAGAACATTTTTCTTAAACACCAAAACCACAAAATGTACAGAAAAAGAATTTATATAAGAAACTTCCAACGGCAACACAGAATTTATGTAGTTTGCATGGACAACGCCGTTTTCTGACAGCTTTACAACAAGAACAAAGTTTTTTTACTTTTAGTTTTAGATGAGCGAGCTGGTACTCATGAGAAGCTTTGTGTTTTTTGCCAATAAAAACAAAAGTTAAAATTTTTAAAGAAATACAAAACGGTATAAAAAGAAGCGAAATTGCAAAAACATCTAAAATAGTGAAAAACTCAAAAGTTAGAAATGTTAACAAAAAAAGAGACAGAAATCCAAAATATGAAAGTCTTATGACCATAGCTACTTATATAAGAAATAAGTTTCTTATATAAAATAAATGTATATAAGAAAGAAACGCTTATAAAAAACTTTTTTCGTGGATTTTTAAGTTTCTTATATCCGATAAATACTGTACACACATGCCCGCTTCAATTGACGCATTGGAAGACAACATTGAAGCATTTATTCATGAGATACCGGCCGAAATGTTGGAAAGAGTATGCCAAAATTGGACTAAGCGGATAGACCATTTGAGGCGCAATCACGGTCAACATTTCAACATTTGCATGAAATAATCTTCAAACATTAAATTATATGGACCGTACTATCGATTAAAATAAAGATTAATGCATTTTTCTGAATTTTATGTGTTTTTTTTAAACTTTCCTATAGCTTTTAAAAAATCAACCTTTATTTTACAAATGATGTAAACTGACGAAAAAGATTATTATTTTAATAAAACACAATCCCTGAAGAAGTTGGAAAGAATACCAACGAAACGTCGAATTTTATTGATAATGAAATAAATAATCTTTTATTTACATTAAATTAATGACCTTGAAAGCCTGTATATAGAAAACTATAAAAACTATTTAGAGCAGTGTTCGAAAATAAACAGTACATTATTTAACATTCGGCTCACACACCCAGGAACGATATCTATTTTTTAGTGTTTGTGTAGACATACACAACCCTTAATACCGTTCGTAACTATTTTCAAGAAAAAACAGAAGATTATATAATGTTCGGTTCTTCGTTAAAAATCAGAACAATTGTAGTGATACTGTAGACAAACATTATATTTTAATGTTCTATAATGTTTTTTTCGTGTGTGTATTTTGTTTTTGTAAAATATGTTTGGTTTTTTTTTTTACCAGCCAAAAGGGACGAACATTAACGAGCCGAACCGAACACATTGAAGTTTGTGGATTTTCAAAAAAAACCGAACGGAATAAAATGTTCACATCTTTTGTTGGGTTTGATAAAAACAGTAATATTTTTGTGTTCGAAAGATGACTAACAGGGAAACGTTATTTTTTTTTAATGATTTTCTACACAAACACTATTAGCGTTTGTGTTTTCCACAAATCTACCGAACCGAACATTAAGAAACGATATTTAGTGTTTATTTTCGAACACTGATTTAGAGTAATCAAAAAAGGTCGATAAATACTTATAATTATAGTATTTTTTTATTTCCTGTGCAGAGAAACATTATGTTTTTTTTCATAAACTCAAAGGAAAAATTCGGCCTGTTTACTGACCTCCCTGTGTTTCCCCAAGGGTATGTGGGGAAACATTTAAAGGGTATTCCACCTCTGGGTTACGTCTGGGAAAATCAGAAAAAGTCACGACTGCCAGAATCAGCCCCTGGCTTGAGTTTTTATTTAATTTTTAAAAATTAGTTTTTTTTCCTGTGCAGAGAAACATTAAGTTTTTTTTTTTTCATAAACTTAAAGGAAAAATTCGGCCTGTTTACTGACCTCCCTGTGTTCCGCCAAGGCAGAGTTCAAAATCGACAGAAAATGAGATCGCAGCTGAATAGGTATCAGATCAGGTGCCACGGCAGACAGTTGCCCCGCCGTCACGGCACCGAACTGACTATTGGTTGAGGACCCTTCGGCGGTCACGTGGTGGTTTCGTGGGAAGAGTTCGAAAATTCCTAGGTGCGGTTGCTATATAACAGAAAGGTGGAAAGGGTATACATATATAAATTTATCATTCCGTTTGTAATTTCTACAGTATTGAACTAAGACCCTAAAAAGTATTTATATATACTCCGGGTCCTTAATAGCGAAGTTGATTTAACGATGTCCATCCGTCCGTCTGTCCGTTTGTATGCTGAAGAAGGCCTCAGAAGTGATCGGGACTAGTTTGTTATATATTAATGTCACATATACTTCGTTAAAGTCTACTATTGGGTTAGATCGGTCCTCAAATGCCTGAGATATCAGCAAAAAACTCCAATTGTCTCTCATTTTGGGTGCGTTCGTAAATGCATCACTGCGCTGCATCAGTAATTTCAAATCGTTATGCATATATTTATCAGTGAAGTAAATGTAGACCAACAAATTGTGAAATAACCCACAAAAATAATAGTTATACAATAAAAAAAAAATTATAATTATTTTTTATCGGCTTTAAAAAAGTTGGCTTTTCTGATGCAGCGCAGTGATGCATTTACGAACGCACCCTTTCTTTTATGTATATCTAGAGAACGGCAAGAGCCAAAATAAGGTACAAGCAAGCATCTTGTTTAGCAATACACAACATTCGACAAAATGTGGGCGGTATTGGAGAAGTGGGTGCGGCACAAAATAGATTTGTTTATATCTAAAAAATGGTTTTCTTTCTTTTTGTTATCGTGCCATGGTGAAGGGTCTTACTTCTTTTAAATAATAAATTTTTTCTATTTGAATAAAACTATTGTTTTTAGTCTATTTGTTCATTATGATTTTATGAACATCACAAATAGTAGTTAAGGAAATGGTGTTAAAATAACATCTAGTACACTCATAAAAAAAAACTCGCACACACAAAATTTCATATTTAAGGAACCATACAAAATGAAACACTGACTAATTTACACTCACACACACTCACTTACACTAGTTAGAGCATGAATACCGAAGAAAATTCTGTATTTTTCCTTAAAATGTATTTTTTTTTTTTAAATAATATAATATAATAGTGTGGTGAATGTATATTTTCGGTTGAATTATAATTAAATTTTTTTTTTCGTTTTTCCAATATTTTTTTTTGGGAATTTATTTTTATTTTTTCTTTAATTTTAGATAATTCTAAAAATTGCACTTTTTTCGCCGATTATTACGAAACCGTTTCTGTTTTTTTGGGACATTTAAGTTAATTATTAAAATTTGTTTTGTTTTTATTCAGTTTAATATATGGAAATATTTTTTTACACAAAATTTCAGTATGAATCACATAAAAACGACGTTTGTATGTATGTATATCTAATAGATATTTTCAAAATTTTTTACCATTTAGCTTTTTTAATATAAGTATGTATTTTTAAATAAAAAATTATCAAAATTTTATTTATGATTAATCGTTAAAAATTCGTACGCGCTCATCCAGTCAATAGTACCTGGATCTTCGATAGTTTTCCTCAGACTGACTAAGTGAGCATACAATTTTCTTTTAGACCGGTGAAAATTATGCGAGCATTTTCAGTTTTAACACCCTTCACCACAGGTACAAAGAGTCTCGATAAGTTTGTCATTCCGTTTGTTAGTTCTATATTATATTTTAGAATTTGTAAAGTAAAATGATCACTTACGGTTTAGAAGTTTTTTGCGCTTGCAAAAAAATTTGCATACACAGAAAAAATTATTTTTCCAATTCAAACAAAAAATTTGTAGAATCAAACAATTTTTTGTCTGACATCGGTCCAATAAACAAATTTGCATAATCAAACAATTTATTTGCATTTTGTTTATTGGAAAAAAAAACACTGATTTTTTCAAACAAATAATTTAACTGAATCAAACAAAAAGTTTACTGAAATTCATAATATGAATTATACTAAATTTCAAAATAAAAAAAAAAAGTTTTTGCACAAGCAATGACGCGCACACAAGTAAGCACTGTATGAGAAGATGACGGCAGAGCAGAGCCGCCGGCTGGCTTTGAGACACATTTGTTTGTTGGAATAATTTTTCAACGAAGTCTAGTCTAATGCTGGGTACACACTATGCAACACGTTTACGCAATCCAGTGAATTAAATTCATTTTCATTCATTTCAGATTGCATACACATCAAAACGCTTTGATATTTTGAGGTTGCATTGAAACAGTTTCCATGTAGGTTGCACTGTGTGTACCCAGCATTACTTATACCCACAATGTTTTTCTTTATCACTCTCTGTTGCTGTATCATTTCCTTTGCTAAAGAAGAAATGTAACCAAAAACGGCAGCAGACCGACTCGATATGTTTTTCGTCATCATTCTATTTTTGTATTTGATGTATTTAACCAAACAGTTTTAAAAAATTGAATACGGGATTTTGTTTCTTGAAATATTGTTTCTGCTATTGTTTTTCTTATAGTTGCACTTTTTTAAAGCGTCCAAAAATAGACTGTGTGTTTTTGTTGTTGTTCTTATATTTCACATAAAGAAGTAATGCTTACGATCAAATAAAAAAATGCAAAAAGACGACAACATTAAAGAGCGTTAAATATTTCATACAAAATTATGAAAACTTGACACCAATAACGCGTTTATTATATTTTTGAAGAGTTGTCCACATTTTTGTTGGTTAAATAAAAATCAAACAAAAATATTGTTTGAATCAGTAAAAAAATTTATAGAAATTAAAAAAATTTTCAAACAAGCGTTTGTTTGAAAATAATTCGGCAATAATTTTTTCTGTGATAACTCTTAAACTTATGGATATCCCATTCTTAAGCTTTTACAGTATAAGAAGGATACCTTAAGCTTATTTTTGGTAAAAAAAAAAACAAAATAGGAAAAGTTATCCAAGTTTGAAAAATTTTAATTTAAATTGGTCATTTCCGGTTTTACAGATGAAAAATGTTTTCAATCTTTTTTTTTTTGCATTTTTTTGTAGTTTTGTTGCATATTTTTCTAGTTCGAAATGATAATTTAACAAAATTATTTTTCAAAAACGGCAACACTTTAGCACACCATAGCTAGACAAATAAATATCATCAAAAAATATTTGGCCCACACATTCATACTTACTAGAATTATAGTTACGGCAAATATTAATAAATTTAGGCAAACATTTTTTTTTTTATGTCCGCTTCACGAATAATGCCTCATATATAGTCTGGGTCCTTATGTGTAGCGAAACTGTTTTAACGATGTCCGTCTGTATGGATGAAATGGGTTATCCGACGACCCCAGGAATAATGAAGGCAAGGTTGTGATATACATATCGCACACCAAGTTCAAAAGTGACTTAACTCAGCCGTATTCATAATGAAAATTTGGCATGAAGTTAGCAAAAAACTTATTCATAATACATTACGCAAACTCTGGCTAAAGGTAGAAGAACATAACACACGTTAATTCGTCGACGTTTGTCGTGCGTTTAAAAACTTTAGCGCATGAAAATACACTAGTTTAACTTTTTTTGACAGAAGTCTACAAAGCGCGCGCGCACTAACGCGTGTTATGTACTTCTACCTTAACGATTCGCTTAACTCTTGTTAATTAACTGCCAAACGTTTGGCAACTTGTGAAAAACAGCCATTTAATGTCAAATAATTTTGTTTGTTTTTTATAAATAACTGTTTTTTTAATTAACTGTCTTTTACTTAATTTATTTTAATTTTGAAAACTTATTAACATTTTTAAATGTTAAGGGAAAAACAAAAAAAAAAGGAAAAATAACAAATTCAGCGATGATTAATGCAAAACGTGTTGCATTTTTGAGTAACACAATGTGGCATCATAAAAATTAAGAGTTGATTTATTAAAAGTTGGCAGGTGAAGAAAAGTTCGTTATGAATTAAATTTGTGCCAACAAGCTGCTAAGCTTAATCGGCATTCTAGTTAAGGCTAGATTACACTATCTCACACGTCTTACGTATTCCATAAAACTTTGTGAAATAGAAATCTAATAAGTTTTGTTGAGACTGTCAAAAAACCTAATTTAACATGACAGTTTGTGTTCATAAAAATGCAACCCTGATCCAATGAAAATTATAATTGTTTAGAAATTTTTCAAAAAACGATGAAGTCGTATGGGATGTCAAACCTTTTTCATAATACTTGTAATTTTCATCACACACGCATTCACACTATCAGACTTTTACATATTACTTGAGTTTTTGACATGTATTAATACAAAGAATAATAGTGCATTCACACTATCAGACTTTTACATATTACTTGAGTTTTTGACATTTATTAATACAAAGAATAATAGTGTAAACAAGCAGCCTTAAGCAGCTCGTTGTACGTAGTGTACAAACTGTGGCTAACTTTTTGTTATGAATACGGCTGTAGATTAACGACAATTTTTAGTTGTGACATTTTTATACCCACACCACAATAGTGGAGAGGGTATTATGCATTTGTGCTGATGTGTGTAACGCCTTAAAATATTGGTCGTAGACCCACCTCAAAGTATACCGATCGACTCAGAATCACTTTCTGAGTCGAACTAACTATGTCCGTCCGGCTGGCTGGCTGGATGTCCATGTAACCTTGTGCGCAAAGTACAAGTCGCAATTTTGGAGATAATTTGATCAAATTTGGGACATAGGTTCTTATTGGCACAAAGACCAAGCCTATTGAAAATGGGCAAAATTCTAGGACCACGAGGAAAGATAGGGGGAAATTTCTTCCTCTCAGAAACTATCAAACCGACTTTAATGGAATTTAAAGCATACATAGAACCATATCTTTATGGAAACAAAAGGGATGCATTTTTAAAAAAATAGGACCACGAGGGGAGATAGGGCCAATTTCTGCCTCTCAACCCCATTTTAATTCAATTCAAAACATAGATAGATCCATATCTACATGGACACATAAGCTATACAGTTTTTCAAAAATAGGATCACAAGGGGAGGTAGGGGGCAATTTCTGCCACTCACAAACTTTTAAACCGATTTTAATGACTTTTATAAACATAGATAAATCCGTATTTATATGGGCATATAAGAATGGTGTGTTTTTTAATACTGTGGTGTAGGGTTTCATATGGTCGGGCTTGACCGACTATACTTTCTTACTTGTTTATTATGTATTACTTTAAGTTATGCCACTTTAGCTGAATACTTTTTCAAGTTTTCACACTGTTGCCAAATTCTAAACCGACACAGGTAATTAATATAAATTCCAACGAGGATTTATTTTATCAAAAGTGTCACAATTCGAATTCAGACTATTTAGCATTTGGCAGTAGGGATCTAGTACAATTATATTTTCTGACACAACTTAAAAATAGTCACTTTTATGAATTGCAACTTTATACCAATTGACTCTTTGGAGCATCGTCGGAAGGTGTCCAGCTAAGATGGGCGAACTCATCTCTGAGACGCGGATGCATGCCCGTAGTACTCGCCTTTCCAGCAGATCATATCCGCTTGTTGTCGTCTGTCCAATGTATAGCACAACGCATTACAGAGAAAATTCGTTTCTTGGTCGAACTAGCCGTATGTGGAATAGACTCCCGGCGGAAGTCTTCCCTGTCGGCTACAATTTGGAAAAATTCAAATTAAATGTCCATAAACACTACTTCCTCTTTTCTTCTTCCCATAACCTATTTTCGTTATTCCAACACAATGCATTGCATTAGTAGGAGGAATCCCCTGAGTGTTGGCTCAAAGTAAAAAAAAAAAAAAACAAAGAAAGACATAACTGTTTTTTTTAGCGACAGTTAATAACAACAAAATACAGGGATATTTTTTTATAGATAAACAAGTGTACTGAGCATAGTTTAAGCAAATAGTGCTTGTTTTTCAAATTAGAATAAACATTTTCGTTTAGAAATTTATATTGAAAACAAAAACAAATTTGATTTTTTTTTTTATTGTTGTTTCAATATAAATTCCCAACCGAATTTTATATTTTATTTTGAAAAACAGGCAAATAAAACCGAAAAATACAAATTTTGAGTTAAGTCACTTTTGAACTATGAGTGCGATATGTATTTATGTCACATTTACTTCGGTTAAGTTAGCTATTCAGCCAGATCAGTCCACAAATATCTGAAATATGAGCAGAAAACCAGGAATGCTTCTAATTTTTACAACAAAATAGCCTGTTGTTGGCTTTTTTTTTTGGCTTTTTCCACATAATATACCTACATACATGATTTGCCGCTTTAATAGTAAAAAAAGTACTCAACATATTTTTTTTTTTTTTTAATTTGTTTGATAATGTGTGTTAGTGGGTTAACGTTAGGTGAAGGGCATAAACTATTCGGCTCAGCCGAATCTAACACTCTTACTTGTTTTAATTTTTTTTGCCACCACGCAACCCCCTCAACAAAAATTTCAAAAAAAAACAGAACTTTTATTTTCGTATGCTCGGTAAATTTTTTGAAAAAAAAAATATTTGTGAGTATAAGAATTGAGTTTTGTGTTTTAAAATAGATTAAAATAGTATTTTGGTTAAGAGTGTGATGATCTTCAGCAAGTGTTTTTTTTTTATTTTTATAGACAAAACTTAGGAAAAAACCAACAACTACTTAAAAAAATAACAACAACTTTTCGAAAGTTTTTTAAATGCATGTTAATTTTGTATCGTGTCCTCCTCTACATGGGGAACAGTAAATTTGTGAGTAAAGTTTATCAGCGTCTCCTAAAAAAAATTATTTTTATCTACATATGAATGTAAATGCGTGTGTGTACATTTGGACTTTTGCTTGTTTCCGGGATTTATGAACTACATACCCCCAAGTACATTGCCTAACATTGCAGCCCGCGACTGGGTTAAATTTTTTTAAAACATATATTACAGTTAAGGACAAAAAATAGGGTCACTTATTCCAACTTCCAAAGTTCGAAAAAAATCACTAATTTGAATAAAAGAAGATTTTTAAAAGATTTTTAATGGACAATAAAATAGGGAATTTTGAAAAAATTACAAAAACTTTAATTAATAAGATTTTGTTTGTCGTGCTTAATTCCCAATTTTTATTCTTGACAAACACAAAAAAATATAAACGAGTTTCTAAGCGCATTTCACTGGTTGCTTAGGCCAGATCATCAGGAAACATTCTCCCAAAAAATTTTAGAAAAGCCAAAGATATAAGCAAATAAAACTCCAGAGTGAATGCGAATTGCAAACAAAATACCAACAATGGACATTGAGTTTATCTTTTCAAGCATTCCCCACTACAATTAGTTGGAATTCTCCAAACATTAATTGTAGTTCTTAACCTACTAAAGGTTAAGAAAAAACTAAATAAAAACAAAAACAACTTGCTTTATTGTTTTCGCAAGAAAATCAAAATAAAGCAAGTTGTCAGTTCAGTTTTAAGCCATGCACTTGCTAGTTTATTATCAAAGTAATTATTGGGAATACATAATGTTTAATTAATAAGATTTTGTTTGTCGTGCTTAGTTCCCAATTTTTATTCTTGATAAAAACACTGAAATTTACTGTGGGAGGATAAACTTGTTTCTATGCGCATGGAACCTACAAAGTCACGACATATATCTGGTTTGGAATAGTATACCATGCCTTTTGAATGTTCTTCCATAGTTCGTCTTTATTTTGGGACTTTATTTTTATTATTATTTTTATTTTATTATTATTTTATTCTTTCTTTAACAATCTAACAAACATTTTCTGTGTGGTTTAGATCCGGGGATTGCGCAAGCTAAGACATTATATCAACTCTGTTGTCTAAAATCCATTTTTTTGCAAGACCCGAAGTGTGTTTCGGGTCGTTATCCTGCTGGAACGGCCAATTAAGTGGCATTTCCCACTCTGCATATGGCAGCATTATTTCACTAAGGACTAATAGCCAAAAACAATATGCCAGGTAACATCCCCACACCATTATATTACCTTATCCATGCTTAAATGTTTTAGTAGTATGACGTGGGTTCAATTCTGCGCTTTTTATAGGCCTTACCCATTGCAATTATTAGTCGCTTTCGACTATGTCTTCTTGTTAGCATTGGTACTTTCCATGATGATAGCATTGGCACTTTCTTTGAGGATCTCCCGAATAGCAGTCTTCTCATAGTTCTAACAGAAATTTCGTGTCCCAACTCTGTTTTAATTGCCGCACCGGACGTGAAAGGGTCTCGACTAGATACAAGTTGTATATGTATGTTTATTTTCTTTTTAAGGAGTCGTTATTGGTATACCCAGTACTAAGAATGTGTCTTGTGTGTTTTTGGAGCTAACAAAGCATTATAAATAAAATTCTGGGACGTTCAAATAGATTTAGCTATTTGCCGATGGCTTTGGCCTTCATTTTTCAGCCTTTCAATGAATAATCTTTCGTTCTCCGAACAAGGCATATCGCGCCCATATTTTCAAATTTGTTAATGGTTTTTTTTTAATTAAATTTATAAAGATTATCAAATTAACACAAAAAACATTTTCGCTAATATTTTTGACGTAAAAGAAAAATTGTTTAGTTTGGGTTCACACTATGAAAGTTTTCTTTTAGAAAGTCTGAGTTTATGGGCGAGAGAAGAAAAGCAAGTTATTTTCCCTCTCACCAACAAGCTCAGACCTTCTGAAAGTGCGAGCCCAGACTTAAGGCTCAACCATAAATTAAAAATAAATAAATAAATCAAAAATTAACAAAAAGTCTCTCAACAGTACTTAAGAAAACAAAAACAAAATAAAAAACATTTGATTCCGCACGGAATGTGCGATCAGATTCGCACCTTGCTTAAGCAAATGACAGTGTCATTAAACTTAGCAAAAAGTTTTCTTAAGTTCAATATGGTTTGCCTCATATAATTTACATGTATTCGCACATTTGCTTAAGCCATATTATGCACATTATGGTTGAGCCTTTAGTGTTTTAAATAGTGACCATATTTTTTTGCCAGCTCATATTCACAACTTTTTATAATTAAGGGAATGTTCTGAATTCAAAATATTTTTAAAATGCTATAAATTAACAATAATTCTCACCAAAATATAGTGTCACTCTTAGTTACAAATTACCCAAAATATAAAAAAACTTATGAAAATATTAGTGACCCTATTTTTTGTCCGTAACTGTAAATGTATAGAATCCAATGTGTGATATTTTCTTGATTCTTTATTTATAGATTTTTTGTTTTGGTGCGTAAAACGTAGAAATTTAAATTGAATTACTTTAACAAACCTGCAATAAAATTAGCAAATAAAAAGTAAGAGTGGTATATTCGGCTATGCCGAATCTTCGATACCCTCCACCGACAGTTCGAATATTTCAGGCGTGGTCCCTATATGGGATCTATAAATTATTAATTAATCTATATAAAAACGGATGTCAACATTAAAATTGTTTGCGGTTTAGACCTATGTAACATAATTGACCAAAAATTAAAAAGCTTTATGCAAATTCGAGTAAAATATCATGATTCGTAAAAATTATAGTCAAACTAAAATTATTTTCGATAGGGGAATTTATATTGGACCAATGGTAAGTTATGGACCAATCATCATAAAACTGCATAGAGTGATACAGCAGTGAAATAAGTTATAGCGTTTTATAGTTTTAAAGTGGTTTTGAGAAGGCTTCTTAATATGGGTTCTAAGGTAAATTATGGATCGATTATCACAAAGTTGAATGGTTCTACTAATGCTGTAATTTATAAGATATTGTGTCTTGTTGTGTTAGAAAATCAAATTAATAAATACAAATACAAAAATACAATATTTCTCGCCATATGAAGCTAAATTGGATCGATATTCACGAAGTTTAACAGTTTTATTTATAGTCCTATAAAACTATGACATGCCAAATTTGATTACAGCAGCATTATTTGTTACGGTTTTAGACGCGCTAAACTGTTTTCCGAGAATAGGCTCTATATGGGGCCTATGGTAAATTATGGACCAATATGAAAATTTAACAGTGTGATTTCGAATTCTTAAAAACTGTGACGTACCAGATTTTATTACAGTAGCATTATTTCTTACGGTTTCAGGCGTACTAAACTGTTTTCCGAGAAAAAGCTCTATATGGGGTCTATGGTTAAGTTTGGGCCGATCTTCACGAAATCTAACAGTATAGTTTCTAGTCATATAGAAATTTTGCAAAATCTTATATCAATGTTACTTTTTGTAACAAAATGATAAAATTTTTAGGGTAGTGTTTGGAGTTTGAATTCATAAATCTTATCCTACTAACCGATTTTGCTTGATTTCAATCCCAAACTTCTTAGGATAACTAAGGGCAATTTGACACGAATATTGTTTTTATACCCTCCACCACAATTAGTTGTGAAGAGGGTATATTAAGTTTGTCATTCCGTGTGAAACTTTTTTATTATTCATCTCAGACCCCATAAAGTATATATATTCTGGGTCCTTGAGTAATTCTAAGTCGATTTAGCCATGTCCGTCTGTCTGTCCGTCTGTTGAAAACACGCTCACTTTCGAAAAACACAAAAGAACTAAACAAACTGGGTGTCAAATTGCTTGTAGTTATCCTAAACAGTTTGGGAAAGAAATTCAGTAAAATCCGTTTAGTAGGATCAAAGCTATGAATCAAAATGTGGAACCACCACCTAAAAAAAAATTGATAATTTTGTTACAAAAACTTACATAAATGGTGGAATAATACACAGAATGACAAACGATTTTGCAAGAACTAGGCCTATTCAACTGGAAATCACGCTGTAAAATTTCGTGAAAATCGGTCCATAATTTACCCTAGGCCCCATATAAACCCTACTTCCGGAAAACAGTTAAGTACGCCTAAAATCGTAAAAAATAATGCTATCATAACAAAATTTGGTACATCAAAGTTCTATAGGACAAGAAATACAACTGTATAATTTCGTGAAGATCGGTCCATAATTTACCCTAGGCCCCATATAAACCCTACTTCCGGAAAACAATTTAGTACGCCTAAATCCGCAAAAAATAACGCTATCATAACAAAATTTGGTACATCAAAGTTTTATAGGACAAGAAATAAAACTATGTAATTTCGTGAAGATCGGTCCATAATTTACCCTAGGCCCCATATAAACCCCACTTCCGGAAAACAGTTTAGTACGCCTAAATCCGTAAAAAATAACGCTATCATAACAAAATTTGGTACATCAAAGTTTTATAGGACAATAAATAAAACTATGTAATTTTGTGAAGATCGGTCCATAATTTACCCTAGGCCCCATATAAACCCCACTTCCGGAAAACAGTTTAGTACGCCTAAATCCGTAAAAAATAATGCTATCATAACAAAATTTGGTACATCAAAGTTTTATAGGACAATAAATAAAACTATGTAATTTTGTGAAGATCGGTCCATAATTTACCCTAGGCCCCATATAAACCCTTCTTCCGGAAAACAGTTTAGTACGCCTAAATCCGTAAAAAATAATGCTATCATAACAAAATTTGGGACATCAAAGTTGTATAGGACAAGAAGTAAAACTATCTAATTTTGTGAAGATCGGTCCATAATTTACCCTAGGCCCCATATAAACCCCACTTCCGGAAAACAGTTTAGTACGCCTAAATCCGTAAAAAATAATGCTATCATAACAAAATTTGGTACATCAAAGTTTTATAGGACAATAAATAAAACTATGTAATTTCGTGAAGATCGGTCCATAATTTACCCTAGGCCCCATATAAACAGTTTAGTACGCCTAAAAACGTAAAAAATAATGCTATCATAAAATTTGGAACATAAAAGTTTTATAGGACTAGAAATAAGACCGTGAAATTTCGTGAAGATCACTTCATAATTTACCCTAGGCCCCATACTCCCGGAAAACAGCTTAGTACGCCTAAAAACGTAAAAAATAATGCTATCATAACAAAATTTAATACATCACAGTTTTATAGGACTAGAAATGACACTGTGAAATTTGGTGAAGATCGGTGCATAACTTACCATAGGTATCATTTAAAGCCCACTCTGGTAAAATAATTAAATACGCGGTAAACTTTCTTCCAGTTTAGCTTCATATGGCCAGAAAAAATGTTATGCAATTTTGTGATATACGGTCCATAATTTTCCTTATATTCCATTTTATCAGCCTTCTGAAATTCACTGCAAACTCTTAAACTAATTGCACCGCTGTATTGAAATTTATGTTTTTTAATACCAGAAATTGTTCTGCAGAATTTGGGACGATTGGTTCATAGCTTACCATGGCTTTTAAATAATAAGTTCTCCTGAAAAGCATTTAAGTTCAGCTTAAACTGATATTCTACTCAAGCTTTTTAAAATTGGTTCTGATTGTCGGTCAATAATTTTAAATAGGTCTAAACCGCAACAAACTTTAATGCAGATGTCTGTTTTTACAAAGATTATAATAATAAATAGACATCATACAGATATTACTCCTTCGAAGTGTCGATGGAGGGTATCAAAGATTCGGCGCAGCCGAATATAGCACTCTAACTTGTTTCTTTTGAATGGTTCGAAAGTGAACGTGTTTTCAACTAACGGACAGAGAGACGGGCATGACTAAATCGACTTAGAATAACTCAAGGACCTTAAATATTTATACATACAATTTATTAGGTCTTAGATAAATATTAAAAAAATGTCACAC
Organism: Pollenia angustigena; assembly: GCA_930367215.1. NCBI lineage: Eukaryota > Metazoa > Arthropoda > Insecta > Diptera > Polleniidae > Pollenia > Pollenia angustigena. Next base: position 204,221,035 of record OV884060.1, read on the forward strand.
GGAATGACAAACTAAGTATACCCTCTTTACAACTATGTAATTGTTGTGGAGGGTAAAAAAAAAACTATGCATCAAATTAATTTCTTTACTTTGGATTAATGAAAATTTCCCGAAGAAGGTGGGCACAGTTTTAGAATATGCATCGTAGCATATTTTATGTCTTATAGAAGTTAAGAATTTTTTGTTTGACTGAATATAATTTGTACATAGACTGAACCTACTGGACCTTCTTAAAAGTTTCAACAAAGAAATCGCAGAAAAAGTACTTTATCTCGCTAATGTTTTTCAAAAACTAAAAAAAATACCAATATCACTCAAAAGCTGTTGAATCTAAGTTTGGTTAAAGTTACCTTTATAACTGCATAGCCTCTTTATTTGCGAAATCGAAAAATGGATAATCCAGCTATGTTTTCTAAATTTTGACAATTTTTCTTCTACCGTGCTTTAGATATAAAGAAATCTTTTTTGCAACGCAAACTACACTGAAAGAAAAATGCTTCATATATTTAATGAATCATTTTCATAAAAAATTTACCTTGGGTAAATGAAAATTTTCATTGTCTAAATGAAATTTTATAGTTATAATGAAGGATTTTCGTTAAAATCGCTTCATTGGATCTCGTAATAACGTTAAAAATTTTCAGTGGATATATGAAAACTTAAGTTTATCCAAGTTAAACAAAAAATTTCAACATAAAAAAACAATATACAAACATAACTATATTCATAAATTAATACAAAATTATAGTTTCCTTAAAAAAATGTTTAATTGTTAATCAAAAAATGTAATGGCGATTTATTTTCTGAGAAAAATATGTTACAGTATATACATGTTACATTTTCTAATGTTACCTATAATCACTCGAAGTGTTACATGTTGTCAATTTCAATAGAACACAATTAGTGCTTTTATTTACAACTATTACACTTTCATCATTAATGTACTTAATGAGCGATTTGTTATACCTATTTAAAGGGTTTCTGCACGTTATTACGGGTTGGAAACAAATATTAACATCACTAATGGCTTATAAAAATTAAACCGATTATAATATAAATAGACATTTTTTGATTTTAATTTGCAAATATTTTTATATTTTGTTTTAAATCAAATTTTTTACAAAATTATGAGCGGTATGAATTATTACAAACAAAATAAAACATTTGTTGTACAAACAAAGTAGTAAGTACCAAAGTTGTAGAACAGGGCAGTATGAACACCTTAAGATAAAGTAAGGGTAAAGTATGCAACATGTTTTGCATGTTTTTCATCAACATATTCACAAAAGAACTTGAAAGTTTTTCCCACAGTTTTATTTTTGGTACAAACGAACACAAAAATGTAGTACATGTAACATTAATGCAACATTTTTCTCAGAAAAGAAATCGCCATAAGATACGTTTTAGCGGTAAGCGGGAAATCTAGCGATTTTCGCTACAAAAACCTTTCTCAAATTAAAAATTTACAGATTTTTTACTTTTTCTTTTTGTTTTTCTGGCTAAAAACTTCTGGTTTATGTTCACGGTTTTAATTACTTTCATACAGGGGTGTTCTTGAAATCGAAAACGCAAAACGCATGAATTTAAAACGTCGTTTTTGAATAAGATTTCTGTGATAAATGAATTTTATGACAAATATTTCTCTATTAAACAGAATTTCGTAACAAAAATTATAAAAATTTGATTAAAAGTGTATTAAAAATAACTACCAAATTCTTGCATTTTGCGTTTTCGATTTCCAGAACACCCCTGATAGTTTTAGTGAACTGAAGATTGTATATAACATTTTTTTTTCGATTTTTAGTTAGTATTTCGTTAATTCTGTATGTAACAATTCACAACTTTAAGCAAGCATTAAGGCATCTCCGTCTGTCTATGCGTCTGTTGTCACTTTCAAACGACTCAAAAGGGAATATAAATACTGGCATCAAATTGTTTAGAATTCAGCTAAGCAGTTTGGGATTGCAGTCCAGCACAATCGGTTCAGTAGGAAAAGTGCTATAAATAAAAATGTGGAACAACCACCCTAAAAACTAACATAACTAGTGGCGGAATGCACATATTGATATAAGATTATGCACAAATTCGTTCCATATGACTAAAAATCATACTGTTAAATCGGTCCGTAATTATCGATAGGAAAAAACCTCTAGTGTTCCTAAAAACGTAACAAATAATGCTATTGTAATAAATTTGGTCCGCCACAGTTTAATATGGCTAGAAACCACGCTGTCAATTTTCGTGATTATCAGTCCATATTTTACCATAGGCTCTATATAAAACCTTCTCTTGGAAAACAGAACGTCTAAAGCCCTAAAAAATAATACTATTTTTTAAATTTTGGTTTGTCACAGTTTTATATGACTGAAACTTACACTGTCAACTATCGTGCAGATCAATCCTTAACTTACCATAGGCCCCATATAAAGCATACTCTCGAAAAAAGCTATAGAACGCGTAGAACCGTAAAGCTTTCAATCTATGTTCTATTAAATTAACATTTGGTCAGTCAAAGTTTTATAAGACTATAAATTACTTGTTCAAATTTTGTGAAGATCAGCCCATAATTTACCATATGTCCCATATAAACCCACTTCGGAAATATTCTAACTGTAGGTGGAGGGTATCAAAGATTCATCTATAATATATAACTCTAACTTATTTTCTTTTAAGTATAAAATGACTAGGGAAGTTGGAAACCATAGTATGTAACGTAATTGAGAGTCATATACATTTAAAAAAGCAGCCTATATCTTGATTTATATAAAACTTTAAAAAATGTTTAGGTTTTAGCGGTATTTTTAAAAAATTTTCTAGCTGTTGTTTATTGTTGATGCGTTTTGTTTAAACTTTGATATTATTACAAGTAGAACTGTCGCTATAATTCTTATACGTTTAACAGTTTTATTTGGTTTAATATCTTTAGTTTTTCTAAAATCTTTATGGATGAAGTTTCCTGATGATCTGGCCTAAAAAACCAGTGAAATGCGCATAGAAATAGCTTATCCCATGAACAATAAATTTCAAGTGTTTTTGTCAAGAATAAAAACTGGGAATTAAGCACGAATAATAAAATCTTTTAAAATAAAAAATTAAAAAAAAAATAAAAAAATTTTTTTTTTACTTTATTGAAAGTATTCATCCAATGAATAATATTCATAGATCTAATGTAATGTTACATTAAATACATTTTAATGAAACAGGTTTCATTAAATATATTTTAATGAAACAGGTCTCATTGATCCAACGAAGCGCTGCATAGGTTCCTTTTTAATGCAATTTTTCATGGGATTAATGTCAAAACTCATTGGTATTGCGAAAAAAATTCTTTCAGTGTAGTTGGCTCACTTTTGACAACAGATGGTGTCAATTTTGATTTTGGTATAGTTAAAAAATAGATTTCTGTATACCTCTAGAATCTTAGCGGTAAAAGTCTCAAAATTTGGTACATAAACCTTCAATGTCAATGCATGATATCTGGCAAAAAGTGGGCGGACTAGAAAAGAAAGCATAGTGCAAAATATAATTCTTTATATCAGAACAGTAGGAGAAAATGGTTCAAATTTGGTACACATATCGTCAGCTCATTATTGGTTTGGCGCACATCATGGTAATTTCACCATGATATGTGCTAAACCAGTAATGAGCTGACGATATGTATCTGGATTGTCAATCCAAAAAAAATTCTTCAAAAAGTGGTTGTAATTGGAGAAAGTCAAAGGGTAGAGTTTGGTACAAATGGCTGCTTATCGAAACACATCTGTCAAAAAGTGGAGTTGTATAAGAGGGCGTGGCACCTCACATACAAATACAATATAAACTTCTGTTTGTCTTGAGAACGCTAACAGTAAAAGATCTTGAATTTTTACATAAAGCTTTTTTTTTTTGTCAATACACAACATATCTCAAAAAGTGAGTTAGATTGAAGAAGTGGGCATGGTACTTTCCATACACAGACAATATATATTTCTATTTATCAAGATAACTGTAACAGTGAAAGTATTTCAATTTCGTACAAATAGCTTAGATAGTAATACACAACATCTGTCAAAAAGTAGGTTCAATTGGAAAAGTAGGCATGTCACCTGCCATACAAAGACTTCTTTTATTTCATTATGTATAAAAATTACCTTTTTTGTAAGCAAAATATTTATAAAACTCCAAAAATTACTTTTATATTCTGAATAAATAAAAACCAAAAAAACAACTTTTATTTTCTGAGGAAAAATTGAAACTCAGAAAAAAACCTCAAGAAATAATCATTATTTACAAAGTAATTTGTGGCTGCAGCATCTGCCATAAAATTTTGTGAACAAACTCAAAAGTTGTGCACCGATTGCAATGAAATAAAGCTAATTTCATTTGAAATATGTTTAACTAATGGTGTTTTCTTTTCCAAAAATAATGATGCATTATAGTTGTGTAATATATTTATTAGGTTACACGAAGCCTTAGAAAGTGATACATTTTTCTAAATTACAATGGAACAAAATAATAGCTACGTTTTACACTCAACACTAATGTGTATTTAGCGTGTTAAATATTGAATGCAAAGTTTGTACTAAAAGCGATATTCACCACGCTTGTAGCAATTTTAAACATTACATTTTCTGACAATTCCAATAAGCGTTAACAGCACTGATGTTCAATAATTAAAGTCAGCTGTTGTTAAAAATTTTGCGACAAAAAAATATAATAAAAGTAAAACAAACGAAAAACAAAAAGTTTTTATATCCATCACATAACTAAAAATCACAATATAACGCAAATTGTCCGCAAACACAAGAAAAAAAATACTTGCTTGCATAAAAAAGTACTTTACGCAGATGCAAAAAAGGGTATTATCTCACCCTCAGTTATAACTGCGGGTAAGAAATGGAACAAATTTGCCATTTATTGTTGCAACATGTTTAGAAAGGAAAACGACAAATTCTCACATGTTTGCATATATTTTTAGAATGGAACAAAAACTCGCACGAATGGTCAGAAAAGAAAACACCATAAATGTTTTTATACCCTCCACCACAATTAGTTGTAAAGAGGGTATATTAAGTTTGTCATTCCGTGTGAAACTTTTTTATTATTCATCTCAGACCCCATAAAGTATATATATTCTGGGTCCTTGAGTAATTCTAAGTGTATTCAGCAATATCCGTTTAGTAGGATCAAAGCTATGAATCAAAATGTGGAACCACCACCTAAAAAAAAATGATAATTTTGTTACAAAAACTTACATAAATGGTGGAATAATGCACAGAATGGCATACGATTTTGCAAGAATTCGTCTTATTCAACTGGAAATCACGCTGGAAAATTTCGTGAAGATCGGTCCATAATTTACCCTAGGCCCCATATAGGCTTACCACCTCTTAAAATTGCCAAAACGGGACACCACTAAAAAATCATAGAAAAATTCAAACAAATCCGTTTATGTATTATTTTATTTGGAAAATCAACAATCACACATCTTCTTCTTCTATATATATAAAAATGTAACATCACGTGAGCCCTAAAAATAAAATGGGCTACTTATTTTTTCGATAGGGGCAGGGGAATTGGTACCCCCCATAGGATGCCAATATTAATTATCGCATATCTTAAGAGCCGCTGGACGCATGTTGCTGCACTTTTTGAGCCCCGAAATTGAAATAAAATAGCAGCGGGGGTATTGGAATCCCCCATAGGACGCCAATGTTTAACATCGCATATCTTAAGAACTGTAATAGTGAGAATGTTCAAACTTTCTAGAAGTCACTCTTATGGTATACTACACTTTTGAAAATAAAAATAAAGCGGGTAGGCGCAGGGGGAAATACCTCCCAGAGGATGCATAAATAAAATATCGCTCAACTGAAGAACTTTTAAAGGGAGAGTCTTAAAACGTGGTTAAAGCTACTATTATAGTAAACTATAAATTTCAATATAAAAATGGGCGGGAGAGACAGGGGAGGAGCAGTGCCCCTCATAGACAGAAATATTAATAAGAGCCACTGAACGCATTTTGTTGAACTTTTGGTAGTACGATCTTCTGAGCCCCGAAATTGAAATAAAGTAGCAGTGGGGGAAGTGGTTTTCCCCATAGGACGCCAATGTTTACATCGCATATCTTAAGAACTGTAATAGTGAGAATGTTCAAACTTTCCAGAAGTCACTCTTATGGTATACTACACTTTTGAAAATAAAAATAAAGCGGGTAGGCGCAGGGAGCGAAATACCTCCCATAGGATGCATATATTAAATATCGCTCAACTGAAGAACTATTAAAGGGAGAGTCTTAAAACGTGGTTAAAGCTGCTATTAGGGTAAACTATAAATTTCAATATAAAAATGTGCGGGGTAGACAGGGGAGGAGCAGTACCCCTCATGGAAGACATATTAATAAGAGCCGCTGCACGCATTTTGTTGGACCTTTGGTAGTATGATCTTCTGAGCCCCAAAATTTAAACAAAATAGCAGCGGGGGAAGTGGTACCTACCATAGGACGCCAATGTTTAATATCGTATATCTTAAGAACTGTTGTAGTGAGAATGTTCAAACTTTGTTCAAACTAAAGCATTGTAGCGAAGCGCAACGGGTTAAGCTAGTCTTATATATAAATACGGGAACAACATTTTTGTGGTTGATTTTAAAGTATCTTATCGCCCACCGATTTTAATGAAACATAAATTTAACAAATAGAATCTGGGAATTTATTTCTGGGAATTTTTTTGAATTAAAGTGTTTGAAAAGCGTTTTAATTGATCTTGCAGACAAACGTACAAAGTTGGGTGAAAAGTGAATTTTTTCCGTTCTCTTAAAATGTGTACGTTTTTGTTGTATTTATAACGCACAGGTTTTCTCGAAAGTAAATGTCGAGTGGACGAATTTCGGCCTCCGGGCGATCCTAGTTAATTTAAATTGTGTAAAATCTAGACTTATAAAAACACTACCAAAACATAAACGTAAATAAATATAATATACATAGTTGATAGCAATAGTAACATAAAATAGAATAAAATATTTCACTATTTAGTTTTATATTTATATTTTTTATCAATTTTAGCAGTTTTTATTATTCGCTTTATTTAAAGTAATAAATTCAAAAAACTCAGCACATCTTAAAATTGAAATGAACTAACAACTCAGCTAAAGGAACAAGCATCCCAGAGCGCGTATCATGTCTACACAGCAATTACTAGGTAGTACAATAAAAATATATTGCACTATAATAAACAAATGTGGACTTTCCTCATTATCGAAAAATTTTAACCATTTTTGGATTATTTTATTTGAATGGGGGATTTCGGTCATAGAAGTTGATGCACTATATATATAACGACAAAAGGGAATCAAAATGTTCCAGTGTTGCTAATTAAGGCAGAATTATTTACCAGGTAGTCGCAGTTCCATGAAGATGTCAAATTTTTAAACCCAAGCGAATTTACTTTATCTGTACTTGCCTTGCTCATACACAATATAACTTGTGTATTGTGATTCAAAGTTGACAGCTACAAAAATAAAAACGGGATAAATGGCGTCCAGCTCAGAGTATCGACGGGACACGGGACATTCCACTCTAAAACTGGACTGTCCCGACGAAAACTGGTCAGTTGGCAAGTCTAGCCCCATACAAACCCTACTTCCGGAAAACAGTTTAGTACGCCTAAAACCGTAAAAAATAACGCTATCATAACAAAATTTGGTACATCAAAGTTTTATAAGACAAGGAGTAAAACTATGTAATTTCGTAACGATCGGTCCATAATTTACCCTAGGCCCCATATAAACCCTACTTCCGGAAAACAGCTTAGTACGCCTAAAAACGTAAAAAATAATGCTATCATAACAAAATTTGGTACAACAAAGTTTTATAGGACAAGGAGTAAAACTATGTAATTTCGTGAAGATCGGTGCATAACTTACCATAGGCCTCATTTAAAGCCCACTCTGGTAAAAAATTAAATACGCGGTTAACTTTCTTCCAGTTTAGCTTCATATGGCCAGAAAAAATGTTATGCAATTTTGTGATATACGGTTCATAATTTACCTTAGATTCCATTTTAGTAGACTTCTGAAATTCACTGCAAACGCTGAAACTAATTGCACCGCTGTATTGAAATTTATGTTTTTTAATACCAGGAATCGTTCTGCATTGCTTTTATATAATTTGTATTCCTGAAAATCATTTAAGTTCAGCTTAAACTGATATTCTACTCAAGCTTTTTAAAATTGATTCTGATTGTCGGTCAATAATTTTATATATGTAGGTCTAAACCGCAAGAAATTTTAATGCAGATGTCTGTTTTTACAAAGATTGTAATAATAAATAGACATCATACAGATATTACTCCTAAAACATTCGAAGTGTCGGTGGAGTGTATCAAGGATTCGGCACAGCCAAATATAGCACTCTAACTTGTTTAGACTAAAACTGTGAATTTTGTCGCAATTTTATTTTTTATAAATTTTTAGATAGCAAAAAAATTTTTTTTTTTTAAATTCATATTTTTGTTTCAAAACTTTAACGATATCTCTGAAACTACTGGGCAAATTTAAAAACATTGTAAGAACCGCTTTAAGATAATATTGTTGCCGAGTTTCGGATTTTTTTTCAACTGAATATGGTGAACCATTTTCTAGTTATTCTTTTATATGTACACGCAAAAAAAAAAAACATGGTTGTGGTAAACATATTCTAAGAGCAACATATTATGATAATAATTATGATTGTAGTCACAATATTAAGATTATTATTGAATCATATTATGACTAAATATACTCGTATTATGACATCATAATATTTTTCCCTTAATCATATTAATATTCTGTTAATCATACTTAGTTAAGAAGTAATCAAATTATTGTCATGTTAATCATAATAAGCTAAGAAATTAATCATATTATTGTCATGTTATTCGTAATAAGCTAAGAAGTAATCATATTATCATCATGTTAATCATAATAAATTTAGAAGCAATCTTATTATGATACAGCACCTTTCATAGCTGTCATAAAAATACAAAATAAATTTAAATATTTTTGAATCGATTTTTTATTTTGTGGCTTTTTACAATTTTTCTTAATGTTAATCAAATAGCGGAGTTCAATATAAGGCTTGCAAAAGAGCAAATGAAAAATCTGTGGTTTTCTTGGGCAACCGCGTGTGTCCAGTTTTTTCAATTTTAAGATTTTGATGCCATATTGCCTAATTTTGAACGCTCTTTACATTTTTTTGAAAAAAGATGGATCAATACCGATTTTTTAACGTAATGACAAAGTTTAAAATGTGCAATACCTAGCCCATAGTTTGATCTAGAATGGTTTTTCGGCTTTCCTGAACAATTTGTTTTAAGACATACGCGGTTGCCCATGAAAACCACAGAAATATCGTAGCACTTTTATAAAATACTAGCATTTAACCCGCTACTTCGTTAGCGTCTCCTTTTTCTTCGTGGACATATTTTTATGCCAAAGTTTATTTTCAAAAAAGTACCAGGCACCTATCCCCTTATTTTTTTTAACGAACAACAATAAGTGTTAAATTTTTTGGATCTCTTTAATTTTGGATTTTTAAGGTTAGCGGAATCGATTTGGCGAGAGGCCAACCTTCGGTCCAAAAGTCAGCTTTTTAGCTTCAAGAGTTTAGGATGTGCGATGATGAATCCGTCAGTTACTTTACAAATTTATATTATATACACGCAAAGAAAAAACATGGTTGTGGTAAACATATTCTAAGAGCAACATATTATGATAAGAATTATGATTGTAGTCACCATATTAAGATTATTATTGAATCATATTATGACTAAATATACTCGTACTATTACATCATAATATTTTTCCCTTAATCATATTATTATTCTGTTAATCATACTAAGTTAAGAAGTAATCAAATTATTGTCATGTTAATCATAATAAGCTAAGAAATTAATCATATTATTGTCATGTTAATCATAATAAGCTAAGAATTAATCATATTATCATCATGTTAATCATAATAAATTTAGAAGCAATCATATTATGATACAGCACCTTTCATATCTGTCATAAAAATACAAAATAAATTAAAATATTTTTGCATAAATTTTTTATTTTGTGGCTTTTTACAATTTTTCTTAATGTTAATAAAATAGCGGAGTTTAAAATAAGGCTTGCAAACGAGCAAATGAAAAATCTGTGGTTTTCATGGGCAACCGCGTGTGTCCATTTTTTCGATTTTAAGATGTTGATGAAATATCGTAGCACTTTTATAAAATATAACGAAATCTCTGTGTGTTTTGTTGTTGGATTTTACAAAAAACCATGATATTTTGCATTTGCACTATTACATCACTAATACTTGAATGAACTTCGCTAATATTTTAATTTTTTAATTTCTTTAGACTTATATTTGTTTATGGAATTTTATCTTTTAATTGTTTAACCGCTCACAAATAAAAAAAAAAGACACAACTGCTTCAAAATTATTTTACAAATGGCGCTAACATAATATGATTAGAGTAAAAATAGTTTGATTGCATCTTTAACATAATATGATAAGTGTATAGAAAGTTATCATGTTATGGCTATTAAATATCATGATATGATTGTGAGAAATATAATATGTTTAGAAAGTTATCATAATTAAGTTGTTAGAAAAATAACAATTTTTCGGTCAACAATACTCAAATTCATTATTGCGATAAACATTGATATGTTTACAGTAACTATAATATTGTTGATATTAAATAAAAATAACAATTATTTGTGTACGACAACAATATATTGTTACATTAAACATAGTGTTGTTGCCGAAACCATGCCCAACCATATTTTTTCTCTGCGTGTAGAGATGGAGAAAAATGTTGAGAAAACAGTAACAAAATTAGGAACGATTTTCACACCTTAAACGTTTGAATTTCAAAAAAGGTCCAAACCTGTTTTGTATTTTTTAGATAAGCTAAAAATGTGATACAATATTTATTTACCCTTTTACACCCCAAAAAGGCCTTCCTTCAAAAAAGTACCAGACACCTCTCCGTTTATTTTTTTTAATGAACAATAATTAGTATTCAATTTTTTGTATCTCTTTTTGTTTAGGAAATATACGGTTAGCGAATTTTTCTAATAAACAAGAATAAGTGCTGATGTTTGTTATCTCTTTTAGTTTAGGAGGTATGAGGTTCGCGGGATCGATATACATAGGTACAATTTTCACCCCTGAAACGTTCGAATTTCGAAAAAGTACCAAATTCGCATTTGTATTTTTTAGATAAGTAACAAATGTTATTTAATTTTTATTTCTATACGTATTGGCTTAAAAGCTAGATTTACTACCTAAAACGACCGAATTTCGTTAAAGTACCAGACACCAATTTGCTTTTTTATTTAATGCACAAAAATAAATATTAAATTTAAAAAATTACCAGTTTATTTAAAAAAAAATACCAGTTAGAGAACGAAAAAGTAGCAAAAAATCCCTCTTACAGATTCTCATTCACTCAGGAGCTTGCATGTTTAATTTTATGTTTCTAGATCCAATAAATACGGATATATAAAAGCTACCAGCTAAAGAACAAAATAGTACCAAAAGCCCTCTTACAGATTTTCATTCACTCAGGACCTTGCATGTTTAATTTTATGTTTCTAGGTCCAATACTAACGGAAATTCAAAAAGTACCAGTTAAAGAACAAAGAAGTACCAAAAACTTCCCTCTTATATATTCTTATCCACATAGGGTATTGCATCTTGAATATAATGTTTCTAAGTCCAATAATAACGGATATTCAAAAAGTACCAGTTTAATAACTAAAAAGTACCTATAAGCGCTTTTAGAGATTCTCATTCACTCAGGACCATGCAGGTTTAATTTTATTTTCATTAGACCAACATTAGCGAAAATTTAAAAAAAGGACCAGTTAAAAAACGAAAAAGTACCAAAAAGATCTCTCTAACAGATTGTCATTCACTCAAGACCTTCCATTTTTAATTGCATGTTTCTGGGTCCAATACTAACGGAAATTCAAAAAGTACCAGCTAACGAATAAAAAAGTACCAATAAGATCCCACTTAAAGATTCTCATTTACACAGGATCGTGCATGTTTAATTTTATGTTTCTAGGTCCAATACTGACGGAAATTCAAAAAGTACCAGTTAATGAACAAAATAAGTACCAAAAACTTTCCTCTTATAGATTCTTATCCACCCAGGACCTTGCATGTTTAATTTTATTTTTCTAGGTCCAATACCAACGGAAATTAAAAAAGTACCAGTCAAAGATTAAAAAAGTACCAAAAAGTTCACTCTTATAGATTGTCATCCATCCAGGGCATTGCATATTGAATTGTATGTTTCTAGGTCCAATACTAACAGAAATTCAAAAAGTGCCAGTTAATGAACAAAAAAGTACCAAAAAGTTCCGTCATAGATTCTTATCCACTCGGGACATTACATGTTGAATCTTATGTTTTAAGGTCCAACATAAACGATAATTTTAAAAATACCAGTTGTAGGACCCAAAAGCTAAAGAAAAATATAAAATTTCCCGTATTTTTTTTTTTTTTTGGTACTATTTTTTCCCCCCATTAAAGTATCAAAAAATTCTGTATTATAGTGGGGCCTCATTATTAAGTACGAGTATGTTAATGAATGGAGAAAAATGTTTTTTAAAAAAAGTACCAAAAATAGCGACGATTTTCACCCCTTAAATGTTCGAATTTCGAAAAAGTACCAAACTCATATTCGTATTTTTTTCATAGGTTTCGAATGTGGTATAAACTTTGTTTCTATGTTTATTGGTTCAAAAGATATTTAGGGTGTCAAAAAAGTACCAAAATTCAGGTTTTACCCGTTTACTCCCTAACAGGGCCAAATTTCAAAAAAGTACCAGACACCTATCCGCTTATTTTTCTAAAGAACAACGATCAGTATTATATTTTTTTGTATCTGTTTTAGTTTTGGAGATATAAGGTCACCGCATTTTCCCGTTTTTACCCCCTAAAAATTCGAGTTTCCAAAAATCCCGTCTTAGTGGATCGATTTGGGGAGTGACCAATCTCTGGTCCAAATTTCAAGTGTCTAGCTTCAGGCGTTTAGGCTGTGCGATGATAAATCAGTCAGTCAGTGAGTCAGTGAGTCAGTCAGTAACGCTACAATTTTATATATATATAGATAACGAAATCTCTGTGTGTTTTGTTGTTGGATTTTACAAAAAAACTATGATATTTTGCATTTGCACTATTACATCACTAATACTTGAATGAACTCCGCTAATATTTTAATTTTTTAATTTCTTTAAACTTATTTTTTTATGGAATTTTATCTTTTAATTGTTTAACCGCTCACAAATAAAAAAAACGACACAATTTCTTCAAAATTATTTTACAAATGGCGCTAACATAATATGATTAGAGTAAAAATAGTTTGATTGCATCTTTAACATAATATGATAAATTATTTAGCTTAATTTCTTCGACCTTCTTAATATTATTTCCTTTCAATTAAAATTTATCCAATATTTCGCTATCTCAATGGATAGCTTCTTCAGGGATTTTTGGTTTTTTATATTTCAAACAATTTTTAACAAACAAAATTAAATGAAACAACAAAATTGTCAATTATGAAAATTAATAAACAATTATACACAGGAAACAAAAATTATTATATTACATTTTTATAAACTTATTTAATTTCCTATCTTATTCTTATAAATTAAATGTCTGTAATTTTGAGCTACATTGTCCGTATCTGTCTTAAAATTAATTCTTTGTTCCATTGGTATGTTTATAATTTGCAACATTTCTAACATGTAGCGTCGTTTGTAGTTTGTTTCTGTATTTAAAACTGTTGTATTTTCAAAATCTGGTGTATGATTGAAATTGGCACAATGCGATGACAATGCAGTTTTTTGAGAAGATACATGTTTGTATTTTTGATCAGATCTATGTCCTGCTAATCTAGTTCGTAATTTGTTTTTTTGTATATATATATACCTTACCACATACTTCATTATCCTTACCCTTACAAGGTATCTTGTAAATAATATTGGATTTATCTAATTTTTCTGTCTTATCTTTCATTTTATTGAATAATCTATCCAATGTATTAAATGTTTTATGAGCCATCCTATAATTATTCATATCATAAATATTAGAATTTTGCAATCGTTCTGAAAACATTGGTACATAAGTTAAAGACTTATACATTTTAGGTTCAGTTACCGTATTCACACTAACTTCCCTATGTCCTTTGTACTGTCCAATCAAATTACAAATCAATTCCCTTGGGAAATTATTATCCCATAAAATATTTTTAATTCTCATTAGTTATAAACGTAGTAACTAACGCCACTTTCTTTTATATATATAGATTAATGAAACGAATTTTCTATGAATATTTATTAAAAAAACATTGATAAAACTGAACATTTTTTTTTAGTATGAGGTTTTATCTACTTCAGTGAACACTTGGGCTACACAAAAGATCCTTAAGGTCGCGTTGCGTTTGGCCTTTACATAAGGTGACCATATGTACTCTTTTTTAGAGGACAATCGTCTATTTTAACTGGCTGCCATCTATAATATTTGTGTCCTCTTTTATCATCTTTTTTCATAATCTGTCATCTTTGTCCTCTTTATTTATAAAAGCATGACCAATATTTGCTTTTATTTTCACGGCGATCACCGGTTTTTTCTGTCAAATCGTATGGAAAATGTCGTGCCATGCTTGTTCTGTTCATACTTGTGCTGGGATACTATCGATATTTTCTACTATCGATATTTATCGACAGTTCAGATTTCACTATCTATATATCGATTTACTATGTCTGAGTTCATACGGCTCATGTCTTATTGACAATATTCTTTCTTTTTCTTCTTTGAACATGAATTGGCGTTCAAATGATTCATGTCATGTTGACGACATGTTTTTGATTTTGTATAGTCGTGCGTCTGCATGTGTGCGTTTTTGATATTGAAAACAATAACAAAATTAAACAACGAATGAAAAAGCAAAACGTAAAGGCAGTACATGCATCTGTGTACTCGCTTCTTTTCCCCTCGTCCCTCTCGCCTATAAAGTAGCAATCATGTCAATAAGACATGAGCCTAGGGTTGCCATACGTACTGTTTTAAGCAGTACATGTTCTGATTTTTTGCAATTGTACTGTTTTATGCACAACTCCTAAAACAGTACGCAAATGTACTGTTTTTTAAACTTTGTACAGTTTTTTGTACTGTTTTTTTTTTTTTTGCTCAGTCTATATTTAATAGTACTGGCTTACAAAAATTACGTTGTGTTAAAAAAAAAGTTCTAAAATAGTAAGAGTTTTAACGACGTGGTCATTGTTTTCTCATAAATACACAGTACATTATAATGGGTGGCTCGTAGCAGTGGCTCATGTTGTTATGATTTTATGGCTACCTCTTCCAATAGTCTTTCCCTTTCCACACCTGAGAAAGACAAAAATAAAATCTAAATTTTTTTTAAGTACTAAAAAAATACTTATTCCAACACAATTATCGTTAATTTTTAGAACTATTTTAATTTTCGGGCATGTTTTGGAAATCAAAATCACGTGAAATTGAAAACAAACAAATTTGGAAAATTCTCCGTGTTTAAAATTTATAAAAATACCTAATACCTTTGAGGAGCAATTTTCTTTACCTAAACTACTGAAATAAGAAAAAGATAAGTTAATTTTTACAAAAATTTTACTGAAAATATTCATCGTTTTCAATTGCACTTGATTTTAAATATTTTCAGATTTTGTGAAATAAAAATAAACCAAACTATTTTTTTTATTTTTTTTTTTTTTGGATTTTATAGTAAACTTTAATAAACTTTTATTATAAAAGTCAAAAAACCTATTGTTTTAGTAATACATAGTTTATTATAGCTGAACTTGGTAAAATTAGCCGTAAATACTTTAAAAATTGTTTAAAATTGGAAAATTAATTTAGGAAACAAACATTTTCTCAAATTCTATATGATTTGTGCAACTATGTCTGTAGTGAAAATTGCTTTAAATACGAATATGTTTAAAGAAAATCGTACTTACACAATCAATAAATTAATTGTTATGAGCTTAGTAAGGTTTTTCTCCTTTTTTATATGGCTTACAGCAATGTTATGGTTTTCCTGCACAGAAAAAATTATTGCCGAATTATTTTCAAACAAACGCTTGTTTGAAAATTTTTTCAATTTCTACAAATTTTTTTACTGATTCAATTAAAATTTTTGTTTGATTTTTATTTAACCAACAAAAATGTTGACAACCATTCAAAAATATAATACACGCGTTATTGGTTTCAAGATTTCATAATTTTGTATGAAATATTTAACGCTTTTTAATGTTGTCTTTTTGCATTTTTTTATTTGATCGTAAGCAACACTTCCTAATGTGAAATATAAGAACTACAACAAAAAACACATACAGTCTATTTTTGGACACTTTAAGAAAGTTCAACAGTAAAGGAGCATATAGACGACATGTTTTTGTCATCTGACATGTCAAATTTCCCAATGCAAAACACATACATGTCGTGTGTTACCTTTTTAAAGGTGCTATCAGACGGGATGTATTTTACATATGTACTGTCACTTTTCTTTCCCATATGTAATTTCGCATGCATGTCAAAATTTCCATTTCACATACGATTCATAATTTTTGCTATCACACCTGCTTATGTTTTTCCTTATGACATAACCTATAAATGTAAACAAAAACTGACTCTTGTTTACGTTTCAAAACAAACCAGCTGTTTTGTTTATGTTTGCCACAGTAAAATAGAGCGTGTTCTAATCGAAAAATTTACATATGTATTTCCACATGTATTTTACACATGCAAAGTTTCATATGTATCACACGATGTGTACAACTTTTACAGATGGAAAATTTGACAGTACATATGTGTATTTTACACATGCAAAGTTTCATATGTATCACACGATGTGTACAACTTTTACAGATGGAAAATTTGACAGTACATATGTAAAATACATCCCGTCTGATAGCACCTTAACTTTGCTTCTGTAAAAGTCAGACGCAAAGTCATCTGACAAAATTTCAATTAGAGCGTGCTCTATTTTCTTCTGACAAACCATCTGACATCAGAAATCTATGCCTGGAAGAAACTGGCAGCGGCGTCAACTATTGACGGAATCATTAGCCGGCTGAAGTTAATATTTAACAATACCAAGATATGTATGCTCATCTCACCATTGAATAGAATTTATGTAAATATAAACATAAAAACCGTTTAATTATAAAATTCTAAATTGGTATCTTTAAAATAAAAGAAAAAATGTTAAGATGGCTAAATTATTTTACGGCGCAAATAAATATTTTCGTGGCGGCAGCAAGCTATTTTGAAACCGAGAACTACTTTGGTTTCTGCAAAAAAACAGAGACAATGTCAGAAGCAAATTACATGTACGTTTGTGACCGAATATTATAAACCTTATGTAAAACAGCAATTTTGACAGACATGCACAATTACATGTGACTTGAAAATTTGACATGTCAGATGACAAATACATGTCGTGTACGGGCGCCTTAAGAAAGATGAAGAGGTTTGAAGTAAAAAAAAAAAAACAAAAAAATAGCAGGTAAAAAAACATTTCACTCTTTTTAAACAACAGAAACAACAACAACATTATAAAAAACAAAATAAATTTTTGGTTGGTTTCAAAGTTGGTTAAAAAAAAACCAAAATCCCGTATGCAATTTTTTCAAACTGTTTGCTTAAATACATCAAATACAAAAATATAATGATGACGAAAAACATATCGAGTCGGTCTGTCGCCGTTTTTGGGTTACATTTCTTCTTCATTAGCAAAGGAAAGCAACAGTAAGTGATGACGAAAAACATTGTGTGTATAAAAAAAGACTTCGTTCAAAAATTATTCTAACAAAAAAATGTGTCTCAAAGCCAGCCGGCCGCTCTGCTCTCTCTGCCATCATCTTCTAATACAGTGCCAGCCAGCGTTACCGTTCAAAATTTTCAAAAAGGGGCACAAAAAGGGGATTTTCAAAATAAAAGTGGCACAAAAAGGGGAATTCTGAGAAAAAAAGGGGCAACTTTTAAAATAAGACCATTTTCATTTTTATTGAGTTATTTTTACTTAAAACATAAACGTTACAAAAAAAAAAAGCCTCTTCCTCTTTTCGAAAATTTCTCAATTTTGTTATATTCCTATCTAATTAGCTGTGAACTCTTTGAAAATGGTTTTGTTCTTTTATAATTTTAATATTTTCCATTAAAAAATATGAAAAATTGGTATAGGGTTTTAATCTTATTTGATGTTTTCAGAAGCTACCAGTCAGATAAAAGGAAAATATACATAACAAAATTAGGCCATTATATATTGCTTAAATATGAATTACTAAGCTTCACGTGTTTGGCAAATTTTTTTTTGTAGCATCTTAAATTTTGTAAATCCATTTTTCAAACAATACTAATTTTTTCTACTTTTTATTTTGTGGAGGCCTTTTAGCTTTTTACACATCCATATATAGTCGAACTTCACTATATTATACAGAACAAAATTTTTTTTCTACTTTCGTTAATAAAAACTGGTATTTTAGTTCGATTATCGATTAACATTTGCTTCAATAATATCCTTATAAGGAACAGTTTGATGACTTTTGCGTTAAGTGTTTAATTGCTTGTACGAAATAAAGTGCTGGAAAATAATCTGCTGGGCTACAAAACCTTTTGTGCTGCTTATTTAACTTTTAATTTTCATATTTATTTTAAAACAAATGCTGCTACATTTTTGTCCACTAAAACGAGCGACTGTTGTTAAAATCGTTATCAAGAAACTAAGATACTGCCATGCTACCTTTGCGCTTAGTTAATTGAATACCATATTTTTAGGTTATTTTACCTATGATTTTTTTGTGTGTAAGGAGATTATAATAATTTTTTTAAATTTTTTATATAGAAAGCTTCATTTTATAGAACTTCACTATAGAGATGTTCGAATGTACATATATATACACACAGCGAAAATACACGTCTTGTTTGCAAGTTAATGTGTATGAACTGTTGCATATAATTTTACTCTTCACCACAGCTGGAAATATATATGTAAGTTCGTTATTATATAGTTTGTCATTCCATTTTTAATTTAACAAAATCGGTTACTAATTGACTTAGTAATATAGTTATAACCACGTTATAATTCCCAAAATAAGCGCTTTGTCACAATAGCGCCTTTATTATGAGTGATAGGTGGACCAAATTTAGTGCTGAAATTTCCTATTAGAAGAAGTTAGTAGTGGTACGATTTTTTATTAATGCATTACAGTGCTATGCTGTTTCTTTAGTTATTATATAAGTATCTAATTTTCGAAAATATGCATCTATGTATATTTATTAATAAGTTCAACATGGACTGCCAGGTATCTACTTTCAGTCTATTGGACCACTTATTGTTTTATAATGCTAATTTAAAAAAAATCCGTTTAGCGGATGCACTTCTATGCGGTAAAGTAAAATCATACAATCATATAAAAGCTGGAAGTTCAAAAAGGGGCAAAAGGGGCACAAAAACATACAAAATGATACAAAAGGGGATTTTAAATAAAGGGGCAAAGAAAGTGGCAAGGCATTAAAAAAGGGGCAAAAATGCGACTTTAGTCGCATAACGGTAACGCTGGTGCCAGCTTGTGTGCGCATCATTGCTTGTGCAAAACCCTTTTTTTTTTTTGATTTTGAAATTTAGTATATGAATTTCAGTAAACTTTTTGTTTGATTCAGTTAAATTATTTGTTTGAAAAAATCAGTGTTTTTTTTCAATAAACAAAATGCAAATAAATTGTTTGATTATGCGAATTTGTTTATAGGACCGATTTCAGACAAAAAATTGTTTGATTCTACAAATTTTTTGTTTGAATTGGAAAAATAATTTTTTCTGTGTGGCCAAATGCTTCGTTTGTGGTGTTTGTTTGCTTTTTAAACGCAAATGGAGTAATTTCATATATTTATGAAGTGCCATAAAATGGAAATAATTCCGTTGACGTTACACATTTTAAGTGTATTTCTTTATATAATTGTTGTTGCATATTCAATCAAAAGTTTAAAATATTTACCCCAATTTCACCAAGTTCAGTTAAAACTAACTATTACTTTAACTTCCAGCTTACAATATGTTTTGACAGCTTGAACTGATAGTTAATAATAGCTGAACTTGGTGAAATTGGGGGTTACTAATTAAAACAAATGGTTAAGTTTTCGTCCAAAAAAAATGTACTGCTTTTTTCTTGATTGTACTGTTTTTTTGTTTTCAATGTACTGTTTATCCGAATTTAAAATCTGGCTACCCTACATGAGCCGTATGAACACAGACTATCGACTGAATGTTTGTACTCAAGTAAGAAAACTTTAACTAGTTTTTTATCAGGCTAAAGTTTGTTGTTTTTATCACTTTATTGAACGTATGAGACGTATCTATGTACGCACGTTATTTTAGCTGACAGTTTTTAAAAATTGTGATGCTGATAAGCACCTTTCTGAAGGAACCAAAGTTACAGGGACTATACGATATTTTATTGCAACTTTAGATAATGTTCTAAATTGGATTTGATGCTCAACCCAAAAGGTAATAAATCTAGCGGACTTTTCCTCTAATGGTCGTTCATTGTTTTATCCTACGCTCGCAATTGCAAATGCATTTTTATTTGATTTTTTTACAACATCATAAAACTATCTGACATTTCAGTCCCTATGAACACAGACTATCGACTGAATGTTTGTACTCAAGTAGGAAAACTTTAACTAGTTTTTTATCAGGCTAAAGTTGGTTGTTTTTATCACTTTATTGAACGTATGAGACGTATCTATGTACGCACGTTATTTTAGCTGACAGTTTTTAAAAATTGTGATGCTGATAAGCACCTTTCTGAAGGAACCAAAGTTACAGGGACTATACGATATTTTATTGCAACTTTAGATAATGTTCTAAATTGGATTTGATGCTCAACCCAAAAGGTAATAAATCTAGCGGACTTTTCCTCTAATGGTCGTTCATTGTTTAATCCTACGCTCGCAATTGCAAATGCATTTTTATTTGATTTTTTTACAACATCATAAAACTATCTGACATTTCAGTCCCTATGTAAACATATAAAAATTTACTCATAAAGGCCTTAAGTAAGTAGTAAAAAAGCACAGCTAAGCAATCCGTACCACCGTTCTTGTTGTTTGTAGTCATTGCTGTAATTCTGCGCGAATTAATAACGGCAAGTAAAAACTTGCGGCAAAAAGCTGTGTATGTATAGCTGTTCTAACATGTCTTCATAGCTGTATTTTAAATAATAATAATATCGATATTGATATTTTTCCTATCGATTTTTCTATAGTTTAAGAAAATCCGTCCAAAAATCAATTTTTGGAAAGAAATATGAGTGATCCCAGATTTTCGTTATTTTTGCTCTAGCGCTTCTAGTTTTCTAGAAAATCTAGTTTAAAGTTTTTCATATGAAATCAGTCCAAAAATCAATTTTTGCTTAGAAATATGAGTGATACCAGATTTTCGTTATTTTTGCTCTAGCGCTTCTAGTTTTCTGGAAAATCGAGTTTAAAGTTTTTCATATAAAATCAGTCCAAAAATCAATTTTTGTTAAGAAATATGAGCGCTTCTAGTTTTCTAGAAAATCGAGTTTAAAGTTTTTCTAATAAAATCAGTCCAAAAATCAATTTTTGGAAAGAAATATGAGTGATCCCAGATTTTTGTTATTTTTGCTCTAGCGCTTTTAGTTTTCTAGAAAATCTAGTTTAAAGTTTTTCATATAAAATCAGTCCAAAAATCAATTTTTGCTTAGAAATATGAGTGATCCCAGAT
Source organism: Pollenia angustigena (assembly GCA_930367215.1). Taxonomy (NCBI): domain Eukaryota; kingdom Metazoa; phylum Arthropoda; class Insecta; order Diptera; family Polleniidae; genus Pollenia; species Pollenia angustigena. The sequence goes on from OV884060.1 coordinate 204,242,841, forward strand.
TTTCGTTATTTTTGCTCTAGCGCTTCTAGTTTTCTAGAAAATCGAGTTTGAAGTTTTTCATATAAAATCAGTTAAAAAATCAATTTTTGTTAAGAAATATGAGTGATCCCACATTTTCGTTATTTTTGCTCTACCGCTTCTAGTTTTCTAGAAAATCGAGTTTAAAGTTTTTCATATAAAATCAGTCCAAAAATCACTTTTTGAAAAGAAATATGAGTGATCCCAGATTTTCGTTATTTTTGCTCTAGCGCTTCTAGTTTTCTAGAAAATCGAGTTTAAAGCTTTTCATATATTTTTAATATTTTTAATTAGGCTTAAGTTCATGAAATTTAATTTTCATTAAATTATTTTTATGAAGAAAGGAATTTTTACAACATGAAAATTAATTAAAATTGTTATTGATAATCTTTCATTCTTGACGTGGCTCGAAGTAAGGAAAAAACATGTAAAATCAATTAAAATGGATAATCATTCAGGAAAGCAAATTTCGATCTACCAAATGTTAAAATACAATTTGGTTTAAAGATTGATGTTTGACTATTGACGTCAGCAGTCGTCGATGGCTGCGAGTGTAAGACGGCAAATCCATCTGAGGAGATCGAGTGGTTGCGATCGAAACATGTCATGGTAACCTGCCGGCCAGGGTTCGAGCCCGAGCCACGTCAAGAATGAAAGATTATCAATAACAATTTTAATTAATTTTCATGTTGTAAAAATTCCTTTCTTCATAAAAATAACTTAATGAAAATTAAATTTCATGAACTTAAGCCTAATTAAAAATATTAAAAATTTGGATTAAAAACCATAAATAGTTCAACAAAATAACCACAATACTGATTATTGTTTTTCATATAAAATCAGTCCAAAAATCAATTTTTGGAATGAAATATGTGTGATCCCAGATTTTCGCTATTTTTGCTCTAGCGCTTCTAGTTTTCTAGAAAATCGAGTTTAAAGTTTTTCATATAAAATCAGTCCAAAAATCAATTTTTATTAAGAAATATGAGTGATCCCAGATTTTCGTTATTTTTGCTCTAGCGCTTATAGTTTTCTAGAAAATCGAGTTTAAAGTTTTTCATATAAAATCAGTCCAAAAATCAATTTTTGTTAAGAAATATGAGTGATCCCAGATTTTCGTTATTTTTGCTCTAGCGCTTCTAGTTTTCTAGAAAATCGAGTTTAAAGTTTTTCTAATAAAATCAGTCCAAAAATCAATTTTTGTTAAGAAATATGAGTGATCCCAAATTTTCGTTATTTTTGCTCTAGCGCTTCTAGTTTTCTAGAAAATCGAGTTTAAAGTTTTTCATATAAAATCAGTCCAAAAATCATTTTTGTTAAGAAATATGAGCGCTTCTAGTTTTCTAGAAAATCGAGTTTAAAGTTTTTCATATAAAATCAGTCCAAAAATCAATTTTTGGAAAGAAATATGTGTGATCCCAGATTTTCGTTATTTTTGCTCTAGCGCTAATTGTTTTCTAGAAAATCTAGTTTAAAGTTTTTCATATAAAATCAGTCCAAAAAGCAATTTTTGCTTAGATATATGAGTGATCCCAGATTTTCGTTATTTTTGCTCTAGCGCTTCTAGTTTTCTAGAAAATCTAGTTGAAAGTTTTTCATATTTTTGCTCTAGCGCTTTTAGTTTTCTAGAAAATCGAGTTTAAAGTTTTTCATATAAAATCAGTCGAAAAATAAATTTTTGCTTAGAAATATGAGTGATCCCAGATTTTCGTTATTTTTGCTCTAGCGCTTCTAGTTTTCTAGAAAATCGAGTTTAAAGTTTTTCATATAAAATCAGTCCAAAAATCAATTTTTGTTAAGAAATATGGGCGCTTTTAGTTTTCTAGAAAATCTAGTTTAAAGTTTAAAGTTTATGAAAATATGAGTGATCCTAGATTTTCGTTATTTTTGCTCTAGCGCTTCTAGTTTTCTAGAAAATCGAGTTGAAAGTTTTTCATATAAAATCAGTCCAAAAATCATTTTTGTTAAGAAATATGAGCGCTTCTAGTTTTCTAGAAAATCGAGTTTAAAGTTTTTCATATAAAATCAGTCCAAAAATCAATTTTTGGAAAGAAATATGTGTGATCCCAGATTTTCGTTATTTTTGCTCTAGCGCTAATTGTTTTCTAGAAAATCTAGTTTAAAGTTTTTCATATAAAATCAGTCCAAAAAGCAATTTTTGCTTAGATATATGAGTGATCCCAGATTTTCGTTATTTTTGCTCTAGCGCTTCTAGTTTTCTAGAAAATCTAGTTGAAAGTTTTTCATATTTTTGCTCTAGCGCTTTTAGTTTTCTAGAAAATCGAGTTTAAAGTTTTTCATATAAAATCGGTCGAAAAATAAATTTTTGCTTAGAAATATGAGTGATCCCAGATTTTCGTTATTTTTGCTCTAGCGCTTCTAGTTTTCTAGAAAATCGAGTTTAAAGTTTTTCATATAAAATCAGTCCAAAAATCAATTTTTGTTAAGAAATATGGGCGCTTTTAGTTTTCTAGAAAATCTAGTTTAAAGTTTAAAGTTTATGAAAATATGAGTGATCCTAGATTTTCGTTATTTTTGCTCTAGCGCTTCTAGTTTTCTAGAAAATCGAGTTGAAAGTTTTTCATATTTTTGCTCTAGCGCTTTTAGTTTTCTAGAAAATCGAGTTTAAAGTTTTTCATATAAAATCAGTCCAAAAATCAATTTTTGGAAAGAAATATGAGTGATCCCAGATTTTCGTTATTTTAGTTTTTCATATAAAATCAGCCCAAAAATCAATTTTGTGAAAGAAATATGAGTGATCCCAGATCTTCGTTATTTTTGCTCTAGCGCTTCTAGTTTTCTAGAAAATCGAGTATAAAGTTTTTCATATAAAATCAGTCCAAAAATCGATTTTTGGAAAGAAATATGAGTGATCCCAGATTTTCGTTATTTTTGCTCTAGCGCTTCTAGTTTTCTAGAAAATCTAGTTGAAAGTTTTTCATATTTTTGCTCTAGCGCTTTTAGTTTTCTAGAAAATCGAGTTTAAAGTTTTTCATATAAAATCAGTCCAAAAATCAATTTTTGGAAAGAAATATGAGTGATCCCAGATTTTCGTTATTTTAGTTTTTCATATAAAATCAGCCCAAAAATCAATTTTGTGAAAGGAATATGAGTGATCCCAGATTTTCGTTATTTTTGCTCTAGCGCTTCTAGTTTTCTAGAAAATCGAGTTTAAGGTTTTTCATATAAAATCAGTCCAAAAATCAATTTTGTGAAAGAAATATGAGTGATCCCAGATTTTCGTTATTTTTGCTCTAGCGCTTCTAGTTTTCTAGAAAATCGAGTTTAAAGTTTTTCATATAAAATCAGTCCAAAAATCAATTTTGTGAAAGAAATATGAGTGATCCCAGATTTTCGTTATTTTTGCTCTAGCGCTTCCAGTTTTCTAGAAAATCGAGTTTAAAGTTTTTCATATAAAATCAGTCCAAAAATCAATTTTTGGAAAGTAATATGTGTGATCCCAGATTTTCGTTATTTTAGTTTTTCATATAAAATCAGCCCAAAAATCAGTTTTTGGAAAGAAATATGAGTGATCCCAGATTTTCGTTATTTTTGCTCTAGCGCTTCTAGTTTTCTAGAAAATCGAGTTTAAAGTTTTTCATATAAAATCAGTCCAAAAATCAATTTTGTGAAAGAAATATGAGTGATCCCAGATTTTCGTTATTTTTTCTCTAGCGCTTCTAGTTTTCTAGAAAATCGAGTTTAAAGTTTTTCATATAAAATCAGTCCAAAAATCAATTTTGTGAAAGAAATATGAGTGATCCCAGATTTTCGTTATTTTAGTTTTTCATATAAAATCAGCCCAAAAATCAATTTTGTGAAAGAAATATGAGTGATCCCAGATTTTCGTTATTTTTGCTCTAGCGCTTCTAGTTTTCTAGAAAATCGAGTTTAAAGTTTTTCATATAAAATCAGTCCAAAAATCGATTTTTGGAAAGAAATATGAGTGATCCCAGATTTTCGTTATTTTTACTCTAGTTTTCTAGAAAATCTAGTTTAAAGTTTTTCATATAAAATCAGTCCAAAAATCAATTTTTGCTTAGAAATATGAGTGATCCCAGATTTTCGTTATTTTTGCTCTAGCGCTTCTAGTTTTCTAGAAAATCTAGTTGAAAGTTTTTCATATTTTTGCTCTAGCGCTTTTAGTTTTCTAGAAAATCGAGTTTAAAGTTTTTCATATAAAATCAGTCCAAAAATCAATTTTTGGAAAGAAATATGAGTGATCCCAGATTTTCGTTATTTTAGTTTTTCATATAAAATCAGCCCAAAAATCAATTTTGTGAAAGAAATATGAGTGATCCCAGATTTTCGTTATTTTTGCTCTAGCGCTTCTAGTTTTCTAGAAAATCGAGTTTAAGGTTTTTCATATAAAATCAGTCCAAAAATCAATTTTGTGAAAGAAATATGAGTGATCCCAGATTTTCGTTATTTTTGCTCTAGCGCTTCTAGTTTTCTAGAAAATCGAGTTTAAAGTTTTTCATATAAAATCAGTCCAAAAATCAATTTTGTGAAAGAAATATGAGTGATCCCAGATTTTCGTTATTTTTGCTCTAGCGCTTCCAGTTTTCTAGAAAATCGAGTTTAAAGTTTTTCATATAAAATCAGTCCAAAAATCAATTTTTGGAAAGTAATATGTGTGATCCCAGATTTTCGTTATTTTAGTTTTTCATATAAAATCAGCCCAAAAATCAGTTTTTGGAAAGAAATATGAGTGATCCCAGATTTTCGTTATTTTTGCTCTAGCGCTTCTAGTTTTCTAGAAAATCGAGTTTAAAGTTTTTCATATAAAATCAGTCCAAAAATCAATTTTGTGAAAGAAATATGAGTGATCCCAGATTTTCGTTATTTTTGCTCTAGCGCTTCTAGTTTTCTAGAAAATCGAGTTTAAAGTTTTTCATATAAAATCAGTCCAAAAATCAATTTTGTGAAAGAAATATGAGTGATCCCAGATTTTCGTTATTTTAGTTTTTCATATAAAATCAGCCCAAAAATCAATTTTGTGAAAGAAATATGAGTGATCCCAGATTTTCGTTATTTTTGCTCTAGCGCTTCTAGTTTTCTAGAAAATCGAGTTTAAAGTTTTTCATATAAAATCAGTCCAAAAATCGATTTTTGGAAAGAAATATGAGTGATCCCAGATTTTCGTTATTTTTACTCTAGTTTTCTAGAAAATCTAGTTTAAAGTTTTTCATATAAAATCAGTCCAAAAATCAATTTTTGCTTAGAAATATGAGTGATCCCAGATTTTCGTTATTTTTGCTCTAGCGCTTCTAGTTTTGTAGAAAATCGAGTTTAAAGTTTTACATATAAAATCAGTACAAAAATTAATTTTTAAAAAGAAATATGAGTGATCCCAGATTTTCGTTATTTTTGCTCTAGCGCTTCTAGTTTTCTAGAAAATCGAGTTTAAAGTTTTTCATATAAAATCAGTCCAAAAATCAATTTTTGGAAAAAAATATGAGTGATCCCAGATTTTCGTTATTTTTGCTCTAGCCCTTCTAGTTTTCTAGAAAATCGAGTTTAAAGTTTTCCATATAAAATCAGTCCAAAAATCAATTTTTGCTTAGAAATATGAGTGATCCCAGATTTTCGTTATTTTTGCTCTAGCGCTTCTAGTTTTCTATATATAAAATCAGTCCAAAAATAAATTTTTGGAAAGAAATATGTGTGATCCCAGATTTTCGTTAATTTTGCTCTAGCGCTTCTAGATTTCTAGAAAATCGAATTTTAAGTTTTTCATATAAAATCAGTCCAAAAATCAATTTTTGGAAAGAAATATGTGTGATCCCAGATTTTCGTTATTTTTGCTCTAGCGCTTCTAGTTTTCTAGAAAATCGAGTTTAAAGTTTTTCATATAAAATCAGTCCAAAAATCAATTTTTGCTTAGAAATATGAGTGATCCCAGATTTTCGTTATTTTTGCTCTAGCGCTTCTAGTTTTCTAGAAAATCGAGTTTAAAGTTTTTCATATAAAATCAGTCCAAAAATCAATTTTCGCTTAGAAATATTAGTGATCCCAGATGTTCGTTGTTTTTTCTCTAGCGCTTCTAGTTTTCTAGAAAATCTAGTTTAAAGTTTTTCATATAAAATCAGTCCAAAAATTAATTTTTGCTTAGAAATATGAGTGATCCCAGATTTTCGTTATTTTTGCTCTAGCGCTTCTAGTTTTCTAGAAAATCTAGTTTAAAGTTTTTCATATAAAATCAGTCCAAATATCAATTTTTGGAAAGAAATATGAGTGATCCCAGATTTTCGTTATTTTTACTCTAGTTTTCTAGAAAATCTAGTTTAAAGTTTTTCATATAAAATCAGTCCAAAAATCAATTTTTGCTTAGAAATATGAGTGATCCTAGATTTTCGTTATTTTTGCTCTAGCGCTTCAAGTTTTGTAGAAAATCGAGTTTAAAGTTTTACATATAAAATCAGTCCAAAAATTAATTTTTAAAAAGAAATATGAGTGATCCCAGATTTTCGTTATTTTTGCTCTAGCGCTTCTAGTTTTCTAGAAAATAGAGTTTAAAGTTTTTCATATATAATCAGTCCAAAAATCAATTTTTGGAAAAAAATATGAGTGATCCCAGATTTTCGTTATTTTTGCTCTAGCCCTTCTAGTTTTCTAGAAAATCGAGTTTAAAGTTTTCCATATAAAATCAGTCCAAAAATCAATTTTTGCTTAGAAATATGAGTGATCCCAGATTTTCGTTATTTTTGCTCTAGCGCTTCTAGTTTTCTAGAAAATCGAGTTTAAAGTTTTTCATATAAAATCAGTCCAAAAATAAATTTTTGGAAAGAAATATGTGTGATCCCAGATTTTCGTTATTTTTGCTCTAGCGCTTCTAGATTTCTAGAAAATCGAATTTTAAGTTTTTCATATAAAATCATTCCAAAAATCAATTTTTGGAAAGAAATATGTGTGATCCCAGATTTTCGTTATTTTTGCTCTAGCGCTTCTAGTTTTCTAGAAAATCGAGTTTAAAGTTTTTCATATAAAATCAGTCCAAAAATCAATTTTTGCTTAGAAATATGAGTGATCCCAGATTTTCGTTATTTTTGCTCGAGCGCTTCTAGTTTTCTAGAAAATCGAGTTTAAAGTTTTTCATATAAAATCAGTCCAAAAATCAATTTTTGCTTAGAAATATTAGTGATCCCAGATGTTCGTTGTTTTTTCTCTAGCGCTTCTAGTTTTCTAGAAAATCTAGTTTAAAGTTTTTCATATAAAATCAGTCCAAAAATCAATTTTTGCTTAGAAATATGAGTGATCCCAGATTTTCGTTATTTTTGCTCTAGCGCTTCTAGTTTTCTAGAAAATCTAGTTTAAAGTTTTTCATATAAAATCAGTCCAAATATCAATTTTTGGAAAGAAATATGTGTGATCCCAGATTTTCGTTATTTTTGCTCTAGCGCTTCTAGATTTCTAGAAAATCGAATTTAAAGTTTTTCATATAAAATCAGTCCAAAAATCAATTTTTGGAAAGAAATATGAGTGATCTCAGATTTTCATTATTTTTGCTTTAGCGCTTCTAGTTTTCTAGAAAATCTAGTTTAAAGTTCTTCATATAAAATCAGTCCAAAAGTCAATTTTTGGAAAGAAATATGAGTGATCCCAGATTTTCGTTATTTTTGTTCAAGCGCTTCTAGAAAATCTAGTTTAAAGTTTTTCATATAAAATCAGTCCAAAAATCAATTTTTGGAAAGAAATATGAGTGATCCCTAGATTTTCGTTATTTTTGCTCTAGCGCTTCTAGTTTTCTAGAAAATCTAATTTAAAGTTTTTCATACAAAATCAGTCCAAAAATCAATTTTTGTTTGGAAATATGAGTGATCCCAGATTTTCGTTATTTTTGCTCTAGCGCTTCTAGTTTTCTAGAAAATCGAGTTTAAAGTTTTCTATCGATAGGTTCCCAGCACTAGTTCATACTCCTACTGAACTCTCATAGACTTGCAGTATAAAATTTTGAATAGTGCAATGAATTTTTAAGTTTCGTTATTTTGTTTCGAATGGATAACTATGATGCTTAGCAGCAGAGTTATTCACTTGGACTGGGGAAACGAACGCTTAAGGAAATCGGTGACTAGTGGGACCCCACAGGGGGGAGTTCTCTCTCCCTTATTGTGGCTCTTGGCCGTCAATGTCGTTCTGAGACGTTTTGACAGAATGATTCAGAAGGTCGTGACCTACGCGGATGATGTGGTGATATTGGTGTCGGGCAAGTGTCTGCCGACAATTAGCGACATCATGCAAGGGGCGCTGGGCGAACTGGCGGCATGGGCAAGTGACAAGGGACTGGGAGTTAATCTGGAGAAGACGGAGTTTGTTCTTTTCACGTGGAGGTACAAGGTGGAGGAGTTTAGACTGCCGGTACTGGGAGGAGTGGAGCTTGGACTATCTGATAGTGCTTAGTATCTGGGGGTTTTTCTGGACAGCAAGCTGTCATGGGGTAGGAATACTCAGGAGAGACTCAAAAGGGGTCTCAATGCCTATTATGCTTGCAGATGATCGATAGGTAGGAGCTGGGGACTCCGGCCGTCAGTGGTGGGATGGCTGTACACTTCGGTGGTAAAACCCATTCTTACGTATGGATGTTGTGTTTGGTGGGAGTCATTGAGATTGGCAAGTCGTAGGAACCTTCTTTCTAAGGCTCAGAGGTGTGCTTCAATTGGCATGAAAGGTGCCATGAGAAGTACTCCTCAGGCTGCCTTGGATGTCATTCTACATCTTCTGCCTATTGAGCAGTATGTGATGGGAATGGCGGCCAGGAGCGTTCTTAGACTGAGAGATTTAGGAATGACACTCAGGGTCACTCACGGATCCTGGGTGAGATTGAGGCTGGTGGCTATTGCCTGGGACCACCGGGCTCCACTGATTATGTGAGCACCATGGTGGATTTTGGTCGGTTGCCAGAGGTAATAATGCCCTCTAGGGAGAGCTGGTTGGGCTGGAGCAGATTATTTGGTGGATTTGCTATTTTCAATGATGGCTCGAAGATGAGGGGCACGGGTGCAGGGGTCTACATTGAGGATCTGAACATAAGCAGGTCATATAGGCTTCCTGACGACTGCGGTGTTTTTCAGGCGGAGGGTCTGGGGGTCTGGAGGGCCGTGGAACTGATGAGGGACAACATTGATAGGGGCTCGGAGGTCACTATATATGTGGACAGACAGGCGGCTCTTATGGCCGTAAGGGGCTGTTATGTGAACTCCAGGCTGGTTGATGAGTGTAGGAGGGCTCTGAAGGGAGCCTTAGGGGAGTATTTGCTAAGGTTGTGCTGGGTGTTACTTTACTTTACTTATATAAATATGGGAATGTAAATTTGCTGTAAAATATGTAAAAAATCTTTCAAGTCAAATGAATTTTCTACTTTTTTTCTTTATGTACTCTAATTTTATTTTCAAAATCTGGTCGCCTTAATTTACATAATAATGTAAGTGTTGGAATGTAAAAATGTTCAGGAGTGGCATTCAGGAAGCTGTTTTTAATTTTGTCATTGGAATGTCATAATAATGTTTAACACATTTAGTAGTGTGACAGTTTTTTTTACAATTTATTGTTCTTGACGCAAGCGGGAGATTTTTTCACTTAAATTTGAAATATCATGTGGCGCTAAATTTTAGATTGGATATTTGGGCATGTGTACATAGCCCCACAAAAAATAGTTTAAAGGCGTTAAATCGCACGATCTAGGCGGCCAATTGACCGGTCCCGAACGTGAAATAAAATGTTCACCGAACTCGCCTCTCAATAAGCCCATTGTTAAGCGTGCTGTGTGGCATGTGGCACCGTCTTGTTGAAACCATATGTCATGCAAGTCAAGCTCTTGCATTTTGGGCAAAAAAAAGTTGGACATCATCTCACGTTGTTGAGTAACAGAGGCCCAATTGCTGCGAACGGCTACGAATCGATAACACTATGGAACATTTTTGGGATTATTGTCTGGGGGGTGAGAAATTCCAAGTCAGGGTGATGGTACTAGGTCAGTATAGTAAAACCCTCAAAGGGTTTGGCGTTCGTATGTGTCAATTTTTTTTTATGACATTTTAAATTTTTTCCTTATCTTGATGTTTTTTTGTTTAACATAACTCGAGAACCACTTGTCCGATTTTGCTAAAACAAACTCAAAAAAATTTAGAATTACAATTTCTTTAAACCGTTCATATAACGTTTTTCTTTATAATCAACAGTTTTGCTGGTAAAAATAAATTTGTGGAGAATTATAATTGATAAGTGCAAAAAAATTTTCAAGCCTGGATGTATGCAGCAGATTTTATCACAAACCTGTACCCATGTTCTGTAACTTTAGTGAGAACTTCTTGCATCGAAAAGATGTGAAACAAATTATTCCATCGTTTCTCGAAAAGTGAGAAAAATGTGTCTGTAACTCATGTCGAAAACTATCAAAAGAGATTACGTGGTTACGTTATAAATGTCATAATATTGCACTCGAAGCCGATGTGACATTGCAGACGTTCAGAACGCCAGTAACACATATCGTTGACGGCGACCAAAATTAACTTAAATTGAAAATTTTTCAACGACGGCGGCGAAAACACAACCGTCGGCTATGCCAAATTGTGTAAAGAGCGACTTTAATCTTTGTTGTTTGCAAACGAGCTTTGAAGACATTCGTATACATATATTATAAAAATGTTAAAAGCAAAATAATAAAACAATGAAAAATGTGCCAAGAATAAAATATTATTATTATTATTCTTTGCATTTTGCATTTTTAATTATTTTTTAGTGCTAATATTTTTTCTCGCCCCATTTTTATTCGTGAGTTTATTTGACAGTTCAAAGCGGGAACTTTTCTCACCAAAATGTTACAGAAACACTTTTTCTGTAAATTGGCGAGTAATTTCCTAACGTGACAGCTTGTACTCGCCAAAAAAAGTTACAGACACAGTTTAGTGAGAAAAACAGCTGTTTGTTTCAATATATGACATTTTTGTTTCATTTCACACATTTCAATCGAAAACTTTCTCGACGCGAGAGTTACAGAACATGGGCACAGCACTGCAATTTTTGTGACTTTTTTTAAGCGATCGGTGAAAATCGTCGGACTTTTGTTTGTTATTTGAAAGAATACACGCACATTCAGTGATGCCAACAGTAGGGGATTTCCCCTTTTCTAGGGATTTTTTTTCGGATCATTTTTATCTTCAATCGGATCTTAATAACTTCTTTTTATGGTGTAATCATAATATGATGGAGCTAAATCTTGTGAAATGCAAAAGCATGCGTTTTTATAGAAATAACTGTATTGCTGTTAATTATGCTTTTGGTGGTCATCAACTGGAGTTGGTTGATTCGTTTCTTGATATTGGAGTCTTACTGGATCCTAAACTAAACTTTGTTTCTCATATTACATTAACTGTTAATAAAGCTCGAGGCGTTCTTGGCTTTATTAAGTGCTGGGTTAAAAATTCACCGATCCATACATAACGAAGCAACTTTACGTATCACTCGTTAGACCAATCTTAGAATATGGGTCAATCATTTGGGATCCATTTTACAACATTCACAATTCTCGTATTGAATCGGTCCAAAAACAATTTTTATTATTCTGTTTACGTGATCTTCATTGGAGTTACTCGACAAACTTTCCACCTATGCTAGAAGACTGGCATTAATAAAATTACCATCGCTCAAAAGTCGTCGTACAATGTTAAATGTTTCTTTTATGGTTAATCTTATTAATGGTAATGTTTGTTGTGATTTTCTGTAGAGTCTGCTAAATTTAATATACCTTGTCGCAATACGCGTCATTATAATCTGCTTTTTGTTAAATTTTTTTAGAGAAAATTACGCTATTGCTGATCCTTTTTCGAGGTTATGTAGACAATTTAATTCTATGTCACAATTTGTTGATTTTTCTTATTGTTTTTCTTTATTCGTAAATTTGTATGTACTACATATATTCTGTAAATTTGTAGTATATTTTAAAATGCATATTGTTATTCATTAATTTTAAGTCAATATTGTTATTAGTCAGTAAGGATAATATCCATTGATTAAATAAATAAATAAATATGCCCTAAAATAAAAAATTGTGTCCTCTTTTCCCTACGGTTGAAATTTTCCGAAAAAAAAAATCCCTAGAAAAGGGGAAATCCCCTACTGTTGGCATCACTGAATGTGGGTGTATTCTTTCAAATAACAAACAAAAGTCCGACGATTTTCACCGATCGCTTAAAAAAAGTCCCAAAAATTGCAGTGCAGGTTTGTGATAAAATCTGCTGCATACATCCAGGCTTGAACATTTTTTTTGCACTTATCAATTATAATTCTCCATAAATTTTTACCGGCAAAACTGTTGATTATAAAGAAAAACGTTATATGAACGGATTAAAGAAATTGTAATTCTAAATTTTTTTGAGTTTGTTTTAGCAAAATCGAGTTATGTTAAACAAAAAAACATCAAGATAAGGAAAAAATTTAAAATGTCATAAAAAAAAATGACACATACGAACGCCAAACCCTTTGAGGGTTTTACTATACTGACCTAGTACCATCACCCTGAATTGGAATTTCTCACCCCCCAGATTGGCTGTTGTACTGTGTAATTGATGGTCATCATTAACACTGGCCGATACGGCTGCGATATTTTCTTCACTTCGCACTCTACGTAAGCGTGTTGGTGGTTTAATGTCCAACAATGTAAATTTGGTGCGCAATAGTCACAATAGCCCGAATGGCCGCTTCAGTGGGTCGATTAAACTTACCATTAAATAGAAGAAGCGCGCGATGAACTTTCTTAACAGAGCACGCATTTTGATAATAAAATTCAATAATTTGCAAGCGTTGTTCGTTTGTAAGACGATTCATGGTTAAATTATAGACCAAACTGAAGATGTTTGACAGTGAAACAAAACACGAAACGTGCGTCAGCTATTAAAACCAGTGTTGTCAAAAAGATAATAGCTAAAAAATCACCCATACATATGTACAAATGAAATTGACTCAGGTTTAAACATTAACCTTACTGAGGAATTTAATTCTTTTTTCACATTTTTCAAAAACGATTTTAAATAAGAACCCTGATTTTAATTTGGGAAGCTCAACTTCTAGTCGATATTTAAAGTTCTTTTATATGTTGAATTTAAAACAAACAAAAATTGGTATAACATCATTACACATAATGTATAATAAGCTGTATAATATACAGTATGTGTATTGATGTTATACAAAATCTCTGAAAAATGTTTTGAATAACCTAAGCAATTTTTTTTTTTGTTTGTTTTAAATTCAACATATAAAAGAACTTTAAATATCGACTAGAAGTTGAGCTTCCCAAATTAAAATCCGGGTTCTTATTTAAAATCTTTTTTGTAAAATGTGAAAATGGGAAGTTTTGAATAAAAGCACACGAAATTATTCTCTTACTTACATTCCGCTATAGTATAAAAAAAAATTTGTAAATCAATAGGAATACGATTTTAAAAATGTCTATTTTTTGTAAACCTTTAAAAAATGCTACAAAACTGTGTTCAATAACTTTTTATGTTTTATATCAGGGATGTCAGCGTCATACACAATTGTGGAACCAAAACTCACATGTACGCTTACGCTCTTTTATTTTGCGAGCGTAAACTATAATTGTTTACTGAAAAACACTCTCATTCGGCGGGAAATATCGCAACTATCGCAAGGCCTGTTTTGAGGCCTCTAAACAGATATAATATATTTATATAATTAAATATACATGAAATATAATGAGGCTGGTTAAAATAAGCTGGAGCCTGGTTCATCTTCTTGAAAATTTCTAAAAAAGCAGCTTTTAAGTGAATTAATAAGTAAACTTTTTGCAAAAATTGTTTCTTTTGAATTTAAACTAACCAAATCTTCAGGTAAAAAATGGAGAAATATTTTAAAATTAAATATCTTTTTTTGCTGCATGAAATAACCTGTGAGCTACTATATGTTGTGCAAGGCGAATTTATTACAAGTGGTCTTAAAAGCCCTGCTAATAACTTTTTTTTAGCTTTATCATTGTTGGATGTCAAAATTTCGTTTATTATCATTGTTTCTGTTTTGTTTTATTTTCTTTAGAAAATATCATTAATTAGGCTTCGCAATAGGCCTCGCAACAACACATTTCTCCCGCTGGGAAAGTAAGAGATAAATCTGGAGGTCCATACCACGCGTTTTCGCCTCCACGCAGCGCATGCTTTTCTAACCTTACTTGCGTTCTTCGTTTTAAGTTACATGCAACGCTTTTTATGCAGCAGCAGCAGAAGTAAAAATAAAACTTAATTTGGCAAAATCAGCTGATTTGTTCGAACGCTGCTTGTGACGCTTACAAAAGTAGAAAGTAAACCTTCTTTTCGTCTCAAGGCATCTTCGCTTTTGTGCATGTAACTTACTACGTATAACTACACAGATTCTACTTTTTTGACAGCTGCGTATGCTGCGAAAAAGCGAGTAACGCGTGGTGTGGACCTCCAGCTTAAGAGTAATCTCACCAATACAATCATAATTGACACCACTGTTTTATATTTATACTTACTGTAATGTCTTGAAGATTGCGGATAATGAATGTACATATGTTTGTATGTGTAAAATGATATCTTGAAACTTAAAAACAGAGTACCGAAACGCTCGCTCATTTTTCAGTCATGAGCGAGCGTGAAAAATTTTAAATTGTACTGCTTCTTCTCATTCATGAGGGTGAGGAAAATAATATTTTTAATTTCCTCATTCATGAAAAATGAGCAAACAAAAAAATTCATATATGAATTTGTCAGATATGAAAAATTTAAAAAAATTCACATTCAAATTCCTCATAATGAAAAAAACGCGATTTGCCCGAACATTAACAGAGGGAAAATGAAGAAGCAAGAGGCCTTATAGAAGCCCTTTTTACTGATATTAAGTTTCCAGTCGCATTCCAACTGTATTTCTAATTTACACAATATATCATTGGATACCAAAGCCTGGGCTTCTTGCATCTACTTTAAAGGCTTTCTAAAAATAATTAATAATAAAGCTTTATCCCAGTGTAATTGTTGTTGCTAATAACGCAAAGTGAGTAAATTTATAACTAAACTTGCTACACATTCCAACATTACTGCTAATAAAACTATTTCGACAGGCCTTATCTCAGACAAGTTAATTTTAATTTGTAAAATATTTCTTAAAACCCATTATAAAAGACCTTTTCGAAGAAGGCAGAGCGGAATAAGTAAAAGTTTATTGAAAATTTAGTTGTAAACCTTCTTTAAGGCCTGAAAAGTCAAAGCGTTTGCAATTTTTCCTGCAATGCAGCACGATAGCCTGCCTGTGCTTTGTAAAATTATTTGTTGGCTGGTAAACTAAAATGTGTTTTGATTTTGTAAAAAAAATTGTTGATGCCTCTAAAAGGGTCTGTTTTTTTTCCTTTAAAAGACATAAAGGCAAAAAAAATATTGAAAAAAAATTACTACATGGAAGAATTGAAGACATGTATTTGGTTTCGTGAAAAAAAATTTGTTTGTGGACCAAGCGCAACGGTGTAATTTGGCGCGAAACAATAAAATTACATTAATGCAACAATAAAACAAATTTTCTTACCCATCAACCATACTTACTGTCGCTTTGCTTGTGGCGAAACAAGACTTTGTTAGTGTTTTCCAAATAACTTTACCTACGTAAGAGAAGTGTTTTCAGCAATAAAAACCCATCGTCGCGATTGGAACAGAAACCAAAATATTTTTACAAACACAAAATACCAACAACTTCTAGTGTCTATTTTTTTTTTCTCAATAATTTCTGCATAAAGGTATGTACGTCTTTTTAACGAAAGAAAAAGTGACCTTTTTTAAAGGCACCAAAGAATTGTTTACACAAAAAAAAAAAAACATATCGTCAGCTTATATCCAAACATTATTAGAAAATTTGAAATTGATTTGTTTTGTTGGTTACGATTCACATTACATATTTTTTTAAAATTTTAAACTGCTACCTAAAAAAATATCCAAGTTATTTACAAAATTAAAAATTACTTTTCATCAAAAATAAATTTTTTTTTTAACAACATAATAATCACAATAAATAAATAAATAAATTTTTTTTTAACATCATAATAATGTATAATCACACTCAAGAAAAAAATTAGCAGAGTTTTTAATTCTTTTTATAAGAACACATTAATATTTTTAAACGTCAAAACTGGGTAACTTGTTTTATAACTGTTACCAAGGTGTTAGTGGAATTAGTGATTAGACTAAAAATTATTGAATAAGAAAAAGTAATAAAAGTGCTGTAAAATGATAAAAGCCGTCTCCATATACGTATGTATTACAAAATTTATAATAAGTGTGACTATCAGCTTCTCCGTTATAGGACTGTTAGAAATTTTGAAATTTTGCAGCTTACCCCATTGCACTTCCAAACGCTAAAAATTTCTGCAGGTCCTCAGATTTTTGTTTCCCTCATCATTATTATGATAGTATACTGTCATATACATACTTATAAGGTATATTATATACCTTATGAAATATAAATAATATCTAGGTATGTATTTCCTTTTTAATAAATGTAAATAAAGTCGAACTTCCCTATAATGAATCTGTATGGGACCATAAAATTTCTTAATTATAATATAAAAAGTTTATAATACAAAAGAAATATTTTTAATCCAAATTTTAATATTTTTAATCAGGCTTAAGTTCATCAAATCTAATTTTTCATTAAATTATTTTTATGAAAAAAGAAATTTTACAACATGAAAATTAATTAAAATTATCAATAACAATTCTTTTTTCATAAAAATAATTTAATGAAAAATTAAATTTGATGAACTTAAGCCTGATTAAAAATATTAAAATTTGGATTAAAAACCATAAATAGTTCGACAAAAAAAAAACACAATACTAATTTTTCAAAAGAAATATTTTTATTAGTTTATTTAAAATAATCTGTTTTTTATTTGGATTGCATTCTTCCAAGTGGCCCTTCATCAATATCCTGAAAAAGACAGTTATTCTTAATTTTTGGAAAAATTGCCTTTTTATTTTTTTATAAAGTAGTGGAATATTCAGGTATGTGATGAAAAACGATCGTTTTCAAAATGATAGTTTTTAGCAGGTGTGATGAGTTTCGACCGATTTTAAAATCCATTTCTGAAGTAAAGTCTTTATTTTTTGTTCAAAATACAGTTCAATTGATATATTTAATAAAGAATTTAACAGAATATATAAATGAAAACGGAGGAAAATGTATTAGAAATCAATTTTTAAAGATACCGAAAACGATATTATCGTTTTCAAATCGTTTTGTTTTCAAAATCGTTTTCCATCACATACCTCATAGACTGTTTAGCTTTATTTTGTGTTAATCCTTTAGAATTATTAAATTGAAATAATATCTTTCTTTGGAGAAGTACTACTTTGTCCAACATTTATGTTAACTTAATATGGGAGCTGCTATCAACACTACGCTTTCCTTCTTCTTCTTATTATTTTTCAGAAATTACATAATTAAATATATACATGTTATGTTATATGAGTCAAATTTTTATTTGCTAAATTTGTTCATTGTAAAAAAAATCGTTTTAATGAGATCAAAATACTTTTTAATTAGAATGAAAAATATGGCTTTTTAAAATCAATTCGTAGCTAAATTAAATGAAGTTAAATTTTCTAGTTTAAACCACTACTTATAAGTAAAAAAAACCAATAAAAAATTATAATATATGTATATATCCAATTTTACCGGTAATTTAACACAAATATTTAATTATTTAATATTTTAAATGTTTGTTTCACTTAATACTTATGTATATACTTTCGTTGATGATACGTCTTTTTGTTTCTGAAAATTACAAATTTATTTAATGCAACATGCACAACTTGAAAAATAATAATAAATTCAATATTTTTTCCTTCGAATTTTTAGCTGAAATATTTAAAATTGCTTATAAATCCCATAAACATTTTACAAAGTTTTCTGCTTTGCATGTAAAATTATTAAATGTGATGTTACAATATTCTGCATTTAAGATGACGGACGATATGTGCAGTTCTTTTAATTTTTTTTTAATAACCCTGCAAATAAAATTGGACCACCTGATCCATTTTGACAAAAATGGACTACTCCATGGACTGATCCGATGTAATGCAAGCATGAACCATGTCATTGTTTAAAAGTGTTTGTAGTGAGACGACATGTCTTCGTTTTTTAACGACATGCTTTCGTTTTTAAACGACTTCAAAACTAATCCTCTTGAGTATACCATGGAGTAGTTTTAAAACTACTCCTAAGTGGTCCAAAGGTGGGTTATATGGTCCTCTCCTAGGACATCGTAATGTTAAATAGACCAGGTTTTTTCCATACGTTTGGGTTAGTTTTGGACTAGTCCTGGTCCCTTGTGGACTACTCTTTACACGCGTGTTTGGACTGGTCCTATTATTTGCAGCGAGTGTTTTCTTACAAAAAATCCAACAGACACTTTGGCTGGTTGCCTATACCAAAAATATTTTACACAAACAAACCACACAGTCATTTCGAGCTGTGGTCATGCAAACTGTCAAGCAACAACAACATTACTAGTGAGGATCGTTTCTAAAACTTTTTTTTTCCTCATTTTTCATGACTGAAGAAAGGCAAAAATGGATTTTTCCTCAAAAACATGAATGAATTTGGCGAAATATTAACAATTCATTCATGACTGTGAAAAAAGTTACATATTTTACATTTTTCATTTATGAAAAAAATTCAAGAATGGTTGAATATGAGCGATCACATTTGCATTCCTCTGAACTCTGCTTAAAAATGCCACCATTAAATAATTTGAGCTGACTCTAATAAAGCTAAAATAAAAAAATTTTAAATAAATTAAATTAGAAATAATAAAAATTCAGTAATAAAAGATTCAGCAATGCAAGTTTCCCTTTAAAAATTGTTTGTACTTTATTATTAAACAAAACCAAGAAAATAAAAAATAAAGCGTATTAGCAATAATCTGTAATTTTAAAATCTCTTATACAAATCAGAATACAACATTAACATCTCTTTTAACATTTTTATGTTGTATTCTGAATGACCGGCATAATATTTTGCCTAAAGAGTTTGCGCATTTTTCGAAAAGGGAGAAAACTTATAGATATAATTTTTGTTTTTTGTTCCTTTTATACGTTGATCGTAAACATTAGATTGTTTATTTATAAATATTAATATATGTATGTAAATATGTGTGTTTATAAAGATGGAGAGAGAAAACATTTACAACATCAACTAATATCTTCATTCAAATATGTACTAAATAAACCCTAATTTTTTCAATTAAATACTATATGTTGTATTTTTATATAATGTTATTATTAATAATTCATACCACTATCTTATAAATTTTCGAAAAGACATAACCAATACAAATATTTATAGAAATTAATCGGGAATCGGAGGAGGAAAAAAAAGATGCCTTAAAAATTACTTATTATAGAGACCAATAAATCATTTGGCTTTATAAAAATATTTTTTAGTACTTTTATCATTTTCACTTTAATTAAAAATATTTTAATAACAACTGAAGAATGTATTGCACAGTAAACCAGATTTTAATAAAAATCGAATACGTATTAAAGTCTCAGGCCAATGAATTGATTAAGAAAATCTAATAACGAAAGATTCTCGTAGTTAGAAACTTTTTTTTTTTTTTGGTAGAACTCGTAGTTGTTATAATTGTTCAAAAGGCACGTTGACATTACACTGAGTAAAAATGTGTATTAAATCTAGATTTCCCCGATGGTTTAGTGAACGGTGAAAACCAGGCCAGGGAAAAACGTCCAAACACAGATTGTATAGATTTTAGTCTTGACTTTTTAGCCCATCTGGCCTCTTCCTTTTTAAGCTGTTCAATACCCTGAAAAAAAGATGTATAAAATATTTTTTTAGTGATTTTCAAAGATACATTTTTTTAAATTAATTAAGCCAAATTATTGCAAAGAATCTTATTTTTTTTTTTTAATTTAATTTATGCCCCTATTGCGGTTCTCCGCTTTTGTAACAGTTTGGTTGTCTTTGATAAATTCACATTGCCATTCTCAACTCAACTGGCAGTTGGCCGGCAAAAATGTTGAATACACACAACTGCTAAAAAGTAGTTGTGTTATTGACAGTAAAAGTTTATTTTTTTTAAATTCGGTGAATATCGAAAACAAAATGGAAATCGTTATATACATTTTTGTAATAACTTTTTCGGTTTTTCATAAAAACTTTTATTAGTTTGAAAATAAAAACGAAAGCTCAATTTGAGCGACTCGTCCAGCTTATTTAGAGAAACTTAGAAATTGTTCGCGGAAAACACCAAAGTTTCGTATGATGAAAAATTCATGTAAGCAGTTATGGGAAGAGTTTAAAGTGAAGTTAAATAGTTTGGGACCACGACAAGAACTTCTTTTAAACACTTATAATCTTCTTAATTTAATTATAATATTCTTGGCACAGGTTTGGATACACTACAAGGCAAGTATAAAGAAAAAACTTGCTTAAAATAAAAGAAACACTCAAGCGACAGGGGAGGGCTATCACAAGAAGTTCCATTAAAAAGCCTTGAGGATACTGTTTCGCCGCTCTTGTATGCAAGTCCGGCCAAGTATTTGGTGTTGAAAATATTCCACCATCAAGTGACAATTTTACAGAGTCAGTTGAGCCAGAAGAAGAACTCATCGGACACAAGAAAGTTTCGTTACTTATTATAAGTTCTTACTTGGCACTGGGAAGTTCAATAGGGTTGGAATCATTACGAATTTGTCTACTTGTACAAGAGTTTTCCTTTTCACCATCATAAAATAAATCGACCCTAATATCAATTATAAATGCTTTTAATTCAACACAACAATTATAAATACTTTTAGTTTAAAAAATTATTTAATTTTATAAAATTTTCACTTGTTAAAGTTGGCAAATCGATATTTTAAGTTGGCAACTTTATAGCAAACTCAACTAAAAACAGTTGGGTACAGGGTTGTCAGAAGTGGCGATTTCTAGCCAAACGTGGCGATTTTCAAACATGTTTGGCGACCTAATTTCTGATTTAGCGACATGGCGATTTTTTGGCGATATATAAAATAGTTAAAATCGCCAACTGGCTATTTTTGATGACCTATGAATTTGTTTTGAAATGCGTTAAATTCAATACTTAGAAATAAATTATTTTAATTCTCGTATTTTTATAAATGAAATTTCATTAAGTCTATAAACATTTTCACATTATACTTATATGTATGTGGAAATTTATTATCACAGATCAAATATGTTGAATCCTATCATACCTTTGGACGTTTATGAAACACAATGTTAAAAAATAAGCGTTGGTTAATTGAAAGATAACTAAATAAGTTTAGGCCAACATTTTAAAGCTACAAGGGTACGGTAGGTACGTAAAATTTTAAGGACTTTACTTTGGCTGTCCTTAATATGCAGGTTTTACAACTAGTAATGCCTGTGTTGAAACTATGAACTCCACTAAAACTCGTCTTCGAATTAGAATACAATACGAACTTCTAGACGCGTTATTAGGAGTTATACAGGCATGTTCTGTAAATCACAAGATTTCAAATCACTTGTGATTTTGAAATCACAATTATGATTAATGGGTGATTTGATTGAATAAGCAAGTAATTTTAATCGGCGGCCACATAGCTGACCGGTTTAAAATCACAATTATGAAAAAAACTTTTTATCCAGAACACATTTTTTGTGATTTCAAATCACTTTCACAAAAAGTGATTTTCAGAACATACCTGATAAGTTATATGAATGGGAATAGTACATGTTGCACTTCTTTAGTACTTTCGTTGAATAAATGTTATACCCTCACAACGTATTCCAAATTAGAAGACAAATAGCGAGTCTTGACGGTGAAGCGTTTTAGATATATAATAAAACTGCAACTATTGTATATGGTGCATTTCTAATATTTGTTTAGTACTAGCCGCAAAAAATCTTTTTTTGTTGCTGTAAGTAGACTGCTATAAATTATTTTATAGTATACTTAATCTTTGAAGATAGTTTTTACTGAATCTTTGAATTTCTTCTCGAACTGAGGACATATTAATAAGATTTAATTCATTTTTAAATCGAAATTTTTAAACAAACTCCAAATACTCTTAATTCTAATCATTTTACAAAATAAACTTTTTTGACCAAATTTAAATATATTTTTTTTAATTATGTATTTAGGTATTTACCAAAACTCGTTATTTATAAAATCTCGATTTCTTTTCAAAATTAACTTTTTCCTTGAATTAAAATTTATAAAAAAATTATTTTTGCTAGCCTTCAGGTAGTGCTATGTGTTATTTTGATAATTATACCTACACCACAATAGTGGAGAGGGTATGATGCATTTGTGCTGATATGTGTAACGCCTTAAAATAGTGGTCCTAGACCCGGCTATCAGGCTGGCTGGCTGGCTGTCCATGTAACCTTGTGCGCAAAGTACAGGTCGCAATTTTGGAGATAATAAGAAAATGGGCCGAATCGTAGGACCACGAGGGAAGTTAGGGGGAAATTTCTTCCTCTCATAAACTATCAAACCGATTTTAATGAAACTTAAAACATAGATAGAACCATATCTATATGGACATAGGGGCAATTTTTGCCTCTTAAACCGATTTTAATAAAATTTAAAAAAAAGGACAACAAGGGGAGGCAGGGGGCAATTTCTGCCTCTCACAAACTTTCAAACCGATTTTCATGAAGTTTATAAACATAGATAAATCGATATTTACATGGACACATAAGCATGATGTGTTTTTAAATACCGAGGTGTAGGGTATCATATGGTCGGGCTTGACCGACTATACTTTCTTACTTGTTTTTTTATTGCACCATTGTGAATCTCTTTTGAATTTAAAAAAAAAAAAAATTTAGTTACATTAGTATTTAAAGAAAAATCTATAAATCTAAACAGTTCATTAAATTAAATACACATTCTCCTGAGAGGGTCAACGTTTGCACAATTAGCTCTAAAAAACTGAACGGATAATGGTGAGAAGTAACGTGTTGGTCGTTGAGGAACGTTGAACGAAATATTGTTGATCAGAAAACCAGAACAAACATCACCGTTAATAATATTCAATAGAAACGAGACATTTAACATAGACCGTCGGCTTTTTAAGGTTGGCAGCTTAACAAGGGCGAGCCTGCTGGTATATGATGGAAGACTTAATGGGTTGAAATTTAAACTTCGAAGACAGAACAACAGGAATTGTTTTTGCACAGATTCCATCCTGTCGATATAAGTTTAGTCATACATAATTCTACTCAGCGGTTTTGGGATTCCTTAATGGGTTTATAAGTTTTACACAAAATATTTCTGCAACAAATGCTATGTCGTCGTGGCGGAGTTATCTTGTCCTATATCACAAAATCAAAAAAATGGGATAAGACCGTTTCCTGTGGAAAATTTAACAGGTCTATCTATCTCTTATGGTTAACGAGATATTACGAAGCCATTTTGTTGTATCTCCACTTTTGCGAAAAAATTAATTCGTTATAATGTCGTATGTAACATAATTGTGGATATACGGCAAAAAGCGTATGAAAACTTTCAATTAAAAAAATCTTGCCTTATCTTGTTGTATGTGAACAAGTATATCAGGCATGTTACAAAAAAAAAAAAGACTATCTTATTAATATAACTGTTATTTTAACATATTTCGTTTTATGATGGAATTATTCCTATATTGCTTAAGTTTATTTTATTGTTAGGCAATTAAAGGTTTATTATTAAGCGTGTTCCAACCATTATGCACGCTGTTAATTGTTAATAAAACAAAAAGTTTTCATAGTATTATCTTAATATTTTTTATTGTAATAAAAGGATCTAAGACAATAATGCTCGCCACAGCTTCGGTAGCATACCTCTGTCCGATGGTCCATATTTTCAATGGCTCTGACACATAATTGAGATTCAATGTCCTTAATGTGCCTTATTATCTAATCCTTTAGCTCTTGAATTGTTCTTGGTTTATTGTCGTACACTTTTAATTTAAAATATTACCAACGATTGTGGAAACATTTGATCGATTATGCTGACCAAAAAAATCAAGATGTGCACAAAATGTATTTTTGATTTGAACGCCCATTTTCGAAAAAGGCTTCAACAATCTTATCGCGCTGCTCAATTCTGCACCTCTTCATGGTTGAATTTGACACTGATGCAAAGAAATGTTAAATTAAGTTGGACAAAAATTTGACGTTACGGTGTGACTCACAATTAACATCGTGCATTATGGTTAGACCACCTTTAAATAATAATAATAAACCCTAAAATTATTTATACATAAGAAAATTCGATACTGCCTATTGAAAATTTTATGTATTTAAGTTAGTTATTTTAACAAATAGAATCGGGGAATTTATTTCTCATGGTGAGTAACATTTATTATATTAATTTTTTTAATAGCTAAAGTAAACTTTTAAACTTTTTTTCGGACGTGCCAATGGCTATAGCTTAAAAATTTTTTTCCATGACTTTGGATATTTTTACATAAATCGATAAAGAACTTCAAACACAATATCTGACAAAAAATATTGGACGACTTTTTTCACATACAATTTTGTGTATGAACATTTGAACCTTAAGATTCGTTTTCCCAAAAAAAATTTTTGTGATATACGGCAAGATAACTTCGGCACGCCGATGTGTTGAATCATACATATTTGTATACCCTTCACCGAAGGTAGAAAGGGTATATATAACTTTGTCATTCCGTTTGTAATTTCTACAATATTGATCCTACACCCTATAAAGTATATATATTCTGGGTCCTTATGAAAAGCGAAGTTCAAAACAGGTTGTCCGCCTGTCCGTCTGTCTGTTGAAATGGGTTTTCCGAAGCCCCCAGATATGATGGGGACTTGGTTGGGGTATCTTTATGTCAGGTATTCTTATTATAATTTTGCTATTGAAATTCGGTCCACAAATGGCTGAGATATGAGCAAAAAACCACGACTACCTCTAATTTTTTACAAAAATTCCTTGTGTTTGTTGTATTTTTATTACTTTTTGCTGTATATCTGGGGAATGGCAAAAGCCAAAGTTTCCAAATTAGGTACACACATTTAGGTTGCCAATACACATCATCCTACAAAATGTCGCGGAATTGTAGAAGTGGGCGTGGTACCTCCCGTACAAAAAAAATTAAAAATTGTATAAAAACCTAAGTTTTACGGCTGCCATATGTCTTATGGATATGACTTATATACCAAAATATATTTTATAAAAAACTCGGACAAATCGGTTCAGATACAAAAAAGTTAT
The DNA here is from genome assembly GCA_930367215.1 of Pollenia angustigena. Lineage (NCBI taxonomy): Eukaryota > Metazoa > Arthropoda > Insecta > Diptera > Polleniidae > Pollenia > Pollenia angustigena. Next base: position 204,268,105 of record OV884060.1, read on the forward strand.
GACCAAAATTAAATTTCTTTTTTTTTAAATACCCACTTTCGGGAACCATAAATCTCCCCGAGTCCAAGCTTTATAATTCAAGTAAATGGTAAATTTCTTCTTCAACACGTTGGTATATAAATCTGTCAAATCGGTTAAAAAATGGCTGAGTTATAACCGAAATACTGAATCCCCAAAAATTACTCTTTTTATAATTAACTTTGTTAAAATATATGTATACAAGTATATATAAATGTTTATATATAAATATAGCTTAAGTAAATGGTAAAATTCTTTCTTAACACGTCGGTATATACAACTATCAAATCGGTTAGACAATGGGGAATTTATGAGCAAAATACTCCAAAAATGGGCTAAAAAACATCAAAATTTTTATAAAAACCTAAATCTTAGGGCTGCCATATGTCCTTTGTATATGACTTATATACCAAAATATCGGAAATTTTTATGAGTTATAACCGAAATACTGGGGTCTTATCACTGCATACGATATCGAGCAAAATTGATCGAAATGATTTATTTTGGTGTCTTGAAACTCGATATCGAATGAAATGTATTGAATTTCAAATAATAGCATTCGACATCGAGTAACTCGACATTACATTTATCGAGTTTTCATTCGATACGCCAGTGTCTATCGTATTCAAAAAAATTCAATAGTTTATTCGATACGATAGTATTGAATGCGGTGATTAGACCCCTGAATTCCAAAAAATTAAACTTTTTATACCCTTCACCGAAGGTAAATAACTGTAATTTTTACAATATTGATCATACACCCTATAAAGTATATATTCTGGGCCCTTATGAAAACCGAAGTTCAAAACCGGTTGTCTCTTATTTTAAAAAATATTTACCAGTTTTATTTAGTTTTTGTCTAGTTGCTCTGTATTCTGCTCGCACAATGGTGAAGGGTATATAAGATTCGGCACAGCCGAATATAGCACTCTTACTTGTTTTGTTTGTTTTCTTATTAAAAACTTATTGCTAAGCTTTCTTCTATAAACAAAAAGTGTTGTTTTTAAACTGGTATGAACATACATATTTTGAAAACAGGCTTCTTCAAAACGGGCTGTGTGGTTTTTTTCTTTAATCTCGCTTTGTAACAGACATTTAATCCAAATTTCTTTCGCTTTTGATGACAATTAACTAACATAAAAGGATAATATAAATCAGTTATTTCGCGTTCCTTAAAACCTGTTAAAAAACACATAGCACTTCTTGCAGACTAGAGTACGATATGTATACATATCGTCTAGTCCAGTTTCATATATCAAAATATCCCACTTGATCAACAAAAGGGTATTAACTCATAATTTTTATTTTTTACTTTAAGGAAGAAATCGACACATAATATTAATATCTACAAGTAAAAATATCATTCTATTTTGTCTACTTTTTTGGTAAAGAAAAGGTTGGTTTAAAAATTATAATATTAAATATGCCTGAATGTAAAATTAAAAAATGTTTTGCTTCTACATATTGAAAATTTTTAAATTTTGAGTTAATAACCTCTTGTTGATTAAGTCCGATATGTATTTTTACCAAAAACTCGATATTTCACTGAAATTCTAGTTTCAACGAAAATCCAATTAAGTTGGAGTTCTTTACTTAGAATTTAATTGCGTTATAAATGGATTTAGATTATAAAAATTTACTTACCGTTTGATCATTGAGTATCGCAGTTAATTGGGTGGCCAACATAATAATCGTAAATATGGCAAACATTAGCGCCTCAAATGTGAGAAAAAGCAAAAGAAATATTGTGGCTGGAGGTGAATATGGAGAACATTGACGCCATTCGTTGCGCACACATTCCGCAAATGAGGTAAGTACCAAAAATATTGCATGCACTGATATGGATGCTATATAAAACTGAAACATTTTTTTACAACCAATAACTTCGCCTTGTTTTTAATCGATTTTTTTTTTAATTCATGCTTTCTATTGCATTAAATGTATAACTTTTATTTACTTCATACTAGGTACTTACCGTAAATAAAACAAAATACTTTTGATTATTTTCACCCACACAATTATTCACCCATGGGCAATGGTGATCCATTTTGCGTATACAACGCTGGCATACGGAACAATGATGTGCTCTCTCTGGTTTAATGCTACAACACTTGGGACACTTGAATATCATTTGTCCTTCCCTATAACCCATTTGTTCAATCATTTCTTTAGTAGCATTGCCACGCGGAACAGCGCCCTTAAAGGAAAACACAAATATGTATAAGTAATAAATCAACATGTAAAATAATATTTATCTGTTGACCTCTACTGACAACGACTTACTGGATCTGATAACATGGTGCGTATGTGTGAGGCAAAGGCTAAGAATGCTAAAATTTGAAATATAATTGTATTCACTGTACTAAACACTGGATGCGGGCTGGGCAATAAAATTACACGCATTACAACAAACTCGGCAAACAGGATTAAAAGCCATGTGAGGACGGCACAAAAAATGCCACAAATATCTTTAACACACCACGCTTGTCCAGCACAACAACGATTGTGCGGATCACCGCTAGACATACTATGCATGGGGGCATACATAAGGCCCTTGTGTTTACTTTGATTATTAGCTTTTAATTTTTAACAAATTAGTATTAAAATTTTTTTCAATTACAAAATAAACTAGAAGAAATTATTGTTAGCAAATTTCAATCGAAATCAAAACAAAAAAAAATTTAATTAATCAGCTGTTCAATAATTTTTTAAATGGTTGAAAACTGGCTGGCTAAAAAAAGTTGCCAGATTTTTTAAAATTATAAAATTTGAGGAGTGTTAAAAAATACATTCATCCCCTCAATTTCATCAAGTTCAGTTATAAGCTGTGTCCAATTACTTAAAACTGTTACAAATTGTTACTAGTAAAATTTTTTAACATGTACTTCTTAGCGCTTTTAGGAGAAATAGGATAAGAGATTGAAATTTCTTTTACCCTCTCTCGCAAAAACTCTAGACTTGACGAGTCAAACTTGACGTGTGTGAACCGGCACTAACAATTCCCTACAAGAAATGAATGAGCGAGTAGTCACATTTTTCATTTTGGTGTTAAGATAATGATAGAAAGAGATGACCGAATGTGACATTTCTTGCTATCATTTTCTTAACACCGGTTTTTGAAAAAAGGCGAAAAATCGTTCTCCCTAGTTTTGACAGCTATAACTGCATGTTAATTATAGCTGTGTTAATTTACTAAACATTTTTACAAATTTGTAACAATCCTACAAGAAATGAATGAGCGAGTAGTCACATTTTTAATTTTGGTGTTAAGAAAATGATAGAAAGAAATGACCGAATGTGACAGGATTGTTACAAATTTGTAAAAATGTTTAGTAAATTAACACAGCTATAATTAACATGCAGTTATAGCTGTCAAAACTAGGGAGAACGATTTTTCGCCTTTTTTCAAAAACCGGGTTTCTAATACTCCAAATAGCTGCTATTTTAAAAAACACGGTTTCGGTTAAGCATTTTAAAAATATCCGGTTAACCGGTTTTAATTCGAATACATTAAAATACAGAAATCAAATTATTTTTTGTAATAAAAAGTTAATTTGAATAAAAACAAAGATCATAATTGTATAATGTAATTTAGAAATTGTTAAAAAATTTTTGCTCTAGCCAAACGTTTTGCAAAAGCAAACAATTCTTTAAGAAAACTAGTGGTTTAAAATTTTTGAAAAACTTTAGTTTTAAAAATTTATAGGAATTTAATAAATTTTTTATTTGAGATATTCTAATCATGTCCATATGAAGCAGAGTACTTCAATCATATTTTTTGCAAACAAAACTTCTCAGCCAGGATTATTTATTTCAAATTATTTTGTTTTATCATTTATAGAAACGAATAGTAATATGAACATGCTTTTTGTGTGAAATAGCTGTCAAGTCGTCGATAACAATTTAAAACCTTTCATGACTTTGTTTGATTTCTTCAATTTTGTTTTAAGTTCTTGGTGTTTTGTTAACCCATTTCGTCCCAGCGATTTTTTTTTCGAGCAACTTTATAAAACTTGGTGGGTAATAGATAATTTGGGACTAGAAAACACGAATCTGAAGCCCAAATTTTTTTAATGGTGTTCGATTAACAGAACGTTGGGCACTATTAAGCATTTTTATTTTATTGCTCCTATAGATTGTGAATAAAGAAAAACTAAATTTTTATAAACTGAAACTAATTAATTTTATTTTATTAAAGAAAAATAGAATAAGGCATTTATTAAAATTAAAAATATACAGTTGAACCTCGATTAATCGACTCGCACAGGACCGAGATGAGCATTTATAATAAAAAAATGGTTAATAGATAAATCGGGTGATTCATCCTGAAGTTTAAATTATAATGTAAAATAAAACACATAAATTTGAAAGTAAACTTGAAATTTTTATTATCGGTTAAAATAATAATTTATGGCATAACCTGTATGGAAATGTTGGCCATGACTTCGTCTGAGGTGGTCCATTAGGAAGGTCCAATTTCGGGAGACTCATTCGGGCATAGCGGCTGGTATCTTGCGAATAACCCGAGTAATGTTAGCTTCCAAAGCGTCAATCGTAGCTGACTTATTCTTGAAGAGAAAATGGTCTAAGGTGTGATATCGCAAGATCTATGTGGAAAACTAACCATAGCAAAACATGAAATTAAGTGCTCACCAAAAGGTATGGCTCGTAGCGCCGTCTTGTTGAAACCAGATCTCACCGCGACCATGCGCTTGATTTTCAGGTTGCTATACTGGTGCTGTTCCATTTATTATTTTGGCGAAAGTAAGGTAATTGCTTAAAATAATTTCAAGGCGTTTGACAGAGTCTGGTATGGTGCACTATTGTCAAAATTTATTGTTTTTGGTGTCGGTGAGAAATGTCCTCGATTTATATTGAATTTTATCAGAGATCGCACTATCGAGTTGTTTTAGAAAGGCTCCGTTCTCTCTCTTACTATTTTTATTTTATTTTTTAGAACTTAGAACTGGTCAAGATTTACTTGGCGTATATTTCTATCAAGCTTGTGGACTAATTAAAGTTGATTAATAAGTCGAGACGTTGAAGAACCTTTGCAACTTATTATTTTAGGGCCCTTTCAGCACCGTTGTCTTTAAAATCAGTTCAAAATATCTCTACAGATGACATTTTTATAAATATGTATGTCGTAGTACTGGCTGTTTATGTGTTTGTTATAAAACGGCAAGCGTTGACTCTTATGTCAAGCTTGGGTGGAATCAACTGTCACGGCTGAAAAAATAGATTAGAAATAAAAAGCAAGCGAGAGTGACGAGTTGGGACTGCCTCGTTTAATTTTAAAAAAAACAATAAAATAATATACCAAATCAATTTAAATAATTTGAAGTTTGATTTAAAATAATAAAATCAATTAAAATGGATGAAAACCCGACATCAGAAGTGGGATTTACTCAAAACAGCCTACAAAATCCAAAGCAAGTTCCCGGCTCAGAAGAAGAAAAATGGCGAACAATGTTTGAGTAGCAAAATCGTAACTTTTCAGCTCTTGTGGAAGCGCTCAAACCATCCTCCAGCGTTGATACGTATTTACCGGAATTTTACCCAGATGATGGAAATGCTGACGCTCGTGCCTGGTTGTCAATGGCAAACATGTGTGTCTCGGATCAGTTACCAAAACCATCCTTGATGAATATTCTTGGTCGAGCTCTGAAAGGACAAGCGTCTATCTGGCTGGCTCAAGTATCCTATCCGGGAATGACCTGGGCAGAATTCAAGGATCTTTTTTTGGATCGCTTCGATTGTCCTGAAACCTCAGCTGCATTCTTAATTGGGTTGAACAGCAGCCGACCTAAAGACGGGGAATGTTTATCCGCATATGCTGCCACTCTGATGACGTCTTTGATGGCTAAATGGAAGAATTTGTCTGTTGAAGAAATAGATGTATCCACAGTATTAGCCCATCTTTCTCAGTTTGAGCCAAGAGTACATCGCATGTCCTTTACCGCTGATATTGGTACAAGGAATCTGCTACAAAAAGAACTGAAGGCTATGTCGTTCTTGAAGAGGAAAGTTACAACAGAAAATTATGTCAGCGGCCACGATGCAAAAAGAAACAAGGTATCAGTGTCATTGCAAGGCATTAAATGTTGTAACTGTGGCCAACAAGGACATAAGGCGGCACAATGCAGGTCAAAAAGAAGAGACTCGAATGCTTTGAATTGGATGGACAACAAGGATTTAAAAAACTCAACGAAGCCAGTAACATGTTTCAACTGTCAAGAGACTGGTCACTACGCATCAAGTTGCCCTAAGATTGTCCGCAAAAGGTTTGATGGAAGCGATGAGATTGCTGCAAGGAACCGACGGGTGGAGCTATGTACTGTTGGTGAACCTGTTGGAACCTTAAATCATTCTGGTGAGAAATTCGTTTTCGTTTTTGATTCAGGCTCTGAATGTTCACTCATCCAAGAGTCTATAAGTGATAAATTTCGGGGTAAACGTTGTTCTAAGGTAGTTACAATGACAGGGATTGGACAAACAAGTGTTAATAGTACTTTTAAAATTTTATCGGTGATTGAAATCGAGGGAATTGTTCTGGAAGTTTTGTTTCATGTTCTGCCAGATCTCTACTTGCATAACAAGATAATGATTGGGCGAGAAATTCTTCATCAAGGTATTACGGTACATATGGCGTCAGACAAGTTGTGTTTAAGAAGGGAAAACCTTGTTTTGACTTGTGAGACAACTACACCTCGGGATATAAATTTTGATTCAATTGACACTGACATTCCTCAGAATCTAAAGCCAAAATTGATAGATAACTTAAATTCTTTTAGAGAAAATTTTGTTACAACATTTCCTAAATCTCATGCTAATGTAACACCGATGCAAATAGGCCTAAAAGATCCTTACAAAACTGTTTATAGACGTCCCTACCGTTTAAGTACGGAGGAACGCTGTGTTGTTCGACACAGAGTTAACGAACTTTTAGATTGTGGCATTATCCGTCCTAGTTCATCACCTTTTGCCAGTCCCATACTACTTGTGAAGAAGAAAGATGGTGCTGACCGCATGTGTGTGGATTTTCGGGAATTAAATGATAATACCATTCCTGATAGGTTTCCGTTGCCTTTAATATCGGATCAAATTGATCGTTTACATGGTTCTAACTTTTTCACGAGTTTGGACATGGCTTAAGGATTCCATCAAATACCTATTCATTCTGACTCGGTTAAGTACACAGCTTTTGTAACACCTGATGGTCAATATGAGTTTTTGACAATGCCATTTGGACTTAGAAATGCACCATCGGTTTTTCAACGTGCGGTAATAAATGCTTTAGGTGATTTAGTTAATTCGTTTGTTGTTGTCTACATGGATGACATTTTAATTGTAGCTTCTAATGTTGAAGAAGCATTGGAAAGACTCCGCATTGTACTTCAGGTGCTTACCGACCAGGGATTCTCACTGAATTTGAAAAAATGTTCTTTTCTTAAGCAGAAAGTACAATACCTGGGTTTTGAAGTCAGTGCAGGAAAGATAAAGCCAAACCCTTAGAAAATTGAGGCCTTGACTGCGTTGCCTCCACCCGAAACTGTTACTCAATTGCGGCAATTTATAGGACTCGCATCCTACTTTAGAAAGTTTGTCCCTAAATTTTCTCAGATTATGGCCCCATTGTATTCTTTAACGTCTAGCAAGAGTAAAATTGATTGGAAACCCGTGCATGAAGTTTTGAGACAACAGATGATAACAGTTTTGACTTCTGAGCCTGTATTGGTTATATTTGATCCTTCATGTCCAATAGAACTTCATACGGATGCTAGTGCTATTGGATATGGTGCTGTTTTAATGCAGAAAGAAGATGCGAAGAGTTTTGTAATTGCCTACTTAAGCAAGAGAACTTCGGTCGCTGAATCTAAGTACCACTCTTACGAATTAGAAACCCTGGCCATCGTCAACGCGATTAAGCATTTTCGTCACTATTTACACGGGCGTAAATTTGTTGTTGTTACTGACTGTAACTCCTTACTCCTAGAGTGCATAGATGGTGGGCTTTCTTACAGGCACTTGATTTTGAAGTTGTCTATAGAAAAGGGAACAGCATGTGTCATGCGGACTTCTTTTCAAGGAATCCACTGCCTTCATCTGATAGAGTGTATGAAAAAGTTGAGCCCAAAATCGTTAATATAGCCGAACTTTCTGATAATTGGCTTTTGGCAGAGCAACAGCGTGATGACGAAATTGTAAAACTTATGTCCGATTTAAGTGAAGGTAAACTTCATGATGATATATCTAAGACTTATGACATCCGATCAGGAGTCCTTTATCGGAAAGTGCAACGTAACGGTAGGTCACTATGTTTGCCAATAGTTCCCAGATCTTTAAGATGGTCAATTATCAATAACACTCACGAGTCTCTGATACATTTGGGCTATGAGAAAACTCTGGAGAAGGTCTACGAGAATTATTGGTTCGAGAACATGTCCAAATTTGTGAGAAAATTTGTGGATAACTGCGTGACATGTAAGATTTCCAAGTCTCACTCAGGGAAAATTCAAGCCGAGTTGCATTCTATTCCTAAGATTGCTATCCCTTGGCACACTTTACACATCGACGCGACTGGGAAACTGAGTGGGAAAAGTGATAGAAAAGAGTACGTCTTTGTATTGATTGACGCGTTCACGAAATACGTTCTGTTACATCATACAATTAACATAGACACACTTAGTAGTATTGCAGCATTAAGACATGCTATCTCTTTATTTGGTGCTCCAATAAGAGTTATTGCAGATCAAGGTCGTTGTTTCGCGAGCCGAGGGTTTAAAGAATTTTGTAGTACACACAATATTAATTTACATTTGATTGCAACAGGTAGTGCTTGAGCGTGTAATGAGTATGTTAAAGAATATGCTCACGGCAGTTGAGACAAGTAATCGCACCTGGCAGGATGCTCTTCCTGATGTTCAATCAGCCTTGAATTGTTCTCAAAGTCGTGTTACCAAACATAGTTCGTTGGAATTGCTTATAGGTAAGGTAGCTAGACCTATCGAAATGCTAGTGTCTGATGAAATTGAACCATTGGTTAACCTTGATGAAGTTCGAAATGAGGACATTTGCAACATAGAAAAAAATGCTTGTTATGATAAGATCAGATTTGACAGAACTAAGTCTAGATTGAACAATTTTGTAGTAGGTGACTTGGTGTTACTACAAAACGAGGAGCGCAATCAGACAAAGCTTGATCCAAAATACAAGGGTCCATTTAGAGTGATGGAAGTTTTGGATGGTGACCGGTATGTAGTTAAGTCTTTAAGTTGTAATCGAACGTATAAGTATGCTCGCGATCGTATAAGGCGAATGCCAGAAGGTTATGTCCCTGTTGATATTGACGATAATATTGATGAAGTTAGTTGAGTTTTCTGTTAATAATGTATGATTTTTGTAAATAAAAATGTGAAAATGTAATACGCATTGTTGTGGTTGATGGTGATTGCATTGCTGGATAGAAGCAATGGTGTGAATTGGAAATTAATATCACCGGATAGTGGTGGTATTAATTGTTTGTGCTGGATGGAGGTACTGTAGTATCACTGGATGGAAGTGATTGTTGAGATTAGTAACCGGATAGAGGTTGCTGTTTTTATAATGTCACTGGATAGAAGTGACAGTGTTTATGAGTAATTGGAGAGAAATTACTAAACTGAACAATGTGAGTTATTTTTGAATCGATTAAATGGTTGTTTTGCTGTTTTATAAAATGCGTTTTATGCATATGGATGTGATAGTTGGCTTCGGATGTAGAACCGACTCACAGAATACGACTGTTATTGATTTGTTTTATAATTTAAAATCGTAATGGATATTTGATAAGAAAATGATGTTATGTTTCTGAAAGCTTTATTTTGGTCAGAATTGGCCGAGTGGTAAAGTTAGATGCTGTATGGGATTTTGTTTTTTTTTCGTTTCAGATAAATTGCACGAGGACGTGCAAATTGACAGGATGGCCGTGTCGTAGTACTGGCTGTGTATGTGTTTGTTATAAAACGTCAAGCGTTGACTCTTATGTCAAGCTTGGGTGGAATCAACTGTCACGGCTGAAAAAATAGATTAGAAATAAAAAGCAAGCTAGAGTGACGAGTTGGGACTGCCTCGTTTAATTTTTAAAAAAACAATAAAATATATACCAAATCAATTTAAATAATTTGAAGTTTGATTTAAAATAATAAAATCAATTAAAATGGATGAAAACCCGACAAATATATATGGGGGATTTCATGTTAAGTGACCCAATTTTTAAATCGAAGTCTTCCGACTAAGCACCAAGCTTAGTCCTATTAAATAGTTGTTTAGACACAAATTTTCAACAAGATCGGTCGTTTCTGAGTTAGAGGGGGCCAAAGTTTGGCATTTTGTCCATACAGGTGTTGTTTCTCATCCATGTAACTTATTACCTATTGGTGTTAGACAAATTTGTCCCAAGTAGCTTAGATAGCTATTTGATCAATCTTTTTAAAAAAAATCTTAAAATATTAAATGTTGGCGATTTTTGATATGCTATGTATTTGACGATTCAGGTGAAAAATAATTTGAGAACCCTGGTACATACATTAGTAACATTTTTTGCTTTGACATTAGGATAAGTCTGAGTTCATACGGCTCATGTCTTATTGACCAGATTCTTCCTTTTTCTTCTTTGAACATGAATTGGCGTTCAAATGATTCATGTCATGTTGAAGACCATTTTTTTTGCAGTATTTTGAATTGATTTTGGTTTTTGTTACAAGAGCACACGCTTATATAAGCGATTTGTATTTATTTTGCTCATAAGGTTTTTTGACTTTTGTAACATTTTGTTTTGACATTCTTTAAAAAAACTTTAAGTTTGCCCAATATTAAATTAGAAAAATATAAAATAACGGGTACATTTATAACAAATGTAAGGAAAACGTGTATAAATTACACATTACAAAAATAACCGGTTTTTTTTACCAAAATAACCGGTTTATTCGATATTCGAAAAATTGACAATTTAAAATATTCGACTTGGGCAAAACTAAAATAACCGGTCGAATACTATTCGTTCGATCCCCTAGTCAAAACATATTCAGCCTTATTCCGGTTGTCGTTGTCGTCATCGAAAGTGTCGTTTTTTGTAGAAGATTAAAGAACACAGGCTGTGTGTCACTTTATTCTATTACAAAAAACGACACTGTCGATGACGACAACAACAACCGAAATAAGGGTGAATGTCAACTGGAAGTTAAAGTAATAGCAAAGAATATAAATCTTATAGAATGCGCATCATGTAGAAGCAAAATTTCTTATGGCGGGGTTTATCATTACGCCCCGGTCTCATATAATTTCGCTCACAAATTTTGTAAAGGCAATTTGTTGTTGGTTTGTGTTTTCACTTAGAGAACTGAAGAGAGCATCCAAAATGTGCAGCATTAACACATACACATGTTTGCTGTTTTTGCCAGCCAAAGTGTGTGTGTTTGTGTTTTTTTTTTCGTTGAAACCGGTTTTTGGTATTTTTTAATTGATTTCGTTTTGTTTTAAAACAATTTATGTGCAAATAAACTACGTAAGAGCGAATGCGACCAATTGCGTAGTTGTAGGGCAACAGTATGTGTTTTATTTTTGTAAAAACTAAACTATATCGATTTGCACCGAATTATAATTCCATTTTTTAGATTATTTAATTATGTACTTACCATGTGTGTATGTATATTAATGGAATTTATAAATAAAGGAGTGGCATAATTATAAATAGGTATTTCTCCTTGATTGTTTGTTAAATAAATTTCATATTGCTCGGTTTGTGAACATTTATTAAATTAGTACTCCTCCGAAAACATTGCTCTTGGTCTTTAGAAAAAGGAAGTTCCAAGAAAAGAAAAATACAAGTTTTATCAAACGAATGATTTAATTTATTAAAATATTAGGGTGGTTGATATCCTCATTAAATTCTTTTTAAATATGTATGTATTTGTATCGCTTTGGTTGATTGAAAATTTAATTGGAAATAATTTTATTTTTGTAAATATCATTTTTTTTACATTTGTGAATAGACATAAAGTTAGAAATAAATTAAATTTATTCCGAATATATGAGAACTAAATTTTTTTAATTTCCAAGCAACATGATTAAATAAAAACCAAACAAAATTCCTTAAGAAGGAATAATAATATGCTTTATTTTAATCTATTTTTAAATATCTTTAATAAGAATATTAAAACTGCACAGCTATGAAATAAATATATAACATGGTTTGACAAAAGACCCCAAAAGCATTGTGTGACCATGCCGCTTTAATAAACATAAAATATTTTTTATGAACAAGGCAGTTTATGTTTTTACATACATAATTTTATATTCCTATAAATCTTTAATTTTGCAGAAAAACTGCATCTGAATTTCGGTGCGAACCGATATAGTTTTATCTGTACAACAATAAAACACATACTCTTACCCTACAATTACACAATCGGTCACATTTGCTTTTACGAAGGTTATTTGTACAAAAATTGCAAGAAACAAAAATTCTTTTGTTAGGTTTTTGTTTTATTTTTTACATAATGTTTTTTTTTTTTTTGACTTGGCAATGTACATACATACACACTCGTGCACGCACATACATATACGCTGATAAATGAGAATTAAAAGTTCTCATAAACAACGAGAGAACGATGCATTGTTACGCTCTTTGTTTTTGCTTCTTTCCCTTTTGTCTTCCCGCCCGCATCATGCATTTTTTTCAAAAATATTTTAGTTTTCCTTGAGATGCGCATTCTATATGGTTTATATTCTTTGGTAATAGATAGTTTTAACTGAACTTGGTGAAATCGGTGGTAAACCTTATTACGGTTCTCGTTGTCGGTAACTCCGAAAATCGAATTTAACACACAACCTATGCTCTATAATCTACTACAGACTCTAAAGGCGAAAGAACGCGTTATTTTGCATCTTAAAATTGGCAGTCAAATGTTTAGACCAAACAAATATTTCATGATAAAATCCAAAAAAAAACGTGACCAGTAAATTGATTAAACTTTAGCTTTATTTTTAACAATTTTAATTGATTTACTAAACTTTATTTGTCCAAAGACAATTGAAGCACAGCCGCGAATAACGTTTTAAGTTACAAAATAATAATTTTCCAGGAGAGCAAAAAAAACGTATTTTTGACAGGCAGCATTATCTGTTTTAAAAAATTTTTTTTCTAGTAATAAAAATAATGATAATAAAAAATTTTATGCAAAAGGCTTTTAAAACATTATTCCGCACTGCAAACCCATTTCGGTTTCATTATTTTGTTAGTAACATGCAATGTTCTTCCACTGGCTGACACTTTGTATGCCAATTTGAAGGCGTTAAGGTGCATAGTTTTGGTTGATTTGATGTTTAATCTGTGTAAGAGAGTAAAGTTAACGGTTATCTGCTAAAAAACAGTTTTTGCAAAATGTGGCGTTTACAACGTTATTCGCGGCTGGGCTTCAATTGTATAATTTAATTTAGAAACTGTTAAATTAAGTTTGATCTAGCAAACGTTTTGCAAAAGCCATAAATTTTTTTTTTAATAAAACTAGGGAGCTGCGCCACAATACCTATGTGAACAACTTATATATGTTGGAGATGTTCAACCATATAATCTAAGAAATTCTGAACAGTTTAGGCTACAACAAACATCAAACAACACAATGCAGAGATCGCTATTTTACAAAGGATTAAGTGAATATAATAAATTACAACCTCATATTAGAAATGAAAGAAATATTAATGTATTTAGAAAAGAAACTGTAAAATTTATGAATAACTTATAACTTGTTTGAATATACACACAAAAAAATTTATAGGTAAAATTACCTAAAAATATGGTATAAAATTGTCTAAGCGCAAGGGTAGCATGGCAGTATCAAAGTTTCTTAGGTAATATGACTATTAACTTAGGTAATTTCCATGTTCGAATAATTATCTATAAGTTTTGTTAAAATAACTTAAAAACTTTGAAAATTCACCAATAATAGCAAAGTTATTTTATATTTTTATTTTTGGAAAATTATCAAAGTTCAATTTTGTACAAGAACATAGCTTTTAGGTAAATTTACTACTTTTTTTTTTGTTAATTTAAATAAAATTGACTACCTTCTTTATTTCTTTACAACATTTTATTAAGAAATATATAATTTTTACAAAGATATAAATTTAATGATAAACTTTTACACGTTACACAACATTTTAATTTTCAAGAAGTTACTAAATAATCTACTGAAACTTTCTAAATAGTTTTAATAACTATTAGAAAATATGGATACAATTGGGTTACAGTTCTTTTGCATTTACTTAAACTTGGATATTTTTGAACCGGCTACATTATTTTTAGTTTGTTGTCCGTTTTAATTTTAAGCTTTCTTGTTGGGTTTTTAAAATCGGAAAATAAAATACAAATACTGGAAAAGTATATGCAATATCTACCTACTTAGCCATTTCCATTTTTTTTTCTCACGTGCACCCTCTAACATATTGCTATTGATCAAAGTTTCACGTTACTTTTCATCCAAATGTCAGTGTCTTTAAGTATAACATACAGTCTACAACTGCCATGAAATGCTTAACATTAACACTAAAATGATGTTAGTGTTAAGTATAGACTCATCATGTTAGAGGTTTTCTCATGTTATAACACGGTTGTTAATGCAAATGTTTTAACAACTCTTTTATAAAATCATGTTATAACAGCAAATCATGTCAGTTGTAGACGGGGAGTTAAAATACCCTCAGAAATGAATACCATATCTTGGTCAACTTTTAAACCCTAACACCACGTCTACAAAAGGCGTGATTTGCTGTTATAACATTATGTTATAAAAGCGGTGTTAAAACATTTGCATTAACAACCATGTTCTGACATGAGACACCCTCTAACATGATGAGTCTATACTTAACAATAAGATGTTCATCGGTCTAGGCTTTTGAAATTCTTTGCCCATTTCCTATAAACATATTTTTTATTTAACATACAAATGTACATAATTTGAAATTAAGAAATGTTTATTTATACATACCATTTATGTTAATTATACATTTAATTTCATTTCTTTTTGTTTTATTTAAATTTTAACGTTTTTCAAAAAATCCAACTGACAATAAAATATAACTATATTAAAATAAATTCGAAGAAGATACCTAACTCAATTAGGAATATTATCAAAAATTTTAGGCAAAACTTATTTTATAATTTACCAATTATCTTAGGCAATTTAACTTAGTTTTTTGTTTTTAAATGAAAACAAAATACCTATGCGAGCATTGGTAAGCTTACCTAGATTATTTTTTTGTGTGTATAATGTTTTTATGAATTTTTAAAGTATGTTACATACAACTAAATAAATGAATAATAATAATAATAATAGTGGTTATGTGTAGGACATCGAATATTTAATATCGAGCCTTAACCGCCAAAATAACGCAACCAACATATTTTCCAAAACTGAGTTTTTGATGCACAATTGTATATAGTATCGATTGAATGAAATACGAGCCCTTCAATTTTAACGTAACCCACATACGCCTTAATTAGTGATTGCAAAATAACGTAAGTAGCATAAAAACAACGAGAGAGCTGCCATATAATTAGAAAAATATAAAGCCTAATTATGGACCGATCTTCACGAAATTTTACAGTGTAATTTCTTGTCCTATAAAACTGTGACGTACCAAAGTTTTTCATAATAGCATTATTTTTTAAGGTTTTATGGGTACTATGCTGTTTTCCGGAAGTAGGGCTTATATGGGGCCTAGGGTAAATTATGGACAGATCTCCACGAAATTAAACAGTGTGTTTTCTAGTCGAATAAAACGAATTTTTGCAAAATCGTATATCATTCCGTGCATTTTTCCACCATTTATGGTACTTTTTGTAATAAAATTATAAATTTTTTGTAGGTGGTGGGTCCACATTTTGATTCATAGCTCTGATCTGAACCGATTTTGCTGGATTTCAATCCCAAACTGCTTAGAATAACTGCAAGCAAGACGCCAAGTTTGTTTATTTCGTTTGAGTTTTTCGAAAGTGTGCGTGTTTTCAACAGACGGACTAGGCTAAATCGACTTAGAATTACTCAAGGACCCAGAATAAATACAAGTATACTTTATGGGGTCTGAGCTGAATAATAAAAAAGTTTTACACGGAATGACAAACTTAGTATACCCTCTTCACAACTAATTGTGGTGGAGGGTATAAAAAAACGTAGGGTTTTTAGGACATCGTAGACAAGGTACTTTCCGTTACATTTATTTAATAGAATTTATTTGGAAATATTTTTAAAAGTGTTTGCTTCAAACACATTTGGAATATCAGAATTATGGTGGATATAAACATTTAATATAACGAATCTGATTTGAAAATTAATATGCTTATTGTGTATTCCATACACTATATATTTTAAAACATTCAAAAACGAGGTCGCTTCTACGAGTTTTAACCTTAAAATTTATTTGTTTTAATCACAATTCAGATTCGATATTCATCAAATCGTCCCCTTAATATAACAATAGCGTATGTGCCAGGCGCGGATTCAGTGGGGGGGGGGGGGGGGGGAATAAGGAAATTTCCCCCCCGTAAATTATAAAAATATGTTTTGTTTAATTCGATAATACAAGAATTCCCAATAATAAAATTTTTTTTAATATACAAAATTTTTGGAAATCCAACCAAGGTTTTTTTTTTTTTTATGGAGTCTCTTAACGAAATTATCAATAAGTATTTTTTTATTTTTTTTTTTTTATTGAATCTAAAACGATTATCAATAAAAATCCATATCTTAATTCTAATAGTTATTTATTAGATATTTCCAATGAAACATCTAGTTTACCGTATTCAATTACTAATAATTCTACATTCAATTCCAGCAGGTGCCAGCTATATCCATAAATGTATGACTTGATAATACGTGCGATTGAATTATTATATGAATCAAAATTCTATTCGATAATTTTTGACGAAAGCACGGATTTGTCGGGGAAAAGCTAGATTTCCTTATCTTTAAGATATTTCAACATACAGAAAAAAGTTTTTAGGAAAGAATTTATTGGCTTTGTTGTAAACGTATTTGACGTTGATGTGTCAATTGATGCGAAGGCACTATCATCAATAGTTCTTAAAGCTTTGACAAATTTTGGTCCAGACCTAAAAAATTGTGTAGGAGATGGAACAGATGGGTGTCCTCTGATGTCAGCAGAAAATTGAGATGTTCAAAATTTCTGGAAAAGCTACAAATGCGAAACAAACGCCTTGCTATTCCCATAAATCGAACAACTCAATTTCTAAAACCAATAAATTACCATTAATATAAAAAGTTGTATCATTTGTTAAAGAAACGACAAAATTTTTTTAATATAATCATCCTAAGCGAAAAACAGTTTTAGCAAAGTATTTGGGAGCCAAACTCTCTTCATAATGCGTCTTTGCAACAGGTGTACATCATATAGTAGAAGCTTTGGAAAAAATATCTGAGTGGAAAGGTAGTATCTCTACCTTTGTATTAAGGAACTCACTTAGTACTTTTAAATTTATTTGCGGAATATACATATTAAGTGTGATACCTATTGTAGCACAGCCACTTAGTATCATTTTACAAAAGCAAGATATAGATCTTCAAAAAGGATCAAGCCTTATCAAAATGTGCCTTGAAGAAAACAGAAATTAAGCCGAAGAACAAATTAAAGCGATTTTTGAAAAAGTTAAAGTTATTTGCGTTTAAATCGAGGTTTCTATCGAACAGACAAGATTTGAACGAAATAATCGCATCCAAAATGTTGAAGATTTCTACCGAGTTGTAGGTTACATTCCTCTTATTGAATTTATTTTAGAAGATCTCATAACAAATTTCCCAATAGATATCCCAAATGTATTGAACATACCTAAACTTCTACCTCAAAGTGCAATCAAGTCATATACAGATACAAAACTTTTAAAACCACAACTAGCGGATGAGCTGATTATATTTAATAAAAGAGATAAACACCTACTTAGATCCAAGCTTGAGCCTGATCTATCAAATAACGTTATAGATGCTTTAGTAAACTGTGATGATGATATCTACCCAAATCTAAGAAAACTATTTCAAATTTTCGTGTCAATACTCGTCAGTAATGCTACGAGCGAGAGGTCATTTCCTACCCTTCGTCGAATAAAAACATGGCTCAGATCAAGAATGACAGAAGACAGACTGTACTCTTTAAATTTGCCTCACAAGGCTTATTTAAAAATATTAATGTATATTGAACTGATCTTATATTTTATTTATCCTTTTTGTTGAGTTTTTTTTTATATATAATATACACATTAGGGATATAACTTTTTAACAATTTTTTAAAATATCAAAATTGGCAGCACAGTCCGATAGAGCATAAAAAACTATAAGGGAACGAATATTTATTTTTTCGCTAAGGTCAAAAAAGTTCACACACCAACCGCAATGAAGTTTTGAAAATTTTTAATTTTCTTTTTAGTTAAGAAAAATTAATAATATGTTTATTAAAAGCAAAAAATAGCTTAAGTATGAAACTCATTAATCTTTAGAGATAGTAAGAGATTTTTCCGCAAACTAAAACCTTTGATAACAAAAAAAAAAAAAAAAGAATAAAAAACATCGTATAAAATTATGAATATTCAATATTGTATTGGTTTAGAAAAACCAATTGGTGCGTGAACTTTTTTGAGAAAAATTACAGAAGATTATGATTTTCGTGGTTACTAGGACATGGTTGACCTCATGGTACTATTCCAAAAAATTGGTTATACCCCTAATACACATATTGTTTTTAATAAACTTTTTAAAACAAATTTTTTACTTTTTTGTATCATACAAAATTTTCCCCCCGTAAGGCTCAAGCTGGATCCGCGCCTGGTATGTGCTCATACGCTATTATTTTTTTTATTGCATATTTAGAATCTCCATCATTGATTTTATTATGTCTGGTCAAAATTTCGTCAAATTCTACTTCCAAAAAGTGGATCAAAATGTCGTTGGAAAAAATAGTGTATAATTTCTTGTTCAAAATATTCCTTCAATAGGTGTGTAAGCTCATATGCGCTATTTTACTTGAAATTACCACTCCAAAGTTGTTAAAAGAATAATAGTGTATACGCATTATACTTCATTTTAGTCTGTAGAAAAAAATACAATTTATGAAAAATTTAACTCATAAAATAGCGTATAATAATATACACTATTGTTTGAGAAATAGTTTCATTCCGACCATCGAAAGCTGCATGATCTTCAAAATTTGTGCAAGAATGTAATTCCTCGTGGCTCGCAGTAATTTTTCATTAACTAACAAGGTGAAAAGAAACGAAATTGTTTAGATGAGCCAGATGTTGCAGAGGAAGAGAAAGAAGACTAATGAACTTCTAGCTATTTTTGATTTACGCAATGTATACCTTAATTTGTCATAATTTTTTGTTTATAATAACCCAAACTGGAAAGTAATGAATATGTGACACTGAATTAACAAAACTATGAATTAATCACTGTTTAATAATGTTACAAATTTATTTTTTTGAGATCAAATATTTTAATAAAAATACCGTAAAATTATTGAATAAAACAGCGTATACCATACAAAATAAAATAGTGTATCAGATACGTCATACGAAATCCTTAAAAAATAAAATAGCCTATGTGGAGGACTTGCACTTTGAATGACATAATTTTGGTCTTAAAGGATGCGTAGAATAAAAAAAATTGGTCAATTTAAAGACAAGAAACGGTATTATGTATTCGTCGAAAAATCCAATATGAAGAATTTTTATTTACCGCGATATTGAGGTTTTAATAGACATCCGGTTTGACAAAAACTTTAAACACGATTTTCTCAAAACCCCTAAAAATTATACGCTATTGTTATATTGAGGGTACGAAATACAAGTTTTAATTTATCTTTATATTATATATAAAAATATTACCTATAACAATATTATGAATTTTTTGTCTAAACTCTAAAAACAATTTTATTTGTTTAATGTACGTAAAAATAACATTAAGAATAAAAATCCCATTAAATAGTCTACCATTTAAGCTGGTGTCAATTTGGCTGTTGGCTCTATCAATGCTATTAAACCAGCCATAGAGGATATGGCCCCTAAAATACCAATTGTTCGGGGTGTCAGCTTTGTATAGCCCAATGCTGTCAAAGGAATAAAGAAATCACAGAGATTCTTGACAGTATCAACGAATACATCTTTGTGACTCAAGATTAAGCCATATGAATGCAAAGCCAAGCGAGATAAATCTTTAGGTGAATTTATACGTTCAGGAATGGAGCGGAAAATGCCACTCTTTGAGCTGGCCTTGTAAAGATCAATTAAACGGAATATTTCGTAAACATCCCGACATAAATTCATAATAATTGAAAGTAACCAGTATTTGTTGGCATACTTTCCCCATTTTTTTGCATCGATTCTTTTAAAGAGGCCAGTACGTGCCAACCATAAAAAGTGATCGGCAAAAAGAAATAAGGCCTGTGAAATTTTACCCATTGTGAGTGTAACCCTTATGGCCAAATCTGGATAGTGAATTGTACGTAAACTAGCGTTGAAAACATCCAAGCACTTACCAAAACGTAATACTAAAATTAAAGACAATATACATTTTTTTAGTAAGTGATTGCGCGAATCTTGTAAAACTTACATTTACGGAATGTGCTTAAAATATACTCCAAAGATTTAAAATCTTCAACCATACCCGGACGCATATCAGCTGTTTCTAATGAATCCCATAATGCTCGTGAGGCATATTGTATTAATCTTGTTTTTATGTTTAGAAAAGAGAAATTTTTAATTTTAGCAAATAGGTATATTATAAATCTCATTACATACCGGGCAATTTTATCCCTTCCGGCTGATTGATTGTTTAGTTGAACCCACTTGTCCATATTTATAATGCCAGTAGTTCGAGTTGCAATTTTTTTGTTAAATTTTTAAAAAGTGCTCTTGGAAAGCATCTATCTAGTCTTAACTTTCTAGTTACAGAGTAAATTCTATGGCTCTAGTTATAATTTCTATTACCAAAGGTACAAGGTACAAAATGATAAACAAACAAATCGTAAAAACACAAGTAAAAAAGAAAGAAATATTGCTTTCTTTATTATTTTTGTAAGGTGATGCCACCTTTTTAAAAATTAGCAAATATATCGAACCCTTTGCGCGAAATTATCGTATATGCCAATTTTTTTGAAATTGAGTTTTTGATGCAATATTGCTCTACATTCAAAGAGACTTTACCTGACAAAATATTGTAGGCGAATTCCACTTCGTTGCCCCAAAAATCGAATGTATATTTTCATTTTGATATTGCAAGCGAAAGCAAAGAAAAGTAGAAAAATGGCTGTCCTGTAAAATTTGGTTTTTGTAACATACGATAATTTCGCGCATAGGGGTCGATATAATAGTATGTAAACCTGTGGCCGTATGGAAAAACTAGGTAACTCCACTTATTGCAAAAATTGATAGGTATAATACCAAAAATGGAAAGTGTGTTTCATTTATTATCACTCTGTCAGATTGAAATTTGTATACAATTACTTATTTAACAAAAATCAGAATAATACTAGGTAACTAGGTAACTTTATGCATTTTTTGAAAAAACAAGGTAGCTCAATATTTGCATATAATATATGCATTCTTTATATGCATATAATCTGCCTATTTCCGATGTGCGAAAGAATTCTTTCTTTGGTACAACTACATATAAAAATAAAACAAAGTTCTTAGAATTTGTTTCCCTTTAATAGAAACAATTCTTTTGCACATCGGAAATAGGCTTTATATCTTTTCAGAATCTTTTGATTCAAAGAATACGAATGCCAAAGAAACTTGGCTTATTTTTAACATACTATATAAGAATAAAAGGAAAAATATTTTTTTTGGACAAACTGGGTCAAATAATTGCCTTAATTCCGTAACCCTATGTCTAGACGAGCAATTTGTTTGGCAATTATTGCCGTAGCAACTATTTCTCTTCTATTGCCAATACTAGATTTTAACGTGTGGACTTCATAAATATGTATTTGAACACATCGAGCCCTAATAGCAAAAACGATGTAACCAACAACATTTTAGATTTTTGTTTTTTGATGAAAATCTATAATTTTTGATCATTTGCATCATCTCTAAAAATCTCATATCTCTGGGAAGTACCGTTACGAAATAAGAGCAAATTCAAACGCGTTTTTTGGATGTCAAAACTTCTCATTTGCATACAATTTAAACCAAGGCGAATTCATTCCAGGTAATCTCGGTACTACAACAAGTACAACTCGTACAAAAACCACAAGCAATTTGTTTTTGTAAAATCATTGTACAATGTCAAAAACAGAAATAAAACAAAACAGAGACAAAGACAAAGAGAATAAACAAAATTTTGACATCCAACAGTGATTTTAGCTAATATCAGCAGGGCTTTTAAGACCACCTGTAATATTTTATACCAAGGCCCATCTATCGGGTCTGCTTACTTGAACAAAAACAAAAAACGACATGTATTTTGTTTTTGTAAAATTTCTTTTTAGTTGTCAAAAACTTACTACCACATATACAAAGCAAAAGGAAAAAACGTGTATGTGTGGCTAGGGCTCCTAACTTTTTTTGTGTTAATTAAAGTACATTGATTATTAAAGGTTAAGAAAAAAAAATACACAGTATAAATATAAAGTACAATTAATTTCTTTTTATTGTTATACATATATAAAAACGTTTTTTTATTGCTTTTCGCAAGATTTATCAAAAAATTACACTGTGCTAGAATTTGACACTTTTTTTTTTTGAGAAAAGCCGGGCAACTGGCGCTTTAACCTAATTCGGGTACGTTGAATCCAATACCGGTTCAAAAACGGTTCAGTTTACTGAAATTACGAAAAAAAAACGAAAATCGCAATAAAATTTCCTTTAAACGTTAATTTTTTTTAACATGCGCAGTCGTTTTAGAAACATAATTTTTTTTTTTTTTTTTTTTTTGGCAACAAAAATGATTTTTTAGCAACTTTTCCAAATTTTTGTTTGTTAAAAATCTGTAACAAATTACAGATTTGCTTCTAATTTTTTCCAGACATATAAAAAACAAAGTTTCAAACAAAACAAGCTATAGGTATATTATAAATGATTAAAATCTGTTAAGAGCTTTTGATTTTATTCACAAAAGTCGAAAAATTTTAATTAATTTAAATATTTCATAAAACGCAAAATTTATATGGGAGCCCCCTTAAGAAGTGGTGATAAGGGGCAAGTATGTCTCGAGAAATTGTTAAGGCGGCTCCTTGTATTAAACATTTTGTATGGGAGCCCCCTTAAGGAATGGACCAAGGCGAATTGACTAGAAGGTGAGGTCAACTCTACAACTACAATGCTTCTGTGGTCGGGTTGTCAAAAATATTGCTAGTAAAAAAACAGGTTTGTTAACATAAAAAACTAGTTTACATACAAACTTTGTTATGTCGACCACCGAAAAAAAAAACAACACATGTTGACTTGACCCCACCTTCTAGTCAATTCGCCCTGGAATGGACATTTTGAAATTTTGTTTTAAATGTTAGTTAAACGAGTCACTTTTGTTCTCGCAATGTAAAAGCAGGCAGTAATTTGAAAGAGTTTTACACTCGTGTTTTAAAAACAGACAGTTATTGTACTCAAACAAAACAAGCAAGTGAAATAGTCATGGCGAATTTAACAAGGTAAGTGCAACTCTAAAACTACAAAAAGAACCATGTATTTTTTTGCAATTTAATAGGCGGCTGTCAAAAATGCTGACAAGGCAAAAATTGATTGAATAACAAAATAAAAATTTTGTTTGGGTAATTAATTATTCGCAGTTATATTTTGACGTTTGCCTATTATTTTTTAATTCGCCGTGGGGACAGCTGATGAACGGTTGACGAGTTGAGTTTACCTTGTTCAATACGCCTTGGAAATAGTGATATCATTGTTTTCGTTCTTTTGAGCTTTCAAAAGTTGTTTACATACACGTTTTTTCCTTTTGCTTTGTATATGTGGTAGTAAGTTTTTGACAGCTTAAAAGAAAAAGTTTTTTGTTTTTGTACAAGTAAGCAGACCTGATAGATGGGCCTTGAAAAAAACAGAAAAAAATCATGGCGCACTAAAATGTAAGCAAATTTTGACAATATCGAAAATAAAACAACTGAACAGCTGATCACTTGCATGTACTTGTAATAAATATACTTTGCTCAGACCTATTCAATGGGCCTTGATTTATACGAAACAATCCTTTAGAATGCGAGCAAGGCGATTTTTTTACAGGTGGTCTTAAAAGCCCTGCTGATGTTAGCTAAAATCACTGTTGGATGTCAAAGTTTTGTTAATTCTCTTTTATTATCTTTGTTTCTGTTTTGTTTTATTCCTGTTTTTGACATTGTACAATGATTTTACAAAAACAAATTGCTTGTGGTTTTTGTACGAGTTATACTTGTTGTAGTACCGAGATTACCTGGGTTGAATTCGCCTTGAATGCGAGATAGACACCACCCGGCGGAAAATTGTTAATTGACAGATCGATATGTCTGCTTGTTTTATTGAAATTGTATTCGAAATAGAATTTTCATGTTTAAAAAAACGCTTGCCGCTCTTGTAGCTCAGTTAGAACACAGATTCGAATTAATATGAAAATTATAAAATAAATGTAAAATAAGTATTTACATACTTTAAATAAAAAATTATGTTGTTTCAATAAAAAATTATTTTTTTTTATTTTGAAATCCCGATCCCGAAATTCCGGGATTTCTGGATACCGGGATTTCGGTATTTTTTAAAATAACACTTTTTTTATTTATATATGAATTTTCAAAAGGAATAATACAAAGTATATTTATACCAAGTACATGCAAGTCTACAACGAATCAACAATAAAAAAACAACATTAATTTTGTTTGTGTAAAAAGAAAAGAAAAAAAATCATGGCGCACTAAAATGGGTGTGTGTGTAACGGCAGCAAAGTTCTATGGTGAAATGAAATTTGTTTCATATTTGTGCTGTGTGAAATTGTAACACTTTTGACAACGTAAAATTTTGCCATAAAGAAAAAAACAATTACTAATAGTTATTTGAAAATTAATAAATTAAACAAACGTTTACCAATAATCATTTCAATTCTGTTGGAAATGAGATCGTCCCAACTATTTGATGAATTCGTTCTGATATATTAACAATTTTTACAAAAAAGCTTATAGATATTTAAATACATACATCTTGTATAATTCTTTTTATTTTTTTTTGACGCTGGTCCTGCTTCCAAAAAAATAATTTTGTGGTTGTCAAAAATTTCTACACTAATGTCAAAATTTTATTCACCTCAATAGTGGCAAAATTTTACTTCCATTAGTACACACACCCAATGTAAGCAAATTTTGACACTATCGAAAATAAAACAACTGAACAGCTGATCAGTTGCATGTACTTGTAATAAATTTACTTTGGAATAATATATATAACATATATTTAAAAAAAAAAAAAAAATAAGAATTATAAAAATAAAACATACAACGGAAAAATAATTTTTTTTTTTGTATAGAGTATAAAAATTCAATAAAAACGAACATTTTTGTACACAAAACTTGATATATTAAAAATCCCGGGACTAAAAAAAATAAATCCCGGGATTCAGGATTTGTCAATTTTCCGTTTCCGAATTTTATATTAGTATTAATTTTATATTAGTATTAAAGCTTTATACGGTTGGGCCAAATCTTAACCGATTCCAAAAAAAATTTAATTGCAGTAAAATATTTTTCAGGCAAATTAAATCTTAATACGAACATAATTAGATAGTTTTTGAACACAATCTATTTCGGAAAGAAGTTTGTATGAGGACTTCGTGAAATTTTAGACTGAATTTTACCATTTACACAGGCTTTGTCCTTAGTGCAATAAAAATGTTTTTACCAAATTTTATTAAATTAACAAAATTGCAACTTGTAAATTGTGCACAAGGCTTACATGGACAGATAGTCCGCCAGACGGACGGTGTGACATAGTTAGATCACTTTAAAAAGATATTTTAAGTCGATCGGTATACTAAAAGATGAGTAAGATTTCCATGTTTTACACACATTGGCAAACACGTATGTATATAATTGGGTATTTCTCAATTTTTGCTTATATATAAAATTTCTTAGTTTAAAATAACATTTATCTTAAAAGACAACCTGCTTTGGCTTACAATATAATAGGTATATGGTGAAATTGAGGCAATAAGTATACAGATAGATAGACATTTAAAACAGAAAAGTCGTCTGTTAACAAGAATTAAAAAAAAAAATTATTCTTTAACATGTAACAAAATACATTTTTCAAAAATGCTCTTTTTACTAAAATATGCGTACAAATGCTGCACTAACAAATCGATGCCAAAGTTCATAAAAAGCTATAAAACGGATAAATATGTATATTGTTTGTGCCTTTAATTTTTATCAATTTAGAATTCAAATTTTTCAATTTCATTTGGAATTTTCTCAATTTAAAATTAAAACTTCTCAATGTTATTTGGATCTTTATTTTAAATTTAAATTTTCAATTTCAAGTTAAAATTCTCAATTTTATTTGTAATTTTCTCAGTTCGAATTTAAATTCTTATTTTCAAATAATAACGACTCAAACACGCTCATGTTAAGTTCGCCTATTTCCGTTAATAATAAAAAATCCAACTAACAATTAATAAATACTGCCACCCTGTTGAATTTATATTTTTATTTTCCTCATTTGACAGTTACTTTCGTGTCTTCTTTGACGCGTGTCAACATACAATCGTAAACACTTGTCATATTAAAAAAAACTCTTGAAAAAAAGAAATAGAAAGTAGAACTGGTTAAAGAATTGGTAATAAATAATTAAAGGTTTTATTAAACAGTTGTTATAAAATGGCGGTAAGGATGTTTTTGAATAACTATAAATGCAAATACTTTCTAAGGACAACTTTTTTTTAACAGCCTCAACTAAAAGGTAAACAAGGTACTAAAGGGGCCAAACAAATTGTAGATGAAAACAAAGGTACTTTAAGTTTTTATCGTAATATGGCATTGGGAAGCGCCGCTGCATCTGTTTTAGTAAATTTTATATTCTTTGAAATAAGCAAGGTGACGGTTGTAAGTAAAATTTAGTCTAAAAAAAAATTTTTGTATAAAAGACGTTTTTTTTTAGATTATGAGCATTTTAGCATTGTTGACCTTAGGGGCTGCATATCAGTTTATGGCATTTATGTCAAAACCGAAATACTCTGAAACGGGATCTCTTATTGATTCGGGTAATGATTTAAATATGGAGGGTGGAATTGCTGAGTAAGTTGATTTGTTATTAAATAAGAAATAAGTATGCTAATGTAGAACCTTATAGAAATGTCAAGGACTTGATTATATTAACTTCGGGCACCATGCTATTGGTTTTAGTATCCAACTACTTTTGGTTCTTATTATTGTTAGCTCCCTTTAGAGCTTTGTGGATGATTTGGGGTAGTGTTATAAAACCTTGGCTGGAACAGAGAAACTCCCAAGAAGAACCTGAAGTTAATGAGAAAAAACAACGGAAAATGGAACGTAAAATGCGTCGTATGAGATGAAAACTTTTAAAATATGCTTGGTTATGTTAATAGTTTAGTTAAGAAATTATTTTTGCATTGCTAAAGAAGCCATATTTTGTTTGGTAAACTGATAAATTATGGAAAAGTAAAGTTGGAGGAGGCTTTGTATAAAATATTCCTACACACCTGTTGAAATTAAGGTACCATCTAAGTCACTAGCTACTTTAAAAAAGTGACAAATGTTTATGTTGTTTTTTTTTTTTTTTTGTTGTACAATGTATGTATATTTTCAGAGATTTTTATTTTTAATAAAAATAATAAAAAATTTGTAATTTAAGCATCAAGAATATAAGGATTCTTTTCAGGATTTAAACCAGCTTTCTTCATTTCAACCGCGACAGAAAACAAATAATCGTAACATTCAGCCCTAAAATTAAACAAATTAATAAAACTTATTCTTAGGTTTATTGTGTTACATATATACATACATAGTTTTTGCGTTTTCCCAAGTAGCACCCCAAACATAAACACCGTGACGTCTCACCAAAACAGCAGAACAACCGGGATATTTCATCATTGCTGCGAACATTGAGTCGGCTAAATCTTTTTCAAAGGGAGTATTTTCTATGATTGGTACTATTAATTTTTCATCATAATTCAAATAACGTTTTAAGTCGTAATCAAAAATGCCTTTTATCATTTCCAAGTGGGTACAACAAAACTCTGTGCCTGGCCACAATAAAGTCGCCATGACAGCATGCTGAGAGTGTGTATGTATGACAGCTCCAGCTTTACGATGACGATACGCCAGCATAAACAATGGAGTACATTGACTTTTTGATAAACTTTAATGGGGTGAGAACGTGTCTTAGGTGTTTAAAGTATGAAAAAATAAAATTTTAAACTTACTGCTTGTAATCGGGAGGAATTTGCACATCTTTGCCTTCTTCGTCCTGCACAAATAAATCTTCGGGTAACATGCGTTCTTTCTGCACTCCACTGGGAGCTATAAAAATTTCATTACTAAAACAAAATTTTAATTTCTAAAGTTTGTTTTTAATTACATATTTAAGGAATATAAACTTTACTACATTTAAGATAACCAAAAGTTTACGTTTGGTATGAATGAAAGCAACTACTTATTTCAAATGGAAAATTTTGTTAATGTTTTAACTGGTAATTTCGACTTTTTTTATTTATTCCATTCTTTCAATACAAAGAAAGCCCATAGGGCCAATTATACATGTATTGCTGTTAACATCTATCCATGATTTACAGATACAACTTTATATAAATATTTATCAATATAGGTACAATATGTAATTTCTAATTTAATTTGATGGCTCCCCAACCACATAAGTATTACAAAATATAAATTTAAATAATAACGTTTCATTGTTTTTTTTTCCTTATGCTAGAAATATGTCATTAATAGGTATTTCCACTATAAAATCTTAAAAGCTCCATTTTAAAAGTGTTATATGAGTACGTAAACCGTCTAAAAGTTATAGGCAAATTATTCCAGATTCGGCATATTCTGATTTGAAAAGAGCGTTCAAAAACGGAAAGATGTATTTGTGGTATTTCAAGCTGCACATTACGAGTTGAGTGCATAAAAGTGAATTCATCCACTACCTGAATAGGCAGTCCACATTTCATAACCTTGTAGAACTGAAGCAAAAGGCGTAAATGTAAAAAGTTATGAAAAGAACAACCTAGTAATCGCGGGACTAGTTCAGTGGTTCTATTGTGGTCTCTAACAGAAATATTAAATATATATCGCACAATTCGTCTGAAAATCCGTTCTAGATAATCTAAATTTCTAGAAATAGTGCCAGTAAATATTTCAAGGCAGTAAATGAGTTTGGACATAAGCAAGGCATGTGCCAAACGATATCTTATGCACTTAGGCGTATATGCCTTTAATGCGTACAATCTTCTTAAAATAGATGAAACTTGGCTCGAGAGAGAGTTAATGTGGCTTTCAAAATTCAGTTTAGAGTCAATAACAACACCCAGACATTTATGAGATTCGACAAATGTAATTAATTGATTATTTATATAAATATTTGGATACCTAAACATTTGGGAAGGTAAATGAAAACAAACTGCCTTAGTTTTAGATGAATTAATTTCAAGATGATTTTGATGCATCCAATTTTGTACATTACTAAGATGATTATTTAGTGTGTTTTCAAAAATATTATTAAAATCAGAATAAGTACTGTAAAGAAGAAAAATATCGTCAGCGAAAACATATGGTTTGCAAAAGCTATTATCCAGCATAGAAATGCAGTCATTAACATATGCGAGAAACAGAATAGGACCCAATACAGACCCCTGTGGTACACCTGAGGTGACAAATCCAACACTCGAGCATAAGCTTCCAACAGATACAAACTGAGAACGACCATTTAAATAAGAATATACTAATTGACAAGCTGATTTTGAAAAATTGAACTTTTCATGTAGTTTCCAAACCAGAACGTTATGGTTTATTCTATCAAATGCTTTTGAAAGATCAAGAGATATCATTATACATTTTCCATGTTTATTTAGTTTATGTCTAATTGAATCAGTAAGAGCAACGAGTAGGGATGTTGTGTTGTGATTTTTACGAAAAGCATACTGATTTGGATGAAAAAGCGAAAAATTTGAACAGTGAGATAGAATTTGTTCCTTCATAATGTTCTCGGCAATTTTTGACATTACTGGCATAATTGAGATGGGTCTTAAATTTATTATATGTATGTTAAAACTGGTCAAAAAGTGCTTTTGATATCGCGGATTCTACTTACTAAAATAATAACGGAGACTGCAGCATTGGATCAAACATATGATGTATATTCCTCATTTATAACTCTAGTTAAAAGTATATTAGGTCATGGTCAAATCTGTGGTTTTCATGGGTAACCGCGTATGTCTTAAAATCAAATTTTTCAGAACAAACTATGGGCTAGATATTGAACTTTGAAGCCCACAGAAATATGAATCGATCTTTAGATAAATGTTGTAGCATCAATCACTTAAATTTAATCTGACATTATGAGCTTTAATATAAGGATAATTTTTAAAATTTCTATCGATCCTGCCCAAATTTGGTTTCCGACTGAAATATCATTTAGTCGAAAACCATATTAAATTTTAACGGGTACAATTTTAATAAATTGCATAAAGACATTTTCATATATTTATGTTTGTAAATCGACTCAAGTTTAAATAAAACATTATATACAACAACTCTTCATATTAACAATTGTTAATATGAAGTCTCTAATATTTGAATTTTTTTTCAGGTCGCTTGAAGTTAAAATTTTCGAGAGTCGACTGCATATTCTTAATATAATGGTACGCTGGAATATTTCACAAATAACTCTTGACCTGATATTATTTTGTGCTGTTGGACAAATAATGTTCCCATGGGCCACGAGTGTATACTATCGTTTTGTCTTTAAAAATTACACAAAAGGGCCATATAAAATGTTGCAGAGCCCAAGGCGATTTAATTGCTGGTAATCTCGGTACTAGAACAAGTACAACTCTTACAAAATCCACAAGCAACTTGTGTTTGTAAAATCATTGTACAATGTCAAAACCGAAACAAAGATAATAAGCACAAAAAAAGTTATCCGCAGAATCAAGGGGAATTTATATAAGATGACCGCCGCGATCTTTTTGCGACGTATTTATATATTTATCAAGTAAATACGCCGCGCTTGGAATTCAATACATACTACGCAATTGAACTTCGTAGACATTTAAAAAAAAATTTGTTTAGTTTAAGTTAAATGGGAAGCTGTCTCGAGGAGAGCTAACTTCGATTCTTATAGTGGTCCATTTGTTATATCCTGAGCCTCTAACCAGAATCAAGCCAGTGTTCACCAGATTATCCAGACATCACTGCAGCCTCTAACCATTTAGATTCCCTGCAGAAACCGTTTTATATTCCTCCTCATCATGAAAACTTCTTCAATAGTCATTAAAACCTAGCCCCATCCTCATCGCATAGTTTTTAGGTATTTCGAAGGTTGTTTAGAAATACAATTACTTTAAAAATATGTATGGTGTCGTTAATCACTTACTTTAATTTAATGGATATACCGCCACCAGTGCCAGTTACCCATCCTAAATGATAAAATTGCTGACACAAAGCCGGTATCAATTTACGAGGATGCTCCTTTAAATAGTTTTCGAAAATTTTCTCCGTTATCCGTATATGAATTTGTAACATAATTTATACTTACTGAAGGCAAGGAATCGTAAATAGAAGACATCTTTAAACTTTCGTAACGAAATTGTACTCTGTAATTAAATGTGCACTAAATAACTGATAAGAAGACAGATAATTAACAATTTATACCGATTCATGTGAATAAAATAAACAAGTGATTTTTAATTTTTACCTTGCCACATATTAATTGTGTAGATTTTCGAGATGTGAGTAAAATATGGCAACTTTGAAATTTCAAAACGCACCAAAATCAAGGCGAATTTATTGCAGGTGGTCTTAAAAGCCCTGCTGTTTGATGTTAAAATTTTGTTTAGTCCCAATTTACACTAGGGACATTTCTTGCCGGACATTTTTTGAATTCTCTTTTAATCTTACCTGAAGCGTTTACATATGAAACATTAGAAGTCAGACAGAAATTAATACTTGTATGTAATCTACGAAAAGTAAGAAAGGGAAATGAAAAAATGTCCAGTACAGATAGTCATGTACTACACACTCTACCTTTTCGACCCCTCGCCTCAAACTTCGTCTGTCCGGCATGAAATGTCCCTAGTGTAAATTGGGACTAAACAAGTAAACAAGGTTTTTTATCTTTTGTCTTCTTTGTCTCTTTTCAACCCCTTTGCTGTTTGACAGTTCGTATCACAAAACAACAATAAAAAGCCCTGTTGTTATTTTTATTGTACAATTGTTGTAATCTCGCGGCTACCTGATATAAATATACCTTGCGAAACTCTTTTCACATTTATATTTTTTTCATGCATTTTTTAAACTTTTCAACCCCGTTTTCTTCCCTACACCTCTTGCCAAGGCGAATTCACAAATTCGCCTTGACCTCTTACTGGAGACCAAGGCGAATTAACTATAAATTATAAATTCGCCTTGCTGGAGACCCTGTGTAAAGTATGAAAAAATTAAGTTTTAAGGCCCAAATACATTGATCAAAATACTCATCAAGCATTGTGGTAGTATTAGTGGAAATGTGTTTGTATGTGTCACACCGACGATGCTGGATGGAAAATCAAAAAATTTATGACGGCAAATATTACGTCAAGCACACGTACACGATGAATTCGCCGGCTGGACAAGCATTTGACAAGTGTATTTTGGCCTTTAAGGCCCAAATACATTGATCAAAATACTCATCAAGCATTGTGGTAGTATAAGTGAAAATGTGTTTGTATGTGTCACACCGACGATGCTGGATGGAAAATCAAAAAATTTAGATATGACGGCGAATATTACGTCAAGCACACGTACACGATGAATTCGCCGGCTGGACAAGCATTTGACAAGTGTATTACCCCACGTCTCCACGCGCTTTCGATTAGAACATGACATGACCATAACGCCGGCAGAGTAGCGGTATTAATTTGTTCATGTTCTTGTATGTGGGGAATACGTGTTGATGTTCATGTTCTGATTGACCACAATTTTTGTTGTTGTGCGTTTGGTTGTATACAGAAAATACATTGTATGGCCAACATCATGGCGCACATGGATGCTTAGACGAATGTTTAGGCAACGATGGCAGCACATGGACGAAAGATGAACATGAACAGTCTACACGAGTAGAATTCATGTGCGACATGATGTTCTTACCAAGTTGATGGATGGTGGAGACGGGTAGTTAGGGCCTTTAAACTTAATGCTGCACACCGCAAAAAGTCGGCAATATGCCGATAAACCGGCATATATGGCAGGCCTGCTAGACACCTAGTTTAGTATGGCAATATTTAATACGTTTTTTTACAACTGCAGGTATTTTTAGGACTTTTTCATTCTCTTGTTTTTGCAATTTCTTCCGAATAATTTCGCAGTTTTTTCATCATTGTAAATTAATTTTTCTTGGCTGTTGAAACAACCGGTAATTTTATTTTATATTAAGTAAATTAATAGGAATTATTGCTCTTGAACAAAAAGTTAGTGTAATATCACTACAAATAATAAGTTATACAAAGGTGACTGAATTTTTTAGCAAGGAAAAACAGTGATTGTAAAAAACAATGCATACCTACACGTTTGCAAAAAGAATATTTAATTAAAATGTAATTTTTTTACAGAAAACGTTAACCATCGAAAAACTACATAAAAATGCTTTTGAAGTAGTTTAAAAAATGTTAGCAATATAATATAATACAATATAAAATTTTTATAAAATAGTTATTCTTACAAAATTTGGTAAAATATTGATTTTTTTCACAGTTTTTCGTTTAACGTTGTCATTCTTGCCGAAAATTGCTCTATATAATTTTTGATTGATGAGAAAACCCCAATTTTAATGTAGCTGAAATGTTTTATTTTAAAACTGTATTAATGTTAATTTTATTATGAATAAAATGCCAATGACTTTCACTTGTTTGCTAAAAAAAATAAAAAAGTGTAAAATTGATTATTGCATGATTGTGTGTGTACTTCAGGGAATTTTTGATCATCCGTTATGAAGTAGTTTTTGTTTTTGCACATTTTTTTCCAATTTCTTTAGTATGACGTGTTGTTTTTATTACTTAAATTTAAAAACTCCAGAATTATTTGTTGAAGAAAATTAATGCATATTATAAAATTGTTTATTTAGTGTATAAATGCAATGTTGTACAAAAACAATTTACGGCATACACCTCATAATAAAAACAAGTAAAGGCACTTTTACACGATATGTATTAAGCAGCGTATTTGTCGAATTTCCAACTGCAATATAAATACATTCATAAGTAAAAGCAACAAAAAAAATTGCTTCTGTAAATTTCAGCTCGAATAAGCAGTGTAAAATTTTGGCAAAAGTTCAGTTTAAGGGGCACTAAAAAAAAAAAAATTGGACCCCTTCTGGAATTAAAAAACAATTAAAATTTAAGGAGACCCGTGGGCCCCTGGATCCAAAAAATTGCCCCACCCATTAAGTGGTATGCGTGGGCACTTAAATAAAGGTAATTGTGAAAGGAAAACGAAAATAATAAAATTTAGGGCGGGCGGGACTTTGGGGCTTAAAAAGTAACTGTATGTGGGTACTAAGGTATCAAATTAATCGATGTTTTGAATTAATCAAATAATCGCGCTAATAATTATTCGATTTAAAAATTTAATCAAATAATAATCGAGCAATTAAATATTCAGTATTATTACGGTTGTCGTTGTCGTTGTCGTTGTCGTCATCGGTTAATCGACTAATTTTAATTTTGTCTAGTTAAGCAATTTAAAAATAAGACCAAGAATCTATATGTATGTATATATAAAATTGTAACGTTACTGACGGATTCATCATCGCACAGTCTAAACGGCTGAAGCTAAAAATTGAAAAT
Organism: Pollenia angustigena; assembly: GCA_930367215.1. NCBI lineage: Eukaryota > Metazoa > Arthropoda > Insecta > Diptera > Polleniidae > Pollenia > Pollenia angustigena. The sequence goes on from OV884060.1 coordinate 204,303,192, forward strand.
TTTGACCAGACACTACCCAAATCGATCCACTAAGACGGGATTTTTAGAAGTTCGAATGTTTAGGGGGTAAAAAAGAGTAAAAAACGGGAAAATTCGGTAACCTTATGTGGGCATTCCCGTCAAAAGGTCCACCGTGACCGAAAATTTAAAAGTTATTAAAAGCTGATTATTTTACGATATTTTTATAGAGAAATATTTAGATTTTACTAATTTTAAAAATTTACCCATAAATTTGTTCACTTAGATGAACTTTCTTTCTTAAAAATATATTTGATAAAAATTATTCCAAAAAAATTTTCTTACATGGTCTGTAATCAAAGGAAGAGTTCAAAGAGAAACAAATTTAAAGATAAAAGCATGGATTCGCAAGTATTTACTTTTAACCTATTTGTTACTTTATTTTTATTAGAGCTAACTCAGTAAAAACACGCTCAGCAGAAGCACTACTGTGTGACAATGTAAAAATATGAGGGATCAATTTGTACAAATTTGAATATATAATCATCAAATCTATTTTTCAATGTTCCAATTTTACGTCAAAATTCTTCAGCATTCGAAATTTTAAATATGTGTTCATAATTCGTGTCATTTACTTTACTCTCTTGAAGTTTAAATTCATGTATAAATGCATCTTGGTCAGTTATAATATCTTTAAACTCTGAAACTTATTCGAAATAGTTTACATCTTCATTATACACTATAAATAATGGGTCTAAGTACTTAATATATTGAGCCTTTTGTTTTTTATATCATTTCTTGTTATCAATTTTCGTACAATTCCAACGTGAAAAGTACATTGGTACATCAAAGGCTAATTTAGTACCAAGGACCCAATTATTTTCTTGATATTCAGCCTTATTACGGTTGTCGTCAACGTATGTGCTGTTTTTTTTAGAAGATTGAAGAACACAGTTTGTCTGTTACTTTAATCAATTACAAAAAAGTCGTATACGACAAGGACAACCAAAATAAATGCCAAACCATAATGTGCTTAAGTTGGCTTAACCAAATGTTCGAAGGTATGTGTAAATCATATGAGGCAATCTATATTAAACTTAAGGTAACTTTTTGGATAATTTTATGAAACTGTAATTTGCTTAAACAAATAGCGAAACTGTTCGCATTTCGTTCGTTCTTGTTTTTTTAAATACATTTGAGAGACTTTGTTAATTTTGACAGTAGGTTAAGCAAGGCTATGCATATTATGGTTTGGCCTTATTGATTTAGGCATAAAACATAAAATTTTTCCTGTTTTGCTTAAAAAATCAATCTGTTTTTAAAAATCCATCTGTACGGATAAAATACATACATTTTAGGCGCCTGGATGATCAATTTGCGATTTGTTATTGCATTTTAAATCAAACACTAAGCCACTTAAGGCCAAATTATATTCGATTCGATTTTTATAGGTGCAACTGATTAATCAGCTTTTTATAACTTAACTTAATCCAAAAATACTCATCAAGATAATTTGTGAATAAACAATCTTCCAAATGGTAGCTGGGAAAAACTTAATGCTCACACATACTTAGTACATTACCGCCAACGAAATATTGTAAAAAACAACAATTTTTTCATAAAAAAAAATACAAGGTAACATCATCCGATGAAACCGGCAAAACTATTGGTTCGTTTAAATTTTATTTGCTCTAAATTTTACTAATTTCCAATACAATCATTGCAAATTTCAGAGGAAATTCATCTCTAATAGTTTAATTTAATAATTTATTGTTTTAATTAATTTTTTTTATCAGTTTTTTAATAAAAGAAAAATTAAATTTTAAAAAAAATTTCCTAATAATAAGCAAAAGAGAGCGAACAGGCAGAAAGTACGTTATATAGAGTGAGCATGATATAAAGAGGGAGCTGACTTCGAATATACATATGTGGCTCTCTCAAATTGTCATACATTTCACATTCATTCCTTAATTATAATGTATATGTGTACATAATAAAAATCGTACGACTATAAGCGCCAATTAATAAAAATAATAGTTCAGTTCACACCAACTCAATAGTTGTTAAATACCTAGTTTATTAAAAAACTGTTATCGTAAACACATTTTAATTTTTTTTTTTTTGTTTAATTTGGAAAATGATGGTATAATGGTAAAATGAATTTTTTTCAGCAGTAACCGTGACAATTACAATTAAAGTTTAAATACATATACATAATTATTATTTACTGCTTTCTTTTTGTAGAAATTTCCTTTCTGATTTTATTTATTTATTTTTTTTTTTAATAATTGTTATTTTATTATATTTATTTTCTTGCACAAGTAAAAGTTATGTAATTGATGGATTTTTTTCATAAAGTTTCTGGAATTTATTACAACAGAGACCGAAAATAACAGTTATTTAAAAAAAAGTATACATATGTATGTATGTATGTATGTATATATATATATATAGAAGTAAATTTCGGAAAACTGATTTAAATATACCATATTTATCGTTATGAACTAGTCTATAATAGAATATACTAGATAGAACCATATCTTAATGAACACAAAAGGGATGCATTTTTTAAAAAATAGGAGGGGCAGTTTCAGCCTTTCAAAGAGGTTTTAATGAAATTTAAAACATATGTAGATAGATCCATATCTATATAGCCTCTTCAGACCATGGGAACACATATGTGCACCTTAACTTATTTCAAGCGACATCGTATGACCAATAGAAACAGTTTTTTACTTGATTTTATCTACTGCGCTTCAAAACAATATCAAAAGATGGCAGGGTTAAGAAGTTTTTGTCATTATTTTTACGTTTGAATTTAACAGTTTAAAAAAACCATGCTGTTGGGATATTTTTCCTCAATAACTAATCGCTTTGACCTGAAGTACACATATGTGCACCTCTTTTTCTACCAGTTTAAATAAAAAAAATTAAAAAAATAATAAAAACCGAAATTTAAATTACACCTCATAAGATAATACAAATAGTTAATAAGCCCTTTACTTAATCGGTTCAGTTCAGATCTTAAGAAATTAAGAATTTATGTTGAAATTTTTCCTATTTTAAGACCTGAGGTACACATATGTGCCCCCTTAATTTCTAAGAATTCAAATAACATTGTTTAAAAAAAAATATACAGTTGGGTTATTTGCTCCCCAAAAGGTGTAAAAAATATATAAGAAATGTAAAAATTCAATGGGTTAATGTTCGGGTCTTAAGAGGATAGACACATAAGCTATACAGTTTTTCAAAAATAGGACTACAAGGGGAGGTAGGGGGCAACTTCCGCCTCTCACAAACTTTCAAACCAATTTTAATGAAGTTTATAAACATAGATAAATCCATATTTAGATGGACTCATCAGCATGATGTGTTTTTAAATACTGTGGTGTAGAGTTTGCTAAAAACCGTAAAAATGTGAAACCGCGGTTTCGGTTTTAAAATGATTAAAACCGGTCGGTTTCGGTTCGGTTTCGGTGCAACCAAATCGGCCCACTTTCATAAGATCATACCACAAAAACACAAAACTCTGTTAATTTTTAAACTTTTATTGTATTTTTCTTTTTTATTGTAAAAGATGAGATATCAGACGATGATTATCGAATCAAACATCGTAGAGAAATATAATTCAATAATAAGAAATTTTCTCTTTAAGCCATGACGGGTGCAACATTTAATGAATTTTCTGTTCTCGCCAAATCTATGAATCTTAATGATTCGAAGTGCACAACAAATTTATATTTACGCGTACGTCTAAAAAAATTATATTATTATAAAATATAGATATTTTACTTAAAATTGGCATCAAAAAGTGTCAAATAGTATGATTTGAAAATTGATGTTAAAAGTTGTCTAGAATAGAATCGCCCCATAGATAAATCCATATTTATATGGACATAGAAGCATGAAGTGATTTTTAATTCTGTGGTGTAGGGTATCATATGGTCGGGCTTGACTGACTATACTTTCTTACTTGTTTTTTTTTTATTCTTAATTATAAAGCAAATATAACTGTTATATTTGATTTTTATTTTTTCTTGCAAAAATAACAGTGTTATTTTTATTTCTTCAAGCAAAAATACATAACCGTTATTTTTTTATTTTTTCGAGTTAAAATTAAAGTTATTTTCTGAAAATATGTATGTATGTGTTATAACAATTTAGTTGACTTTAAATGTGCATATTGCCAAAAGGGCAGGTTTATCTATTTTTGCAGTTTTTTTAAAGGGCATCCATTCCCTTTTCCATAAGAATATTTCAATTTTATAAAAAAGATTCATATAAAAAACTAATATGTGTAATTAAATAATTTGCTATGATCTCTATGAGTGATGAAGAAAATGAAATATAAACAGCGTTATAGGAATTATTATTTTTCGCCAACACATAGTACATACATACATACATACATGTTAGTTTTCACCACTCGATACTCTTTTTATACCCTCCACCACAATTAGTTGTGAAGAGGGTATACTAAGTTTGTCATTCCGTGTGAAACTTTTTTATTATTCATCTCAGACCCCATAAAGATATATATTCTGGGTCCTCGAGTAATTCTAAGTCGATTTAGCCATGTCCGTCCGTCTGTTGAAAACACGCTCACTTTCGAAAAACTCAAAAGAAAATCGGTTCAGAAGGATCAGAGCTATGAATCAAAATGTGGACCCACCACCAAAAAAAAATTGATAATTTTATTACAAAAAGTAACATAAATGGTGGAAAAATGCACGGAATGATATAAGATTTTGCAAAAATTCGTTTCATTCGACTGGAAATCACGCTGTAAAATTTCGCGAAGATCCGTCCATAATTTACACTAGGCCCCATATAAGCCCTACTCCCGCAAAACAGTGTAGTACGCCTAAAACCCTAATTAATAATGTTATCGTAACAAAATTTGGTACATCACAGTTTTAAAGAACTAGAAATAAGACTATAACATTTTGTGAAGATCGGTTCCATTATTTACCATAGGCCCCATATAAACCCTACTCCGGGAAAACAGTTTAGTACGCCTTAAATCATAATTTAAATTGATATCATAACAAAATTTGTTAGATCACAGTTTTATAAGACAAGAAACAAGACTGTAAAATTTCGTGAAGATAGGTCCAAATATAAACCCCATATAAACCCTACTACCGGAAAACAGTTTAGTAAGTCAAAAACCGTAATTAACAATGCTATCATAATATAAATTGGTGCATCACAGATGTATAGGACTAGAAATGACACTGTGAAATTTCGTGAAGATCGGACCATAATTTACTATAGACATCATATAAAGCCCACTCTGGTAAAATAATTAAATACGCCTTAAACCATAGCAGATATATTTAGATTTTGCGGTAAACTTTCATCCAACTTAGCTTCATATGGTCAGAAAAAATTTTATGATATTTTGTGAGATACGGTCCATAATAACCCTAAGATCCATTTAAAGCAGCCTTCTGAAATTCACTGCAAACGCTAAAACTTATTTATCCGCTGTATTGAAATATATGTCTTTTAATACCAGAAATCACTCTGCAGAATTTCGGGATGATTGGTTCATAGCTTACCATGGCTCCAATATAAATTCCCCTCCTGAAAATCATTTAAGTTCGGCTTAAACTCTTACGAATCATGATATTTTACTTAAGCTAGTAAAAATTGCTAAAAAAAAAAGTCATAAAACTTTCTGATTGTCGGTCAATAATTTAATAGATGTCTGTTTTTATAAAGATAAATTAATAATTAAAAGACATCGTACAGATATTACTCCTAAAACATTCGAACTGTCGGTGGAGGGTATCAAAGATTCGGCACAGCTGAATTTAGCACTCTAACTTACACAGCGTTTACATTTGCCAGTACTGGCAAGACAGTAGCAATACATGCAAACTTTTTGACATTTGCTAACAGTAATCTGAAGTTTTGTTAGCAAAAGGAAAAAAAATCAAAATGTAAAAAATAATTACATATATATATTTTGCTTTGGTTTTTTATATTTTATTTAAGTGGTATGTTTGTTAACATAATATAGTTATTTTAAGTTGTTTTTAATTTTGTTTAGTTCATGTAAAACACGTTTAGCTGGACTTGAACATCAACATTCACGTTTGACAAATTTTTAAAAGTGAACTGTCGTAACTACTGTCTGGACGCCTACGTCACGAAGACAGTTAGTGGTATTTTTGGAAACTAATATGTATTTTCTTACTGTCTTGCCAGTACTGTCAAATGTAAACGTACTGTTATTTTTTCATAAAAACAGATTTTTTTGTTTCTCCAAATTAAAATATGGCAACACTGTGTGAAAAAATTCTCATAATGATCACATATTAAGGCCCTGCATGATATGCAGGATGGCGGTGAGGATGGGATCCGACTTGTCGGATATGTGCGGGTTGTGGGAGGAGTCAGTGGCTGGACAGTTATTTGGTACTATTTGATTTAATTTATAAAGCCAAAGGTATAACTAAGAAACATATGTAATAAAATTTATATACATACTTATGTATGTACGTACTAAACTTGTTGTTATGTTCAAAAATAATTTCTCTTAGTTTTGAGTTTCCGCTTTTTATTTTAGTTTCTTTTTAATCGCATACGAAAAAACTTTTTCCTAACAAAAACTTTTTTTTGTAATTCTTTATCCAAGTTAATGCTACACGTGCTTCACAAGGTTTTTCTTTTACTACTAAAGAATTTTTATTTAATTCAATGAATTTTGAATTTAATTAATATGAATGAATGGACGATCACTTACAATTTAAATATGCTTTGGCAAAAAATACTATTTGTAAAATTTTGATTACGGATATACAAACGAACATCGATCGGTCTTCTTTAAAAGTGACACTAATAACAATTACTAGGTCAACCATCAACATTTTTTTTATGTTGCAAGGCAAAACAGATGTTTATTAGCCCGACTAACTTTGTATAGAGATTTTTTTAGTTTTTATTATTAATTTTTAAAGTCTAATTTTATAATTTTGAAACAAAATGTATTTGAAAATTTTATTTTATCTCTGTTTAATATGTATAATGTGTGTGCTTTGAAGGCTCTCTCGAAATCAAAGCTGCTGCTATTGAACTGCACGACAAAATGTCAATGTGAAAGGTCAAAAATAAAATTTTCTAAAAATAAAAATTTTAAATGAATAGCTTATAATTAATCTTATAATTTTATTAATTCAGCTCTCGAAAATTAACGAAAATTCCATTAAACAATAATTCGTTGAACTAGTAATATTATTTGTCAACATTATTAAGTTAAATGGTAAATAAATAATAAACCTGTCTCAGAGTGAGAAAAAACCCAAAATCATCGAATCTTTAAGAAGAGAAAAAAGCGAAAGAGTGTATTGCACATGTTTGTCGTAATGTTCATAACAAAACTACTCGTTTCCTCGTTTTTATTGATTTAATTGACTACAATGCGTTTTAAAAAACGACTATAACATTCAGTTTTCATTTAACTCGTCTTAGGTGTAGATCGGAGTCACTTGGCAAGCAAACACCATCGATTGTTTGGTTGTTCGTAATACATACATACGTGTAAGAAGTGCTGTGCGAACTTTGATTTTAAATAAAAATACAACTAACAAACTTGAAAGAAATTTTATTAAACTTTGTACATTTTCCATTTCAGTTTTAGTGTATCTCTTTTCAAAAAATTTGGCTCTATAATCAACATTTTTTTTTTTTTTTTTTTTTAACTAGTGAGTGAAAATTGTATGTTTTCAACAGGTTTCTACATTATTTGATATACGTAGTATGTATGTATGTATTTCGAGTGGAATTTACATATTTCTTTATGTATGTAAATACACCTTAACTTACTGCATATTTATTATACGAATTGTAGTACTGTTTGTTTTAATATTTACATTGTTTCCTTAAAAAAAAAGATATCTTCTTCTTATTAAAAAAAAAAAAAATAAACCCAAAACCATAAAAAAAAGAGAAATTTTTACCGTTGCATTTTTGATTAATTATATTTTAATAAATTGTTGGCGATTTTTTACTTAGTTTTAATTTAAATTTTAAATATTATTTTTTTTTCTTCTTTTCTTTGCAGTTCTTTAAACCCATAAACACACTCAAAATTAAAATTCCCTCAAGAGATAATTTATATATTAAACAAAAATGTCAGCAAAGGCTATAACTGAAGCCACAGGCAAGGATATTTTGAACCGTCATTTAAACGCTAACGGCGCTGGAGTACAAACCTGCCGTTTTGCTACAGCTAATGTAAAAACTGATTGGTCCCAGTTGGCTGTGGAGCATCCCTGGCTTTTGAATACGGTAAGAGATTTTAGCAATTTTAGTTTCACTTCATTTTTTTTATTATATCTATAACCAAAAGAAATATGCAAGTGCTTATTTAACTCGACTTAATAGAATGTCAAGTTTTTTATCTTCATATACCCATTGGAAAAGTTTTACTCATAATGTAGGTACGATTTTTCAGAAAGTTATAGGCAAAATGACTTTCTGCTTATCTTCCTATAGTATATACAAATACAATATAAGAACTTAACATTCGATCTGTTACATTATCTCACAGCTTTTTAATTGGCAACGTCTGAGAATTTTAGATAGAGATAGGAGGTTTTTTCAAAACATACGTTTGACTCCAATATGTAATGTTTGAAGATAAGAAATTTTTTTAAAACACATGATTTCTTTTTGGCTTAAGCGTTTTTTTTTCGTTAACAGTTGCATCACTTGTTTGGAAAAGGCGCTAAAGTTTTTATTATCGTTAATAACTCATTAAATTGAATATATTGCTAGTTACAAATTTACAAAACTCAACATTAGTTTATAACTGCTCTCCTGCAAACCAAGAAATCTGACAAGCACTGTTTTTATTGACACATATTTACATACATACGTATTTATTTAAAATTGAAATTTTGTTCAGTTTAGTTATTTCAATTTGTTTTTTTTTTTTATTTAGTCGTTTTTTACTAAATAATTTTGCATTAATGACACTGACGGACCTCTGCAAATAATAAACATTTATGACGTTTATCTTTTACACTGTTTCCCTTATGAATTTTTGCAGTGCAGACACATGGTCAAGATTTGTTTCAAGATTTCTACTAATCCTCAGCTCATTATTGTTTTAGTGCATATGCCAAAAATTCGTAGTCGATAAAAACGGCTATAAAGGCTTATATGAAGTTTCCTAAAAATATACCCGATAGGACTTTATGTGCTGTTTTTAAAACACAAGTGATTGAAAGCGTATTAAAAATTTATACGAAAAGCACTGTTCGGAAAAAATTTAAATATTTGTGAACTTTCATGAATGAAGTAAGAAGATGTGTAATAGTATTTTATTGAAAATGAAAATTATTATTTTGTGCCGCATGCGCCACTTTTCTAAGGCCCGTTTTCACAACTTACCGATAGCTAAAGGTAGGATTTTATCGGACGTATAAAACCTGTTCCATTATTGCAATTTTACTTTTACCTACCAAGTAGGATGGACCTTAATTTACTTTATCGCTCACTTTTGGTTAAAGTAAAGTTTTAATAATGGAATAGTTTTTATAAGGCCGTTTAAAGTCAACTTTAAGCTATCGGTAAGTTGTGAAAACGGGCCTAAATTAATTTTTTAAAAGTAAGTTTTTGTGCTGCCTTCGTATACTTACTGCTGTGTATTGAGTTGTTGCCATTTACTTGGGCTTTTGCTTTAACTACTTTTTTTCTTACGGCAATGAAGCAAAGCAAGAGTAATATTTATTTTCTTTTTGTCATTTTGTTTTTTTAGGGCAATGAAGCAAAGCAAAAGTGAAATTTATTTTATACGCTTTTGTAAGAGGAAATTTTTGCAGTAGCCCAACAGTGGCGTACAGAGCAAAAAAATACTTAACAATTTTTAAATAGTAGATACGGAGCAAAGCTAAAGCTTAATATTTCAGAAATCATAAAAAATTTCGTGAAACAGGTTTACGATTTAGAAAGGGGGTGTTCTAAATACTTATACCCCATACCTGACTCTTTTTTTTAATGGTCGGTAGGTCAAAGCAATAATGAGCTGACGTTAAACTGCTTCTCAAAATTCACAACAATCGAAAGCTGTAACGTAGGCTGTACGCAATTTTTAAGCAATTTATTTTCAAGATGTCATCAAGAAAACAATTTATAAAGGCAAAAGAAAAATTTACTCATTTAAATTGCAATCAGCTGTTTCTTGACTGTAAATTAAAACACACAATTTAATGATGTATATTAACACTTGAAACTAAATTTGAAGCATAACTTGATCGTGTGACCCACAAATGTTGAAGATTATATTTGAATTTAAACAAAAACGAACTTATTTAAGACAAGAGCAACTGATTTAATGATGAAATTAAATAAATAAAAACAAAACTTCAACGCTTTCGGTGCGAAAACTTTTTTCACGAAAGAGGAAAGGTTAGGTTAGGTTAAATGGGTAGCCGTCACGAAGACGACTCACTTGGGTCCTTATAGCGGTCCCTTTGTGATACCCCTAGCCAGTGACAAGGGCCAGCCAGTATCCACCAGACTATTCCCCAGAGGTCACCGCAGTCTCGAACCACCCCGATTCCCTGCAGAACAGGGAGATCGATTTCAGTCCCGCATTGGACAAATCGTCCAGACATGGCAATTCCGGTCTCCCAAAATGCCTCAACCTAACGCCCGCCAGACCGGGGCATTGACAGAGGAAGTGAAACACCGTCTCCTCCTCCTCCTCATCATGACAACTCCTGCAGTAGTCATTATACTCAAGACCCATCCTCCTAGCATGAGTCCCTATCACCCAGTGACCCGTGATAACCGATATCACTGTCCTTATCCGGTCCCTGCCGAGACCGAGTAGTACGCGCGTTTTCGCCGCGTCATAGCCAGGCCATAGAGTCCTGGCCATCAAACAGGTATGCTCGCCCTGCCATCTCCCCTGAGCCCTTCTGTACGACTCCCGTCTGATGAGAGTCCTGCAGCGGGCCATTGAAGTGCCAATTAGGCCGTCGACGAACATGTCGTCCAAGAGACAGCCTTGTTTGGCCAGACTGTCCGCAGTATGGTTGCCCAGGAGCCCACTGTGTCCTGGTACCCATGTCAGCGTTACACTGGAATGTTTCGCGATCTCATTTAGAGACATCCGGCATTCCACTGTCAACATAGATGTCGTAAAGACACCAGCCAGAGCTGCAATGGCAGCCTTGCTGTCCGTAAATATACATATATCCCTCGATATACGATAGTACTTCAGCCAGTTTGCCGCCCGCTTTATGGCAGAGATTTCCGCCTGCAGCACACTACTGCCATCTGGCAGCCTAAAAGAGACCCTGATGTCCAATTCTTCGATGAAGAAACCTCCACCCACTCTGTCGCCCATCCTGGAACCATCGGTGTAGACCCGCAGGGTCGGCTCCAGAGATCGCGTATTATCGAGCAGCTCATCATAGCTACCATGATGAACCGTGAACAAAGCACCGAAAAAGGGTTCCGGAGTGCAATAGTCCAGCCCCGCCAGGTCGTATGACGCGTGAAGCGTGACCCTGGCATGACCATAGTTCCGCGTAGACCACAGGCCCACCGCCCCCAGTCTCATAGCGGAAGTCAAGGCCTGTTGTTCGGCCATGATATCAATCGGCAACCAGTCTAGCATAGTAAACAGTGCCTTCGTCGGTGTCGAGCGGAGTGATCCCGTGATCATCAGCGCAGCCAACCTATATACTTTCTCAAGCATCCTGCAGTACCGTCCCCTTTCCACGGCAGGCCACCACACTATGACCCCATAGAAGAGAATCGGTTTTACCACCGCTTCAAAGATCCATTCGACACCCCTGGGGCCCAGGCCCCAGCTCCTGCCCAAGGATCTCTTGCAGGTGTATAAGGCCACAATAGCCCTATCAACCCTCGTCCGAACGTTGAGTTCCCATGATAGTTTGCTATCGAGAATTACGCCCAAATATTTGGCACTGTTCGAGAGCCTCAGCTCCGTGCCGTTTAGCCTAGGAAGCCTAAAGTTGCCAACCTTGTACTTCCTGGTAAAGAGTACCAACTCAGTTTTCTGTGGATTGACACCAAGTCCACAGGAAATGCTCCAAGAGCTTAGAATCTGCAATGCAGATTCCATACAATGGGACAGTGTGTCCAGGTGTTTACCCGCGACCGCCACCGCCACGTCATCCGCATACGCGACGGTTTTTATCCCTAATCTGTCGAACCGACCCAGCAAAGTGTTCACCGTCAGGTTCCACAGTAGAGGGGAGAGAACCCCACCTTGCGGGGTGCCCCTGTGCACAAATCTGCAAACATTAGTAGCACCCATTGTGGATTCAATGATCCTATTATCGAGTAGATTACCAATAAATCTACAAATTACATCGTCAACCCCAACCTCCCTCATCGACTCCAAGATGGAGTTGGGTTTGACATTATTGAAAGCTCCCTCAATGTCCAGAAAGGCCACAAGTGAGTATTCCCGAAATTCAAGGGATTTCTCAATGTAGCCGACCAGTGAGTGGAGCGCCGTCTCTACAGACTTGCCCTTGGTGTAGGCATGCTGCGATGAAGAGAGCAAATGTCTAGGAATAGACATCCTCAGATGAATATCAATGACCCTTTCAAGGGTCTTGAGAAGAAATGACGACAGGCTAATTGGCCTGTAGTCCTTAGGTCTGGTGTGGGATGCTTTACCTCCCTTTGGGATGAAAACAACCCTACATCTAGTCCATCGGATGGGAACGTACGAGAATCTAATACATTCCGTATAAATAGCGGACAGCCAAGGAACCAGAAGCCCCGCGTTCTTTTGAAGGTCGGCCGGAATAATACCGTCCGGACCAGGAGCCTTAAAGGAGTCGAAGCTCCTTATCGCCCAATTGAGCCTATCATAGCACAGAGAAATGGACACGGGTCCAGGCTCTGATAGGCAGTTGATCTTCCGTGGTGTTGGAAGGGAATTGCCAGGAAAGTGCGTGTCAATTAACACCTCCAGCGTCTCCTGACTATTCGTAGTCCAGCTACCATTAGCTTTCTGAATGTAGCTAGGGACAGTCGGGCAAGAAGCCATTATTTTGCGCAACCGGTTTGTCTCAGAGGAGCCTTCCACGCCGCTGCAGAAGTTCCTCCAGGCATTCCGTTTCGCCGATCTAACCAAATTCTTGAACCTATTCAATGCCGACTTATAATCCGCCCAGTTTCCCAGTCGTTTAGCCATATTGAATAACCTACGACAGTCTCTGCGAGACTGTGCAATCTCAGGGCTCCACCATGGTGGCTTGCCCCCCTTTTTCCTAACCACTGGCCTACAGGCCAGTGCCGTTGCCTGACGCAGTGCCCCCGATAGGAATTCCACTGCCATTTCAGTCTCCGTAATGCCACTAATGACAGGGACTGAGCCCAGAGAATCAGCGAGTAGACTAGCCTGATAGTCCCACCTCGTTCTCCTCCTATTCACAAAAGTACACACCCCCAAGGGGGGTGGACCTAATTGAAACTCAACATACCTGTGGTCCGAAAAAGAACAGTCATTTGAGACCGCCCAGTTACTTATTAAGTCGGAGTGTTCCGAGCTGACCAATGTCACATCAAGAACCTCCTGCCTATTAGCTACAATGAACGTAGGTTCCGCGCCTATGTTTGCTATTTCCAAATTACTGCTACAGATAAAAGAAAATAGCGACTCACCTCTAGAGTTGGTGTTGGTGCTGCCCCACGTGATGTGGTGCGCATTAGCGTCAGCACAGATAACCACCGGGGTACCCATGGAGCCGGCTTTGGCTACCAAGCCACGAACAAGCCCATTAGGTGGCTCATTGTCCTGGTCATGCGCCATATAGCCCGAGACGATCCAGATCGGCATGTCGCCCATCTCTAGGGCCGCTGAAGTTGTGTCTTCATCACTGAAATCAGAAAGAATGAAGATATCCAGCGTGTTTTTAGCCAAAATACAAGATCTAATTTTACCTGTTGCTTTGGCATATAGGAGCTTATAGCCCTTGAGGTTTAATCCGCAAACCCGATCCTTGTGGATCCATGGCTCTTGGATCATTATTAGCTCCTCCTCTCTCTCTACCACCCGGAGGAGCAGTGCAGCGGATGCTGCCTTAGAGTGGTGAAGGTTTATCTGTGTCACCTTCACCATGTCCAGTATTAACGACCGTGACATTGGCGTCCTCCTGATCTGATTCCAGGAGGGCGTCCTCATCAGCCAATTCACCCATGCGTTCAAAGAGGTCACCCAGCATGTCAGAGACGGACGGGGTGTCTTCTTTGTCACATGAATGAACGGAAGCGTCATTCGTGCAGTCCGCAGACTGCGTAGGCTCCACAACCTTCGGAGCGGGATCGCCCTTGTCATCACCTCGGTAGACACGGAGCAAGATGGTACTGAAACCATAGTAAATCTTGCCCTGTTTCTCCCTCAGTGGCTTCAAGGAGTCCTGATTCAGGACTACGATCGCCGTTCTTGAGGATCCTTCAGCTGCTGAAACCTTGACAACTTTCCAGTTATGAGTGGGAAGTTGGGGGTTGCAGCACTGAATAATCTTCAAGATTTCCTCCGGTGCAGAGGGTTCCGCTGGGATGGTGGCGATGGATCTAGGTCTCCGTGGTATCTCACTCATCAAAACCACGTCGAGCCTAGCACCTTCCCATATTTCGCCAATCGCTCCAATGGCAAGCTTCAGCAGAAGTGCAGAGCGCTCGTCCACACACGCCATCAGCTTAACGTGACCCTGGTACCAGCCAGCATCGTCGCATTGCGGGGGTGCTCCTGGATTCTCACTAAGGATCTTCCAAAAGACACCCATCATTTGCTGCTTCACCAAGTCCCACCTAGAGTGGGAGATGGATCCATCAGCAGCACTTCTGTCTATAATAGCCCTAACAAGATGGTCTTTCGCCACCGCGCTGTAGGACCTATTAGTCGACTTTGGTGCGTACTTGGGACGTTTTGTCCCTGGTTGCTGTCTAACGGCTGTCGCTTCTTCCTCCGAACGTTGCCGTTTAGGCATTGCCTTTGCAGGGGCGGGAGGTGAAACGCTATGAAGCCCAGCAGTAAGGGCCTTAGCCCATGCCAATGAAGCTTCCTGTTCTGCAGAAAGCTCATTGGCATCTTTGGAGCCGAATAGCTCGATACCACGCAAGGCAGCACGCCTTGAGTTAGATGCCCTCTTGGAAGGATTTTTATGCCGAGGTGTCTTCTTAGTGACGCCGGACTTGGCGGGGGGAGGTGCAGAAGTGGGACAGGATGTAATCATCTCCGTCCCTCTTTGCACAATAGGCATATGGGAGGCTGCTTTGTTGGACGACTTTGTCATTTCCAACTTTGCAGTACCCGAAGCATGGGCTTTATCCGCTCTGGCGGAAAGGGCTGATGCGGCTTTTGATGTACTTGGCGCGAAAGACAGAGGTACATCGCCGCTGTTAGGTGTCGAGGCTGTTACAGCCACCGACGGGATCGTCTTCGTCTCATTGTCCTTATCATTGGTCCTTTTCGTGTCCTGTTCCGTGCCATTGTTAGTTTGTTGTTTGTTTTGTTTTTGATTTGTTTTAAAAAGAGTTGTCATTTTGTTTTTGGTCCCACGAGTGTAGGGGATCTGGAGGTCCGCCACGTCATAGCCCCCGATAACGCGGTAAGGGCGTAGTCTATTTGCTGAGGTGCCCAGGTATCAGCAAAGCTCCGTGATAATACAGTCGGTAACCCCTGACTGCAAACCAACCGATAGGCACGGGTCGCATAACACCTCGGTTTAGGGGATGGATAACCTTTCGTTGCCAAGGCCTTTAAGTTCACTGCCCTCATCTCGGGAATCACCAGATGCTGGCAAAATGCCCGGATCAAGACACGAACCACAGCCAAGACGTAAGCCACCACATCGCTTCAAGATTGTTATCCATAATAGTGGTGGAAAGAGGAAAAGTGACACCATATTTTTTATGCCCCACACGGCTATGAGGTGGTATTTTTGATATTTGCAAAAATTTCAAAAAGTTATATCCCTAGTGTTTACCTGTATTACATATGTATGTTAATGTATATTTTGTTAGAAATCTAAAAGTTTGTACATATATTTTTTATTATTTTTTTTTATTTTGTTAATAGAAAACGACACATGGCATTAATTTATTTAATCATTAGTTATAATTACAGCTATGTAAGCTTAAAAAGTTTTAAATTATGAATGAAATCTTATATGTATATAAATACGGAAGCAATTTTTTTATCGTTGATTTTTAAGTATCTTAACGTCCACCGATTTTAATGAAACATATATCGTTTTAAAGGTATTTTTGTGTAGAAATGCACAATATACATTTTTTTTCTAAATTTTGAGGATTAAATGGTTTTAAAAGCGTTTTAAATTTGTTTGCAAACACACGCACATACATGTATAAAAAGAAGTTGTGTGTTTTGTTATTCTCCCAAAATGTGTTTTTTTCTTGCATTATACTGGCAAACACACATGTGCACACATGTATAAAAGACGGTGTGCTCTATGTTGTTATTATACTTGCAAACACACATGTACACAAATGTATAAACCACGGTTATGCTCTATGTTGTTCTTCCAAAATGTTTTTGTTTTCATTTTGCACTTGCAAACACACATGTATGTATAAACGTATTCCCTGCAAATAATAGGACCAGTCCAAACACGCGTGAAAAGAGTAATCCACAAGGGACCAGGACTAGTCCAAAAGTAACCCAAACGTATGGAAAAAACCTGGTCTATTTAACATTACGATGTCCTAGGAGAGGACCATATAACCCACCTTTGGACCACTAAGGAGTAGTTTTAAAACTACTCCATGGTATATAACCCACCTTTGGACCACTAAGGAGTAGTTTTAAAACTACTCCATGGTATACTCAAGAGGATTAGTTTTGAAGTCGTTTAAAAACGAAAGCATGTCGTTAAAAAACGAAGACATGTCGTCTCACTACAAACACTTTTTAACAATGACATGGTCCATGCTTGCATTACATCGGACTAGTCCATGGAGTAGTCCATTTTATCAAAATGGGTCAGGTGGTCCAATTTTATTTGCAGGGTTAGGACAGGGTTACCTTAGACATTTAAAAAAATGAAGTCGCGCAAAAACGTCGTTTAGAAAAATAAAAGTCGGAAACTTTTTTAATGACTTTTAACGAATATCTGTGTTTATATTTTTTACTTTGTAACATTTCATGAAAATCTTATAAATAAATTACGGGGATATGCACAATATATTTTTTTTTTCTAAATTTTTGGAATAAAAGTGTTTAAAAAGCATTTTAATTTATCCTGTAGACACACGTACAAAGATAGGTGAATAGTGAATTTAGCCGTTCTTTTAAAATGTGTACGATTTTATTGTACAACGCACAGGTTCTCTCAAAAGTAAATGTGACGTGGTCGAATTTCGGCCACCGGGCGATCCTAGCATCTTTAAATTTCTAAAATATTTATTTTTTTTTACATGTCCACATCTCTATTTTTTTTTTTTTTTTGTTGTAATTGAAAGTTTAGGTTTCGTCTCCTTTTTTTACTGCCTATTTCACATTTAAAACAAGAGTTTTGTTTCAAATATATTTGTGCGAAAGAAACTTTTCTTTCGACATCCTGAATATGCAGTTAGCTATTTGAATTGGTTTCAAATAAACGAAAATAATGTTAGAATATAATGTCGTGTTTGTTTCCATTTCTTTTGTTTAAATAAACAATTTTGTATTATTGTTTTGTTGTTTCCCAAATGCGTACAAAGCGCAATCAATGAACAGCAAATGCAATTATTGTTAACAACCTATTTAGACTGATAAATAGTATTTGCAAAAATGTGTTTTAATCGTTGACATTGATTTATTATCACAATAAAAATATCGTTTTTTTTTTCTTTATCTTCAAAGTACAGTGGACATGATTAGAAAATAACTAAGGAGTGCATGAATTGGCTTCGTGGTTACCCAAAAAAAAAAAAAAAAAAAAAAAAAATCATACATATCTCTCATTTGCTGCAAGATCCATTTCGAGATAAACGCATTTAAAGTTTTTGATTTGCTCTAACTACTTAGAAAAAAAGAAGACACATTCTCTTCAAACTGGGAAAGTATAAAAGATAAAGATGAATTTAATACACAATATAAAGAAAAACAAAGCGAACAATTCTGCATCTTTAACTCCAAAATTTCATTTTTTGAGTTTTGCCCGTCTTGCAGCAAATGAGCGATATGTTCATGTATAAATTTGATATAAATGTTTCAATGAGCTATGGAAGTTGGATTCAACAACATCTACAAATTTTATTTATGTACTTATATTTCTTTAGAAAATATGCAAAGGAAAGAACATTTAAAATTTTTATTTCAGACTTCTATGACTTTTAAAAAATTCTAAAGGTTTAACTTTTTGGTCATACTAAGTTTAGAAACTATATTTTATATAAATTTTTTTGTTTAGCCCTTCTGTGTATTTGCTATAAGTTATCATACGCATACATGTGTGTATGTATAAAAGGTGAATTAAATAGCTTTATTTCTTAAGATTATTATGTTTATATTGAATCATTAAGTAGAAATAATAGGGTAATTTATAAAATTTAATAGCGGGCAAATCAGTGATGCCAAATTTTTAAGAGCAAAAAGCACTTTAAATTTAAAAAAAGCGCTAAAAAGCACTATTTCGAGCAAAAAAAAGCGTAAAAAAGCACTAAGCCATTTTTATATTTTAATTAAACACAACAAAAGGCGACGGCGTTGATGTGGGACCATTTTCATTTAAAATTAAATAATAAATATATTAACATTTGTATAAAACCATTGTTAAATATATACATTGAAGATACTTATAAAAATATATTATTGTCTTTAAAAAAATAATATCATCCAAATCATTTGGATTATCATCAGCTGAGTTTGAATTAGGCCATCAAACAGTTTTAAAGTAATACATATTTATTTTGATTTTTTCTATGTTTCATTGGAAGAAAGATCTCTACAGACATAAAATGGTTGAGTGTTATCATTACAGCATGAATTATATCGGCGAAGTCCACATATAACGTGAAGAATTGAATTAACAGAGTTTAAGGATAATCGGGTTCCGATCTTGGAATTATCGAACTAAATGTTCTTTCAACGCCCGCGTTAGAGTATGCAAAAGTTAAAGTTCTTAATACAAAATTAGACAATCGTTGACTTCTATCCAAAAAAGATATGTTCGTTGCTTATTTTTCCATCAAAAATTCCTAATATTTTCCAAGCCATTTTCTATTTTTGAAACAGTATCAAAATCTTTAAAAAAAAGTTTACCTAAAACAAATACATTGTTTTTACTACGATTACTTAATATGTTTTCAACCCTTAATAGTGCAACGTTTTGTACAATTTCATAGCTCTAACTTCGTAAATCAAATTATTGGTAAAACGAATACCACTTTCTTTTATCACCTTTTTTTATCATTTGAAATCTTATAATCTTCTCAAAATTGTACCCCAAATAGCAAAGCTCATTTAAATCATCCTATATATGATCGAAGTTTTGAAAAATTGTAGAAAAACAATAAAAATTGTAAAAAGCACTAAAGGCACTAACAAAAAATTGAAAAAGCAACAAGTTAGTGCTTTTTCTTAGTTTGGCACTAAGGATAAAATTTTGGCGTTTTGAGGCATCAAAAAGCACCATAAATAGTGCCAAAAGCACTAAGTTGGCATCGCTTTTCTCTGCTCTCATAGTCACTTATATTGTACTGCACAAGTGGCGGGAAATTCAAATCTAAGTTTTTTTTTTAGTTACTTTTGAAACAATAAAAGCAAAGACCTACAGGCGTCACTCTTTTCAATTTATTAATATTAGGTTAGCCTCATTATTCTAGAAGAAAATACTACTATGTATCTTTATTTGAGTTATAAAGGTGAACTGATGCTTTCGCTTCTTTAATTTATGCTGACCCTTGATGACCGCAAATATTTTGGCTTCTTACTTTAAAAGCAAAACGGGTTTTTGTTATTCAAATATTTGTTAAAATAACATTACTCCAGCCTTTTGAAATACAAATTCGATTGCAGTATAGTTTTATTTAGACATTTTTGTATAAAATGTTTTTAAACCCCTTTATGTATGTTGAATGAAAGAGCCAGTGTTAGAAAACTACAAGGGGAAAAATGTATTTCCAAGTCTGCGTTAAACAATGAATAAGAAAGACCGAGTTTATTGATTACAGCTGAGAAAAGAATAACATGTTCTCTTTCCCTCTCACCAATTAACTTAAACTTTCTGAAAGAAAACTTTCATAGTGTGGACACAGGAGAAAAATATCGGACTGTGGATGGTTCCCTAGGTGCTGTTGCTCTTTTACCAAAGCTGCTGATTTAACATAGCAGTAGAGACTAGGTAGCTTCGGCTCCTTAACAAGAAGCGAGTGTATAATTTTTGTCGGATAATGCACTCAAATTGAGACCTATGTGTTATTGCTTTCCTAGCATACACACGGACACTTGGTAAATGCTTTAATAAATCACCTACTGGTTAAGATGCACCATGAGATTAGGCCATATGCTCATGTAAATCATAATCTCGTTTGCCGATGGAACGTACACCTATCCGAAACCTTTGACGCGTCCAACAATACTCAGCTGTGCTTTCCATAAGCAGCTTATACATACAGGTAATCAAACAAATATTTCCAAAATAAAAATATTTTGCATTGAACGTATGGCGTGTATGCATCTATATCCGCACCATATTCAACATTTGGTTTTGTTTACCTAGGAATAGATTTTCCCCTTATTCTTTTCTAACACTTACTCTTCCATTCGACGCAAACGAATTTTTACAACATTCCAGACAAAATTTTCCAATATTTAAAAAACAGTCTGTAAACGAATTTGTAGTTTCATAGAATTTTGAATGGCTAGAGTACACTTTAATGTGTTGTTTATAGAACACGAGCGACTTACTCGTCCGTTCAACTTACATTTAAAACAAAAACAAATTTCGAAATTTTGTTTTAAATTTAAGTTGAACGGACGAGTAAGGCGCTCGTGTTCTATAAACTACACATAAGATAAATTTTATTTTTAAAAATATGTATTTGAATAACACAGACTAATTTCTCTTTCAAAATTAGAAGTCAAAAGATTTGCGGTCACCAAGGGTTAGCTTTAATTTTAGTAGCAAAGACATTTTAAGTTCACTCTTATCACTAAAATTAATACTATAATAGTTTCATTTAGAATATTGGGGCTACCTTAATGACAGTGAATTAAATAGAATGTCGCCTTTCGGTCTTCGCTATTATTAGATAATCAAATATTATTGATTTAAAAAACTAAGTACCTATATGAAAAAGATTAAAATATAATCAAATATATATAGTGTCAAGGTGAAGTGCACTAGTAAGTGAACAACATCTGCAAACAATGTTTAGTATTAACCGGCGAGAGTATTATCTCTAAAAAAATATTTGTTTATATGGCTACATATACAAAATGTTTTTTTGAATTTAGACACGACACGCCATTCCATGCCCTGATCATGGAGAAAACCACACCACACCATGCCATAATAAAATGATTTCGTATTTTTTTTTAATATTGACTGCCGTTCTTCTTATACATATGCATGTACTTATAATTAGATTTTAACATTTAGATTTGATAAACAACAACCTGTTGTTATTTTCTTTTTGTTACCATCCCATACTTTAATATTTAATTGTTCATTTATTGTACTTAAGCCCACAATGGAATGACTAGTGGTCTTTGTCTAGTGGTTTTTAAAACCAAAAGATGATATATGTAAATGGTTTATTGAAATGTTTTGTATATCGTCATGTAGTTTCAAAAACGCCCTAAGTTACATTGAAATAAATTTTCAGAAGAAGCTTACATTGAAAAAAAACTTACATTTTCGAAAACAAGTTCACATTCTACATGATAGACAAAAAAACTTTTTATATTTCATATTTAAAACTTGGGAGAAAAACCAAAAATATAGTTGGTTTTACACACTTCAAAGCTCAAATTGAAGAAAAACTACATGCTGATCGACGAGGCGTATCTTTCTCTACCCTGACGGCATCAGATTGGCATATTAGGCCGACGAGATGATCCTTATTAACACAACAAAGGCAAACTTACTTTTAAACAATTAAAATAAAAATACAAAACTTTTTTTTTGTGTTTGTTATTTATTATACCCACACCACAATAGTGGAGAGGGTATTATGCATTTGTGCTGATGTGTGTAACGCCTTAAAATATTGGTCCTAGACCCTCCTTAAAGTATACCGATCGACTCAGAATCACTTTCTGATGTCCGTCCGGCTGGCAGGCTGGCTGGCTGTCCATGTAACCTTGTGCGCAAAGTACAGGTCGCAATTTTGGAAATAATTTGATCAAATTTGGGACATAGGTTCTTATTGGCACAAGGACCAAGAATATTTAAAATGGGTCAAATCGTAGGACCACAGGGGAGAAAGGGGGAATTTCTTCCTCTCAGAAACTATCAAACCGATTTTAATGAAATTTAAAACATAGATAGATCCATATCTATATGGACACATAAGCTATACAGTTTTTCAAAAATAGGACCACAAGGGGAGGTAGGGGGCAATTTCTGCCTCTCACAAACTTTCAAACCCATTTTTATGAAGTTTATAAACATAGATAAATCCATATTTATATGGACATAGAAGCATGATGTGTTTTTTAATACTGTGGTGTAGGATATCATATGGTCGGGCTTGACCGACTATACTTTCTTACTTGTTATTTATTGTATGTATTTATTTAAGTGCAGGAGTGAAAAATTTTAAAGAAATATGTATGTAGTTTGATGTGGTGCATCACAATCAATCAAAAAGCCGATTTTGAATTTTTTGTAACTTAGGTCTTTTTAGTAAACATATTATAAAATGAAATTATTTATGTACATACAATATTTTATCCCATAATAAATAAGTACGCATGTTGTATATACACTGCCGCACATTTGAATACGGCAAGTACGCAAAAAAAATACTGAATACAGTTAGGAAATATGTAACACAATAAATGCGATTGCAATTAAATGAATACTTTTTTAGGAATATGTGTTTTATTTAGAAATATAAAAATAGATATTAACTAAAAATCTGGCTCATCTAAATACGACATACATTTATAAAGAGAAAACTAACGTTTATTTTATAAAGACTTTATAATTTCCAAAGAAAAAGTATTTCAAGCTTTCTGAATGGCTTCAATTAAGTCTTGTTTGGTTTCATATTACTTTTCGCGCTAACCATCCCCAGACATTTTCTATTATATTCAAGTATGGGGAATATGGGGGCCAATCGGTTAAGGCCACAATATTCACTTTTATTCATTTCTTTACAGCATTTGTAGCAGTAATGCCAAAAGTAGGGAATTATCCCTTTTTGTAGGGATTTTTTTCGGAAAGTTTTAAGCGTAGGGAAAAAATGATAAATATTTTATTTTAAGGCAAATGTAGGAAATTTTAAAAATTGTATCTCATTTTCAATATATTGTCTAAAAAATAAGTAAATATTTGTCCTTTTTTCATTTAAAAATTAAAATTTTTCAAATACAATAGCATTTAAGTACAAATGTAGTATTTTTCAACAGAAACCCTATAGTATGAGTACTTACTAATATGTAAATAATTAAGGTTTACGAATTTTCGCGTTAGCATTTGCGAGCTAGTTTCTTATTTTTGCTATTTGCATTCGCACTCACATTCGCTAAAATGTATGCGAATATTAAAATAGAATGTCTAATGAATGAAATTTCCACATAGAAATCTATATATACATATACATATGTATACAAATCAAACGAAAGAAGAAAGTTCAGAAAAGCCCAAAAAAAAAGATTAAAAAATCGAAATTGTGTTTTGTATGCAAATTTTACATTGCACCATTAATTGCTGTGGATTAGTCTGCTTAAACTCGATAATTGCTTGACCGATTTCAGCGATGGTTGCGAAAAATAAAAGTCGAAAAATCAAAAAATCTAAAATGTACGTTTTGTATGCAAATTTGAATTAATCCCACCAAAAGGAATTGTAATTCTTCAGTTGGTGGCGGACCCATTGCTTGACAGCTGCACAGAAACAAACCCATATAAACCCATATAATCATCCTATTTAAATTAATCTTAATTATATAAAAATAAGTGTACACTTTGATGTCACCACTTACTGCGGAAACGGGTTATGGAGATATGGCATTTAGGTTTTCCTATGTATGTATTCCCATACAAATATCAACAAAACGACCTCCATTTTGAACTTCTCCGAAACGGCTTGGCCGATTTTATGAAATTTTGTATGTGTATTTGTTAGGTATGAGGGCGCAAAAAGGGCAAGAGTGGCAATAGCTCCCCTTCCCTATATCTTCTTAACTAATCAACCGGTTTTCCTAAAATTTGGCATACAGGCAGTTACTTCTGAACGGAAATAGGGAAAAGGTCTTGAGGGCAAGAGGGGTAAAAGGGGGAGCTTCTTAACTTATTAATCGATTTTCAAAAAATGTTGCAGGCAAATAGTGTAACATCTGGAAAGAACTATGCCTAAAATTTTTATAATTTAGGGCGTGAAATAGGGCAATAGGGGTAAAAGCTCTCCCTCCCTAATCTTCTAAACTAATCAACCGGTTTTCTTAATCACCCTTATTGTGTTTGGCGTAGTCGAAAAACGACAGGTGTCGTAGTTGCAGTCGTATTCACATTTTATGTTACCGTCTAAAATTTTCGACTAGCAAAATTTTGTAAAAGAATCACAATGTAAAAGAATACACTTAATTAAATTATTTTGAAACACCCTGTTAAAGATCTGTCAAACAAGTGTTTGAATTAAAAATAATACGCATAGTAAAATTGTTGGTGAAATTTTTATATTATTTTACTTGTGGTTTTCTTCCGCAACCCCGTAACTCCAAAACAACTTCTTTTCAGGAGAGACAAAATACTTTTTACCAAATATTCGAAACTTTTTGCTATATATTCTTTTATAATCCAAGAATTAGGAAAGATTCCGATATTCCGCCAAACAAAAAAAATGCAAAATTGTAAGACGGTATTTACTGATTACTTTTCCGGTTAAAACAAAAAATCGAGTTACGTGGTTGCGGAAGAAAACCATCGATATATGTAAGAAGTTCTATTTACATGAACATAATTATATAAATTAAAACAAAATAAAAATTAAAACATTTTCCTTTTTATTAAGTTTTCAAGTTCAAATTTTTTTTTAATTTCTAGTTCGGTTTTGCGTATTTCTAAATGAGCTTTTCTGTTTTTCTCTTTGCTTTAGAGTTCCGCCTTAAATAAACCGATTTCTCCTCTTTAGCATTCTCCGTGTGTAACGTTCCGATTCCGATAATTTATTTTTCAAATTTAAGCATAACTCTTTGCAGTTTTACTTGTTGTTCTAAAAGCCCTAGTTTCGTCTGTTTTTATTTTTTCTAAGCGGAGGTATCACAGGTGAAGTACTCGGGCTTTCAACTTCGGTAATGCCAGTTTTTGTGTCTAAATTTGGCTCGGGGTCTGGTGAAATCCTTCGCTTTCTCTTAATTCCAAATGGATATTTATGTTCGACAATAGCACGCATGTCTAATAGATCAATTGCTGCTTCTTCGACAGATGAAAATGTATTTTGTTTGAACCGCCCACCACCTGTTGCATAGCTTTCAGCTTTGTTATGAGTGAGTTTTTTCTTCAATTTAAATTTTAAATCGGCTTATAGCTTCATCTAACCCTCTCCGGAATGGCAATATAAATTTTCGGATACGGTGTTCCACTCCTCTTTAATATTGGTTTTGCTTAAATTTTTTTTGGAAGGCCTTTGCCAAAAGAGGGTTTTGCTCCATTATTGCTACTTACTTCGCAAATTGTGCGGCAGTTGTGAGATTTATCCTAAAATATATACCAGAGTTAGGTACACAAGCACATAAAAACTAAATTATATTTCAATGATATTAAATTTTTTGCATGTTTACATTTTATTTCCTTCCATTGAAATTATTTCTCAAATAATTTTAATAAAGTCGTGACCAAAATGTTTAACGACAATTTTTTACACTTTTGACTGACAAATACGCCAAACACGGTACTGTTTTGACGTCGTTTTTGTAATAGATTTGAAAAGTGTCGTATTCATTGGCGTTTTTCGCCAATCACAGTACCGTTTTAAAAAAACGACTAATTTACGACGCAAAAACGCCAAAGACAATAAAGGTGAATATTTGGTATGCAGAAACTGCAACATCTGAAAATAAATAGGGCAATAGCAGTAAAAGCTCCCCTTCCCTATATTTTCTTAACTAATGAACGGGTTTTCTTAAAATTTGCAGACATCGGGTCAGCTAGTTAATTTATAAAAAAGCCGTCACACCTAAACTAAGAGAAATAACAATACAATTTCGAATTATAAAAAAATTTGTAAGAAAACTTTTAATGATAAGGAAGGATATATTTTTAAAAGGAAATTTTTTTATATATTAGCTCAGGGGAACTGCAGAAATTTTTTTTTTTAATTTTACAGAGCCTTCCCTTTTATTTGGTACCAAGTGTTGTGCTAAAAATTATTAGATACTTTTATTAAAAAAAAAAAAACAATAATTAGTATTGTGGTTATTTTGTCGAACTTTTTTATGGTTTTTTTAATCCAAATTTTAATATTTTTAATCAGGCCTAAGTTCATCAAATTTAATTTTTCATTAAATTATTTTTATGAAGAAAGGAATTTTACAACATGAAAACCAATTAAAATTGTTATTGATAATTTTTCATTCTTGACTGACCTGAGATTCAAACCCAGGCGGCTGGCTTGAGATTCGAACCCAGGCGTCTGGTTACCCTGACATGTTTCGATCACAACCACTTGATCTCTTCAGAGGGATTTGCCGTCTTACACTCGCAGCCATCGATGACTGCTGACGTCAATAGTAAATAATAAAAATAATTTAATGAAAAATTAAATTTGATGAACTTAGGCCTGATTAAAAATATTAAAATTTGGATTAAAAAAAAAAAAAAAACTTTAAAATAAGTATTCTTTCAACATATTTAGCTCTTTAAAAAGGAAAAAAGATGATGAAATGAAAAATCAAATATGAAGTTTGACTATGTTTTGTCTTTAGATTAAAGTATATATAGAGGTGTTTCCGCCAAAAAGAAAAAAATTAAATTTGTCACACCGTCCTATTTTTGAAATTGAATATTTATATGTGCGTGTATGGCATTTTCATATTTATTTTGGTATTTTTCTTGTTGTTAAAAAATGCTTTTATTATAATATCTACAAAATGTTAACCAAATAAGTATTTGTTTGCCTGTTGCTGAAAACCATAAGGGTAATCACTTCATTGTGCAAATTTGCAATGTGTAAATTTGCAGTGCATATTATGATTGATCGTGAGTATACCACTTTTATTTTTTGTGCAAACTAAACAACACTAAAAACTTCTGTGTGTGCTTATGCACGCATTTGCATCGTTTGCACACTTTGCACTAACCATCGTGATTTCCCTTAATAAATTTTTAACGTAGGCAAATGTGTAGGGATTTTTTTTGGTTGTAGGGAAAAAAGGGATTTTTTAGACACGTAGGGATTTTTTAAAATTTCTCCTGGCATCACTGATTTATGTATGTCCATGACAATGTGCTACAAATATTGGAAACTTGGGAAAATGCTTTTTCCAAAACGGCTTTGTTCGAATAAGCATTAATACTTGGGGTATAAAATTGTAGTAGGAAATTGCTCACCAAACCATCACGCTTCCAGCTCAACTATGATGATGATCCAAATAAATCTCTTTGCGCAAATTAAGGAAATCAGGAGTCTCTAAATTATAATCGGAAATGACTAGTTGGTGGCACTGTTTTTCCCATGTCACATGATACCAAACAAAAAGTGATATAGATTCTTTTACAGCTGGGTTAAGAGAAGCTTCATTTTTAATTTTCAATAATTTAAGACTAGAATCTTTTTATATCACCCGCTTTACAGTTGCTAAGTTTTTGCTTTGATTTTTGCTACAGAATCCTTAAGAGTTTGAGGTACTTCTGATGATAATTCTTTTATCTGTTGTCGAAACAACGGTATTAGTACCGCCTTTCAAATTTTTTTCGTAACTGGATAGTTATTCACCTCACAACGAGTTCGACTGATTTTATTCGCTCTTTGGCTCATATTAAGTTAAGTCCACATTTTTGATATGCTTTAATTTTGTGGATTTCCTCATTTGATAAAGATTTAAAAGATGGAAATCAATATATATAAAAAAAAAATCCTTATTCAGGTGAGCGGCAGTGTATGTATGTTCATATACGCCAACAAATTTAAAAAAAAAAACGTGCACGTGTTGTTGGTTAATTTAATACATACATTCTGTTATCAATAGCGGTATTCACGCACTTGATTATTTGTTGCATAAAATAAAACAGTTTACAGCTTATAAATTTTGTGTGTTTTTTTTTGAACAAAATTTGCTTTTTATACCCACGCCACAATAGTGGAGAGGGTATTATGCATCTGTGCTGATGTGTGTAACGCATTAAAATATTGGTCCTAGACCCACCTTAAAGTATACCGATCGACTCAGAATCACTTTCGAACTAACTATGTCCGTCCGGCTGGCTGACAGGTTGACAAGTTTGATGCATTGGGTTGTTGTGGTCTTGTAAGCCGTGGTATATGTGTAGTACATATACCACAAGACCTGCTAGGTCTACAATGCTAGTTTAATAATAAGCGTGAATTCCGCTAATAGATTGTATTTCATTTATAAATGCTGACGTACATATATACTTTTTGTATAATTTGTATGAAATGACATACATACATACAAAAGTATATCGCAAACAGATCTTAAAAATTTTTAAATATTGATATGTATGTATGCATAACACAGTACAACATTTTTCAGTTAATTGATTGCCAACTCAATTCTGTGAACTGTATGTGAAATTAGACCCAAAAAGAAGAATTTCTGCATCATTCGTTTTGTCTTCTTACCTGCGATTTGAAGTTAGTATCGATTTGAAGTTAGTACTATCGTATAGGGGAATTTATCACGTTTTAGGCCCTGTTGTTTGACATAGCTCGACAACCACTAGCCCAATTTAGTTGAAATAAATTTTAAAAAATTAAGAATTACAATTCCCTTAATCTGTTCATATATTGTTTTCCTATACAAGTAACACTTTCGAAGTTAAAAATGAATGTATGAAGGGAAAAAATTATTTTTTGCCTAAAAATTTAAATTTTTTTTTTTTAAAATACATAAAAAATCCAAAATGGAAAAAAGTTTCAAGTCTAGTTATTTTTTCGCAAACATAACCTATGAGCAAAATGAGACAAAGATCATAAAAATCGATGCACGCGTTTCGCTTTTATTCGCAATTGAGTAAAGGTATAAATTTCAAAAATCAGTTATAGCCACCACCCTTAAAATAAAAATAAAAATATAAATTAAAAAATTATCATGCAAAAAAAAACTTTATTTATAAAAACTTAATGAAAATAAAATAATATGCAATTAATACGCAATTATAATATGCATAAAAACAAAATTTAGAACATTTTTTCAATTATTGGCAATATCCATCCTTGTAGAAGTTGACGCTTGTGGTTCTGATGATCTTGTTTTCTTCGTAGGTTGTTCATATTCATGGTCTGAGTCTGTATCGTCATCCGAGATAAACATACTATTCATGGGCGTGTTTCTTTCACTGTGTCCACCAATTTCAATGTTTTCATCTTCGGTGCTTTCTTCAAACTGCATAATTGTGGAACTCCACCAACAAACCTCCGCAAGCAATGCATCCAATTTTTTGCTTTTGAACCGCTTTTCAAATGGCATGGTCACCTCTCCTTGTTCGTCTGATTCCTGAGGTGATTGTGCCAAAAAAGTATCGAGGTGGTGGTGCAAGAAATGCAATTTCAGCGTCATGGATGCACCGATTTTTTCGAAATAAAACAGCAACCTGTCCACTCGTTGCTGTATCTCTTCTCGCTGGACACGGTTCTTTCCTAGAACGCCTTCTATTACTTCTTTCAATGCGTTCCATGCATGTTGGTGGTCGTGATGCTCTGAAAGCAAATGTGTGAAAGGATCACTTTTGATCAATTTCCGAATATCAGGTCCATTGAGAATACCTGTTTTAAATACATAAGAAAAACGAAAAAATTATTGGTAATGCGAATGTATAGAAATTAACAAATTTAGATATGACAATATTGAAATACAGAGTACGATACGTACCGTTTTTAATTTTCTCATCACTGAGTTTCGGAAAGATGGATTTCAAACAGTCAAAGGCGCCGTTAACTTTTTTGACCACCACTTCAACGAATTTCCCAGCTATTCCCAGTTTCATGTGGAGCGGTGGCAGCAAAATATCATCCAGGTCCTTTATCAAAGGTTGATTCCGTAATTTAGGTTGTTTCTCGAGCTCGGGAGTTCTTGCTTTCCAATCTTTACATTGATATTGATTTCCTTTGTATCGTGAATCCCAATTACAAAGGAAGCAGAAGTATTTTGGATATCCGCCCTTTTCTATAATCCCTTGTAGTATGTTGACCACCTTCAGATCGCAACAAATGTTCCATTTGTGTTCATCGTATTTGATTTTCTTCAAAATTTCGCCCAATGCTTCATACGTTTCCTTCATAGTTGTGCTGAATCCCAATGGAATGCATGGTTTTTTATTTTTTTTGTGCAGCAGCACAGCCTTCAAACTAGTAACTGAACCATCGATGAATAAACGCCAGTCGCCAGCGATATAATCCATTCCCAATTTTTTCACTAACCCGGGATATCATGGCAGTACGTGAACGTATTTGCTTCGTCAACGGAATAAAATTTCTGAAAATCAGCTTGGCGTTGTCGGTATGATGTTGCGCTGACATTTTGCTGTGTGAGTTTTCTTCTCTTCAAAAATTATGTCAGCCATTCGGAGTCGTGTTGTGATAGTCCCAGCTTGGCCACAATGTAATCCATTTCGATTTGTGGTAGCGGTTGTGGTGCACTATTTTCAATATCGGGTATCCAATCAGCATCATCCAAATCGGTCGGATTGGTGAAAACGGTTTCGGCTAGCAGGGACACAGTATCCGCACTCGGAGGTTTAGGTGCATCGGTATCAGCAGGGCGTTGCACTGGAAGTGTGGCAGTAAATGCAGCAGTGTATACTTTTGTTTTCAATTGTTGTCTGTTTAATCCAGGACGAACATTTATGCATGCATATCACCTGGATTCATCATGTCCAGTTGTGTCTTCCACCCAAATTACTGGCTTCATAAAAGATAACTTTCTACTTTTTCCGTGAATCTATTTTAGAAGGGTAGTATAACAACTGTTGCACACTGTGTTCGGCGTAAAATTTGCACCACTTAAATCTGCTTCATCGAAATAATTACAATACGCGGTTTTGAATTGCTCAGTAAACAAATTTTTTCGATCTTTTTTCTGTATTTTTCGGACGATATGACCACAAACGTAACAATATTCATCCAAATATGGGCACTTGTTGTTTTCCATATTGATATATTTTATGTTTTGTTGTTATTCACTTTTAAAAAACTGGAGAAAAATCACTTTTACTGTTCGCGTTCGTCGGCACTGGCTGAATGCCAAAAATCGATCAATGCACACCTATAAATACTACGTATTTTTGAATATTTTACTGCCAGGTACTTATAAATGGGCGCATATTTTAAGGGCGGCTGGCTATATACCTGATTCAGCACTTGTACGTTTCAAACTGTGCAAAACTTTCCAAATAATGACCACCCTTAAATGTGGGTGCAATTTCTGTAAAAAAATCATATAGGTAGCCACCGGAAAAACCCAAATAATAAAAAGGTCCACTTTCCGTTTAATTGTCCACGTACATTTATTACCGCAATCATAAAAATCAAATAACCTTTTGTTTATTCCTTTTTTTTTAATTCTCAGAATCATGAAAAAGGTGTCAATGTTTTCTCCAAATAATGTTGTGCATATCTCGAGCAAATTTTTGAAATTCATACATTTACTTAATTGTGAATAAATGACAAACGCGTGCATCGATTTTTATGATCTTTGTCTCATTTTGCTCATAGGTTATGTGACTTTGCGAAAAAATAACTAGACTTGAAACTTTTTTCCATTTTGGATTTTTTATGTATTTTTAAAAAAAAAAATTTAAATTTTTAGGCAAAAAATAATTTTTTCCCTTCATACATTCATTTTTAACTTCGAAAGTGTTACTTGTATAGGAAAACAATATATGAACAGATTAAGGGAATTGTAATTCTTAATTTTTTAAAATTTATTTTAACTAAATTGGGCTAGTGGTTGTCGAGCTATGTCAAACAACAGGGCCTAAAACGTGATAAATTCCCCTATACGATAGTACTAACTTCAAATCGATACTAACTTCAAATCGCAGGTAAGAAGACAAAACGAATGATGCAGAAATTCTTCTTTTTGGGTCTAATTTCACATACAGTTCACAGAATTGAGTTGGCAAATAATGTGTTGTACTGTGTAAGTATTTGCAAATATAAGTTTAGTGAAGGGCAAATATTGATTATATGTACATATGTAAATACATAAGTACATAATATATTATCTGGCTATTTTTGAAAAATAAACAAATCAGGTGATGTTATTATTTTAAATAAAAAAATTTATTTATTAATTAGCACAATATTTATGTAAATAATTTTTATTTTCAATTTTACTTTTAACAGCCTTTAGTGGTAAAACCCGATCAACTTATAAAGAGACGTGGTAAATTGGGTTTGATTGGAGTAAAAAAGAATTTCCAAGAAGTTCAGCAATGGGTTAAAGATCGTATGGGTAAAGATCAAGCTATTGGCAATGCTGTAGGAAAATTAAGAAACTTTATTATCGAACCATTTGTGGCCCATAAAGATGTGAGTTGTAAAAAAGTTTCAATCATTTAATATTGCGAATTCTAAGGATTCTTTGTTATTATTTTTAGGCTGAAGAAATGTATGTTTGTATTTATTCTCATCGTTCGGCTGACACCATACTTTTCTATCATCAAGGCGGTGTGGATATTGGTGATGTTGATGCCAAGGCTTTGAAATTGGATATACTCGTTAATAGTGATGTAACCATGGAAAAAATCAAGGCCGAATTATTGTCAGAAGTGCCAGCTGTCAAAAAGGAACGCATTGCTAAATTTATTTTCGCTTTGTACAAAACTTTTGCCGATTTGTATTTTACTTATTTGGAAATAAATCCTTTGGTAGTCACAGATGACAGTATGTATATCTTGGATTTGGCGGCTAAGCTGGATTCAACCGCTGACTTTATATGCCGTCCCAAATGGGGTGATATTGATTACCCGCCACCTTTTGGACGTGATGCTTATCCAGAGGAAGCTTATATTGCTGATTTGGATGCCAAGAGTGGAGCTTCTTTAAAAGTAAGCAAAAACTCTATTTTTTTTAAATAAAAAGGACTTGATAAATCATATTTTTTTTCACTTAGTTAACTATACTTAATAGAAATGGTAGAATTTGGACTATGGTGGCTGGCGGTGGAGCTAGTGTTATTTATTCAGATACTATTTGTGATTTGGGTGGTGCATCTGAATTAGCCAATTATGGTGAATACAGTGGTGCTCCATCGGAACAACAAACTTATGAATATGCCAAAACGATTTTGAATCTTATGACTTCATCGCCCAAGCATCCCCAAGGAAAAATCTTAATTACTGGTGGTGGTATTGCAAACTTTACCAATGTAGCCGCCACTTTCCGGGGTATTATTACAGCCCTACGGGAATTCCAACCAAAGTTGGTTGAACACAATGTGTCCATTTTTGTGCGTCGTGCTGGACCCAATTATCAAGAGGGTTTACGCAAGATGCGCGAATTTGGCAGCTCATTAGGTATTCCTCTACATGTTTTTGGTCCCGAAACACATATGACTGCAATCTGTGGCATGGCATTGGGTAAACGCCCAATACCACAAACAACCAGTGCGGAATTTTCCACTGCCAACTTTTTATTGCCCGGTGGACAAAATGCTCAACCTGAGTTGAGAACTTTAACTGGAGATGCTAATAGTAACGGTAAGTTATGCAAAAAATTTAGTGCTTTAATTTCCATTTCGATTGTGCATTTTTTATTTCAAGGGCAAAAGATTTTATTATTTAACATATCGCACCGGTTTCTCTAAAGGGAGTTAACATAAAATTTATTAATTTTTAGTAAAGGGAAAAAACTTTTTTAATGTATTCTTGTTTGTATTTATTAGAAAAAGAAATACAACTGTATTTTTGTGGCGAAAGAGAAGAGTTAAAAAAATTTTAAATTTTTGAGTTGACTCCCTTATGAGGAACTATTGCGATATTTATTATTTAAATTGCATATTATTTAGTATGTACATATCGCCAAAGCTCTTTAATAACAATTAAAAATTGATCCACAAAACTTTGGTCGAAAAGAGCATTATATAAAATGGAAACGCTTTATTGTTTTACAAAAGTATTTTAAAGAAAACTTTAACATTGAAATAGATTTAATAAGATAACGAAGAGGTTCTCAAAGAAAAAAATTTTCTATATACAAAAATATTATTGAAAATACTAATAGTTCTTTAATAAGTTTTCGCTAAAAAGTTTCTATCTAAAGTCAAAGAGTATTCTGTAAAAAAACTTACCAAAAACTTTAAGATTTGTTTTTAACAAAAATTAGCTTCCTACAGAAAACTTATTAAAAATTCGATAGATTTTCATAAATCGAAAGTTTTATATAGAGGAATATGTAGTCGAAAAGTACTTTACATGAAATAATTGAAAGAGAAAAATATAAA
Source organism: Pollenia angustigena (assembly GCA_930367215.1). Lineage (NCBI taxonomy): Eukaryota > Metazoa > Arthropoda > Insecta > Diptera > Polleniidae > Pollenia > Pollenia angustigena. Next base: position 204,337,953 of record OV884060.1, read on the forward strand.
ATCTTTTCCTCTTTTCGTTTGAATTCAAAATAACTTATAAAATTCATGTCTACAATACATATAATTAAACATCTATTTCAATCTCTTTCGTCTATTTCAATTGTTTTATTTTGGATTTGAAATAAATATTAATCTTCTTGTATGTAATTGAATTACAATTCATGAACCTATTTTATGTTTTATAATTTTGAAAATTTCAATTTAACTATACATCCTTCTACTAACCTAACAATAACATAAAATTCTTTCATTTAAAATGAAACAAAATTTAAAATCACTTTAACATAATTGTAATTGTCATTTTGTATTGTTTTGCTTTCTTTAAAACTATCACCACTACCATTCCCACCAATGTCTGTCCACGAATCAACCTGTGCAACTTACTACTGCTATCATCCACACCCACCTGAAATTCCATGTATCGTGTTTAAATGTGTACGTCCTATTTGTTTGCATTGTATCGTTGTGTTATTGTCTGTACTCCTCAAATATTTAAAAAAAAATTGGTACCTCTTATTCCATTATGTTCCTAATTGTTTTGATTGATTGAATTATTACCATATCAATGTATCCCCTACGTAAACCTGATATGTTGTCTCGTTCGTCTCCTACTGCCTGCAAAATTTAAAATTCAAATTTCAAAACCAAAAAATGCATTTATTTGAGTGGCAAACACAAAATTATAAATAAAATTCAAAATCACAACACACAAAAACGATCAAAATAAAAAAAATCAAAAAAAAAAACAAATCAAATCAAAAAAGGTTTAGGCTCACCTCAACAATCGATTAAACTACCACCTATCTCGGCAGATGATGTCAAAACTAACGATGTACTTGATAGTGTGGTCAATGCAACAACACGTAAATTCTTTACCAAAAAGACTAAAGCCATTGTCTGGGGTATGCAACAGAGAGCTGTACAATCTATGTTGGACTTTGATTTTATTTGCACGTAAGTGAAAATAAGTATGAATTAAACATTAACGGCCTAATTTATAAAAAATAAAACCGGTTAATAAAGGCTTTATGAAACGGTTTTTCATACAAAATCCGTTTAATAAACCCTTTATTAACATGGGTATTAAGGCAGTAAGTAATTAAGTAAACAGCTGATTAGAACACCGTAAAAAAATGTTTGCTTCATGTTGAAGAATGTAACAATTTAAATTTTTATACACATTTTGCGAAATGATATTGTAAATAATACCATAATAATTACGGTTAAGTTTTTAGAATATTAATATGAAGCGGATTAAAAATAATTCGTGAAATGCGAATCTTCGGCATAACAAAATTTGAAGAAATATTACTAAACATAGTTGTTTTTGAAATCCAATTTCTATTTGGCTTCGTTATATAGAGGAATTCGAATAAATACGTCGCTATAAAAGGGCTATGTAGCTCAGAAATACTTCGATATACATACATATGTATATGAAAGAGCATTTTGGTATGAGAAACTTTGCAATAAAGAGTTTTTTCAGGGCACTCAGCTAAAAATTCGTTATATTGAGTTTTCCGTTACACGCGTTCCACAGTCTACACGCTTTTATTATAATTGCTATATTAAATGTAGAACTCGTAAAAATTATCTAGTGTTGTAGATATATGAAATAGGTGAACTAAACAACAGAGTGTTTTAGAAGCTATTATTTGAGAAAGTGTGGTTAAAACTCTAATCTTTAAAAAAAAACTTTAAGGGTAATCATGATGGTCATTGTGCATTTGCAATTTCTAAATTTGCAGTGCATAATATGATTGATCGTGAGCATACCACTTTTATTTCTTGTACAAATGTGCTATTTTTCTTAAAATTTATTCTGGCAGCTCAAAAAACTTCTGGCAGCACTGTAAAAATCTGCATTTGTTTACAATTATACGCAAGCAAATTAAAATAATTTTTTTCTTTTTAAATTTAATTCTCTATTTTATGTTTAAACCTACGAAAATGTTCAATTTATAAGTTTCATTAAAAACAATATGACGTTTAATATGTCAAATGTTTTTGCTTACATTTGTTTGCAACTGAGCAAATATGCACTACTAATCTTGCTCATGGATTTTTTAGTGCAAACGAAGTAAAATAGAGCAAATTACAAATACGTACATTTTGTTGTTGTGCATTTTTGCACTCATTTGCACACTTTGCACTACCCATCGTGATTTCCCTTTTTATAAAAAACTACATACGTATGTATTTAAGAGACTTTTTGAATATTGAGATACATACATACTTGATCAGAAATCATAAGTCCAAAAATATACATTATAATTCGGTTAAAAATAAGTTTTATACATCTTAAAAATATACGTCGACAGCAGGCGCGGATTCAGGGGGGGGGGGGGTGAAATAAGGAAATTTCCCCCCCGTAAATTATAAAAATATGTTTTGTTTATTTCGATAATACAAGAGTTCCCATTAATATTATCTTTTTTTAATGTACAAAATTTTTGGAAATCCCAGCAAGGTTTTTTTTTGTTTTTTTATTGAATCTCTAACGAAATTTTCAATAAATATCCAAATCTTCATCCTAATAGTTATGTATTAGATATTTTCAATGAAACATCTAGTTTACTGTATTCAAATACTTATTATTCTACATTCAATCCCAGCAGGTGCCATCTATGTATAACCAAAGAGTAAACGTTTGACTTGAAAATGCGTGCGGTTGAATTATTAAAAAGCCTTGGTATTTGCAATATTTATGTTTATATTAATGTGTTATATGAATCAAAATTCTATTCGATAATTTTTGACGAAAGCACGGATTTGTCGGGGAAAGCCAGATTTCCTTACATTTAAGATATTTCACCATACAACAAAAAGTTGTTAGGCAAGAATTGTTTTGGCTTTGTTGTAAAAGCATTTGAAGAGCCTTCACAGGATATTGATAATGACGCTGATGTGTCAATTGATGCGATGGCACTATCATCAACAGTTCTTAAAACTTTGACAAATTGACCTAAAAATTGTATAGGAGTTGGAACTGATGGGTGTCGTTTGATGTCAGCAGAAAATGGAGCTGTAAAAAAATTCTGGAAACCGCGACAAATGCGAAACAAACGCCTTTCTATTTCCCGTAAATCAGGCAAAACACGTTCTTAGTAAAGTATTTGGGAGCCAAACTCTCTACATTATGCGAGACAAGATGGGTGGACCGTCACGATTCAGCTTTACACTTTGCAACAAGTGTACATCATATATAGTAGAAGCTTTGGAAAAAATATCTGAGTGGAAAGGTAATACTTCATCAAGAGCCTTATATTAAGGAACTCACTTAGAACTTTTGAATTTATTTGCGGAATAAACATATTAAGTGTGATACTTATTGTAACACAGCCGCTTAGTATCATTTTACAAAAGCACGATATAGATCTTCAAAAAGGATCAAGCCTTATCAAAACTTTGATCATGTGCCTTGAAGAAAAAAGAAATAAAGCCGAAGAACAATTTAAAGTGATTTTTAAAAAAGTTAAAGTGATTTGCGTTCAAATCGAGGTTCCAACCTAAAAAACAAGATTTGAACGAAATAATCACATCCAAAATGTTGAAGATTTCTACCGAGTTGTAGGTTTCATTCTCTTATTGAATTTATTTTAGAAGATCGCAAAACACCTTTCCAAAAGATATCTTTAATGTATTGAACATACCAAAACTTCTACTCACAGTGTAATCAAGTCATATATATATATAAAACTTTTAAAACCACAACTCGGGATAAACACCTACTAACATCTAAACTTGAGCCTGAACTGTAGCATTGGCAACAAACATGGAAATTATCTAAAATCTATCAGATAACGTTGTAGATGCTTTAATAAACTGTGATGAAGATATCTACCCAAATCTAAGAAAAATATTTCAAATTTTCGATTTAATGCTTGTAAGTAATGCTACGAGCGAGAGGTCATTTCCTACCCTTCGTCGAATAAAAACATGGCTCAGATCAACAATGACAAACTGAACATAGACTGTACTATCTAAATTTGCCTCACAAGGAAATCATAAATTTATTAAATTAAAAAGATTAGTTTATTTTAATTTATATTGAATATTTTATTTAACCTTATTGTTGAGTTTTTTTAATATAATATACACAAATTGCTTTTAATAAACTTTTAAAAACAAATTTTTTTTTGTATCATAAAAAATTTCCCCCCCCTAAGGCTCAAGCTGGATCCGCGCCTGGTCGACAGTAAATTCCAAAACAGTTTTTTGTTAAGATTAAAATTTTTTTTTTTTTTTTTTTTTCGTAAAACAAACGAATTCATTAGTTTCGTAGAATTTCAAAAGGCTACTGGAGCATTCCATTAAATATTTAATTTATTTCACTAGCAATCGATTCATATTTTAAAACCTCGAAACGTTCTGGAAGAAATCGGGAATGATTTGAAATGGTTTTTAAAAAAATCTCATTTTGAAATTTCGCTGAAAAAAGATCTATAGAAAACTCTTCGGAATTTTGTGTTATCTACTTTTTTTTTAATTCATAACCCGTTCTACAAATCAAATTTTATTATTACAGTCGTGAAGAACCCTCTGTGGTTGCCATGGTTTATCCTTTCACCGGGGATCATAAGCAAAAATTCTACTGGGGTCACAAAGAAATTCTTATTCCAGTATACAAAAAAATGTCGGATGCTATAAATAAACACAAAGATGTGGATGTCATGGTAAATTTTGCTTCTCTGCGTTCGGCGTACGAATCCACAATGGAAGTTTTAGAATACCCACAAATACGTACTGTGGCCATTATTGCCGAAGGTATTCCCGAAAATATGACACGCAAAATGATTGTAGCCGCCAATAAGAATGGTGTAGCTATAATTGGTCCAGCCACAGTGGGGGGCGTTAAGCCAGGCTGCTTTAAAATTGGCAACACTGGTGGTATGTTGGATAACATACTTCATTCGAAGCTGTATAGACCTGGTAGTGTGGCTTATGTCTCCAGATCTGGTGGCATGTCTAACGAGTTGAATAACATAATCTCGAAAGCTACTGATGGTGTTTTAGAGGGTATTGCTATTGGAGGTGATCGCTATCCTGGCACCACCTTTATGGATCACATTTTACGTTACCAAAGTGACCCTGATGCAAAACTTATTGTTTTATTGGGTGAAGTTGGTGGCACTGAAGAGTATGAAGTGTGTGCTGCTTTAAAGGATGGTCGTATAACAAAACCTTTGGTGGCTTGGTGCATAGGTACCTGTGCCAGTATGTTTACCTCAGAAGTACAATTTGGCCATGCTGGTTCATGTGCCAATTCTGACAAGGAAACAGCTTCAGCTAAAAATAAGGCTTTGCGTGAAGCTGGCGCATATGTGCCCGACTCATTCGATTCCTTGGGTGATTTGGTGCAACAAGTCTATGCTGAGCTCGTTAAGTCGGGGCGTATTGTGCCACGCGAAGAAGTACCCCCACCAACCGTACCCATGGATTATGCCTGGGCACGCGAGTTAGGTCTCATTCGTAAGCCAGCTTCGTTTATGACCTCAATTTGTGACGAACGGGGTCAAGAATTGATTTATGCTGGAATGCCCATTAGTGAGGTACTCAACAAGGATGTTGGTATTGGAGGCGTAATTTCTTTGTTATGGTTCCAACGCTGTTTACCGCCATATGTATGCAAGTTCTTTGAAATGTGTCTCATGGTTACTGCCGATCATGGTCCAGCTGTGTCAGGAGCCCATAATACCATAGTCTGTGCTCGTGCCGGCAAGGATTTAGTATCATCGGTAGTGAGTGGTTTACTGACAATTGTAAGTATAAATATTATGAAATTAAATTAATACTTAAGAAAATTCCTGTAACCAATATTTTTAATGACTTTTTTTAATTTTTAAGGGTGATCGTTTTGGCGGAGCTTTAGATGGTGCTGCTCGCCAATTCTCTGAAGCTTACGACTCGAATTTACATCCCATGGAATTTGTTAATCAAATGCGTAAAAATGGTCAACTAATTATGGGTATTGGCCATCGTGTTAAGTCCATCAATAATCCCGATGTGCGCGTCAAAATCATCAAGGAATTTGTGGTGGACAATTTTCCAGCATGCCCATTGCTCAAATACGCTTTAGAAGTCGAAAAAATTACTACCAGTAAAAAACCAAATTTGATATTAAATGTTGATGGTGTCATTGCTACTAGTTTTGTGGACATGTTGCGTAGCTGTGGTTCATTTACTAGGTAATTTAGAAAAGATAAAAAAATTATTTTTATTCATTTTATAAAACTAAAAATAATTCTTTAAATTGCAGTGAAGAGGCTCAAGAGTACATAAATATTGGTGCCATTAACTCTCTGTTCGTTTTGGGTCGTAGCATAGGTTTCATTGGTCACTATATGGATCAGAAACGTTTGAAGCAGGGTCTTTACCGTCATCCTTGGGATGATATTTCCTACGTTTTACCAGAGCAATTTAATTAAAAAAAGCATTTAATCAAAATCTTAGTTCAGCCTTGAATCATCCTGTCCTATACATAAATATGTGAAGGCTTTTTATTATGAATGCTAAAAAAAACATCACAGGCAAAATGAATAAAAAAGTATCATCTCCTTAAGATTATTTTAATGTTCTCTTATTCATACTTATTTCATTCCTTATCCATGTAAAAATAATTTTCTTTAAAATAGTTATTTCTTTGTTTTTTACTTATTTTTTTTTTTTTACTTATAATTAATGGCATTTATTGTTTTTTCATTTAATTATTATTTTAATAAATTGTTTATTTTCTCTTCTACTTGAATTTCATTGTTAAACGAAAATAATTACACAATTAAAGTGCGAATTTTATTTAATATTCTATATAAAATTAAAACAATTAATTAAATGTTCACTAAGCAGTTCTATAAAAGAAACTTAAATTTTAAATGAAAGTGCACTCAAAATTTAAAAGTAAAAAATTGTTGTCTTGCAAAAAATATATTTAAATACATATATGTATGTTTGTATTATCATGCACAAAGTTCAATGACTTTATATATTAAAACTATATACTAAATTAAAACTAAAACAGCAAAGATGTTTGCAGTAAATAAGTAAAATTATTATAAATAAATTTAAAATTATATGAAGTTACGAAGGAAAGAGTAAATAAATAGATTCAAATAAATAAAGGTGTGTTTTTGCTAGGGGTGGGACGAATATTTGGATTCGCATTTGCCAACTATCTATTCGCATATGCAAAAAAATAATTTTTTGTTTAAAACATAAACGTGTGACAGAATTTCTATTGCAATTTATTCCATAAAAATTTTAAAGAACCCAACTTTTTAAATTTGCTTATTATTATTATAAATGTAATTTTTTAAATTATTTTGCCGTGATTAAGTTCATTTTTCTAGCGATTTCTGTTTTTTTTAAACATACATAGTTCTTATGTATTTTAAAACGAAGTATGTATATACATATATGTACGGAAATGGGGAAAAATTTACAAGCCCAGCGGCAAATATTGAAAGAACTGATGATCTCTATACTCCTTTCTAAAAGATTCGTTTGTTTTGATATTATCAGGCCTGTTCTGCAAATCACTTTTACTCAAATCACGTGATTTCAAATCACATGTACCTACTAAAATCACACGTGTGATATCTTAGTGTCCTGTTTTTGCGTGTTTTGGTGTGATTTTCAATTGCCGAAACGACACCGAGAAGCACAAAAACGGTATGACTTTCAGAACACCACAAAATCACACGTGTGATTTCAAAAACACGTGATTTTCAGAACAGGCCCTTATGCCTTCAAAATATGCCGCCTAGAAGGTAAAAATTTCTTTAAATAAAAGACCTTGCAAAATATGAATAACACATTTACTACTCTCATCTTTAAGAAGGGAGAAACGAAGTTGTTCAGTTTAAATTTTTTTTTCTTAGTGACTATTTTGATATACATACATACATATATTTTTTTGTCTAGCTACTCTTACGTAAACGAATAAGTTGCTGATCAGCTATTCCATTTTCCTTACCAAGCTTATGTATAAAAAGATGATCTTACGTAAACATGATGTTGCGTTGCGGATGAACCTGATAATACTAAAAAAAAATTCAGTTTTATTAATAAAGCGAACATTCCATCGATGTACATGACGTTTTTTATATTTTATACGAAACGATCGTTTTTAGCAGGTGTGATGGATGTAGTATCCTGCAGGCGGAGATCTCGGCTATAAGGCGGAGATCTCGGCTATAAGGCGGAGATCTCGGATATAAGGCGGGCGGCAAACTGGCTGAAGTATCAACGCATCGGGAGAAATACTGTATTGTATTTTTTATTTCTTCAGGAATCTAAAGCCAACACCTTGAAATTTGGCTGTGCAAAAAATTATTTTTTTCTGAACTTTAGTTTAGGAGATATACTTAATTAAAGTTACAAAATTGTGAATTCTTATTCAAGTGGCAGGCAGTGTATAATAAAATTAAATTTAAAAGAACATATACCGTAAACAGAGGAAAATGTATTTGAAATCAATTTTTAAAGACGCTGAAAACGATTATATCGTTAAATCAAGTTCTCTCCTCATAAGGACCCAGAATATATATACTTTATAGGGTCTTAGATCAATATTGTAGAAATTACAAACGGAATGACAAACTTATATATACCCTTTTCCACCTGAGGTGAAGGGTATGGTTAGGTTCCATTGGCAGCCGTGATCAAGCACAGCTCACGTGGGTTTTCGTTGTGTTAAGGTGAGTTTTCGTTGTGTTAAGGTGAAGGGTATAAAAAGAGTAATTTTTGGGATTTCAGTATTTTGATTATAACTCAGCCATTTTTTAACCGATTTAACAGATTTATAAACCGACGTGTTTAAGAAGAAATTTGCCAGTTAGTTAGGTTATAAATCTAGATCGGGAAGATCTATGGTTCCCGAAAGTGGGTATTTAAAAAAAAATTATTATTTTGGTTATAACTTTTTCGTATCTGAACCGATTTTTCCGAGTTTTTCAGAAAATATTTTTTACTAAAGATTTCCGATCTTTTGATATACAAGGGATAACCATAGGTCATATAACAGTCCAAAAAATCAGGTTTTTATACAATTTTTGATATTTTTTGTACGGGAGGTGCCACGCCCACTTCTCCGATCCCGCACACATTTTGTGGGATGCTGTGTATTGATAACCTTAATGTGTGTACCTAATTTGAAAACTTTGACTCTTGCCGTTCTCAAGATATACAGAAAAATACAACAACAAGGGGTTTTTGGAAAAAATTAGAGGTAGTCGTGGTTTTTTGCTCATATCTCAGCCATTTTTGGACGGATCTGGCTGAATTTCAATAGCAAGAAATGGTGGACTATATGTGACATAAATGTAAAACAACATAGCCGCTATCATGTCTGGAGTCTCCGGAAAACACATATCAAACGTAAGACGGGCAGACGGACATGGTTAAATCAAGTTATCTCCTCATAGGGACCCAGAATATATGTAGTTTATAGGGTCTAGATCAATATTGTAGAAATTACAAATGGTATGACAAACTTATATATACCCTTTTCCACCTGAGCTGAAGGGTATAATAATCATTTGGGAATCTACACACAAATATTAATTTTTTCTTTATATAAGGGATATTTGATACATTTATGAAAGACAGCTAAATTATGAAAAATATTTGAAGTGTGTAACAGATCTTCTGTACATACGACAATGTTCTGAAAAACGCATATGGCTTAAAATTCGCGTTTTAAATTTGAAAACGCTAAACAGGTGTTCTGATAAGCAAAACGCTTGAAATTTGCACAATACAAATTTAAAATGATTTCTTTTTATTTGAAGAAACACTCATAACATTTTTAAGATATTAATCAAGGCGAAATTATGTAAACGGTGGTGTCCAAGGCGAATTCATCCCAGGTAATCTCGGTACTACAACAAGTACAACTCGTACAAAAACCACAAGCAATTTGTTTTTGTAAAATCATTGTACAATGTCAAAAACAGAAATAAAACAAAACAGAAACAAAGATAATAAAAGAGAATAAACAAAATTTTGACATCCAACAGTGATTTTAGCTAATATCAGCAGGGCTTTTAAGACCACCTGTAATAAATTCGCCTTGGTGGTGTCGATACTACAACAAGTAACAACACCAAAAACACAACAATGTATTTTGTTGCTGCTTTCGTTGGCCGATATTTCAAAAACACAAGTAACTTTTGACCAAGGCCCATCTATCAGGTCTGCTTACTTGTACAAAAACAAAAAACGATTCTTTTTAGTTGTCAAAAATTTACTACCACATATAGGTACAAAGCAAAAAGAAAAACCGAGTATGTGTGGCAAACCATAAAAGTAAACAAACGTATACATGCACATGTAAGCAAAATGAAAACAACTTTTGACAACTAAAAAGAACATAAACAATGATCATCAGGCTTCTTGCGCAGACCTTTTCAATGGGCCTTGCTTTTGACATTCCTCTCTCTAATTTAAAAAAAAGTAGCACAGCTGTGCTTTCAACGCCACCTGAAAAATGAATTCGCCTTGATATTAATTAAAAATATGCAATTTCAAAATTTGTTTTGGGATTGTTAGTCGTCTGTGTTAATTGTTTACTTATGAACTTCTTTTGGTCTATCTTTTTAAAGTAATATAGCAATCAAGAACGCTCTAGGCATTTAAATGTTAAATTTTAGTTGCTTGTTTATGATTTGTTACGATAAAACATTCATATGTATTTTTCATTGCTCAAACACAGCTTAAAAAAATTGGGCAACGCGCGGAAATCTGTCCGTTTTCAGAGCATGCTGAAATGCGTTTTCCAAGCCAAACAAGGGCGATAAGCAGGAAATTTCTTTAGTATAAATTTATCCCTGTAAAAACGGGATAATATACTGACCAAGGCGAATTGACTAGAAGGTGAGGTCAACTGTACAACTACAATGCTTCTGTGGTCGGGTTGTCAAAAATATTGCTAGTAAAAAAAACAGGTTTGTTTACATAAAAAACTAGTTTGTATACAAACTTTGACAACTCGACCACCGAAAAAAAAACACCACATGTTAACTTGACCCCACCTTCTAGTCAATTCGCCTTGACACTGACCGTGTCAAGGTATATTTATAGCAGGTAGCCGCGAGATTACAACAATTATACAATAAAACAAACAACAGGGCTTTTTATTGTTGTTTTGTGATACGAACTGTCACAACAGCAAAGGGGTTGAAAAGAGACAAAAAGACAAAAGATAAAGACAAAATACCTTGTTTACTTGTTTACTACACAGAAAAAATTATTAGTAATTTTTTATCAATTAAAAAAATTATTTAAAAAGTATTTAAACTTAATTAATGTAATAATTGAATCAATTATTTTTTTTGTTGAACGAATATTAAAAATATAATTTTGATTTAATTAACATTTTATTTGTTTTGAAATTAATTTTTGTATTAAAATAATAATCAAATAACTAAAAATTATTTCATTTAAAAGAAAATAATATTAACTTGTGTAATTGTTGTTGGAAATTGTCAAAATCAATCAACACATTGTTTGAAACGGCAAAGTTTTTTGATAATTTTTTTAATTAAAATTAAAAATATCATTTATTGAAAAAAAAATCTTCAAAATATAAAATTTTTACAATTTTTAGTAATCAATATAATCATTTTGGTAATAGGTGCAAAATCAACAAACGGGTTGCTTGATTGTATGAATTTGGTATAAAATTGGTAATTAGAGAAAATTTTGAATTTTTTCTGTGTATACAACATTTGACAGTTTGTATCGCAAAACAAGCAAATAAAAAATAACCAGCTGGCTTTCCGAGACTACCTGCTATAAATATACCTTGGACCGTGGTATTTCAAAATTGTGCAAAAAAACGTGTGTAATATTTGGTGGATTTTTTTTTAACGTGAGCCAAGATAGCGTCGCACTGTGGCTGAAAATTGAATTTCATCGGCCAAAAGTCCAATTTTTTGTCATCGCCGATTTCAAAAATTTTAATGCTATTCGATAGAAAACATATTAGAACTAAGGTATCCAAAAAACTAGATTAAAATATTGATAATTGTGGCTGTGGCATGCTGCTGGAAACAAATATTTTATGTTGTTTTAGAAAAAAATTAATTTTTGTAAATTTGATCAGAACTAAATTATGATTTCTCGCAAACCGTTATCAATAATGGGTCGAAATTTTTTTTGTTATATTAGTGGGATAGTAGTCTTTAAAAAGTGGTTCATTACATCACTGTATCATTTATACCTGATGTGTTATTAAATGTTTCCCCAGGTTCTATATTTTAGTTAAATCCGAATTTTAGAGGAGTAGAACTTGTTAGGGTCAAAATGGGTTAAAGAGATTTTAGTACCATCAGAAAGCTGAAAGTGTCCTCTTTAACCCCATATATACTTGTTCAACTGTTTGGAACTGTCTGTTGAACACTTTTTTCATTTTAATGAAATTACTCGCTACATTTTTTTTTTGCTATTTTCATTTAAGCTGCTCATATGACTGAAATATAACACAAGGGTTTACGAACGTTTTGTTTTGAAAAATTATTTTGCTTATGAACGGCTGAACATATTTGAATGAAATTTTAAACTGTCATAGCCGGATAGCTTTTGAGTTGAATTGAAATAATGGAGGGTCGGGAGTGTGACTTGCGGACCTCTAAAATTGGTAACCTCGGAAATTCAAACTTTTAAAAAATTCACCAAAAATATTTTATGGATTTCAAAAAAAATTAAATTTAAGGTGTGCTACAAAAAATATTTTTAAATTTTTAGGTTATCTCCTTTGCCTTTGGAGATATTCGGATTAAACGGATTTTTTGGCTTGATTTAACAACGGTTTTTCTAGTTTTTTAATCGGATGGATTATGTTTTATGTCAAACTCTTATCAATAGTGGGTTCAACATTTTTTATATTGGTAATAAAGCAGTCTTCAAACAATGTTATGTTGTATTACTGTACCGATTATACCTGCTGTGTTATTAAATATTTTTTCAAATTGAAATTCAGAAGTATAGAATTTATGAGGGTCAAAAGGGGTAAGAGAGATTTTACTAGCTGTAGGAAGGTGAAAGTATCTACTTTAAACCCAAATGCACTTTTGTACCTGTTTGGACCAGCCTATAGAACACTTTTTTAGTTTGTGTAAAATTATTCGCAACATTTATTTTGCTCTTTTTATTTTACCTATTCATATGACTGGAATATAAATGTACCAAGCCAAGTTGTGCTAGGTATATTATATTATATAATTACCAATACCTGTGGGATTTTAAGCGTATCCTTCTTTAGCCCAATTTAGTTTTTTATTCTACCTTATTATGCTACCTAGGAACACAGTATAACGCAAGCTATGTATAAAAAATCAGTGGTATTCGAATAAAATCTCAGTTGTTAAAATATATCTAAGCAATAACAATCTAATTTTTAAATATCTATAAAAATGGAGAGCTTCAGCTATAAAGAATTATACGAGGAGTATTTTAAAAATAAAAAGGAGGAAGATGTTTTAAGTTACATTGAAGGAAAACTCAATTTATATTCCATATTAAACCAGTTATATAAGAGCCCAAATTGCAACACTACGGCCATTAGAAATAGATGGCCATATAATTGAAGTTAACTATCAATTAGTGCTAACGATGATAGACGGAAAAGTAGGCCAGGCTTTGACTGACACAAAGGCTTCATCCAGCTGCATTATATGCCAAACCACATCAAGCAAATTAAACCAAGTCCCGAAAAAATCATTAGATAATACTAATGCATATGAATTTGGATTATCGCCGCTACATACAAGAATACGAATTATGGAGCACATACTAAAAATCAGTTATGATTTGGATTTTGGACCTACAGGATCAATAAGAAACAATGAAACCAACAAGGATTTAAGAAGTATAAAAAAGAAGCATGTTCAGGATGAATTTCGCAAATGTGGCTTGATTATAGACCAAGGATCAGGCAATACGAATGATGGGAATACAGCAAAAAGGTTCTTTTCTGATCCCAAAAAAGCATCTGAAATAACAGGTGTTGATATAAGTCTTATATCAAGATTAAAAACAATCATTGATGTACTTGCATGCAATGAACAAATTGATTATAGAAAATTTGGGGATTATGCCAAAGAAACAGCTCGAATATATACTATCAAATATCCATGGAGAAATATGTCTGCAACGGTTCATAAAATCCTTTATCATGCAGAGGATGTCATTAGGTATCATTTAGTACCACTAGGAGATCTGTCAGAAGAAGCCCAGGAAAAAAGGAATAAAGATTACAGATTTTATAGGGAGCACAATACCAGAAAAATGTCACGAGATTTTACGAACGAAGATCTGTTTAATATATTGTTGGCAACGTCAGATCCGCTCATCTCTAGCATTCGAAGTCAATGGAAAGTAGAACATCGGGACTTACATGAAGAAGCTAAAGGGCTGCTACAGGACAAAGATAATACAAAACCAAATATGGAATATTTGGAGGCAATTTTTCAACCGAATCAATAGTAGATATAATAAATTTTATTGTTATTAAAGCAAAAAATATGTTTTTTTCCTTATTGTTATTTAAATAAAAAAAGCAAAAAAAAATTTTAAAATTTACACCTATTAATTTTTTTAATCCAAAAAGTTTTCTAGTGGAACTGGTTCCAGTTGAACCTGTTGTAGAGTTGATAATGTAGAAACCTATTCACAAAATGATCATAGGTATTATTACATGCTTATACATTTTTTTTAAAGGTATAGTGGCATATACGAGGCGAATGTATATGCATATAAAGGTAATATGAATACGAATTTCTCCAGAAATATATAAAAATGTTTATATTTTTCAAAAGAAAACATTAAGTGTATGCTTGTAGAAGCAATTTATAGTCAGTTTGACATTTTTACTCCCATATGCCCTATTCCAAATCAAATTTTTCAAACAAAAAATAAAAAATTTTTTGAGTAAAAAATTCTAATAATTCAGCACACCGATTTTTACACATTTAGAACAGTAATGTTTTCTAATATGTCCATTATTTTCTAGAAAATTCTGAGCAATATCGAATGGTAAATTAAATTGCCTTTATTAAACAAAAAAAAAATTAAAGACGTTTGACGGGATTGGGAATTTGGGTATTTGTTTATCAAAAATGGGGATGTTTTTCAGTCCACTGTTTTAAGAACTTTTTAATCTACATAACTGCCAAAATTCATTATGATTCCTTTATTCATGTTAGATTTATAGAATGTCAAACATTAAAATTATTAAAATATAGTGTAAATGAATAAGAGGGCTTTCAATATGAGTAAAAAATAATATTTTTAAGGTTTGGCATTCTATAAATCTGACATAAACAACGATATGCTAACGAAATTCAGCAGTTATGTACATTAAAAAGTTCTTAAAACAGTGGGCTGAAAAAAATCACACTTTTTTAATAAAAAAAATACCATAGTTCTCAATCTCAATCATTAGCATTTTCATACTAAATGCTAAAAAACATCAAAAGTTCAACTTTGACCTTAAATTTCTCAACAACTACTGAACGGATTTTAACAAAATTAAAACTGTAAAAAAGTTCAAGAAGTCTTCTCTCCTGCAAAAAATGGGATAAATCAGCAAAGCATTTTACTGACCATTTTGGATGAACCCAGATTTCTCAGGAACGGTACGGGCGATTTTTTGCACGAATCGCTCTTTTTGTCTGGAAAACTATTATCTTTCAGATTATGTACAGTTTATACCGTGCAAAAGCCTGTGTTCCATGGGATAAATCAGCAACGTTTTTTACTGACCATTTTGGATGAACCCAAATATCTCGGGAACAGACCAAACGATTTTTTGCACACATCGCTCATTTTGTTCCTAGAAGTGTATTTTTTAATTTGTGTTAACTTTTTGTTGTATTTTTATTAAAAATATAAGTTATTTTTACTTCCCCTTTTTAAATTCCTAAATTCGACGCTAACTTTTTTTTTACTATGGAAATACCCATAAATTCCTAAATTCGACGCTAACTTTTTGTTCTTATTCTGAAAAACACCATAATTTGGGTATTTTGTTTTCCCGATTTTTAAATTCCCAAATTCGACGCTATTTCGTCGACGCTATCTTGGCCCACTTATTTTTTTATTCATATGATTATTAGAAGCTACCAGGGTTGTCAGATTGATTTTGACCTTTTTCGCCAAATTCAATGTTAAAAATCGCCAAAATCGCCAAAGCCTTTATTTTCAAGTTTTTGGCAGTAAAATACATATTTTTTAATTTATTAAAAATATTCTTTATAAAATCTAAAAAAATTAATTTGTTCCGTATCGCTAAAATACGCCAAAAATTCAAAAAAGTCGCCATGGTATATATTTTGCTTAATTTTTATTTAGAAAAAAGTAAAAATAGCTAGTGAACACAATGGTACGATGTTTACTACAAAAAAAGTTTTTTGCGGCTAGTATTAAACAAATATTGGATATACATTTTTATATATGTATGTAGTTGCAGTTTTATTATATATCTAAAACGCTTCACCGGCAAAGCTACCTATTTGTCTTCTTTTTTGGAATACATTATAAGGGCTTTTCATTTATTCAACGATGGTACAAAAGAAGTGCAACTTATAACTCGTAA
Source organism: Pollenia angustigena (assembly GCA_930367215.1). NCBI lineage: Eukaryota > Metazoa > Arthropoda > Insecta > Diptera > Polleniidae > Pollenia > Pollenia angustigena. The sequence goes on from OV884060.1 coordinate 204,354,547, forward strand.
CAACGCGTCTAGAAGTTCGTATTGCATTCTACTTCAAAGTCGAGTTGTAGTGGAGTTCATAGCTTAAACACAGGCATTACTTATAATAATATAAAGAACATATAAAGAACAGTCAAAGTAAGTTCCTTGAAATTGTACGTACCTGCCGTTTCGTTGCAGCTTTAAAGTTTTGGCATAAACTAATTTATCTTTGCAATTAACCAACGCTAATTTTTTCATTGGGTTTCAAAAATGTCCAAAGGTATGTAACAGTTCATAAAAATCTTTAAAATATCACTGACAACAACGTATTGTATCTGGGATAAAAAATTGCCACATACATATAATGAAAAAATGTGCAGACTTTAAATATATTTATGTTAATTTCTATTTATTGATTCTTTCAAGAGCACTTTTAAATATGAAAAACAATTTTCTCGAAGATATTCATTATCTTCATTAGCCATTTGAACTTTCAAATACTGACCATACATATGAATGCCTCAAACTTCATACATAAAAATAATATAAGTATAATAAAAATAATATTATTTCTCAGTATTGAATTTAACGATTTTCAAAACAAATGCATAGCTCATCAAAAATAGCCAACAAAATCGCCACCTTTTTTTTTAAATCGCCAAAAAATCGCCATGTCGCCAAATCAAAAATTAGGTCGCCAAACAAGTTTGAAAATCGCCACGTTTGGCGAGAAATCGCCACATCTGACAACCCTGGAAGCTACCAGTCAGCTGATTAAATCCGATTCAAAAAATAAAAGGGATGACTACATTTGAATTATTGTCTGTTTGTTCAAAAGAGTGAAAGAGTAAAATATTACTATAGAACTGTCAAATTTAAAAAAGTGCTGCCCAACTTTTTAAATATTAAATTTAATGGGATGCAGAATTTGACTACTGAATACGGCTATTGACGATTTAATAGAATGTGGCTATTTATTTACCATTATTATTTTAAGCTTTTATAAATCTGCCACCATTATAAATGAACTTAAAATTTTGGAAAATGTACCAAAGCAATATTTTTGTTTTCTGGTTTGTTTTGGTAATTATTTTTCAATTTAATTATGTTAGTATCTGGGAAAATGTTTTACAGGGTGTGTAAAAACGTTCATAATACTTTGTCTCTATGGGCACTTCTACAGAGAAGCTCTCTTTTTGTCTCGTTACGCCACTAAGCAATTATGTATACTTGTATTGAAATTGAAATCACGTGAAATTAAAATCGATGGATATTTTTAATTATTTTTTTTTTTTTTAAATTAATGTTTCTTTTCCTAATATCAAAAGTAGTTCTGATAAAGGTAAAAGTGGTTTTCAAAGTGTAAGTTATAAAAAATGAATTTTTTTTTATCAGCTTTAAACACAGGATAGTTTTCAAAATTTGTTTGATTTCAATTTGGCCGTATGTATGTATAAATGCTTGGTGGTGACAATAAGTAGATTTTTTTTTTGGGAATGCGCTTATTAAAGTCTCAATATTTTTAGAATAATTAAAACATTTTTTGTGTTTATTAAAATTTTTTATAGTAATTAAACCAGTTTTTAGCAATAAAAATGTATTGCTCGAAAATTTACTTTTTCCGTGTTAAATAATTTAGCATTTTGCTTTTGAACATTTTAAAACTTCTATGTAATTCAGAGAATTAATATCTATCAAAATGAATTGTTTTACAATTCATATTTCTAACCTGAAAAGATATATGTACTCGAAATTTTAATGTTATTTAAAACATATCTAAATCTTGTTCTCAAATGTGTCTGAAATGTAGTTATGGAAACAAAATATGAACTAACAAACAATTACCAATGTCCATTATATTAATTTTTTAAATTTACGCGGTTGTTTAACAAAATTATGTATAACATTATAAGAATTATGTGTGGAATAAATCCTGGTATTTTGGGTATTGAAATTATTCAAACTCCGAAATAACCGGATGGCAACTTTTGAAAGAAGAGTGTTTTTGATACAGACGTAAAAAATTGACTTTTATTACGGTATTTAAACAAAACAAAAAATTATGCAAAATAAACTGCAAATAAAATACTGTGTTCGTGTTATAAAAAGGCTAAAAACAATTACTAATTACTTAAATTAAAGCAAAAATTCATAAAATTAAAACAACGGCTGACAAGGGGGAAAACGATAGGCAAAAGAATTCAAATAAAAAAAGGAAGAAAAAAATAATCAGACATTGATTATCATCACAACACACTCGAAGCAGTAGCAGCAGCATTTAGCATCAAGGAAAGTCAAACCAACGAAAATTAAGGAAACAAGGAAACTGCTGTCAGCACATTTTATAAAATTTTGATTTCATGTTTTTGTTTGTGTTGGATTTTGTTGAATTTGGACAAACAACACGAAATACTATAGATATATCAAAAAAAGTGTTCGGAAGAGCGAGGAGGTAGTAGAGTGGTGGACAATTTTTGGAAAAGGTTAAAGATTTAATATTATTCAACTATAAAACGATGTATTCTTATCATCGTTTGTGGTTATCGGTGCTAGTTTTAGCCATTGTGACGTCTAACATGTGTGGTTTTGCAAATGAACATGATGTCTCAGATAATGACAACATTAAACACCATGCCCACATGGAAACGCAGGCTGCCTCGCTTAAAGAAATAACTGAACCGGAGGTAAGCGAAGATTTGTCAGCTGAATTACATCGGAGTATACGATTTGAGCCACCACAACTGGATTTCGGCATTTGGTCGGTGGGTACGGTGCGTTCACACACAGTAACACTGATCAATCACAATCGAAATCGTAGCGTATATTTAAGTTCGGTGTCGGGCAGAACGCCAGCATTTTCTAGCAGCTTTTTTGAGGCAAAAATGGTGCCCCCCAACGGTAACACCACATTTAATGTGGTCTTTTTACCAAGAGAACAGGGTGCTATAAGCACTAGTTTAAGTATACACACTTCGTTTGGTAAATTGAGACTTTTTGTGCGTGGAGTGGGTCGAGAATGTCCGTATCGTCTTAAGCCTTTGGTAGGCATTAGAGCACCATTGAATGCTACAATAATGCCCGAAATACATATGTATAATCCGCATGAGAAGGCACTGCAAATCTTGGAGGTGAGTTTAATATTTTTTTTCGAATACCTATGAAGTTTTATATTTTTGTGATGTAAATGGTTTTTAAAGAAATATAATGCTTCTTTCTGATCTATGTGTAAAAAAGATAATAATAAATCTTAGATTATAAAAAATACTATTCAGATAAAATCGAAGTTTTGTGTTTGCTTTAACCCTTAAGCAATCACCAACGTACTCACACAAACGACCTCCAGGGCCTGGCAGAACTTATTGTATTTTGTATGTAGTTTTATGGCTACCGCAAGAACTCACACTACTTACTCCAGAACGGAACTACTTGTAGGAATTTTGTATGGAGTTTCATGGCTCCAGCAATACCATTTTCTTGCCAACTAGCATAATTCTTCGAAATAAAAATAAAGAATTATATCGAGCCCTAATAGCAAAAATGATGTAACCAACAACATTTTAGATTTTTTTTTGATGAAAATCGATCATTTTTGATCATTTGCATCATCTCTAAAAAGCTCATATATCTGGAAAGTACCGTTACGAAATAAGAGCAAAAGCAATTTCAAACGAAACCCTTGACTTGAAGCAAAAATATTTAAAAAAAACCTTCTCTTGTAAAATTTTTGTTGGTTACATCGTTTTTGCTATAAGGGCTCGATATGTTTTGTTTTGATTTTATTTACTACATTCGTCAGGCATGTTCTGAAAATCACTTTTTGAGAAAGTGCTTTCAAATCACAAGAAATGAGTTCTGAACGAGAATCTTTTTTCATAATTGTGATTTTAAACCGGTCAGCTAAGTGGCCGCCTATTTAAACTTACTTGCTTATTTTTTTCTACCATTTTAAATCAAGTTAAAACACCCTTAAATCACCATTGCGATTTTAAAATCACAAGTGATTTCAAATTTTGTTATTTTCAGACGTGTCTGTATAATGATAACAATGCAGGGCCTGGCTAGGATATGCAGATATGAAAAAAATTTTATGTAAAATATTGCCATGCCCACAGATACAAATTAAATTTAGTTTCTTTAAACATTTCCACTCAAAAGATATTTAAGAAATTCATAAAACCTTAGAATGATCTGTCGGTGCTATTTAAGGAAAATGTTAAGATAAAGTTCAAAAATGCCTGGCTTAAGCCTTGTATCCACCTAAGGGTTAACTATCAGTTAAATCTTGTTTAATTTTGCTTTAATTATTATTTTTTTTTTAATTTTGAAAAAATGTTGGATTATCTTGTTTTTCTTTTAATTTTGAAAGAAATTTCTACATGTTTATTCTTTTTGATTTATATTCCAATAAGAATTTATAAATTAATAAATTTTTAAATTAAATAAATAAAAGGAAAATGAATTTAGGAATAATTTTTGAGATTTCAAAAAAATCTGTAACCTGTTGCAGGCCCCCAACTGTTCGCAGACTATTGTTTCATATTATGAATAAAAAATAAACTGTTGCAATTTTTATTATATTTCATATGAAGTTGCAAAATTCATTTATTATTCTTAAGTATTTAAAATCAATGTGCTGTGAAAAGTTTGTAAATTTTTTACATATCTTCTTCGTATTTTCAAACTCCTACAGCATTATTATTAATTTGTTATACATACATATGTATGTATATAAATTTTAATTTTCTTACAATTACACCCTGAACTTGTATAAATCTGTTTGTCTATACAAAATGAACATATTATACTATTTTTCGTTTATTACGGCTTAAACCATGTGTGTAAGTGGAACTATGTTTTTAAATAATTAAAATGCGTGTTAAAAACTATGCAGGGGATAAATTGTAGATGGTTTAGCAACTACGTAGTTGTTTATCTTAATAAATGTGGTATTAGATATGTATGTTTCTATATTTTTTACACACTTTTATACACCTTGACATTCAGAATGGCTTTAGGCTCACTCTTTCACTCTTATTTTAGTATTGTACAATGCAAATATTATTTATCTATTTAAGTTAATTGGCAAGTCAACATTTAAAACTTATTATAAATATGTATTTAATATTTTTAAGTATGTATATAATATTTTTTTTGAATCCATTAATGAAGCAATGTTTAAGTAATTGAAGAATAAGTTTAAAAAGAACCGTTTTTTCTAAACCGTTTTTATTATTTTTTTATGTAAAAACGAGTTTTTTTGAAGAAATAACAAGTTTCTTAGGATAAAACTATGGTTTGGCGGAAAAACGAGCTTTGAATAAAATAAAGCTTTTAGGCAAAATAAAAGATTTTTTGCTGAAAAATGAAATTTTTTCGTAAAAAAACTTTATTAAACTAGACCACAAGTAATAGTAACTGTAAAACGGTAACGAAACAAAAACTAAAGGCTCAGTTAGCCGGGAGTAATACCCAGTGGTATAAAAAGTAGCAATCGCCACCAATGACAGGCGAAATAGTTAGCACTTTCACTCAATTTGTAACAGGAACTACTGACGTGGCATTCAAATCATACCTAAATCTTTCCCTAGACACCATAGATGGGGGTAGTGCACTCATTTTGCAGTTTCAACTCACAGTTAGTGATAGTGCAAAAATATTGCAATCATTTTGTTGATGTTGAGTGATGAATTGAAAATTTGCAGCCTCACTAAACATGACTGATAGTGATATTAAAAAATTTTGCACTCAAAAAAAAAAAAAAATTGTTTGATTTAAAAAAAAGCAATCATCAGCTTATTGCAACTTTTTTTCCTTCACTCATTTGAGTGCAACTTAAATTTTTGCACTAATTTTAAAATTAAAAACTTGTTTTTTCATGATTAACGCCAATATATATACCGTTTTTGACAAAATTTCATTTTGTTTAATGTTCTTTACTTATGCGTATCCTCAAAAATATTTGTATGCAGCTTTTTTGATTGCATGTCCAAATTTTGCACTATTTGATTTGATTGCAGATTTTTGCATTCAATCTGCGTTTAGTGATAGTGAAAAAATTTGCACTATCACAAAATTTTTTTAGTGGTAGTTAAAAAAATAGCAATCATCACTAAAGCTGGTAAAAAAGAGTGCAAACTAATTATTTTGCAGTTTTATTTAGTGATAGTGCACTGCTGATTTAAATCAATATTTAGTGCACTACCCCCAACTATGGTAGACACCAATATCTACTGTTATCATTTGAAAATAGGTATTCACTTTTCGCTAGCTAATTCTATAGCTCCAAGTAATGCAGAAAACAATTTTTTTCAACGACAACACAAAAAAATGTGTATCCGAAATAGATCCCGTTATTAGAACAAAATCGCTTGCTTTTTGCTAGCACGCTTTGAAGATATAAGTAGCTAACCCTTATGGTAGGTAGAGATTATGCAGAGAGGGATCCATCGCCACCTCGTAGGAAATCCCCGTGTTATATTCGCCACTCAAAAGCATGTGAGGTAGATTAAAGTGGGACTAGTAGTTTTTAATGAGCTAGCGAATATACGCGTTCAGAGCTAGTACGCCATACCACTGGGTAGTAAAAGTAACCTTACCGTAAAAAAGTAAGACCAATCTATTTCTTACAGATTGAGACGTAACATCTTACTGCTAACTGTAATCGTTCTAATTGCTTTACATACAACAAAATGAATCAGCTGATTTTCAACGTTACTGTTACTCCCGGCTAACTGAGCCTTAACAATTCTATACTACTACTTCTGCTACCTTCACATTTTCTAAGAACTAGTTGCAAACGTAAGGTTAGGTTAGGTTCCATTGGCATCCGTGATCAAGCACAGCTCACGTGGGTCCATTAATTAGTTCCCGTTGTGTTACCATGTCACACTAGGGTGGTCGTTAACTGTATGGACCAAATTTTTTTTCTATTTTTCCATGCTCTATCCCCCCAATTCGGTGGGTATTGATAAAAAAAAACAACCCAAAAAAATTTAAGGACTATCGGCGAAGGCTAAGCCGTCCCTCAAGCCCGCCAAAGTTTGAGAAAAATCGTAAAGTCCGACTTGTATGACTTATATTTAGGAAAATATTAATTTTACATAAAAATCGCTTTCTAAGAAGTTGTTGTTAGTAAAGTTTCCGACAACTTTTGCCTTAACAAGTTTTCTCTAAAACTCATATTGAACAAAACCTAATTAAAATAAAAAGTAAACAGCAGCATTGATGCGACTTTTTTCTTTAGAACTATTTTTTCTTACACACGTCAATTCAGCTTTAATATTTGTGTTTGTGTGCATTTGCTTAAAAAAAAATAGTCAAACGCATATCATTTGTTTCTAACGTACCACGGTTGATAAAGTTGGTGCAATTGTACTGTTTTGATACAATTCAAAGCCAAAAAGTACGGTGATACCCTAGGGTGACCGTTAAAATCAAAAGTTGGATTTATTTAGGTCTCACTCGCTCGCACTCGGGTATTGATAAAAAAACAACTTAAAAAAAATTTTTAGGACGATCGGCGAAGGCTAAGCCGTCCCTCAAGCCCACCAAAGTTGAAGAAAAATTATAATTTTACATGAAATCTGACTTTTATGTTTAATAACTTAGAAAATATTAATTTTGTAGAAAATTTGTTAACAAGTTTTTATTTATCTCTTATTAAACAAAATAAACTGAAAATATCGAATAAGCCACTAAAAAATCTAATTTTTAATTTATTAAAGAAACGCATTTTCTATGAATTAGTTTTGTTGAAAAACATTTTTATTACCTGGCGTTTTACACTAATTTGGGTACGCTGAATTCAGTGGTGCTAACCGTTTTTTAGGTTAGCTCTTGTTTTCAAAATTTCGAAAACGGAGGAGGTTGCACAGCGTAACTCAAAAACGGTTTAGTTTATAAAATAAACTAAAAAAAACGAAATTCCACAATAATATTACCTTTAACAATTGTTATAGGTTTTTCTAATATGCGTAGTCGTTTTAGAAACCAAATTTTTTTTGGCAATGGGGATAAAACAGATTATGTGAGGTTGGTCATACATTTGACCCAACTAAGGGCAATCTTGGCGCTGCAGTGGCCAAATTTAAGAATTATATTAAACCAGCATATTTGTATGGGAGCCCCCCTAAAGGGTGAAGATATAAGGCAAGTATGTTTTAAGAAAATGTTAAGCACAAACAACTAATGAAGGTCCGTCACATATTTAATTTCCCATGGGGCGATTCCTTGGCAGTTCTGGGGCTTTTTCTTCAATATATTTCTAGTCTGTGTTGACAATTTTATATGAGAGCCCCCTTAAAGAATAAAGAAAGCGTGCAGGTATGTTACAGGGATGATAAATGAAAAAACCAATATCGTACTTACGAACTTCTAAAATCGTAATTTTTCGACCCCAATAGTAAGAAATAATTTTTTTTTTGTAAAAGAAAAAGACTTGTTTCGGTTACACTTGAAACCATTGGTACATACGGTCTATTTCGTTCCTTTGTTTTTATAATATTTTGGCATGAAGTCTTATATGCTGCCGCTGATACTTGATTTAGAATGTGGCATATGCAATCGTCCAATGATCAAGTGCAAAAATCTATTCACAATAGCGAAGTTTAGTGTTTTTTACAAATGGTCTTGCAAAGAGCAAATGCAAAATATCATAGCTGTTTTGTTAAATCCAACAACAAAATACACAGAGTTTGCTTAATATTTCATAAAAACGCTACGAAATTTTGCATTTGCACTTTGGCAAAACCATTTGCACCAAACACTGAAATCCGTTTATATTCATTGGACAGTAATTACGAGTTGCCATTTTATATCAATTATAGGTTTGAAAAATTTGGAAACTGTACCAAATGAGTCACGGGGGTACCACCGTACTTTTTAGCTTTGAATTGTATTAAAAAAGTACAATTGCACCAACTTTATCAAACCGTGGTACGTTTGATATGCGTTTGTCTATTTTTTTTTAAGCAATCGCACACAAACACAAATATTAAAGCTGAATTGACGTTTGTAAGAAAAAACGGTTCTAAAGAAAAAATTCGAATCAATGCTGCTGTTTACTTTTTATTTTAATTAGGTTTTGTTCAATATGAGTATTAGAGAAAACTTGTTAAGGCAAAAGTTGTTGGAAACTTTACTAACAACAACTTCTTAGAAAACGATTTTTATGTAATATTAATATTTTCCTAAATATAAGCCATACAAGTCGGACTTTACGATTTTTCTCAAACTTTGGCGGGCTTGAGGGACGGCTTAGCCTTCGCCGATCGTCCTAAAAATTTTTTTGAGTTGTTTTTTTATCAATACCCACCAAATTGGCCAGTGAGACCTAAATAAATCCAACTTTTGATTTTAACGGTCACACTAATGTCACACCGTCTCCCATGGGTCCTATGTTGTCTGGCTGCTAGTGCTCCCACGCAGCCATCAGGTCGATTCAGTAAAGGAGTGGATACTGTTTACATCAACATCAGAGAGACAAGTTTTGACCCAAGGGCTCTTCGACCAAACATTTTGAGTCTTAGATCTCCGAATGCCGGGCAATTACAGAGAAGATGTTCCGTTGACTCTACCTCCTCCTCCTCGCCGGAACTTCTACATAAGTCATTGTAAGGGAGTCCAAGCCTCTGGGCGTGCCTCCCAATGGGCCAATGGCCGGGTATAACCGCAATCAGGTTTCTAAGATGATGTGTGGACAGCTGTAATGCCCGCCGTGTCCTTTTTTCATCTATGATGGGCCGGATTTTCCTGGTTTCCCCACAGGTAGTTTCAACGAGCCACCTCTGACTGGCGATGATATGAAACTTGTGCGCAATGAGTTGCTTACTCCTTGGGAGTGAAACACCTACATTATATGTCGAGCCGTCTCGATTCAAGGTGGTATCTGCATACGCCAACGAATCCGCCATACAGTCCCCGGTATGTCCCTGTGTCCGGGGACCCAATTAAGGGTGACCAGTGAATGTCTCGCTATCTCCTCCAGAGACATCCGGCATTCTCGGACAATTCTCGATGTGATGAACACATTCTCCAGGAATCTTATGGCCGCCTTGCTATCGGTAATAATGTGAATATCCCTTCCAGATATATCACCGTACCGGATGCGTCTCGCGGCTGTGTAGATGGCCATTATCTCGGCCTGGATGACACTGCAGTGGTCCGGCAGCCTTATATGAATGCTCCAGTTTAGCTGCTCGGAGTATATGCCAGAACCGACACCACACAGTGTTTTAGACCCATCCGTGAAAATTTGAATCGCGTTCGCGGGAATTTGTAGGTCATCATAGTGAACCACATTATCCAAAATGCTTACCGTTAAGCCAGGATCAAATATTGGCTCGGGTGTGACATAATCAACATCCATGTTCCAATTAATTTCGTTCAGAATATTAGCATGTCCGATATTGTAATCCCTCCATGCTCCGGTGGCCCTTAGTCTTACCGCCGCGTTCGCAGCTTAACTTTTCGCCAAAATGTCTGGTGGTAACCAGTTTAAAATCGTAAACAGTGCCTTAGAGGGGGTTGTTCTAATGGCACCTGTTACCGCTATCGTCACCATTCTCATTGTACGTTCAAACCTAATTTGATGACTCTTCACCTCGAGTGCCGGCCACCAAAAAGCTGCCCCGTAGAATAGAATGGGTTTAATGACACATTCGTATAGCCAATATACATTTCTCGGGTTAATTCCCTAGTTTAGGCCAATGGCCCCTTTGCAGCAATATAATGCAGTTGCCGCCTTATTAGTCCTGGAAATTGTCTTCATCCTCCAGTTCAGTTTGCTGTCCAATATTAGCCCAAGATACTTGGCGCTGTCAGACAGTTCCAGCGAGATCCCCTTTATCCTCGGGGTATCAAATTCGGGAATTTTGTATCTCCTTGTGAAAAGTACCAGTACCGTTTTGGAAGGATTTACATCCAGTCCACATCCCTGGCACCATTTTGTTAGGACGTCCAATGCGGACTCCATTAGTTCAGACAATAGTCTGGGATCTTTACCCAGAGCCACAACTGCAACGCCATCCGCATAAGCAACCGTTCTGCAGCACGTCCTTTCCATGGCCCTGAGTAGGGTATTCATATTCAGATTCCAAAGTAATGGTGAGAGTACACCGCCTTGCGGGGTGCCCCTAGTCGCAACCTTGGAGATGTTCGAGGCGCCCAAGTTGGATTCAATACGCCTGAAGTGCAGGATACTGCTGACAAATTAAATAATCGACGGGTCGATTTCCAAATGTCTCATTGCGTTAATAACCGATTCAGGTTCAACGTTGTTGAAAGCGCCCTCAATATCTAGGAATGCAACTAAGGCAAATTCCCTGTAGTGCAGGGACCTTCCCTTCGTGTAGGCGTGTTGAGCCAGTGACAAGGAATTGTGTCCTAACGATGATCTAATATGAATATCCAAAATCCTCTCCAGTGTTTTCAGTAGAAAGGAGGATAGACTAATTGGTCTAAAGTCCTTAGCCATAGTGTGAGATGTCTTCCCACTCTTGGGGATGAAGACGATCTTATATGTTGTCCAAGTTGATGGGACATATGAGAGACTCAGGCAGGCTCTAAAAATTGCCAAGAGCCATGGCATCAATATTCCCAGGTTCTTTTGTAGATCCGCTGGGATAATGCCATCCGGACCTGGAGATTTAAAGGGATGGAAGCTTTTGACCGCCCATTCCACACGATGGCGAGTTATCGGAATATTAGAGATATCCCGAGTGCCAGTAAATGTTACCTCCCTAGGCACATCATCAGTGCATCCTGGGAAGTGTGTATTCATCAGGACCTCAAGGGAGTCCCGACTGTTTGTGGTCCAGGATCCGTCCATCTTCCGTATATACGATGGAATAGCTGGTTAAGAGGATAACATCTTACGTAGCCGACTTGTCTCCGAGGAGTTTTCCACGTCGCTGCAGAAATTCCTCCATGACTGTCTCTTGGCCTTCCTTATAAGATTTTTGAATCCATTTACTGAGGACTTGTAACTGTTCCAAACACCATTACGTTTTGCCTCATCAAAGAGTTTCCTGCTTTCTTTGCGTTTTTCAGCAATCTCCGCATTCCACCATATGGGCTTAGCTTTGCGCTTCCTGTCGATTCTTTTACAGGATTCGTTTGTTGCCTCAGTAAAGACACCAGTCAAAGACTCCACTGCGGAGTCGAGCATGGACACACTGTTTATGAGAACCGGGCTCATAGGCAGCTTGTCCTCGAGTACACTCGCATAGATAGACCAGTTGGTCCTTCTTCTATTCGTGTAGGGTTTAGCTGAATCAACTCTTAAGGAGAAATTGAAATCAATATACATGTGATCAGAGAAGGAACAGTCCTTTGACACGTTCCAATCGCTAATCATATCCGCGAACTTATCACTAATAAGCGTAATATCAAGAACCTCCCTTCTGTTAGTTACAATAAAGGTGGGCTCACTACCCCTATTAACTACTGTTAGTTCATTTTCTACTATGAAGTCCAAAAGCGACTCACCTCGTGGATTGACATCCGAGCTTCCTCAGACGGTATGATGTGCATTAGCATCAGCACATATTATAAGGGGGATGTTGCGCCTGCTGGCATACGACATCGCCTTCCTGGTTGTGGAGTTTGGTGGATTAGCACCCTGATCGTGTGCCATGTAGCAGCTCATAAACCAAACTGTTCTGGTTCTGCATTCTACTGCGACAGTGCAGGTGTCCTTATCGCTAAAATCAGAAAGAATGAAAGCTTTAAGGATGTTTTTGACCATAACGCAAGCCCTGGTTTTACCTTGATCGGCTGCGTACAGAGTACTATAGCCGCCTAAACTGAGTCCGCAAACCCTGTCTCTATACAACAATGGTTCTTGGATACATATAAGCTCCTCCGTGCCTGAAGCCAATCGGAGGAGAAGGGCAGCTGACGCCGCTTTAGAGTGATAGAGGTTGATTTGTGTAACCTTCATCATAGTTCATCGCTATGGACGACTGTGACGTTGGCATCCTCTGGGTCGTCGTCCGATTCCAGAAGGATGTCCTCATCGTCCGCCACTTCCATCTTGCCAAAGAAGTCACCCACAAGTCCACTGACCGATTGAGTGTCTTCATTGGCCGATGACGTAGCGGAATCGTCTTCCATATGCTCCGTTGATGCTGTTGCTGTTGTGGTAGTCACCGGAGCTTGAGGCTTCCCTTTGTCATCACCTTTGTAGACTCGGAGGAAGATAGTTCCAAATCCATAGAATATCTTCCCCTGTGTCTTCCGAAGTGACGGCGGAGAGTCACTGTTTATTATAACAGTGGCCTTCCTGGACTCTTCAACAGATTCAGAAACCCTCACTACTTCCCCCAGGGACTCCACGGCAGCCTTGTACAGCAGCGCTGAACGCTCATCTGCACACGCTATCAGTTTAATGTGACCTTGATACCAGCCGGCATCTTCACATTGTGGTGGTGGTCCAGGGTTACCCCTTAAGACATTTAGGAACGCCCTACTAAGTGCGACGACAACCAGCTTCCAGTTCTTGGATGAAATGGTGCCGTCACTGGCGTTGCGGTCAATGATCGCCCAAATGAGGTGGTCTTTAGCCACATCTTTGTACGACCTGTTTTGCGGCCGTTGAGGCGTATATTTGGACCGTTTAGTCCCAGGAAGTGTGTCCTCCCCTGACCGTTGCCGTTTAGGCGCTACTTCGGTTGGCTTCCGTTCAGGATTGCCTTCCTCTGCAGAGGGAGGTCCACGTTTTAAACCCTCAATATAGGTTTTTCCCACTGAAGAGAAGTTTTCTCCTGCTCAGTGAGCTCACCAACCGGTTTTTCACCAAGTCGGCTAGGAGCGCCTGGTTGTGAAGGCCCGTTTAGATGCATTTATGTGCCGTCAAGCCAGCACCCGAGGAAGGGGTTTTGACAGGTTTTTCTCCCGTCCGGGCCTAGGAAGCCTTAGAGATACCTGGTTTCGAAGAACCCTGCACCAAGCTTGGTTTACGACCGCCTGACGGCTTAGTCGTGAGTTTTTGCTCACTAGTAGCTAACCGTCTAGCAGAGCCTGGCGCAACCACCTTGCTAGACGAGGTCTCAGTAGCATTCAACATACTACAGCCTGATACCGACGCTGTAGTAGTAGGGTCTCCGGGGATTATGAAGCCCTTTGCCGGATACTTAGGGCATGAATTTTCGGACATTTCGGTGAGGGGGGGCGGTGAATTGGGGTTGCATTTTATGCCTAACTGCCAGCCGAAAGAATACCTGCCGCTCCTCTGGAGACAGACGCAGACCATCAGCCGCTCAATATGAGAACAGATGCTGATGGATTTTATTGCGGACCGACGGCCTTGACCGTAAAAGGCCAGCGGACGCATAGTCATTAGCCGCTCCAACTAGGAGAAAACAGACGCTAATAGACAGGGGGGGGGGTAGTTCTTGGTTCGTACTCGGTTTAGACCCTTCTGGCATGGGAGGCCCTACCGGTCTTGACTGACGTCACTACCGTCAGCATGACTCTAAACGTCCTTGTACTTAAGCCCTCGCATCGCGGCAAGATGACTACCCATTCGCGAGGGAGTTGCAAACGTAAACAAATATGTAAATTATACGAATAGTTGAGCTTTGTTAACAATTAGGAAGCAATAGTTATAAAAAATGTAAAAGGAAATTTATAACGTAGAGAAACAACAATAAAAATAAGATATGTATCACAATATGCTGCATCAATAAAAAAGTATTTAAAGCAGTGTTCGAAAATAAACACTAAATATCGTTTCTTAATGGTCGGTTCGGTAGATTTGCGGAAAACACAAACGCTAATAGTGCTTGTGTAGAAAATCATTAAAAAAAAAACGTTTCCCTGTTAGTCATCTTTCGAACACAAAAATATTACTGTTTTTATCAAACTCAACAAAAGATGTGAACATTTAATTCCGTTCGGGTTTTTTTTTTGAAAATCCACAAACTTCAATGTGTTCGGTTCGACTCGTTAATGTTCGTCCCTTTTGGCTGGTAAAAAAAAACCAAAAATTTTTTACAAAAACAAAATACACACACGAAAAAAACATTATAGAACATTAAAATATAATGTTTTTCTACAGTATAACTAAAATGTTCTGTTTTTAAACGAAGAACCAAACATTATATAATGTTCGGTTCTTTCTTGAAAATAGTTACGAACTGTATTAAGGGTTGTGTATGTCTACACAATCACTAAAAAAATAGATATCGTTTCTGGGTGTGTGAGCCGAACTTTAAATAATGTACTGTTTATTTTCGAACACTGATTTAAAGTAATAAAAAAAAAAAAACCAAAAAGGAATTTAACCTTAATCATATGTATTAGAAAATATGACTGGCAGTAAAGTTACGTTCACAATCAAAAAAACATTTTCATTTGGTGTTCATAATAGAGCAGCAATTTCTTTTGCAACCACACACATTTTGCATCAAGAAACCGTTCGCAAATTTTAGCCACAACAATATTATGCATTTATTTTTATTTTTGTAAACATTTTGTAAAAATTTTCAGTCAAAACCAAGGCGAATTCATAAAGGTGACATTTTCCAGTCATCTGTTTATTGTTTATTTTTTTGTGTGTATACTGAATGTCAAGCTTTGCTTACATTTTGTGAAAAAATTAATTCAAATTTAAAATTCAATAAAAATTTAAATAGTTGAAAAAAAAACTTATTTAAATTGTATAAAACAAAAAAAAGTGGAAAAATATAAACAGAAGAAATTAAAAATGCGTAAGGAATGAGTGGAGCCACAAATAATTTGCAATTGAGGAGTTTCTTAAGCAATCGTGTATATTTTATTAACAAAAAAATTTCCTTTTTTATATTTTCAACAAATATTTTTGACATTCATTCTAACTTTTTACAAAAACAAAATACATAGTATTTTTCAATAAAAAGGGATAGCTAGCATAACTCTATCTCATGATGCGGCCACCTGTAATAAATTCGCCTTGGTTTTGACCTAAAAGCCCTGCTGATATTAGCTAAAATCACTGTTGGATGTCAAAATTTTGTTTATTCTCTTTTATTATCTTTGTTTCTGTTTTGTTTTATTTCTGTTTTTGACATTGTACAATGATTTTACAAAAACAAATTGCTTGTGGTTTTTGTACGAGTTGTACTTGTTGTAGTACCGAGATTACCTGGGATGAATTCGCCTTGGTCAAAACTAAATAAAATTATTATAAACGTCAGAAACAATTTCATACAAATTGTTGCTGAAGTTCTAGTTGACTCAACTTTAGTTACATTTTTAAAAAAATTTTATTTACATTTTTGTTCTAAAAATTAAAGGAAAAATATATGAAATACGTTGGGAAGAAAAAAGAAAAAACGAAATTGTTTTTTTTTCATTTCTTTATTTCGAATCATTAAAGATATTTAACCTCCTAGACAAAACAGGTATGTGACAAACATCCGAAATGACAATGGTCACATAGGGGTTAAGATGAACCATGAGCTTAGACCATATAACAGCGGCTAATTTAAATCTGTTTCTTGCCTCTCGACTATTTGACTATATTTGCTATATTTAAATTTTTTTTATTGCTTACTTAAGAAAAATAAACAACAAATTTAGAAGTAGCAAATGATTCGATGCTTAAAGTTAAAGCCTATTTCTAATGTGCGAAAGAATTCTTTATTTCGTACAAATACATTTAAAACAAAAACACACATCGGAAATAGGCAGTTACTGTTTTATTTTTGCTACGTGTCAAATTTTTTTTTTTAACATTCAGCAATAATTATAGAAGTTAGATGATAACTACAAAACATACAAAAACAGGCCAAAAAGAAAAAACTCTATTTAAATAAATCTTAAGAACTAAGTACGCAGCTCAATAGACTTTAAGTTGAGATGTGTAGTTTCGGGACACTGCTAAAGTGAAACAAACTACATGCGTTTTTAATGTTTTTTTGGCTTAGAGATATTTTTACATTACATATAACCTAGACTTTAAAAGGGTTAGATAGCTGAATTAAAATGTAAGAGTTCCAGCTATGAAAAATCCAAATACGAACGATTCAGAAAATATCGTATGTTTTTTATTTTTTTTATACACACGTATACATATCGTCGGTTGATTATTTAGTTGTCGTATGTGGATACAAATTGCATACGACATACGACAATTAAATAATCAACCGACGATATATGTATAAGTAATAAAATACATAATCACCCCTATCGTAAATAATATTCCCTCGTAATTTTTCCCCTTTTCACTAATTGCGCTCATGAAAAACTCCCATGAAAAAAAGGTAATTCAGAGGAGAATAATAACGTGAAAAAATGTTAATGGGAAAAAATTCCCCTTACCGTGAAAAGTTTTTTCCCTCGACATTTGTTCACGTTTCCCTTAGATTTTCTCAGTATATTTTTGCTAGGGAACAAAATATGTATGCAAGTTGTTTCTCCTATAAATCAAATATTAAGGCACAAACCCATATATTGGTCAACAAAATGCAAAACAACAGGTCGATTGCCTGCGGATTTGTGAAGACGTGGCGGCAGAATTTTGGAAAATATTTTACTACATAAAATTTAAAAAGTGCAAAAAACTAACGTTGTAATCAAACTATCCCCCCAATACTAAATATTTTGCTTTATTATTTTCACTTTTCTTTAAAATATATATGTACGTGTATATTTTTGAACAAAAATTTCATTGGTTTTTAATTTTTTTTTCTTCTTTTTTACATTCACTGGAGATTCACGATTGCCTTTTCCCCTTCGAGGGGAATGAAAATTTCATGGGAATAAAAATTCCACTTGTTATTCACGATAGGGGTGAATACAAATTTCTCCAAAATATCAAGAATTAATATATAAGTCAAGTTTACACAGAAGAAAAATAAAAAGTGGATATTTGCTAACTTTCAGAGTATCAATAATGATTTATTTGATGTTCATAAAGAAAATACTACACATCATTAAATATCACATTAAATATCATGAATATAACCCTTTAATGCATATTCAACACATCAGTATGAAACACTTATATAGAAGATTGGTTTCCTGAAGTTCCAGAAAAAGTTTCTTTTTATATGTGTTAGCAGAAACACCAAAAGTTTTCAAAAAGTTAGGTAACTTATTATGAGATCGTGCAACTCTAACATAAAAAGAACGCTGCAATACGGCAGATAATTTCGGTATCTTTAACTGTCTATTCCTCGTTGATCTACAAAAATCAAATAACTGGGGTCCAATCAACGCATACGATATCGAGCAAAATTGATCGAAATTATTTATTTTGGTATCATTCAACTCGATATCGAATGAAATGTATTGAATTTGAAATAACAGCATTCGATATCGAGTAACTCGACATTACATTTATCGAGTTTTCATTCGATACGTCAGTGTCTATCGTATGCAAAAAAATTCGATATTTTATTCGAATGCGGAGATTAGACCCCTGAATTAAATATTCAAAAGTAAACAAGATTTCTAAAATTTATGGTATTCTTTTGTGGCAAAACAAATAGAGGTATTAACTTGATTTTTTTTTGCACAAAAGCCATTTTCAACATTTAAAAAAAAAGTATACATATTAAACATTTATGTTGAAGCGATTCGTTTTAAAGCAGTGAAGGGCACATTTGCAAATCCTATGTACGCGTGCATAGGAATAAAAATGCTGCTTGTGTGACGTCGACACATGTACACTATAAACGTCTTTGTGTGGTCTGTGACAATGTACGTTTTGCTGTTGCTTTGTTGTTATTTCGTCAGTACAATCATAAATGTGATAGTATGTGTGTGCCCTTCACTGTTTTAAAGTTAAAAAAAAGAGATTATGTATTTAACTTTTTTTTTTTTTTACAAAAACAGAAGGTTTTTAAAAGTAATTTTCAAATATTTACAAAACGTGTTTTATACCATTAGACGAACACTTGTTTAAATAAAATATCAAGATTCGTAACTGTTTTAGCTGAACTTAAATGATATTTAGAAGAATTTTTATCGGACCGATGGTAAATTATAGATTAATCATCAAAAAATTCTGTAGAGTTTCTGCTATTTAAAACCATAAATTAGACCAAATTTCAATACAGTATTAGCGTTAAATAAATTTTAAAGTATGTACGTTAGTGTGACCGCAAGTTATATGGGCAATTTTTTTTTTCGTATTTTCACTTGGCAAACCCCTTAGAATGATTCCAAATTAGAAAAAAATCTATATAAAAAATTTTAGATCGTTTGCCTAGTTATTAGCCGTGCCTTGAGCCCACAAAGTTTGCTTAAATGCTATTTTTCTCACTATGGGTCGCTTTAATTGTTGATAACTTCCGTAATATTTATTTTAGAGAAAAACCTTATTTACAAATATTCCAGGGCTGTATCTTATGAACAATGTTGCTCTGTATTAGTTTTCTTTAGCATGAATATTTTATATAGAAAAAACCAAATTAAAAAATAACACCGAAATTTTCACATATCTTCGCATTCTTTGGCTGGTGATTACACTACGTGACAAATTTTCAACAAAGTCGTGACCAAATGATTCTGACAGCTAATCTTTATGTAAAACTTTCCCCTGAATCCGAATATGAAGTCAGAATTGTCAAAAGTATAACTCTTCAAACGAGCCATGGTTATTTAATAAATTTTATAACCTCTCAATAAAAAGAAAGAAATACATAGTCCGTTCAAAATTGTTGAAGATATTTGCATTTCAGTCACATCATCTTTTTTAAAAACACAAATAACGGTTATTTTGGAATATCTCAAAAACTGTTATACTTTTTGACACTTCTGACTTCATATTCGGTTTCAGTGGAAAGTTTTAGCTGTCAGAATCATTTGGTAACGACTTTATTGAAAATAAGTCACGTAGTGTAATCAGCAGGCAAAGAATGCGAAGATATGTGAAAATTTCGGTGTTATTTTATAATTTGGATTTTTCTGGATTAAATATTCATGTTAAAGAAAACTAATACAGAGCAACATTGTTCATAAGATATAGCCCTAGAATATTTGTAAATAAGGGTTGTCTCTAAAATAAATATTACGGAATTTATCAACAATTAAAGCGACCCATAGTGAGAAAAATATCATTTTAGCAAATTTTGTGGGCTCAAGGCACGGCTAATAACCATGCAAACGATCTAAAATTGTATCTATATATTTTTTTTTCTAACTTGGAATCATTCTAAGGGGTTTGCCAAGTGAAAATACGAAAAAAAAATAACGGCCACCCTTATGTACATACTTTTCTAAGGCTTGCATTATATGGATTACGAAATTCGGCAGTGTAATTTCTAGAGATATTAAACTATGTATCACATACCAAGTTTTATTTAAATAGTATTATTCGTTAAGATTTTAGGCGTACTAAAGGCGACCGTACACGACATGTTTTTGTCATCTGACATGTCAAATTTCCCACTGCAAAATACATACATGTCGTGTGTTACCTTTTAAACTTTGCTTCTGTAGAAGTCAGATGCAAAGTCATCTGACGAAATTTCAATTAGAGCGTGCTCTATTTTCTTCTGACAAACCATTTGACATCAGAAATCTATGCCGCGAAAAAACCGGCAGCGGCGTCCACTATTGACGGAATCATTAGCCGGCTGAAGTTAATATTTTACAATACTGAAATATATAAATTCATCGCACCATTGAATAGAATTTATGTAACTATATATATAAAAACCGTTTCATTATAATATCCTAAATTGGTATCTTTGAATTAAAAGAAAAATATGTTAAGATGGCTAAATTATTTAACGGCGTAAATACAAACTTTCGTTGCGGCATTTTTATTTTGGTTTTTGTAACAACTATGGGGAAAAAACAGAGACTATGTCAGAAGCAAATTACATGTACGTTTGTGACTGAATATTATAAACCTTCTGTAAAACAGCCATTTTGACAGACATGCACAATTACATGTGACTTGAAAAGTTGACAAGTCAGATGTAAAAAAACATGTCGTCTACATGCACCTTAAACTGTTTCCGATAGAAGGTTTTATATGGGGACACAAAATTAAGTAGTATGATTTTTAGTTATATAAAACAAATTTGTGCCAAATCATATATCAATCTGTGCACGTTCAAGATTTTGGCCAGCTATTCGGGCCAAATACTCCGCTGTGAGGCGTTACGTTTTTTGTTGCAAGCAAGCCAATTTTAATTAATTAATTCATAATTAACTACATATTCAATTTCAAAAATACTTACGAAACAAATTAAATTAGAACATTTCGTGTGCAATTGTTAACCCCGCAATCATCTCTACACCTTTCGCATAATGTGAAATTGGGACCAGATTACGGCATTCGATATCGATCGAAATTCCCATTTAAATTGTATTCTAATTTCGATAGGTATCTTTTTTAAGTCAAAGTTCTTTTTGACTCTTCAAAGCATTTTAAAACTAAGATTAAAATGTAAAGGTTTATGCGATTCCACACAGACGAAAACATATCGAAAAATTTTTTTTTTATGTACTTTATATTTTTCCCAAAAAAATAAGATGACATTTAATTTAGAAATGAGCTGATAAGAAGTTGTTAAAACACATTATACCACAAACATTATATTTGTTTTTTTTTTATTTTATCACCTTTAGGTTTACAGCAGTGGTGGCCAATTTCAACTAGAACTACCCAGTGGAGATTCTGAAGCACCTAAAGGTCTTTGGGAAATACCGCCATTAACAACAAGGCCAGTGATACGCATACGATTTCAAGGCTACGCAGCCGGTAATTATTCAGCTTATATACGCATTAAAATCGCTGAACCGCATAACTCAACTGATTCTCAAATCAATGGTGTTGGTAGTGAAGATGGCGCGGACGATGAACAGATTTTGGTTATACCTGTTGAATTTGAAATATTACCTCATTACGGTTTATATGCTGTGAATCCGCTTCTTGAGTTTGGCCATGTTGCCGTAAGTGATGAAAGTCGTGTAAAAGTTTTAAAACAAAAACTACTGTTAAGACATTCAAAAAGTCAATTGGAATTAAGCGATTTGGAGTTTGAATCGATAACCTACATAAGTGGAGTACTTGTCGAGGACATTTATGTAATTGCACTTTATCCAAATGACGTAGTAGATCCAGTTGTGCGATTGAACGAAAAACTAAAATTAGAATTGAAAGATAAAAAAGCGAATACATATCACAATGTAGAGCTAATAATAAGAGCAGATGTTTTTAAAGGCCATCTACATTATGACGTAAATAAAACTTTATTTTTAATACCTACAGATACAAGCGATAAAATACCAAATGGCTGTAATAGTTGCGACGATGACAATGCCAGCAGGCTGCTGACGGTGCGTAATGATTTTAAAATCCCTATGGCTATTAATAAAGTGAGCACACAAAATAATGATACTGCTAAGCTGAGCTTGCAAGTGAAACCATTTGAAACAGGTATGGTTTTAAAACCCGGTCTAACTTTCGATCTAGTAGTGGCTTCTAGTTTATGTAAACAAGAACAAGATCTCAAAGATCTTGCAAATTATAAGACTGCGATATATGTTTATACGAATATAACCATTTTCGAAATACCCATTGTCATAAGTTCTGGTCGTTTGTTTGTAACGACGCAAACCCTATCGATATGGCGCTCCAATGCATCTGTTTATACCAAAGAATTAGATTTAGGTTCCGTACCCATTCGAGAAACGTCGAACGAAGGTTTCATCATTTTGCAAAATCGCAATTCAATACCCATCAAATTAAATCTGATGGATTTAAAAAAACCTCAAGGTATCTACTATCATCTTTTGTTTCTGGGCTGTATACGGGCGGCGGATATTAATGAAACAAACAATTACACTGTCGATTTAGAGAAAGCAAACTACAAGTTTATTTCTAAATTGGATGAAGGCGATATTGCGGTGTATATGTTAGACCTGCAGCCCTATACTACAGATCACAATTCGGTGTATGTAAACATATTAACAGATTATGAGAACATTACAATACATGTTAAGTTTACAACTGCACTGGGCCGACTAGAGGTGGATCAGGAGAAATTACATTTTGCTAATTGTTTTCCGGTAAGTTAAAATATAATTTATTGAATTGTTATAAGTTTGTTGCATATCCAATTTTATTTCAGGGTAAATTGTGTTCTTCTGAATTGAGTATTCGTTCGACATTTAAACAGTCCATTCACATAAAATACATAAATTTCACTGATTCTGGTTTAAGATTTGAAGACAGTAGCCATTTAGGCTCAAAGATAGCTCCACAATCTGTTACTACTGTTGGTCGCATTTACTTTCGACCCTCAGCACTTTGCGGCTCACGTTGTTATATTCAACAACAGACCGATGAGTCGGCTACCTTTCCTAATTCTGTTGTTGCAAATAGTTTGAACATACCAAATTTCGATGAAGTCGAACTTAGACGACGTACCGAGTTGTATAGACACTTCAAATACTATTTTCAAAATATAGATTTTACAATGACAACAAAAGAAATGCAACATTTTCAATTAAACCTTATGATAGAATTAGAATGGCCCCAGCTGGTCATTGGCCGCCAAGTGTTGCCCACAGTTGAAGTCAATAAAACGCATATATACGAAGTGAAGATATCAAATCCTTCCGATAATCCCATATTAATTGACTACACATTAGCGGATCCAACATTGGCGAAACAAACCCGAATCTCTCTACCCTTAGAAGTGGTCGTCATAACACCCAGTTGCTATTTGACCGATAAAGCAGTTTTTTCTTTAGTTAATACTCCACCTAAGAAACCAATTATTATACCAGGTTTGTCGAGCATCACCGTTCCGATAAAATTTCAAGCTGATTTTGTTGGTACAATTTGTACTTTACTTCACATACGAAATAATTTAACACTGTACGAAGGTGTTTGGATTAGTGCGAAAACTGTACAATCTCAATTTCGATTGGGCAATCGTAAACCGGGATCTCAGACACCTTTACTTTTTGAAATAACCGAACAACAATTAGCATCAGCTTGCCCTAAAAGAGAAAAGAAAATTATAGGCGATGCAACAGAACTACATTATGTTCAACCACAGGTTAGTGCATATTAAACGTTTATTACACATTTTTCACAAATTGTAATTGGAAAATATATTTTAAATTACAGAAATTCTAAAAAAAAAAATTAACCAAATACAGCTTCCAAAAATAACAGTTATTTTTAAATTTTAAAACAAAAAACGCGTATAGAAGAAAAAGTCTGAAAACTGATTCAAGTAAACTTACTATAATGATCAATATGATCTTGTCTATGATAAAATATATTGCATTTGAAAATTTTTATTTTTATTATTACGAGCAATAATAACTGTTATTTTTGTTATATATTTTTCGAGCAAAAATAACAATTTTTATTTTTTCGAGCAATAATTGTTATTTTTTGGAGCAAAAGCAAAAGTTATTTTTTTAATTTTATTTTTCGAACAAAAATAATTTATTTTTTTCGAACAAAAAAAAAAACAGTTTGTTTTTTTATTTCTTAAACTTCAGATGATAACAGTTATTTTTTGATTTTTATTTTTTCGAGCAATGTTATTTTTTTGAGAAAAAAAAAGTCAAAAAATAACTTTTATTTTTGCTCCAAAAATAACAATTATTGCTCGAAAAAATAAAAATCAAAAAATTACTGTTACCATCTGACGAACAAAAATAAGTTATTTTTTTCGAACAAAATAAACAAACAGTTATTTTTTGATTTCATAAACGTCAGATGGTAACAGTTATTTTTTGATTTTTATTTTTTCGAGCAATAATTGTTATTTTTTGGAGCAAAAATAAGTTATTTTTCGACTTTTATTTTTCGAACAAAAGTAAGTTATTTTTTTCGAACAAAAAGAAAACAGTTATTTTTTCGAACAAAGAAAAAACAGTTATTTTTTCGAACAAAAAGCAGTTATTTTTTCGAACAAAAAGCAGTTATTTTTTCGAACAAAAAAAAACAGTTAATTTTTGATTTCATAAACGTCAGATGATAACAGTTTTTTTTTGATTTTTACTTTTTCGAGCAATAGTTGTTATTTTTTTGAGGAAAAAAGTAATTTTTATTTTTTCGACAAAAAAAAAACTGCTATTTTTTTATTTCAATAACGTTAGATGGTAACAGTTATTTTTTTGATTTTGATTTTTTCGAGCAATAATTGTTATTTTTTGGAGCAAAAATAAAAGTTATTTTTTGACTTTTATCTTTTGAACAAAAATAAGTTATTTTTTTCGAACAAAATAAACAGTTATTTTTTGATTTCATAAACGTCAGATGATAACAGTTATTCTTTGAGTTTTTTTTTTGAGCAATAATTGTTATTTTTTAGAGGAAAAAAAGTTATTTTTTGACTTTTATTTTTTCAAAAAAAAAAAAAAAAAAAACAGTTATTTTTTGAGTTACTAAACGTCAAATGATAACAGTTATTTTTTTATTTTTATTTTTTTGAGCAATAATTGTTATTTTTTGGATCAAAAATAGGTTTTTTTTTTGAATTTATTTTTTAAAACCAAAAAAAAAAACATCTAATTTTTGATTTCATAAGATGATAACAGTTAAATTTTGATTTTTATTTTTTCGAGCAAAAAACAGTTTTTTTTTATTTTGATTTAAATCAAAGCCTTTCACTTATCGATGAAAGGCTTCTTTTTCAAAAACAAAAACCTTGTTTTGTTTTATCAAAAGTTGTCAAACAAAAAGAGTTTTTCATATATTGCAAAAAAAAAAATCATCAAAAATTGCTTTTTTTACTTAAAATTGATGTTTTGTAAAAAATGTTTTCTATTAATAAAAGCTAGATCTTTCGATTATTGCAATACTTTCTTACAAAAATTTTTAATTGGAAATTTGAAGTGCTTATATAAAAAAAATTATCTTTTAATGCATTTTAGGTTATATTTCGACGCGTCTTTACGGCTCGTAATTTAGGTGAACTACCCATACGAATTGATGGTTTTTTTATTGGCGACCAACCTTGCCAGGGTTATGGGTTCAAAGTAATTAATTGCACCAGTTTTGAGTTGGTGGCAAATTCGTTGAAAAAGATTGAAATTTCTTTTCAATCTGATTATTCCGTGTCTCGCATCACTAGGCCTCTAACGATAAAAACAAATCTTACTTATGATGTTCGTTACATACTAGTGGCGCAATTGCCGTCTAAGAGCTTAGAACAATGTGAATTAAACATGGCCCGGCCACCATGGGAAGATAATATACGTAATGCTGCGATCGTAGTGCTATGGGTAACTATGGTGCTGGTATTTATAGCTGCGCAAATTGACTACCACAACATTATCCGCCATCAAACTGCCTTATATGAGGCCCGTGAAAAGGGTACAGTCCATCCTACATTTAACTTGCGTAATATAGGCATGCGATCAGCGCAAAGTAATAACGAAAGTAATACAGCAACGTCGGAAACAAATCAAAAAACTAAAACAAAAGTGCCGACTGTTGAAAAGAATGATAACTCTGCCTCGTTGGGTTTAAGGAAGCGAAGTGTTAAAAACGCTAAAGCGTCAAACAATGAAGTAAATTCATCTTCTTCTTCAACTCGTAGCGGTATGACATTGGCCGAAATGGTTAGTTGGACATTTGGCACAAAGAATGCTAAAAAATCATCGCTAAATAACACTAAGAATCTAAAAGCTGGAGAAAATTTGGCAACAAATAACATAAACTCAACGACAACAACAACAACAAATGAAATGAAATTGTTGAAATCAAAATTTAGTGAAAAATCGTTAATAGATAAAATGGATGGTGACATAAAAAAATCTCAAACCAACAAAAAGTCTAAAGTTGCAGACAAAATCCAATCTAAAAACTGCGATAAAAATGAAATAGAAGAAGTGAGACTAAGAAAAGACGATACGTTGGATAAGGAATTGAAAAAAGAAAAGAATTCTCCAAAAATTCAAACAAAATCGAATACACTTTTGGAAGCGGCAGTAAACAAAGATGTCCGAGAACCAAGAAAATCGTTGGAGTTAGAGTCTAGTCAAGCTGACAGTACAGATAAAAATCAAAATTCTCCTAAAGAACATGCAAATGGGCGAAAAGTTGGCAAAACTCCCGGTAGAGAAAGACGTAAACAATCAGCGCAAAACACGTCACCGGTCATTTCGTATTTAACAAGTTCTTCCTGTTCTTCTTCGACTTCATCGTCATGTTCTTCAAACCACAATGCAACGGCTAAACGTAACGAACGTAAAACAAAAGTTAAAGCTTCAAATTCGTTGAAATTTACTAACAATGTCAGTGCAACAAACCTGTTTCCAACCTCTTATTCAACTTCGCCTTCGCCAGTTTTGATGTCAGCGAATATTTTAAAAGCAGAACGCATAAACTCACCTGTTGACATTTTATCGCCTTGGGATAGTGGCAATCTTGCCACATTTAGTGATGTTTTACAAAAACCAGATCAACAGCCATCACAAGCATCTACTTCAACAGATCTCATGCAACAAGAATCATTTTTAGATCTTATGCCTCTCTCCCCGAATGGAATGGAAAACTCTGAAATAACTGCGGCCTTAACACCAAAACGACCTGCTGCTGCTGATTTAGGCCCCATTGGCTCTAGAAAATCACCCTCATCCACACCCGTCTGGGAGCCCGTACAAAGTGCCATAACAATGAAACTACCACGGCCATTGAATACACCTTCAACAGCTACTACGTCAACATCCTGTTTTTACCCTATGAATACCAACTTTGGATATAACGATTTATCAACATTGTCCACACCACCTCTGCAACAACATCAACAAGATATTCACGCTCAATTACTGGCATTACAACGACAACTATTGGAACAACAACAGCAACAACAATTTTTAAACTCGAATGTTTTAAACAGCAACTGGTCTAATCTCTCTTCACCCTTGTGGAGTCCCATTTTGGGCAGTGGATCAACAACTAATGCGACCAACACTTCGTCTATATTTAGTCAACCCCAAACACAAAATTCAACTTGGAGTTTAACACAAAACTCTACAGCGTCATCCTCAAGTGGCATAGTACGTCCGCCTCCTGGCTTGGAACAAAATTTTTCCATTAACAGCAATCCGGCAACTTCTTTAAATGGTCATCAAACTTTAAGCTCAGCTTCAGCAACTTCTTCAGCCGTATCTTCAGCATCACTAGATTCAAGTTTCGTCAACACAATGGCTACGACTCAATCAACTTCGGATAATGATATGCCAATATTCAACTTATTCAGTGGTTTAAGCTCCATTTGGAATGATAATTGGAAGCAGACAACAGATCAACAGCAGCAGCCACCACAAAACCCACAGCAAAACTAAAGGGTAAGTAAAATGTCAAAGTAATTTCTTTAATTATTCTTTGTCGAAATTCGGTATTTTCTCTAAAATTAAACAAAAACTCTGTTTTTTGTTTACCAAATTTCCATTTTTTAAATGTTTTAAACTCTTAAAAAAACTTTTTTTGTGCAAAAATTACATTTTTCAAAAGTTATTTTTCATTTTTTTCCCAAAAATCTAATTTTCCCCTAAAATTTTAATTTTACACGTAAAAAGACGGATTTTTACAGAAAAAACAAATTTTTTTTAGTAAAAATTGATTATTTTGAGGAAAATATTTTTTTTCAAATTTGCACGTTTTTACTCAAATCAAACATTCGAATTTATAAAAATTCCATCGAAGGATCTATTTGGCAAGATATCAACCAACCACCATCAAATTTTAACTCTTTAGCTTCAGGCGTTCAAATTTCTTCCCCCAAAAATTGTACTTTTTATTAAAAATCAAATTTGTTTAAAAAAAAAAAATTCTTTTTACACTTCAATTAAAGTTTTTAAAAAAATCGAATTTTATTTTTCTTTTCAGATTTCTGATTTACTAAAAATGCCGATGATCGCTAAACTTATATGACGCACACAATTTTTTAAATTTCTTCCAATACTTTCGTTTGCGGTTTTACAAAAACTAATTAAATATTTTCTAAAAGAAATTAGTTTTATTGAAATGGTAAACAAAATAAAATTCGAATTATTATTATTTAAAAAACAAACCTTTTACTATTGATTTGCACTTGACTTAATTTTTTTCATAAATTTATCTTTTTTGTTGATTATTTTTAAAACTGAATTTTTTTTTTAATTTAACATAAATTAACAAATCCCTAATATTTACAAAATATTAGGGATTGAAAACTTTATTTTTAAATACCAAAAATAAAACAGAGCTGATACTAAAAAATAAAGATATATAAATTTTAAGTAATACCACAATTAATCAAGTAAATAGACAGACATAAAAACAGTTGGAATTCCACAGAGTTTTATTTCAGAAAACAGACATACAAAATTGCAACAAAAAATAATTTCTGTAGATAAAATCCAGGGGCCAAATTATGGCAGTCGTGATCGAACACTTTTTCGGATAGAAAGCAATTTTACCTCTAAGAGCCAGTTTTTGACATAAAGATCAGCGATAAAATTAGAACTAATCTTTGAAATTCGTTTTTGGGTAGTCGATTATTTCATTTTGTTTCCAAGTTTAAACGCCGAAAGTTGGCAATTTTTGGTATTTGTTTTAAACTGCCATACTTATACATAAAAGTATTGTCAATTCATATGGCAATGCTAAAAGCTTTAATCTTTCACTCAAAAACGCCAAAGAGGATTAAGGCTAGATTAATTTTATTATAAGATTAACAAATCTTACTATTGATCCTAGTTTAAACTCTTAGTAAAAAACCCGCTCTAAATCTTTCTGTCTATACTGAACGGATCGAAACTATTTTTTCAGTGTTGTAAAGCATTTATTTATGTTTTTCCAACACTGAAAAACAATCAAGATTCGCTTAGTATCGACTGAAATTAAATTGCTTTCGAATCGAAAAATTATTTGGATACGACTGCCAGTATTTGCCCCCAGGTATGTGATGGAATTCCATTTTGAAAATGAAACGATTTAAAACCGAAAAATGGATTTCTAATATATATTCCTCTTATATCTTGTCTTTATTCTTTTAAATTTTATTTTATATAAATAAATTTTACTGTATTTTGATGTGTTAATGTGCTGTTTTCACTACACAAGTGATTGAACGTGTAGTAAAATTTTATATGAAAAGCACTCAGTTTTTTGAGTGTTTTTCATATAAATTTTACTACACGTCCAACCACTTGTGTTGTGAAAACAGCACATAAGAATATCAGGCATGTCCTGAAAATCACTTTTTGTGAAAGTGATTTGAACTCACAAGGTGTTCTGGAAAAAAAAACTTTTTCCATAATTGTGATTTTAAACTGGTCGGTTAAGTGGTCGCCGATCAAAGATTTCTTGCTTATATTTTTTCAGTAAATTATAGTCCTATTTCTTCGACCTTTTTTTTATTAAATACTTTAATAAATTCTTCAAGCTTAAGGTCACTTATTTATAAAATTAATTAAAATATTTTTATTTTCAATATTTCGATTTCCGTTGGAAATCTTCTTCAGGAAATTTTTTTTTTTTTTTATTAAAAATAAGTGACCTTAAGCTTGAAGAATTTATTAAAGTATTTATATTTTTTCACCATTTTAAACCAAGTTAAAACTTTTGTGGTTTCCAAAACACCCTTAAATCACAATTGTGATTTTAAAATCACATGTGATTTTCAGAACATGCCTGTATAATTCAGAATTTGATTTTAAAATCGCACAAAATTCATCACATCCTTTAAAAACGTTCGATTCGATTTTTATCACATATCTAATTAAACATATTTATGCATATACATAGATATAAAAAATGCACAATTAAAAACAAAAAGTTGCATTCAAATTTACAAGTGTGGACCGACCGATCAATGCTATTTTCTCATAGTTTTAAAACCACCACCTAAATAACTAGTTTTTTTTTTCTATAATTATTCTTAACTTTAACCTTTATTTTGTTTCTTTCTTTATAAATAGTTTGTAGTACTAAACTGCCAAGCACTGAAGTTAAATATTAAAAAGAAAATAATTTTTTGTCGTTATATTTTTCTATACTATGAAAATAAAAGTTTTTTCTTTAATTTTTTTTGGAAAGATTCGTTAAGTTTTATTTTATTTGCCTTAAGCTATGAAAAAAGTTTTATATATAAAAAATATGTTTCAAAACATAAATTGTAAAAAAATAAGACTTTTTATTTTTGATCAATTCTTACTTCTAAAATTTACAAGATTAAAAAGAAAACGGAAAACTTAAATAAATGAAAAATAATAAATATTTTAAATAAAAGAAGCAAAAGCATAAACCTAAAAAAGGTTAACAAAAATTTATAGAAAAATGTTTCAATTGCATTTAACTATTTTTCCTTATAGGTAATAATACCCTTTTCTATTAAATCGGGAATTTCCACAGCCAACCAGGGTGCCAGCTAAAAAAAGAAGAGTTAAATTTTTTAGTAAAATAAGCAGAAAATTTAAGTTTAGTTTTTGTCACATAAAAGTTTGAATTTCACAATTTTTTTTTTTTAAGTTTAAGAATTGAATATTTGAAAATCGGATTGTATTTGAAAACTTTTCCAAGCTTTGTTCACAATGAGAGCAACAATTTCGTTTTTCTTCTATCTTATTTTTTCCCAAAGTATTTCATATGTATATGGGTAAATCCAAAGTGTTGAACGTGGACAGTCGTACGCATCAAAAAAGCAACAACATTTTAAACAACAAATATACACGTTCTCTTAACCCTTAAATAATAGTACTAAGAAAGCACTGTTATCTATGCTAAAGTTTATGGAGAGCGCGATTCTAGATCAAAGATAATGGCAAAAGAAGTAGCGGTTCGAACGTGAAAAAACAGAAGTAGTTTTTGTGGCCATGTATAAAAAGGCGTAATTCAGCGAAACCTGCCACAATTTTTTAGTCAAACTACTTTCAGAATTTTACGTAGCAATGTAACATTAAAATTACTTGGTTTGATTCCAAAATCTTCTGTATTTTCTTTTTTTAAGCCAAAATCTGGGTCGATACGTGACATTTCCAACGTGAAATTTTTTCCATAGTAATTTAACTGAATAATGATTAAAATAAAATAAAAATTTACCGTTAATCCGAATAACATATTTCTCTTTGAACTCTTCCTTAGATTACAGACCATGTATGAACATTTTTTTGGAATAATTTTTATCAAATATCACCTCTTTTAAGGAAGATAATATTTAAGAAAACACACAATAAAAAATTCTTAAAAATAAGAAATTACGTTTGCACAATTTTGCAGCCTGATTATTCATCTAAGTGAACAAATTTATGGGTAAATTTATAAAATTAGTAAAATCAAAATATTTCTCTATAACAATATCGTAAAATAATCAGTTTTTGATAACATTTAAATTTTCGGTCACGGTGAACCTTTTGACGGATATGCTCATATTTTCCTTTCATTTTTCAACCAAAAATGTAACTAAAGTTTTTTAAAATTGAGTCTATTTCAGCAACAATTTGTATGAAATTGTAAATAATGTTTCTAAAAGTTTTTAGTTTTAATTCAACATTTTTCATTTTTCGAATTTATTCTATGAGCTAAATTTCAGTTATGTATAAAGTCATTTCTGAAAAATTGAAGGAATAGAACTATTACAAAAAAGCTTTATAAAATACATAACTGAAATTTAGCTCATAGAATAAATTCGAAAAATTAAAAATGTTGAATATAATATAAAGTAACCTTCGGAAGGAAATAATTCCCAGTTTCTATTTTTAGTTTTAAATTAAAATTGGAGCATGTTTAAACAATAATAATAAATCCGTAATACTGTTCTGTGCAAAATTTACAAACGTTTTCCTTATTGAAAATGTGTGTGCTTGTAATAATAATTTTTGCTCTATTGTGAACACTGCGATTGTGAATCTGGCCTTAATTTGAAAATATTACATTTGAAAAAATTAAAAACGTATAAATTCAAATATGGCCTGTATTCAGATCTCAGAATATCTTTTTTTACTTTTCGCAAATCATTTATTTTATTCCCCATTTCAAATTTTTTTTTACATATTTTGCCATTTTATTTTAACACTGTCAATCTGCGCCACCTTAAATTTTTATTACGAGTATTGCTTAATTTTAAAACAATTTTGTGAAAGCGATAGAGAGTACCAAGTTGACATTTAGTAGGGTATTCATTTAATCGGGCTTTTGCCTTAATCGGTTAATCGCTCGATTAATTAACCGAGGTTTTGGTTTAATCGGTTTTTAATCGGTTAATTTTGTAATTGATCGGTTAACCGATTAATAAAGTTTTGTTATAAATTAAGTAATATCAATATATAAAAATGCAAAAATGATTTCTAATATGGTATTTATTAGTAAAAAAAACAATGACATAACAAAAAAAACCATTCTTGAACAAAATTTTTATGTAAAAAGTAGATAACTCCATGCATTTTTTGACAAAAATAGGTAACTCCATAGTGTCTTAAAAAAAAAAAACAGAAGCATTAGAAGTTTAAAACGACGTTGTTTCGAAAACTAACTCAGAAAGAGCGAAATAGAAAAATATCCGGTCACAAGCTCTTTGGGTCAAAATGTTAAACCTAATCATTGCAAACTCCCGAGAATTCAGAGAATATTATATGCGTTCTTTTCATGAAAGTTTGTTCGAATGTTAAGGGGGTAAAAAGGGGAAAAACGGATATATTCGGTTATATTATATATCCATAACTAAAACAGATACAAAAAAAATGTAAAACCTATCGTTGCTCTTAAGAAAAATAAGCGGACACGTGTCTGGTACTTTTTAGAATTTCGGCCTTTTTAGGAAGTAAACGGCTGAAACCTGTAATTTGGGAAATTTTTTGTCACCCCATCTTTCTTTTAAAGCAATAAACATACAAATAAAGTAAATATCACATTCGAAACTAATCTAAAAAATCCAAATACGAATTCGGTACTTTTTCGAAATTCGAACGTTAATTGTCAGGCTCCCAACGCAATATTGCAATTTCTAATACTTTAATGGGGAGAAAAAAGGAACCAAAAAGGGGGAATATGGGAAACTTAATTCCTATCCTTAGATTTTTTTTTACAATGCTACTTTCTTTATTTAAAGTTAATATTTAACCTATAAACATAAGCGTCCTGAGTGGATAAGAATTTTTTGGTACAATTTTGTTATTTAACTTGTATTTTTTTTGAATTTCGGTTAGTATTGTACCAAAGGTCCTCAGTGAATGAGAGTCTGTTTGAGGTGTCTTTTTGGTACTTTTTGCACGTTACTGGTAATTTTTTCAATTGTCATTAACATTGCACAT
The DNA here is from genome assembly GCA_930367215.1 of Pollenia angustigena. Taxonomy (NCBI): domain Eukaryota; kingdom Metazoa; phylum Arthropoda; class Insecta; order Diptera; family Polleniidae; genus Pollenia; species Pollenia angustigena. Next base: position 204,388,714 of record OV884060.1, read on the forward strand.
ATAAAAATAATTTAACATGGAATGTCATGAGCGGATGAGAATAACTTTTGGACCTTTTTTTGTTTTTCAACTGGTTGTTTTTTTTATCTAGAAACATAAACTTTGGCATAGAAGTACATATGTTCACGAATGAAAGAGAGATCTCGAAAGCAATCCTTAATGCAGCTTATCTTATTTCTCAATTCTTTTCCAGTATTTCTCTAAACATTTAAAATCCTCCTTTATGACATAATTAGAATTCAGTTTTAATTTTAAACATTTTAAACACTTCTAATTGCTTCGGTTAATTAATTAACCGAATTCTGATAAAAGATTGTTTGTGTTACAATCGAGAGTTTATTTTATTGTCAGTCCATCATCTGACTCATCCTGGCAAAGCTCAGCACCGAACATATTCTTATCTTGTACTGTATTTAAAGAATGTATTGCAAGAAGAAAAATATTTTACTATACAAATACATTTTTGTAAAACACAAAAATATATGTTAAAATACTACAAAAAAATTTAAAATTTTATTACTTCGGTTAATCGGTTAATCGACTGAAATTAACCGGTTTAATCGTTAATCGAAAAAAGCCAATTTTAAATTAACCGATCAGTTAATCGGGTAGTAATTAATCGGTTAACCGATTAACGGTTAACCGAATGAATACCCTAACATTTAGCTTTCGCATCGAAATTGTATTCTATTTACATTACAATGTCGTAATTTTAAATTAAATGTTATTCCCTTTCACAAATTTTTAAAGATTTTCTACCCGTTTTATAAGCAAAATATGGGTAAAATGTCCGTTGTTATACGGATCATTAAGCATCTTAAACATCATTTAAAGAGAAATAAAACCCTTGTGCCCTTCTTTTTATACCTATAAAAAAAAAAAAAAATAAAATGTCACTTACACCCAAAGCCATGGCATGGGCAATACCAAATTTAGGCACATTTCTAGCCCACAAAGGTTTAAAGTGATCGGTAAGGCAAATCTTGCCACCACGATACATTTTTGCAGTCTTTCCATCCAATTCAGGTAGAGCTATTTCAGGTGCAGTAGCCGGATAAGTAACAGGTATCTAAAATCATTTAAATCAAACAATAATTCTTAAAGTTAAACGAACAAGAAACTTACATCAAACTCTACATCGAATTCATATTTAAGTAAATTGTGCATGAACCAGCATTTACCGAACCATTTGGTGCCTTCCTTATTGGACTCCAAGCGGAACCAATCTGTACCCGAGTCTTTGTTATTTTGAACATACTAAATAGAAAAAATTAATTGTTTTTTCATATTTAACTCAAATTACATGTAATTCACCTTAATCAAAGCCTGATATTCCTCTTTTAAACGTTGTACCCATATGTCTTTATCTCTGGGACTTGCTCTGGTTTGTAGCAATGGCAGACTGCTTAAGGTTTTTTTCGTACATTCATCAACCATTTTTCCTGGTTTTTCTTTTTAATAAAAATTCTTGCAAAATAAAATAATAATTATAAATGAAAATTAAGACTTGCAGTGACACGTAAATATTGTCGGTTTGTATTAAAAAATTAAAGACTTTTTGTAAGCAACCCTGTAAACAGCTGTTAGCAATTAGTGGACTGCCAGATTTTTGTTTTTCTGCGTGTCAAAATTACAAAAACTTGGCCAGCGAAGCAGAAAAAAATGCATGCAATCAGTAGAGCGATTCACTAACTTTTATAACGATAATAGAATCGTTAAAATAAGTATAACGAAAATTTATCGAATATGCTATTCTGTAAAATTTTTAACGATATTCGCTGTCGTTTAAAGTCAGCTGTTACTTTAAGCAATTTTTTTGTCGTTATCTTAGCGACAATAATTTAGTTTGTGTTTATTTTATCGATAAATGTTTTTTATGTTTAAAATAGCTTACATACATACAAAGATATATTCATATGTATATGTATGAACAAAAACAAAATAATAAATTTAAAATTTGCAAAAAGAAAGCAAATTTGGAACAAAAATAAAATTCTAAATGTAAAATTCACAAAAAAAAAAAAAAAAATATAAAACCACAAATTAACCCTTCGTCTTACTTATGAGTCTGGCCAGACCTTTTTCAGTGCATTTTAAATGAAAAAATATGTGTAACAAGGGGGGTTGAGTACAATTTCATATGTTTTTATTTTATTCTCTTTTGTGCTTTTCGTTTTTATACCCTCCACCACAATTAGTTGTGAAGAGGGTATATTCAGTTTGTCATTCCGTGTGAAACTTTTTTACTATTCATCTCAGACCCTATAAAGTATATATATTCTGGGTCCTTGAGTAATTTTAAGTCGATTTAGCCATATCCGTCTGTCTGTCCGTCTGTCCGTCTGTTGAAAACACGCTCACTTTCGAAAAACTCAAAAGAAATCAACAAACTTGGTGTCAAATTGCTTGTAGTTATCCTAAGCAGTTTGGGATTGAAATTCAGCAAAATCGGTTCAATAGGATCTGAGCTATGAATCAAAATGTGGAACCACCACCTAAAAAAAATTGATAATTTTGTTACAAAAACTAACATAAATGGTGGAACAAGGCACGGAATGAGATAAGATTTTGCGAAAATTTGTTTTATTCAACTGGAAATCACGCTGTGAAATTTCGTGAAGATCCGTCAATAATTTACCCTAGGCCCCATATAAGCCCTACTCCCGGAAAACAGTATATTAAGCCTAAAACCCTAACTAACAATGCTATCATTACAAATCTTGGCAAGTCACAGTTACATAGGAGTAGAAATTAAACTGTTAAGTTTCGTGAAGATCGGTCCATAATTTACCATAGGCCCCATATAAAACCTACTCCCGGAAAACAGTTCAGTACACCTAAAACCATAATTAATAATGCTATCATAACAGAAATTGGTACGTCACAGTTTTAAAGGACTAGAAATGACGCTGTGAAATTTCGTGATGATCGGTCCATAATTTACCCTAGGCCCCATATAAACCCTTCTACCGGAAAACAGTTTGGTTGCCTTAAACCATAATTAATAACAAATCGTCACAGTTTAAGATTATAATAACATCATACAGATATTACTCCTTAAGCATTCGAACTGTCGGTGGAGGGTATCAAAGATTCGGCACAGCCGAATATAGCACTCTAACTTGTTTTTTAACATTTTGTAGACAGAGATGTTACAAAAAAAACAGCTGTGTACTATCGTTAAAAAAAATTACAGAATCACACTATCGTTACTGCAAGCGAATATAAATGTCGACAAATATTACGATTGTCGGATCGTTAAAAGTTAGTGAATCGCACCACAGAACAATTCCCCAGAGCACACGAGCAATTTGAGATGTCTTAACACAAGTACTAACGCCGGCAGAAAAACTGCTTTAAATCGAAAAAATTTCATGCTTGTACACAAACATATTTTAAAACATAAATTGAAAATATGCTGAAGAAAGGCTGTGTTTTATTTTTGCAAAACAAAGCTCAGCGCTAAATATAATCAAACATTAATACCGTGTTCAGATATACCTTTTTTATTGAGTCAATCCAAAATGAAAAATGTCACAACTCGCTTATTAATTTCTTGTAGGGTTGTAACTTCAGTTGTCAAATGTCAAAACAATTTATTTAGTAAGTTGGGTTTTGCTCAATAAACACACTTGTGATAGGGTTGCATTTTAATTTTACTCAGTATTTATAACATTTTCGTATTAATATATTAATAATTGAATTACTTAGTTGCCATTTTATATGGATAATTGAGCTCAATTATGTCATTTATTGCACAAAACTCAATTAAGGTGCATATCTGAACACGGTATAATAACGTTCTTTAAAAGCAAGTGATTATTTTTTTTATTTTGTGTAGTGTTTTAAAAGAATATATCGCTCATTTACTAGTATAACGTCATAACTCAAAAAATTTCATTTCGAGATAATCGCAGTTGAAGTTTTTAATTTGCTCTAACCCCTTAGAAAAAATGACGAAAAATTCTCTTAAAACGGGGAAAGTATAAAAGATGAATTTTATACACAATATAAAGAAAAAAAAAATAGCGTATAATTCTGCATCTTAAGCCCCAAAGTTTTATTTTTTTAAGTTATGACCTTGTATTAGTAAATGAGCAATATGAGTTTTTTCCTAATCTTTTTAAGTTTTTTCTTCTTGTACAATTAAAAAAAAAAACAACTCAGAAGTAAATGGTAACTATTACTGATATTTAAATCATTGTTCGAAAATAAACATTAAATATCGTTTCTTAATGTTCGGTTCGGCAGATTTGTGGAAAACACAAATGCTTATAGTGTTTGTGTAGAAAATCATTAAAAAATAACGTTTTCCTGTTAGTCATCGTTCGAACACAAAAATAATACTGTTTTTATCAAACTCAATAAAAGATGAGAACATTTAATTCCGTTCTGTTTTTTGTTTTAAATCCACAAACTTCATTGTGTTCGGTTCGGCTCATTAATGTTCGTCCCTTTAAGCTGGTAAAAAACCAAACATTTTTTACAAAAACAAAATACACATGCGAAAAAAACAAAAAGCCAGCAAAATAATTTTACACAAACAAAATATTATACACAATCCACATACAAGATGTTCGTGGTGCGGTCGTTGCTAAAATTTTTTGATTGTTCATTTCTTTAATAATATAAAAAAAGAAACATTATAGAACATTCAAATATTATGTTTGTCTTCAGTTTCATTACAATTGTTCTGTTTTTTAACGAAGAACAGAACATTATATAATGTTCGGTTCTTGCTTGAAAATAGTTACGAACGGTATTAAAGGTTGTGTTTGTCTACACAATCACTAACACAATAGATATCGTTCTTGGGCGTGTGAGCTGAACGCTAAATAATATACTGTTTATTTTCACAATTGTGTGCTATCAAGTCGTATCGTCATAAAATCCTAAAAAATATTTTACAATTGTTTTAAAAAAATATTGTTGTATTTCAAACAAAAAAAATTTTAATGCTGTGTTCATTGATTCGGCATAACTATACAGCAGAATTCTAATATATAAGCGGGTGCCCACAGCAGTTATATATATTTCTTGTAATTATTTTAAAACATATGACTTTACAACTTTATGACCCCCAAATATTTTGATTCTAAATTTAAATCAACTAAAGCGATACAAATGTTTTTAATTTGTATTCTAAAAATTTGAATAAAAGTATTCTCTATTTCTTATCAAAGTAATTTTTGGAAATACAAAATTTTTAATTAAAATGATTTTGTTTGTCGCGCATAGGAATAGCTTATCCTATCAACAATAAATTTCAGTGTTTTTTTATCAAGAATGAAAATTGGGAATTAAGCACGACAAACAAAATCTGCTTTATTATTCTCTATTTGAGCCGTTTATTTTGAAAGTGGCATAAGTCATTTTGTTTTTAAGTCGAGATATTTAAGGGTTTGCATTTTAACACGTTTAAAAATATGGATGCTAACTTTCGAGAAGATTCACTTGTCTTTGATTTATCATGATACTGATATTTTTCTCAGTATTTATTAGTTCGTATTAACATTAATAAATCACTACTTTTCATTACGGGAAGCCACTTTCAAAATAAATGGTTTAGAAAACTGACTGTCATATATTAATTTTGTCCGACGTATTTTCATCATCAATAGGAGTAATTAAGTCCTCGGAAATCGTGTTTTGTTTCAAATTTTTAAAATAACTGTGATGAATAGATCACGAAGTGAGCGCTGCAGGACTTTGTTTGCTACATATCTCCGTCAATGAATAAATCAGAATATGAATTTGTCTGCTACATGTCTCCGTCAATGAATAAATCAGAAAATAGCAGACCGTTTCTTTTTTCTGTTTGTTCTGTTCCATGTATTACTTGAGTTTATTCTGTGTTTTCCTTGTCACTCTACCTGAAAAAATTCACTAATGAAAGTTGATGATATTGTCTGTTAAGACTCACAAGCAAATGACGCCTACAAGACAAAATCAACATTGGTCATCTATAGTTTAGTTTGAGTACTTTTGCAGTAAAATGCAGTAAATGAGTAAACTTCTCTCACAAAATGCTGTTTTCCAAAAAAGTACGCGAACGCAAAACTTGTAAAATTTGGTAAAATAAAGGCAACAGCTGATGGCGAATAATTGAAGTGTTGAAATAAATTGACACTTTTGACTACTTAACTTGTTTTCTTATCGGTACTCGATTAAATACTTTTTATAACACGAACATTTTTGGAAAGTACAAACAAACTATTTTATGTAATCTTTCATATTTATTTGTTTTTTATTTTATTTGATTTTACTAATTTGTAGCGGGTCAAATTATTTAAAAGAACATGAATAATTTTTTGCTATTGATTACTTAAGTACCCAAATATTCACACTTTTACAACTCTAAAAAATTAACATAACAAAAAAAAAAAATTTCAAAAGTTTGCATTTAGCAAAATTAATGCTTCACAAACAAGTTTAATTAATTGATATTCATTCACTTTTTGTTATGGTTTAATTTTTATTTCAACTTTTCTTTTATTTAACAATTTTTTCACAATTTGTATGCTTTTTATTTGTTACTTTTGTTTGTTTACCTTTTGAAACATATGTTTTTTTGATTTACTAAATTATACTGCAAAAATTTCTGCAGTAAAAGTTTGTAAATACTCAGACAAGAACTGTCACTTTTTGCTCTCAATTTATGTTCTCATTTACTGCATTTTGTGTACTCGAACGCAATTTCGTAAAATGCCACCGGGATTCTTTCGCACTTATAAAAATAAGTCCAACGATTTTGACAGTACTGAAAATAATCCAAAACAATACTTCATACACATATTTCTATTTCTTTCACACTAAGCCCCGAAATTAATTTCCTGAGTACAGCGTCTTGCGCCACTTTCAAAATAAACATGTTTGTTGTACCGTTACTTAAGGCTAGATTACACTATATTACACTATTATACATGTATTAATACAACATGTCAAAAACTCAAGTAATATGACAAAGTGTGATAGTGTGAATGCAATGTGTCACGAAAATGACAAGTATTAAAAAAAAAGTTTTTTGACAGTCGCAACAGAACTCATTAGATTTCTATCTCACAAAGTATTATGGAATACGTAAGAGTTGTGAGATAGTGTAATCTAGGCTTTACCAACACTTCTCTCAAACAAATTCTCAATAGTTCTCAACTTATTGATTGTAAATTTTACAAAAATGAAAACATACCGTTCAGTTATATTTAGTGTTGCCATTTACTCGATTTTTTTGAAAAAGTGACTTATGCCACTTTTAAAATAAACATGTTTGTTATACCGTTAACTAGCACTAGGGCTTCCAATCGGGATTGGTTTTTCTGAATCCCGGGATTCGGGATTGAAGAAAATATTTCGATATTTCGATTTCGGGATTCCGGGATTTTCGGGATATTTCGGGATTTAAAATTTTTTTTATACCAAATATAAAAAAAAAAGTTTAAACTGTATAAAAAACAACTTAAATTTCGAGTTAAAATACACATTTCATGAACGTATATTATTTATTTGTAAAAATATAATAAAAACAAACTTAAATTATTAATTGATCAAAATTCATAAAGACAATGTAAAGCGGCTGATAAACTTTGTGTTGGCAACATTGTACAATGCTGTTTATGTTATTCCTATAGGTATTGAATGAATGAATGAAACCATTGTGCGATTTATTGCATAAAGCCTGGTACTCTGTTCAACTTTTCACGTGAAATGCTGTCATAACGCATATGAAAAAAACTTGTGCGGAATATCTATGAAATAATGTTTTTGTTAACCGCACTAACACAGAGTTATAAACCATAAAACAAAAACTGCAAAACTTCAACTGAACTAGAGTTGAGTTGTATTAAAGACCAACATTTTAAGCAAGACTAAGCTGTTCCGTCAAAATTATGTATACAAACTTGGTTATGGCGGCACAAATATATTTTCAGATTAACTAAACCTAGTTTAACTGACATCTCAAAAACCCAGCCTAAATGTATTTGGAAATTATCCAAATATTTTAAATATGTCAAATATATTTTGAAATTGTCCAAATATATTAAACATTTTCAAATACATTTTAAAATTGTTCATATGTATTTCAAATCTATCCGAATGTATTTTAAATTTTTTTTGTCAACAAATACACGTATCTTTATACAAGTTATTAAAAAAAAATGTAAAAAATAATAAAGAATATAAAAAAAATCGGGATACCAAAAATCCCAGGATTAGAAATTAGAAATCCCGAGATTCGGGATTCGCCTAATTGGGATTTCCCGATTGGAAGCCCTAACTAGCACCACTTCGCTCGAACAAATTCTCAATTGTTCTCAACTTATTGATTGCAAATTTTTTAAAAATGAAAAGATACCGTTCAATTGTGTTTAGTGTTGCCATTAACTCGATTTTTTTGAAAAAGTGACTTATGCCACTTTCAAAATAAACGGCTCATTTCTTTATACATATTTTAAAATAGAATTTGACTTTGTTTACTGCCTGTTCAACATTTCCGAACGTAAAGCTTTGTTCACAATGACAGCAACAATTTTGTTTTTTCTTCTATCTTATTTCTTCCCAAAGTAGTTCATATATTTTCCTTTCATTTTTCAAATAAAAATGCAAATAAAGTTTTTTTTTTAAAAAATTTGAGTCAACTTCTACTTCAGCACATTTTGTACGAAATTGCTTATGACGTTTATAATAATTTTAGGTTTGAATGAAAATTTTAACAAAATGTTCCAACAAATAATAATAAAGACGTAATACTGTTCTGGGCCAAATTTGCAAACGGTTTCTTTATTTAAAATGTGTGTGGTGGCGAAAAAATTGTTGCTCTATTATGAACACTAGTGAAAATGTTGCTGCCTATTGTGAACGAAGCTTAAACGTTCGCATAGAATTTTATATGAAAATTTTTTTTTTTTAAACCGAGTGTTTTTCTTACAAATTTTATATGCGAACGTTAACATTCGAAATTGTTGAACAGACTGGAAATGTTTACAAAAACAAGTTAGAGTGCTATATTCGGCTGTGCCGAATCTTTGATACCCTCCACCGACAGTTCGAATGTTTAAGGAGTAATATCTGTATGATGTCTATTTATTATTATCTTAAACTGTGACGATTTGTTATTAATTATGGTTTTAGGCGACTTTAGGAAACTGTTTTCCGGTAGTAGGGTTTATATGGGGCCTAGGGTAAATTATGGACCGATCATCACGAAATTTCACAGCGTCATTTCTAGTCCTTTAAAACTGTGACGTACCAATTTCTGTTATGATAGCATTATTAATTATGGTTTTAGGTGTACTAAACTGTTTTCCGGTAGTAGGGTTTATATGGGGCCTAAGGTAAATTATGGACGGATCGTCACGAAATTTCACAGCGTGATTTCCAGTCAAAAAAAAAAATCTTATCTCATTCCGTGCCTTGTTCCAGCATTTATGTTATTTTTTGTAACAAAATTATCAATTTTTTTAGGTGGTATTTCCACATTTTGATTCATAGCTCTGGTCCTACTAAACCGATTTTGCTGGATTTCAATCCCAAACTGCTTAGGATAACTACAAGCAATTTGGCACCAAGTTTGTTCATTTCTTTTGAGTTGTTCGAAAGTGAGCGTGTTTTCAACAGACGGGCAGACGGACAGATGGACAAACAGACGGACATGGCTAAATCGACTTACAATTACTCAAGGACCCAGAATAAATATACTTTATTGGGTCTGAGATGAATAATAAAAAAGTTTCACACGGAATGACAAACTTAATATACCCTCTTCACAACTAATTGTGGTGGAGGGTATAACAAGAGAATGGGTGCAAATATGTTTGCATTCATTCTACATATTTTGTTTTCAAATTTTTTGTAAAAATTCGTTATATAGAGTACAAAATTTGATGTTTGTTCGTAATATAAGGTACTCAATGGAAACAATATGACCGTACGTTAAATCGCGAATTCGTTAAATTGAGTATACATTAAACCAGGATACTGTACATACTAAGATAAATAGAGGTTGTTATTACATGGGGTCTTCACCTAAGATAATATCTGATATAATATGTGAGAGAACGTCGGCAGAATGAGAGAACAATTTTCTTCATGTTAATCTTAATCTTAAACAAGGGGAACACGTATCTTATAAGATTTCATAATCGAATGATTCTCGTGCAGTAAACTTGTGTCGTTTTTACACTTTTTTTAGTTTTTTCTTGTTTTTTAGTTGAAAAAATGGTTTTTTAAACACTTATCACAAAATTTTCACTATTTGCACAAAAAAATTAAACATTTTAATGAATGCGTCTTTTTTTGTTTTATATGTGTGTATGTATGTGTATTTTTGACAGCTCATCTTACAAGATAGTTGTTATAAGATTTCTTATAACAACTGTCTCATAACATTTATTATAATATTAATACTAACACTATTTGAGAGTCCACACGTAAGATAATACACTCTGCGATTGAATTTGACGTTTGCTGATATAAAAATCTTATATCTTATCTCAGGTGGAGACCCTGTGTTATAGAGTTAAATATGTGAAAAATTAAATCTACAACAAAAATTGTTACATATAAACTTATGTGGCATCATATTGAATAAAACAGAATTTGAACTTATTTTAGAGATTGCGGGAAAATACTTATTCTTAACAATTGTTTTAGAACCAAATTCTAATTGCGAAATTTCACAGAAATTGGGTACTAAATTTCCGGAGTTAATCTGTGAAGAAATAAAATAATCGTTAAAAACTTTAGAGGATCGTGTTGATCGAATGTTTTTGGAATATTATTCTCACAACTCTTAAGAATTTCCCCATAACAAAACGTTTACTATTCGATTCGATTTTAAAATTTCGTTTAAACCTCCTCAACTGAATGATCAATTTAAAATAGTAAAAAAGTAGTCAATTTGCTTTGATATGGTAAGTTTTGGCATTTATTCCTGACATTTTTTATGCGACTCTTGCCGCTAGGAGACAAGACAATGTTTTGTCAACGTTTTAGTTCTGCTTTTCGAGCGTAGAAAATCTTTCGTGGTAAATATTTGGAAACAGCCAACGTAAATAACCGCAAATACTGCAATTGTTCTCCAACTCTCGAAGTCTAAAGAAACAAACAAAACCCGAATGACAGAAGATCTTCAAACGTTAAGAAGTTGTATGCATATAAGAAAACTCTAGCAGAGCATTGCAAATTGTGTGACAAAAACATAGGAACTCTTAAAAAGAAATATATTTCATTAACAATGTGTGTGTGTATATATAAAAATTTTTGCAGTGCCCAGCAAGATCCAACCGAAAAGCAGCTAAAATCAAAGAATAACTTAAACAAATAAAAAAAACCTTGCACTGTTGGAAATCCACAAGAAATAGTAGCAGTAGCGTCACCACACCACACACCAACGTAGCCAATTTTCTTGTACTTTTATTTTTGTTACGCTCTTCTAAACGTTTTACATCTATCGCAAATATACAAGTCTCATCTTGCCGATGATCGACCACAGAAAATCGTAGAAACCAGCAGGTTTGAAATCAGCAGGAGTTTTCATAATATTTTGGTTTATTACTCCTGTTTCTGCAAGCAGAACAAATTTGTCAAACCCAAACCGCGTCTTTGCTAGAGCAACAAAACCCCGGGGTGCTTGGCTAAATAGACAGTTAACAGCATATTTAGCTAAATTAGGTTGTTACGCTTTACACTAAACTATTGTTTTACTTCTACCATTGTTGGTGTATCTCTTAATGTTGTTGTTGTTGTTTTTGTCTCTTCGAATCTCCTCAATTCACTCGGTGTAAATTTGGTTTAATTGTGTGTGTGCTTGTGTAGTTTTGATGCAGTGTTACCACCAGCAAGATTCAAAATTACACTTGAGATGAAGCAAAATTACCCGATTTAAATTAAATTACACCTGATATAAAATTTGAGTTTAATTTAATAAAAAGACATTTACAAAGAAGCAAAAACACAACAAACTCATTAAAACAAGATCAATATTAGTCAAACTGTTAATTTTATTTAAATTAGCAAAAATAACATTAGACTTAAAAAAAAATTAATAAAACATTAAATAAAACTGCTAAAATAATGAGTTTAACTTCCACATTTGGTTAATATATCTTGGGAAGGCTAAAAATGTTCACATACATGCTTTCAAAAAATAACACGGTCCTACAGCGAAAATATACTTGGAAAATTACCTAGTGTAAGTTGAAGGCCTTGTTAAGTAGATCTCAAATCAGTTTTAAAATGTTCGGAAACATCCTCAAATTTCGGAGTTATTCCGAAAAAACAATTTTCGGGTAGGTTTGAGTACTTATGAACACGTGACTCAGTTGATTTTTATCCGATTTTAATTTTTTAAACGGTTTCAGAAAGAAGAGACTGCCTTTCTAAGTGTATACACTTTTTGGTATGTGTATACCATTTTTTGTGGTGATATTCTTAATTATATTTGATTTTGATTTTATTTTTTCTCGATTTTTCAATTTTGGTGCCATTTTTTTAAATTAGTTTGTTAAGAAACATACCATTATGTATACATTTTATTAAAGCTTATTTAGTTTTGAGTTAAGCCAACTTTCATTTAATAATAATAATAATAATAATAATCGAATAAAAAATAAAAAATTTAGCTTTTACAAATATTGATCAATAGACCGACTCAACCTCCAAACAAACAAAATTATGCCAGTCTCCCCGTAAAATGAAAGATATGTCAATAAAGTTTCTAAAACAGGAAATATTTTTATTTATTTCTGCCACGCCCCCAAATACAGCCCTTTTGTTTTTTTATATATACCGCTGTCATTTAAAGTCTGATCTCATCAAATTGCATACCGCTGTTCATGGTTTGACAGTGGCTTCATTTGTAATCCGACTTTAAAGTCTTGGCGCCACTTATGCCATCTCAGATCCTCACCCCAAATTTTTTTGTTTTGTAAGCATTTTATGTCAATTGTAATATTTTTGAAAAACACACAAACTGTGTGCATTAATGAAAACTTAATGACAAACCATACATACCTTAAGGAGAGTGTATATGAGAAATAAATTGCTTATAATTTTAAAACTTTTTAAAATTGACTTATGATCTACTCAGTAAGGTCTATAACCTCCACTGGGTCGCTTTTCAAGTATGCAAAAAAGTGCTCATTTGTAGCACCGTGTAATCCATGTTGCTCAACAGTTTTCACAAATTTGAACAGAGTACTCGGCTTTATAAAATATAAACTAGGGGCAAATTTCAGAAATTAATAGACGCTTAAGATTGGGTGCAAAACCTCCGTAACACGGCGCTGTGAATTAAGTGTTACTTCAGACTTTGTCAAGTGAAGTTTGTTAGTGGATAAAACTATTTGAGCTGTGTTATTTAAGAACAATATATGTATTTGGTGAAAGTAAAAACCAAGTGTGTGTGATTAATTTTAAAGAACTTAAGGTTTGTTATAAAAAATATAAACAAAAGCGTTTTAAAAAGTTAGAAATATACAATATTGTTTAATTTGATCTATTGATATTATGATTGGTTCGTTACTTAAAATTGAAAATGAAAGAAATATGTTTTAAATATCAGAAAAATGCTTCAAAATACTAAACATGTACTGCAAGAAGAGTGTTCATAGAAGTGCAGCTGCTAGCAAATTTTTGCGAATTTCTGCTAGTTTAGCAATTTTTACCGTACTTTTGCCAATCCTTATAGTTTTAGGGACTTTTTATAAATTTAAAGGCTTTTTTGAAATAGTATTAAAAATTTTCGGGAATTTTCTCCACTTTTGCAAATTTTTTTTTTTGTTATTATCCCACATTTTGTTTATTTTACCCATTTAGCGATTTCAAATAAATTTTAGTGTTTGTTAAAAAGTTTGCAATTATTGCCGAATTTTAGCCTTGTTCGCGATAGCAGCGATTATTTCTTGTGATTCTTTACAGCTTTCACGATTTAGCTGCGATTATCTGTCCCTGTCCCAATTTATTCGTCGTTCGTCTGCGTAAGAAATAGAAATAAACCTATCGTAGAGTTCGTTACGCACGACGAATTTCGGTCTACGCAATGATTGTGTGTATCTTCATAGTCTGGGTACACACTATGAAATTTTTCTTTCAGAAAGTCTGAGTTTATAGGTGAGAGAGGAGAAAAGCATGTTCTCTTCCACTCTCACCAATAAACTCAGACTTTCTGAAAGAAAACTTTCATAGTGTGATCCCAGACATACATACCAATGTGTTCTATTTCTGACGACGAATATTCGTTGCGAATAATTCGTCGTTCGTCCCAGTTGTGTTTCTAGCATTAAATGTAATTGTACGAAAAAGAGAATTCTTCACACGCATTGGAAAAAGGCTATAGAACTTATAAAAATATAAAAAACACCTGAATAAACCTAATGACTAAGGTCTAACAAGCACATATTTATATTAAATAGCTTTGCATATTGAAAAGAAACAACATAATTTTTCTTTTGTGCTAAAAAAAAAACACATATTCAAAGAACACATTTGTTTTGGCACGAGGTGAAATAATAGGTCGCTATGACGGATTATTAAAAGCAAACATCTTTTATATATTTAGAGAATAATTAAGCTAAATTTCACCAACCGCATAGAAACTAGGTTTCCCTCAACAATAAATTCCAGTGCAGTTATTTGAGCAAAATGAAAATTGCCAATTTAGCACATCATAGAGAAATTATATTTATTATAAATTTTGTATTCACGGAAATAACTTTGACCAGCTTGTTTTGTTAAGAACAAAAGGGCGATGGTCACGCATGACCCTGTGTTAAGAGCACCGTGAGGAAAGGTCTTCGGACGATGATCACGTTAAACCGGACAAATCTGTCCCTTTCGTAATTCAGTTTTACAACTGTAAAACGCCCATTATATTCTTTAAACTAAAGCATTAAATAGTAGCAAGATAGAAATAAAATTAATTAATTAATTAGCATTAAATGTAATTGTACGAAAGAAAGAATTCTTCACACGCATTGGAAAAAGGCTATAGAACTTATAAAAATATAAAAAACACCTGAATAAACCTAATGACTAAGGTCTAACAAGCACATATTTATATTAAATAGCTTTGCATATTGAAAAGAAACAATATAATTTTTCTTTTGTGCTAAAAAAAAACACATATTCAAAGAACACATTTGTTTTGGCACGAGGTGAAATAATAGGTCGCTATGACGGATTATTAAAAGCAAACATCTTTTATATATTTAGAGAATAATTAAGCTAAATTTCACCAACCGCATAGAAACTAGGTTTCCCTCAACAATAAATTCCAGTGCAGTTATGAAAAATTAAAATTGCCAATTTAGCACATCATAGAGAAATTATATTTATTATAAATTTTGTATTCACGGAAATAACTTTGACCAGCTTGTTTTGTTAAGAACAAAAGGGCGATGGTCACGCATGACCCTGTGTTAAGAGCACCGTGAGGAAAGGTCTTCGGACGATGATCACGTTAAACCGGACAAATCTGTCCCTTTCGTAATTCAGTTTTACAACTGTAAAACGCCCATTATATTCTTTAAACTTAAGCATTAAATAGTAGCAAGATAGAAATAAAATTAATTATGTGTTGCAATATTGGAAACATATCTTCCCCCAGGCAAATTTTTAGTTTGAATAACTTTTTTCAATAAACTTGATGTTCTAAATTACTATGATAGGCATCTTTATCCGAAGCTAAGGGTCCATCTTGCGACATACATTACCAAACATTTGAAAATATAAGTATGTATGTTTAATGCTTGAAGTCTTTTCTTAAAAAGAAACCGAGACTTTGGTTCAGAAGGCTGTGCATTTTTAGCAACAATATTTAAAAAGAAATAAATGTCATCGCTGAAATCGAATCTTGATTTTATTTGGGCATCTGAAGTAAAAATTTCAAATTACACCTGAATTACACCTTAGAGAAATTACCCACGCTCTACCCACGACCGTAAAAATTATACCAAATTCGGGTAATTACCCACAAAGTGGCAACACTGTTTTGATGTTACAATTTAGGAGTTTCCTTTTCCTCTTTCTGTATGCTCAAACAGTTGTTGTTGTTTGCTTTATAGATGTGCATTAGTGTGGGTGCGTAGCTGTTGCATTTATCAACAGGGGCTGGCTGTTTCTTTTAAACACAACTCAATTGTAACAAATTATCAAAAAAAAATTTTTTTTTATTTTTTAAACATCTTATACCTTTTTAATGGTTTGATTTAAATGTTTTTTTTTTTTGGTTAATAAACATACATACATATGTCTATTGATATTTCTAATGTTTAATAGTTGTAGTTACGACCTGTCTATCTTTTGTCATTTAAAGTTAAAAATTATTATGTGTTAATATGGGCATCTTTGAATGCCTTTTGTTTGTGACTTAAGTCAAATTGTCACCATGATTTCTTTTAATTTGTAAAACTGAGTTTAAATTATTTTAATATGATCGTCTTGATTATAAAGTCATAATAACAGTTAAAGTTTGTTGTAATAAAGTTGTAAAAAAATATGTATTATCGATTGAAATTTTGAATTTTAGAATTTTATAGAAAATGTTTGTATGTAACTAGCATTTCACTCGCTACTTTCCCTTTCTATCGTGGACATATTTATATACAGTATTGAACGAACGAAAAAGTACCAAAGAGTTTTCTCTTATAGATTCTTATTAATTAACGACCTTGCATGCTTAATTTTATGTTTCTAGGTCCAATGCAAACGAAAAAAAGTTTCTCTGATAGATTTTCATTCACTCAGGGCCTTGCATGTTTAATTAGCGGCATTAATAATGCATGTTTTATTGCAAAAAATAATGTAATAACTCCCCAAAAGTTGGCACAGAGAACAACAACAATGATTTTTGGGGGTTATTTCATTTTGTTTGGCGTTCTATTTATCATATGAAATAATCCCCAAAAAAATAATTTAATTTTTAAATTTATAACGAACACGTTTTGGCACGCAAGGCTTTCTCCTCTTTGGTATAACAAGCATCGGCTTAGCTAACTAAAGCTTCTCTGCATAGCCAGCCTTGGGCCGGGCACAAGGATTTACTCCTCTTTGATATACCAAACACCAGCTTCGCTAAGTAAAGCTGCGCTGCTAAGCCGACCTTCAGCCGGTCGCAAGGGCTTTCTCCTCTACGGCATGCCAAACACCGGCTTTGGTAACTAAAGCTTCTCTTCGTAACAGGCGTTGGGTCGGACACAAAGTCGATAATAAGTGCTTTAGTTGGCGGCATGAAATAGCCCCCCCCCCCACGAAATAAGTCCCCAAAACAATTATGAAATAATTCCCCAATTTTTGGGGTCTTATTTCATATTAAATAAGCCCCAAATTTTAAAATGAAATGAAACCCCAACGAAATGAAATACATCCCCAAAAATTGGAGAGTTATTTTATTTGAAATAAATTCCCAATTCCTGAAATGAAATAAATCCCCAAAAAGCTTTTAAAATATCCAATCAATACAAAATAAAGATTTATTTGGATTCAGTGTTATAAAGCCATAGGCAATAAAGCGATGTGGCCTTATTTCTCAATGGAATGAGAAATGAAATGATATGGCTTTATTGCCTACACCCAAGTGCAATATCACCATAATCGTTAAGTAACCAAAGCAGAAATAACGCCATAACAGTGTAATTGTTATGGATACAAATTGCCAAAAGAATGAGTTGCCATTGTCAAGTGTTAAAAAAAATATGGTACAGGTGGTGGAAGGGGGGAGCGCGTTCGGTGGGCGATCGCGCCTTGCGCGGCTGGCCTGCGACACACGCGGCAGGTGCGCTCCATATTGCACTTCAACCGCCGTTCTCCAATATATTAGCGGAGTTCAGTGTTTGGTGCAAATGCTCTTGCAAAAGAGCAAATGTAAAATATCATAGTTGTTTTGTTAAATTTAACAACAAAATACACAGAGCTTCCCTAAAATTTCATAAAAAAAGCTACGAAATTTAGTATTTTTTTGTTTCGCAAGACCATTTGCCACCAAACACTGAACTCCGTTATTGAAAGCATTTTTGTCTGTTGCTATAACCAACATTTCAAGTTTTCTGTGATACTGTACTTAGAACTTATCAAAAGAGAATGTAACGGTACTGATTATGTATGAAGAAATGTTAGTTTATAGGTGCGTTTGAGTACTTTTACAGTAAAATGCAGTAAATAAGTAAACTGAAAAATTTGCTCTCACAAAAAGCTGTTGTACAAGAAAGGACGCGAACGCAAAATTTGTAAAAATTAGTAAAATAAAGGCAACAGCTGATGGCAAATAATGGAAGTGTTGAAAAATGTTTACACTTTTGACTACTTAACTCGTTTTCTTATCGGTACTCGATTAAATACTTTTTATAACACGAACATTTTTGGAAAATACAAACAAACTATTTTATGTAATCTTTCATATTTGTTTGTTTTTTATTTTTATTCGATTTTACTAATTTGTAGCGCGTTAAATTATTTAAAAGAACATGAATACTTTTTATGCTATTGATTACTTAAGTACCCAAATACTTCACACTTTTACAATTCTAAAAAATTAACATAACAAAAAAAAATTCAAAGAGGGTTCATCCAAAATGGTCTGTAAAAATCGTTGCAGATTTATGCCAGCCAAACTAGGCAGTGCCAAGGCATAAGCTCACTGGAATATGGAAAAATACCACTTAAATATTAAAAAAAATCTATTTTTAAAAAAATCTCCCGAGCCGTTCCAGAGAAAAGTGGGTTCATCCAAAATGGTCAGTAAAAATCGTTGCTGATTTATGCCGGCCAAACTAGGCAGTGCCAAGGCATAAGCTCAATGGAATATGGAAAAATACCACTTAAATAAATAAATTTTTAAAAAAATCTCCCGAGCCGTTCCAGAGAAAAGTGGGTTCATCCAAAATGGTCAGTAAAAATCGTTGCTGATTTATGCCGGCCAAACTAGGCAGTGCCAAGGCATAAGCTCAATGGAATATGGAAAAATACCACTTAAATAAATCAATTTTTAAAAAAATCTCCCGAGCCGTTCCAGAGAAAAGTGGGTTCATCCAAAATGGTCAGTAAAAATCGTTGCTGATTTATGCCGGCCAAACTAGGCAGTGCCAAGGCATAAGCTCAATGGAATATGGAAAAATACCACTTAAAGATTAAATAAATCAATTTTTAAAAAAATCTCCCGCGCCGTTCCTAAGAAGAGTGGGTTCATCCAAAATGGTCAGTAAAAATCGTTGCTGATTTATGCCGGCCAAACTAGGCAGTGCCAAGGCATAAGCTCAATGGAATATCGAAAATTACCACTTAAAGATTAAATAAATCAATTTTTAAAAAAATCTCCCGAGCCGTTCCAGAGAAAAGTGGGTTTATCCAAAATGGTCAGTAAAAATCGTTGCTGATTTATGCCGGCCAAACTAGGCAGTGCCAAGGCATAAGCTCAATGGAATATGGAAAAATACCACTTAAATATTAAAAAAAATCTATTTTTAAAAAAATCTCCCGAGCCGTTCCAGAGAAAAGTGGGTTCATCCAAAATGGTCAGTAAAAATCGTTGCTGATTTATGCCGGCCAAACTAGGCAGTGCCAAGGCATAAGCTCAATGGAATATGGAAAAATACCACTTAAATAAATAAATTTTTAAAAAATCTCCCGAGCCGTTCCAGAGAAAAGTGGGTTCATCCAAAATGGTCAGTAAAAATCGTTGCTGATTTATGTCATGGACCACAGGCTTTTCCATGGTATACTCTCTGAAAATAAATAGTCTCTTGGAAAAATGAGCATTCATTTTAAAATCGGACGACCTGTTCCTTTTGACTTTTATTTTGCATACGTTCGTGCCCACACTTTTATAACTCTTAAGGCTCAGTTAGCCAGGAGTAACAGTAACGTTGAAAATCAGCTGATTCATTTTGTTGTATGTAAAGCAATTAGAACGATTACAGTTAGCAGTAAGAAATAGATTGGTCTTACTTTTTTACGGTAAGGTCACTGTTACTATTACTCCCGGCTAACTGAGCCTTTATTATGAAAACTTAAACTCGATGAAATGCATATTTTGCACTAAACATAGAGCTACCCAAATGCTATCGAATCGAAAAAATGTTTTGTTTTCTCTATATTTTTTGTACATCAAAAGCGTACGAACGTACGTTCGTGACCCCAGGAAGTGCCCACATACATTTTGTTGTACCAGTTTTCTCGCATTGGTTCTCGCAATAAGCGTCAGTCGGCTCGGCTAGCGGATTTTTTTGAAACTTTTGTACAATTTTTTTTCAGTGAATACTATTGAAATTTAAAATATAATATTTGTAGATCGTTTCACAAAGCGTATGTGAAAAAACTAACGCAATTGGTGCTTTTGGGTCAAACTTGGCCAATGCAACAAAATCAATTTACGCATGTGATACGAGCTTAGTAACAATTTTGTTTGTCATGACAATTTTCTGTGGGAAATAGGAGTCATTACAGATTTTCGTTATTTTTGCTCCAGCTGTTATAGTTTACAAGAAAACCGCATTTAAAGTTTTTCATACAAAAATCATAAGAAAATCAATATTTAAAAAGGGGACGTTGTTACTTTTGTCCAAGTTGTTCTAACAGCACCAAATATGCAAATAAACTTAACACTTCTAATTGTTTCAGTTAATTTTGTTGTTGTGTTTCTATTGAGAGTTTCTTCTGTTGGTAGGTCATCATCTAACTCATCCTGACAAAACTCAGCACCGAACATTCTGCAACAAAGTTTATTTTCGAATTTCTTAATTTCTGTTTTTGTACTGTATTTTGAATATGTATTTCTAGAAGAAAATATATTGTATGAAAAAATATTTTTAAACACAACTTTTTTGGTGTACTTTGGTAACTTTTTTAGTGAACTTTGGTACAGATAACATTGTAAAATTCTAATTGGTTGCATTGTAGAATGCATTTAAAAAAGTAAGTTGCTCTGCAACTGATGTTTTGGAACTCACCCATAATTAAAAACACAAAAAATATGGTTTAATACAACAAACAAATTCAAAAATTTGTTACATCTGTTAATCGGTTAATCGACGGAAATTAACCGGTTTAATCGTTCATCGAAAAAAGCTAATTTTAAATTAACCGATCAGTTAATCGGGTAGTAATTAATCGGTTAACCGTTAATCGAATACCCTAATACATATCCAATCTTACTACACAATAGTGAAAAATCTGAAGCTTTCGGCAAGTTGTGATAAGTTGTGCTCAAAGGCAAAAATCTTAGCAGAATGCCTAAAGCTTACGAAGACGCGTGAATATTATTAATAAAAGGGTTTCTTAAGAGTCTGAACACAATGTAACGATAATTTATTGACAACAACGTTAAATCTGTGCTTCTCTATGGCTGAAAAACGTGGAACATCTCCAAGCACAAAATGAAAAATTTCGAAGCGTTTACAAATCGATGTCTCCGGCGCATACTACAAATATATTGGCCAGTAACTAGGTATTTCTATAATAAAGAGCTATCGAACCAAACTCACTAAACTGCACTGAAAATGGCTTTACGCTCTCAAAAATTTAAATGGCTGGAACAAATGCTTAGAAAGTTTGCTGGTAATATCACGCGGCAGTCTATTAAATATATATGTACCTCCAAGGCTTCAGAAGACACTCACCGTCAACACTTGCAAACGTCAAATCGTGGCGGAGCTACAACAACATGACGTATCCTGTTAAGAAATGTTATCATTGGCAAAAGATAGATGTTAATGGAAGGCATTTGTGCTGGTCATATGTTCCACTGTAAATTTAAGGACTAAAAATTTAAAATATACAACGCGTTAAAATTATCGCATTTTTTTATTCTTTTCAACGGTTAATTTCTATATGAAGCTGGGAAAATATCGTCAATATTTTAATCAGCGTTTAAAAAACTGCAGCCAAAGTAGAAAAACTGAAATTTTTTTCACTTCTTCACTTGTCATTGGCTTTTACTACGGATTCATTAAATGTAAATAGTCGATGTAAAACCAACTCAAAAAGCGAAAAATTGTGCACAAATTTTCGTTTTTTGTTCGACAGTTTTTGGTTTCGACTGCAGTTTTTTAAACCCTGATTTTAATTCAACATCAGCTTCCACAGCCTTCATGGAATTTAGTTGGCCGTTTTGAGGAAAATAGTTCATTAATAAACTGTTCTGGAAGAGGTGCTCATCGATATATCCTTACTGAGCGGCAGAGTGTTGAAAATGATCTATCTGGCTCGGCCATTCATCATTCCGGCCAATTGGACATTTTCAGAACAACAAAGAATTTTAAAGTTGAATCTTAATATGCATCGAAAAAAGATTCAAGTAGTTGAAGCACTACTGCACAAAACCACCAACAATTGATATGTCTTATTTGGTCTAAAGATGTCAAAAATTAGGTCGATTCGTAGGTACACATGAAGGATGGGGCGACAATGAATCTTATTTCTGTGGTCTGAGGCGATCACTATCATTCGTTATAAGCTAGAGCAACAAAATTTGGCGTGAATACTTTCTATTTGATGTTGAAATGAGCTAATTAGGTCTATTCGTTCATTTATCCCGATACATATCAAGGCATAGCCGAAAAAAACTTAAGCGATAAAAACAAAATTTTACGGGAGAAGGTTTATTTTTATTTTATTTCATATGAATTTTGTATGAAGTTTATAGCTTACGATAAAATTATTTTTACTATAAAATCGTAACGGTACCTTATGCAATGATGCAAGTGTTGCCAATAAAGTCATTTATTAAAAAAAAACGAAAGTTGAAACTGATGTCGCTTTAGCTCTTTTTTGCGGCAATACCTCAAAATTTTTGATATCCCGCTAAGAAACTCCGTACAAAAACTTTTCAGTGCTACAAAACGTTAAACCATTGACAATTGCGAGGTGAAGTGCAAACTTTCAAGGACATTTACAAATATCTTCAACACAACATTTGCCAACGAAATTGTTATAAAGGTTAACATAAAAGTAAATTAAGGCAAATGAGTTTTTGTGACAAAAAGGGTTACACTACCTTAAAATATGTATGGTTTTCTAGGAAGTGGGCATGTTAGTTTCCTGCCATAATCGCATTCAAATGGCGCAAAAGTGAAACTACAAGGGCGCGATCCTATTCAAGGAACACAAAAATTTAAATATGTTCACACAAAATTATTAAAAGTGAAAAAATATTTAGAGCATCAATAAAAATTATCGTAATAAATATTTTACGCTCTATTAACAGGTATTTTAATCTTTCGCGCTTTGTTTATATCAGAAAGCAAAATGCTGTATGGAAAATTGTAGACTGCTTTAAGGAAGGCACACAGATTTTTGTGGAAAATATTGTTTGTATTTCGGGTATTTGTAAAAAAATTAGAGCACATTCAAGCTGTTTTTGCTTTTCCGGGTAAAAACAAATTATTTATGCAGCATTTTTGTTTAAAAACAGACACTTACAAAACCCAAAAAGATCTAAAAATAATGAAAACAATAAAGTCATAACAAAAAACTTGATCTACTTTCATGATATAGTATTGGTCCTTAAACGACAGGACAAATTCCGCGAAGATCGTACACACACAATCAATCTTTGGCGGTACCATGAAAATTTTTAATAAAAACTACAAAAACATTATAAAACACACTACAAAACAAAAATTAGTTCAAAAAATTTGTTCATATTTTTAATACATCCGCGAGGTCAGCAACAAACGAAACGAAGGAAACAAAAAAGTCATAAAAAGGACAATTTAGCTCAATAACAAGAACTGCAACTAGAACTCGCAGCGTATTAACAAGCTAAAAGGAAACTAGAACACAGCCATAAAATTATAAAACAAAATTTGCCACCAACAAAAAAAAACTGATCTAGTTTCTTAATACAACCAGAGCAGGGAATCTTTTTTTTCAGGATTCAGGACAAAACACACAAAAAAAAAACAAAACAAAAGGCGCACAATTTTCAACTAATTTCATTTGTGTTTTGTGCGATTTTATGAGCCCACGGTTTTTAAATGAACCAATAAAAATTGTCCTCTACCTAGAAAACATCAAAACAAAGAACTAAAGAAAAAACTGTTCCAATTTTTAAAAACAATTTCCTCAAAAAAAGAAGATGCCGCATACAACAAAATTTAAACAAGGTCGCCGCCGATTTCATTGTAGAGCAACGGCTAAGCGACAATATTTCCGCCTTTTTCTTCTTTTCGCAAAATGACCTGTTTCTGAGTGATAATTAGTGCGCGATTATTACTCGACCATATACATAAATATTTTTAGCGGACGTAGGAAAATGCAACAACAAAAACAGAGCGTGTGTTTTGTCCATCATAAAAAAATAACAAACAACATTTCTTTCAATACAAAAAAATTGTTTCATTTTAGGGAAACATTTTAAAATAAACAAAAAAGTAAACTGAAAAAACTTGTTAAACAATGACAGCAAATAATTAGGTGATACACATTTTTTTGTCCAACGATCGCTACTCGTAAACGTGTCACGTGAATTGTGTTTTGTTGTTGGCTCTTTGATGAGTTGAGGTTAAAAAGAAGTGTGTTGCAGTGGATGTTTTTTGTTTGTTTATTTGTTTTAGAGGTGAATACCTATTTGTTTATTTTTTCATTGTTCTAAATAGTTTATTTTAGTCCAACATGTTTTTTTAATGCATGTGTATTTTTATAAACCAATAAAAAAGTTGGAAAATCATTATCATTAGGGATGGTTGTTTAAAAAAAAAAAAAATGTTAAACACAAAATGGCATGTTGATAAAACGAAAAGCGCAAAGACAACAAATTTTAAAATGGTGAGTTTTTAATACCTACTAATAATGGTTTGGCCAGAGTGTGTTGCGGCCATGTGTGGCAAAGGCAAGAAATGCTCGAGGCCACGGATGATGGGTCAAAACCTGCAAATGCCCTTGACCATGAAAAAAAATTTAGGGTGCGCTTGGGGTGAAACATTCTGCCTCGTTTTTAAATATTTGTAAATGGAAAAGGCCACTATATGCTTAGGGAGCCACTACTCCAGACCTTTTCCAGTGGATTTGTTTTTTATTTTAATTAGACAGGAAGGGTTTTTATCCATGTGGAGTCCACCATCTTCAACCCATGTCCCGGTGGTATTTATTGAGTTTTTGGCTGAAATTAAAAGAGAAACAATATTAATAAAATTTTTAATAAAAAAAAGAAACGATACATATTAACCAAATCCTAATGAGAAAGTTAGCCGGAGAATCCTAAAGGAAAAAAAATAAAATATAAAGAAGTTAATAAAATACCTACCGTCTTCTTTACATTTGTTGACCATGTGTAATTTTTTTGACAGCTGTTTGTCATGTGACTGAAGATATGCGGATGCATCCATGACGTGGTTGGGAGGGCAAAATGAGACCAACATTCTTTATGTGGTGTAGTTATCCGTTTTAATTTTTGTTGTTTTCCTTTGTTTTAATTTTTTTTTTCGTGTTCGAATACAAGGCTGGTGAGGAGGCTTGGAACCCCCCGAGGAAAAAATGTTCAAGAGCTAGTGGGAAACCTCGCCAGACCAAACGGTTCGTAACAAGTGATTAATGCAAATTTTATTTACTAAGTTATATTGTATTAAAAATTTTACGCTATTTCACATACTGGCTATTTCTCTAAAACAAAAACAAATTTTTAAAAATTGCTTTTGGTTTCAAATGTATTTGTCCGAAAGAAACTTTCTTTAGATATCGTAAAATTGACATTCAGACTACGATCGAGCAGGGCTGTGGAGTTGGAGTTGAGGTTTTTGTACCGGAGTCAGAGTCGAAGTACCCACAAAAACTCGCGACTCCGACTCCAAAATTTTTCGGCATAAAATTTGAGGAAGGTCTGCTTTAAAAATTTTGATGTCAGAAAATAAGGACCAGTCAAAAATTAAGTAAGTTAAAATATCAATGCGTATAGTTTTATTAATAATGTCATTTTATACTTGTGTCTGTATCTGAGGGATAGATCTTGAAGAAATGAAATGAAAAAGCACTTATGTCAACTTAAGCCTTTATTATTTATTGCCACAAAAATATATGTTTTTATGTGCCCTGAAATTTCAGTTGGTAACAAAACTAGTTCGTTACACTTACCAGATATTTTCAAAAGCATTTCATATCATTTTCTGTAACAAAACTCGCTGGTTCACTGTTTTAAACTTTCTGTTTGAATTTCGCCAAGATAAGGTTGATGAAATAGAGTCGAATTAGGGAATTTAAAAATGAAAATTAGACATACATATTTGTTTTTCATAAATCGTATATCGAAAAATATTTTTGTAGCGATGTTCATATACACTCAAAAGAAAAATCAATCCATCCGTACTCAAAGCAATCCGAAGCGGTATTAATAGAACGGTGAGTACAGATTTTCTTGAATCAAGTACAGAAAGATTGATTCTAGTACGGATTTTGAATCGCAAAATACTTAAAATAATCCGAAAATTAGATTGATTTAAGTAAAACTAAGATTGAATCAATCTCAAAATGCGCTTGAATCAAATATAATAAAGTAGATTTTATCCCGAATTCGTGCTCGAAAAACCCGAAAAAAAATTTGAAAGAAAAAATTATTATGATTGATTTACTTAGCCGTTTTACTCCTTACAGAATGATAAAACACGATGGTGTTGCATGATGTTGCAACATGATGCCTGATATGGTTTTTACTTTTGAAATCTTATGTACATATTTAACCTCAGATTTACTTCTTAACCCTTCGTGATACACATGAGTCTGGCCAAACCTTTTCAATGTGTATAGAAAATCAAAACATGCATAATCCGGAGGGTTGAACACAACGAAAAGTTTAATTTTTTTTTACTTGATTTAACAATTTTATACTTATTTCAACAAATTTCGGGATTAATTTTTAAAGTAATCCCGAATGTTTTTCTTTCTGTGTATGTATGTATATGACTGGAAGACAGCACTAAGTAAACTACATTTTAAATTCCAACCAAAGTGAATGATAATAGAAAAAAAGGAAAAGGACCTCCGAAAAATACATGGCATTGTTCCAGATATAATTCCCATCAATGTGGGAGTTACCCCGAAAAATGATTTGAGAATACTTTCATCTACTCACTTTTGGGAAAATTGGAGAAAAAATAAAGACTTGCAATTTTATATTTCGGTATTCGACAATAATAATATTTATTATGGAACGAAAAAAAAAAACAATGGCGGATACACTGAAAAAAATATTTAAATTTTTTTGTTTAAAAATTCACCTTTTTTAACTCTGCAGGTGGGAGATAAACTACACCAAGCCATATTATTATGAAAACTTTACAGCCAATTGATTCTACAATTTGATTCTACATGAAATTCACGTTGTTTCAACTTGAAATTACTTTCATTCCTGACGTATGTATAAATAAACGTATAAAAGAAATTGCAAACAAAACAAGCCATAAATGATTAAAATCTGTTAACAACTTTTGAAGTTATTCACAAAAGTCAAAAAAATTTTAATTCATTTAAAAATTTCATAAAACGCAATATTTGTATGGGAGCCCCCCTAAGAAGGGGAGATAAGGGGCAAGTATTTTTTTGAGAAAATGTTAGGGAAAAAACTCATTGCGGTCGGTCATACATTGTATTCCATTAGGGGCGACTCCTGGGCATTTATGGGACTTTTTCTTCAGTATATTTCTAGTCTGCATTGAAAATTTTGTATAGAAGCACCCTTAAGGAATGGAGATAACGGGTAGGTATGTTAGAAATTATTGATTTAGATGAAAAATAAAGTGGGGTTGGACATACATTTGACCCACCTAGGGGTATCCTGCGCTCAGCAGGAGCCAAATTTATGAATTTTATAAAACCGCACGGCCTAAAAAAACACTTAATTGACAACATCTTTTGTAAATTGTTTTTGTTTTTATTTTGATTTTCTTAACCTACTTACAACTACAATTAATGTTGAGAGAATTTCAACTAATTGTAGTGGGGAATGTAAGATGAGATAAACCCACTGTTGTTTATTGTTGATGTGTTTTGTTTAAACTTTGATATTATTACAAGTAGAACTGTTGCTATAAGTCTTATACGTTTAACAGTTTTATTTGGTTTAATATCTTTAGTTTTTCTAAAATCTTTATGGATGAAGTTTCCTGATGATCTGGCCTAAGCAACCAGTGAAATGCGCATAGGAATAGCTTATCCCATCAACAATAAATTTCAAGTGTTTTTATCAAGAATAAAAACTGGGAATTAAGCACGAATAACAAAATCTTTTGAAATTTTTTTTAATTTTCTATCACAAAATGTATTTTATTTAAAATCTCAAAAAACAGCAATAAACAAGATTTTTTTTTTTGTTCATCTGGCAACGTTAAGCACATCTGAAACGAACGAACATTACATAGCGTCTGGCTCACAACATTCATGTTATGCCAAATATAGATAACAAATATTGTAAATTAATGAAT
Source organism: Pollenia angustigena (assembly GCA_930367215.1). NCBI lineage: Eukaryota > Metazoa > Arthropoda > Insecta > Diptera > Polleniidae > Pollenia > Pollenia angustigena. The sequence goes on from OV884060.1 coordinate 204,417,114, forward strand.
ATGTACATATATACAATTTAAATATCTATTAATAAATAATAAAAAAAAAAAAAAAAAAAAAAAAACATAGCGTCTTCACCTGACAATTTTTTGTCATACCAAACGTCAAACTTCATATTAAAAAAACGGTGACAAAAATTTTCGAGTTTTTTTTATAAAGACTTTGACGTTTGGTATGACAAAAAATTGTCAGGTGAAGACGCTATGTTAATGAGCCGAACCGAACACAATGATGTTTGTGGTTTAAAAAAAAACCGAACGGAATTTAATGTTCTCATCTTTTGTTGAGTTGGATGAAAACAGCATTATTTTTGTGTTCGAAAGATGACAAACAGGGAAACGTTATTTTTTTTAATGAATTTCTACACAAACACTATTAGCGTTTTTGTTTTCCACAAATCTACCGAACTGAACATTAAAGAACGATATTTAGTGTTTGTTTTCGAACACTGATTTAAATACGATTTAAGTTTATATGAAAATTAATTTAATATAGATTTAAATATTATCCTGAAATATCAATGTGTTTTAATATCAATCCCAAAAATTGGGCATTAGACTTTTTCTATTCATACCTATGAGTAAAATGTTTTATACACGCAAAGAATTATTTGCTAAATTACCAGAAAACATGGCCTGAACCAAGAAAATTTGCAAAATTCTCTTCCAAGCCAACGATTTATTATTGTAAACATAACGAGGCATAACCGCAAAAAAAACTTAAGCGACAAAAACAAAATTTTACAGGAGAAGGTTTGTTTTTTTTTTCATTTTATTTCATATACATTTTGTACGAAGGCATGGTCCAATTAGTCTACGCGCAACTACAACCATCCAACATTAGAAAAAAAAAAACAACCCGCAGTTTGTTTGTGTTAAAATGATAAAAAAATATCATTTGGACCATGGATGACAAGAACAAAAGCAATTGTTTATGTAAAAAATTGTAGAAATATCAAAATCAATTGCACGTAAAAAAACAACTCTGCAAAAAATCAGCAGGCGTTTCGCGCAGACCTACTAATTGGACAATGGTATGAAGGTTGTCGCTTACGATAAAATAGTTTTTGGTATAAAAACGTAACGATACCTAACTGCCTGTCTATACCGGAGATAAATATTGCGACATATATTCCAGTAAATGTCAAAATTATGTTATCTTTAATGTAGACAGCACCTTTGTTTTAATTTATTGTCGGCAAATTATGTTGCAATAACTGTTAGTCAATTTTTGTTGGCAATTCTAGCTAACCTAAAACGTCAAATTGGATGTCAATTGAAAAAAGAAGCAAAAAGAAAAAAATTAAATATGAAGTCAGAATTGCCAAAAGTAGAACAGTTTTTTAACAGGATTTTACATAAAGATTAGCTGTCAGATTCATTTGGTCACGACTTTGTTGTAATTTTGTCACGTAGTGTAATATTCTGCCGACGTGATTGCCAAATTGCCGAAATATTTATCTTTGGTGTATACCTGGGGTAATGTGATCATGACATTTTAGTAGATGATGCAAGTGTTGTCCATAAAGTCATTTATTAAAAAAAAAAAAAAAACGAAAATCGAAAATGATGTCGCTTAAGCTTTTTTTTTGCGGTAAAGCTCGATTCACCCATGCGTTCCGAACAATATTTTTGACCGGACAATAATTTTTTTACAGAGAGTGTTCTGCAAAACGATTCACCCATCTCGGAAAATTTGTCCAGACAGACAAAGCTACCATATGGCTTACGGATGTAAACGATTATACAAAGTGGCAGCACAGTTAGCAAACTATAAAGGGCATAATAAACCACACAAAATGCTTGGCAAACACACACATCGTTTCCGTTTGGGGTTTGCCAATAAACAACACAAATATTCTCCGTTCAAACATTAATTTTCATTTTTGTTTTGTTTTCAATGAATGCAGATGCCAATAGTGCTGCGGCAATTTTGTTGCTTTTAGCTTAAGACGGAGAAGAAATTATAAAATAAAGGCAAAAAATGTAAAGTTTAAAGTGATTTAAACAACCAGCTGTTTTGTGGCAAGCAATACATACTACTAAAAAAAAATTAATTTAATATTAAAAATTAATTGAATTGAATACATTTAGCATTAGACGCCACAAAAAGTTTGATAAATATCCAACATGTCTGCCAAATATTAAAATTTTTAATATTTCTGCGAACATTGCTTCAAATGTGTTTCCAAACAGCGAACACACCTATTAACATCATAAATGTTTGTACAAACGTAAAATTTTGACTTGTTTGCCAAGCCATTTGTGAGGTTTATTATGCCCTTTAGTTTTTTTTTATAAAAGTGTGTGAAAATGGAAGAAAGAAGGAAATTAATTTTATTATTTTTAATTGAATTGCATAAAACCCATTTACTAGCAAAACAAATTTATCAAAAAAGGTTGAAAGTAAAAAGAATAGTATGTAGTTAGAAAAATATTAAAGAAAAAAGAACAAACGTTGTTTTCCACACACTTGTTCCTGAGATGCGCTTTCATGACGTGGTATCGTTTATAAATAATAAACATTCACTTCCTACAATAATTGGTAAACATTATGTTGAAAAATATTAAAATTTACCATTTAAAATTAACTTACGACCAATTCTAATCGATTCTTTTATTTGCGTCCATATATTTTGTTTTAAGTAAGTATTTTTATATGAACGATTTCCCATATCATTAATACATTCTCTTCCTGGATTTTTTATTTCCTCAATAAGTTTCAGGGCAATATTTTCTTTAAGTGCCGGTTCACACACTTTAAGTTTGACTCGTCAAGTCTTGAGCTTTTAGGAGAGAAGGGAAAAGAGGATGCCATATCTTTTCCCTTCTCTCCTAAAAACTCAAGACTTGACGAGTTCAACTTGACGTGTGTGAACCAGCTCTAACATCCATTTTTGTTTAATTTTTTTTTTAATTATTCAGCACAAAACGAAAAATTTAATATGTGGCAGCTCAATTCAACTTTTATGTACAAATTGAAAAAGTGGCATCTCAGTTCATTTTGTTCGGCACAAGAATTAAAATTAAACCAATTCAAGAAAAAACGTTCCGAACAAACTCATTGCTCTATTTCTCAAAAGTAAAACGTCAAACTCAATATAAAGTGTGTGGCTTATGTGTGGCTTGGTTTAGGCAAAAAGTTACGACTCATAGTGCCAATTCACACGTTGCAAGTCTTATTGATCAGCTTGCTACCTTATAGGCGAGAGAGAGTGAGATAGAAACGTTTATTTTCCTCTCTTCGCTCTCGTTATAAAGTAGCAAGCTGATCAATAAGACTTGCAACGTGTGAATTGGGACATAGCGAACCAAAATTTAATTAATATGTACAGCTAAAAAAATTATTTTAATTCTTTCGATACTAAAATCAAGTGTTCGTTGCTTATGGCCAATTTCATCATTATAAATATCAATTCATATATATATATAGTTTTTCATATAATTTTTTTTTTATTTGACATGAAAAAGGAATTTTAAACATAAATTGATAAAATAAATTGGTGAAATCGGCCATTAATATTTTACAAAATACGAAGAAAAGCCTGAATTTGTTTACATAAGAACGTGTAACGCTAGTTAATTTAAGAAAATTTAATATAACAGTAAGAAAAGTTTTATTGACTTGCTTAAGCCTAGATTACACTATCTCACAAGCCTTACGTATTCCATAATACTTTGTGAGATAGAAATCTAATGAGTTTTGTAACGACTGTCAAAAAATCTAATGTAACATGACAGTTCGTGTTCACACCATCTCACAATGTATAAACACTCACACATGAAATAAAATGCAACCCTGATCCAAAGTATTATTGTTTTGAAATTTTTCAAAAAACGATGAAGTCGTATGGGATGTCAAACTTTTTTCTTAATACTTGTCATTTTCGTGACACATTGCATTCACACTATCACACTTTGTAATATTACTTGAGTTTTTGACATGTATTAATACAAAGTATAATAGTGTAATCTAGCCTTTAGCATGTCGATTACAATAAAAACGAGTATGAAAATATAGTCGGGCAAGCCTGACCATATGATACCCTACACAACAGTATTTAAAAACACATTAACGAGAGTGCACTCTTTTCGGGACGGATGGAGAATCATGCTTATGTGTCCATATAAGAATGGATCTATCTATGTTTTTAATTAATTAAAATCGGTTTGATAGTTTCTGAGAGGTAAAAATTGCTCCCTATCTCCCCTCGTGGTCCTACGATTTGCCCATTTTCAATAGGCTTGGTCTTTGTGCCAAATTTTATCAAGTTATCTGATCGCTATACTTAAAGGTGGGTCCATGACCCATATTTTAAGGTGTTACACACATCAGCACAAATGCATAATACCCTCTCCACTATTGTGGTGTGGCTATAATTAATTAATTCATACAAAGTTTTCTTGAGCATTTTCTGAAAAATTTAAAGAAATCCCAAGAATTTGTTTGTAGATCCAAAAAATTCGATTCTATTTAAAAATCAAGAAAACCAGACTAATATTAAATAAATACAACTTAAACTAAAAAATATCTTTTTATACCCACACCACAAAAGTGTATTATGCATTTGTGCTGATGTGTGTAACGCCTTAAAATATTGGCCCTAGACCCACCTTAAAGTATACCGATGGACTCAGAATCACTCTCTGAGTCGAACTAACGAAGTCCGTCCGGCTGGCTGGCAGGCTGGCTGGCTGGCTGTCCATGTAACCTTGTGCGCAAAGTACAGCTCGCAATTTCGGAGTTAATTTGATAAAATCTGGGACATAGCTTCTTATTGGCACAAGGACCAAGCCTATTAAAAATAGGCCAAATCGCAGGACCACGAGGGAAGATAGGGGGAAATTTCTTCCTCTCAGAAACTATCAAACCGATTTTAATGAAATCCAAAACATAGATCCATATCTATATGGACATATAAGCTAAACAGTTTTTCAAAAATTGGACCACAAGGGGAGGTAGGGCGCAATTTCTGCATCCCACAAACTTTTAAACCGATTTTAATGACTTATAAACATAGATAAATCCATATTTATAACATATAAGCATGATGTGTTTTTTAATACTGTGGTGTAGGGTATCATATGGTCGGGCTTGACCGACTATACTTTCTTACTTGTTTATTTTCAATAAAAACAAGCTACTTTGGTATTTCTTATTTTAAGAATTTTTTGATCGTATACCAAAAACGTGAATTTTTTGATCAACAGAAAATGTTTCTTTCAGGCCTGTTCTGAAAATCACTTTAACTCAAATCACGTGATTTCAAATCACATGTGCCTTCTTAAATCGCGCGTGTGATATTTAAGCGTCCCGTTTTTGTGTGTTTTGGTATGATCTTTAATTGCAGAAAGCACACCGAAAAACACAACAACGGGATGACTTTCAAAACACCACAAAATCACACGTGTGATTTCAAAAGCAAATGATTTGAAATCACGTGATTTTCAGAACAGGCCCGTTTATATAAGAAAATTTCACAAAATACGGATAAAATAAGTAAAAATTAGGAAATCATTTTTGGATTTTGGATTTTCTTGTTTTAAGAGACGAAATTGATTGCTTTAGAAAATAAACTACTTTCCGTGAAGACATGGCGATCGAACTGTATATCCCTGGGGGCGACTCTCTATTGCGATGCGAAAGAAAATGGAAGCAAATCTAGGGGTTGGTACTGTTTAATGCGCAGGCGCATATTTTTATTTTTTATTTCATCACAATTTATTTTATTAAAATCTTTAAATTTCAAATTGATTTTACATATTTTTACATTCCATGGCTGTCAATCTGTGCCGTTTTTAATTTATATTGTCACTGTTGCTTCATTTTCCAAAAAAAAAAATTGCGTGAGATAATTAGCATTTAGCTTTCGTATCGAAATTGCATTCGCATCGCATTAGAGAGTAGCCCCCCTGTTTGCGATCACTTCTACATTTCAACTTCGATTTTCGCTATCTATGAACAACTTTAATAAGCCAATAATAACGTTCGAAGTTGAAATAACAAGCATCCCTTTTAATATTCACACAACTTTAGTGGAGATTGTGTAATGCGTTTGGGCTGATGTGTTGTGGGATTACCTTAGGAATATTTGTGTAACACGCTCCGGAGAAAAAAGGTGCAGTCAACACCTGGGGTCCGGAAAAACCCAAAATTGACAGATCTAAAGAGAACTTTGAGATCCCTTGTGATTGCGGACAGGGGAGTCAGTAGCCCACGGTGAGTAGGCCACGGGCTGACTATTGGTTGAGGCCTCTGTTACAATGCTTCTCTCGCAAAATACTTTCTTGATTTTCAAAAACGGATCGATCGATTATCGCAAAATTACATCTTATTTAAATGATTTTCCAGAGTTGGCTTAATATAGGGCCAATGGAAAATTATGGACTGATCTTCACGAAATTTGGCAATAGCATGATTCGTTACGCTTTTAGGCGAACTTAAGTGTTTTCCTAGAGCCCCATATAAAGGGCTCTAAATGGTGTAGCGACTTCTATCCATCATCCAAATTTTGCAACTATAGCAAAATTTTGCGTTGAGATTCTGTGTCAATAAATGTTTTGAATATTTTTATCATACTGACATTCGCACTGACATGTGAACACTAGCTCTGTTTCTTTACTCTACTTTGGGATCCCTCGGGATCCCAATTTGCACGAAAAGCGTTCCCGTACTTTTAATTTGTGTAAATGAGGGCGAATTTGAGAGAATAAAATTCTTCTTCTTCTTCTTGCACGAAACAGCCCAAACTTTTTCTTCGTGCAAATTGTGTAAATTGTCAAACAGCTGTAAAACATAAACAAAACAATGAAATGCAAAGGAAAAAAATCATGAACCAAATTTTGGAAAAAGCGTTGTAGAGTAAAATAATGTACTTAAATATATAGTTTTATGTTGAAATATTAGGAAAACATAATGTAAGTTATTGTAAAAGTGTTTGTTTTGTTTAGTTTTTGGTAAAATTAGTTTATTTCTTCAGACAATATAAAATTTTTCAAAAGTGGCATAAACTTTTATCGTTTTGTAAGGACTATGAAAACAATGGACTTTTTATTTTGTGCTTAAAATTTGGTTTTTTCTGTTCCCGTACTTTTGTGTAATTTTGTCTCTTTATGAGAGAAATTTATTCTTGCTCTGATTTTCACGAACCCAAAAAGTAAAGAAACAGAGCTAATATGAAATTTAAGCAGTACCGTTATTTCTACTATTTCACGATTGAGCAGAAAAAAGTAGCCAGATCGATTAAATTTGAAGAGATTACCCACGCTGTTCCAATAATTATGTTAAGCAAAACTGGGTATCCTTTTTTTTAACAGGACATGTAAATTAAATTTTGAAAAGAAACAAATGGAATTTGGTGGGAAATTCATCATTCTATCTAGTTAAAATATTTGCAAATTAAAAAAAGCTTCAGTAAGACCATTTAATCAATCGTGAACTTGAAACTGTTTACTGTGGCAATAACTAAGCCCGCCGCTGTATAAACTAGTGCTATCGATATTTTCAACTATCGATATTTATCGATAGTTCAGATTTCACTATCGATATATCGATATTACTATCGACTGAATGTTTGTAATTGTGCAGGAAAACTTTAATTATTTTTGTATAAGCCTACAGTTCGTTATTTTTATCACTTTATTGAATGTATAAGACGTATGTACTGTCAGCGTCAAAATAAAGTGTACATCTGGTTTTCCAATATAAAAAAAGTGTTATTTTGGCAAAAAATAATTAAAGTTTTTAGAAGTTTATCATCATTTGCATTTCCTAACAGCTGGCTATTATCTCAGAACTGGTGATGGTTGAGCTATAAGTCACAGGAGAAATAGCCAGGTAAGTCTTTTTGTTTATTAACCCAGCGGGAAAAAGAAGGAGTACGGAGGCCTTCCAGAAGGCCTCTGTACCCCTTCTTTTGGATAAACAAGGCCTTCTCGCTCCATTCCATACTCATATCTTTTTTACACGCGTTGTCATTGCGGAGAAGGCCTTCCGCTTTCCATTCTTCCCCAGAGCTTCTTAAAGGCCTTCAAATAAATGGCTCTTAGAAGGCTTTCCAGAGAATGACTTTCAAAAGGCCTTAGCAAAAAGGTTATCTTGAAGGGCTTTTAAGAAAGGTATGTTAAAAGGCCTAATTAATGGCTCTTAAAAGGCCTTTCAGACCATCCTTCTACAAATGCATTAAAGGTCATACTGAAGGGCTATCAGTCTAAAACATTAAGGAATATTTCCTTACAAATGAAATTAGAAGACTGAATAGGCTTCATGTAACGTATGTTTATATATTTTATTAAACTTATTGTGGTTTAATAACACATGTGGTACATATTTGTTTATTGAAATAATCAAATTTGCTAAACATTGTAAATAAAAGTATACCTATAATAAAAAAAAACTTTTAAGCACAAGTACCTATCTTCCTTAATGGACAAAACTCAACTAAAATGATTTACATTATTGTTTTTATTTTGTATTTTAATATGCACCTACTTTGTTACTTTGTTTTTATAACGGGATCTTGAAAAAAAAAACAAAACAAAAAATTTTACTCCTTCTTTTCTCGCTTCTCATACCAAAGAGCCGAGGCCTTCTATGAGGCATTCTTTAGCAGTTACGTAAGAATATGAATTAAATCAAAAAATTTTTTTAAGCAGGCCTTTAAAAAGGCCTGAAGTAAGAAGGTCTTCTGAGTTTTCCCGCTGGGAATATTCAAATTAGAAAATCCATACATTTGCCAAGCGTGAAGAAGTTGGCGGTGTTAAGCATTTTGAAAACCGAAAAAAAATCCAAGCTAAGAAAAGGCCAAGAATTAGAATATTGGATTATTAAAGAATTTTTATTGAACAACGAGGATATACATACCCTCTTAGTTAAAGTTAAAAATTTGAAGACAGTACGAAGGAAAGAATTTTACACCAGAAAGACAATTTAACAAAAACAATACAAAAGAAAAAAAAAACAATACATATAAAAAAAAGAAAAAATTAACATAAAATATAAAAATAAAGTACTAGATTAAGTATAGGTAGTTATAAATAAATTAATTTAAGTTATTTAGAATTGTGCTGTTGTGAAACACGATTGTGTCCATCGAGAGTGTAGTGTTGTATAGTTGTTAATTCTAACGTATGTGTGTAATTTGATTCCGGTGAGGCCTACAAAATGTTTATAGAAAAAAGAAAAAATTTTTATAGGGAAAAGGAAATAAAAATAATAGAGAAAGAAAAAGGAAATTAAAAAATAAATTAAAATTTAGTAATTTTAGGTGCTCAATTTAGGCGCGAATAGAGCTAAGTGATTGTGTGTGGGGTAACGTCATTAGGGAGCTCCTTCAGGCGTAGGAAATAATAATCATTCGTACATCCGGTTTTGAGGATATAACCACTTTGAGTACTTAATAAAACTAAAGAGGAAAGAAAAGAATGATATAAAAAGAATTAGAAGAAAAAGAAAACATGTAGCGAAAATATAGTTTTTTTTTTAAGATATAATAATTGGAAGAGCAAGTACAATATTTTAAAAAGAAAAAGTAACGGCCAATAAAAAAAAAAAAAATTAAAGGAATCTGAGAAAAAAAGAAAATAAGAATAGTTAGTGGTTGAAATAATTATGTGTATTTATATGTAGTATTTAATAGTAAAATTAAGAAAAAAAAATATAGTTTTAAGATAAATAGAATAGTTAAAAATTATAAATAAAGTTATTTGTATTTGTATGTGAAACAAAAATGAAAAAATCTGAGTAATTAATAATTTTTGGGGATTGTTGATTTAGAAAGGGCGACGTAAGACGGGTTTATGGGACCGTAGAAGAATATGTGGATATCGCGGTCATGGTTGGGAAATGGGCGATTGGAGGTCAAGATCTACCTCCCTATAAATTGATATTCCAGGTAGAATAACGTGTAAGTGTGTTTATGTTTTCGAGTTTTTGTGTACAGTTTGTTTTTTTTTTTTGTTATGGCTGCGAACCAGGGTCAACCAAAGGGTTGAGAACACCCCCCCTAAGAGTTGGCACCGACGAGAGTAATTCCCAATTTTCAGGATAGTATTTAAATCAATATTAAGTTAATTTTCATAACAAACTTAAATCGTATTTAAAACAGATTGGTTTTTTGAGTTTTATGTGAAAAGTCTTATTTAATTAAGATAAAAGTATGGTAGCACTACTAAATACAAAAAAAAATTTAAAAAAGTGTATTTATTTACAAGGTGGTCTGAAAAAAAAACCGCTGACTGTTAATGCTTTGCCTGTTGTTGTTGTATTGTTGTGATATTCAGGTCACCATGCTAAAATATTAAAATGGAAACTTAAGTTGAAATTAAGTGTACCACATCGGTGATTTAAGTTTCACTTAAGTTTTTAGTGAAGAAGAGAATTTTGTATTTAAAACGATTTTAAAAATAAATGTGTTTTAATATCAATCCTGAAAATTGGCCATTAGTGGGGTAACCATGGCCTTAGATAAAGAACCGGTTCGTAACACACGCTTCACTTTAGATATTATATTTTTTCCGTTGAATTTCTTATTTCTACCTTCTATCACGTTTTTTTTTTTGTCCAACTTGCTTTTGTCAGTTTTTGGAGCAACGTATTTTTCACAGATGACAGCAAGCTTGAAGTCTGATCAAATTTGGCAAAGTAGAAATTTTACTTTTTATAACTAAAATAACCCTTTTTATATTGGAAAACAAGCTGTACACTTTATTTTGACGCTCACAGTATGTATATACGCACGTTATTTTAGATGGCAGTTTTTTTTTAAATTGATAAGTACCTTTCTGAAGGAACCGAAGTAACATTGACTATATGATATTCCATTGCAACTTTAAAAATTTTTCTAAATTCTTAACCCAAGAAGGTAATCAAACTAGCGGACTTATCCTCTAATGGTCGTTCATTGTTTTGTCTCATGCTTGCAATTGCATTTGGATTTGCATTTTTTTACAACATTACAAAAAATGTTTGCCATTTCAGTCCCTATCTAAAAATGTAAAAATATCGATTTAAAGTCCTTTAATTAGCAACAAAAAGCACTGCTAAGCAATCCATACCACTTGCCATTCTTGTTATTTGTATTCATTGCTGTAATTCTGCGCGAATTAATAATAGCAAGTAAAAACGGCAAAAAATTGTGTGTGTACAGCTGCTGTAACATGTCTTTATAGCTGTATTTTAAATAATAATGATATCGATATTAATATATTTCCTATCGATATTTTCGATATTATCGATAGTCTATCGATAGTTTCCCAGCACTAGTATAAACTATTGTATTTTAAAGTAAAGTTTTATTTTTTTTATCTTAAACTTTAATTAAAGAAAAAGATTATTCTATATAACTTTATTTAAGATTCTTAAAATGGTATCCTACAGGGAATTTCATAAGCAGATCTAGATCTAGGAAGTTAAGGATAATGATTTTATTTACAATACTTGCCAAATGTTATGTTAAATCCAGCTTATGCAGCATATTCATGTTATGCTAAATCTCTCCCAGGTTATGCTTAATCCTTCCACGCCTCGAAAGAGATCAAAAGCAGTTCAAAACTACAAAAATATTGACTAAAATAAGCATACTTTACTTGTTAAAATCCCTTTAGCAAAAATTCACCAAGCAAGCACATCCCACAGTAATTGTAATTGGGTATAAAATAGTATGTATGTATTTGATTTTGCTCTTTCACACACACACACACAGACACAATCGCAAATGAAACATTATAATCCAAACAGTTAATCTAAGGAATTAACGTAAAATTAGAGCAAAACTAAATAAACATAATTATTGCAAAACGAGTGAGTAGAAGTGAAAAAAGAGATAAAATGACATTGCTCTCAACCATTGTCAACATGTGAGATATTGTACACAGTCAATGACAATAGAGCCAAGATCCTGTCGTAAAACCCATCAACAAATCCATCGATATTTTATTATCAAAGAGGAAGAATGAACAAACCGATTACGTTAAGTAAGCAAAATTAGAGCAACTTTTTGTTTTGGAAACAAAAACAAACAATGGTGTACAACAACATTATCGTATTGTCGATGAAGCATGCAAATTTGTCACTGCCTGACAGACAGACGAACAGCGAAAATGTGGTCATTTATAACCAGCTATTTTCAGTTTATTTGCTCATTTTGAGTTAAGAAATTTTGTTAAAATAAAATTCTTGAAAGTGATTGCTCTACTTTCGAACATATCCTGTCTTTCAGTCAATTGTTTTTTTTTTTTTTTTGTATTTTTGTTCCTGTAATCGATTGTTCAAGATGCTGCAATAAAATCTAACTCAATAGTTAAGCTGAGAGCGACTAACGATTTGCAACAAAAACGAAACAAAAAAAATTTCAACAAAATGAAAATTAAATAATAATAACGCTGCTTATGGAAAACGGATTAGCAGCGAGGTAACTTTTAATCCCTTTTCTCCCTCACTACACATTTGAAACCAATCCGTTTTTATTGCACTCTTTTTGATCTTCTCTATTGCTAATTGTGTGTTTGTATGTGACAGTGAAATAGTCATTTCTGTCTGTCCATAAGATTTATTGACACTGTTTGTGTGTATTTTGGTAAGCCTTGCCTAGCTGCATAATTTTTGGGTGAAAAGGTAACTAGTGACCAAGTTAACTCTACAGTGTGTCCTGTTGTACCCTTTTCGGTTAAGTGTGTGTTTGTGAGAGCGTTGGTGCGGATATGACAATGAAAGTGTTTAAAAGAAAAGGATATTTCTGTACCTGATAAATGCCCATAGAGTATGTCAACTAGAGTTGTGTGTAGAGGCTATAATTGTCCTTCCGGCAGTGTTGGGCAATAGAAGAGCAGTGTTACAGAAAAGTGCTTAGAGTTTGTTTTATATTTTAACTACAAGTTTAGTTTTTTTTGCTCTAGCAACGAAGATTTTGGATTTGATTTAGTTTCATTTGAATTAATTTCTCGACTAACCCAAAAGCTAAATTGCAATTGAACTAGAACCAAGCTAGAACTGAACTAGAACTGACTTAGAGCTGAACTAGAACTGAACTAGAACTGAACTAGAACCGAACTAGAACTGAACTAGAACTGAACTAGAACTGAACTAGAACTGAACTAGAATTGAACTAGAACTGAACTAGAACTGAATTGAACTAGAACTGAACCAGAACTAAACTAGAACTGAACTAGTACTGAACTAGAACTGAACTAGAACTGAACTAGAACTGAACTAGAACTAGAGCTAGAACTAGAACTGAACTAGAACTGAACTAGAACTGAACTAGAACTAGAGCTAGAGCTAGAACTAGAACTGAACTAAACTATAACTGAACTAGAACTGAACTAGAACTGAACTAGAACTGAACTAGAACTGAACTAGAACTGAACTAGAACTGAACTAGAACTGAACTAGAACTGAACTAGAACTGAACTAGAACTGAACTAGAACTGAACTAGAACTGAACTAGAACTGACTTAGAACTAAACTAGAGCTGAACTAGAACTTAACTAGAACTAAACTAGAATTAAACTAGAACTGAACTAGAAATGAGGCAGAGCTGAATTGGAACTGAACTAAAACTGAACCAGAACTAAGGTAGAACTGAACTAGAACCCAACTAGAACTGAACTAGAATTGAGCTACAACTGAACTAAAAGTGACTTAGAACTAAACTGGAACTGAACTAGAACTGAGGCAGAGCTGAACTAGAACTGAACTAAAACTGAACTAGAACTGAATTAGAACTGAACTAGAACTGAAATAGAGCTGAACTAGACTAAATACAGTAAACTACAATTGAGTTTGAATTGAACTTAACTTAAGTTTAACTAATATATCGATAAAGCAACTTAAACCTTTGAAAATTTTATTGGAGATAAAGAAATAGTGACAAATAGTGTCTTTTATTGTATCTCTATTTTAAATAAATTCAATTTATACTTTCATGCGTGAAAGTTAAGATGACTCTGCTTATTTTTCATACCCTTCTGTAGGAACCACTCTACCACTCTGTTAATTTAACCAATAACTATTTAACTAGCGACAGAGTTATTTTGGATTTTCAAAAATGTACTCTTTTTACAGCAACAACAAGAAAACTATTTGCATGTTTATGACTTTAAAATTTGTGTAGTTAAACGTTGTAAATGTGTGTGTCTGTAAGTGTATAGCGAATACCAACAATATTTTGTCAACTAAACTCTATTTAACTGTCTGATTATTTAGAACATCATAATGAAAATGATTGTTGTATTTAGTTGTTGTTAGTGTATTTTTAAATGTGTATTTGTTGGTTTTTAACTGGTTTAACATTTTGCCTTAGTTTAATCAAGCCAACCCAACCCAACTCTACCGAAACCGAAGCAGCAGCCAACTTAACAAACACAAACATTTTCATCGGAAAGTCCTTGGCATTGTGTGAACAATATTTGTATAATAGTTTCAACATTTTTGAATATTTTAACATACAAAGTTTATTTGTTCTCATTTTCATTGCTACACATTGCGCGCAATTGGCTGCGTCTATTGTCGCGTTCGAGAAATATTGTTACAATTTAAACTAATTTTCCCCGTTTTTCTTTTGAATTTTAAATGCGTTCTAAGTAAAGGGATATTATTTATGGTTAAAATTATAGGCGGTATGTTTTGTAGGATTATTAAATATAAGTTTTTGAAACAACAACTTTGATAAAAATAGACAAAGAGTTGCTGTAACAAATTTTAAAGGTCAAATTGTGGAAACTTTGAAATTTTGGTTTAATGCAGACACTTTAATCCTTTTTTATTGTTGTAAAAATGGGAAATGATAACAATTTAATTAAGTAAACAAACAATTTTAAGCTAATGACTTTGAAGAAACATTTTTGCTGTCTTAGAGAAAATGCAGCCAAAACTTTTCTTCTCAAACGCAAAGTGCAGATTAAGCATTTGGTTTGCAAACCCCCGTGAGGCGCTCCTTCTAACTCACTACCAAAACATACTGCAACTATTTACACCTACATAATTTAAGACTTTACGAACAGTTGCATACGTAATATCCTTCTTATATTTCGGTCCGAAAAAGTAAGGAACATTGATCTAAATTCCCATTTAGACAAAGAACCGTAAGCAAAACTGGAGTTGAAAAGGGCACAACTCAGCAAATCGCCAGACGGCATTACAAGATAGCCATCGATTGGAACCCCTAGCACCAAGGACATGTCGGTAGATCCTAATCAAAAACACTTGGAATATTTCTTTTTTAATTTTTCCTGTAAGAAACATCTAAAACGAATATTTCACGAAAAGAATTCCAATTTGTACCACTATAAGGAAAGCTATGAACAAACAACTAAAAAAACTGTCTTTGAACGAGCAATAAAAAAATTTTAAAATTTACCAGGAAGTAGGGATAAAACGATACGAGTAAATACAAGTACATATTTGATACTTTTTTATAAGTACCTAGTATTTTTGTAATCGATACTTAGCAACCGAGTACCAAGTAGTATCGGTAAAAATATACTCGGTATCGGTCAAGAGTTATCGTTTCGCTTTGATATTGAAATCAATCTTACATTTTTCATTATTTTCCAAAGCTGGTGCTTTAGTAACGGTATCAAGAAACCATTTGACCAGTAAACACCTATAAACCACATATCGTCTAGGTCCATTTCCTCAATTGCTGGCAATAGGAGGTCCGTTATCATGTCGCGATAGCGAACACCATACACGATAATTGCTTGGCCGACCTAATTTTCGAAGAAGTACGGCCCGATAACGCCGCCAGCCGCAGAACTAACTGGGCGAGCATGAATATATGTTTTCCCATTTCCTATAGACCCGGTTTGCTGAAATTTGCGCACAATTCTGCCGATTGTGGAAACATTTGGTCGATTATGCTGACCAAAAACATCACGATGTGCACGCTGCTATGAGGCAGAATATGAATGATACGCTTGGCCGAGACCTAGACATAATCTCGGGATGGGGTCGTGCGAATAGGGTCGATTTTAATGCCTGAAAAACCCAATGTTGCGTGTTGAAGCATAAACGCGCGACAAATCAAGGTGCCTCATCTCTATATATGGGTGGTATAATTATTGAGGAATCAAAATCTCTTGATTTCTGGGCATGAGGATGCAATGTGATGTCCGATATACAGAACATATATTCAAGGTGTCGAAAGAAGCATTCAAGTGCCTCGGTTTTCTAATACGGTGTAAGATATACTTCACTCCATCTGATCTCCTTACTATTTATACCACCTATATCCGACCGCTTATGGAATACAACTCTCATCTGTGGGCCGCTGCTTCAAAGTCTATTTTGGAGCTTCTCGACCGCGTGCAGGAGAGGGCGAAGGTTCTCATTGGTGACAGTAGGGTATCCAATTCTATTGACTCCCTTGAGCACCGTCGCAATGTGGGTTGTATTTGTCTGTTTTATCGTTACTACAATGGGATGTGTTCTGACGAAATTAGGGATCTGGTTCCCGAAACCCGTACGTTTGTTCGTAATACACGTTTTTCCTCAAGAGCCCATCCTTATGTGGTCGATTGGCAGGTGAATCGTACAACGCATTACAGAGAGAATTCGTTTTTTTCCGCACAGTTCGTATGTGGAATAACCTTTCTGCAGAAGTCTTCCCTCTCACTTACAACATGATTAAGTTCAAATCGAATGTTCACAAACACTACTCCCTCTATCCCGCTTCCCACAACCTATTTTCCTAGTTCCAACACAATTCAATGCATTAGTAGGGGTCATCCTCTGAGTGCTGGTCCTAACAGTAAAAAAAAAAAATGTTCTAGACTGTCTTCATTGTTAGATGCGCATGCAGTACCCCATAATTGGATGCCATATGTCCATATTATGATGGACTTGTATAAGAGAATTTTGTTGTCGTCTAAGTAAGTAAAATTATTTAAAAAAATAACGAAACTTAAAAATTCATTGCACTAACTTATTCAAAATTTCATACTACATGAGAGTTCAGTACCCAGCTAGCATTTGCAATCGTCTAGGAGTCTATTGGGAATTTCACAAAGAGTGTTTTTGATCGTCGACGAGCTCATTTTTTAATTGTAGACGATTCCTAGCGCGGGAGAAACTGTTACACGTGCTGATTCGTATGAGAGATTCTTCTATAACGCAGCGAAAGACGCTTATATTAATAGTAAAGGGAATCGTTTGTGATGTATGTAGAGATTATCTAACGAGTCTTTTAAAAAGCATGCCAAGAGTCGTATGAGATTCATGTAGGGATTATTTTACAACTAGTGAAATGCTCAGCCGTATAACTGAGCTACACGCAAAGAAAAAACATGGTTGTGTTAAACTAATTCTAAGAGCAACATATTATGATAAGAATTATGATTGTAGTCACCATATTAAGATTATTATTGAATCATATTATGACTAAATATACTCATACTATTACATAATAATATTTTTCCCTTAATCATATTATTATTCTGTTAATCATACTAAGTTAAGAAGTAATCAAATTATTGTCATGTTAATCATAATAAGCTAAGAAATTAATCATTAATTGTCATGGTAATCATAATAAATTTAGAAGCAATCATATTATGATACAGCACCTTTCATAGCTGTCATAAAAACACAAAATAAATTAAAATATTTTTGCATCGATTTTTTATTTTGTGGCTTTTTACAATTTTTCTTAATGTTAATCAAATAGCGGAGTTCAATATAAGGCTTGCAAAAGAGCAAATGAAAAATCTGTGGTTTTCATGGGCAACCGCGTGTGTCCATTTTTTCGATTTTAAGATGTTGATGCCATATTGCCTAATTTTGAACGCTCTTTACAGTTTTTTGAAAAAAGATGGATCAATTCCGATTTTTTAACGTAATGACAAAGTTTGGAAAGTGCAATACCTAGCCCATAGTTTGATCTAGAATGGTTTTTCGGCTTTCTTGCTAAATTTGTTTTAAGACATACGCGGTTGCCCATGAAATCCACAGAAATATCGTAGCACTTTTATAAAATATAACGAAATCCCTGTGTGTTTTGTTGTTGGATTTTACAAAAAAACTATGATATTTTGCATTTGCACTGTTACATCACTAATACTTGAATGAACCCGCTAATATTTTAATTTTTTAATTTCTTTAAACTTATTTTTATTAGAGTAAAAATAGTTTGATTGCATCTTTAACATAATATGATAAATGTATAGAAAGTTATCATGTTATGGCTATTAATCATGATATGGTTGTGAGAAATATAATATGTTTAGAAAGTTATCATAATTAAGTTGTTAGAAAAATAATTATTTTTCGGTCAACAATACTCAAATTCATAATTGCGATAAACATTGATATGTTTACAGTAACTATAATATTGTTGATATTAAATAAAAATAACAATTATTTGTGTACGACAACAATATATTGTTACATTAAACATAGTGTTGTTGCCGTAACCATACCCAACCATATTTTGTCTCTGCGTGTAGAATTTTCATATTTCAAAAACGCTCTTATTTAGGTAGCTCAGTAATTGTTATATGACTCTTACAGAGAGTCGCAAAAGGTTCATTCCAAGATTTAAAGACGAGCGTGTCAAAAAAATTTATAAAAAAGTAATAAAAAAAATCGATTTTTTGGTTTTTGTTAATCTTCAGATAATCATCAGAAGATTCTTTTAGGAGTTGTATATTAAACATAATCGTCTAACAAACAGCCTGTGCTAGCTGGGTATTAGTATGAACAGAAAAAGCATGTCACGACATTTTCCATACGATTTGACAGAAAAAAACGATGACCGCCGTGAAATAAAATCTATTTTAATTTATAAAAATAAAAACAAATATTGATCATGCTTTTAAAAATAAAGATGACAAAAGAGGACACAAATTTTACAGATGACAGCCAGTGAAAATAGATGATTGTCCTCTAAAAAAGAGTGCGACGTATGGTCACCTTATGTTTTAATATCTACAAGCTATGAAATTAAGGAAATCAAAATAAATGAATTGAATGGAATCACTATTATAAAAAATTTAGTTAAGGTTGATGGGTGTTTTTTGCACTGTGCAATAATAGACCTACAAAGCAATTGTTGTGTATTTTTGTGACTCGGTATTTCTGAAGATGACACCAAAGCATGTCGAAATATTGAAAAAAAATGAATATAAAGGACTAAATTACTTGTTTGTAGAGTTTAATAAGAAAATGTCGAATAACTACAGCTTAAAAAGATTTAACAAATAAATTGTATGTAACATCGATGAAATGCATTCATAGTTAAGACAAATAACACAGCCCGACAAAATTAAAAAAGATATTTGCTTCTTTGAATTTATCAACTGATTCTAGTGCGCTGAATTCAAAACTGTAATCAGTTTGTCTCTATCAGCTCTAGTTTTCATGATATAACTTTTTTATACACTCCACTTATGACCTCCAATTACCAATTACCCGAATTTTTTTTCCAACATTTTTTTTTTTTTATCAAAATTTTTTATTTACTGTTATAGTTATTGTAAAAAAAAAAAAAAAAAAAAAAATTAATATTTTTTTTTTTTTTTTTTTATTTTAATAAATCTGTATGAAACAGTTTTACTTCTTTTTAAATTCCTATGGAAAAGTTTTACTTTTTAAATACTTAAAAAAATTTGGGAATTTTTTTATTTTTTGGGCAATAACTATAACAGTAAATAAAAAATTTTGATAAAAAAAAAATTTTGGAAAAAAAAATTTTGGGTAGTTGGTAATTGGAGGTCATAAGTGGAGGGTATAAAAAAGCTATATCATGAAAACTAGAGCTGATAGAGACAAACTGATTACAGATTTGAATTCAGCGCAAATTCTTTGATAAATTCAAAGAAGCAAATTGAGTGTTGGCCTGTGTAATGTTTGAAATTTATTAATTAATCAAACAAATTATTTAGTAAATACACAGAAAAAAATAATTTTCATATTTGAATACGAAAATTCCATATTTGATTAAAAAATTTTTGAATTTTCTGCGATGACAATTTTGTGGTATTGATAAAAAAGTTTGTAGGTATAGTTACGGAATTTTTAGCCAATAAACAAGTTTATTGAGTAATAAAAAAAAAGATGTTGCCCAAAATTTTTGAATTAATGGACAAAAATATTAAAAAACCGGCAAAAGTAGTATAAATTATGACTTTACTTTGTTTTAAATGCTTTTTTTAATTGAATATGGAAGTATTTAATTATTTCATTGTTAAATATGTTTTATAGAGTGCTATTTTGCAAAGTGTAATTTTGATAAATATTTTAATTGAATCAAATAAGAAGTTTGTTGAATTAAAATTAAATTTTTAACAAACGATGCTGTTAAAAATTTTCTTGAGATATTTTTAATACCCTCCACCACAATTAGTTGTGAAGAGGGTATATTAAGGTTGTCATTCCGTGTGAAACTTTTTTATAATTCATCTCAGACCCCACAAAGTATATATATTCTGGGTCCTTGAGTAATTCTAAGTCGATTTAGCCATGTCCGTCTGTCTGTCCGTCTGTTGAAAACACGCTCACTTTCGAACAACTCAAAAGAAATGAGCAAACTTGGTGCCAAATTGCTTGTAGTTATCCTAAGCAGTTTGGGATTGATAACCAGCAAAATCGGTTTAGTAGAACCAGAGCTATGAATCAAAATGTGGAACCACCACCTAAAAAAATTGATAATTTTGTTACAAAAAATAACATAAATGCTGGAACAAGGCACGGAATAAGATAAGATCTTGCAAAACTTTGTTTTATTTGACTGGAAATCACGCTGTTAAATTTCGTGATGATCCGTCCATAATTTACCCTAAGCCCCATATAAACAATACTCCCGGAAAACAGTTTAGTACGCCTAAAACCGTAAAAAAATGACGCTAACGTAACAAAATTTGTTACGTCACAGTTTTTTAGGACTAGAAATAACACTGTGAAATTTCGTGAAGATCGGTACATAATTTACCCTAGGCCCCATAGAAACACTACTCCCGGAAACCGGTTTAGTACACCTTAAACCATAATTAATAATGCTATCATAACAGGAATTGTTACGTCACAGTTTTAAAGGACTAGAAATGACGCTGTGCAATTTCGTGATGATCGGTCCATAATTTACCCTAGGCCCCATATAAACCCTACTACCGGAAAACAGTTTAGTCGCCTAAAACGATAATTAATAACAAATCGTCACAGCTTAAGATAATAATAACATCATACAGATATTACTCCTTAAACATTCGAACTGTCGGTGGAGGGTATCAAAGATGCGGCACAGCCGAATATAGCACTCTTACTTGTTTCTGTGTAAGCTTAAAAACTTTTCCTTTTTCTTCACGCCCACCAGTCATTAAAACATGAATTTAGCCATTTTTCAACTTGTTTAGCCATAAATTTTTTTTGGCGTTTTTCTTTTAAAAGAATAATTTTTATTTTACTATAAAAATTTATAAAAGTAAAATAAACATTTTGAACAATTAAAACGCCTTTAATTTAAATCACAGCTTTGATGTGATGTGTGTCCGGCTGGCTGGCTGTCCATGTAGCCCTTGTGCGCAAAGTACAGGTCGCAATTTAGAGATTATTTGATAAAATTTGGTACAAAGGTTCTAATGTGGTGTAAAGCATCATAAAGTCGGGATTAACCCACTATACTTTCTTACTTGTTTTTTATTGTAGATCTGGACTTAAAAGGTTGGGTAAATGTTGTCGTGATTATGCTTTACCTTCAAATTATTAAAAACTTATGATTATTTGAAACTAATGAGTGATTCCTTTAAGATGAACAATAACGACATCGAATTTTTCGACGATTTAATTCTTTAATATTAATTTACGTTTATTCTTATCTAACAAATCAATCATAACTCACAATTTCATCGTAAACAACTTTAAATAATTAAATTATTTTTTGTTATTGAATTTTAATGTGTTTTAATGAAAAAAAAATCTTTTAGCCATTTTTTTCCGTAAATTTAGCCATTTTTGGTCACCAAGTTTTGGCAACTACTTGTTTCGTGTACATACATATATTTTCCTACTTCAACGTTTTAATCACAAAAAAAAAAAAAAAACGTGATAATAATAATATTTCTAAAAGTTCAAGGAACTCATTTCCCTTCTACTGTTTAAATTGTTCCAATTGTCATATAAACTAGAGACTTATAAATTTATTAATAATTTTGATGTAAAATCCATGGAAAATCCAAAAATCAATCAAATATATTGAAGAAAAAGCCCCA
The DNA here is from genome assembly GCA_930367215.1 of Pollenia angustigena. NCBI lineage: Eukaryota > Metazoa > Arthropoda > Insecta > Diptera > Polleniidae > Pollenia > Pollenia angustigena. The sequence continues at coordinate 204,439,314 of OV884060.1, forward strand.
TAACTGCCAAGGAATCGCCCCTAGGGGGATCAAATGTATGACCGACCTCCATTAGTTCTTTGTTCTTAACATTTTCTTTAAGCATACTTGCCATATCTGTGGTTTTCATGGGCAACCGCGTATGTCTATTTTTTCGATTTTGAAATGTTGATGCTATATTGCTTATTTTTAAGCGCTCTTTTCATTTGTTAAAACATTTTTAAAAGCAGATAGACCCATTCCGATGTTTTAACTCAATTACAAAGTTGAAAAGGTGCAATATCTAACCCATAGTTTGATCTAGAATGGTTTTTTCGGCTCTCCTGAAAAATTTTATTTTAAGACATACGCGGTTGCCCATGAAAACCACAGATATATCTCCACCGCTTAGGGGGACTCCCATACAAAATAGGCAATACCAATACAAATTAGAAATATATTGAAGAAAAAGTCCCAAAAATGCCCAGGTGTTGCCCCTTGTAAGATGCCATGTATGACCGACCTCAATTAGTTTTTTGTCCTTAACATTTTCTCGAGACATACTTGCCCCTTATCGACACTTCTTAGGGGGACCCCCATACAAATATTGCGTTTTAAGAAATTCATAAATTCGACTTTTGTGAATAAAACTAAAAGTTGCTTACAGATTTTAATCGTTTCTGGCTTTTTTGTTTGCAGCTTTGTTTTTTATATGTCTGCAAAGCATTTTGTTTGTTAAAAATTCATTAAAAATTGGAAAATGTGGCTAAAAGATATTTTTTTTTTCAAAAAAAAAAAAAAAAGTTATGTTTCTAAAACTACTGTGTATCTTTTCTTAAAGGAAATTTTATTGTGGAATTTCGGTTTTTTTTAGTTTTCTTCAATTTGTTGTGTTTCAAACTAGAAACTAGAAATATGGTAAAGACAATGGAGGATAATGGTCCATGAGCAAAAATGCGTACATATAACATTCACCTTGAGCCGGGAATCTTGCCCCCTTATTACAATCAATAATCAAATAATTCTTCAACATTCGCATGTAAAATATCTCAGTATACATCTGGATCGGCGATTAACGTGGTAATGCCATATAGAGGCAAAATTAACTCAAATGAAACTAAAAGCCATTCAAATTCATTGGCTTATTGAAAGAAATTCTGTCCTTAATCTCGATTGCAAGCTTCTACTTTACAACTCTATCTTAAAGCCTATCTGGTGCTACTACTATGGGGCAGTGCCTCGGCCTCTAATATCGACAAAATTCAAAGGCGCCAAAATAAACTTCTTCGAATAATCACAGCCGCTCGCTCCCTGGTATGTTAAAAACTCAAACATTCATAAGGATCTCAATGTGCCATTAGTAAAAACTATGATTACAAAATATGAAGTCAAATATTTAAAAAGGCTTCAACAACACCCAAATCCACTAGCTCGAAATATTTTAAATCATGGCGGCCACACTCGATTAAGAAGAAGAGACACTGCAGCACTTACCCAATTAGATGAGCGATAAACACCTATACATGTGAACAGAACCCGTGATAAAAATATGTTTGTCTGGCACTGGCAGGACATAAATAAAGTATTAGGATAAGATTTGAATAATTATTGTTAGTTCATATTTAATATATGAAGATTCAATAAAAAATAATGAGAAAAAAAAAATATATTTCCTTCGAGCAATACATTCTTAAAATACAGTACAAAAACAGAAACTAGTGGTTCGGAAATAAATTTTTTGCAGAATGTTTCGTGCTGAGCTTTGCCAGGGTGAGTCAGATGATGACCTGACAATAGAAGAAACTCTCGATTGTAACACAAACAGTCTTTAACAAAATTAGCCGAAATAATGGCAAAATGGAAGATTTTATATGTTGAGAGAAATCCTTGGAAAGGACTGAGAAATTCGATCATTTGTATCGTGATACAAATAGACCAAGAAAACGCATTTAGCTTTAAAAAATGACATGTTTCTGCGAATCAACGTCACATCGTCAGGTGATTATTGTTTTAGCTTACACGCCATTTTTGGAAAAAATTAGTTAGGAATGGATTTAATATGGCTTCAATGTTCTCTTTCATATTCCAAAATCCATTTTTTGATATCTCGTATAGAATCTGAGATATTTAGTATCGACTTTGGTCTACATCGACATTTTTTAGGTTTATTGAATATTATATTGCTACATATTACAATTTTTTGCATATGGAGCAAATTTTGCATATAAACATAACAAAAGTATACTTTACTATTGCTTTGCGCCATTCGAATAATGAACAACGTAGGTCAAAATAAAACGTCACAATAGTTAAAATTGATTGGACACAATGTGAAACTTGAGGTGAATATGGAGCCCACAACAAAACTAATTGTTAAATATTGATTTGCGCTATCTAACATATATTTTCTTTCCATATTATGTTGGATCTGTAGTTCGGGGCTTATAGGAATGAAAATTTGCTGTAAACCTATTTTATCGTTTTTCTCAAAACGGACTTGATGGCTTATAGGCTAAAACAATAATCACCTGACGACATCTGCGTATAAGTACAGCTAAAATATAGAAACACAAGCAAACAAACATGTGTATAATATGCTTAAGTGACGTCGTATTAAACAGTTGAATTTTGTTAACATGTGCAATGCGTAATCTTGTTTTTTCATGCTTGAATCTGTAGGCGGCATGAAATAACCCCCCAAAAAAATAATGAAATAACCCCCCAAAGCGTGGGGCCTTATTTCATATGCAATAAAGCCCCATTTTTGAAAATGAAATTAGCCCCCAACGAAATGAAATAACGTCCCAAACATAAATAAAATTATTCCCTAATTTTTGGGGGCTTATTTCATATGAAATAAAACCCCAATTTCTGAAATGAAGTAAAGGCCCAATATATGTAATACAATTAATTATACAGCTTTGTTTTAAAGAATCACGCGATATATATAATGGTACACTGAAAGAAAAATGCTTCATATATTTAATGAAACATTTTCATACAAAAATTTTCCTTGGGTAAATGAAAATTTTCATTGTTTAAATGGAATTTCATAGTTATAATGAAGTATTTTTACGTTAAAAATTTTCATTAAATTAAAATTTATTGATAATTTTTCATTCTTGACTCAATCTGGGCTCGAACCCAGGTGTTTACGGACAGGTTACCCTGACATGTTTCGATTGCAACCACTCAATCTCCTCAGAGGGCTTGCCGTTTAACACTCGCAGCCATCGACAACTGCTGACGTCATTAGTCAAACACCAATCCTTAAACCAAATTGTATTCCACCTTTGGTAGATCGAAATTTGCTTTGAATGATTATTTTTTTTTTTAATTTATTTTAACATGTTATTCCTTTACTTCTGTTTTTTCGTACTTTTGTCAAGAATTCTTCTTGAAGTTCAAAGTACATATTTTTTGTTTTTTCATTTTTTGTCTTTCTTATTCTTGTTGACCTTTTCAGCACAACTTGAAGGACAAATGCAAACATAGAAATCGTGCCTTAGCTTTAACAATTATTAGTATTGTGGTTATTTTATTGAACTATTTATGGGTTTTAATCCAAATTTTTATTATTTTTATTTAGGCTTAAGTTCATTAAATTTAATTTTCATTAAATTATTCTTATGAAGATTTATGTTTCGATTGCCCGCCATTAAATTTATGAAATCAAAATTTTTTAAAAAAAGCAACATATTTCAATAATGCTTTCATAAATTTACATTTTCATTATGACAATGAAAAATGTCATTATAGTAATGAACCAAAAACTTTAAATCAACGTTGTTATTGTTGTTATGGACAATTTAATCTCGATTTACGCTCTTCATTGAGTAAAAAACATAGTGTTTTTTATCCAAAAACTACACCGCCCCGGTAGGCTAGCTGGAAGTGAGCTAGTCTATCAGCACCGAGGTTGCTCGATCGATTCCCGCCAGAGACAGAAAAAAAAATAAAATTAAAAAATTTTTTTTTTTTTACTTTATTGAAAGTATTCATCCAGTGAATAATATTCATAGATCTAATGTAATGTTTCTTCAAATACATTTTAATGAAACAGGTTCCATTGATCCAACGAAGCGCTGCATAGGTTCCTTTTTAATGCAAATTTTCATGGGATTTATGTCAAAATTCATTGGTATTGCGAAGAAAATTCTTTCAGTGTATGATATAACAAACACAAGCTTCGCCAACTAAGGCTTTTCCGCATAGCCGGCCTTCGGCCGGGCGCAATGACTTTTTCCTCTATGGTATAACAAACACCGGCTTCGCTAGCTAAAGCTTCTCTGCATAGCGCCAGGATTTTCTCCTCTATAGTATACAAATACCGACTCGACCCGGCTACGAAGAGAAGCTTTAGTTAGCGAAGCCGGTGTTTGGTATACCATATAGAAGAAAACCATTGCGCCCGGCCGAAGGCCGTCTATACAGGGCAGCTTTTTTTATCGAAACCGGTATACCAAAGTGGATAAATCCTTGCTCCCAAAAACGTTTTCATTATAAATTTGAAAATGAAATAATCCCCCAAAAAATATATTGGGGCTTTATTTCATAATGACTTTTTGGGGTATAATTTCATATGAAATAATACCCCAATTAAAAAAATGAAATAACACCCCAAACAAAATGAAATAACCCCCCAAAAATCGTTTTTGTTGTTCTCTGTACAAATTTTTGGGGGGTTATTTCATTATTTTTTTGGGGAGTTATATTTTGGGGGGTTATTTCATGCCGCCAAATCTGTATTATGGGTTGCTTCCGATTTCTCCAACATCTTCGATAAGTGAAAGAATTTTTTCCAAGTCAAGTTTTATCAAAACTAAAGAAAAGCATCGCTTAAATATTAAACTATTGTAATAATTAATAAACAAATTTCACAGTTTATTTTTTTATAAATACATAAAAATATTATGTATAAATTGTAAAATATGTTTTTCATATTTGAGGAGGTCCATAACAAAACGCAATAATTACATTTTTCAAGTTTTTTAATATTTTGATTGAATCCTATTCTACTTGAAATCTATATTACCTTCATTATACATCATTCCAAAACTCAATAACTACACTGCAGATCAATATCAAATATACTGGCCCAGAGCAAAAGGCAATAATTACACATCTTAATAAATAATAAATAAACAATAAATCTTTACAAGAAATTTTAAAAAAGTCAACTTGATAAATAAATTATGCTCTGGTGGTAACTCTTAGATAACTGTAAAACGTAAGTAATTTTTGTTTAGTTAATATCTTTTGCTTTTGTTATGTTGATTGTGAGTAATATTTTCGTACAATTCATAGCAAAATGATATAAATACTATGGATTCGGACCAAAACGCAATAATTCCAAATTTGTTTTCGAAATAACTTTAAAACAAACTGTCAGATAAAATAATTAATTTGTGATTAATATTATTTTTTGTAGACAATAATACTTCAATAATTGTTTTTTAAAAAAATTATGTGCTACTTACTTAAGTTACATTTTGTCGTTTATCCAAAAAGATCTTATGGTGTAATTATTGCGTTTTGTTATGGACCTCCTCATTTATGAATTACTTTTTTGTTTGCTCGTTTTAGTTTAATAATTGTTTTGTTCGTTATGTTGTTTTTTTTTACGAATAAACGCCCACTTATTACTCAATTTTATATATCTTTTTGTTTTGAAATAAACTATTCAATAACTTCCCTTAACATTTAGAATATTAAAAATTTATAATTAATTAATAAATAAATATAGTTGAAACTGATTATAAACATTCGAAACGTAACAGAAATCTCTTAAAGTTCTTAAATACAAAAACAAGCTTGACAAGCAATTTGACTTGAAACAAGTTAGAGCGTTTAATTCGGCTGTGCCGAATCTTTGATACCCTCCACCGAAAGTTCGATTATTTCAGGAGTGATATCTATATACAGTCAACTCGCGATAACGTGAACTAATTTTTACCATGGCGTTTCACGTTTTCGTGTTTGTTCACGTTATCGAATGCCAAAATTTCAAAAAAAAAATAACACCCCTATTTTCAAATAAATAGATAAACAAGTATTTTAAAAAACATATTTTATCCATTTTTAATAACAAAAAAAAATAAAATATATGTATACGCAATAATTCAGTTGACTTTGCATATCGTTACTTTAATATAGAAAAGCCCTAACTAACATTTTCCTTACTTTACAGTAGAAGGAAAAAACTTAATAAAAATTGCGACTACAAGACTATAATTTTTGTTAAGTTTTTTCCTTCTCCTGTAAAGTTAGGAAAACGTTAGTTAGGGCTTTTCTATATTAAAGTAACGATATGATACATAAAAAAATTAATTTCTTATGAATACAAAAAAAAAAAAATAAACAAAAACGAATAGAAACATTTTTTTGTTTAAGGAAAAAATCGGTCATCTTTTTTTAAAAGTTGTTTTGTTTGATCATCTTTAACAAAGCTTTTTCTTTCAGCACTTTTCTCCAATGATGAAAAGTATGGGTTACCTGCTGCTTCCATTGTTTTGCACATAGAGAGAGTTCCTCCATTTTTGATCTTAACTTTTCTTTAAACGGGTCAACGAGTTGTGGCTGATCAAAAAGCTTTTATCCGGAAATTATGCGAAGACGAACTTAATTTTTTTAAAGCCAGATATTGCTTTAATACCATGTGAGATAAGGCCATGATGGCTTTATCTCTCATTTCAGTTCCGGAGACACTAAAGTTAAGTATTGAAATCTGGCTTCGCAAACTAAAGTTTTTCTGCGTGGCGGCATGCAGCCGTGCTTAGGGGTTTTTTCCTCCAGTAGGACGTGGCAGGTGGCTTCGCTGAATAAAGTTTTCCTGCGTGCGTCACAAGAATAAAACATTTTTTTTCAATGATAACTAAGGATTTTCCCTTTTACCGAATGTTTACACCATGCATAACAATATTCTGGAAAAATATGGCTTAATCTCTCATTTGCGAAAAAAAATAAGGCTATATCTCTCATTTCGCAAAATTTTAAATATGATCTTACCTCTTAATGATTGGGTAATAAGGCCATTATGGCTTTATCTCCCATTAAATTGAGCAATAAAGCCATCATGGCCTTATCTCACAAGGTTTTAAAGCACGCCCCGAGTTTGTATGGGGTCTAGGGTAAATTATGGACCGATCTTCACGAAATTTCACAGTGTCATTTCCAGTTCTATAAAACTGTGACATTACGGTTTTAGGCATACTATACTGTTTTCGAGGAGTAAGGCTTATATGGGGCCTAGGGTAAATTATGGACGGATCTTCACGAAATTTTTTTAGTCGAATAAAACACATTTTTGCAAAATCTTTTACCATTCCGTGCATTGTTCCATAATTTATGTTCTGTACCTGAATTCTGTAACTTTTTGAATTTAACTACCGATATCGTTAATTAACGAGAAATCTCGGTTGCTTTAACGAATTTGTTATTCTGTATTTTAAATAAACAAATATTTTTGTTTAGAAATATTGACGACAAATATCGGTAAAAATATAAAATATATAATATATATAATATAAAATATATAAATATAAAAGTAAAAATTTTTTAAAATTAATAAAAAATACAAAATAAATTTGCTTTATTGCATTTATTTTAACAAAACATGAATGAAACGTGTAAATATTGATTATATTTCTAAATAAATATGTTGGTGTTAAATCTTTTTATACATAGCGAAAAATTTCCAGGTAACTGAGCCACTGTAGCACAACATTCTGCTCTTACTTTTTTTACCTACACTACTGTATGTGAAGAGGATATTATGGGTTTGTACGAATGTGTGTAACACATTTAAATAAAGGTTCTGGGCCTGCCTTTTAGTATATCGATTAACTCAGAATCAATGTCAGAATCCATTTAACGAATCCCGTCCTTCTATCAGGATGGCTGGTTGTCTGTACAAGATAATCTTGTGCGCAAAATACAGGTCGCAATTTTAAAAATAATTTTATAAAATTTGGCACATATGCGTTTATTGTCACAATGTCGAAGCCTTTTTATAATGGTGAGAAGCATTTATTTAATTTTTAGCCCACATGAAAACTTCTTTCCGCAATAGGGTTTTGTGCCTATTAATAGCCATCTTGTTTTATAGACATTTGAGTTGAATAAGATCCAAAAATATTTTGTCGTAACCTACATAAATCACCAGAACAAATTTTTTTATAATCGGTCCATATTTGACCACAGCTCCCATACGAATACACTAATAATGGTAGTAGTTACTTAGATAATATTTGGCACAAAAATGTCTTATGTGAATATTAACCTCACATCATACTCTTTTTGGCGGAAACATGATCGCCCAAATACTGCAATGTAGAGTCGGACTTGATCGACTATACTTTCTTACTTTTTTTGTGTTAAAAATTGGCTACTTTCTCTATATTTTTAACTTATTAACAGTACATTTATTGTCGTTATTATTTAACAAGAATTTTTTTTGTGTCGTTAGCTACCTACATTTTTTGCCGATAAAAATTGTTAAAATTTCATTACAGAACAGCTCTTAACGACAACTTTCGTTAGCTAACGAATTTTGACTACTTAACGACAATTTTTTGTCGTTAAAAAGTTACAGAATTTCAGTACTGATCCTACTGAATCGATTTAGATAAATTTCAATACCAAACTGATTAGGATAACTACAGCAATTTGACACCAAGTTTGTTAATTTCGTTTAAGTTTTTCGCAAGTGAGCGTGTTTTCAACAGACGGACATGGCCAAATCAACTTAGAATTACTCAAGGAGCCAGAATATATGTATATACTTTATGGGGTCTGAGATGAATAGTAAAAAAGTTTCACACGGAATGAAAAACTTAGTATTCCCTCTTCACAACTAATAGGGGTGGAGGGTACAAAAAGGAGCCAGATTTTTTTTTTTTAATTAGTAATGATAACAAAAAATTAAAACTGTTAAAAAAAATCGCTAAAGTAATATAAATGGTAAAAATAGTCAAGTAAACCGCCAGTTATATTAAAAATCGCCAGTCTCCAAATGAAAAATCCCACCGCCAAACACGTTTCAAATCGCCACGTTTGGCGAGAAATCGCCCTGATTGGGACAGATAACATTGCAAAATTCTACACGGCTATATAGCAAAATGCTTTGAACTGACGTTTTGGAACTCACCCTAACTTATAATTTTTTTGTATTTACTTAAATGAAAAACTTGTTTATATTTTAAATAAATTAACATACCTATTTTGTACACAATATTCAGTTAAATGTTATACATATGTAGATACATACATATCTGTGGCATTTTGGAAAAACATTTTTATTCGAGATAAGATAGCAAAATAGTTTTTAAATAAGCTCGGTGAAAAAATAATTTTTATTAAATAATAAAATAAACCGAAATTAAAGAAATATTTCGTTTATACCTATATAATACAAAATTTTAAAAACGTAAACAAAAATGTTTTTGAATAAAAATTCGTAGGATTAACAAAATTTTTTTTAAAATTTTTTAAATTTGAATTAAGCTGTTTCGTCAAAATGCCACAGATATGTATGTACATACATAAAATACACACACATTGGCAGTTAAACTGATAATACTTCTATTAAATTGCCCCAACATCTAAAAAAATAAAAATGAACGAAAGCAATGAATGAATAAATGGCGGGGTAAATGTAATAATTTAATTTAGAATAAGGCATAAAACACCCACATCCATACACACACAAATAAACACCGATGATAGTGTAGCCAACAAAATAAAACACCAAAGAATACTAAAAGGTATAATAATGGCTGCTTTGGTTTGAGAGTATTTAAACAGCCATTTACTTATAAATTGATACACAAGCATCCCCACATGTAAGTAAAAAAGAGAGTAAAAACCCCATACCGTTATCTGAATACCACACCCTTAATGTTTTAATACTGCGATGATAAATATAAAATTATTACAGTTTTTTTTAAAGTTGTTATTGTTGTTTTTAAGACTTGTTCTTCATGGGAGAGAGTAGCAAAAAACTTGTTTACTCCTCCAAGTTTTTCTCAGTTGTTATTTGTATTTGTTTTCTTAGTAAACTTATGTGGGGTGTTGGGGTTTTACATAAGAGCGCCAAATTAAGAGCAAATGCTGAATATTATTGTATGTATTTGTATTATACCTACTAAGGACTATGAATATGAAATTAATGCGTTTGCTGTTGAATTTATACCTATTTACTGTTATTATAACTCAATTATTAACATGATTCATTCATTCATGTTTTGTTGTATTTTTATTTCAAAAAACGGATGTTGTTTTGCTGTCATTTTTTTTTTTTTTTTTTGCAAAGTTCTGTGATAATTCAGTTGTAATAGGTACCTACTGTTTAAAAAAATTTAGTTCTTAACAGCTACTGCGAGTGTTTTCAACTTTTATTTTGAGTTTTCTATGTAGGTACCTACTAAAGCAGAGTAATTTTTACACATCTCATAATGTGAATTTCTGGAATTTTTAGTAAACATATTCATATACATACAAACATACACAGAACTAGTAGTAGGTATGAGGTTTTTTATAACCATTGTTCTAACATCGTAATCGCCGTCATTGCCACATTATCATCTGCGTTTAGTACAAAATAATTGAGAAACAGCAGTTTTAGCGAACAGACATAAACAACAACTCCATATTAGAAGTAATGATAGCACAAATGAGTAAATATTTAGTAGAGAGTTTGATAAAGAAAAATGTAATGACCACCCATAGGTCTCTCAACCTTACACTTCAATTTTCAGCACACAAGAGAGTTTTGTTGGGAAGAGAGTTCATCACAACTGTGTACCTCTCTAAATGATATAATTGTTGTTGCCTATTGGTTGTTTTTGTTACAACATAGCAACAACAGACGTATGCACACAATCATCTACACTTGGGCATGGTAGTTTCCTGTTAAAGAGCACGCCTTTAACTTCTTCTTTAGCCTCTCACTTCGTTGAGGCGGAGTATAAAAGCATCCTGGGGTAGTTGAGCAAGGCACACTTGAGCTGTAGCTTCACAACAAGCAACACCATTAATTAAGCTAATTTAGCAAACTAACCAGAAAATAGAAAATAATTTACTTAGTTATTATAACAAAAACATTTTTCACGGAAAATTTATTAAAAAAGAGAAACTTGAAAAGTGATACCTACAAACAATATATAAAGCAAAAAAAAATTCATTAAAAAAAAGTTAAAAACTAATCCTACAATATGCAAGGATACAGATCATACGCCATGGAAAATCATCACAGCATCCATCACGATGCTAACGAGCAAAAACCTTTAGTAGTGGATTTAATGACTGGCCAATACGGCAAACCACAAACTCCACCACCCTCTCCCACTGGTAAGTTTTGTAAAACAAAGTGAAAAATGTTATTTTCAAGTTTTTTTAGAATTTTTTTTTTATTTTTCATAAAACAAACTTATTAATTCTGTATTTTCTTTTTGTTTATTTTAGAATGTCTATCCAGCCCTGATACTTCATTGAATGGCAGCCGCAACAATTCTTGTGAAATTCCAGCCGATCCCTCAGTACGGCGTTATCGTACTGCTTTTACCCGGGATCAATTGGCTCGTTTGGAAAAGGAATTCTACAAGGAAAACTATGTATCCAGACCACGTCGCTGCGAATTGGCCGCCCAGTTGGGTTTGCCAGAGTCTACAATTAAAGTGTGGTTTCAAAACCGTCGCATGAAGGATAAGCGCCAACGTATTGCCGTCGCCTGGCCGTATGCTGCTGTCTACTCAGACCCCGCTTTCGCTGCTTCCATCTTGCAAGCTGCCGCCAATAGTGTGGGTATGCCTTATCCTCCTTATCCCGCCGCTGCTGCCAATCCAATGTTAGCCACCGCTATGCCCTCAATGTCAGTACATGGACATAATCCATACGGACAATACCGCTACAATCCCTATCACATTCCTCAACGTCCCCAGCCAGCTGCCCATCATTTAGCTCATGCCATGCCACATCATATGACCGCAAATCCCATGGCTGCTGCTGCCGCCGCTGCTGGTTATCCCTCCATGTTAGGTGCCATGCCAACAACCGGCTATGCCAATAAAACTCAAACACCTCCTCTGGACTTACAATCATCCTCTTCACCCCACTCCTCCACATTATCGCTAAGTCCCGCCGGCTCGGATCATACTAAAGTCTTTGATCGCAGCTTAAGTCCTTTACGATCAAGCTTACAACAACCCATTACATTGCCTTTGTTACAACCTGCCCAACATGAACCCTCATCTCCTTCCTCATCTGCAGCCTGTAATAATTTACATTTTTCCGCCGCAACTGCTTCAAGCGCCAACTCAGGTTTACTAATGCCCACCATCACCAACAACACCATCAAACGCCCTGCCTCTTCAATGTCTCCATCATCACAAACTGCTTTACTCGGAGAACCCAAACCTAAACTATTCAAGCCCTACAAGACTGAAGCTTAAGTTTAGCTCCAATGGAAGTGTTTAAAAATTAAGAAATTAAAAAAAAAAACTAAAGCAAACTGCTTGCAGTTGCTATAAAACTTTGTAAAAATGTGATTGTGGTGCTAAACAAAATTAAAAAGAAAAAAAAAAAACAAAAAAAACAACAACAAATTTAATTGTACAAAAATTTTTATATTTATAATTGTTAATATTTATACTTGTAAATATGTAGATTAAAATTAGATTTTAAAATAACAAAATTTATATTTTAGTTTTTAAGTTTCAAAAATAATCAAAATTTTAAATTTAAATTAATAAAAAAAACAATACAATTTATAAAAAATAAAGTTTTTTAATTCAAACGAGAAAAAAATAATATTTAATAAAAATAAATTTACAGCTGCACGTTTTCGTCAAAAAAAAAGAGAAAACCTTTAAATAATTTATTTTTAAATTTCCATATTTTAAAAGTCCAATTTTTTTTTTTTTTGGAAATTTTGCTCTCAAGTTCCAAAAATTTACCTGCATCTTGCCTGGAATTAAAATCTTCTGCCATAAAACAATAAATAAATGCACTAATCCCGCCCAAAACATTAGCGAAATACAAAGATGACTTAAATAATCCTCTTAAGAATAACAACGATTAAGTAAAAGATTAAAATCATTTTCCAAAAACATCTTATGAAATCAAATTTCAAGATATTTATATGAACTCAGGGAGTTTAAAATAAAAACAGTTTCAAAATTTCTATTCCAAACCCGTTTTGACAGATGTAAAAACTCAATGTCATTATGTCTTTTAATATTTTAAAACTCCATACTAAGTTCTAGACTGACGGCCCGCCCGCCCGGCACGTGTTTATCTTTGTTAACATGTTTTTTGGCTCAAAGTGTGACCAATTAAATGGATAAATATTTTTGTTTAATTATTGACAAATTTTGATTTTTAAACAATTTTGCAACAAATATTGACCTTTATTGAAGTTTGTTTGGTTTGCAAACAACTGAGAATTTTATAGGCAAACAACGGGTGAGAATTTATGCTCTTTAGAAAAGTCTCTCTCTAATTTGAGTGAGTTTCCAAGGATCTTGTTAAAACAGTGTTAACAACATATTGGTTGGTCGAAAAGCGCTAGAAAAAAGTGCACAATGAACTTGAAATAATTTTAAATAAAGGGCGGTCCAACCAAAACGCACGTTGTTAATTGTAAATAAAACAATAATATTCAGATAATTATCTTAATATTTTTCACTATGATAGAAGGATCTTTGACAATAATGTGTGAAACAAAATATCGGCCAAGAGCTCGCCATGGCATCGATGGCATAATTCTATTCGATGGTCCATATTTTCAATGACTCTGAGTCATAATTGAGGTTCAGTGTCGCTAATGCTCCGAATTATATCATCCCTTAGCTCTTGAAGTGTTCTTGACGTACACTTTTTCTTTCCAGTCACATGCTCGTGGCGGTCAATTAACTTCGCCTCGACGTGAGGTAATACGGCCATTAAATTTCTCGCGCAAAAGAGCCATTGTTTTTGAGCCACGTATCGTCCGGATCCATATCCTCAATTTCTGGCCAGAAGAAGTCTGTTATCTTCTCGCGATAGAGAAAACCATTCACGGTAACTGCTTGGCCGACCTTATTTTCGAAGAAGTAAGGCCCTATGATGCCGCTAGCCCATAAACCGCACCAAACAGTCAGTCTTTGTGGATGCATCGGCTTTTCAACAATTACTCGCGGATTCTTATTTGCCCAAATGCTGCAATTCTGCTTGTTTACAAATCTACTGAGGTGAAAGTGTGCCTCGTCGCTAAATATGATTTTCTTTGTAAAGTTTTCGTAAAAGGCTTCAACAACCTTAACGCGCTGCTCAATTGTGTACCTCTCCATGGTTGAATTTATCAAACACGGAAACAAGGAAATGTCAAATTAAGTCGGGCAAAAAACTTGACGTTAAGGTGTTGGACCACCTTTTAAAATTACAAAAAAAAAAAACTTAAATTTAATATCGATTTGCTTGAAATCTGCAAAATTAGATTTAAATTTAGAATGTAGAGATTGAAAACTAAAGAGGGGATATATCAAATGTGCAGGGTGGGCCGATATGTCACTGAACTTTGTATTGTTGATTTTATTTTATTTCCTTTTTCGATTTTTCAATAGTAGAAACAACGTTAAGGATTCAGTAGTCATGTTTATGATTAAGTAACGAGCAAAAATTTTTTTTATTTTTATTTTTTTATTTTTGAATCTTCTAATATGTATTCAAATCTTAATTCTACTTATTGTTTATTAGTTGTTACCAATGTAACCACTAACTGCTGTATTCAAATTTTAAAAATGTCTTCTAGTTAGGCTCAAAGTATCGGTTCTTTTTAGCCTCTGGTGACCTTCGAACTGAAGCAGACCCCGTGCGAGGTAGTTAGGGTGGGCCATTAGTTTATCTATGTAGCTTATTGTGTGGGCGTTGAGATCTCTGTGGATAATATCATTACGTATATACCATGGGGCGCAGACAATTTGTCGTAATATTCTAGACTGTCTTCTTTGAAGCTTTTGGATGTTAGATGCGCATGCAGTACCCCATAATTGGATGCCATATGTCCATATTGGTTTTATGATGGACTTGTATAAGAGAATTTTGTTGTCTAAAGAAAAGTTTGAGTTTCGACCGAGAAGCCAATGTAGTTGAGCAGCTTTAAGTTTCATAGCCGTTATGTTCGCTTCAATATGACGTGACCACGTCAATCGTCTATCTACATAAATTCCGAAGTATTTTACATAATTTCTCTACCGGAACACTGACGTTATTTATTTTAACTGCTGGGCATGTTTGTCTTCTGAGAGTGAAGGTTAAGTGAGCACATTTAGCCGGATTAACCTTTACTTTCCATTTGTCCAACCAGGCCTCTAGTTCGTTGATGTGAGACTGTGAATTGGCGATGCGACTTTTGGGTCATGGTTAACGCTAGTAAATGCTGTGTCGTCTGCAAACGTAGAGGTGTGCGTGCTCAGGTTTGTTGGCATATCCGCTGTGTATATTATATATAGTAGCGGTCCTAATATGCTGCCTTGGGGGACACCGGTAGTAATTTTCTTGAGGCGGGAGTATTTCTCTTGCGACCTCACTATGATGAATGTTCTGCCTGTTAGATAGCTCTCCAGAAGCTTGTGAGTGTTTTGAGGAAGCATTCGTGTTATTTTGATGAGTAGCCCATCATGCCAAACTTTGTCAAATGCTTGGGAAATGTCTATAAACAGGGCTGAGCAGTATTGCATTTTCTCAAACGCCGATCTAATTAGGATGACAATTCTATGCACTTGTTCTATTGTACCATATTTCGCTCTGAATCCGAACTGGTGATCCGGGATGATGTCGTGTTCATTTAGATGAGGACTTATACTTAAAACGAATATTGTTGCGAAAAGCTTCGTTAGGATTGATAATAAGCTAATAGGTCTGTACGACGCAACCTGGCTAGCATCCTTTCCTGGCTTGGGAATCATAACAATTATAGACCTCTTGGGAAGTATCCAACTCTTAATATCGCGTTAAAAATGAGCAGCAAGATTCTAGAAGCAGACGATGGTAAGTTTCTTATCATTGACCCTGTGATGCGGTCAGGTGCGGTCTAAAATTATTGAGTTTTATTTTGCTATTTAAAATTCAATAATTCAAACCCAAGGAAAATTTCGAAATTTTTCAACACTAGAAATGCACCATCACGAAATCAAGTACGCAATCTAGTCGGTCGTTTTCAGTAATCAGAATCTTTAAGTTTTTTTGATTTTTTAATATCAATGATTTTGTCAAAATTTTAATTTAATTTACAATATACAAAAATGTTCATATTAATTCGAATGTGTATTCTAAGTCAAATTTCAATTTTTAAAGCTTCCTTCAATATTTTCAAGAAATAATTTCTATGCACTATAAGAATTTTTGTTTACAATTTTTAACAGATAGAAGATATTTAAAACATGAAAATAATTTTTTTTAACTGTAGATTCAACAAAATTTCGCCTAATTACAAAATAACACCGAACTAAGTCAAAACCTTTCGTAACAATACGATCACATTCCTTTACAAAAATCGCGAAATTGACACTACTGTTTTTTGTAACTGCTTTCATACCTCTACACTACTGCACAAAATGTTCGCTAAAAGTTCTTTGGCAACGGATTTTGCTTGTGTTTTGAAACTCTGCTCAGTGGACAGCCCCCTCCTGTTGTTTAAGATATTTTTTCCATTCGATATCACAAAATATTTAGTTTTGGTGCCAAAATCAAGGTTAATGTCAAATAATTTTGCAACAAAATATCCTTTTGTTTTCTGCTCCTTATTTTTCAATAAAAAAAAAAAAATGACACGCGTCGATCACAAATATTTCAAATGACATTAAAGAGAGAAAGTGTGCCTAAACTTCACATGTTGTTTGTCTAACTCTGTCGATACTCCCCAGGAAATGACCTTCAAGTGATTAGTAATTAATTTAAAAAAAGAAGATAAAGATAAAGATGCCCTTTCATATTTGTCAAAACAATTATTAATGTGATTTTTTATTTATAGTTTTGGTAGTTTTTTGTTTGTTCATACCACCAAAGGTGTTCACATCTGTTGTCATTGATATTAATGTCAGTTAAGTCATTATGATATTAATCTAACAATGACATTAAAATATCCTCATACAAAAATGTATAACAAGTTGAGAGCTGTGTGTTTCTGTATGTAAGTGTTGTTTATTAAAAAAAGGGTTTCCTGTGGGGTGCCAGTTGACTGAGGAACAGGAAAGTCAAATTTACATTTAATTAGTAGTACAATAGAAAAAACAACATGTGCCTTCAATTTGTGTAATTGAAGTTTTGGTTAAGTCTTTTTTTATGAGCATAGATAGAAGGGCACATCCCTTTTTTAATGTGCCTAAATCTTTAGCAGATTTTTTATATTTGAGTACCGACAAAAAGGGGTTAATATGGAAACAATTTTATTTTCATGTTGCGATGTAAATATTGAAATACATATGCACAAACATATGTATGCATGTGTGTATGTCACTTTTTTATAATTATTTTTATATTAACTCCTTTTCAGAATAGAATAAAATTTTTCTATTTTAAACGTATGCATGATTCGAAATATTGGCTGAAAGTACTAGATATATACATATGTATGTATATGTTCTAGGAAAGAACAAGTAAGAGTGCTACGTTCGGCTATGCCGAATATTTTATTACCTTTTACGATGGGTCTTCTTCAATCCCGCTCACATATTGTCGGATGTTATTTATTGATAAGCGAGATGTTTGTACCTGATTTGGAAAGATTGGCGCTTTCCGTTCTCCAGATATAAAGAAATTTATAATGTATTTGTTTGGGAAGTGACACGCCTACTTCTCAAATCCCGCCCATTAGTTTTAGAGAGGCTGTGCATTGATAAGCAGGATGTTTGAACCTAATTTGGAAACTTTGGCTCTAACCGTTTTGCAGAAACATAGAAAAAAGAAACAAAAACAACATTAACAAGGGATTTATGAGTAAGATAAGAGGCATCCGTGGTTTTTCGATCATATCTTAGTCATTTATGGACTGATCTGGCAATCTTTAACAAAGTATATGTGACATTAATATAAAACAACCAAGTCCCCATGCATTTCTGGGGTCTTCAACATCCATACGGACAGACGGATATCGCTAAATCGCTAATCTTCAGCACCCAGAATACATATACTTAACAGGGTCTAAGATCAATATTGTAGAAATTTCAAACGGAATGACAAACTTGTATATGAACACGTTTACTTCGGTGAAGGGGTATAATAAATAAATAATATGCACATCCTTCCGGGGTAATTAGGTGCACCCTTTCTAAGGAGCCCACAAAAAGACAAAATGACAGGGCTCTTGACGTTTTTTAATTTCCTTAGTTTAAAGTATCTCCAAAAGTACTTTGCCACGGGAGTCGGTACACCCTAGCGAGCAGGCACCGGTCTGACTCCGTTAATATGCTACTTGCGGAAATGCTTCTTTTCGTTAAGGATGATTGTTTTTGAAGAAGCTTTACTTATTTGATAGGAGGTTGCCTTTCATCAAGTTGTTATCCATCTGATGGAGGACCGCCGTTTTCAAGGCATAAACCCACAAAGCAGTTCACCGAAAGGCAGCTTTTATGACGAAGGGGTATCACGTGATGGCTGTGGTTTATATCCAACACCTCAGAAAGGATTGGCATAAATCGTTAGGAAAGCTATCCACTTGTGCAGGGCACCAGCTGCTAGAACAAATCCTCCCCAGGTGTTGTTGCTATTCGACAGATGCTGCTGGATTTTGAATAAAACAGTGGAGGTTACATTACTCAGGCTCCTAAACAAGGGGCGGTTGTATAGTGTAAACGATATACCTCTAACATTTCTTCCAGTTTGTGAAGTATCCGCACACACACGGGGGCGGTTGGTAAACACATTGTTTGTCACCCAGTGGTTAAGACCCACCATCTGATTAGGCCATATGTCAGGTGTTGATGTAAACCTCTTTCCAAATTTCTATTTCAGAACCTCTGGTTTGGATCGTGGATCGAATTCGTATCTTAGGGTTGAATAGATTTTGGATACACAAAATGTTAGTGAATAAATTTAGGAAGTAAAAGAAAAGTGTTAAAAAGCTAATGTTGAGCTATTTTGTTTTTGGACTATTTTATGGCATTTGAAACTACAAATCGTTTTGGGATCTTAACTTTTTTTTTGAAATAATAAGTATTAAAGGCTCAGTTAGTCTTTACTTTCTGTTCTGTTACGAATCAGCTGATTTGTTTTTGTTATTAAAAAACCTGTGAAATTGATTAGTTTTTCTGTTCTGTTGCGGTTCAGTTTGTTAAAATCAAAAAATTGTTAAGTAATTGTAAGTGACAGCAAAATAAATAATAAAAAATACATATTTATACTGAAATAAACTATTTTTTGATTTTAAGAATTCATAAAATTTAAATTCTTCAAATTGATGTGCATTAAAGTTAGAGAAATAAAACAATGGACGGTGCAAAACTAATAAATTTGTCATAAATGGCTGATAAGTTGCTACAGAACAAGTAACTATTACAATTTCCAAACAGATCGGCACGGAACAGCACAGAAACAGACAGTAAAGACTAATTCTGCCTTAAATTAAAGTTTTTGTTATTAAGAGCTACAAATGGAATTACAAACAAGTAAGAAAGTAAAGTCGGTCGAGCCCGACCATTTGATACAGACAATTAATCGAGAGTTTATTTGGTACTCATGGAAAATCATAGACCCGGCAAAACAATATTTATATTGTTAAGAGATTATCTGCCTGTTTTTAAAACGCGAGTGCAAAAGTGACTCGTTTAATTCACATTTAAAACAAAAACAAATTTTGAAGTTTTTTTTTTTTTTTAATTTTATTTAAACGAGTCACTTTTGCACTCGCGTTCTAAAAACAGGCTGTAAGATTCACATTAGAATTTTTTATGCCGAATACTAGAAGCTTTCATAGGTCTAATATAAAACCTCCTCTTGAAATGACTAATAAGCCTAAAACCGAAAAAATCCTAATATCGATACTTTCCCGTAAGAATGTATTAAGCGACACTTTTTTCGAAAATGACTTTTTGAAGTGGAACTATACTAGAAATTAAGCGCCACATTTTGGCCTGGGTTTCGCTGCCTTATCATGGATGCAAAGGAAACTAGGGTGAAAATAAAATTGTATCAACCGTCAAGTTTTCTCACTGGAATAATGTGGCACCCTGTAATTTATTTTATCCGCCAAAGAAACTATGCTAAGCCACATTTTTCAATATGTTTTGTTTTCTGAAAATCGCTTTCCAAATATGTTTCTTTCAATAAAATCCGAAAAATAAATAACTAAATGAAACGTTTTTTTCGATTCCTACACAATTTTAGAAATGTCGCTTAATACATTCTTACGGGAAGGTATCGATATTTTATTGATATATTGTACCTAAGTTGTATATGACTAGAAATTAAATCGTTAATCTTTGTAATAATCTTCCCATAATTAAATAAGGAAATATTTCTACAAATCAAAGATTTGGCATAGCCGGATGAAGTACTTTTTCCTGTTCTGTTTTTCTCAAATTTATCGAAATCGAGTTCTATATAATGTCGATATCAAGCGTTTTACCGAATATGGTTAAAACAACAATATTGTAATATTTATATTCATATTATTTGCTTATGTAAGTATTTATCTTATTTCCTAGTTTCTCTTATGCGTAAGAATTTTACTAATAAAATTCCCATCTCCTTTTTCTTCTCCTTAACTAAATTGACTTCACTTCTTAAACAATAAAAAGGCGTGATTTAAAAATATTTACAAATGTTAAAAAAAAATCCCTTAGATTTAAAATAGGTTAGGCAGATTGCTTACAAAAATCTTTGTAAACAATTTGAAAATCCTGACTTAGAGCAAAAATCTTTATTAAATCCAAAAATTAATCTAGGCTAAAAAAAATCCCCCAGATTTAACAAATCAACAACAAACAAAACAATTACGCATAATTTTCCAATTAACAAGGTTTTTTCGACTAACTGCCTGGCCGGGCTTACACACACACACACACACACACACACACACACAATTACTCACTACGTCTACCCCGTGGTAATTGAAATACTTATAATCCCTTATGATTAATTATGGACTAGAAAACCTGTAGCCCAGTATAAAATTAACAAAATTTTCCGTATACTTCGGTTGATAATCTAAAGCTTAACAGCATAAACAACAAAAAAAAAAAATCAAAACACATGTTAACCAAAGAAACAACAACAATAACTTCCCACTGTTCACACCTTCTACAACAACATTTAAACGTAGCCAACAACAATGTAAATGCAAGCAAACAAGTACCGTAACAAACGGTTTTTTATTAATCATCTGAAAATTGTTTTCGTATTGTCAAAACAGAAAAAAACCAAAAAAAGTAAAAAAGTCAAAAAGGTATGAATAGAATTATGGCGAAACAATTTACTCATCTCTACGATTTTCCCTAGAGATGGCAAAACAACCACTATCTCCATCTGTATTCAACTTTTTTCCATATATTTTTTTTACTTATGTATGCCACTGAAAATGTTCATCATGCTGCTTTATGAACCCTTATTCGGGAAAATATTTTTTGTTATTTATTCTGGGCTCTGGTACCAGAAGTTTGTGCATCTTTATTATTAAGTAATAAAATTATACACCACTTGTGTAAAAAAAAAAGAAAACAAGCAATTTTTTATAATGCTTAAAGTTGTCAAAACATATTTTTTGATAACAAGACAATAGACTAGGGACAGGAAGGGCAATCTTTTGTAAAAGGGCGGGCAAAACTAAAAAAGGTAATATGCACACAATGTATGTCTCTGTCTTTATCAGTTTAAATTGAAGACACTATAAACTTTTTCCAATCATTTCTTGATTTGGCAATTTAAAATAAAACGCAAAAATTCCCGAATTCTATTTGTTAAAATTATAAAGTTAAATACATCAAATTTTCAAAGTAGAATGTTTACGAAAATCTAATCGGGCATGCTGCCGATATCTTATGATTGCGAGTTCTTCTGTAACCAAAGGGGCAAATACAACAAAATTGGAACAAACATGTGTAACGGGCAAGTAAATATTCTCTCTATCTGGTTCTCTGCAGTAAGTGATTAGCTAAGAACCAATGGGATTCTTTCAAGTACGAATTCAGGATTAAACCAACTAAGAAATTCTTGAATCCAGCAGTTTGAGATCAACTTTTATCTCACGATTATTTAAATCATTTCCGTTTTCGGATTACATTAAGTACGGGGCACTTGAATCAAGCATTTTATACTTGATCTAAGGAAATCCGTAGTTACCGTACTATTGACAACGCTTTGGCTTGATTTAAGTACGGATGGATCGATTTTTCTTTTTAGTTTAGGGTCTTTTGTATGATTATTACACCTAATTTTCACGATGATTTAAAAGACATGTCTTTTTTGTAGTTCCAAAAACATGTTACATTTTCACAATGTTTCTTATTTTGTTTGATTTTTTTTATTTTCCTTATATATGTATGTATGTAATTAATTTTTTTCAAAGAAATTTGCTTATTTTTTAATAAGCAATTGAAATAAAAATACACCAAAAATTTTAAAACAAAATTAAGTGCAAAGAGGAATGTAAAAAAAAACACAGGAAATATGATTCATGTCTTTTTTTCTACCCTGCTTACTTCTCTCCCCCGCTCGCTAACACACTAAAAAAGACATGTTTCAAAAATAGGGGAAGAAATCATCGTGAAAATTGAGTGTTATGGCGTTTTCTTTTCTAAAAAAGAGTTGCATAAGTGCTACATGTGATTTGGCAACATTTTTAAATGCTCCCCTATTTTTTAAGAAGTGCTTTATATTTTTCGTTTACAAAAGAACACAAGTTTCGGCATTAAACAATAAAGTAAAATTAGCGCAAGGTAAATTATATTACAGGTGGTGGCAAGACTACAACAACAACAGATGTTTTTTGTATTACATTGATAGTGTTTACGGCCTTTATCTAGTGCTGCACTCATGCCCTTTATTTAAAACTAGCTGACCCGGTCTACGTTGCTGGCCCTAAGTAAACATTAGTTTTGTATTACCACACGATTTAAATTGAGCATTTAACGAAATTTACGGCCTTTAAAATAAAAATCCATGAAATACCTATCATAAATTTTTTTTAAAAAATAACTTACATATCGTCGTGCGGGAGTTTATGTGCTCTATATGCCAAAAGTGTATTTTGAGAAAATCGATCTTGAAGTTTTAACATAATTCAGGTTTGAAGGATATAGAACAAAACAGACACTATTTATCTCAGAAACTAGATGAGATAGCCGAAAACGGATTACATATTTGAAAAATTTGGGGTCGAAAACCTAAAGTGGCATAATTAACTCGAAATGTGTAAAATGGCGGATAGAGCACATAAACTCCCGCACGACGATATGGTGTGGATATGGGCACAATCAAAAAAGAATAAGTTGGACCATGGCGATAATTTTAAAGAAAAAATCGTCCAAATCGGTCAAGCCGTTCTCAAATCATGCTCTTAATAGAAAAAGTGGGCGTAAAAGTAGGCGTGGTAATTTTTTTCTTTCGATGAAAACGTAAAATAAATTAATACGAACAGTTAAAAGAAAAATTAGTCAAATCGATGGAGCAGATTTTTGATTTTAGGTAAATCGAAAAAAGTGGGCGTAAAAGTGGGCGGGGCAAAATTTTCTTTCCGTAAAAACCTAAGTTAAACCATGGCGATCATTTTGAAGAAAAAATCGTCCAAATCGGTCAAGTCGTTCTCCAGTTATGCGCTTAATAGAAAAAGTGGGCGTAAAAGTAGGCGTGGTAAATTTTTCTATCGATGAAAACTTAAAATGGATTAATACGAACATTTGAAAGATAAATTAGTCAAATCAAAATCATCCAAATCGGTCAAGTCGTTCTCCAGTTATGCGCTTAATAGAAAAAGTGGGCGTAAAAGTAGGCGTGGTAAATTTTTTTATCGATGAAAACTTAAAATGGATTAATACGAACATTTGAAAGATAAATTAGTCAAATCGATGGAGCAGTTTTTTGATGTTAGGTAAATCGAAAAAAGTGGGCGTAAAAGTGGGCGGGGCAAAATTTTCTTTCCGTAAAACCCTAAAGTGGACCATGGCGATCATTTTAAAGAAAAAATCGTCCAAATCGGTCAAGCCGTTCTTAATTTATGCGCTTAATAGAAAAAGTGGGCGTAAAAGTAGGCGTGGTAAATTTTTCTATCGATGAAAACTTAAAATGGATTAATACGAAGATTTGAAAGAAAAATTAGTCAACTCGATGGAGCCGTTTTCTGATTTTAGGTAAATCGAAAAAAGTGGGCGTAAAAGTGGGCGGGGCAAAAGTATCCTATGTCCGTCTCCTGGCTCTAAGCTACCTCCCTACCAATTTTCAGCCAAATCTGTTCTGCCGTTCTTGAGTTATAAGTGGTGTAACTAACACGACTTTCTTTTATATATATAGAAGTGTTGAACATGTCGCATTTTTCTTAACTTTAAAGGGAACATCATCAGAAAAGAACGCTTTACACTTTTAAAATAGCACATGTTTTTCAGAAAAGAACATAAAAAAATGTAAAAGGCAGAATATATGCAGAATTTTACTCAGAAAACGAAAACGCTATTAGTTTATTAAAATTCAAGTTTCGAATAAATCGTTTAAATAATCGGACCAATTTTTCAACTGGCCCCCAATTTGCACACTCGTTGGCCAACTCTGCTTTTAAGACAGTAAACAGTAGCGCATTATTGTATCATCAACTGTGTTATGATGTTATTTTTTGTTTAGCCTTTTTAGTTTTTCCATTTTTTCTACACTCAATTAGTTGGCTGTATAAAGTCGAATTTTATTACAACAAGTACAAACACCCCTTTTTATTGTTGTCTTTTTTAAGCGTAATGTTGTTGTTACGCTTTAATTTTGTTGTTGATATGTTGTTTAAAAAAAGAAATTATATTTTTTTTCAAAAGTACAAGTGTAATGAAAATAAAGAATGTGTGTGTGTGTGTGGGAATAAGAGTGTATGAAGCTTTGTGAGTCTGTAAGTCTCTATTTTAAGGGGGGAAAATCATAGTTGATAATTTTTTTAAGGATTAAATAATGACTTCTGGAAAAAAGGCAAACAAAATTCAAATCATGTATGTATGTATGTTTTTTGTAACTTATCAGCAAATTAAGGGGTGTGAGTCAGGCATGACAACAATTTTTTCATGTATAAATTTAATAGACGATAAAGTGTTCAATTATGATGGAAGAGTAATAAATGTTTTTATGGATAAATATAAAGATTGAAAATCAAAATTGAATTGTTAAGAAGAAATTGTATAATAGCATAAGTTTTCCTCTGTTATTATAACAGCTGTTTTCCCCTAGATATTCCTTTTCTTTTCTCTCTCTCTCTCGCTCTGTCTCTCTTTTCTTAACTTTCTAATTTAATTTTCGTCCAAAAAAACTCAATCTTCTTAAAAGCGCTTCTGTTGTATTATTATCAATTAGCTGCTCTGTAGTTTAATTAGCACAATTTTATTAAATCATTGCAAAAGTATTCATGGGAACTAAACTTTTTATTTTTCATTTGGTTGATTCCCAATCAATCGTTTGATTGTTGTGATCAATGATTTCATTAACAAATAGAAATACCAAACACAAACAAACAAACATGTGAAATAATGAAACCATAAAATAAATATTTGTTAAAAAATTAATAAAAAAAAAATTTCTTTAAAACAAAAGCAGTTGATGTAAAAAATATTTAACTTTTATCACTTCTCTTGATGTGAGAGATGATGAGCAGCAAAATGAAAGCAACAACAACCTTTTAACGATTTGTTAACAAAACTATTGTTTGTTGATTTTTTTTATCCGACCATAAATGTTTGCCTTCCACAACTTTACGGTTTTAATTATTAAAAGAAGACGATAGTATTTGTTTTTTAAATGCATTTGAGACATTTTTATAATGCAAAATAGATTTTCTTAACATTATGTTAAAGTTTAAGGCATTTTTAAAGAAATTAAGGTTTTAACCTAATGATTTTTTCTATCTTTATGAAATTTGCATTTATTATACCCACACCACAATAGTGGAGGGTATTATGCATTTGTGCTGATGTGTGTAACGCCTTAAAATATTGGTCCTAGACCACCCTTAAAGTATACCGATCGACTCAGAATCACTGTCTGATTCGAACTAACGATGTCCGTCCGTCTGGCTGGCTGGCTGTCCATGTAACCTTGTGCGCATAGTACAGGTCGCAATTTTGGAGATAATTTGATAAAATTTGGGACATAGGTTCTTATTGGCACAAGGACCAAGCCTACTGAAAATAGGCCGAATCGTAGGACCACGAGGGAAGATAGGGGGAAATTTTTTCCTCTCAGAAACTATCAAACCGATTTTAATGAAATTTAAAACTTACATAGAACCATATCTTCATGGACACAAAAGGGATGCATTTTTAAAAAATAGGACCACGAGATAGGGGCAATTTCTGCCTCTCAAACCGATTTTAATAAAATTTAAAACATAGATAGATCCATATCTATATGGACACATAAGCTACACAGTTTTTCAAACATAGGACCACAAGGGGAGGTATGGGGCAACTTCTGCCTCTCACAAACTTTCAAACCCATTTTAATAAAGTTTATAAACATAGATAAATCCATATTTATATGGACATATAAGCATGATGTGTTTTTTAATACTGTGGTGTAGGGTATCATATGGTCGGGCTTGACCGACTATACTTTCTTACTTGTTTTTTATTTTAATTTTTGTTATAAGCGATTTCATTTTAATTTTGACATAAGAGATTTTAACAAAAAGAATGTGGGAATTATTTCTTTTTCTATAGTTTTAATGTTAAACAAAGTTAAGCTTTAGCAAAAAGTATGTGATATGTTGAGGGAATAAGACTTTTGTAAAAAGCTTTATTTATTGAAATTCAACTCATAGAAGCACATTCGAAAAAATGGTTAAAATAATCACCCTTATTCTGTTTGGCGTCGGCAATAACAACGGCAATTTTAAGGCAACAGCAATTCTTATCAAAGACAACATCAATTCTATGTTAAATTGGTATTTTGTAAGAGTATTATGACGCCGTTGACTATTTATCGATAATGTTAATAAAATACAGCACACATCTCTGATATTAAAATCAGCTGATTCATTTTGTTTACTGTTTTTTTTATAAGAAAAAAAAATTCTGTGCTGTTTGTGCAAATTTTAAGTTAAATAAAAATTTGTTTGTAAAAAAATAATGTTTAAATGAAATTTTTTTTTTATTATATTAAATTTTCCCAAGTGCCTAATGGTTTTTTTTTAACCTTTTAAAGATTTGATAGTTATTTTCGGCTGAATAATCTTTCTTTTAAACATGTGTTGGAAATAATAGAGCCTCATTTAAAAAAGGGAACGTTTGTTCCAAACACAATATATTTGCAGCAACATTGCGTTTTTTGGCCCAGGGATCGTACCAGCTCAGCGTTGGAAATTATTTCAACTTTTGACTGTCCCAGCCACAAGTTTAAAAATTTTGTCTGAGACTCTGGAAGTCATGAAGAGAGAACTTTGTTCACAATGGATAAATTAAAGTTTTCTTTGAAAAGCAGCGCCGTTTTTTATGTTTTGTTTCCATTTCGTATTCCCGTTGGCAATATTGCCATATTTCGATGACAGTTAACATATGTTTGGTATTTTCTAAGAAAAATTGGCGTTGCTGTTGCCTTTAATTGCCTTTGATTTTGTCGTCGGTGTTTTTAGTGTTGTCTTGTGCTTCTTTGTGTTGTGTTTCAAAAATTTCACGTTATGGTTGGCTGCAATTTTGATTTCTACTGCGGTTTTGATATTTTTCTGCATTTGTGTTGTGTTTTGATATATTTTTTGTAGATATATATGTATTTGAAAAAATTAAAATAACAGCCAAGTGCCAGTTCGAGAAGCTAGTGGAAGAGCTTGTAAAAAATCCATCACTAGCCAGTGGATTTTGCTGGGTCTCTTTTCCTAATAAATTAAATATCCCTTTTAGAGATGGTGGTCTTGTTTTTTTTTTGAGCTAAAATTTTATTGTCGGTTCTGTCCACAAAGCCAATTACACCTGGAAATGGTGCTTTTCAAAGAAATACAACTTTGGTTTATCCATTGTGGACAAAGTTCTCTCTCCATGACTTCCAGAGTCTCAGACAAAATTTTTAAACTAGTCGCTGGGACAGTCCAAAGTTGAAATAATTTCCAACGCTGAGCTGGTACGACCCCGGGGTCAAAAACGCAATGCTGCTGCAAATTATATTGTGTTGGAACAAACGTTCCCTTTTTTTGAATGACGCTCTATTATTTCCAACAAATGTTTAAAAAGAGATTTGTTCAGCCGAAAATAACTTTCAAATTCTAAAAAGTTTAAATAAATCCATTAGGCACTTGGGAAATTTAAATTTAATAAGAAATTTTTTTATTTAAACATCATTTTTTTACAAACAAATTTTTATTTAACTTAAAATTTCGCACAAACAGTACAGAATTTTTTTTTCTTATCAAAAAACAGTAAACAAAATTAATCAGCTGATTCTTATATTAGAGATGTGTTCTGTATTTTATTAACATTATCGATAAATAGTCAACGACGTTATAATACTCTTACAAAATACCGATTTAACATAGAATTGATGTTGTCTTTGATAAGAATTGATGTTGCCTTAAAATTGCCGTTGTTATTGCCGACGCCAAATAGAATAAGGGTGAATACTTTCAGATTTTTGGTAAATTATCCATACAAGCAAATAATTTTTATTTCGGCGTTTTTTATTTAAACGATTTTTAGCGAATATTTTTTGGCGTTTTTTATTTAGACGATTTTTGTTATATTTATGATTAAGTTTAATTTCATTTATTTATCATGTAAATTTTAACTGCTAAGATTTTAATGCCGTTTTTATTCAAATATAGGACCTGCTTTTTAATTTACCCATTAGTACTCTTAGGCCCGTTTTCACAACTTACGGATAGCTAAAAGTAGACTTTAACCGGCCTTATAAGAAGTGTTCCATTGTTAAAACTTTACTTTAACCTAAAGTGAGCGATAAAGTTAATTAAGGTTCTTTTTTCCATTAGTAAGTAAGGCCCGTTTTCACAACTTACCGATAGCTAAAGGCAGGATTTTATCGGCCGTATAAAAAGTGATCCATTATAAGAACTTCTCTTTAACCTAATAGGTAGGATGAACCTTAATTTACTTTATCGCTAACTTTATGTTAAAGTAAAGTTCCGATAATGAAACACTTTTTATAAGGCCGGTTAAAGTCTACTTTTAGCTATCGGTAAGATGTGAAAACGGGCCTTATTAAAATCTTATTTTGTTATTATCTTCGACATCGATCAACAGCAATGCGGCGAAAAAACAAAAGATTAAGATTGGATATGTTGTTAATTAGAAAAAAGCGAATTAGAATGGCCTTAAAAAATTCAGCGTTTGTAGTTTTCCTTTGAGAAAAGGAAGTTTGCTCTACCTCCGTATTTTTACTAAAACCATATAAAGGATAAGGGTGTTTTATTCGAATTTACTCAAAAAAGTCAAACGACTTTCATCGATCGCTGAACAAACATTGCAATTTCTGAAAACAATATGATTTTTCCAAAACTCACATATTTTTTTATGAATATAAGAGTTTTTTTGGTTTTGATTCTAAATTTTTTTTTATTTTTATTTATATGTATAAAAAGAAGTGTACACTTTGATGTCACCACTAACTGCAGAAACGGTTCGACCGATTTTAGGGTACGTTGGGGATTGTCTGTAGATGGTTTAAGTTAAGTTTGCAGGAAATCGGCTTTGGGGTTCCGTTGACATGGCATTTCGATTTTCCTTTGTATTCCCATACAAATATCAACAAAATGCCCTCCATTTTAGATTCCTCCGAAACGGCTTGACTGATTTTTATGAAATTTTGTATGTGTATTTTTTAGGTATGAGAATAGGTCGTAGATCATATTTTATATCGCTAGAGGGCGCAAAATAGGGCATTAGCTCCCCCTCCCTATATCTTCTTAGCTAATCAACCTGTTTTCTTAAAATTTGGCACGCAGACTCTGTAACATCTGAAAGGAAATAGGGAATAGAGCGTGAAATAGGGCAAGAGGGGTAAAAGCGCCCCCTCCCTATATCTGCTTTACAAATAGACCGATTTTCTTGAAATTTTGCGGGAAAATAGTGCAACATATGAAAAGAACTATAGCCTCAAATTTGTATTATTTAGGGCGTGAAATAGGGCAATAGGGGTAAAAGATCCCCCTCCCCCATATTTTAAACTAATCAATCGGGTTTCTTAAAATTTGGCATGCAGACTCTGTAACATCTGA
Organism: Pollenia angustigena; assembly: GCA_930367215.1. Classification (NCBI taxonomy): domain Eukaryota; kingdom Metazoa; phylum Arthropoda; class Insecta; order Diptera; family Polleniidae; genus Pollenia; species Pollenia angustigena. The sequence continues at coordinate 204,469,642 of OV884060.1, forward strand.
AAGGTAATAGGGAATAGGGCGTGAGATAGGGCAATAGCGGTAAAAGCTCCCCTTCCCTATATCTTTTAAACTAATGAACGGGTTTTCTTAAAATTTGGCATGTAGACACTGTAACATCTGAAAGGAAATAGGGAATAGGATGTGAAATAGGGTATGAAGGGTAAAAGCTTGAAATTTCGCAGGCAAATAATGTTACAGCTAGAAAATTATATAGTTATTATTATTAAGAGCGTGAAGCAAGAGGGGTAAAAGCTCCCTCTCCCTATATCTTCTTAACTAATCAACCGGTTTTCTTACAATTTGGCATGCAGACACTGTAACATCTGAAAGAGAATAGGGCATGAAATAAGGCAAGAGGAGTAAAAGCTCCCCATCCCTATATCTTCTTAACTAATCCACTGATTTTCTTGAAATTTGGCAGCCAAATAGTGTGACATCTGGAAAGAAACTTAGCCTATAATTTGTATTATCTTCTTAACTAATCATCAGGAAACTTCATCCATAAAGATTTTAGAAAAACTAAAGATATTATTTTGGCGCCCTATGCTCCAGTGGGAGTTAGATGAATATATATATATATAAAGATATTAAACCAAATAAAACTATTAAACGTATAAGACTTATAAGCTTATCTTAAAATTTGGAATGCAGACACTGTAACATCTGAAAGAGAATAGGGCATGAAATAGGGCAAGAGGAGTAAAAGCTCCCCATCCCTATATCTTTTTAACTAACCAACTGATTTTCTTGAAATTTGGCAGCCAAATAGTGTGACATCTGGAAAGAAACATAGCCTATAATTTGTATTATCTTCTTAACTAATCAACCGGTTTCCTTAAAATTTGGCATGCAGACACTGTAACATCTGAAACAAATAAGTTATATGGCAAAAAAACCTTTGACGGGTCAGCTAGTAATTATTATTTTTTATATTAGATTTTTCTTTTTGGAATAAAATAAAGAACTCTCCTTATATCGACGAACTCGATATCGATGAAATTTTACATTGAACTCATTTACTTTTTTTAAGTATAGACTCTACTCTATACACTATACGAAATCTTAGTATACCCAAGAGTATAGAGTATACTAAGATTTCGTTTTCACTTTAAGATTTTAAATACACTTTTCAACCGTGTCAAATACTTCGTCCGAACATTTCTACTCATTATAAAAACTCTTATGAATGGTCGAAAGAAATACGAATGAGTTGTTAAAGGATTTTAGTAGTTTTCTTTTTTTATTTTACAACAGTTGATTTTGTTAATAGTAAATTAGCACCTTGATGAAAAAAAACAGAATCATATAAAAAACAAATTCTTTTATAATGATGACTTTTTTATATGATGTGACTTTTGAGGCGTAAAATATTTGTGTGCCGCCTAAAATATTTCTGCTCCTTTGTTAAACTCATATGTTTTTTTTTTCTTTTGTTGTATCGTTGTATTACAATACGACTATTATCTTTATTTAATTTCATATAAACATTTGTTTGCTTTCTTTCCTTCCCTCTTTCGTTTGAGCAATCCGAGATTTTATGAGTATTGTAGAAAAAAAAAAGTTTTCTTTCTTTTTTGGGTCTAAATTTTGTAGCAAAATGTTATTTTCGTTTGTGTTTTTCTCCCCAGTGATTCTTTAGATATTTTTGATTAAAATTTTTATGATTTTATTACTGATGAGCTGTATAAATATTTTATTTGATTTGATTTGAGATGAAAACGTCGTTTGTTGATATAAAATGATTATGATACAGAAGTATAATTTTTTTCTTGATTTAATTTTATTTATGGACTTGTAATAAATTGTCGGTAAATTTAATTTTTTTCAATCCTTTTTGTGCTCTTTTTTTGTGTGTTTACTTAAGTTGTAGGTATACATTAAAGGGTTATACATATTGTATTTGGAAATTAATTGAATAAAGTAATTCTTGAAAAATTTTAAATTGCTAGACTGAAATTTTCTTGAGGGTTTAGGTATGTCTTTTTTCAAAGTCATTTCTGAGCACACAAACAAAAGAAATCCAGCTTTAGAAAATATTAAAAATTTGTATAAAATGCTTGAAGTGTGCTTGACGTAATAACTAATTTGGTTTGATTTTCCTTTCAGCATCGTCGGGTCGGTGTCACAAATACGAACAAATTGTTTACTCATCCTAAAAGCATACTTGATAAGCATTTTGAACGTTTACAGACAAGCAGACATACTTCTTTACAAAATTTCTTTCAAAAACCTCTAGAAATTTTAAACTTTGAAATAATTTTGGGCCAAAAATCTAAACGAAAATGAACACTTTTTAAGACATGATATGTAATGGATTTTAAAGTCCTTATCCCTAATGAGGGCGCTCATATAAGCATTCAATGTAGGGACACCTCAGGTGTACGTAAATTCCCTATTTTACTTGTATCTTCGATTATAATCATACTTTACATACATCTGTAGGTTAAGATCTATAACACAGTGCAACACGAAAAAAATAGCCACATTAGGACACCACTAAGTGATAAAAGACCAACAAAAAAAAAAGACCCGTGTCTCCCAGTTTTGCCCAAAGTCATGCACTTTTTTATGGGCCCCAAAAGATTTGGGGCCTCGGTGTCATTTTTGAAAATGATCATTTTCTCAGGCTCATATCTTGCAACCGTTCGGAATTTTGACTTACCCTCTAAGACAAAGTTGTGAACATTTAAAATCAAGAAAACTTCATCTTCAAGATCAATATCGTAAAAACCTTTGAAAAATTCGATTTTGTTACCTTTTTCCCCCCTGTTTAGGTCTATAGGTAGCAAACTGCTCCAAATTTAATGAAACAATCAACTACAAAAATGTACCTAAGATCTCAATAAACAACTTTCTAGAGCATATAAACTATAAAGGAATGATTCTTAACACCGTTTAGGTAGCGCTTAGGCAGCCGCAAAAGTGAAAAATTTCACGAAAATTTTTTAATTTTATTTGTTTTTTCTTAACTTCATCATTGAGATACATGCTATCTATAACCATATACAGAAACCACTACGTGATAAAAGATCAACAAATAAAAGACCAGTGTCTCCCAGTTTTGCCCAAAGTCATGCAATTTTTTTTAATTTTTCAGGCTCATATCACGCAAACCGTTCGAAATTTTGATTTGCCCTCTGAGACAAAGTTGTAGCTCTTGCCATAAGGAATCAAAATTGTGGACATATAAAAATCAAGAAAACTTCATCATCAAGATCAAAATCGTAAAAAACTTCTTTATGGCAAGTGCTACAAGTGTCTTGGAGGGTAAATCAAAATTCTGAACGGTTTGCGAGATATGAGCCCGAGAAAATGATCACTTTTTTGCAAAAATGACACCGAGGCCCCAAATCTTTGGGGGCCCATAAAAAGTGCATGACTTTGGGCAAAACTGGGAGACACGGGTTATTATTTTTTTTGGTCTTTTATCACGTAGTGGTGGTGTCCGTATATGGTTATTTTTCCATGACTTAAAAAATTACACACAGTGTAAGTAAACCTTGTAAATTTTTATTAAAATTAGCACGATTTTATGATTCGAGATTTTAACGATATTAAGTGAACTCAACAAATTTTTAGAGTTTTTTAAAATAACTACTGCTATTTAAAAACTTTTTGACATTTAGATTTGAGCGATTTTCGGTGAATTTTTTTATCTAATAGAAGGTGTTCCAAATTTATTTCTTCTAAAAAATTATACAGCCGTCTCACAGAGTACATGGATTTCATTCCGTATTTTCGGAAAGAAAACATTTTTGTTTTCATGAACGGAATGGGAGTTTTCTGTATCTAAAATACACTTTCTTTCAATTAACAAATATGTTTTCTTTAATTCCGAACGGAATCATTCCGAACGGAATTGTACTTTGTGACATGACTGTTAGTATTCAAATAGAATTGAGTCCTCAACTTTATGGCAAAATCCTAATGCCCGTAATCAAAACGTCGGCAGTTACTTCAAATTCTGTCTCATTTTATTGTTTTAATATTTTCTCTTCCTTTGTTTTTCATTTCCTGTTTACAAAATGTATGGGATTTAATCAACGTATGGCAGCATTGTTGGGAGAATAGCCCCCGTATTCATAAGCGATTATTTAATTTAATAAACGTTTATTAAGGAAAATTTTCATAGAAAATTTGGTTTTCAAACCTTTAATAAATTTAAAATATTTTTATGAACATAGACATAAGTGTCTATAAGTTAGAGCTTTAGAAAAAGCGCTCTCAAAATAAAATAGATCTTATTTCACGACGACTTTCTACGACAAATTTGTATGGAACAATCAACTACAAAAATGTACCTAAGATCTCAATAAACAACTTTCTAGAGCATATAAACTATAAAGGAATGATTCTTAACACCGTTTAGGTAGCGCTTAGGCAGCCGCAAAAGTGAAAAATTTCACGAAAATTTTTTTAATTTTATTTGTTTTTTCTTAACTTCATCGTTGAGATACATTCTATCTATAACCATATACGGAAACCACTACGTGATAAAAGATCAACAAATAAAAGACCAGTGTCTCCCAGTTTTGCCCAAAGTCATGCAATTTTTTTTCATTTTTCAGGCTCATATCATGCAAACCGTTCGGAATTTTGATTTACCCTCTGAGACAAAGTTGTAGCTCTTGCCATAAAGAATCAAAATTGTGAACATATAAAATCAAGAAAACTTCATCTTCAAGATCAAAATCGTAAAAAACTTCTTTATGGCAAGTGCTACAATTGTCTTGGAGGGTAAATCAAAATTCTGAATGGTTAGCGAGATATGAGCCTGAGAAAATGATCACTTTTTTGCAAAAATGACACCGAGGCCCCAAATCTTTGGGGGCCCATAAAAAGTGCATGATTTTGGGCAAAACTGGGAGACACGGGTCATTATTTTTTTTTGGTCTTTTATCACGTAGTGGTGGTGTCCGTATATGGTTATTTTTCCATGACTTAAAAAATTACACACAGTGTAAGTAAACCTTGTAAATTTTTATTAAAATTAGCACGATTTTATGATTTGAGATTTTAACGATATTAAGTGAACTCAACAAATTTTTTAGAGTTTTTAAAAATAACTACTGCTATTTAAAAACTTTTTGACATTTAGATTTGAGCGATTTTCGGTGAATTTTTTTATCTAATAGACGGTGTTCCAAATTGATTTCTTCTAAAAAATTATACAGCCGTCTCACAGAGTACATGGATTTCATTCCATATTTTGCTGCTTCAGAAAATGACGAAAAACATTTACGGAAAGAATGCATTTTTGTTTTCATGAACGGAATAGGAGTTTTCTGTATCTAAAATACACTTTCTTTCAATTAACAAATATGTTTTCTTTAATTCCGAACGGAATTGTACTTTGTGACATGACTGTTAGTATTCAAATAGAATTGAGTCCTCAACTTTATGGAAAAATCCTAATGCCCGTAATTAAAACGTCGGCAGTTACTTCAAATTCTGTCTCATTTTATTGTTTTAATATTTTCTTTTCCTATTTACAAATCCTTTTTCCTGTTTACAAAATGTATGGGATTTAATCAACGTATGGCAGCATTGTTGGGAGAATAACCCCCGTATTCATAAGCGATTATTTAATTTAATAAACGTTTATTAAGGAAAATTTTCATAGAAAATTTGGTTTTCAAACCTTTAATAAATTTAAAATATTTTTATGAACATAGACATAAGTGTCTATAAGTTAGAGCTTTGGAAAAAGCGTTCTCAAAATAAAATAGATGTTATTTCACGACGATTTTCTACGACAAATTTGTATGGAACAAGTGGTTCAACGCAGTTCTGCTTGAACACTTACACACAGAAAAAAATCAATGTAAATTCGTTCCAAACAAGGTTGATTTTACATTTTTCAGTAGTGATTTGGCTTCATTGTTGTTTCATGTTAATTTAACATGATTTTACAATAACTTGCGAACAATATTTATACCCTTCACCACAGGTGGAAAAGGGTATATATAAGTTTGTCATTCCGTTTGTAATTTCTACAATATTGATCTTAGACCCTATAAAGTATATATATTCTGGATCCTTATGAGGAGTTGATTTAACGATATCCGTCCGTCTCCAGACATGATAGCGGCTAGGTTGTTTTACATTTATGTCACATATAGTCCACAATTTCTTCCTATTGAAATTCAGCCAGATCGGTTCAGCAATGGCTGAGATATGACCAAAAAACCACGACTGCCTCTAATTTTTCCAAAAAATCCCTTGTGTGTGTGAAATCCCAAAAATTACTCTTTTTATACCCTTCACCACAGGTGGAAAATGGTATATAAATATAAGTTTGTCATTCCGTTTGTAATTTCTGCAATATTGATCTAAGACCCTATAAAGTATATATATTCTGGGTCCTTATGAGGAGAGAACTTGATTTAACCATGTCCGTCCGTCCGTCCGTCTGTCCGTCTTACGTTTGATATGTGTTTTCCGGAGACTCCAGACATCAAAGCGGCTAGGTTGTTTTACATTTATGTCACGTATAGTCCACCATTTCGAGCTATTAAAATTCAGCAAGATCGGTCCACAAATGGCTGAGATATGATCAAAAAACCACGACTGCCTCTAATTTTTTCCAAAAAGCCCTTGTTGTTGTTGTATTTTTATTGCTTTTTTCTGTATATCTGGAGAACGGCAAGGTCCAAAGTTTCCAAATTAGGTACACACATTTAGGTTGTCAATACACACCACCCTACAAAATGTGGGCAAGATTGGAGAAGTGAGCGTGGTACCTCCCGTACAAAAAAATTAATTAAAGCGTCCAAAAATAGACTGTATGTGTTTTTGTTGTTGTTCTTATATTTGTTGCTTACGATCAAATAAAAAAATGCTAAAAGACGACAACATTAAAGAGCGTTAAATATTTCATACAAAATTATGAAAACTTGACACCAATAACGCGTTTATTATATTTTTAAGAGTTGTCTACATTTTTGTTGGCTAAATAAAAATCAAACAAAAATATTGATTGAATCAGTAAAAAAATTTATAGAAATTAAAAAAATTTTCAAACAAGCGTTTGTTTGAAAATAATTCGGCAATAATTTTTTCTGTGTAAGCATTTATTTAAGAATAATTCAAAACACTTACCCTTGTAACACACGTTTCACTTATTTTGTATCTCCTTTGTTAGAATGGCCCGATATGGTTTTCGTCATCATTCTACTTTGAAAACTTGATGTACTGTTTAACTAAATAATTTGAATTAAAAGAATACGGGAATTGTCTTCTTTTTATAACATATTTTAAACATGAAAATAAAAAAATGTACATACTTAAGTATGTATGTATGCATGTTAATTTAACAAGATAAACTTTTGATTTTAATATAAAACAGGTTTTTATGGTTTCAATATTGAACAATGTTATTTTAACAGTGAATAATATTAAATAAACGTGATTAAAGGTTATTTTAATATTTTTCATTTAAAATTAATATGAAATAATGATAAATTTAAATGAAGGGCATACTTTTGCAGAAATTTACTATGATTCTCAATCAACATTTCGCCATGTTAATTTAACATTGGTATTTTTTTCTGTGTGCATGCTTTATTTTATGTCCTGCCAATTCGGGACAAAAATGTTCCTCATCACGGTTTCTGTTCACATATTTAAGTGTTTAGCGCTCTTCTAATCGGATGAGTCCTGCAGTATCATTTACTGCCCGTTTTTAGAACGCGAGCGAAAAAGTGACTAACGTTTAACTAACTTTTAAAACAAAAAAATTTTGAAATTTGGAAATTTGTTAGTTAATCGAGTCACTTTTGCACACGCGTTCTAAAAACAGGCATTTAGTACAGTTTTTACTAATAGTTAACATACCAGAAGGCGGCTGTTATTATTCAAAGAAGTTTATTTTGTCGCCTTTGAATTTTTGCAATATAAGAGGCCGAGGGAGTGCCCCACAGCTTAATGTCGTGGCTTTAAGATAGAAGCTTACAAACCAGACTAAGGGCAGAATTTTTTTCCTCTCTACAACATTTCCACATTCAGCGTTACCGTTCAAAATTTTCAAAAAGGGGCACAAAAAGGGGATTTTTAAAAAAAAAAAGTGTCACAAAAAGGGGAATTCTGAGAAAAAAAAGGGCAACTTTAAAAACAGGAACATTTAAAAAAAAAAAAATACATAAATCGTGAAAACCCATGTCTTGTTTGCAAGTTAACGTTTATGAACTGTTGCATAAAATTTTTATTTCAATTCTTTATACAAAAACAGTTACTAATTACTTGTAAATAGAACGAGCAGCGTTGTCAGAAGATTAGGAAGGAAAGTCTACATTTAGCGAAAAAAAATTTATTTTGAAGAGAGAAATCTTAAAATTTTTTATAACGAGGGCAAAAAAAAAATTATTAATTTTGTATAAGAACATATCGCTCATTTGCTGGAAGACCGGCATAACTCAAAAAAAAAAAACCATTTCGAGATAAACGCATTTAAAGTTTTTGATTTGCTCTAACTACTTAGAAAAAAAGAAGACACATTCTCTTCAAACTGGGAAAGTATAAAAGATATAAAGATGAATTTAATACACAATATAAAGAAAAACAAAGCGAACAATTCTACATCTCTAACTCCAAAATTTCATTTTTTGAGTTATGCCGGTCTTGCAGCAAATGAGCGATATGTACTACTTATTATGAAGACTATTAAAATTGAAATACATAATATTTATGCAAAACTAAATTAGTTTTTAGTTAATTGTTTTATAAAAATTTTTCTAAAAATACATTTTGAAAAACCAATAAACAACAAGCTGATACAAAACTTTATTGTTTCATAATTGACTGTTTAAGAAACTGTGAAAAAAGTATTTATTTTGTACAAACAAACTTAAAGTTGAAAATCTTAATTTGTGAAAAAAAATCTTTAAATCATACATATTTGGTCAAAAAATCTTCAAAAATCTTCATTCTGGCAACGCCAAGAACGAGCTTTAAATAGTGCAAGGCGAATTCAACTACAGGTGGTGTCGGAATTACAACAATCCAAAAACAACCGAAACAACATAGGGTTTTTTACATTGCATTGTTAGTGCCATTAGCTCGAAATGTCAACAATTATTAGCAAAACACTAACAAATCAAATCAAATGAGCTCGAACTGTCAAAATCAGATGCCGTTTCGACACCACCTGTAGTTAATTCGCCTTAAAATAGTGTAATAACACTACTTACAAAAAATAGTTCATAATATGATTTGATACAAAAAAAAACTTTTCATTAAAATAGATAGACATATCGCACCCTAAATTCTAAAGGGTCACAACTCAAAATTCTTAAATTTTCAGGAGAGCCAAAAAACTGCTTATGTAAAAATGGTGCTCGAATTAAAAAAAAAATTAGTTCCCTTATGCAAAAAAATCCAATTTGAAGAAAGTTTTGCTATGCCTTTTTCAATTTTGTAAGTAGCTATAGATGTGAAATGAGAATTAATTTATGAAAAAAATCATTTTTGAAAAATTTTGAGTTGTGACCCTTTCGTGTTTAGGGTGCGATATGTATATATTTATGAGCAAATCCTGCGTGACGAACGCTACATTCGCACGCGTTTTCTGATTGAAATATAAACATTTTTTGGTCTTTCAAAAAAGATAGCTTCAACTTATATATAGTATTTAGTGACATTAATATGTACTTACGAATGGCATATCATAATTTCTTAGCAAGTATTTGTTGCGAAATAATTGATCACAAAGTAAGCGAATTTGGCATGATAAGGTACAAAAAATCAAGTTCCTAAAAGAAAGATGACTATAAGAGAATTCTAAACGCATTTATTCGCAGCCAAAAAATGTTGTGATTTTTTGACAAAAGCCGTGACCCTTTCTGCGGCACGCTGCATAACGAACGCTACAGTTTTTCCAGTAGTATTTTATTATTATATTATATTTTATTTAATTAATTTCTTCATAAAAATAATTTAATAAAAATTAAATTTCATGAACTTAAGCCTAATTAAAAATATTAAAAATTTGGATTAAAAACCATAAATAGTTCAACAAAATAACCACCATACTAATTATTGTTAAAGCTAAGGCACGAGCTCTATGTGTACATTTGTCCTTCAAGTTGTGCTGAAAAAGGTCAACAGAAAAGAGAAAGACAAAGTGAAAAAACAAAAAAATTTACTTGGACTTCAAGAAAAATTCTTGACGAAAGTACGAAAAAACAGAAGTAAAGGAAAAAAACATGTAAAATCAATTAAAGTGGATAATCATTCAGGAAAGCAAATTTCGATCTACCAAATGTTAAAATACAATTTGGTTTAAGGATTGATGTTTGACTAGTGACGTCAGCAGTCGTCGATGGCTGCGAGTGTAACACGGCAAATCCATCTGAGGAGATCGAGTGGTTGCGATCGAAACATGTCATGGTAACCTGCCGGCCAGGGTTCGAGCCCGAGCCACGTCAAGAATGAAAGATTATCAAGAACAATTTTAATTAATTTTCATGTTGTAAAAATTCCTTTCTTCAAAAAAATAATTTAATAAAAATTAAATTTCATGAACTTAAGCCTAATTAAAAATATTAAAAATTTGGATTAAAAACCATAAATAGTTCAACAAAATAACCACAATACTAATTATATTTTATTTATTTTAACAAAACAAATTATGTTTTTATGAATTGCATGTCTTAAACTAATTTCTTAACTAATGAATATCAACTTTTTTTTAACGAAATTTATATTTTGATAAGTCTGCTGTAAGTGCTATTTAAAGCTCTAAAATCACCTAAAAACATGCTAAATGCACGTATATCATTAAGAAATCAGCAATGGGGTAGGATGTGGTAAAAATTATTTGCATAAATGATCATTGAAATGCATATTTTTTTGATATAAAAATGAAATTATACAGCTAGTCTAGGCCTGCCATACGTCCTGGTTTTCCAGGAATGTCCTGGTTTTAGACTACTTGTCCTGGTGTCCTGGTCCAATATTAAGTTGTTCTGGTTTTTGTACAGGTCAAGACAAACAAATTAGTTTTTTGCTAGTTTTAGTTGTTAACAAAGGTTAAGATTTTTGTTATAACACTGCTAACATAAGGTAATTATATAAACACCTTAAATTAAATTCAACTGTTATCTGGTGGAAAGCTGGTTAAAGCTTTCAATAATATTAGATGATAGCCAATCCTCTTTCAAATTTTGTTTCAACTAGTTGCTGTAAAAAGTTATACCGTGTAAACAACTTTTATAAGTAATCGAAAGCCGATAACAAATTGCTATCTCTAAGGCAGCCCTTACACGTTTTAAAGCTGGAGGTCCACACCACGCGTTACTCGCTTTTTCGCAGCATACGCAGCTTTCAAAAAAGTAGAATCTGTGTAGTTATACGTAGTAAGTTACATGCACAAAAGCGTAGATGCCTTGAGGCGAAAAGTAGGTTTACTTTCTACTTTTGTAAGCGTCACAAGCAGCGTTCGAACAAATCAGCTGATTTTGACAAATTAAATTTTATTTTTACTTGTGCTGCTGCTGCATAAAAAGCGTTGCATGTAACTTGAAACGTAGAACGCAAGTAAGGTTATAAAAGCATGCGCTGCATGCTTAATTCAATTGTCAACTGAGTCGGTTGTTGTCCAAATGAAAGCGTGTATGGCTTTGTCAATTGATTGGTTTGACAGTTGTCCAACTCGACAACAGGAAATTCAAAAGATTTTGATTTTTTTCAAGTTGGGTTCTTAATCTGCACAATGGACTAAAGAAAGAAACCCGTTAAAGACTCAAGCACTGGAGAGTATTATTCAATGTAAGTTTGATTTTATTATGACATGCTGCCTGTTTTATAACTGTATCAAAGACCGAAATAAAGTTCTAGAAAAAGTGCAATCTTCTAAAAATTAGTTTTAGTTTAGAACATTTAAAGTCAACTTTTTATTCTTTTTCATCATTTTTATGTACATGAAGTTCACGTTAATTTTTTTTTTTAAATATATTGTTGGATTTAAAAATAAAAATTCTTAAATTTTCAGGAGAGCCAAAAAACTGTTTATATAAAAATGGTGTTAATATTTAAAAAAAAATGAGTTCCCTTATGAAAAAAGTCCAATTTGAAGAAAGTTTTGCTAGGCCTTTCTAAATTTTGTAAATAGCTAGAGATGTGAAATGAGAATTAATTTATGAAAAAAGTAATTTTGAGTTGTGACCCTTTAGTATTTAGGGTGCGATATACTACATACATATGTATTAAAAAAACTTTTCTGTTGGTGTAATTTTTTATCCATTTTTTCCATGTGTCCTGGTTGATAGGTTCAAACTTCTGGCAGCCCTAATCTAGTCTTATATTCCATTAAAAAATAATTCATTTGAAAAATTTTTGGTTGGTGGACTGTTTCTGGGATTTGCCCATATGTAGTACATAAATATTTAGCACTTATTTTACTTTTTTACCAAAAAAATTAAGTTACGAAAAAACCTCGAGGAAAAACCACATACAAGTATTGACAGGTTAAGGTCCAAGTTATTTTTATACAAATTTAAAGCGGATAACATGGACTGGCAGGAACCTACTTTCAGTCTATTTGACAGTTTATTTTTTAATAATGCTAACTTAGAAAAAATCAGCTCAGCGGATGGACTACTATGTGGTAAAGTAAAAACATAAGAAGCAAATTTAAACAAGTTTGAATAAAAATTGACACCCAGTTTTTTAAATTGCCAATTTCGTACCAAAATGTTTCAGGCTAAGATATTTTAAAAATTGCTTCATAGCTTTTATCTTTTGGTCTGTTTTCTAAAAGTTTAAACTCTTTTGCAAAATCCTCTCTGGGTTAGTAATTATATCAATTAAAACGGAAACAATTTCAAAGTAATTTATGTCTTCAGCTGAATTAATAAATACTGGTTGTAATACCTTTAATGAACTCAGTCTCTTATCGCTAATATTAAAAGGGGCAAAAGGGCCACAAAAACTACAAACTGATACAAAAGGGGATTTAAAACAAAGGAGCCAAAAAAGTAGCACGGCAGGCAAAAAGGGGCAAAAATGCGACTTTAGTCGCATAACGGTAACGCTGTCCACATTAAACGCCGAACTAGATGTATACCGAGCTATTTTACATGCGAGTGTTTTTAATAGGGGGGCATGATTCCCAACGCAAAGTCAATATTATATGTTTGTACACATTTTTGCTTATTGACTTTGTTTGCCATTGTTTTAACCATATTTTCAATAAAAATATATCTTATCCTGTAAGTATCGAGATGCGGCATTATGGCTTTCGTGTACACTTATGGGTACTGTACTCTATCACACAAGTCTTACGTATTTTGACGAATATGCTTCCCTAATCTAATTATTGTTTGAAAATTCATAAAAAATCGTGACAGGGTTATATTTTGGTGGGGTGTCACAAAGCCATAGGACATAAAGCCATAATGCCTTTATGTCTCAATCCAAACGGACATAAAGCCATAATTTTGATATGGCCTTAAGTCTCATATCAATTTTAGTGGAATGGGACATAAAGCCATTATGGTATTATGTCCCATTTGATGTGTTGCGTTACAAATGCCTTTATGGTATAACAAAGACCTGCTTCGCTAACTAAAGCTTCGCTGTATAGCCGGCCTTCGGCCGGGCGCAAGGATTTTCTCCTCCATGGTATAACAAACACCGGCTTCGCTTACTAAAGCTTCTCTGTATAGCCGGCCTTTTGGCGGACGCAAGAATTTTCTCCTTTATGGTATAACAAGTACCGATTTTGCTAAGTAAAGCTTCTAAAATCTGTCTTGTTTCCGAACGAAGGCCGTTTACGCAGAGAAGCTTTAGTTAGCGAAGCCGGTGTTTGTTATACCATAGAGGAGAAAATCATTGCGTCCGACCGAAGGCCGTCTATGCAGAGAAGCACTTGTTAGCGTAGCTTTTTCGGGTTTTTTCAATATATGAACGACGTCCCCAAATTTAGGGGCTTAGTTCATTTTGGGTTTGGGGAGTTAATTCATTGGGGACTTAGTTCATACCGCCATTTTTGACATAAAACAGGGCGACATGAAACAAAAAAAGCATTTTCTACATGAAATAGGGTGAAATACAATCATTATCAAAAATATGGCTTTATGTCTCATTTTACGGAAAAAATTTATGGCGTTAAGTCCCATTATATTGAGACTTAATGGCATATGCCCTTATGTCTCAATGGAATGGGACTTGACGCCATATGGCTTTATGTCCTATGGCTTTGTGACACCCCACCTTTTATTTTCCGTAAAATACGTGAGACTTCTGTGAACAGTATCATGGTAGTGTGCTACTGCAGTAGCACAGTAGGAAATGTTGAAGTTTGATTGAAGAATGTTAACATGATGTTTTGCGTTACAAATGCTTATATGGTATAACAAAGACCGGCTTCGCTAACTTAAGCTTCTATGTATAGCCGGCCTTCTGCCGGGCGCAAAGATTTTCTCCTCCATGGTATAACAAACACCGGGTTCGCTTACTAAAGCTTCTCTGATAGCCGGCCTTTGGGCGGGCGCAAGAATTTTCTCCTTTATGGTATAACAAGGCCGAATACGCAGAGAAGCTTTAGTTAGCAAAGCCGATCTTTGTTATACCATAGAGGAGAAAAGTTCATTGGGGACTTAGTTCATACCGCTATTTTTGACATAAAACAGGGCGACATGAAATAACATTGCATTTATTACATGAAATAGGGTGACATGCAATCATTATCAAAAATATGGCTTTATGTCTAATTTTTTGGAAAAAATTTATGGCCTTAAGTCCCATTCCATTGAGACTTATTGGCATATGCCCTTATGTCTCAATGGAATGGGACTTGACGCCATATGGCTTTATGTCCCATGGCCCTATGACACCCCACCGTTTTTGTTATTTAAGACACTTTTTTATGTAGAGCTTGGAGATTTTTTTCCTTCTTTAAAATGGGATTTTAGATATTTTTTAAGTGAGTTTTTAGTTATAGAAAATGTTGGAAATTTTTTATTCTTTTAACTGAAGATAATCGCAAAAAGGATACATTTTTAATATGTGGATCAGAAAGATTTTTATAGAAATCATTGATTCGGTAAGTTTTAGGGAAAGAGGGAACGCCGAATTGAGACAACTACTTGATCAAGGGGTCGGTAATTCAAAATTTTTTCTTTGAGTACTCCTTAGACCGAGCCTTTGGCCGGATGAGTACTGAGTTGTAAAAACGTCGCAGATTTACGAATGTTATTTTTGTCAAGCTAATAGGGCCTAAATTTCTTAAATGTAAATAAAATAAAATTTTTAATTACAATATTTTGTTCCCGACGTTTCGTCGATTGTTTGTCGACTTTTTCAAGGGATTGTCAAATTAAATTTAATCACATTAAAAAGTTTTAGATGTACTCAGGAGCATACAAATATAAAACATAATTTAACCCTTCTGCATCCCTTGGATATGTGCCCTTCCTATGATCCTTTCGGTCAATATGACCCAACAATAAAATGTTAACAGCATTTCATATTTAAGTGTAATAAAAACAAAAGCGATTCTATTGATTATTTGACCGAAAAAATTATTGATCGATGATTCTGAATGAAGATGAACTCAATTCAATAGAAAACAAATTTTAAAGTGGAATTAAACCTGCAATATCGCATGTTGGGTCATATTGACCCAAAGGATATTAAATGTGTGTAAATCGTGTTTTTTGGAGGGGGAAGGAAAAACTAAAATTTTATTATTTTCATTTAAATTTATTATTTTTGTCCCTGTAATGGATAAATTGAAGTTTCACGTCCATATCTTATATTTAAAGGGACAAATTTTGCGTTTGAAAACCAAAATTGGGTCAAATTGGCCCAAGGAGTGCAGAAGGGTTAAATATTTAAATACATACTAGCTGACCCGACAGACGTTGTCCTGTCCAAATTAGGAAAAATGTTTGCGTTCGATTTTTAAAATCCGTTAAAAAGATACGAACATTTAAAAGAAAAATTGGTCAAATCGATGTAGCCGTATTTCCCCCTGCGCCTACCCGCTTTATTTTTATTTTCAAAAGTGTAATATACCATAAGAGTGACTTCCACAAATTTTGAACATTCTCACTATAACAGTTCTTAAGATATGTGATATTAAACATTGGCGTCCTATGGTGGGTACCACTTCCCCCGATGCTATTTTATTTCTTCCAAAAGTTCAACAAAATGCGTGCAGTTGCTCTTATTTATATTTCTATCTATGGGGGGTATTGCTCCTACCGTGTCTACCCCGCCCATTTTTAATCTGAAATTTATAGTTTACCATAATAGTTGCTTTAACTACGCTTGAAGACTCTCCCTTTAATAGTTCTTCAGTTGAGCGATATTTAATGCATGCATCCTATGGGAGGTATTTCCCCCCCTGCGCCTACCCGCTTTATTTTTATTTTCAAAAGTGTAGTATACCATAAGAGTGACTTCTAGAAAGTTTGAACATTCTCACTATAACAGTTCTTAAGATATGCGATGTTAAACATTGGCGTCCTATGGGGGATTCAAATACCCCCGCTGCTATTTTATTTCAATTTCGGGGCTCAGAAGATCCTACTACAAAAAGTTTAGCAAAATGCCTCCAGCGGCTCTTAAGATATGCGATAATAAATATTGGCATCCTATGGGGGGTACCAATTCCCCTGCCCCTATCGAAAAAATAAGTAGCCTATTTTATTTCTAGGGCTCACGTGATGTTACTGTAAAAATTTCAGGAAAATCGGTTCAGTAGTTTCGGAGTCTATAAGCCAACAAACAAACAAACACACAAACATACAAACATTTTTCATTTTTATATATATAGATATAGATTTCTTTAAACTTTAAATATATCACAGCTTAAGTAATGGCAACAATATAACTCGCATTTGATTTACATTATAAAAAAATTACTTTTCCATTTAAATTATTCTCCTTTTTTAATCACGATTGAGGGGAGGGGCAAATAGTCGTTGCATTAATTAGTATCCTCTATGCCGAGTCTACTGTAAATGTTTTTTAAACTTGTTTTTAAATTTAAATTTTTTTTTATTGATTTTTGTCATTAGTTATGAATTTTAGGAAATTAGGGAAATATTCCTATAAAGGTTAAGGCCCATTGAGAAATTACCAATCATAAAGTTTTAGTTATACATCTTTAGAAAGAGATAAGAAAGTCAATCCTTAAAACAAAAAAAAAAACAAAAAAAAAACTCTAACACAACTTCAAGAAGAAATAATACTTCATAAAACTTTAGCTTTAGCAACTAAAAATATTTGTAATAATGAATCGATGAATAAAATGCTTTGTAAAGCATAAAATATCTCAAACACTCGCACGCCCAACAAACGCACAAATAGTCATAAAATAAAGCAAAAACAAAAAAAAATATAATAAATGTTTTTCAAAAATACTAAATTTCACAGATAAAATCTCAACAAATAATAAAATAATATTGAGCAACAACAACTACTACTGCATAACGTTAAGCGTTACTAATCAACAACAATTATGATGATACATATGAATATAATCGGAAACTAATGCGAATTGGAATAAAAATGGCAAAATGAAGGCAAAAAAAAAAAAAAAAAAAATCATACAGTATAACGAGGACAAGGATATCTGAAATGGAGAAATGAATGTAACTCTAATATGAATGTTTATTAACAGGCGATAAATGTTTGTAATCAAAACAACAATAACAGACAATTTGTCGATGATGTCAGTTGAAATTCTACACACATACACAAGTTTAACGCAGTTGCACACATTCATACAAACATATGAGATCTTTGTATGAATAAATATTTTGATATGCATACGATTTAAATGTTGTTCAAATTCATTTTTCCAATTGATGCTGACAATGATGATGATAACAAATTTCCATAACATGCCAATTAATTTGATTTCCATTACACAATAGAAACAATAGTACGCCCAACCACAGCACGAGCAGGGCATTTCACACATGCACGACATAAATATGCGTAGCAAAAATTCACATTTAAGGGAGGCTACTGGTGTGTCTACTGGTCAGTCTACTTTTGTTATCATCAAAATTTATTATCAGACTTTTTTCTCCCCCGATGTTAAACTGTCTATTAAAACGGGGTAGTAGGAAGGATGTGTGTGTGTGTGTTTGTCCAAAGGGGGACATATCGAAAGCGATTCGGTTTTAATTGCCTTAAAAATATATTTAGACATGTTAACATACCGTTTCCACTGACCAATGTCAGATTTAGTGATTAATGTAGCGATTAAACGTTAATTAAGTATGAATATTTTTTAGGTTACAGAGTGTTTGAATAAACAAAGCAAATTGCTTTTGAAAATATTAAAAAAAGGAAGTTTAAGAATTCTCGTATTTTAAGTTTAATTTTAATTTAAACAAACTGTTGCCAAATAAAAGTCCATGGACCCTTTGAGATTCGAAAGTGTGTTTCCGGTGGCGCTCGAAGGACCTCAGAAAATATTAAATATTGTCTCTAATCGCAAAATTCATACCAAATTTATAGAATCATGCAAACAATTTGTTGATTTTGCACCTATTACCAAATTGAGCCACACCTAAACGTCAAGCTTTTTTCTGCATTCGAAAAACCTTTGCACCCGCAAAATGTGACTGTTTGGTGCGGTTTATGGGCTGGTGGCATAATCTGGCCGTATTTTTTGTAAAATTAGGCCAGTCAGGCAGTTATTGTAAATGGTGTTCGCTATCGTGAGATGATAACGAACTTTTAATGGCCCGAATTGGAAGATATGGATGTGGACGATATGTGATTTTAACAGGACGGTGCCACTTGCCACAAAGCTAACGAAACAATGGCTCTTTTGCGCGACAAATTCAATGGCGGTACTATCTCATGTGCTGGCGATGTTTAGATTACTAAAATTTTAAAATTGTGAGTACAGAAAGGGACCTAAGGGAAAAAACCGGTTTTGTTCAAGGATCGGTCTCATTCGATGCTCAGATGTTGTCCACATCAAAAAAAAAAAAAACAAAAAGTGAAAGTTGATTTTTTTTACCCTAAGCATTAAAAGCATTAATCAAAAAAAAAAAAAAAAATCAGTTTTAATTAAAAATTTAATCAAGTGAATTAAACGTTTAATCAAGTGAATTAAACTTTTAATCAAGTGTATTAAACTTTTAATTGAAAATATTAATTTGCACCAGTAAAAAAATTAATAATATCAATTAAACGTTTAATTTACGTGATTACACGTTTAATTCACTTAATTAAATTTTTAATTAAAACTGATTTTATTTTTGATTAATGCTTTTACTGGTGCAAAATTTTTTTCTGTGTGCGCTGTCACATATAATTTTTTTTAATAAATAATATGTTTAATTTTAATTAAAAAAATGGTCAAAAAACTTTACCGTTAATTGATTTAATTAAATATAGCTCAGGTTTTGACAATTCCCAAATCAATAAATTATTTTATTTTAAACGAAAAAATCAATTAAGATTTTTTGTTATTTAATTAATATTTTCATTATAAATTTATTTCGAAACACCTAAAATGTTAATTAAATCAAAATTATATTCTTAATTTTCTTTCAACAAAAAATGTTAATTAATTTTTTGAATCCCAAAAAAAAGAAACAAAAAAAAATATGCATGTGGCAGTGTAAATAAACTCACTGTTTATTGTTGTTGTTTTTGTTTAAGCTTTAATATTGTTACAAGTAAAACGGCTTTATAATTCTTATTTGCTTAAACGTTTTAGTTCTATAATATCTTTAGTTTTTCTAAAATCTTTGGAAGAAGTTTCCTGACGACCTGGCCTAAGCAACCAAAGGCGAGTTCATTACAGGTAATCTCGGTACTACAACAAGTACAACTCGTACAATCATTCTACAATGGCAAATACTGAAAGAAAGCAAAACAGAAACCAAGATAAAAACCAAAATTTTGACATCCAACAATTATAAAACTTAAAAAAAAAGTTATCAGAGAATACAAAACAAGTTCTCATTTAAATTTGTTAACTTTTGTACTTAAGTCTGGGATCACACTATAAAAGTAAAGAAACAGCATGTTCTCTTCCCCTCTCACCAATAAACTCAGAATTTCTGAAAGAAAACTTTCATAGTGTGAACCCAGACTTAATTTACAAAAATATGAAACTTTATATACTCATTTAGGTTAGAATCAATCGCACTTTTGGATTATTTCAAGTACGAATTCGGGATTAAACCAACTGAGAAATTCTTAAGATTAAGTTTTATCTCACTTTTACATAAGACTATTCTGTTTTCGGATTATTTTAAAAACGGGACACTGGGATAGTCTGTACTTAATACTAGACTTGATTTAAGGAAATCCGTTTAAAATGTTTTTATACCCTCCACCACAATTAGTTGTGAAGAGGGTATATTAAGTTTGTCATTCCGTGTGAAACTTTTTTATTATTCATCTCAGACCCCATAAAGTATATATATTCTGGGTCCTTGAGTAATTCTAAGGCCCGTTTTCACAACTTAACGATAGATAGATAGATTAACGAAGGTAGGATTTTATCGGCCGTATAAAAAGTGTTCCATTATTACAACTTTACTTTTACCTAACAGGTTGGATGAACCTTAATTTACTCTATGGCTCACTTTACGTTAAAGTAAAATTTTAATAATGGAACACTTTTTATATGGCCGGTTAAAGTCTACTTTAAGCTATCGGTAAGTTGTGAAAACGGGCCTAAGTCGATTTAGCCATGTCCGTCTGTCCATCTGTTGAAAACACGCTCACTTTCGAACAACTCAAAAAAACAAACTTGGTGCCAAATTGCTTGTAGTTATCCTAAGCAGTTTGGGATTGAAATCCAGCAAAATCGGTTCAGTAGGACCAGAGCTATGAATCAAAATGTGGAAATACCACCTAAAAAAATTGATAATTTTGTTACAAAAAATAACATAAATGCTGGAACAAGGCACGGAATGAGATAAGATTTAGCAAAAATTAGTTTTATTTGACTGGAAATCACGCTGTTAAATTTCGTGAAGATCCGTCCATAATTTACCCTAAGACCCATATAAACAATACTCCCGGAAAACAGATTAGTACGCCTAAAACCGTAAAAAATAACGCTAGCGTAACAAAATTAGGTGCGTCACAGGACTAGAAATAACACTGTGAAATTTCGTGACGATCGGTCCATAATTTACCTTAGGCCCCATATAAACCCTACTACCGGAAAACAGTTTAGTACGCCTTAAACCGTAAAAAATAATGCAATCATAACAAATTTTGGCTCTTCCCAGTTTTATAGGACTATAAACGATACTGTGAAATTTCGTGAAGATCGGTACATAATTTACCCTAGGCCCCATAGAAACCTTACTCCCGGAAAACAGTTTAGTACACCTAAAACCATAATTAATAATGCTATCATAACAGAAATTGGTACGTCACAGTTTTAAAGCACTAGAAATGACGCTGTGAAATTTCGCGATGATCGGTCTATAATTTACCCTAGGCCTCATATAAACCCTACTACCGGAAAACAGTTTAGTCGCCTAAAACCATAATTAATAACAAATCGTCACAGTTTAAGATAATAATAACATCATACAGATATTACTCCTTAAACATTCGAACTGTCGGTGGAGGGTATCAAAGATTCGGCACAGCCGAATATAGCACTCTAACTTGTTTTTTTTAGTTTTATATTTTCAGTAAGAGAACAGACCTACAAAATCACAGAGGAATTTCCTTCTTATAACATCGCCAGCCAATCATTTAAGAGTACAGACTTCGTTATATCCACTTACTTATAAAAGAGCAGAAAAATTTAATTATACAATAGCTGCAAATACCACACCAATCCATTTTTGTTTTCAATCACTGGCCAGCACAAAAGGGAATGATTTTCGCGTTATCGGTGAAAGAAAACTCCAATATATTTGTCTAATGAAGAAAAGAAGCAGCCTCAGTTCTATCTTAGATAGATCATTCAAACAGGCAAACACCGGCGTTCTCAGGTATCTCGCCTCTTGGACGGCGACCCAATAAAAAATTGAGCTTCAAACGAAGCAGGTTTGAAAAGGGAGAAATGTAAGAGTTTCGCTTACGATTTCGCTTAAAGAAGGCATCAATTTTATATGGTGATTTCCCACCACTTTGAAGCAATACATTTTTGACACAAAAGGCGCTTTATCCAACGCTTTACACACTGAATAGTTTTTTACAGTTATTTTTTAGTATTTTCCCTTGCAAACTTGCTTCGTAGTATGGGAATGCCTTAGCACTTGAAACTTTATTTTTTTATAAAACTTGCTTAGAGTTCGTTCACTTACTTTACTGCATCTCTGTATGTCTTATTGCGCAGCACATAATACGTGCTTCGTAAAATGATAAAAAATTTTATTGGGTAATTTTGTCAGTCGTGATCGAATACTTTATCGATTAGAAAGCTATTCGGTCCACAAAAAGGCATCTCAATAGACAGTCCTTTGCCGTAAGTCGTATTTGATGCGTATCTTGCACCGAAAAGGATTCCGGAGTGCAGTGGTTAGTGCTTTATTTTATGCGTAAACTTTTTTTTTCCGCACCCTTGCAAATATGAGTTTCATTGATTTGAAAAAACTAAAAGCTATTTTTTTGCAATTTTCCTAAAATGTCTTGCCTGATGAGTCCCAGTCCATATTATGAAACTTTTGCTGCGAAACATTTGAATGAAAGGGGAAGGAAAAATGGAAAAGTGTAGTTTGTTTCATGTATCTACAAGTAGCTTTTGTAAGTTTGTTATTGAGAGAAAGAAGAAGAAGAAGCGAGAATGCGAAAAAATTTAAGAAAGTTTTTGCATAAAATGTTTCATAATATAGACGAGGACTAATGAATTTCAATTCGATTAGTTATCTATTTTTTAAAGATTTTTTTTCGTCTTTGACTTTTTCAAATAACACTTCCCTTTGCAACCCTCTTTACAACAGTATTAACAAGATAAATGACCAGTAATTTATATTAAAGTTCGCTGGTTGCTCTGTTAAAATGGCAACTTGGTTGGCTTTATTTTGTCTGTCCATACGTCTGTCTGTTTAGCAATTTGGCTGCTCGATTTTTTTCCCGTTGCCCTCAATAAAATTCTAATAAAGTATTTCGATTTTCTTGTCTTTTATCTTTTGATATACTTTTTTTTTTTTTGTTTGTCAGTTGATGCATGTCGACAGTTAATAAAATTGAAGGCAGCTCTTAATGAAAATAAAATGATTTCAGCCATCACTTGTGTGGTTTATTTGGATGGAGAAGAAAAAAACAAAATAGCATGATGGAATATAAAATGTATTAGATATTAAATGGAATACTGTGGGAATGATGAGAAAATAATTGATATTTTTTTTGATAAAAGGTTTTTTAAGGATATTAAATTATTTTTAACAATTTTAACCAAAAGTCCACATTTATATCAGGTCGGGAAAGAGTTTATTTGACTGATTCATTATATTTTATCCCATTTCTACACTTGCATACATTTCGGAGAAACGCATGGAAGATGTTGATAATTTGAAACATGCTTTCACATTTGAAACATCTAAAATCTACTATCATTAAAAAAATGTCACCATTTTTGAACAAAAAACTTTTTTTTTCTACAGAAATGCCAACATTTTAAAAGAAAATACCAAAGTTTATTTGGAATTCATTTTGTTTTATAATATAAAAAACCAATTAAACAAAAAAAGACTTGCAAAAAAGGAAAAACTTGAAAAATTGTCAGCTCATTATTGGCTTGACCTACCGACCATTTAAACATAAAAACAGAGTTAGGTATGGGTTATATATATTTTGCATACTCCCTTTCTAAATCTAAAATCTGTTCCACGAAATTTTTTTTTAAGCATTAAATTTGCTCCATATGAACTATCTTAGAATTTATAGAGTATTGTTTTGCTCTATACTCCATTGTTTGTCGAATACTGCAAATTCCTTATTCAAAAGCGTACAAAATAAATGTAAATCTTGCTTTGCCAAGTAGTTAGGGCGAAAGCAAAATTAAATGACAGCAAGAAAATACATTTTACTCTTGCTCCGCTTCATTGCCGTAAAACAAAGTAGTAAAAGCCAAATAAAATGTCAAGCACTCAATACTGCATATGCATGCAGTACAAAAAGTTATTTTTTTAAAATAAATTTAGAAAAGTGGCGCATGCAGCACAAAACATGAATTTATACTTTCATTAAAATACTATTAACTTTCAAGTTCGTTCATGAATTTATACTTTCATTAAAATACTATTAACTTTCAAGTTCGTTCATGAACGACAAAAATTTATATTTTTCTTTTTTTTATTTTGTTTTTTTTTTTAGGAACATCTTGTAAAGATATGTATTAATTTTAGGATCTATGTCTAATGAGAAAATTTCAACATATTCGCAATGTTGATGGTAGTTGTTGACAAGTCGTTAGCTCAGAATTGGTTTGGCGCATTTTATGTTTAAATTACCATGATATGCGTCAAACCAATTCTGAGCTGACGAAGTGGTAAACTTCCAACAAAATTATTTTAAACGAATATTTTTATATATTATTTAATTTAATTAAACCATTTTATAGTCACCGGAATTCTTATTATTGTTAAATTAGTTCTCTATCAAGAAACCACAACCATATTATGGTTGCCTTCGAGGATGTTATGTTTGATGCTAAACAATAAAATGTTAACCACTTATAATAAAAGGGGGCCAACCCCCCAATGTACGATGTTAATTGTGAGTTTCACATTAAAGTCGAGTTTTTTGCCCAATTTAATTTGACATTTCTTTGCTTTCGTGTTTGACAAATTCAGCCATGGAAATGTACACAATTGAACAGCTCTTAAGATTGTTGAAGCCTTTTACGGGCCTGTAGGAAATGGAAAAACACCTGTGCATGCTCTCCCAGTTCGTTCTGCGGAAAAAATTGCTGTTGTTCGCGAAAGCGTGGCAGAAGAGCCGTCAACCTCGACTCGTCGTCGTCCCCAACAATTGAACATCCCACGAACATCACTGATACGAATTTTGAAAAAAGATTTGAATTAACACGCTAACAAGGTTCAATTGACTTAGAAGCTGAAGCCTATTGACCATTTAATGCTTCATAAATACACCGAATGGTTGGTTGAACAGACAGAAAGAAGTGAACGGTGGCGTTGCAATGAAAATCATCTTCTTTTGGTTTGTCACCATTGGACTTCTTCTTTAGGGATATTTAAAAGAAGAAGTGTAGGGCAATAAGCCAAAAACCAATTAAGCACCTAAAGGATGCGATAATTCGGCACATTAACTACATTGAATCTCAATTATGTCTCAGAGTCATTGAAAGTATGGACCATCGGATAGAGGTGTGACACCGAAGCCGTAGCGATCGTATTGGCCGATATTTTATTGTAAAAGATCCTTCTATCATAATTATATTACGATAGTTCTCTGAAAACTTTTTGTTTTATTAACAATAAACATCGTGCATGGTTATTCTTTTTCAACTTAAAACCATACGGGTTTTAGTGTTAAACAAATTATTGTAAAATTTAACCATAAAATTTTTGGAGATAACCATAGTATGGTTGTGGCATCTAAGGAGTGTATATTAAAAAAAATTCATAAGGATGGAAAAACTAAGTATGTATACCCTTATTCACCACTAGTGGTGGAATGTACACAGAAAAAATAGAAAATCGACTTTAATTAAACAATTCGTTCAGACAAATAAATGGTTTACTAATTTTGCCCCTGCAAAAGAATTGATCATATCAATTAACGGATTTGTATTTTCGAGTCATGCGACACAAATTTAGTCAATTTAAAAATTAATTACATAAACAAAAAAATACACAACATATACACAAACATTTAAATTTATGTGTTTTGATTAAAAAAATTAATTGCAGCGAACAAAAAATTAATTGAATAATAAATGTGCACCCATTAATTATTTGATTAGATAATTTTTGGCAAACATTTTTTCTGTGTATTGCACCTTGAGATTTTTCTGCTCTAAAAAGAAAACCTTGATAACCACTGTAACTCCATGATGGCTTCTTATTATATATCTTCTTTAATTTCCCCTACCTCCATCATTTTACCCCAAAATTTTACAGCGCATGAGCATTAAGGATACCACGGGAAATCTGTATAGAAAAGAAAAAAAGAATGGAGATTTAGTATACCAACAAATTTCACAAACACATACTTAAACTAAAATGTAAACGTGTATGTTAAACAGTATTTGTTAAATATTAACGAGACTTATTGACCGTCAGTGGAAACGGCGGCTCTTACAACCAACAAATAGACACCATTTTTTTTTGTTTTTGACGAAGAATTTCGCGTGAAATCTATTTATTGTGAAATTGGTTTAAAAAACAGCTAAAATACAAAACAAAAAATATAAAACGCTAAATACAAAAAATGTTTTTGTTTTATGAATTGTCGTTAGTTAAAATGTTGTTGCTGCTGCATCTTTAGCATTTTGGCATTGACTATTTGTGGTTCCCTACACGCGCTGCAAAAACCAATAACGTTTTTATATTCACTTCATTTCATTTCTATATTTTTTTTTGAAGTTTGAAAGAAAATTTAAAATTTTTATTGCGGTTTGACTTCGATGCTGCAGTTGGAATTGCAAATGTTTTTTGTATAAAGAGAGGAAGAGAGAGAGAGAGAAAAAAGAATGCAGAGAAAAGGGAAATTGTGCATAAACAATGATAGTTTTTTTTTTTTTAATTCGTGACCTTTTTTGTTTTTGAAAACATTTTAACTTTTGCAACCAACATTGTAAAAAATTCCATTTTTTCATTTAGAAGTTAAAAAAAAAGAAGGTAAAAGAAGGAAAAAATGCAGCCGCATTAGAATTAAGAACAACAACAATAATAACATGTACGTTTAAGGATATACTAAATGTAATAATTTGTACATTTTTGTTGTGATTTTAACGTTAATTGGTGTCATAAATTTTGGAAATGTGCGCATATTACAATTGTTCTTGAGGTTTCATTGCATGCTCGGATTCTAAAAAATGAAGTTACATTTCCTTTTTTTTCGTATTTGTAAAAAAGATACAATTGTCTTTGCATTAATGCATGACAAGATGACCTTTTTTTTATGAAGTGTTTTCGCGTTTAATGCGCGAAGTTGCTGTTGCCGTTTGGCAAGGCAGAGTTTTTTTTTTCTTACCTACTAAAAGCTGGTAAACGGAAACGATTATTTAGTTTTTCCGTTTTTTCTTTTTCTTCTTTGTGGGTGCATCATAAACTAAAAAATTGTTGTAAAAAATTTGTAGTTTTTATTTAAACAATGGTTTTGGCAAAAAACTGCCTCGATTCTTCTAGTTCTAGTTTCGCCAGAGTTCAGTTTACAAGATCAATTTCGTGGAATAGTTTAAGTGACCTTGCTAATATTTTTTTTATGATTTTTACAATTTCTATAAATTTTGCTATAAAACCATAAACAAATTGACTCTCGGTGGGTTTTTAAAGGAATTCTTAAAAAAATTGGTCCTTTTTTGTGTTTGAGGGAAGCAACAAAAAAAAAAAACGATATCCTTAAAAATATATGGCATATTTTTTCACTAATTTTCTAGTTATTGTTTTATGTGTCTGTGAAGCAAAAAATGCCTTAGAAAATTAATATTTAGTTGACATTGTTTAACATGTTTTTTAGAGTAACTAATGTATTTCAGTTTTTTATGATTTTGCCTTTTTTAAATGTCACCTTTGCGTTTTTTTTTTATGATCTATTTGTCGAATTAAAAATGTTTCTTGGAAGAAGATTTTGTTAAGGAATTCCTTTAAAAAAGGGGTTTATTAAACATATTTAAGCCTTTAGCTTAGTTTGTAAACAGATAAATTGATTTCGCGTCTAAAACCCTTTAGTTCAGGCGAATTTTTTTTAATCTTTTAATTTAATGGTTTGACTTTTTGGTTTACAAGGTTAAAGGTTAAAATTTAAAAACTGAATTTGTTTTTTTTTCGACAAATAAAGAAAAAATTTGATAAAATTTAACATTTTATTGGTTTTAAAGAACTACCAAAAGTTTTTTTAGTTTTTAAAAACTACCAACATCTTTTGGTAACAATAAAAGTGAATTTTAATTAATACTATAAAAAAGGATATACGACGAACTCTTTATAATTTGAGTTTAAAAAAAAAATCCAAAGCAAATAAAAAATTAGTTAAAAATTACAAATTGTAAGCAAAAATAATTTGAAATTTCGTTGGAAAAATTTTAAAATCTTTGAATATGCTTAAAAATTTGTTTATTAAAACCTAAATATTGCATAACAAAGTTGTTAACAGCTTAATTGAAGTTATTAAACAAAAAATTAAAAAAAGGATATATGGCAAACTTTTGCAATATTTGTTCTAAACAAGAAATTGTTTAGCAGATATAACTTAAAATTAAAACTGCATCTTGTAATGCAAAAAAGAATCAAAACTTTAATATGTAAAATAACATATTTCTAATTTATTCAAATTAACAATTGTGTTTAAATAAAAAAAGTCGTTAAATATTCACTAGTAGCATTAAAAGTATGCAAATAAAAAAAAAACCAATTTTTGAAAAAAGGATATATGACAAACTTTTAAAATTTGAGTTCAAAAAAAAATTTTCTTTAGCAGATGCAATCTGATCCTAAAATCACAAGTTTTAATAAAAAAAAAAAAATAAAAATTTCAATTTGTGAAGTAAAAAAAATATATAAAAAGTTTTAATAAAATGTTTTTAGCTTTCAAATAAAAACTTTATAACAAGCTTAAAGCAATTTTTCTCAAAATTTTTAAATGAAAAATAAAAGGCAAACATTTATAACTTGTATTTTAACCATTTAAAACAAAAGGATATATGACAAAGTCCTGTATTTAATACTTAAGAAAAAATGCATTTGATAAAAATAAACTAAATACGAAACTACAAGTTGTAATGGTAATTTAAGCAAAATTTTTTAATATCCAAAAAAAAGGATATATGAGCAACTTTTCTGTCACGAGTTTTTGAAAAAAATTTGTTACTCAATCATAAACTTGACATAAATCTATAAATTGTACTGAAATTTTTTTTTGAAATTTCTCATTATTATTTGGAAATTTTTGAAAGTGAAATTTTTAAATTCAAAATTACAAAAAAAAAAAATATAAATATGTATTTTATTTTAATAAACAAAAATATTATTTTTAACATAAAAATATTATTTTTAACATAAAATATTATTTTTAGAAAAACTTTTCTGAATTTCTCCTAATTATTATGAAATTTAAAAACTACAAAAGATGTTATTTAAATAAACAAAAATATTAGAACTTCAAACTAATACAACATATTAGTTTGTGGTCTCTATCGTGCTATTCTTAGAATTGGTTCCATTGGCCACTTCAGTAAATCAACATTAAAAATAATAAAATCTTTGTTATGAAACAATAATTTGAGACGCTTATTTTAAATAAGACCTATTTTAAATATTAAAAAGAAGACCTTTTCCGGAAATAACAAAGTGACAAAACATTTACTCAATTACTTCCTTAACAAAAAAAAAAAATACTTAAAAATATCCTTAAAATCCAATTGAACAAAAATTTTAAATTTCTCTGATGTATTTAAGAATTGATTTAGTATTTTTTAATAAACAATATTAAGATCATATGAACTTAATAAAGAAACCGCCTTTTAAGTGTTTTTTTTTTCTTTCAAACAAGAGTGGGGAGTCCCCTTCAATTAGCTACTTAAGAGGCAATTAGCAGTGCCAAATAGGCGGCGGTTTCTACTAACAAGAGACAACAACACAAGAAAGAAATTGAACGAGAACATAAAACTTGAACACAAACTAATGGGAAACAATTTACCACATGATGTTTAAGAAACTATTTAAAATGGGGCGCTTTAATTGCTTGTTAAATAAAAAAGCAACAACTTGCATTATGAGACATTACAAACAAACAAACAAACTGTTAAGTGTCGACAATTATGTCATATTGACGTCACTTTGATCTGGTTTTCTTATTACGCCACCAATCAACAAAGTCTTGTGCAGAGAGTCTTTACCCTGTGCTGGTACTCCGGCACCTAAAAGCGGTAGTGGTTGAATGTTTTTTAAGTGTTTTTTTACAATCTTCAAAACTATTAGAACATTAATTTAAGCGCCTTTTAGGGGATAAGGATTCTTTTGTCGGAAGGATGTTGAAAAATTATGTCTCTTAATTAAACTCTAAAATTAGTTACGCTTGGTTTTCAAATGGACGACATAAATATTGTAAATGGTTTTAGTGGCTGGAAAATTTTAATAAATTAGTGAAAATTTATTTCCGTATTGATCCTTAAATTAATTGAGAGGTTTTATTTTATTAAATGTGAAAGCAAAAAAAAATGTATCGTCAACTTAAATGCAAACGGACGTAAGTACGCTTTTATTTTTTTTACGGAAGAAGCAAAAACGTAACAACATCAGTAATAACAAAGTATTTTTGTAATTTGTTCAAAGTTTACTTATATTATGAGGAGTTAAGGCCCAACTATTGTTGGCTTAAGCAATTGTGCGAAAACATGTGATTCATATGTGTCGAACCATATTGAACTTAAGAAAACTTTTTGGTTTATTTTATGTAACTGGCGTTTGCTTAAGCAAAGTGCGAAATAGATCGCACTTTCCGTAAGGAATAAAATATTTTTTGATTTTATTTTTGTTTTTTAAACGCTTTTACGAGACTTTTGGTTTTTTTTTTGACAGTAGCTTAAGCTAGCTTATGCATATTATAGTTGGGCCTTTATTTATTTTTAAGCAATGTTTTTTGTCGTATTCTATATACATACATACATACTTGAATTACTATTTCAGTTACGTCCTTTTGACTTATATACTTTTTTTCAAACAATAGGAAGTAACTAAACTAAAGACAGCACAATTTTAGATGCACAACCAATAGTGCCACAAATGCTAGAACATCCATATTATGTTAGTAAAATTTTAAAGTTTTTTTTTTAATAAAAATATTTATTTATATTTTAACGTATTTTTTTATTTATATGGGCATCCGATTGGTCAACCGGAACAAAAAAATTATAAGTTATTGAATGACTTTGTTTTAGCACATTTTCAAAAGGAATGAAACAAACGTTATTTTTGTTTTTATTCTTTATCGAGATTTATGGATGCCAAGTCGAACAAGTGCAACCTTTCTCATTTGGATATTTCAATTGCACGTTCTGTTTTTATAAAAGTTCTTAAAGAGAAACATTATGCATTGACTTTTTCTCTCTAAAATCTTTCGGAGGGTGCAAAGAGTCAAAAATTAATGCATAGAAACTGTACGATTGCAAATAACTGTGATTTTACCTTTGTATTATCTCATACATCTTTCGATGTATGTCACGTGCGACATTGGAAAACAAGCTTGCAAATAATACGACCAGTCTAAACATGAGTGTAAAGAGTAGCCCACAAGGGACTAGGACTAGTCCAAAAGTAACCCAAACGTATGGAAAAAAACATGGCTTATTTAACATAACGATGTCCTAGGGGAGGACCATATAACCCAGCTTTGGACTACAAAGGAGTATTTTTAAAACTACTCCATGGTATACTCAAGAGGGTTAGTTTTGAAGTCGCTTAAAAACGAAAGTACGTCGTTAAAAAACGAAGACATGTCGTCCCACTACAAACACTTTTTAACAATGACATGGTCCATGCTTGCATTACATCGGACCAGTCCATGTAGTAGTCCATTTTAGCAAAATGGATCAGGTGGTCCAATATTATTTGCAGGGAACATTTACTATCAGTGCGTCGAAAGTAAATGCAGAAAGTTCATCAAATATCGAAAAGAAACAGAGATTTTTACAAAATTGAACAAAAAGAAACCTCACTGAAAAATAATAAGATTGCAATCTTATATAAAATTGGTCACGTGTGAAAATTAAAAACTGGAAAAATATTTTTTATATGAAAGATTTATTTATGTAAATACACACATTTACTTGCAAACACACCTGTATAAACGCACTGGTTCGTTTGAAATATATTGTGTTGCTGCCTGTAGTCCTTGGTTGTATTCATTTTTTTTTTTTTTAATTAATATTATTTATTAAGCTTGAAGTCTATTATTTTTTATAAAATTATTTATTTTAATTAATAAGGTTTTGTTTGTATTGTTCCCAATTTTAATCTTGATAAAAACACTGAAATTTATTGGGAAAAGGATAGATTTTCTATACGCATTTCACTGGTTGCTTAGGCCAGATCATCCGAAAACATTCTCCCAAAAAATTTTGGAAAAGCCAAAGATATTAGCAAATAAAAATGCAGAGCTAATAAGAATTGCAAACACTCAAAAAGTCTTATTTGCAACGATATCAAAGCTTTAAAAAAAAATACCAACAATTAACAGTGAGTTTTTCTTACATTCCCCAATACAATTGGTTGGAATTCTCCAAACTTTAATTGAGGAGGTCCATAACAAAACGCAATAATTAAATTTTTCAAGTTTTTTGATTTTTTGATTGAATCCCATTCTATACATTGAAATCTATATTACCTTCATTATAAAGCATTCCAAAACTCAATAACCACACTGCAGATCAATATCAAATATACTGGCCCAGAGCAAAAGGCAATAATTACACATCTTTGCAATAAATCTTTACAAGAAATTTTAAAAAAGTCAACTTGATAAATAAATTATGCTCTGGTGGTAACTCTTAGATAACTGTAAAACGTAAGGAATTTTTGTTTAGTTAGTGCTGGTTCACACAGGTTAAGTTTACTTGAACAGTTTTATTTAAATTTTCTTTTGAACTTGCGTTCACGTTCATGCACAAAATTAATTTTTGTTTTCTTTTCCTTCAACTTTGTAGCTTTTTATTATATTACGGATGAAAAAAGAAAAGAAAAATAAAAAACTGACTGGTACGGTCAAGTATGTACCCCTTTCCATTCTCTTTCCCCCTCTGTCCTAAAAGCTCGAGACTTGAAGAGTCAAACTTGACCTGTGTGAACCAGCACTTAATACCTTTTGCCTTTGTTAAGTTGATTGTGAATAATATTTTCATACAGTTCAAAGCAAAATGAAATAAATACTATGGATTCGAACCAAAACGCAATAATTTCAAATTTGTTATCTAAAAGGAACTGTCAGATAAAATAATTAATTTGTGATTACTATTATTTTTTGTAGACAATAATAACTCAATAATGGTTTTAAAAAAATTTATGTGCTACTTACTTAAATTACATTTTGTCGTTTATCCAAAAAAATGTTATGGTGTAATTATTGCGTTTTGTTATGGACCTCCTCAATTCTAGTTGTAAGTGTGTTAAGAAAAAACTTAATACAAACAAAAACGAATCGCAAAATTGCTTTCACAAGAATATAAAAATAAAGCAACTTACCAGTTCAATTTTTTAATGCCGTGCACTTGCATATTTATTATCAAAGTAATTTTTGGGAAAACAAAATTTTTAATTACAGTAGACGCTCGGTTATATGAATACCCAGTTACATGAATATCCAGAATAGTGAACAACAAAATTTTTACACATGAGGTTCTAAAGAGTGAACACAACATTCCTCTATTATGTGAACAACTTGCAACCGTTGATTTTTTTGTAACTATTTGTTGTAAAGTGTGTGTTTTTTTAGAGTATCACAACTTTGAGTTGGCATCACTGCTTTATTTGAGCACCCATTTAACAGCTGATAGATGCATTTTGTTTAGTTTGCTTTGAAATTTATGACTTTATATGAATCGAGCAACGCGCAAATTGTTGAAATTTTTAATCAAAATAATTCGTCAAATGGGCGAAATTTTATTTTCCGATTAAGCCCATTTCTTGTTGCATGGGTACGTACGTAAATAAGCAGAATTGTCGCATTTGGAGTGAGTAGAATCCACAAGCTTTTGTCTAAAAACCATTACATCCACAAAAATGACTGCTTCGTGCGCCTTATGGGCTGGCGAAGTTGTTGGCCCATATGTCTTCAAAAACGATGATGGTCAGAATGCAAAAAGTTGTTGAAAATTGGCGCCTTCTACACGCCAGCCGTGGCGGCCACATGGCAGAAATCATATTTAAATTTCATAAAATTTTCTTTCCAATAAAGCATGTTTCATTGATATTAAAAATATATTTCCTTATTTTATTATGATTAAAACTTGTGTCACTCTATAAAAACACCCTTTATAATAAATGTGTTCTTCCCCGAAATAAGCTTGTAAATGTGTTTATACGAATGCAAAGGATAATATATCTGATAATGGTATTTGGCATTGCGAAAATGCAGGGACAAGGCATTAATATAGGTTATGTGTGTACACATATTAAAAATGATTTGAAATATTTATTTTATATTGTCTCGATTATGCGAACTTTTCCATTTAGTGAACAGGCCCTGTCCGAATAAGTTCATATAAGCGAGCGTCTACTGTAATACGATTTTGTCTATCGTACTTAATTCCCAATTTTTATTCTTGATATCGTTGCAAATAAGACTTTTTGCAATTCTCGTTGTTCTTTCTTAAATATTAGTAGCCCTAATAATTCATATATACGTACATGTTATGCAGGTATAAAGAAATATTTTTGCAGTTACTGTCAAGTGGTCGAAATTCGGCCACTGGACGAACCTAGTGCATTGAATACTTTTGTTCATCTAAAAACATTTTAACTAGGCTCTTTTTATACAACTTCGTAAAAAGAGCAACAGAAGCAACATAAATATAATGATGGCAAATATGTCACGTGCGACAGGTCACAGCGACAGTGATTAAAACTAACTTTAAAAAAGTATATATAAATTTTTTTGGTACAATCAAAACCATTTTTAAGAGACATTCGTGCATAAAATTCTTAATTAGTTGCATTCAAATATTGCCTCAGGTTTCACTGAAATCGACGTTTGAATTGTTAGCCGCAAAAACCACTTCTGTAGTTGTCACGTGCGAATGTCTTGGTTTTTTGCAATTGTCTTGAAAACAAAAAAGTTTATCAAAATGAACAATAGCACTTATTATAGGGCTAAATACAACTTATAGCTCTAAGTAAATCTATTATCAGAATAAAAATACGTTTTATTTTATCTTTATTCACTTTAAATGTTTACGACAGTTCGTACGACGTTCGACATCATGGAAATGCCCATATTTTATTAAATTATTATCTAGGCAATTCACAAAGTGTTCTATTGTGTCATATTAGTTGTATTTGCTATAATATTGTGATTTGTTCTAAGCATTACCAACAGTTTGTTTTTCATACAAGATCGTAGTTACGTCATTTTGCATTAAAAAACAGATGCACTTGCAGTTACGTCCGTTTGAGTTTCTTTAATAAAGTCGCCATTTTTGATTGCAGGTGTCTAAAATTTTGCGTGAACATGTAGCTTATTAAAACGAACCATAATCAATCAAAAACATATACTTTTTGACATATACTGTTGATTAGACTTAAAATTTAAGTTTATTTGATGTTATAAAAAAAGGATATATGAATATCGTTTTAAAATGCTAAAAAAATAAAAAAATAATATTTCAAATCTTTTTCAGTTTTTTTTTTTAACAATTTTATTGTACATATATTTATGGGAAATTCCATGCCAAATCAGCTGGTTTAAAAATTTTGTGATATTTTTTAGTGCACTTCAAAAGAAAAACTCGTGTGTTAACATACACCCGGACAGATGGACATTGGTAAATCAACTTTGCTACTCAAAACGACCTAATATATATACTTTATAGGGTCTAAGATTAATATTGCAGAAATTTCAAACGGAATGGCAAACTTAAGCATACCTTTTCCACCTGTGGCCAAGGTTGTAAAAAAGGATATAAGACAAACATTTGTATATTTGCTGTTAGAAAAATATTTCTTTAGGCATTAAAAACTTCTCAAAAAACTACAAATTGTAAACACAAAATTTAAAAAAAAAAAATATAAAATATTTTCTTTATTGTAAAAAAAGTTTGCTTTTTTTATTACAGCAAAAACTGAGTAATTCAAACTTCTGCATAAATTTGCCGGCTCAAGAGTTTTGTCATTTCTTCAAACATTCTCCGTTGGCGAAAATTTCTAACGAAACCATAAATAAATTTTCTCTATGATCATGCCGTTCGTTTACTTAAGAATTTTAGCATACCAAAAACAGAATTAACCCCTTCATGCGAATTAAAAATGTTCAGAGTTTTTTTTCATAAAATTTACATACGGCAGCATCAGCAGCGATTTGTTAATGGTTGTAATTTAACCAAAACAAAAAAAAATTGAAAATTGGTAAAGAAAAAAAAAAACACAACAAGAGAAATTATAAATACACAAAAGATCTGTGCTTCTTTTAGGATTTTGGTTAGGGAAGAAATTTGTTCATAAAAAGAAAATACTAAAAGATAAAAACATGTTAAAGCCGACAAAATTCCAGCAATCATTAATTTCTAATGTACGCGCCCAATTGACCTTCTAATTTTACAAGACTTTTTATTGCACATTGGGAAAAGATGCGCACACAAACCAACAAACAGACACACTAACGATTGTAGTAGAATTGTATGCCTGCTTTTTATGTCTGCTGTACAGGCCCAAAAATATCACACTGCCACAGTTTTAGTATTTCTTGCTTTTGACGCATCTCTAATAAATGCCCACGAAAATATTCACACTTACTTGTCAAAATGACGATATTCGGCTGAAGAATTAAAAAAAAAAAATTTATCTTAAAGAGAGTTTGTGATAAGTCTTATGAGAAGTTTACATTAATGGCAGGCCTCAGAGATGGAGAATTTAGACTTCAGAATCGTATCAAATTCCTATTAAAAGAGTACTATTTCGTAAGCAAAAGTTTTTTAATGTATATTTCTTCAATTATTTTATTATTTTACCTTATTTCGCTTGATTCCTATTTCGCTTAAAAATCACAGCGATTTGACCGGGGGCCAGATCCTGGCAGTCGTGATCGAGTAGTTTCTCGATTCGAAAGCAATTTGATATCTAATTATTATATACTGAACGAATCGGAATTAGTTTTTCAGTGTTGTAAAGCAGCGGTCATCACAAAGAGAGACAGTTAAAAATGTGTATGTAGTGGTGAGTGCAAAGAGAGGAAAATAAATTTACTCGTTTGAGACATTTACTATTGGGGGATTCACAAGGTGTCATAAAGTTTTAAAATAATAACATGAAAAATACGACAGTTGTGAACAACCCCTCATAATTTAGTGTGCTATTTTGAATTTAAATCGGCTTATTGAAAACAAATATAAAAAAAAAAGAAATATTTACCTAAAATCAAAATATTTTTTAATTGTAATCCATGAATTAATAAATTAAATTAGATCTTTTCTGACTATTTTCCATTTTTCAGACGCAAACCACAAACAATTTTTTTTTGTTTGCTTACCAAACATCGAGTCCTGAGCCGATCTAATTTGACACTGCAAGTGTTTTGTTGCAAAAATTGCTAGCCGCAGGTTAAATTCGGATTTTAACCGGATAAAACTATAACATAAACGGCGACGGCTACAAAATTATAGCCGCTCTTTCGCAGGTCTTTTCTGATTAATTACGACAGCACAATAAACATAGCAAGCAAAGTTTTATTAATTTAAGACACTTTTTGTTAACAAAGCAACAACAATATTTTTAAACCATTGTAAAATGTAAGAACATTATGACAATACAACAAGATAGCACACCTTGTGAATACCCCAAATGTGTTTTGTTCTTGGTTTTTAAAATTATGGCTTCTTACAATTGTTTCGTTAACCTTCGTGTTGTGTGTGTGAAATTCACGAAAAGTGCTTGGCCCCCGTGGGCATAGCGTGATGATCGCTGTTGTAAAGCATTAATTTAAGTTTCACAATCCTGAAAAAAATAATTTCGATTCATTCAGCATCGACCGAAAGAATTAGAAATAAAATTGCTTTCAAATCGAGAAAGAACTCGATCACGACTGCCAGATTCAGGCCACTAAGCTTTGAAATATATCCCAAAGCTGCTCTGTAGTACCTGTCTTAAAAAGACAAGCCAATTATTTCGTTTATTGTAATAGTATTTAACTTTCTGCTGCAGTAAGTTAGCAATATATAACAGCTTTAGCTCAACTTCGGCCTAATTAATAATGTTCCGTTAAATATTTCCCTCCCGAAATTGTATAAGATATTAAATTAAGTTAGTACTGGCTGGAAAAGTATTAAATTGGTTTTCGTTTTAAATGGGCAATCAATCCTTTTAAAAAAGTGTGTTATTAGAAATAGATACTCTTTACGCCACAGAGGTACTCCCTAAAGGAGCCAAATAAACGATACAAGAAATTTTACAACAAAAAAATGTTTAAGTGAATATTAAAAATTTTAAATATTCAGATATAAAATTTCCAAACCTTTTTAATATGTTTGTGTAGTTTATTTTGCCCTTTATTTTCTATCTTTAAAAATACTAAAAAATTTAACTAGTATAGTACAAAATTGTCCATCCCTGACAGGCATACAAAGAGAGACAGAGAGTTTAGTTTTTCTTTGTTACTGTTAAACCGCGAATACATATTATTGTGTGGACTTTTTTTCCCGAAAACATGTTTGTTTGTAAATTGTGCTGTATGGTTTTATATTTGAGTTTTCGTGTTACCAAGAATTGTAAAATACTTTATGACCGCTTTTAATTGTATTATCGCCTTAAGCTAAAACTTTTCGACCTGATGTGTTTATGATCCTTCATAAAATACTAAACGTTTTTTGTTTTAGGATTTTCGTTGTTGTTGTTGTTTGTTTTATTTTGAACAAAAATTTTCAATTTTTACAGATGCATGTGACATACAAATGAATAAATTTAATCATTGAGGTTTTTATTGATGGAATTATAAAGATCACCTCGACTTTTCAATTATTTTATATTTTCGATTCTTAAAATGTACAAAATCTTTCGCTCAAGAAATCCCTTATTTAATGGCCTAAGAATATCAAAAGGGAGTTTCATAAACTTTATGCAAAAAAAAAACAAAAACTTTTAAATGTCATAATTGTAACGGTCCCTGTTCAAAATCTTAAATAAAAACGATTCAAGATACATGCAACGCTTTTATGCTGCATTACCACAAGTAAAAATTAAGCTGATTTGTTCGAACGCTGCTTGTAACGTTAGCAAAAGTAGAAAGTAAACCTACTTTTGGCATTCAACGCCTCAAGGCATCCTACGCTTTTATGCACGTAACTTGCTACGTAAAACAGCACAGATTCTTCTTTTTTTAACAACTGCGTCCACGCGAAAAAGCGTGGAATGCATGGATTGGTCCTCCAGCCTTATAGCCTAAGTCTGTTTTCTTTATTTTTCGGGAGAGCAATTGAAAGTTTTAAATTTTCACTGAAAATCGAAAGACGGTTTTGAGTGTTAATTGCGATTCTAGAAAAGATACAAACATGAAAAATTATACTGGTTTACAGCCAAAAAATACCAAGAACGCCACATGCCCACATAAGTTAATTGGGACCTCCTGCACACGAAAAACACTGTATTTTTTTCCTAAGTACCGTTTTTTAGATAACGGTACTTTTGTGTTTTTCGGTGTATGGTCCCACTCAAACCCTTGTGGAGCCTAACCGAAAAGTCCGATCAAAACAAGTAATAAATTCAGTGGTCACAAATTAAACCGGCCTAACTCAAGTTAGGACAAAATTGAATTTGTACCAACGAGTTCAGCGTGTCTAAATCTATTTGCCATCAATAACACTGCTTTGTTGGCACATTGTTGGAAAGGTAATTGAATGCCTTTTCCGTCGATATGCTGAAAATTTCTATCTGATAAGAAATGGCTGAGTTATGGCACCTCAAAGTTCAACATTTGCCTATTTTTTTACGTTTTTTTCAAAATTTTTCATTTTTATTTCGTTTTTTTTTTCTACGTTATATTAAATATCTGGAATGTTTTATTTTTTAACCAAATAGTATATTTAATTACCAACATTTCGTAATTTGAAAAAAATCGGATGAAAAATAAAGTTTTTATTAAGGATTTTGTGGAACGACAATATTTTCATCTCATATAAAATTCCGTTTTTTTTAAATACGTTAAAACTGATGGATAACTCAGCCATTTCTTATCAGATAGAAATGTTCAGCATATCGACGGAAAAGGCATTCAATTACCTTTCCAACAATGTGCCAACAAAGCAGTGTTATTGATGGCAAATAGATTTAGACACGCTGAACTCGTTGGTACAAATTCAATTTTGTCCTAACTTGAGTTAGGCCGCTTTAATTTGTGACCACTGAATTTATCACAAAAATGTTTCCCATTAAACATTTTCGTTTGTCAATAATTGGTTTCTTTTATCATTTTCCATTATAAATTTTTTTCAAAATAACTTCAATTTTATATTAAAATTTAACTTGATTAATGCAAAATTGAAATTAAAATAAATAAAAACATGACTTAGTAATTTCTTTCTATACCCCGTTGACTTGATTAGTATTTAATCCGGTAGACTTCGTTCTGCACTTTTCATTTTCCTACTAAACATTTTATTTACAAAACTTTTGCTGCTTCTGCACTTCATTGCAGCCTTAACACATACCCTTTTCTGATTTTCGAAAAATAAAAATCTCTCTGATTCCTTAATAGTTCTAATTAATTCTGAGAAAGTGTTAATACCCTAAAACTCATAATTGACACAGATTTCTAAGCCCCTTAAACATGAAAACTATCATACTCCTTCCTCGTATTTCTATCAATTGCGAATTTTCTTTAGCACAAAATATTTAGCACATACGCCAGACAATAAGGTCAGCAAAATATATAGGGAAAAGGATTAAAATCTAAAAGGATTAAAGCACTGCTCGCTTGGCAGCCGACCTGACACCACATAAAATACCAAAAATCCTTTAACAGACAAAAGCGAGCAAATTATAGACACAGCTACAAGTAGCCGAACAATATTAAGAATCTTATCATCCCTTTATGACTGACAAATGTCAGCCAGCATCCGTGGCAAATAGAACAAACAAAAGAAAGAGTTTGCAAAAAATCAAAAAAAAAAAGAAAAGGAATGACTAAAATTTACACCCATTAACCAACCCTTTTTAGTGTTAAGAAACATAAGACAATGGAATGGATAAATATGCAAATGTTTGCCATAATTTGCAATATAATGAGATTGAGATTTATAAGAGATCAGTAAAGTAAAAGGATCAAACTTTAAAACACACTTAAAAGAAAGGAAAAATAAAGATCAGAGTAGGAGTGTTCAATGACCTGTTTATGTACATTCTACAAACATACATACAACTTCTAAACATTTAGCGAAGAGCGTAATTAATTGTTTGAGCCTTTCGTTGACATGACTTTTAAATCTCAAACAAAACGAAAGGCTTAAATTAAATTCTCTCTTAAGCTTCCTGCTTTGCTCATTTAAAAGAAACCAGCGAGTGTAAAGAGGTTTGTCTTGTTTTAGGGATAATAACGGGTTAATTTTTTTTTCTAACTATTAAGCTGCATATGTTAACAAGATTATCCACGATTAACAGAGATAAACTCCATGCTAGATTCTGTTAAGACTGTATATTAGTCAAAAAGTCAACTCTTAATTCTCTCCATCTCCCATTAAAACGCTTAATTGACTTAAAGTTAATTTTAACAAAATTTGCCGATTGTTTGTTTGTTTATTTGTTTTGAGAATTCAGACGATTATACCGACCTTTTCCATAGCAATCTAATTTAAAGCCCTTGGACTACACTGAAAAACCCTTCATCCTCATCTGATAAGCGTTAAAAAAATAAATTCGTTTAAATCTTTGAAAATTAAGAATTAAAAAGGAAGAATTTTGTTGAAATATTTCAGCGGTGTATACTAATGTAAATAAGTGAATAAAAAAGAGGGAGTTTTCTAAGGGATTGTATTTAAATGTTTATAAATTTGCTAGATTAAATATTTTAAAAATTACTAACAAAACAGGTACTTTACATGTGTGAGAGTCCTGTTAAATTTAAGGGTGGAGGCCTAACTAATTTGTAGTCAAAAAGTCAAAAAATATAATGGGATAGATTTTGTTACTGTATAAAGATAATCTTGGATCGTTTAGGGAAAAATATCTAATTTTTAATTTACCAACTTTTAGGCATTTGGCACTATTAAAAATTGAAGACTGGTTCAATTTTTGTATTAAGATAAGTAAGAGTGCTATATTCAGGGCCCAAATTACGACATTCGATATCGATCGAAATTCCCATTCAAATTGTATTGTAATTTCGATCGATATCGAATGCCGTAATTAGACCCCAGATATGGCCACATGAATAGGATCCCCCTTTGAACTTTGTATAACTGAAATTCTCTCCGTTATTTGCAAGCAATTATCGGTGGTTTGTTTTGTGTTTTGAATGTGTCCATGTTTACTTGCTCTGAGATCAAATTTGGGTTCTGGAGAAGTCCCGTTTCCCCAAATACTTATATGAGGTTACAATTTAAATTCTGTCTTCACCTTATGACCAGCTTTGATAGTTTCTGAGAGACAGAATAAGAATAAGAATTTTATCAAACTACATATCTCCAAAATTTCGTCCTGTACTTTGCGCACAAGGTTACATGGCCAACCAGCCAGCCGGATGGACGGACATCCTTAAATCGACTTAGAAAGTGATTCTGAGTCGATCGGTGTACTTTAAAGTGGGTCCAAATTTTAAGGTGTTACACACATCAGCACAAATGCATAATACCCTCTCCACTATTGTCGTGTGGGTATAAAAATTGTTTTAATGCAAATTGAGTTATTTTAATGAAATTTTTTTTGAAATGGGTCAAGGAAAAACCATTGCAGAAGGTAAAAAATAAAAGTTTATTAGGAATCTGGATAATCGATGGATAAACGAAATTGCTGAACGAATCAAAAGAGGGCGAAATGTGGTATCTAATTTTTTACAAAATGAATCAAACAACGGAAAAAATATGAAAGGCGGTTCTAACAGTATACTTTCGGCAATTGATAAACGTGCTATTCCCAGAGCAGCATCAAATTCTCACGACTCGTGTGCACAAATGAAAGCTAAAACTGGTGTTTCGGCAAGCGTAAGAACGGTGAAACGTGTAATTTCGAA
Source organism: Pollenia angustigena (assembly GCA_930367215.1). Classification (NCBI taxonomy): domain Eukaryota; kingdom Metazoa; phylum Arthropoda; class Insecta; order Diptera; family Polleniidae; genus Pollenia; species Pollenia angustigena. The sequence continues at coordinate 204,512,641 of OV884060.1, forward strand.
GGCTGAACGCTCTAAAGTGATTACATATTAAGAAAAAAAACATCCCTTAACGATGTTCAAAAAAATATGCGCTTTGGTTTTTGTCAAACTCACATGACGTGGAATAATAAATAAAGTTTTTTAAGATGAAAAAAAAAAATAATTTAGTTGGCTTCAACTATTATTTTCACTATCTCCGAATAGAGAAGAATCAATTGGATCGTTTTCATAGCAGAGTGGGAGGGGTTAGGATGTGGGGAGCCATATCCTCCCTGCAAATAATATTGGACTACCTGATCCATTTTTATCAAATGGACTACTCCCCGGACTGGTCCAATATAATGCTAGCATGGATCATGTCATTGCTAAAAAGTGTTTGTAGTGAGACGACATGTCTTCGTTTTTTAACGACATGATTTCGTTTTTAAACGACTTCAAAACTAATCCTCTTGAGTATACCATGGAGTAGTTTTAAGACTACTCCTTTGTAATCCAAAGCTGGGTTATATGGTCCTGCCCTAGGACATCATTATGTTAAAAATACCATGTTTTTCCATACGTTTGGGCTACTTTTGGACTTGTCCTAGTCCCTTGTGGGCTACATTTTACACGCGTGTTTGGGCTATTATGGAAGCTGTACCCTTTTAAAAAATTGTGTTAGGTTATCATATTCAAGTAGCAGGCAGTGTATACCCTTCAACATGGTGCGAAATCAACAGAAAGTTCTATAAAAATTAATCTTAAGATATAAATAAATCTATTCTGTGCCACGCTCACTCATCCAATCCTCCCCACATTTTGTCGGATGTTGTCTATTGATAATCAAGATGCCAAATTTGAAAACTTTGCCTCTTGCCGATCTCCAGATATACAAATCTTTACGTCATTTTACGGGAGATGCCACGCCCACTTCTCCGATACCGCCCACATTTTATTGGATGTTGTGTATTGATAACAAAGATCCTTGTACATAGTTAGGAAACTTTGGCTCTTGCCTTTCTCCAGATATACAGAAATCTATAATGTTTCTGTACGGGAGGTGCCTCAAACAAAGAAATCCCTGTAGTAAAACTATATTGCTCAAAATCTTTCTAATACAGATGATGATATGATGTTCCGCTATTCTCCAGCTGGGGAGCAAACGGTCTCGACCTCTTTTCAAAATTATTCCTCCACAAAGACACACAAATACACTGTCTTGGTGAAACCAAATGTTTTCGTTATCAGAGGCTTCAATATCAGGCAGCAAAGAATCCGTTATCATAGTGGGGCAGTGCTCGCCGTTGACGGTGTTTGTTCTGTCACGGTGAAGACTCACACTCTGCGCTACAGCTGTGTGTTCGATCGCGTATCATCTAATAGCATATAATGAGATTCAAATTTGTGGATGGTATTGGCATTAGAGTTCTCGGAAGGTCGAGATGTCGAAATTAATCGCCTTAATCTATCTTATCATAAAGTAAATTTCGCAAAAATGTTGTATGCAAGCAAAAACCTTATCATTTAAGGTAGTCCATTATTGACTACAACTTTTTTGCAAGCGGAAAACTTCTCATAGCCCTATTATCTATTATTGAATCTATTATTGATTAAACATGTTTATGTTTAATAACAAGTTTTTTTAAGCTTTTTGCAAAAAAAAGTTTAATTTTATTATTCGAAAGAAACGCTCCAATATTTATAACTTACGAATATTTGCGATGAAAAAAAATTTAGATCAATTCAGGAACAAATTAATTTCTTAATTTTTAATAGAGCAACACCCCTTCTTTAAGAGCTGAAGCTATCTTACCTACGCTGCTTGTGAAAAATGGAAGCATCTTGATTATATTTACACTGTTCTTGTTGAAAAAATAGACAAGCGGCGCACATGGCGTTTAAACATAATTCGTGTATAATGGTGCTAACCGCTTTTTAACGAGATATACCGTTATTTTGAAAATAAGGGAGGTTGCACAACATATATTCGCTTAACTCAAAAACGGTTTAGTTTATTAAAATTACTAAAAAAAAAACCCGAAATTCCGCAATTAAATTTCCTTTAAGAAAGGTAAAACTTTTTTCCAATAAGCGCTGCGGTTTTAATGGCTTTAGCTTATTGAAATAACTAAAAAAAAAAAAAAACAAAAATTCCGCAATAAAAAAGGTAAAACCTTTTTCTAATATGCCAAGTCGTTTTAAAAACACATTTTTTTTTGGAAAAACAAAAATTTTTTTTTATCAAAATTTCGAAGTTTTGTTTCTAATTTTTTCCAGACGTATAATTGCAAACAAAACAAGCCATAAATGATTAAAATCTGTTAGGAACATTTGATTTTATTCACAAAAGTCAAACAATTTTAATTAGCTTAAGAATTTCATATTAGGGAGCCCCCCTAATAAGTGGAGATAAGGGTCAAGTGTGTCTCGAGAAAATGTTAAGGACAAAAAACTAATTCAGGTCGGTCATACATTTTATGCCTTGGCGATTCCTTGGCATTATGGCACTTTTTCTTCAATGTAGTTCTAGCCTGCATTGAACATTTTGTATGGGAGACCCCTTAAGGAATGGAGATAGCGGTTGGGTATGTTAAAAATTAATGATTGAGATGGAAAATAAAGTAGGGTTGGTCATACATTTGACCAATCTAGGGTCATCCTACGCGCGGCAGGTGCCAAATTTAAGAATTATATAAAACCGCTATATTTGTATGGTTGAAATTCTTAAATTTAGCTGGTACAGCGCGTAGGATGCGTAGTTGCTAACAGATTTTAATCGTTTATGGCTTGTTTTGTTTGCAATTGTTCATGAATTTTTAAAAAACAAACATTTTTACCTTTTTTATTGCGGAATTTCGGTTTTTTTAGTTTTTTCAATCAGCTAAAGCGTTTTTGAGTTAAGCGAACATATGCTGTGCAACCTCTTCCATTTCCGAAATAACGGTTTATCTCGAAAACCAGAGCTAAACAAAAAAAAGGCTAGAACCACAGGATTCAGCGTTAGGTTCAGGTTAAAACGACAAGTGCCCAGCTTGTCTAAAAAAAGTGTAAATTTCTATCACAGGGCTATTATTATGGTCAAAATCCTTAAGATCACCGGCTTAACTGGTGGGGCACATGTGTAGCAGTAGCTATTGAGCACCCAGGGATAGTCTTCCCTTAGGCCCCACTCTCACACAAGGGGGGGGGAGGAATCTGCCCTTTAGTGATCCCCAAAAAAATCTTATCTTATGAAACAGCACACCCATGTTAAAAGCAAATTTTTACTCTTCGCCGCCTTCATCACTTCATCAGCTTCTTCTTCAATCAGTTCTTGACACATTCATTCAAGTGTATTAATTCTATATTTATTTATCATTCATCGAGATCGGGCGTGATTCTTCATTTATTCCAGTTTTGTCCTCTTCACTTTCACTCCGTATGCATTCTTCATCCCTCATCATGTTCCTCTACATATTCACCCATTTCTTCTTCTTTGTCATCCTCTTCTAATTTCATCTCGCCATCGTCACCCATTTTTGACTATCTTATTAAGTGCAAATCTTGTGTAAAAAGTATCTCTTTCTATAAAAAGCTTCTTTCTTTAGGAAAAGTAAAATTTCCTGTAAGGGGGCGTCAACCAAAAGTAAATTCGGTGATTGCTCACGGGGAGCTATCTCTAGTCATCTGCGATCGCAAGAGATTGTGAAGATATACTGTGATCTACTAATTTTGTATTTTTTGCCGATTTCCAGGTTCTTGCTGCACCTGACTTCTGGAGAAGATGTAAGACAAAAGGTTAAATATCCTTAAGATGATTGCATATTCGCGCTTTTTTTGCATATTTTTGTACATATTTCTGTTTTTAAAGCTTTCGAATACCGTAATTTCAGCTTCTTTTCGGTTAATATTAAATAGTAATTTTTAGTTATTCAAATTCTAGGAAAATTCAAAATATACAAACATTTTTTTTTTTTAAACCTGAAAGAAAAACCTTTTTTTAAAGTTTTTCCCTAAATCCTTAATTTCGCATACAAAAAACGTAATCTTACGCCAGACCATAGTACTTTCTTGGAATCCTTTACAATAAATTCTTTATTCTTTAATTTGACTTTTAGCCATTCCATCATCATTACTCCTTTGTTAATAACTACGAGTTAAAAGTAAACATTAAAAAATATTCTAAGAAAGCGTTAAAAAATTGTATAATTTTGAAGATTTTTCTTAAAAAAATACAACTACTAACGCTAAGAATTTAACCTTGAAGTTTTTTTGCGTAGTCTTACACGAACTTACGTAAAATTTTATAATAATATTTTTTTTTTTAAGAAAATTTCTACACATTTTCCTTTCCCACAAAAGGAAAGGTTTATTATCCTTTCGCAGAAACTCTTTTACACAAACCCCTTACACAATTTTCAATTTACCTCTTCATCAATAAACGCGTAACTGGTTGGTTATAGAGTTAAAAATTTTAAGAAAAAATAAAAAACAGAAGAAACTTTCAAAAATGTTCTTTTTTAAAAATAAGAAATACAAAAATTATTAAGTCATAAATTCGCACAATGAAACAAAAAATGCAAAGAAAGGAGTCAGGTAAAATTATTTCATAAAAAATATACTAAAAAGAAAATACGACAGACTGTTATTGTGTTGAGCAAAACCCATTAAAACGTCAAAACACGTCATGTAATATTAACTGATCGTTTTAAAGGATATTGCAGCATATGAATGTGTATTGCATGTCCTTCCGTTTCTTTTTTTTTTTATAAAACGTTTATTTGCAGTTAGTTAGTGTCGATGTTGTTGTAAAGCAAGGGTATTGCATAAGGGTTACACAACCAGTTATATGACTTTAGCTAATTGTACATCGTAAATGGCTAAAAACCTTTTTAGTTTTCCTTCTTTTTTCAATGTCGCTTTTGTGTGGGTGCTGTCTGTCCTGACCAACCCGTTGGAAACAAAAAAAAAAAAAAAAAAAACGGTTGTAAAAAATACACTGGCCCTAAAAGAAAGGAGTTGTAAAAATATAAATTGCATATTGTTAGTTCATCATTGTTAAGCAAGTTTATGGCTTTTTTTTTGTCTCTTCCCTTACGATCTTAAGACCAGAAACAAAAAAGGATGTCTCTCTTTTTTAGTGAGTGTTTTTTCAACAAATATTTTGTTGTATTGTTTAGTTGTTTTTTGCTTTTTTTTTAATAACAATGACATTATAAAGTCATAATATATAATCTCTTTAACACTCTCACTTTTTACTTATTTACCTAAAATAAATGCATTGAAGGAGTAAAAGGATCTTTGAAAAAGGAATAACTTTTTTGTAAAGGTAACAACAAAGTTAAAATACGTAATAAGGCATCATACATGTTGCTGACAGTTGCCGAGAGAAAATTAAAGGTCTCTAAGAGAAAATAACTTTAATACAATGAAGTCTCTCATTGCTTTGGTTTTTTAATTGAGTAACAGAGTAGGGTTAATAAAGGATTATAATAGCGTTAATTAAGCTGGTAGTGAGCTAGTCGTTTAGTGCCGGGGTTGCGGGTTTGATTCCCGCCTTGGGTATTATCCTGCAGATAAGCTTAAAGCTTCGCGCGATTAGCTTAGGAAACATATTAAGGCAAACTTCTCTGTTACTATCCTGCACTGACGAGAAGACGACTGGCCGAAATAGAATCCGCCACCTTTAACTGATTGTACGACGTCTCTGGCGTTTTGAACATCGTAAATATTCAGGTTGTTGGCTTTCTGTTTAGTGGAGCTCCATGGTATCACAATGGATCATTGGGTCTAAGCATGTCAGATGGATTTTGACTGCCATCTCTACCTAACCTTACTAAGCCTAGGTGGCGTTTTTCTTTCTTTAATTTTTTTCTGTTAAATATTTTTAAAATTGTAAAGCGTTAACGATGAAACCCTTCTTTGAGTTCAATAAAAACTTACTGGGGTTTGAATAATGCCGCTTGAGACAGTTCGAAGACGTTTGTGTTAAGTTCTCAATTGCTTAAATGTTACATTTTTAAAATTAATGCGTTGGGTTTAAAAATATTTGAAAAAGTGCTAGAAAGTAAACTGCTTAATTTAATTTAGTTTTTTTTTTTTTTTTTTTTTTGTTACTCTTATTTAAATGTAACTCAAGAGGGGTGTCCAAAAATTAACGCAAGATTTTAATTTGTCGCCATTTATTCAGTAAAGTGTTGGCAGCCCTAAAAAGACTTGAAACTGTGTTTTCTATTTTATTAAAATCTTGCGTTCATTTTGGGTTACCCTTTACATAATAATATTTTTGCAAAAGAAATTCTGCTTCGACATTTTTGTTCACAGAAAAAGGACGAATGTTAATGATGGGACTATTTTTTTTTTTTCTTATTTTTCTTCTTATGGGGATCTTCTATTAAAAAAAATTGTATTTGTTATAGGGTATTACATTTTGGTTGTTGTTATTAAAATGTTCTTTCGAAACTCCACACAGTATGCAATAAAAAATCCAAAAAAGAAACAACAATTAAACTGCACGCATGATTTCTAATAAATTGCTTTACAATATAAATCAGAAAAAAAACCGCACAATATAGGCCACTCTAAATCAAATAAAATTTATGTCACTACAACGAAAATTAGCCAGACCTGATCATAGAGTTCATTATTGTTTCTTTTCTTATGGGGAAATTGGCAATTAACGTCATTTAGCCAATAAACAATAGAACGAGTGTCAATCTCATACTAAAAATCTAAACGAACAATTACAATAAAAACACGCTCGCAAAATTTGTATAAAGGAGCGCAGAGTAAGTAAGTGCTATAGTGTATGTGTGTTATTAATATACCGTTAGCCATCCACCCCATAAACAACAACAAAAACACTAATCAATAAAAACCTTTTCAATTACATGGCCTTACAACTCATTTAGAAGAAGAAGAAGAAAAAGAGGGAAAAATAACAGTTAACATTATTGAGTATGAAATTTATAGAGGAATGTTTGTGTGTTTGAATTTTTGTGGGAAGGGGTGGGTTCAAATAGAGTTAAATTGTGTGTGTTTGTTGTTTAGTTGGTGTTAAATTGTTGACTGGTTGGTTTGGCTTTAGTTTACAATACATTAAACATTTTATTGTCTATTTTTATTGATTTAGTTCTTAATCATTTATGTTTTAGTCTATCAATTAATTGGTGTCTATGTCTCTTTTACAATCACTGGTTATTCTCTTTGTATTTTATTATTTTCAATTGTAATCGATGGTAACCAAAAGCAATTTGTGGTTTTAAAATTATTTGACTTTGTTTTGAAATGGCATGTGGCCTTTATGCGTTTGACCCCATTCATTCATGTTTTAAAGTGTTAAAAATATTAAATCGTTGCAATCATTAAAAGTATCACAAATAAAATTTCCGGTTAAAAGTTAGAGGTAAAAACAGGGTAAATAAAAAGAGTAAAAACCGTTTTTCTGACATATGAGACTTTAGCTGCGTTCGTTTACCACAAAATTTGTACAAATTTGTACTAGATTTTACTGAAATGCGTTCGCGTACACAAATTTTCATATTACTCACCTACTGGATTTTACTGGAATTTTACTGGAATTTTACTGGAAAAGTAAACAAACGCACATATTATTAGAGAAGCGGACATATTAAAAGAAAAAAAATTTCGCCAAAATTGCCTATTACTTGGCATAACTTTATCTCTAGTAGATGTGATTGTGCCTGGAAAAAAGTTTTTTGTGTGATTATCATTTGTCTAGTTATACACTGTGCTAGTCGAAAATTTTCACAAGCTGGGCAGCCTACTGGTAGTGCTCATATCCGCGATATTGGGGATTAAAATACTAATAAATAGGGATGAGATTTTCATGCACTAAAAAATCGATAATATGCGCATAAAATATGCATTAAAAATTTCAAAATATGCCTTAAAAAATAAAAAAATATGCACTTAAATCTTGAACAAAAGAAAATACAAAGTTCAGTCTAATATTTTTTTAAACTTACTGCCTATTTCACGATGTCACTCAAACGCTTTCGTTCGTACAAATTACATGTAAAACAAAAACAAACTTTGAGAATTTCTTAACTAATTTAAATTTTTGTTTGCATAAACAAATAAATACTTTTTTATATTATCAAAAGTAAGCCTTTGTCTGTTCGGCCGCAAAAAACTTTTGTACATGGATAATGATCTCTCAACGTCAACCAAAATTATAGGAGCATGATTAAAGGATGTCAATTCATTTGGAGAATATTATTTTCTAATTCAAATCCCACATTTGATTCCAGATTAAAAACAGTTGAAATTTGTTTTGTTTTTTGAAATCCTTAATTTTTTTGCAAAATATTGGTCGGGCTATACTTCCTTCCACATTACGAGAAAGTACAGGACCGGGGACTTTAGGCTTCCGAGGTTAAATGGAACCGAGCTTCAGATCTCTCGCAGTGCCAAGTATCTGGGCGTGGTTCTGGATAGTAGGCTGTCAAGGGGACAAAATGTCCAGATGAGAGTGGAAAGGGCAATAGTTGCCATATATGCGTGTAGGGGTGCAATCGGCAGAAACTGGGGCATGAGCCCGTGGTGTGTCAATTGGATCTTTGAGGCTGTAGTAAAGCCGACTCTGTATTACGGGGTCGTGGTATGGTGGCCTGCGTTGGATAAGAGCAGGTACAGGGCAATGCTTGAGAAGGTATATAGACTTGTCGCGTTGATGATCACGGGATCAATGCGATCTACTCCCACGAGGGCGCTGTTCACGATATTGAACTGGCTCCCGGTGGACATCATGGCCAGACAGTTGGCTCTTTGCTCGGCGACACGGCTAAACGCGGCGCTCTGTTGGTCGGCCCGTGACTATGGATACGCCGGGATAACCAAAGGTTCGACCGTCCCTGATAGTGTGGACTATTGCACTCCAGTGCCTTTCACTGGCGCGGCGTTTGCGACAAGGATGGCGCATGGCAATGCGCTGTCAGGTACTCACCACGGACTGAGCCTAGGGGTTTAAACTGATGGTTCGAGGAAGGGTGTAAGAGCTGGCGGAGGTTTTTACATAGAGGAACTGGATGTGAGAGTTTCCTTTCGTCTGCCGGATGGTTGTAGTGTCCTGCAGGCGGAGATCTCGGCTATAAGGCGGGCGGTAAATTGGCTGAGGTATCATCGCATATCGGGAGATATACGTATATTTACTGACAGCAGGGCTGCCCTTGCTTCCCTAGCGGGTGTCTATACGACATCTAGGTTAACTGTAGAATGACGAGTGTCTTTGAATGAGTGAGTCCACCTGCTTGTTATCCAGGCTATTATGGACGGAGGACAAGCTCTCTACTTAGGTTCAAAAGGGACCAGATTAGGACAGTTGTATCGGTTGTTACTGGGCACTGGCCGGTGGGGACTCATGCTGAAAGAATGGGTCTGGAATTTAATGACTTCTGTAGAAGTTGTCAGGATGAGGAGGAGGAGGAGACTGTCCTTCACTTTCTCTGTCAATGCCCTGGGTTGCGGGGTATTAGGGAGAAGGGGAAACCGGCATTTGCCTGCCTAGAGGATCTATCCAAGATAGAACTGAGATCGCTGATTCTCTTCATTAGGAGGACGAAGGGATTCTGCAGTGACTCCATCTGAGTAACTGCTCTATAGGACGGGCATTGGCGCTGGGTATCACAAAGGGACCAATAAAGGACCCAAGTGAGCTGTCTGTTGATAGCTGCCCATAAAACCTAACCTACACCAATATATCCGTAGATGGAAAATACTAATGGTAATTGACTTTTAATGTTATTTAAATTTAATATTTTTTGAATAGTATTCTACAGCATCTAGCCAGGTTAATACTGACTGCGGTGGCAAGGGATACATTTCATTGAAAATTTCAACTCATAAAGGAGCCTTTAAAAATATATTTTTCACATATGAACGCAATAAATCAATACTATCGAATTGGATTTTAATTTCCTCTACACCTCAGTACTACCCATTTGCCAAGCAGGTAACATGTGGACCGTTTTGGATAAAATATTTTAAGCTTATTGGCAGCCTTAAACATGTAAAGTGCTGCATCGGTTAAAAATAAAAGGATCTTCTGTCTAAATTTTGAAAATATTTTTCCAAAAAAAAAAATGTATTTATTGATCTTGAAATTTTTTTGGAAGACTTTTTTTGTGTATGTATTTGGAAATTTTTTGTAGAAACTTATTTTATAGTATGGAAATTTAAAAAAGATATCACTCAAAAATGTTAAAATATGCAAAAATATGCATTTAAAACCAAATTATGCAAAAATGTGCATTTTCCCAAAAATATGCAAAAACAAATCGATGCAATTTTAGCGCAAAGTACCATAAAACAATATGTTTTACACTTTGGGATCATTATTTAATTTAAATCAATCCAACTCTGTTAAATACAATTTTTCGTTATTATTTTTGCGATTTTTTCTTTTCTTAACTCTATTGAATATTTTTCTAAACTCTTTTGAAAAGGCAGGTATATACAAATCGACATAACATTTTTGTTTTTATTTGAAGAAAAAATGTTTTTGCGAAGTTTCAAGACTTTGTCTTGAAAACCTGAATACATTTGTTTATTGTGTTTTTTTTTTGTCCACTTTCGTCGACATTTTATTTGTACAAATTAAAGTACAAATGTAAACATTAGAGCTTGTGCCATAGCTATTTAAGAACAATTTCGATTTTTAGTTGAACTGTTAATTTTTAATTTTTTGATATTCTTTAATCAGGCTTGAGTTCATCAAATTTAATTTTCGTTAAATTATTTTCACTGAGGGAAGTAATTTTACAACTTGGAATTTTTATTAAAATTTATTGATAATTTTTCTTGGCTGAGCTGAGTTGTGCAGTGGGTAGAACTCAAAACTCTTCCGACGATAGAAAGTGGTGTTTCTTGAAACATCAACCCGGGTTCAAATCCCAGCTCAGCCAAGAAAAATTATCAATAAATTTTAATAAAAATTCCAAGTTGTAAAATTCCTTCCCTCAGTGAAAATAATTTAACGAAAATTAAATTTGATGAACTCAAGCCTCAAAAACACACTCCTGTAAAATTTTATTTTTGTCGGTTACATCATTTTTGCTATTAGGGCTCGATTTTGTCATATTAGAGGCAACCATTATATGTTTCTGGCTTCTTGAAGGAGGACTAAATTAACCATTATATGTTTCTGGTGACAATAATATTGTTAAATTGATCATAATATGTTTAAAATTTTTCGTTTAAAATAGTTTTGTTGGAGGTGACTATATTGAAAAATATTCGTCTCCGCGTGTTTAAAAAAGTTGTAATTTGTTTTAGATATTTTTAAAGTGAGGGCTGAGTTCCACCTGATTGAATGTGTAGTAAAATTTATATGAAAGGCACTCAAAAACTGAGGTTTGTATGTATAATTGCTATGCAATTAGCGTTTTGGAACTAACCCGCGATGAAGAAAAAAGTTGAAGATTACAAATGTAGCTTTCCCCATATTCCGTTTCTGAATTAATCCATGGTGGCATAAGCAGGTGGCATCGTTACGGCAACAAATACAACATTACAACAAAAATGGAAATTATATCACCGTTTACGTCAAACAAGACTTTTAACAAAAATTAAAGCGTGCCGCTGCACGTGACGAAATAAATAAATTTTAAGCCAATATTTTTTGATTATGGTCAATACCTATCTTATTTATTTTAATTAAAAACTATCAAAAACTTTAATAAAATACAATAATCTCTGCACAAAACGTGGACTCTTTGTTAACATAAACAAAATTTTGACATAAACCTAGACAAACAATGGAAGAGCAAAAAATCGTCATCTGGCGTAGTGCTGCCACCTGTTTATTTCACCGTGAGTTCATCCATTTCTTTTTTAAAATCCTGACTTAATGTTGCATTCAAAAATAGATTAATCAAATTGCTATCTATGTCCACACTAAAATTTCATGTCTAATTTGTTTAAACACAATCGCATAAACTTTTTCCGAAACTCCTATTCGAATTTATTCTATTTCATAGGTATCAATCAAAACTAAAAGTTTCAACAAAGCTGTTCTCTTGAATACCCATTTCCATAACTTTTTTTTGGTTTGAAATCTAAATCTTAATATTTATGCCATAATACATTTGTTTTCTTGGCAAATGTAACCATATAATCATTTACTAGCTTAATATGAAAATTATTATATTTTAAGCATTTTGAATGAATTTATCATCACAAACACAAACTCCAATAAACATACATACTTTCAAACACAAATAAATAGCAGATGAAACATAATAAACGAAAATGATTGTAGAAATAAAGAAATAATATATAAATCCTGAATATAGGTACCTATACAGAAGCAAATGAAGGTACAGTAAAATCTCCCACAGGCGGATGTCGGCGCAATTTTGTCGCTTGTTCGGAGATGTAAATCTACGGGACCGTAAGTTTTAATCTGTTCAAAGGGAACTTAGAAAATCGTTCGGCTTTGGAAGCTGTCCCCCAAGAGAAGGTGACCTTAGTAAAGCTTTCACTGTATAGGTATAATACATTCAAATATTTATACATACCCTGTAAATAAAATTGGACCACCTGATCCATTTTGATAAAATGAACTACTCCTTGGACTGCACATTGGTCTGGCGAGCCACATTTTTGGCCAAAACTAAAATATTCACTTATATACATGAATTCAAATAAAAGACATAATTAAAACAAAAAAAAAACATAAATTTTATTAAGTTTTTAATAATTTAAATCAATTTTTCAACCCATCTAGAGCCAAAGGAACATTTTATTTACTTCATGTTTTACTATTTTTTAACTATAATTAAATAATATTATTTGTACTTTTTTGTTGATTATAATGATTGTTTTTAAATGGAATCTTCAAGATATTATATTTAAAAATTATTTTCTTACATAAACTATGTCAAAAAACAAACTTATTGACTAATTTGCATATGTGTTATAAAAATACTTTTTACCTAATAAACCACTGAAGATTTCCAGTCCATGCTTAAGTAATACTTGAATTGCACTTTAATTCAATAGCAATCTTCAGCAAAAAAAAAATTAATAATTCAGTTTCATTTGCTGTAGACTTTGATAGCTCCGCCGCCGCTCTTCTTTTACTGCGTTCAGACTGGCCCGAAAAATGCATACGAGGACGTCCACACGATGAAGGAGGTTTGTTTTCTTCACTTGAGTCACATGTTTTGGTATTTTTAAATAGAATGTCATTTTGAAGCCAGATATCATTTTGTTTATTAAATTGATCAATTGATCTAGCAGATTTCTGCCATTTCACATCCAGTCTCACGCAATTTTTTAATAAGATATTTCTTATATTCATTAGAAACATTTTTTTCTCCGATTTTTTCCAAAATATAATTAAAAACACGTTCGGTTTTTTCCTGTTTTTTACTTCCACTCTGCCAAACTCTGAATAAATCTCAATTTTTGAAGCAAAAGTTTCCTCAAACAAAAATTGATTTCTTAAAAACAAGCAATAACTAGCAAAAAGTTATTGATGATTTGTAAGCACCAAGTATCACTGTACTTTTGTGTGCTTTTGTTTCGTTGAAATCACTTGAAATTTTTATGTTATATACTATATTTTTTTTTATAAAAAGCTAAAATCACTGATTTTGAGGTTATGAAAATTTTTTGTGTAATTTCTTATTACCATAATCTTTATTAAATATTTCACTATTAAAAATTTAAATACTTACCATCGTCATTAATATCCATAACTAATAGATTTAAAAAGTTTTTTTATTTTCGTGTAACCTGTGACTCAAATAAAACAAAAAAGTACACCACGTGTTTCAGTTTACCACTGCACTTAAAGCATTGAACTTTCTCACTTCATAGAATAACGGTTAATTGAAGTTTGCAAAAACAAATTATTTTTTTTTGTTTATCTGAAGTGTTTGCTACAATATTCCAACAACAAATATAAGAAAAAAAGTTCTGAGTTTTGGCCAAAAAAATGGGTCTGGGAGACCAATGTGGACTGGTCCGATGTAATGCAAGCATGGACCATGTGATTGTTAAAAAGTGTTTGTAGTGAGACGACATGTCTTCGTTTTTTAACGACATGCTTTCGTTTTTAAACGATTTCAAAACTAATCCTCTTGAGTTTTAAACTAAACTCCTTAGTGGTCCAAAGGTGGGTTATATGGTCCTCTCCTAGGACATCGTAATGTTCAGGCGCGGATTCAGGGGGGGTGAAATAAGGAAATTTCCCCCCCGTATATTATAAAAATATGTTTTGTTTATTTCGATAATACAAGAATACCCATTAATATTATCTTTTTTTAATGTACACAATTTTTGGAAATCCCAGCAAGGTTTTTTTTTGTTTTTTTTATTGAATCTCTAACGAAATTTTCAATAAGTATTTTTTTGTTTTTTTATTGAATCTCTAACCAAATTTTCAATAAGTATCCAAATCTTCATCCTAATAGTTATTTATTAGATATTTTCAATGAAACATCTAGTTTAATATATTCAAATACTTATTATTCTACATTCAATCCCAGCAGGTGCCATCTATGTATAACCAAAGAGTAAACGTTTAACTTGAAAATGCGTGCGGTTGAATTATTAAAAAGCCTTGGTATTTGCAATATTTATGTTTATATTAATGTGTTATATGAATCAAAATTCTTTTCGATAATTTTTGACGAAAGCACGGATTTGTCGGGGAAAGCCAGATTTCCTTACATTTAAGATAATTTACCATACAACAAAAAGTTGTTAGGCAAGAATTGTTTTGGCTTTGTTGTAAAAGCATTTGAAGAGCCTTCACAGGATATTGATAATGACGCTGATGTGTCAATTGATGCGATGGCACTATCATCAACAGTTCTTAAAACTTTGACAAATTTTAGTCTTAACCTAAAAAATTGTATAGGAGTTGGAACTGATGGGTGTCGTTTGATGTCAGCAGAAAATGGAGCTGTAAAAAAATTCTGGAAACCGCGACAAATGCGAAACAAACGCCTTGCTATTTCCCGTAAATCAGGCAAAACACGTTCTTAGTAAAGTATTTGGGAGCCAAACTCTCTACATTATGCGAGACAAGATGGGTGGACCGTCACGACTCAGCTTTACACTTTGCAACAAGTGTACATCATATAGTAGAAGCTTTGGAAAAAATATCTGAGTGGAAAGGTAATACTTCATCAAGAGCCTTATATTAAGGAACTCACTTAGAACTTTTGAATTTATTTGCGGAATAAACATATTAAGTGTGATACTTATTGTAACACAGCCGCTTAGTATCATTTTACAAAAGCACGATATAGATCTTCAAAAAGGATCAAGCCTTATCAAAACTTTGATCATGTGCCTTGAAGAAAAAAGAAATAAAGCCGAAGAACAATTTAAAGTGATTTTTAAAAAAGTTAAAGTGATTTGCGTTCAAATCGAGGTTCCAACCTAAAAAAAACAAGATTTGAACGAAATAATCACATCCAAAATGTTGAAGATTTCTACCGAGTTGTAGGTTTCATTCTCTTATTGAATTTATTTTAGAAGATCGCAAAACACCTTTCCAAAAGATATCTTTAATGTATTGAACATACCAAAACTTCTACTCAAAGTGTAATCAAGTCATATACAGATATAAAACTTTTAAAACCACAACTCGGGATAAACACCTACTAACATCTAAACTTGAGCCTGAACTGTAGCATTGGCAGCAAACATGGAAATTATCTGAAAATCTATCAGATAACGTTGTAGATGCTTTAATAAACTGTGATGAAGATATCTACTTAAATCTAAAAAAAAATATTTCAAATTTTCGTTTCAATGCTCGTAAGTAATGCTACGAGCGAGAGGTCATTTCCTACCCTTCGTCAAATAAAAAAATGGCTCAGATCAACAATGACAAACTGAACATAGACTGTACTATCTAAATTTGCCTCACAAGGAAATCATAAATTGCTTATTTAAAAAGATAAGTTTATTTTATTTTATATTGAATATTTTATTTAACCTTATTGTTGAGTTTTTTTAATATAATATACACAAATTGCTTTTAATAAACTTTTAAAAACAAATTTTTTTTTGTATCATAAAAAATTTTCCCCCCCTTAGGCTCAAGCTGGATCCGCGCCTGGTAATGTTAAATAGACCAGGTTTTTTCCATACGTTTGGGTTAGTTTTGGACTAGTCCTGGTCCCTTGTGGACTACTCTTTACACGCGTGTTTAGACTGGTCCTATTATTTGCAGGGTACATAGATACATACAAGCATACACATTAAGCAGTTATAATAAAAATTGATGCAACAACAACAATCTTGAACAATTATTAAGCTTTTCAGGATGTGTCAGTTCAAAAGCATAAAACTAATAACAACAAAACCGAGAAAATAATGGCTGACTTAAAAGAAACTCTTCCCCTTAAACCACTCACACATATCTACTTTTTATACAACAAAAAACCTTCATCTCTTTTACAGTTAATATTTTGGAAGATATAAAAAATAAATAAAGAAAAAAGAGAGCAAAAACTATGGAAGTTGTTGTTGATGAAGTGTGTGCGCTAAAGTACCAGAGATGTAAAGTATTAATTATAAATTACAGCCCCTGGAAATATGTATAAAAAAAACAGAAATGATTTGGTTTAAGTATTAAAGAAAACCATAATAATGATATTTTACAACCTTTTTATATCATTTGTAACTAAAAAAGGAACAATAATTCGATTAACGCGAATTATAAATATCTACAACATGAACAATTTTGACAAATAATATATGGGCAAATCCCAGAAACAGTCCACCAACCAAAAATTTTTCAAATAAATTTTTTTTTAATGGAATATAAGACTAGATGTAAAATTTCATTTTTATATTAAAAACAAGTAGGAAAGTATAGTCGGTCAAGCCCGACCATATGATACCCTACACCACAATATTTAAAAACACATCATGCTTATTTGTCCATATAAATATGGATTGATCTATGTTTATAAAAGTCATTAAAATCGGTTTAAAAGTTTGTGAGAGGCAGAAATTGCCCCCTACCTCCCCTTGTGGTCCTATTTTTGAAAAACTGTATAGCTTATGTGTCCATATAGATATTGATCTATCTATGTTTTGAATTTCATTAAAATCGGTTTGAGAGGCAGAAATTGGCCCTATCTCCCGTCGTGGTCTTATTTTTTAAAAAATGCATCCCTTTTGTGCCCATAAAGATATGGTTCTATGTATGTTTTAAATTTCATTAAAATCGGTTTGATAGTTTCTGAGAGGAAGAAATTTCCCCCTATCTTCCCTCGTGGTCCTACGATTTGGCCCATTTTCAATAGGCTTGTTCCTTGTACCAATAAGAACCTATGTCGCAAATTTGATCAAACTATCTCCAAAATTGCGACCTGTACTTTGCGCACAAGGTTACATGGACAGCCAGCCAGCCGGACGGATATCGTTAGTTCGACTCAGAAAGTAATTCTGAGTCGATCGGTATACTTTAAAGTGGGTCTAGGACCAATATTTTAATGCGTTACACACATCAGCACAAATGCATAATACCCTCTCCACTATTGTGGTGTGGGTATAATATGTATTTCAATGATGATTAATGCAATAATTTTTACCAAATCTTACCCCACTGCTGATTTCTTAATGTTATACGTGAATTAAGCATTATTTTAGGTGATTTTTGTGCTTAAAATTGCACTTACAGCAGACTTATCAAAATATAAATTTCGTTAAAAAAAAAGTTGACATTCATTAGTTAAGAAATTAGTTTAAGAAATGCGATTCATAAAAATATGATTTGTTTTGTTAAAACAAATAAAATATAATAATAATATACTCCTGGAAAAACTGTAGCGTGCGTTGTGAGGCGTGCGTCACAAAGGGTTCACGGCTTTTGTCAATAAATCACAACATTTTTTGGGTGCGAATAAGTGGTTTTAGAATTCTCTTATAGTCATCATTCTTTTAGGAATTAAATTTTGTATACCTTATGATGCAAAATTCGCCAAAAATTATTAAAAACCCTTTAACCGTTGAAGTTACTTCCACTTCTTGTGGCGTGCGTCACAAAACTTTGTGATCAATTATTTTGCAACAAATACTTGCTAATAAATTATGATATATGCCATTCGTAAGTACATATTAATGTCACTAAATACTATATATAAGTTGAAGCTATCTTTTTTGAAAGACCAAAAAATGTTTATATTTCAATCAGAAAACGCGTGCGAATGTAGCGTTCGTCACGCATATATTAAAAAATATACTATTAACTTAATTCTAGGATTAACGGCAACCACTTTACTTCAACAAGACCACAATTTTATTTATATGAAAAAACTGTTTTGAATGGAAAATTTAAATTTAAAAAAAAAATGTATTTTTGATTGAAAATACAAGTCATCTCGAAACAAGGTACTTTACGCGACATGAATGTTTTTGAAGGACTATACCCATTTTTAGTTTTTTCCACATTTTGGCATGAAAACAAATTTGTGGTTGAAATTAAAAACAAAAACATTTTTAAGAACCCATTTTGAGTTTTTTTACATTTTGGCATGAAAAAAACACAGATTGATGTCCTGTTTCTGCATCAATAAAATGGCATTGATTTGTTTTTGCATATTGTCGCATATTTTGGTGAGAATGAATATTTGTAATATTATGGTTTTAAATGCATATTCTGACATTTTTTAGTAATTTTTTTATTAATTTCCATCAGAATGTACTAATAAAGTGACCTCACAAGCGCAGCTGTTTGCAGTGAATTTTTCGTGTGTGACGTTTGTTGTCATTTATTTTGTTTATTTACTTTTTTTATAAGGCATTTTGACGCCGTCTCAATTCTAGCAACAAAATGCCCGTTGTTTTTTTTTTTATTGTTTCATTGTTGTAGTACTGAGGTCACTTTGTTAATACATTTTGATTTTCATGTTATAGAAAAAAGTCTTCAAAAATTTTCCAAAAATCCAAAAAAAAAATCTTCCAAAAAAATATCAAAACTCAATAAAGAAGCCAAATCGATAATATTGAAATTTTTAATGAAATGTATCCCTTGGTTCCCTTTTCACCGCAGTCAGTATTACTAAAATAGGGAACCTGGCTAGAAGCTTCAGAATTCTTTTCAAAAACTTTAAGCAATTTAAGAATGTTATTAAAGAGCTTGTTAATACCGATGATAATGCAATTAAAAAAGTAAAATAACATCAGAAGTCAATTAGCATATGCATTTTCGAACTAGGGATATATTGGTGAAACAATAACTAATAAGGAGGGTTTTATTTCACTTAATACTCAAGTCAAATTAATTGATATTGGAAAAATTAAAATTAATGTGTTGTTTCCAGGTGACAAGCAATTGATTGTGTAGAAAAATTTATATGAAAAACACTCAGTTTTTTTTGTCATCTGTAAACAGAACATAACAATGTGGAAAGAAGCATAGCCCGAAAAAAAATGTTTTACTAAAAAAGAAAGGATTTCAAAAAATAAAATAAAGGTTTTCATAATATCCCTTAAAAGTCTTGTAATCTGCGCAAACTTTGCATTTTAACGCCCTCGCAAATGAACTGTCAAAAATTGTATGAGAATTCATTTACACAAACTTCTTTAATTTGCCCAAAGTATATTTATACCAAGTACATGCAAGTCTACAACAAATCAACAATAAAAAAACAACATTCATTTTGTTTGTGTAAAAACATTTAATACTGTCAAACAGCCAAACATAAAGAAAACAAAAAAAAAAAAATCATGGCTCACTAAAATGTAAGCAAATTTTGAAAATATCGAAAATAAAACAACTGAACAGCTGATCACTTGCATGTACTTGTAATAAATATACTTTGAATTTGCCCAACAATTTTGACTCGTAAACTTGCGCTGTTCAATTTTTATTTTTTTTTTAATATATTTTTTTATTGACGTTTCAGTTTGAAATGACATTAAGTGTTTAAAAATACACAAAAATTAAAAAGGATTTGCACAAATGTCAATTTTAAACGATATCATGAAAATCCTTAATAAAGTTAAAATATTTTTAATCGGATCTGGTATTTAAGTGGGATCTTAAAATTAATTATCAGCAAATGCATTGGCAACCTTCAAGTCTTCTCCTATATTTTCGGTTGACGATGAGGGGTCATTATCCATGTACAAATCTTTGTTGCGTCCAAACAGACAAAGTTTAAATTCTGATAATATAAAACATATTTGTATAAATAAACAAAAATTTGTGTTTTTTTTTAAGTTTTAAATGATATAAAGATAAATAATAAGAATAGACTGAATTTCTTACTTTTTTTAATTTAATAAAATTAAAAAACGATTTTTATGGAAATTTTTTAAGTTTTAGCGCATATTTTGGATTTTTAGAGCATATTGTAAGCGCATATATCCGATTTTTTAGTTACTATATCTTAGCTATAATAATCATATTGTTTTTCGTAACAACCTAACTTTGTTTTAACTAAAAAAATCCAACAAGGCTAGCCAAAATTTCCAACATTTTTCAAGAATAGTGGTAATAAATCTTAGTGATAGCAAAATACATTGGCGTTGTTTCAGAAAATAGATTTTACTTTAGACAGAATGTTATAAAGGGTTGAATATAAGCGGTTGAAAAGAATTACAGCATATTGTAGTCGGATATACTGGCGATTAGAGACATTCTGGAAAAGTTTAGAGAAATTATCTTCAATTATGTTTTGATACAATTAAACTGGGTCCACAATGCAACAACACTTTAAAAGGGTGTTCACAGTGTAAGCATCATATTTTTATAAATACGCTTAATTGCGAAAAAGATATTTTTATCATAGAGATTCCTATATTTTCAATATTGGGATTGTTGCCAAATTTTACCTGTCAACATAAAGTAATTGTTTTAATATACATTTTGTTAATTTAATTGATTATTTTGATTAACATCCCTGGAAATCATTTATTATACATATTTACAGCCAACAAATTACAAAAAAAAAAAACACAAATATGTTTTTAATATTTTTTTTATACTATAATATGCATAGTAGGGCGGGTCGATTTGTATGGATGGAAATTAAAAATCGTATAGCAAAAACGTAATATACATAAAATTCTAAGAAAATTCTCCGAAGAAACCATGGATCTAAAATATAATCCTAATCCGCGCCTCTCGACTTGAACATTTTTTACTTGGCTGAAATTTTTTTTTAATGTAAAAAAAGTTTTGAGTGTAAAAAAATAAAAAGTGCAAAAGAACTACGTTACTAAACAATTTTATTCAAAAAATTCGATTTCTTTTTGGAAAAAGTTATTTAAAAAAAAAAAAAAAAAAAAATTTATTTGCAAAGGCGGGCATATAAATTTTCAAGTCGAGAGGCGCGGATTAGGATTTTATTTTAGACCCATGGTTTCTTCGGAGAATTTTTATGTAGATTACGTTTTTGCTATACGATATAAAAAAAAATCGACCCACCCTAATGCATAGCCTTGCTGTCAAAAATTAACAAAAGTCTTTCAAATGTATTTAAAATAACAAAATCAAAAAGTATTATATATTAGTATATATTTGTGGGAGCACAATGTGTAAAAAGTTCTTTTTACGAAAACTAAGAAGTTTACAAAAAAATTCTGCTTACACTGTAAACATCCAATAAAAATGTTGCTTACATTGTGAATGAGGCTTTGAGCAAATTGGTACGAATCTTAAACGCCCTTTTCCAACCCTGAGGAAAACATAAAAAAAATATAATTAGATTAGAGAACAAGAGAATTTATAAAAGCACAAAGAGAGCTTGCATGTGATTGGTCGTATCAATGCAATACCTTATTCTCAATAAAGAGAATTTCGTAACCTTCAATGTTATATGCTAGAAAGAGAAACATGATAATTAGCAGCAGAGACCACACCCAGACGTTGACAGCGTTTTTGTTTTAATATTTTACAAGAAGCTTTTATGCAGATGATTTTTTTTCTATTTTGATACTCTTTATATTGGTGGTAAATGCATGTGTTCGTGTGATAAGTTCAATATCACTGGTATATGAGCACTTATTATACATAACATCAAATAATATGGATTTAATGGTTTTAGGAGCAAAAAAGGAATGAATGAATGAATAAACTCACATAATAAACAGTTTTCCTTTTCAGCTCTGCGGCCTCATTTAATAAATGACTAGTTATTATCTGCATTAAAAGCAGTTTATAACAATCATACCCTGTGAAAAAATAACAACAACAACAAAAATAATTTCATCACTGGCTACAGGAACATTAAAGCAATAAAAACAATGATTTCGTATAAAAAAGAGCCACCTAAAACCAAATTTAGGTGCTTTTTTATTTACTTCACTACTGGTTGGTACATACAATTTATGTAAGTTGTATAAAAAGTATATAAATATAAACAAACACTTATTAATCTCTACCAAATTTATGGGTTTCTATGGGTTTATCAACACGTACTACACGTTCGGCAACATTTAAATAAGCCTCATATTCAACGGTCTCAGGTGTTGTATCATAATGATAGTGACCACCCCAATTGGTGGTGGAGAATGAATGAAAGTGCTGCAAACGTAAATCTAAATCCTAGAAATAAAAAGAAAACCGAAAACTGTATAGTATCAAAAAGGACATTAAATTTTATATTTAAGTTGTAAAGAATAAGCTGATGGATGAACTATAGGTATTTCTTATGTTTATGGCAGGACCTTTTATTTATTTATAATGAAAGAGAGATAAAGTCTGTTAATTATGTCTTTTTTATACCTATAATTAGATTTAGAAAACATTAACAAATAAATTAAATTAAGAAATAAATTAAGTTTTAACTACCAAACTTTATTTGACACCCTCAAATTCTGGTAAAGCAACCAAAAGGACCTTTACTTGAAACCGTTGGTCTAACGGATTAATCGTTATCGGTACAGCTATTCCGTGATAAGTCCCGACAAAGTTTTAGTATACAATACAATCTTATGGTTTAGGTTAGAGTGGCCAGTCACAAAGACCACGCATAGACCAAATAGGTCCCTAGCGATACCACGTTGTACGATAGTCCACAGAAGAATGTTACAAAAAGGTCATTCCGATGTAATGGTACTTAGAGTACCCCACACTCTCTGGACGAATACTTGGAGTCTCATTAACCCAATTCCGCAGACTTCCCCAAGACCTTGGAAGTAATGATCTCCCAGACAATTTTCCCTGGAGCGCACGAGTGCCGGACAGTAGCAGAGTAAATGCTCCACTGTCTCCTTTTCCCCTGGTACCCCACAGAATCTACAATAGTCACTATTCAACCGCCCCGCCCTCTGGGCGTATACCGCAGTCCAACAATAACCCGTCATAAAACTTACCAGAAGTCTACAGTCCCTTCTCGATAGCGACAGAAGAATTTTTGTCGATTCTGGATCATAGGATCCCCACATTACCTTGGAAACCCTGCGCGTTCTGGTGTTTTCCGAAATCGCCTCTGATCTCCTCCGTATAGCAGAGTCCGTATCTCTCCTTATATTCTGAATCGGAGCCGGAATGGCCATCAGCCTATCGTATGGTAAATGGACCCCCCGTTTCGCCAATTCGTCCGCCTCCTCGTTGACTTCTATGCCCTGGAGGCCGCGAACCCAATAGATGTGAACTCTCCTATTCGCACAGAGTCTATCCATCGAGTCCCTACACTCCCGGACGATCGAAGAGTATGAATAATCAGCGGTTATCGCCTGATCGCCGCCTGACTATCGATGAAAAAATTCACGTGCGAGTTCCCAGTACTGGAATTACGTGCCAAATCAGCAGCCATTTTGGCCGCAAATATCTCCGCCTGGAATATGCTGCAGTAATCGGGAAGCTTATAAGATTCCCAAATACCCAGTTCCCGGCAGTAGACTGCAGCTCCAACTCCGTCCTCCAATTTGGAACCGTCAGTGTAGAAACTGAAGGTCCTATGGCCAGATCCGAGTCCTGCCAACCAGCCGTCCTCCACCAAGTTAACTCGCGGTTTCCTTCCAAATGTCAGTCTCGGAACGGTGTAGTCACTGCTACAATCTATTCCTTTTATAACACTGTCATGACCATAAGGTCCGTATGCAAACTGTCACGTCGCCTTTAAGCGGATCGTACACTTCCTCGCCGTTCCTTCTGCCACTAGATGAGTCGGTTGCAAGTCCAGGATCACATCCAGTGCCGCAGTCGGTGTACTATGCAAGGCACCGGTGATACTAAGTGCTAACATAATAGAAAGCATTATTTTCGGCGTTTAAAAAACTGCAGTCAAAGTAGAAAAACTGCCGTTTCTTCCGCTTCTTCTTTTGTCATTGGCCAAAAAAAAACTGTTGCTTTTACTTCTGATTCATTAAATGCAAATAGTCGCTGTCAAACCAACTCAAAAAGTTGTACACGCATTTTCGTGTTTTTCTCGGCATTTTTAGGTTTCGCAACAAGGGTTTTTCTTCGGCATTGATTTTCCTTTTAAACAGTTTTTTCGGCTGTTTCTCGTGCCCAGTTAGTCTGTCTAAACTTGCAATTTTTGTTGCAGCAATTCTTGAATTTAAAGGTGGGAGGTGTGAGAAAACTGGGAAGCAGGGTTACCGTTAGAAATGTTTGAAAAGTGGCACAAAAAACTTCGTTTAGCAAAGTAAAAGTCGCAAAACTTTTAACATAAATGATTTTTATTCATAAACATAACAACATTAAACAAATCAAACAAAAGAAACAAAAACTAAGCAGTCGTTTTGCGTAGACCTACTGATTCGACGATGCTTGTGCTTAACCTACTTTTTTTTCTTACGGCAATGAAGCAAAGCAAAAGTGAAATTTATTTTGTACGTTTTTATATGAAGAATTTGGTGCAATCGCCAAATATACAAAACAATACTTATAGAACTTTAAAATAGTTAATATGGAGCAAATTAATGCTTTATATCACAGAGACCATAAAAGACTTCGGAAAACAGGTTTTGGATTTAGAAAGTGGGTATTAAAAAAATATAGTCCTCATACCTAACACCTTTTTTTTAATGGTCGGTATAATAAGCTGACGTATTTAAAAAAATAAACTTGTTTACAAAAAGCACCAAAAGTATACATTTTTACCGTTTTGTCCCTCAAATGTACTTTATTTGTTTGCTGCCTATATGTTCAGGTTTTAAGTTTATAGGAAATTATTGGATTTAGGATAAAGGGTTACATCAATAAAAATCGGTTTAATTCTTGTCCTTTTTTTTGACAATTTTGTCTTTTCCTGATCTGAAAGTCCGAAAAAAAGATTGCCAATATTTTTTGCTTTAATATTCTATCTTTGAACCAAATTTCATCAAAAACTTTTCATCCGCTTGGTACATAGATAAGTGAGTGCATAAAATAAGCTTTGAGCCAGTGTTGCCAAAAGTTGGGAAAAATCCCTACATGTATGGTTTTTTGTTACTAAAATAGGAGCTTAGGGAAAATCGGACAGATTTTTTATATTCGCCTAAATGTAGGTATTTTTTCTCATATTGCATTGTATACGAAATATGTAAATGCTAAAAAATTTATTTTTAATAATGTGTTAACATTTAAAGAAATGGAGTTCTTAAGTCCAGAATATTTTTTTTGGACAAAAAAAGATGAGTACAAATTTCAACTATTGTCCTAACAATTTAACTTTAGCCCCAATGATCTTGAAATTTGTTCGATTTTATTTTCACGTGACTTTGATGACATGGCCGATTATTTATAAAATAGCCTGTTGCTTTTGTACCTGAATTAAATTAAAATTATCATAAAAATAATATTATTTTTATAAAAGTTTACAAAACAAATTTTCTATGAAAATTTTACTTAAAACCGTTGTTAAACTTAAGAAATGTTTATGGGTATATTCACCCTTATCGTGTTTGGCATATTTTGAAATTTATTTTTTTCAAAAACCTCTTGTTTTTTAATTGAATTAATTTAAAATACCTAAATTTTTTTAGTTTTATTTCTTATTTGTGTTGTTAGAGCTTTACTAAACATATGCGAAAGAAATAAGTTTTTAATAACTATTGTTTTTTCTAAGACTTTAATGACTAAAACGCGTAGGGATTTTTGTAGGGAAAATTTTTGGAACGTGTAGGGGAAAAATCGGATTTTTTCTAGTATGCGTAGGTATTTTTCAAAAAATCTTCTGGCAACACTGCTGTGATCTGAAAATCGTAGCAATTAATTTTTTTTTTTTTGTTTTTGTAACTGAACAACCTAAACAAAAGCGGCAAGCGTTTTTTTAAACATGAAAATTTTATTTAAATACAAATTCAATAAAACAAACCGACATACCGATCTGTCAAATAAGATTCATCAGCCGGGTGGTTTCTAATTCGCATTCTAATGGTTTGTTTCGTATAAATTGTATGCAAATGAGAAGTTTTAACATACAAAAACCGCTTCCGCTCTTATTTAGGTAGCTCAGTAACTAATTGAAATCTAAATTCTTCCGAAAAATCATATACATATCTTATTTCTAAAGCACTTTTTTTTGTCGGTTGCAAATATCTCCCATACCACCGCATCAAATTTAATGAATGATATCTCATTTTAAAGCTAATTTCTAGCACTAATGACGAAAAATAATTAGAAATATATTTTTGTTTGTATTAAGGATTCGTACGGGCAAAAAGTTAACGATGATCATGTCATTACCTCTAACATTGTATTCAAAGAAGGATTACAAAAGTATTTAAACATATGTATGTATGTATGTAAATATGTATGATATATTTATATTATGATTTCTAATATTTTTATACTTTTAATAAAATGTATTGAAGTTACTACAATTTCTATTATTTATTTTAATTTTATGTTACAAAAATGACAACTAACGGTGCGAAATATTCGCACGGGTCATCTAGTAAAATTGTATTCTTAATTAAGAATTCATTCCCTTTTCAATGGTGCAATTTTTTTTTTTAAATTTTGTGATATAAGCTGTGAGTCACTGTATAAATGTATGTATAAGAACGATTCCTTGAAGTTTTAAAATTAATTTGTGTCTATTGTGAACTTGAAGCACTAACACCGTTTTCACAACTTACCGATAGCTAAAGGTAGGATAGTATCGACCATAAAAAAACTGTTCCACTATTGCAACTTTGCTTTAACCTACCAGGTAGGATGAACCTTAATTAACTTTATCGCTTACTTTAGGGTAAAGTTAAGTTTTCATAATGGAACACTTTCTATCAGGACATTTAAAGTCTACTTTTAGCTATCGGTAAGTTGTGAAAACGGGCCTAAGGGTTTATACATACTTCTATTATATACATATATATATATATGTATGTACACTTATGTACTGTGTGGACACGATATACCAGACTAATTTCTCCATTATGTATTATTTTATTTTGGTTTTTATTTGAACCTGAATAACTGATAGAATTTAAAATTTAGAGCCACAACCTCCTTTACCTGCTCGAGTTTCAAGGGAATCCAAAACAACTGGAAATCTCCTCGATTTTATAACTCAATAACGTTAATATTAACTTGGTTAACCGCTGCATGTGTGCAAATGTATGTATGTTCAACATTTTGCTAAGGGATCAAATTAGGCTTACCACCTTTTAAAATTGCCAAAACGGGACACCACTAAAAAATCATAGAAAAATTCAAACAAATCCGTTTATGTATAATTATTATACTATTTTACACATCTTATACATAAATACGGGAATAATTTTTTTGTGGTTGATTTTTAAGTATCTTATCGCCCACTGATTTTAATGAAACATATATAATTTTAAAGGAATTTGTGTGTAGATATGCACAATATATTTTTTTCTAAATTTTTTTGAATTAAGCTTCGTACAGACGATGGTCAGATCTTACAATATTTTAAGCAGGCGTTGCCAACAGCAATATTTTTCTGACAATAGTCCATTGTCAGATGCATTAATTTTGCACTTCTGCAAATACAAATGAGCTTACAATGTTCACACAGTTGTAAGACATTGTAGCCAATTTTAATGCAATTTAAGCAACGCTGCTTACCAATATTGTAAGATCTGGCCATCGTCTGTACGAAGCTTTACAGTGTTTGAAAAGCGTTTTAATTTATCTTGCAGACAAACGTACAAAGATGGTTGAAAAGTGAATTTTTTCCGTTCTTTTAAAATGTGTACGTTTTTGTTGTATTTATAACGCACAGGTTTTCTCGAAAGTAAATGTCGAGTGGACGAATTTCGGACCGGGCGATCCTA
This sequence comes from Pollenia angustigena, assembly GCA_930367215.1. Taxonomy (NCBI): domain Eukaryota; kingdom Metazoa; phylum Arthropoda; class Insecta; order Diptera; family Polleniidae; genus Pollenia; species Pollenia angustigena. The sequence goes on from OV884060.1 coordinate 204,540,754, forward strand.
GTTAATTTAACTGTGTAAAATCTAGACTTATAAAAACACTACCAAAACATAAACGTAAATAAATATAATATACATACATACACACAGAAAAAAATTAAGTTAAAAACGTCGAAAACAAGGTTGATTTAAATTTTTTCGGTGGTGATTTTGCTTCATACGGGTTTCATGTTAATTCAACCTGATTTTACAATAACTGCGAACAACATTTTTTTCTTTTGATATAACTATATTTCATGTTAATTTAACATTGCAGTAAAGTTAGAGCAAAATGTAATTTATATTGAAATAACAATCGGAATCACGTTGAATGAAAGTTATTTCCAGTTGAAACAACGTGAATTTCATGTAGAATCAAATGGGTTTGAGTGTATTTTAACAGTGTGAAGAAGCTTCAGACAACATTTGCATTTATGTAAGAATAATTCAAAACCCTGTAACACATGTTTCACTTATTTTGTATTCTCCTTTGTTAACAGAAGCATCAGCAGAATCGCCCGATATGGTCATCATTCTACTTTGAAAACTTGATGTACTATTTAAATAAACAATTTTATTTAAAAGAATACGGGAATTGTCATCTTTTTATAACATATTTTAAAAGTGAAAATAAAAAATGTACATAATTAAGTAGGTATGCATGTTAATTTAACAAGATAAACTTTTGATTTTAATACAAAACAGGTTTTTATGGGTTCAATATTGAATCCAGATTTATTTATATTTTAATATTTTTTTTTTTATTTTTTTAACAGTGAATAATATTAAATAAACGTAATTTAAGGTTATTTTGATATTTTTTATTAAAAATTAATATGAAATAATGATAAATTTAAGTAAAGGGCATAATTTTTCTGAAATTTAACATGATTCTCAATCAACATTTTTCCATGTTAATTTTACATGGGTATTTTTTTCTGTGTGTAGTTGATAGCAATAGTAACATAAAATAGAATTTTAAAAAGTGTAATTATTTCACTATTTAGTTGTATATTTATATTTTTTATCAATTTTAGCAGTTTTATTATTCTCTTTATTTAAAGTAATAAATTCAAAAAACTCAGCACATCTTAAAATTGAAATGAACCAACAACTCAGCTAAAGGAACAAGCATCCCAGAGCGTGTATCATGCCTACACAGCAATTACTAGGTGGTACAATAAAAATATATTGCACTATATTAAACAAATTTCCCCATTATCGAAAAATTTTAACCATTTTTGGATTATTTTATTTGAATGGGGGATTTTGGTCATAGAAGTTGATGCACTATATATATAACGACAAAAGGGAATCAAAATGTTCCAGTGTTGCTAATTAAGGCAGAATTATTTACCAGGTAGTCGCAGTTCCATGAAGTTGTCAGATTATTAAACACAAGCGAATTTACTTTACCTGTACTTGCCTTGCTCATACACAATATAACTTGTGTATTGTGATTCAAAGTTGACAGCTACAAAAATAAAAACGGGACAAATGGCGTTCAGTTCAGAGTATCAACGGGACACGGGACATTCCACTCTAAAACTGGACTGTCCCGGCTAAAACTGGCCAGTTGGCAAGTCTAGATCAAATATCCCTCCGGGAAATTTGTGTCAATTGGTCCAACAGACTGGTCCTGGGAATTGTGAAAATAGAACCGGTACAAAAAGAAAGAACTTATAACCAGTGAAAGGAGAATCAATCATGTAACTGGTTTATGAAGAACAAAAAGGTAGAAAAAGTAATGAATTACAGTACAGTCTTCACCGGTGGTGTGACACATTTTTTGGGACTTTATAAAATTTAGTACTTGAATTTAATTCTAGGACTTGTTTTATTGAAATTATTCTACTTTGTGTTAAAATAATACTACATTGTAGTAACTGTCACTAAACACGTCCATTGAGAATAGGTGTGTGACTGGTCAAATGGTGTCGATTTACCCCCTCCAATGACAACCCCATGTAAAAGTGATAGGTCTTAGTCATATAAAGTGTTAGAACTAGAACCGGTCTCTTCCACCACAGACCTATCACGGGACTACTTTGGTGTCAGTTCGCTTCCCTCTAGGGATGTTATTCTAAACTTAACTTCAGCTATTGATTTAACGAAATAAAGAAGTTTTGAATTTTTGGTAGGAAACGACCAGTTTGCATTTTTCCAAATTATTTTCAAACTTTATATCGACTGTAATTTGAAATGGATTATTTGTAAGCTTTTTAATATTTCAATTTCCAAAAGCTTTTAACCCATATTAGGAACCATTGCTTTGAATCCTAAATACCCGTTTCATACTTACATTTTCATGTGTTATCAAAGTGCCCACAGCATTTAATGTTGCTGGCATTTCATAAAATTTCAGCCATTGATTCAATTCATGTTCCGAATTTATAGGAGTTTTACTAAAATCACGCATGACATGCTGAAATACCTTGCCACGTTTAATTAAAAATAAACCGCCCATGCCTACAATAAAATTTTAAAAGTAGCAAAAAAAAAAATAGATTATCAAGGAAACAAAATTTGACTTGTTTTTCACTTACCCACACATTTATCCTGATACTTTTCCAGTAAACCTAGACGTATGCACTCAATGAAATTCATTTTCCCAGTACGTTTTTTGCACGATATTTTAAGGACTTGTCCGGGTTCACCGCGGCACACAAAAAGATTAAGCAATAAAGCACAACGAGGTTCACTATCCGGTATGGGTTCGAGTACACACGATTCTTCTTTGCCTGAGACTTTCGCTGTATAGCTGCCATTGGTAATTTTACCATCAGCCGAAATGCTCATATTGTAAATACCTTCACAATTGGAATTGCGCAGGGGATAGGGACCGGCACCAGCACCAACTATTTTTTTTAAATTTTATAAAAAATGGTTTACAACTTAAAGTTTTTGGGTTATTTATAAGGTCTAGTTTGAAGAATAAACTAAACTTAAAACATAACTGTTAAATATTGATTACTAAACGTATACCCAGAGAAAAAGCCTTTTTCGTTATACAGTAGACGCTCGCTTATATGAACTTATTCAAACAGGGTCTGTTCACTAAATGGAAAAGTTCACATAATCAAGATAATATAAAATAAGTATTTCAAATCATTTCTAATATTTGTACATAGGTACACAACCTATATTTAGTTTTTAGTTTTAAATTATTTTGTTAATAATAAATGTACATGAAAGTAGTCGGTTGTATTTTTTTGCTTTACGTGATTTCTGTATTGCGATGTCCCTGCATTTTCGCAATGCCAATTATCATTATCATATATATTTTTTTGCGCTACAAGCCAATAACTTTACAAACACATCTTATAAATTTTCCTTTGCATTCGTATATAAAAAAAAGGGTGCTTTTTTATAGAGTGACACAAGTTTTAATCATAATAAAACAAGGAAATATATTTTTAATATCAATCAAACGGGCTGTATCAAGGTATATTTACACAAGGTAAACTCGTTGGCCCATATGTTTGTCAGCTGTTTACCCCAGTTGGAACCCAAACGTCAAATTTCGTGTACATGAGCCAAAATTTGTACATGTGTGCATGTGTTTTATATGAAAACAATTTTGACAACTCGGTTCCACTCGCTTATTTTTATAGAGCAGCATGTCTACACTCCCCGATGAGTCTACCTTGTGTTAATGTACCTTGGGCTGTATTGGGAAAAAAGGCGCAGAAGGCGCCAATTTTCAACAACTTTTCGCATTCTGACGATCATCGTTTTTGAAGACATATGGGCCAATGACTCCGCCAGCCCATAAAGCGCACCAAACATTAATTTTTGTGGATGTAATGGTGTTTCGACAAAAGCTTGTGGATTCTACTCACTCCAAATGCGACAATTCTGCTTATTTACATAGCCATTCAACCAGAAATAGGATTCATCGGAAAATAAAATTTGTACTTCAGCCCATTCGTCGAATTATTTTGATTAAAAATTTCAACAATTTGCGTGTTTCTCGATTCATAATAAGTCATAAATCGATTCATAGTGCCGGTTCACACACGTCAAGTCTTGAGCTTTTAGGAGAGAAGGGAAAAGAGGATGCCATATATTTTCCTCTCTCTCCTAAAAACTCAAGACTTGACGAGTTAAACTTGACGTGTGTGAACCGGCACATAATGAAATTCCAAAGCAAACTAAACAAAAAGCAACTATCAGCTGTTAAATGGATGCTCAAATAAAACAGTGATGCCAGCTCAAAGTTGTGATACTAAACACCATTTACAACAAATAGTTACAAAAAAATCAACGGTTGCAAGTTGTTCACATAATCGAAATAGGTTGTGTTCACTCTTTAGAACCTCATGTGTAAAAATTAGTTATTATATTGTTTTTTTTTTTTTATAATTATTATTATTGTTTAAATCTACGATAATATTACATATCTATAAATATGCCAAATAACTAAGCAATACTTTAATATAAGACTTGTTCTTGTTGTATTGTAATAACATAAATAATAAATAAATAAATTCTGGATGTTCATATAACTGGGTATTCTTATAAACGAGCGTCTACTGTAGTCATCTCCTACAAAACTATTTTTAACGAAAAATTGTATACATATTATGGTTTATTTAACCATATTAAGTTTAAAATAGTCCTTCATCAAAAAGTCACAACCATATTATGGTTGCCTCCGAACATGTTATGGTTAATAATGTTTAACATTTATAATAGCATCGTTGTTTTTCAACCATAGCATGTCGCTCTTGGAAAAGAAACGAAGTAATTGTTAATGGTAAACAAATTAAAGTCAAATATTAACATAACATGTTTAAAGGCAACTATAATATGGTTGTGTCTTCTTGATGGCGAACTAATTTAAGCATAATATGGATACCGGTGACAAATTATGGTTAAATTAAACATAATATGTTTGAAATTTTTCTTTAAAAATAGTTTTGTAGGAAGTGACCTTATTGAAAAATGTTTTTTCTCTGCGTGTAATGATCAATAATTAGATTATTTTGATTTTAAACGATTACTTTCAGTTTTGCTCGATTACTAATTGATTACAATTACATATAATTCAAAAAATTACAGGATTTTTTTTAAGATAATTTATGATTGTAATCGATTTATAATTCTTTCTAAATGACTATCTAATTTTTACGATTGTTCAAAAGGGAAATCTAACTGATTATTATTCGTAATTAACCGGTTTTGATTAAAAATATGTATATATCTTCATACAAATGTATTTATACAGTACTTTTCGTTTATAGTCACAACGCTTATAGTCACATTAGCGATATAGTCCATTTTATCTGTTTATTTTGCCGCTGTAAGTTAATTTAATATAAAGTATTTACGTTATAGTCCATTTAGCGATATAAGCACATTTGCCATATATGCCATCCATCAACAGTCATCAAAGGGATAAGTAAAGCAAATTAATGGCGTTATAGTCACATAAGCAATATTTACTAAGTTCTTTTTAGTTTTCGAAACCACAATCCCTCTAAAGAATATAATAATTAAATCATTTCATTTTTGTCAGCAACTCTTTACTCGTTAAAAATTAGTATTTGCCTTCGGTATCAGTTATGAAATATATTGTTTTTATTTTGACTATTTTTCATACAGTATGTAACTCTGTTGTAAAACCATAAGCCTGATGTCGGTGTAATATATATGCATTTTTAATTTCCTTTATTCACATAGCTTGATTTTATTCGAATTCGGTTATATGCGTCATAGTGGCATATATGTGAATTAGCATTATAGTCACATTAGCGATATAGTTCACGTTATGGTTGCAACTAAAGGATGTGACTATAAGCGAAAAGTACTGTATACGCAAAAAAAAAAAAATACTTACCCGCTAATATTTTACCCTTGCCCATAAAAATTTGGCACATTTCCTTTATATTGTACAATTTTTCTCGTTGTACTAAGGGCAAAAGATAAGGCGGCCCACCAGTTTCCAATAGAGTGGGAGAGCCGCCCAAACCTTTTAAAATAAATCATTAGCAATATTGAATATTCTTAGCATTTTCCACAAAATCTCACCTGAATCCATCAGGTTATAGGGCGAAGCTGTTAAATCAGGACATGGTGTAACATCAACACTAACGTTTTCAAAGTTTTTAAGTAGACTTGACTGTATCACTAAAATATAACAGATAATGTTATCTTTATATTGACAAAAGCTTATCTTAACATCTATATGTAAATAACCCAATGTAAAAAAGCTTTTTTAAAAAGCTTTAAATGTTTTAATTTAGCTCGGAAATCAGGGTAAGAGTTTTAAGTGGTAATAATTTGATAAACCAAAAAAGTACTTTATAGATTTGTTTCGTATTACAGTTGAAGCTATTCATTTATTATGCAAACTTTCTTAAATAAAAATTAAATGATATTTTATTCGTTATGCGTGAATGGAAATTTTGCCAAGGTAGGCTAGCTGGTAGCGAGCTAGTCTATCAGCGCCGGGGTTGCGGGTTCGATTCCCGCCAGAGACTCTGGTTTATTTCCTGCAGACAAGCATATATACAGCTTAGGAAATTAAAAAAATAAAAAAAAAAGTGCAAGTTCGAAAAACTCAATACGCTCACACTTTTTCACCAACATTCACACAATTTGTGTACTTTCAGCCAATCGGCTGTTTTCTCGATTTTTCGTTGATAATACGTATACACTACTTGCAAGTAATTACTTGCATGTGGAAACGTAGGGTAAATGCCAAAACGATAAGCAATGTTACCCTTTTTAAAATTTAATGCAAATTTATTGGATTATTGTCAAATTGTATTTAATGTTTTACTTTTTAAATGTTTTATTATGATAAATTTTTTGAAACGCGCAATTAAAAAAGCATGTTTGTTAATTAAAGAGCATTAAAACTGTTAAAATATTGCTAATATAAATAAATGTAAGCCATTTCCCCAAAAATGTGCATATTTTTCCTGATACTTTTTCTTAATTTGAAAATACTATTTCGAACAGTTTTTCATGGTTAATTGTATACAACAGTGGCATGCCACTACTTGCATGTGCAAAGGCAGCGTAAATTCTAGCTGAAAAATTAGCACAAATTTCTATATAATATTTTTCCATTTCCGTTTTAAAAATATTCAAAATATCGACATGACATTATTGCAAGCAATTTATGGTATTAATTATCTTTAGATTAGGGATAGAATAAGAGGTACAACAGGACTAATCCGACAAGAGGGGCGCTAATTACGGAAACCGTTAGTGGGCAAATTTCCGGCCAAATTAGAATAAGATTTTAAAAATAACACTGTGCGCGGTTGAAACAAAGTCGAGTGCGCTGAATCCATGTTCATCAATAATTTAGTTTTTCGATCGGTATATGTATATCGATAAAGCAATTAATAAATGTTAGAAAACTGAGAAGAATGCTGTTACATTGAAAAAAAAACTGATATTCCTTACATGTAAGGATTTGTTAGGAAAAAGAGTTTCCTTAGGCGCTTGTTGCTATTTTTCAATTAAAAATTTTGCAAAAGCATTTATTTTAAATATTTTTTCTTAAAAAAAAAAATTTGTATGAAAGAATCTATTATCTTTTTCCGCAACGAAAAACTGCTGATTGAAAAAAGTTGGTTTTTTCAATGTCTCATTTACTTCGACATATTCTGTCGCAAAGCTAAATGCCTGTTTGTAGAACGCGAGCACAAAAGTGACTCGCTTAACTTACATTTAAAACAAAAACAAATTTTGTAAATCTCCCCATCTGCCAAATTTTTATTTGGCGTACTGATAAATTTAATCAGCTGGCTCCCAACCCCTCTGGCAACTGAATAAAATGTTTTGCTCGGTACAACGAGAAAACCAAAGCCGTTAACGGAATGTTTATCAGTCCAAAAATTTATATACAGGCAAATTGGCGGTTAATTGAGAAAACGGCCATTAGTATTCAAATATGTCTTTTAAAGAAATTCTTTGTATTTTCTAAAACAAAATTTTAAATTACATACCATTCTGCTTTTCAGCTTAAAAAGGTACAAAAAAATGTAAGAGTGAATTTTTTTTTTTTAATTTCTAACCCTGGTACAAGTTTTCAATGTATCTATAGATGTTTATTCTGTTATCCACTATTTTAACAAACAGCTGACTGATACTCACCTTGTTTTAATTCTTGCAAAGGTGGCTGGTATAAAGGTTTTTCCTCAAATAGTAATTCATTTGTATTTAATACATTTGTTGCCGACATAACTAAATAATTTATTTATTTTAATATTATATATTTTATAAAAAAGGCCAGTTTTCTTGTAAAATAACTGTTAAAGTACTGTTAAAAAATTGCTAGCTGTTATTCACTTGTACCGTAAAGGTCGATGGAATGTTAATGACTGAGTGACAGCAGAACGTAAATAAAATGAGTTGAGTACCGCTCGTATTTGTTTTGCTTTTTAATTGTATCTCTATCAACAAGTTGTTATTTTGTCAGGTTTTTTACTACCATAACAGTGAAGAGGGTATTATGCGTTCAGGCTGATGTGTGTAACATATAAAAATATTGGTGCAAAACCCAACTTTTAGTATACTTTTAGTATATATACCGATCGGCTCAGAATCACTATTATAATTAATGTAACGATGTCCGTTCGGCTGGCTGTCCATGTAAACCTTTTGCGTAATTTGATAAAGTGGGATACATATGAAGCACAACCGCGAATAACGTTGTAAACGCCACATTTTTCAAAAACTGTTTTTTTAGCAGATAACCGTTAACCTTACTCTCTTACACAGTTTAAACATCAAATCACCCAAAATTAATAACCTTTACGTCTTCAAAATGGCAAACAAAGTGTCAGCCAGTGGAAGAACGTTGTAAGTTATTATTAAAATGATGTAACCGACATGGTCTTGCAGTGCGGAATAATGTTTAAAAAGCCTTTTGCATAAAAGTTTTTATTTTCATTATTTTTAATAATAGAAAAAAAACGTTTTTTAAAACAAATAATAACGTTATTCGCGGCTGTGCTTCATATGTAAACATTGATTTATTTTTAAATTTAATATGAGTACAAAAATATAAACTAACAATAATTAATCAAAACGTATTTTAATAATTAAGTTTACGTCCTGTCGGACGAAAATTCTCCTAGTCACAGTTCCCATTCACGTAGGGGTTTAGCGCTCCTCTAATCAGATAGGTCTTGCAGTATCTCTTCTCCGTTAACGAGTGTGGCCGCCATCATTTATCATAGTAGATTTCTGTGCAAATCAAGGTTTTTAAAATATTTAATTGAATACTTTGCGATCATAGTAGGTATTACTGATGGCACATGGAGATTTTTGTAAATGATCGAGTTTTTAACATATCAATAGATGTGATAATTCAAAGAATTTGTTATTGGCACCTTAGGATTTTTTCTTTATTGGCGGCCGAGGATGTGCCCGATATCAGAGCACTTAATTGACTTTTAGATGAAGTTGTAAGGCAGGGTTTAAAATAGTACAGTCGGAACCAAAAACTGTCGAACAAAAAACGAAAATTTGTATACAACTTTTCGCTTTTTAAGTTACTTTGACAGCGACTGTTTACATTTAATGTATCAGAGGAAAAAGAAACTGTTTTTTGGCCAATAACAAATGCAGAAGTGGAAAAAATTGCAGTTTTTCTACTTTGACCGTAGTTTTTTAAAGGCTGTTGTAAAGTAAAAGTTTACAATACAGACTAAGGGCAGAATTTCCTACAATAAGCCAATTTATTTGAACTGATTTAAGTTTATTTGTATTTATTTCTTCGGCCAATTGATTATTAATTTTCAGTTGATTTTTCTTTGTAAGCTAATTAGATCTAATGAGCTTGATGTTAATCAGGCGCGGATTCAGGGGGGGGTGAAATAAGGAAATTTCCCCCCCGTAAATTATAAAAATATGTTTTGTTTATTTCGATAATACAAGAATACCCATTAATATTATCTTTTTTTAATGTACACAATTTTTGGAAATCCCAGCAAGGTTTTTTTTTTGTTTTTTTTATTGAATCTCTAACAAAATTTTCAATAAGTATTTTTTTGTTTTTTTATTGAATCTCTAACCAAATTTTCAATAAGTATCCAAATCTTCATCCTAATAGATATTAATTAGATATTTTCAATGAAACATCTAGTTTAATGTATTCAAATACTTATTATTCTACATTCAATCCCAGCAGGTGCCATCTATGTACATATAACCAAAGAGTAAACGTTTAACCTTATAATGCGTGCGGTTGAATTATTAAAAAGCCTTAGTATTTGTAATATTTATGTACATACATATATATGAGTTATATGAAAAAAATTCCTATTTGATAATTTTTGACGAACGCAAGGATTTGTCGGGGAAAAGCCAGATTTCCTTATCTTTAAAATATTTCAACATACAACAAAAAGTTGTTAGGGAAGAATTGTTTTGGCTTTGTTGTAAAAGCATTTGAAGAGCCTTCACAGGATATTGATTATGACGCTGATGTGTCAATTGATGCGATGGCACTATCATCAACAGTTCTTAAAACTTTGAAAAATTGTAGTCTTGACCTAAAAAACTGTATAGGAGTTGAAACTGATGGGTGTCGTTTGATGTCAGCAGAAAATGGAGCTGTTTAAAAATTCTGGAAACCGCGACAAATGCGAAACAAACGCCTTGCTATTTCCCGTAAATCAGGCAAAACACGTTTTTACTAAAGTATTTGGGAGCCAAGAGACAAGATGGGTGGACCGTCACGACTCAGCTTTACACTTTGCAACAAGTGTACATCATATAGTAGAAGCTTTGGAAAACATATCTGAGTGGAAAGGTAGAGATACTTCATCAAGAGCCTTATATTAAGGAACTCACTTAGAACTTTTGAATTTATTTGCGGAATAAACATATTAAGTGTGATACTTATTGTAACACAGCCGCTTAGTATCATTTTACAAAAGCACGATATAGATCTTCAAAAAGGATCAAGCCTTATCAAAACTTTAATTATGTGCCTTGAAGAAAAAAGAAATAAAGCCGAAGAACAATTTAAAGTGATTTTTAAAAAAGTTAAAGTTATTTGCTTTCAAATCGAGGTTCCAACCTAAAAAAACAAGATTTGAACGAAATAATTACATCCAAAATGTTGAAGATTTCTACCGAGTTATTGAATTTATTTTAGAAGATCTCAAAACACCTTTCCAATAGATATCTTTAATGTATTGAATATACCAAAACTTCTACTCAAAGTGTAATCAAGTCATATACAGATATAAAACTTTTAAAACCACAACTCGAGATAAACACTTACTAACATCTAAACTTGAGCCTGAACTGTAGCATTGGCAACAAACATGGAAATTATCTGAAAATTTATCAGATAACGTTGTAAATGCTTTACACAGCGTTTACATTTGCCAGTACTGGCAAGACAGTAAGCATATACATATTAGTTGGCAAAACAATGCAAAAACAAAATAGCTGTAAAAGTGTTTATGTATTAGTGAAAAAGTTTGAATGAATTGCTACTGTCTTGCCAGTACTGGCAAATGTAAACGCTATGTTAATAAACTGTGATGAAGATATCTACCCAAATCTAAGAAAAATATTTCAAATTTTCGTTTCAATGCTCGTAAGTAATGCTACGAGCGAGAGGTCATTTCCTACCCTTCGTCGAATAAAAACATGGCTCGGATCAACAATGACAAACTGAACATAGACTGTACTATCTAAATTTGCCTCACAAGGAAATCATAAATTGCTTATTTAAAAAGATTAGTTTATTTTAATTAATATTGAATATGTATTTTATTTAACCTTATTGTTGAGTTTTTTTATAATATACACAAATTGCTTTTAATAATCTTTTAAAAACAAATTTTTTTTTGTATCATAAAAAATTTCCCCCCCCCCTAAGGCTCAAGCTGGATCCGCGCCTGATGTTAATAAAAAACAAATTTATTACATTTCACCCGACGTTTCGTCACTTTTTTGGTGACTTCTTCAAGGGTCATCTAATTAAAAAAAAATAATAAAAGCACATTAATAAAAAAAATCACTACAATTAAACACAACTTACAAAAAATATACATATATTATTTTACACAAAAACATAGACAGATTTTTAATCAAATTTGATTGCACGGTCTCTTCCGTAACACTTTACCTCGTAAACAACATTGCTTTGTTGTAGTTTTTCTATTGGCGCCGTAACACTTGAAAATATTGTATTTAAAGTTGTATTCTGTTTGTATGCAAAGTTTATTTGTTTCGCTTTTATTGTTGTCCTTATTTGTCTTAAGTTTAATTTGAGTTGATTTTGCCTCTATATGTCATTGCGATGATAAAAGTCGATCAAGATGTACAAATTTTATTGGAATAATTCTGTGTTTGACCAAAGCTTCCATTCAAATACTACATCTGAAATTAGCTTCAAGCACATAAGCTGTATACATATACACTGTTAATCCAATTTTTATAATTTTTGTTATAAAATTCTGCTTAATAAACAAATGTTTGTATAATATTTGTCATAAAATTCTTTTATTATAGAAATCTTATTAAAAAACAACTTTTGAAATTCTTGCGTTTTGCGTTTTCGATTTTCAGCACACCCCTCATAGAATCACCAATTATCTCTGCCCATTGCTATCGTAGTTTTGCTTTAATATTTTTGTTTTTTTGAGAGCTGTTCGTCTTCACGTAATTTAAGGCCTTCCTCGGCCTCTAGAATCTTGTGGATTTGATTGCCCATTAGTGCGAAACAGGGTACACTCTCGAACATTTTTCTGTAAATATGTACTCTGGTGGTGTAGGGTATAATATGATCGGGCTTAGCCAACTATAAATTCTTACTTGTTTTTTTTATTTTACTTTTTAGATGCTTCGATAACAACTTTCTGTTTGTTTTGTGCTTTTTGTTTTAAAAAGTTTTGTTTAAACTGGTACTATTCTAATCGCCAATTATATAGGGCTTTGAGAGTGATAAGATAAATGTTTTTTTTACGAAATGAAATATTATTTTGTTACTAAAACCTCAATTAGCTTAAAATTAGTTGAGCTTGATGGTGTTAATTAATGGTTGTTTGACACTTGGTTCGTTTACAAAAAAATTAAGAAACAACAACAAATTTTAAATAATTGATAAGAAGCTAACAACAAACACAAAAACAGACAACGAGTGGGGATCGTAAATATTTAGGTGACCGTTAGCTAGATACGGGCTCCCAGATTGTGTGTTTGTAATCATGGTAAAATTTAACATGGCATTTTTAATATAAGCAATTATTTTAAACTAGCTGACCCGGTCCACGTTGCTGGCCCTAAACAAACATTAGTGTTGTATAACCACACGATTAAAATTTAACGAAATTTACGGCCTTAAAATAAAAATCCATGGAATAGCTATGATACAGTTTTTTTTACAGAATAACTTACATATGGTGTAGATATAATGTAGATATAAAAAGAAACGCATGTATTTAAGGCAAATTGGAAATTATATTTATTTATTACTTCATCTTATGGCCAGCCGATAGACAATCACCCTTATTGTGTTTGGCGTAATTAAAATACGCATACGACTGTTTGGTAATAGATTAAAGAGAACGTGAACTTTTTCCTTTAATCTATTACTAAACAGTCGTAGGCGTATTTTAAATACGCCAAACACAATAAGGGTGAATGTTTTTTGTTTTTTTATTTGGTGTAAAAACGTATAAATTTTTTGGCATGCCAACTCGGGAGCAAGCCACGTAGAACTGGCCGTTTAAGCCAGCAATAGTCAATGAAAGGCCTTGTGCTTTGCTGATGGTAATAGCAAAGGCAAGACGCAAAGGGAATTGGAGCCGCTTGTATTGGAATGGTAAATCGTTGGAAATAATCGGAATTCGTGGATTTCGAAAGTTTTAAAATTTTGATATTGGATCATTTTTAACATGGGGTTTTTATAAATATCTTCGGAACTACATAACCGATTTAAGAGTTTGATATCTCGTTTTGAAAAACATGACAACGGCTTGAAAAAAAAATAAAATAAAAACAAAACAAAAAAAAAAAAAAAAATAAATAAATATATGTATATGTCATTGGTGGTGCAATATGAAAATTGGATTTGTCACGCCCCTCCGCCCGCAGACCGAACATCAAAAATCAGACTTGACAGTTTCATCCGCCTGAATATTCTAAAGATTCCCTGAAAATTTCATTACAATCGGCCCAGCCGTTTTGGAGGCCATACGTTACATACATACATACACACATCCTGTTTATATATGTTGAAAGTTGTGACGTAGGCTGCATTAAATTTTTAAGCAATTTACTTTCAAGATGTCATCAAGAAAACAATTTATAAAGATAAAGTGCCGGTTCACACACGTCAAGTTTGACTCGTCAAGTCTTGAGTTTTTAGGAGAAAGGGGACAATAAATACTCTTTTCCCTTCTCTCCTAAAAGCCTAAGACTTGACGAGTCAAACTTGACGTGTGTGAACCGGCACAAACGGAAAATTTGCTCACTAACCTTGAAATCAGCTGTTTTCTTGAAACACTCACTGGCAAGAGAATTTTAAAGGCAAGTTCGTATTAATTTTTAAAAGTATGAGTGTATTGGTAAAAAAGTGTGAGTGTATTAAAACTTGATAGGCAAAGCTTGATCGTGTAACCCTCAAGTTAACGAAATTAATTAGAAGTGGGCCTACTTTTTATTAATTATAAGAAACTTGCTTATTCTTTTAGAATGTAAATGTGAACAATAAAAAGGGCGATACAATTTAAGTTTTATAAATTAGGGAACGTTTATTTAACTGTAGTTGCAAGTAATTACTGATATTATGAATGTACCTCTTATGGATTTATTTATTTTACAAAAATAATTATCTATTAAGAATTGCATACTAAACTTAACGCAAGAATAGTTTAGCATAGCTATAATCCGAATAACTGTGGGGAGGTTTTGAAAATAGGGAAAGTTGTTAACATAATCTGTTATTATTGATGTTTAAACGCAATTATTTATGTTTAAATGGATCCCTAAGGCCAAATACAGTTAACTTAAGCACAAGCGCTTCGATGCGGCGCACCATGGTACAGTCCGCTAGAAATGCGTTACGATATATGTACATAAAATTTTACAGATTGCATTATTTTAAGCCAAATAAACTACAACTGGATTATAAAATCATTTCAATTAAGGCCTTTGGATTTGTTTCTTTGAGATCTTCTAAATATTCAGAGCTAAATATACAACTTGCACAGCACCTAATAGTTGTTACATTAGAGCCGCGAACTTTTAAAATTAAAACAAAAAACATACATTCCCAATTCATTCTTAGCTTGCTTTAGGAAATTTACGACTTTGTGCTCAAAAAAAAAAAAAATCAAAATGCAATAACATTTAAGGGGCTTAAAGCACATCGGGTTCAAATGCTATTTTTCTAAAATTAAGTCTTTATATGGAATAAGAAGGTGAAGTTTGAAGCAAAGAAGGTGAATGTTGGATTCTAATCCGGAAGCGAGATATAGCAACCCATTCTAGCACTTGTCATTAACATAACATATTCATATCTCAAATGCGATAAAAGTTTTCAAAATGTACCTTCGTACACAGATTTAATAAAATATATTTTGCTAAAACTTCGGTTTATTTTGAGACATAATGCTGATTTTTGTTTTACATATAAAGAAGGTATAAAGAAACACTTTTGCATAAGTTACTTACAATTTTTTGAGATATGATTATGTTGCAACATAGAAGCGATATGAGCACTTAAACCCCTTGTGCTCTAAGGAAATATTAAAATTCCTTGTTCACATGGGCTGAGTGGGTGCATTCAGAGAAGTTTTGAATTAAAATCTGGCCACTTATTGTTGCACTTGTTGTCAAAACATCTGTTTTACCTTATTGCATATAGTCCTCGGAAAAATGCAATGGTTACACTTAAAAATCACCAGGACATTTTTTAAATTTTTTACCTATGTATAAGACTTAAAGTAGTGTGCATACAATTTTAAATAAATAAATATTATAATTTTTATACCTATGTAGAGGAGAGAGGATAGATATTTTATATTTACAGTAAGCTTTGCGCTTAGTTCAATAAAGTTTAATTTAAGTTCATAACAATTAGCTTACTTTACAGCAAAAGAAAAAGACTTATTTTGTTAACATTTTACAAAAAAAAAACAGCTATGACCCATTTTTCCCATAATTTATTAAAATTATATAAATTTAATTTTGCCTTAACGCAATTAACGCAAAAATTTTAAATTTAACACTATGAACAAATTTTCTTATATTTGATACGCCCTGTAAAAATTTTATATTCACCACCATGTTTTTATTTTGTTAGACTCATGGTGAAATAATTAGTAATTTCACCATGGAGTACTACATATCAAAATAAAAGTCAGCTGTTACGTATTAGGCAAAAATTAGGTAAAAATCAAATCAAAAAAACGAAAATATTTCAAATTACATAACAACACAAATTAAAAACAAAATACATTAAATATTTTGAATGTTAATATAATGTAAACCATAAGCAAATTTACAGAAAAGAAAAACCTCAAATACAAAGATAACCCCATTTTTAAGATAAGAAAGCACTCAATTCACTACATTATTGGTCTACTCTATCAAATAAAAAGAAAAAAAGAATGTTGTCTTATATTAAACGTAAATTATCAGAATCGGACTCTACAAATAACTCAAACCCGGATTCTCAGTTAGTGCGTAAAACTTCACAAATGTCTTTGGGTACTGGTGTCAGCTCAGAGGCCGATGATACCATTGCAATTGGTGAGGACGCTTTATTGCAAGAATTGGGATATAAGAATGCCAACGATTTACAAGAGACTGTTTATGGTAAGTTTTATGTTTAATGTTTTGTTATCATGGTGATCTTAATGTCTTTAATGCCGTCTAATTTTTCTTTTAGATTGCTTAAGAACTATTAGGGATCCAGAAAAACCGAATACTTTGGAAGATTTAAATGTTATATATGAAGATGGCATATTTGTAATGCCACCTACGAAATCAAATGTTTCCGTGGTAAGTTTAGGAAATATTAGTTAACTGCAAATTAAAAAGTTTTATTTTTATTAAAGAATATAATGTGTTTAAAAAGCTTCTTAATAAAACTTTAAAGTTTTATAAAAAAATATCCAGAAATTGGTTATTTTTTGCTTAAAAGTATTCAGTGGTTTAAAATGATTTATATTTTTTTATATTCTTCTTAAAATTTGTTGGTTTTTAGAGAAGCAAGATACGGAAGTTTTTTACGTTTGTTCAGAATTAAGTTCTGTGACAGGCCTGATAAACTGGAGGCCTGGAAACAAATTTTTTTATTACAAAAAAATCAAATGAATCGGGATAGTCAAATGAAACAGCTTATCAAACTTTAGTGGATTTTAAAAATTTCCTTTCCATACAAAGATGATTATTTTATTTTCATTAAAGTTGACATTATAAACTTCATAGTATTTCTTATTATGATTTAAATGCAAGTTAAAGTTTTAAAAATAAAGCTAATGTAAATTCAGTGCATGCTAAAGAAAACGGTTTATTGAAAATAGTTTGTGATCCCATAGTGTTCATTTGTGTGCTGTAACTTAATATGATTGCGATGTTACACAGCATCTTACTTTATGATTTTATATCTGAAAAATTAACCAATAACTTTCTAGTCGTAATAATTTGTTAAAATTATTCACAATTGTTTTAAACGAAGGTTACGGCCAGTTTCACCAAGTTCAGTTAAAACTAACTATTTTACTTGCAGTTAAAATATGTTTTTGACAGTTATAACTGTTGGTTAATAATTAACTAATTATTATAACTGAACCTAGTGATATTGGCCGTAATTTCTACTTTTTTTTAATCCATGTCAGATAGGTATTTGACAATTATCTACACCTTTTCCATTGTTATTTACAAAACGTCATTTGTTATTCAGATAAGTCAACTGAAATTCAGAAAGCGTCCGTCAGTGTTGTTATACAGATTAGTGAACTGAAGTAAACTTTTCATAGGGAATTTGTTTTTTAAACCTTTATTAAATTAAAAATATTATTAGGAAAACACAATTAAACTATAAAATCAATTTAACTTTTTCAAAAATTTTGAATGAAATCTTTTAATTTATTTTTAGATTCGTATTGAATTTAATCCTACAGTGCCTCATTGTTCCCTGGCCACATTGATTGGTCTATGTATTCGCATTAAAGTTGAGAGAAGTCTACCGCATGATATTAAATTAGATATTTTTATTAAAAAAGGAACACACAATACAGAAGAAGAAAGTAAGTTAAAAATTTACAACTGTTAAAAAAAAACGAAAATTGTAACAAATTTAAACAAACAATAAGAAAAAATCGAAGAGAATACTTTTTCGATTAAAAAGCAATTTTATTTCTAATTCTTTCAGTCGATACTGAACGAATCAAAGTTACTTTATATTAAATTTTTCAGTGTTGTAAAGCATTTATTTGAGTTTTCACAACACTGAAAAAATAATTTCGATTTCTTTAATATTGACTGAAAGAATTAAAAATAAAATTGCTTTCAAATCGAAAAAGAATTCGATCACGACTGCCGGAATTAGTTCCCAGTATTGTTTTCTGTCACGTTCTTCCAATCGAAAT
Source organism: Pollenia angustigena (assembly GCA_930367215.1). Classification (NCBI taxonomy): domain Eukaryota; kingdom Metazoa; phylum Arthropoda; class Insecta; order Diptera; family Polleniidae; genus Pollenia; species Pollenia angustigena. Next base: position 204,559,317 of record OV884060.1, read on the forward strand.
CGAGTGGAATAAAACTTGAACAACGTATTTAGTGCAATTATTTTTATAATGACAGTAGTTTTCCTAGTTCTAAGGGTAGCTCTGGTAAACATTCAGGGGTGTTCTGGAAATCGAAAACGCAAGAATTTCGAAGTTATTTTTAATACACTTCTAATCTAATTTTTGTTATACAATTCTGTTTAACAGAGAAATATTTGTCATAAAATTCTTTTATTGAAGAAAAAAAAAAAAAATAATAGTCAAAGTATCAATGTGTCGATAACGGATAGCAACCCAACTGAAGTTGAGTTGCCTGTAGTGAAACAAGGCAATGCTCATGTTAAAATATGTATACAATTTTATGTATACAATTTTTTTTATTTTATATTTTAACATGAGCGGCGTCAACCCAACTTTAGTTCAGTCGTCATCCGTAATCGACCCATTAATTTCGTAAAAAGTACTATTTTTCAATCATTGTTCGTTTTTAAAACTTGTTTGATTTTCATTTTATTCGAATTCGATTTTTAAAAATGGCGGCATATAAAATTGTTGGGCTAAATACATTCTATTTATAAAGTATCACTATACAGTGTGACACAAAGAATACATTCTGCTGGTGTCTAATAATTGTAAATTTTTCTGTACATACAATATACTTCATTGCTATAAAAATGATAGCTAAGGTAAAATGTAACAGGAAGATACAGGATAATGGTCTGGTAGTGTCTAAGGTCGTTCCTGAAAATTGAAGGAATGGGACGGACTATTACGGGGAAGCTTTATAGAATACATGACTGAAATTTAGCTCATAGAATAAATTCGAAAAATAAAAAAATGTTGAACAAAATTTCTATGGTAATTTAAAATATTATTTAGTAAGTCTGGGTTCACACTATGAAAGTTTTCTTTCAGAAAGAGAACATGCTCTTTTTCTCTTCCCCTCTCACCAATAACCTCAGACTTTCTGGAGTAAAACTTTTATAGTGTGAACCCAGACTAAAACGTTTCGTTTAACAAAATAACAACTTAAAAATGTTTAAAATCAATTTTTATACCCACACCACAATAGTGGAGAGGGTATTATGCATTTGTGCTGATGTATGTAACGCCTTAAAATATTGGTCCTAGACCCACCTTAAAGTATACCGATCGACTCAGAATCATTTTCTGAGTCGAACTTACGATGTCCGTCCGGCTGGCTGGCTGTCCATGTAACCTTGTGCGCAAAGTACAGGTCGCAATTTTGGAGATAATTTGAAAAAATTGAGTCATAGGTTCTTATAGGCACAAGGACCATGCCTATTGAAAATGGGCCGAATTGTAGGACCACGAGGGAAGATAGGGGGAAATTTCTTCCTTTCAGAAACTATCAAACCGATTTTAATTTAAAATTTAAAATATAGATAGAACCATATCTATATGGGCACCAACGGTATGCATTTTTTAAAAATAGGACCACGAGGGCAGATAGGGGCAATTTCTGCCTCTCAAACCGATTTTAATGAAATTTAAAACATAGATAGATCCATATTATACAGTTTTTCAAAAATAGGACCAAATGGGGAGGTAGGGGGCAATTTCGACCTCTCACAAACTTTAAAATAGATTTTCATGAAGTTTATAAACATAGATAAATCCATATTTATATGTATACATAATCATGATGTGCTTTTAAATACTGTGGTGTAGGGTATCATATGGTCGGCCTTGACCGACTATACTTTCTTACTTGTTTTTAATTTGTTTTCAATTTATACTTCGATTTGTAAATATTTTTCGAACAATTTAAAAAATATAATTCTTATATGTATTCAAATCAGTTTCGCAATTATATTCCCAAACAATTATTACTTCTATTTTTTCCTGTTATTTCTCTCCTAGTTAACAAACAAATAAATGATAAAGAAAGAATAGCTGCCGCTATGGAAAATCCTAATCTTAGAGATCTGGTTGAAAGTTGCATTAAGGATGAGGAGTAAAATATTTTCGAATAAATGTTTTTTATATATAAAATAAATTAGAATATAAGCAATTGGAAAAAACAGAAGAAAAATCCAAAAATTGAAAGTGAAAGTTGGAAAGGTAATTATTTTTATATGTATTAGCCATAAATTTACTGTTTAAAAAATATAATTGACATTACAATTGATAATTAAACCTTACCGTGTGCACTTCTTTATTAAGTGGACTATTATCGCATCATTTGATAGTCAAATAATTAAGATTACTGAAAAAGACGTGTGAGTGTTATGCGTGTGAAAAAATATGGCGTTAAATATGGTGGCCCAAACAAAAATGGTGAATGAATAAGCGATTTTTTTGTTATAATTGAACTCTTGTTATCATTTTGTTTAAAATTTTCGGCTATTGATAGATAAAAACATGTGCCAATTTTGTTTAAGGAATATTTTTTATTTTTAATTGTTTGTTTATAAACAAATATTTTATTCTTTAGAGTTTGTTTTGATTTTTTGTGGTTAAAGAAAACCTCTTAATTTAATAAATAGAAATCGGACATTTTGCTTTCCTTTTTTATTAAGTATTTTTATTTTTGGACTCAAAAAGAAATTTCAAAAATAGGTTAAATAATCAAAATTAAATGTTTTTTTAAATCTTATATTTTTTTTTTTAAATATATCAAGGCGAATTTATTACAGGTGGTCTTAAAAGCCCTGCTGATATTAGCTAAAATCACTGTTGGATGTGAAAATTTTGTTTATTCTATTTTATTATATTTGTTTCTGTTTCTGTTTTTGACATTGTACAATGATTTTACAAAAACAAATTGCTTGTGGTTTTTGTACGAGTTGTACTTGTTGTAGTACCGAGATTACCTGGGATGAATTCGCCTTGAAATAGATTTATAAATTTTGTGTAAAAGCTTTTTGATACAAGTGATTTTTTTATAAAAATAGGTTTTTATAATCTCAATTAAAAAAACAATTGCTTTATTGTTTTCGCAAGAAAATCAAAATAATGCCAGTTCAGTTTGTATGCCATACACTTGCGAGTTTATTATCAAAGTAATTTTTAGGAATACAAAATGTTTAATTAATAAGATTTTACCTGTCGTGCTTAATTCCCAATTTTTATTCTTGATAAATATAATGAAATTTATTTGTTGCAGGATAAGCTAGTTTCTATGCTCATTTCACTGGTTGCTTAGGCAGGATCATCATGAAGCATTCTCCTAAAACAGTTCAGAAAAGCCAAAGATATTAGCAAACATAGCTGCAGAGTGAATGAGAATTGCAAACACTCCAAAAGTCTTATTTGCAACGTTATCAAAAGCTAAACAAAATACCAACAATAAACAGTGAGCTTATCTTTTCTAACATGCCCCCCTACAGTTGGTTGCTTTATTGTTTTCGCAGAAATTTAAGATTTTTAAAAACTTATAATTTGTTTTTAATAGATTTTTAATTTTGTGTCAAAGCTAAATGATACACGTGATTTTTTTTTATAAAGTTTTTAAGCATTTTTTAAAAATAACAAAAATTAAAATTTTTACGATATTTTTTTAGAAATAGCGATTATTTTCGAAAACGACTTTTTTATTTAAACAACTAATTTTGTGAATGTTATTTTGATTGTTTTTTCGTAAAAAAAATGTTTTAGGAAAATGAAGTTGTATTTGAATGACTTTTCAGTTTGGTATGGTTGATATCGTTACTTTAATTCTCTGAAATTTTGGGAAACAGGGGTTAAGTCAGAAACTGTAGTTTCTGGTAATTTTATATTAAAAATTATTTAATTGATATAGTATTTTTTAAAGAGCAAATGCTTACATTAGAAGTAGTAGTGCTAAACTTATGTTATTGATACCAAACAGAAGAGAAAAACTAATTGCGTTAAACCCAATAAAAAACTGTAAATGCAATTGTTTGACTTAATACCTTTTTGCCTAACATAAAAGAATTTAGAAGTTTGAGTCATAAGACTTGATAAAAAAAATATTAAACTATAAGAATTCTAGGATTGGTTTTATATAGTAGATATGCCTTTTCTTTTTAGCCGCCATGCCCTTTTCCCTATTTCCTTTCAGATGTTACAGTGTCTGTATGCCAAAATTTAAGAAAACCGGTCGATTACTTAATTATATATAGGGAGGGACAGCTGTTACCCCTCTTGCTCTATTTCACGCCCTAAATGTTCCAGATGTTACACTATTTGCCTGCCAAATTTCAAGAATATTGGTTGATTAGTTAAGAAGATATAGGGAGGGGAGCTTTAACCCTTCTTGCTCTACTTCACGCCCATAATCCTTTCAGATGTTACAGTGTCTGCGTGCCGAATTTTAAGAAAACCGGTTGATTAGTTAATAAGATATAGGGAGAGGGAGTTTTTACCCCTCTTGCCATATTTTACGCCCTCTAGCGATATGAAATATACCTTACGACCTATTCTCAGACCTAACAAATTAGTTCCATTACAAACACTGTGACACGCGAATTTTATATATTCTTAAAGATAAACAACTTTTTTAACGATACAGATAAGCCTGTAAAGAAAGTTCATAATTCTCTTTTTATACTTCAGATTTTGGGTACCAATTATATTTCTAAGAACAATTCTTAAAAACAGGGAAAACTGCAGTCATTTTGTAAATAATTGAATTTAAAATCTCGTTCGATTTCAATTCCACTTCATATCGATTTCTGGAACATGCCCAACTATTTTGGTTATCATTAGTTGCGTTCGAGAACACAAAGTTTTTTACTATTTTTTACTAAACTTTACTGCATTTTACGAAATTGCGTTCGAGTACTCAAAATGAAGTAAATGAGAACATAAATTGAGAGCGAAAAGTGACAGTTCTTGTTTGAGTATTTACAAATTTTTACTGCAGAAATTTTTGCAGTTACTCATTAAAATCGGGTTAAAAGTTTGTGAGGGGCAGAAATTGTCCCCTACCGCCCCTTGTGGTCCTATTTTTGAAAAACTGTATAGCTTATGTGTCCATATAGATATGGATCTATTTATGTTTTGAATTTCATTAAAATCGGTTTGAGAGGCAGAAATTAGCCCTATCTCCCCTTGTGGTCCTATTTTGTAAAAACTGTATAGCTTATGTGTCCCTATAGATATAGATCTATCTATGTTTTAAATTTCATTAAATTCGGTTTGATAGTTTCTGAGAGGAAGAAATTTCCCCCTATCTTCCCTCGTGGTCCTACGGCCCATTTTCAATAGGCTTGGTCCTTGTGTCAATAAGAACCTATGACCAATTTTTTTGCAAATTATCTCCAAAATTGCGACCTGTACTTTGCGCACAAGGTTACATGGACATCCAGCCAGCCGGACGGACATCGTTAGTTCGACTCAGAAAGTGATTCTGAGTCGATCGGTATACTTTAAGGTGGGTCTAGGACCAATATTTTAAGGCGTTACACACATCAGCACAAATGTATAATACCCTCTCCACTATTGTGGTGTGGGTATAATTAAACCAAAACAAAAAGTGAATAAATATTAATTAATTAAACTTGTTTGTGAAGCATTTATTTGGCTAAATACAAACTTTTGAAATTTTTTTCGTTATGTTAACTTTTTAGAGTTGTAAAAGTGTGAAGTATTTGGGTACTTAAGTAACCAATAGCAAAAAAATTATTAATGTTTTTTTAAATAATTTAACCCGCTACAAATTAGTAAAATCAAATAAAATAAAAAACAAACATATATGAAAGATTACATGAAATAGTTTGTTTGTATTTTCCAAAAATGTTCGTGTTATAAAAAGTATTTAATCGAGTACCGATTAGAAAACGAGTTAAGTAATCAAAAGTGTCAATATTTTCAACACTTCAATTATTTGCACCAATTTACACTAGGGACATTTCTTGCCGGACAGACGATGTTTGAGGGCGAGGGGTTGAAAAGGTACAGGGTGTAGTACATGACTATCTGTACTGGACATTTTTTCATTTCTCTTTCTTACTTTTCGTAGTTTACATTACAAGTATTAATTTCTGTCTGACTTCTAATGTTTCATATGTAAAAGAGAATTCAAAAAATGTCCGGCAAGAAATGTCCCTAGTGTAAATTGGGACTAACGAATTTTTACAAATTTTGCGTTCGCGTACTTTTTTGGACAACAGCTTTTTGTTTGAGAAAATTTTTTAGTTTACTCATTTACTGCATTTTACTGTAAAAGTACTCAAACGCACCTATTATCAATCGAGAAATCTATTTTGATTCTTTTTATTGCTAACGGTTTTTTGGTTTTATGGTATTTTTTTAATTTATATTTTAAGATTGTTTTTAAATGGCATGACCAATTTAAGATTTTTTAATAAAGTGTATGTCCCTGGCATTAAGTTAACACGTTTTTTTATTTCTAAATAAAAAGGGGTTTTAACTTTATACAAAATATTTAAAAAGGGTTCGTTAAAAAATCCATGACAGTTTATGTATTTTACACTAAACATACCCCATACACTTATTTTTAAGCAGTGTTGCCATAACTATTTGATGAGATGTAACCTACGGAAGGAAATAATTCCGTTTCTATTTGTTAAAGAATTGTTGAGTAAAAGTATCACTATCCAGTGTGACAGGAAGAATGAGAATGCATTACATTCTGCTGGTGTCTAATAATTGTAAATTTTTCTGTACATACAATATACAATATACTTCATTGCTGTCCAAAGGAAAGCTAAGGTAAAATCACAAAGTATACAGAGATGAAAAAAGTGACGTATGAAAAATGCCTAAATCATTTGCGAGGGCAGCTTTCGAAGAAAGAGAAAGAAAATGTTTTTTGTTAGTGAAGTGCCAATGCGTAAAAACAGGCCGCTACTATCTACACAAATTGCATAATCAAAACAAAAAACGCAAAAAGGGCAGCTTTCGAAGAAAAAGACAGAAAAAAACACAATATTTTCTGTCTCGTGACGCCTCTGTATACTCTGTGGGTAAAATGTTACAAGAAAATACAATATAATAGTCTGGTAGTATATAGTCATTTCTGAAAAATTTAAGGAATAGGACTATTACAAAAAAGCTTTATAAAATACATAACTGAAATTTAGCTCATACAATAACTTCGAAAAATTAAAAATGTTTCTTAAAAAATTTTATTTATTAAAATAATATGAGATTAAGTATTCGACAAACGAAGAAGGAGTAATAATTTGAATATGAAATTGTTTAAACATATGTATAGTTAAAGTGTTTGATATAAAATATGCTAAGAAAATTGCTTTTCTAGAGAGTAAAAATATGCTAAAAAATCTGTTTTTGGACAAAGAAATATGCTAAAAAGCAGTTATATTTATTTAGAATCTGCTAATTTTATCAGAAACTGCTAAAATGGTCTAAGAACGGATCTGTTTTTGCAGTGTTGCCACTTTGTAGGTAACAACAATATAATAAAAGGATTTGATTTCAGTGGTACAATTTTTACCATATCAGATATTGTTGATCCAAAGTCCCTGTCTCTTAAAAAAAAACATTTTTATTAATGGCGCGAGATGGACTTTCAGTTTTTGATTTAAATCTTACGATGTTCGCTCGTTCGTCTGACTGGTTGTCTTTCGATGTTAACCTTATGCGCAAAGTACAAGTCGCAGTTTTGATGAAATTTGGTACATACGATTTGATTGTCGAAGACTTTTGAAAATGGTTCTATATTTTTACATAGCCTTAATACAAACTGCTTTCTATAAACGAGTCTTGTTGCCCATAAACCAACTTATTATGTTGGTACTTAGGTCGATCAAATTGTCCCAATAATTTATTAGTTCAACCGATATCATCTTACTCAATTTTTTTTTTGGAATCGGTCCATATTTGACCATACAAATACCAATCCGGCTTTTAATGCCATATCTTCCTTGTACATCATTTTTGGCAATGTCTTAATACATTGTATTACCCTGTAAACTAGCCTTTAAATTGGGAAATTTTACTTAATCTTAAGTATAATTTAAATTTTTCAAGTGGTAACACTGCTTTTTGCTATAAACATCAAGGCCACATGCGGCTTTATTTTGAACGCCGTCGCCGCACGACAAAACACCGACTTCTACGTTTGTTGTTTTTTATTTATATACATATGTACTTATGTACGCATTGTTGTTTTTTTTTTGCTACGAATAATAAATTCCTATTGAAAGCTAAAAATATTTCCAAAAATATCGTCATCATAAACAAGAACCAATAAAATCGGTCTAGGGGAAAAGGTGAACACATAATGAAAATTATAAAACAACGATGACAGAAATTTACATAAACAAATGTGAATAATAAACAAGTGAATTATATTACAATCAATTAAATAAAATAAAAAAAATATAAAAACAATCCAAGCAAAAAAGCACTGCAAAAAACCAAAACTCATCTACAAACGCAAAGAAAGGGAAAGGAAAACAACAAAAAATATACGCAAACAAAGCAAAAGGGATTGGAAATACCCACGTAAACACAAAATCACACTCAGTCATAAGTAGACCGCATACAACAGAAAATATAGCAGGATGGGTGTGATATTGGCGAAATTTCGGGTAAATTAAATAAATTTCTAGAAAATAAATTATAATATGTAAATATTAATCTTTGCATTTCTCCTTTAGAAAGAAAAGTCTACAAAAGACGTGTTAGAAGCCTTACAAGAAAAAATCGACTCATTGGAGACCTTTAGCGTCAACACCCAGGAACAGAAGAAACGCATTGTGGGCAATTTCCTAGCAGTCTCTATAGGAGTTTACGTTATAGCCTTTGTAGTGTTTTATTTCCTTTATTTTCCACCCTCCTGGCAAGAAAGACTTCTTTATTTCATACCCCTGTTCCTTTTTCCTATAATGTGAGTATTAAAGAAAAAAAATGCATGGCTGGGTTCAAAGTTGCCGGCCAATGCAATGCTATGGAATGTGTTGTAGACACAATTTTAAATATTATCACAAAAATAACTTTGAACTGCAACGCAAGAAATATTTTAGATTTTATATTTAAAATCGGCTTAAGTCCAGTTTACCAACGCAGCTCCAAATAAAAAAAAAAGTACATAGGGTTATAGAAAATTGAAAAATAAGAAGAAAAAATAAAATGACAAAATTCTCGGAAACGCATAGTTTCAGAGTTATGGACCTTTGAAGTTTTCATATAAATCTGCGATTTCCCACTACATTTTTGAACGTATATAGCCAATATTGGTATCATTTAAAAGCTTTTGAATAAATTTTTCTAGATATAAACATTTTATTTAAAAATGTTTAATCCATTAAGGAGCCGGCTATGCGGAGAAGATTTATTTAGCGAAGCCGGTGTTTGTTATACCATAGAGGAGAAAATCCCTGCGCCCGGCCGAAGGCCGGCTATGCAGAGAAGCTTTAGTTAGCGAAGCCGGTATTTGTCATACCATAGAGGAGAAAATCCTTGTGCCCGGCCGAAGGCCGGCTATGCAGAGAAGCTTTATTTAGAGAAGCTGGGGTTTATTTAATTACATTTTTATTACCTAGTGCACTTCCGTAACATTTTGATATAAATTTTGTAAAAACTGTATTAGGAGCTAAAGAGTTAAAAAGTTTTTAATAAATTTAGCATTTCCAGAAAGATCTGTTCAAATGCTTTCAAATAATACCAATATTGGCCATATACGTTCAGAAATGTAGAGGGAAATCGGAAGTTTATATGAAAACTTCAGAGGTCCATAACTCGGAAACTATGCGTTTCCGAGAATTTTGCCATTTTATTTTTTCTTCTTATTTTTCGATTTTCTATTACCCTATGTACTTTTTTTTTATTTGGAGCTGCGTTGGTAAACTGGACTTGTTCCTTAAAATCTACATACCTACGTAGGTATACACTTTTATTTTAAACTTAAGTGGTCATGGTAGAATTGTTTATTTTATAGATAAGCTGTTATTTTCCTACAGAAACAAAATCTGTGCATTCCATAAAAATTAAAGTTTTTTTTTTTATGAAATATGATAACAATTTGCAAATTTTTCATTTAATTTAAAAAGACTTAAATTTTTTTTTTTAAGTTGATTTCTAAAGTTTCAAAAAGTTTTGTCGTGGGATGTGCGATGTGTTTAGGCTTGCCAGATTCAGATTTGCAAAATTCTTGACATTTTTCAAAGGGTTCTTGACAAATAAAACTTCCTAAAATCATTTTTTATAAAAATAACACAAATTGCACTTGATCAACAAGAGGGATAAACTCGAAATTTTTTTAATTTTCACCACTGTAAAACTATTGTGCTAGTTTGTCTACTTTTTCTTTTTAGTATTTTTCATATGCCTGCATATTTCACTGCAAATTTTTTAATTTCGAGTTAATACCTTATTGTTAAACAAGTGCGAACTGTTAAAACCAGTTAAAAGCAAAAAATACAAGCAAATAAACTCACTATTTGCACCAAAAATTTCTGTGTTTTTATTTTGAGCCAACGGTTTAACGTTATTAATCAGAAGTGTTGAGTTAAGAGGGTAATACATAAATATAAGTGTTGATACGGGTTTCTGTTTCAAATCAGTATCTTAGTATTCTCAAGTTAATAGTGTTTAATAAACGAAACTTACAGGCATCTTCTAGGTTTCGACTTGAATTAAAAACGAAAAATTTTTTGAATCCGCATAATTCATAAATTGGTGTTCTCAAATCCCTATGTTTTTGTGTATTCGAAGTTTTTGTGCAAAAAAACATTTTGAACCTTATTTGTTAACCGCAGCAGCATTGCAAATTCTTATATTTATTAATAATCGTAAAAGCTGTAAAGGATCACAGGAAAAAATCGCTTCTATCGAGAAAATGGCTAAAATTCGCGAAAAATTGCAAACTTTTAAATAAACCCTAAAATTTATCTGAAATCGCTTAATGGATTAAAAAAACAAAATGTCGAAATATAAATAAAAATTGTAAAAATAGCGAAAATTCGCGAAGATTTTTAATATTTCAAACATGCCATAAAATTAATTAAAACGCCCTAAAACTATAAGGAATGGTAAAAATTGCTAAATTAGCGGAAATTCGCAAAAATTTGCTAACAGCGGCATGATAGCAAAATCTACTATTTCTTATAAATCGTTAAAGCTGTAAATAGGGTATTCATTCGGTTAACCGTTAATCGGTTAATTTAAAATTAGCTTTTTTCGATTAACGATTAAACCGGTCAACTTCAGTCGATTAACCGATGTAAACAAATTTTTAATTTTTTGTAGTATTAAACCATATTTTTTTTGTGTTTTTAATTATGGGTGAGTTCCAAAACTTCTGTTGCAAATCAACTCGCTTTTTTAAATGTATTCTACAATGCAAGTATATATGTATATACAATTTTACAATCTTACCTGTACCAAAGTTCACCAAAAAAGTTACCAAAGTGCACCAAAAAAGTTGTGTTTAGAAATATTTTTTCATAAAATATATTTCCTTCTAGCAATACATTCTTTAAATGGCGTAATGGAAGATTTTATATGTTTAACCAACGAAAATGTAAAACACATAGGAAGCTCTTCGTATTTACATTAATATCTTCATGTGTCGTTTACGACAATTATAATGCCAATTTTTAAGTGTTACTTGTTTCGGCTACGACAACGACAACGTAATAAGATCGAATGTTTCTTTGTATCCGCTATTTCAAATAGTTTTAAAATGGGACATTAAAAGGCCTTGTGGGCATAAAACTTGCACAGATATTTTATTTCTACAAAAAATTAAAGATAAAAAGAAAATATTGATTCTCCAAAACAAATATTTAATGAAAATCCATTAGAAGCCCGAATAATCAAAAATAACATTTTCTGTTTTTACTTAGTTTAGTTTCTGTTAAATCTAAACAATTTTCATTTCATTTTTTCTTTGAAGTATATACCTCCTGCGTTATCTATTTACCTGGTATTTCCAAAGAAAAATCAACAAAAACTCGAAACAACTTACAGCATTAAGAGCTGAAAAGAAAAAAATATTGGAACAGGTAATGGACAAAGAAACTTATAAAGTGGCGGTGAATCTTTTGGCTCGATTTGCTGATAAACCCAGCAAATCTTCATTTGGTGAGTAAAAAAAATCATTTACTTATTTATTGAAATATTAAAGCAATATATTTTTTATTTGCAGCCTTAAGCTCAACAACGCCCAGTAAACCTAATCAAGCATTACTTAATCGCTCTTATCCCGCCTCGAACTTAAGGCAAAGATCCCAACAGTTGGCTTTAACGTCTACACCTTCACCTAGAATTTCTTCGAATGTTATAAGTCCAACTACACCGCGTTTAACTTCACAATTGGACTTACCATCATCATCCTCAACCGCTTTGATGCCACACAATAGTGTTACTAACCAACCTTTGATACGTCGTACACCTTTTCCCATTGTTAATCAACAGGAGAAAGGTGTCTTCGATCGTATTGTTGATGTATTAATTGGTGACGGGCCACAAGATCGTTTTGCAATGATTTGCAAAGAATGTTATTCACATAATGGTACATATTTGGAAAATTAACGATGCAAATTTTAAGAAACATTATTTTAAACTAATATTATATTTCTTTCTTTCAGGCATGGCTCTAAAGGAAGATTTCGAATATACCACCTTTAGATGTGCATTTTGCAATGCCTTAAATCCAGCACGTAAATCTCGGCCAATAGCACCACGTTTGTCGGTTATGCCTGCTTCTGCCGCAGCTACAGTTGGTAGTGATACTTCAGAATCTGAAGATGATTCAGATCGTTCGGGTAAATAATTTTTTTTTGTATTAAGATTTAGTTTTAATAAGATTTAAAATTGTGGTTTAGCTTGATAGTTATGTGTCATTCTTTTAGTTGGAATTAGTGTTATTATGCCATTCAAATAATGGTGATTCATAATTTGATTTTATAAAAGGCCACATTTTTAATAGAATTTGCAAAAAGTGCATTTTTGATATTAAAGTAATTTTTTTTAATCAATTTGACAGCTTTTAAAAGAACAGAAAGTTTTTGTTGAAAAAATTGTTTTTGGTAAAAAGATCAAGTTTTTGGTTGGTTGGTTAACGTGGTAGCACGCACAGAACCAGGCGTGCTGCATGTAGAGACAGTGACTCCGTTTTGACACCACACAACTCGTCAAGAATTGGAACCCAGGGGCAATACTGAGGTGGCTAGAGCCAGCCCGTTACGTTGAGATATTTCAGCAAGTGGCTGAGTTTCATCCGCGATATCTTCAAGAATCCTGTTAGAAGGTAATTCCCAAATATCTATGTCGTGTTGAATTAAACGCTGGGCAATCACAAAGGAGATGAAATACTGTCTCCTCAGTTCCAAGTTCCCTGCAGCTGCGGCAGCATTCATTAAAAAGGAGGAGACCGAGTCTCATAGCGTGCTTACCGATCGTCCAGTGACCAGAAAGTACGTATATCAGTCTCTACGACTGAAGTTGAGAAGTCGCTTAGAGCGACCTATGTCATATGTGGGCCACGTTACTTTGCCAGCCCTGTAGCCATCTGGTTTCCTCCATTTATCGTCAGCTATATCCAGCTAGTGTCTGAGGATTTCGCTTCTGATAGTTCCAAGCGGTGTTGCGATTGGCACACCATGTGAAATATCAAGAGCGGCTCCAGTCTAGGCTAGCCCATCCGCCTGTTTATTACGTAATCGTCCCTATGCGCAGGGACCCAAAAAAAGGTAATATAAGTCTGCCCAGTCTGGATAGTTCCTCCTTACACTGGTTGACGAGAATGGACGTTGTTTTATGGGACTTTAGTGACATCGGAGCCGCCTGGCTATCGACGAAAATTATAATTTTGCCGCTGATGTTTATACTGTACAGTGTTCTACATGCCACTCTTATCGCCAGTATTTTAGCCTGAATTTTGTGAGTTCAATAAGACCTTAATAATATTTTTTTTTAAGAAAATATTCATTCCACATTTGCAGATGAATGCTGAAAAAATTTATAATATTTCCCTCACAACTTTCCAGATTTCTGTAAAGATTAATGCCAGTATTCATAAAAATGTTTTACATTTATAAAACAAATTTTGTATGATAATTTGACTTAATAAACGTTTGTTAAATTTAATAATCGTTTATGAATACGGGGGTAATTCTTTTGCCTCATTTATTTTATTTCCGAAACTGTTTCCCAGAAATCACTGATACTTAAATCTTTGTAAGATTTTAATTTGCAAATTTATGTTACCAAAATGGTGGTATTCTTTAGAAAACATTTTTACTAATAGTGGTACTATTTAAGCTATTTGTTTTTCAATTGATTACATTTTCTCGACTAAATGTACGCAACCATTTTTAGGATTAATTTTTAAAGTGGAATTTTGTTCTCAAAACTTCGCAAATATGATTGAAATTATGAGTTGTCATATGAGAATTCTAAAAATGGGAAAATTCCTTAATTGTACTAAATTAGCCATTGGTGCGCCATTGTATTTTTCGAGTATAAATAGTACCACAAAAAAGTACAACTGTACCAATTATGCCAACGCTAACGTATACACATTCTTCTAGTAATTATTGAGAATAAGCATTAATTTTCCGTTATTGAACAAAACTTTTTTAATTAAATATATAATTTAATATACATAAATTTAAAAAAAAAAAACAAACAAAAATAGAGGCGGGATTTTTCTTTGTCTGCTTGTCGATAAAGGCTAGATTATACTATTATACTTTGTATTAATACATGTCAAAAACTCAAGTAATATGACAAAGTCTGATAGTGTGAATGCAATGTGTCACGAAAATGACAAGAATTATGAAAAAAGTTTGACATCCCATACGACTTCATCGTTTTTTGAAAAATTTCTAAACAATAATACTTTTCATTGGATCAGGGTTGCATTTTATTTCATGTGTGAGTGTTTATACTTTGTGTGATGGTGTGAGCACAAACTGTCATTTAACATTAGATTTTTTGACAGTCGCATCAAAACTCATTAGATTTCTATCTCACAAAGTATTATGGAATACGTAAGACTTGTGAGATAGTGTAATCTAGGCTTAACTAGTCGACATTCCCACAACATTCTTAGAAAATACCTAATAAGGCCAGATTCACAATGAGAGCAACATTTTCAGTTGATGGTCACAATAAAGCAACAATGTTATTCACAAGCACATCGAGCCCTATTTGCGATTATATCGTAAGCGAAAAAAATCAAATTTTACAGGAGAAGGGTTTTTATTATTTTTTTCTTAAGCAAAGCAATGCTTCATTTAAATTTAGATGGGCCTTTTCTCCGCAACGGTACAAATTCAAAGTCTATAATGTTCGTCATTGTAACGAGTGCTTCTAACATATTTGCCAGAAAAAAAAAAAACAAAATTTCGATAAATTTTCGCTTACGATATAATCGAAAATAGGGCTCGAAATATCGAATACCTAGTTCAAAAGTGACTCAACTCAAAAAAATTGATTTTTCAGAAATCGGAAAATAGTGTTTTTGACCAAAAAAAATTATTTAAAAACAAATCTTTGGTGCATTAAGTAGAAAATTCATGCAGATTATGATCTAAAATTTTTTTATATTTTAAATATTTACATATCGACCCCTTTGCGCGAAATTATCGTATGTTACAAAAACCAAATTTTACAGGAGAGCCATTTTTATACTTTTTTCTGCTATCACTTGCAATATAAATATGAAAATATACATTCAATTTTTGGAGCAACGAAGTGGAATTCGCCTACAATATTTTGTCAGGCGACGTCTCTTTGAATGTAGAACAAGATTGCATCAAAAACTCAACTTCAAAAAAATTGGCATATACTATAATTTCGCGCAAATGGGTCGATATATTTTATTAAAAGTGTCACAATTCGAATTAAGACTATTTTGCACTTATCTGTAGGGATCTCTTACTATTATAATTTTTTGACACAACTAAAAATAAGTCACTTTTATGAATTGCAACTTTATACCAATTGAAGCTTAAAGAAAGACATAACCGTTTTTTAATAACAGTTAACAACAACAAAATACACTGATATTTTTTTTTTAGATAAACAAGTGCCTAGTTTAAGCTTATAAACCAGTGTTCGAAAATAAACAGTACATTATTTAACGTTCGGCTCACACTCCCAGGAACGATATCTATTTTTTTTGTGATTGTGTAGACATACACAACCCTTAATACCGTTCGTAACTATTTTCTTCTTTAAAAAACAGAACAATTGTAGTGATACTGTAGACAAACATTATATTTTAATGTTCTATAATGTTTTTTCGTGTGTGTAATTTGTTTTTGTAAAAATGTTTTTTTTGCCAGCCAAAAGGGACGAACATTAACGAGCCGAACCGAACACATTGAAGTTTGTGGATTTTCAAAAAAAAAAAAACCGAACGGAATTAAATGTTCACATCATTTGTTGAGTTTGATAAAAACAGTAATATTTTTGTGTTCGAAAGATGACTAACAGGGAAACGTTATTTTTATACCCTCCACCACAATTAGTTGTGAAGAGTGTTTATTAAGTTTGTCATTCCGTGTGAAACTTTTTTATTATTCATCTCAGACCCCATAAAGTATATATATTCTGGGTCCTTGAGTAATTCTAAGTCGATTTAGCCATGTCCGTCTGTCTGTCCGTCTGTTGAAAACAATCTCACTTTCGTACAACTCAAATGAAATGAACAAACTTGGTGCAAAATTGCTTGTAGTTATCCTAAGCAGTTTGGGATTGAAATCCAGCAAAATCGGTTCAGTAGGACCAGAGCTATGAATCAAAATGTGGAACCACCACCTAAAAAAATTGATAATTTTGTTACAAAAAATAACATAAATGCTGGAACAAGGCACAGAATGAGATAAGATTTTGCAAAAATTTGTTTTATTTGACTGAAAATCACGCTGTTAAATTTCGTGAAGATCCGTCCATAATTTACCTTAAGCCCCATATAAAAACACTACTCCCGGAAAACAGTTTAGAACGCCTAAAACCGTAAAAAATAACGCTAGCGCAACAAAATTTGATACGTCACAGTTTTATAGGACTATAAATGATACTGTGCAATTTCGTGAAGATCAGTATATAATTTACCCTAGGCCCCATATAAACCCTACTCCCGGAAAACAGTTTAGTACACCTAAAACCATAATTAATAATGCTATCATAACAGAAATTGGTACGTCACAGTTTTAAAGGACTAGAAATGACGCTGTGAAATTTCGTGATGATCGATCCATAATTTACCCTAGGCCCCATATAAACCCTACTACCGGAAAACAGTTAAGTCGCCTAAAACCATAATTAATAACAAATCGTCACAGTTTAAGATAATAATAACATCATACAGATATTACTCCTTAAACATTCGAACTGTCGGTGGAGGGTATCAAAGATTCGGCACAGCCGAATATAGCACTCTAACTTGTTTTTAATGATTTTCTACACAAACACTATTAGCGTTTGTGTTTTCAACAAATCTACCGAACCGAACATTAAAAAACGATATTTAGTGTTTATTTTCGAACACTGATATAAACCCGAAAAATTAAAAGTTTGAGCTAAGTCACTTTTGAACATACCTGTTAAATATCGATTACGATTAGTAATCAATTAGATTACTATTTAAAAATAATTGTAATGATTACATTACTTTATAAGAACAAATTTTTGATTACTAATTAATTACGATTACAAGTAATCGAAAAATAATCAGAAGTACCGGCGATTACTACAAAATAATCAAAAAGAATCAAAAGTAATCAAAAAGTAATCCGATTACTTTCAATGATTATTTTTACCAATTGTGTATTCATTTGCATTAAATTTTTTTTCGAAACAGTTGGATAACCTGTTTAACGTTTTCATAATCATGAAATATTAATATCGAGCCCTTATAGCAAAAATGTTGTAACCAACACCATTTAAGATTTTTGTTTTTGGATGAAAATCGATAATTTTTGATCATTTGCATCATTTCTAAAAATCTCATATCTCTGGGAAGTACCGTTACGAAATAAGAGCAAAAGCAATTTCAAACGAAACCCTAGACTTGAAGCAAAAATATTTAAAAAAAAACTTTTACTCTAAAATTTTTTTTTGTTGGTTACATAATTTTTGCTATAATGGGTCGATATATTTATTTTATAAATAACATTAACTACAGCACGTAATTCAAAGTAGCTGAAGAAAAATAGCAGAAGAAATAGTAAGTTATAAAAAAAAAATGTATATGGATAGCTGTACATTTTTGAATAATGACAACATATAACATTCAACATTTTTTTTTTATTTTTCGAATTTATTCTATTAGCTAAATTTTAGTTATGTATTTTATAAAGCTCTTTTGTAATAGTCCTATTGCTTCAATTATTCAGAAATGGCTTTAATAATTTAAGGAATAGTAACCTTCGAAAGGAAATAATTCCCAGTTTCTATTTGATAACATATAACTGTTTCCCAAAAAATAATTGTAGGAGTGAATACGCAATTTTATAAAGTAATCAAAAATAATCAAAAATAATCGTTGAAAATAATCGGATTACATTTTGATTACTTTTGAATCTTTTTGAATATTTTGTAGTAATCGCCTGTACTTCTGATTATTTTTTGATTACTTGTAATCGTAATCAATTAGTAATCATGCAAAACCAAAAGTAATCGTAATTGTAATCATTACTTTACCCTAAAAAAAAGTAATCTAATAAGTAATTATTACGATTACTAATCATTACCTAGCAGCTATGCTTTTGAACTAGGTGCGCTTTCAAAGCATCACAAATAAAAACAAAAAACAAATTTCTCAACCGTTGTGCAGTGAATACGGTTACCATGAAAATGAAATTGTTGCTATCATTGTGAACGAAGCTTAACGGTGAAGTAATGTAGTCGTCGTCTTGCTGTGCCAACACCTTTAAACTAATGTCGAGATCGACGACGACCTACATAATAGGGATGATTAGCTGTTTAAAAAGTAATTGTCGCTGAATTTATTATCAATATATCTGCCTATGTTAACCTTGTGCGCAAAGTACAAATTGCAATCTTGTAAATAATTTGAGAAAGTTTGGTAAATACACTTTATTTGTACTAAGGTATGTAAACGGTGAGAATCGGTCTATAATTGCACATATTCCCCGTAAAAACTTCTTTCCAAATAAGACTCTTTGTGTCCGTAAACCATCTTATTATGTTGGTATTTAGATTGAATTAGCCCCAAAAATCTCAAAACTGGTCTGTAAATACTATGGTGCTTGGGCTGTAACGATTATAATTTTGGAATCGTTTTTATTAAATGGAACTGTTAATAAATTGTTGAATATTTTGTTTTTAGCAATTAGCAATTTAAAATTTTTAAAGGCACATTTTTAACAGTTTTCAGGGCATATTTTTAAGTTTTTACTGCATATTTAATGCGCATAAAACGCTTTTTTTAGAACATATTTCTGGTTTCCCTGGTTATAACGTTTAAAGCTATTTTCGAGAGTGTGATATTTGTATGCGAGCTATGGTCAAATATAGACCGTTTCCAATAAAATTTGGCTATGTGATTTTGATTGCAATAAAATGCTTAACGTCACAAAGACTCTATTCCGAAAATAATTTTGTATTAAGGCTATGTGAAATTATGGATCGATTGTCATTATCTTCAATAGGCTTTGTCCTAACCTTTTCATCAAATTTCAATTATTTTCAAAATTGCGTTCTGTATTTTGCGCACAAAGTTTACATCGGACAGACAGACGGGCGGACTCAAAAAGTGATTCTGCAACGATCGGTAGACTTAAAGGTGGGTCTAGAACCAATATTTTCACGTGTTGCACACATCACCACAAACGTGGAGAGGGTAATCTTCGCCATTGTGGTTATAAAAATTATTTATTAGAAAAACGGAATTTTTAATTTAAAAAGGAGATTTTGGTGATAAAAAAAGTTTAAGATGAATAAACGAAAAATTGTTTTTAAAATAAATTTTTGTTAAATAAAAACATGTGTTTTTTGTGAAGCGAGTTTTTTGTTATTGTTGTTGCAAACAACGAGCTTTCAACACTTAAACAAGTATGGAAAATACAAACAATTTTTTTATCGCCAAAACGAGTTTTTAAATCTAAAACGAGTTTTTAACTCTAAAACGAGTTTTTAACTCTAAAACGAGTTTTAAACTCTAAAATGAGTTTTTTTTAACGCCAACACAAGTTTTTAAATAAAAACAAGTTTTCACAGCTAAAATAAAGGGTGGTCCAACCAAAACGCACGATGTTAATTGTAAATAAAACAAAAAGTTATCGGATAATTATCATAATATTTTTTTATAATCATAGAAGGTTTTATGACAATTAAGTCTGAAATAAAATATAGGGCAAATGCACGCCACGGCTTCGCTGTCATACCTCTATCCGATGATCGATATTTTCAATGACTCTGGGACATAATTGAGGTCCAATGTCGTTATTTTGCCGAATTATCTGATCCTTTAGCTCTTGGCTTATTTACGTACACTGTTTCTTTTAAATATCCACAAAGAAAGAAGTCCAACGGTGACAAATCACATGATCGTGCCGGCCAATTAACATCGCCACAACGTGAGATAACACGGCCATTTAATTTATCGCACTAAGAAGCAATTGTTTCGTTGGCTGTATGGCACCATCGTGTTGGAACCACATATCGTACACGTCCATATTTTCAATTTCTAGCCACAAGATGTTCATTATCATCTCGCGGTGGCGAACACCATTCACGGGCACTGCTATGCCGACCTTGGCCCGATGACGCCGCCAGCCCATTCACCGCTCCAAACAGTCACTCTTTGTAAATGCATCGGCTTTTCAACAATTACTCGCAAATTCTCATTTGCCCAAATGCAGCAATTCTGCTTGGCAACGAATTCACTGAGGTGAAAGTGTGCCTTGTCACTGAAGATGATTTTCTTTGTAAAATCACGGCATTCACTTCTGTCTGGCTTCAACAAAATCTGTACACGCTACCCAATTGTGTACCTCTCCACGGTTAAATTTGTCAAACACTGAAACAAAGGAATGCCAAATAAAGTTGGGCCAAAAACTTGACGTTAAGGTGTCACTCACAATTAACACCGTGCATTATAGTCGGACCACAATTTAGTTTTTATTTTTTTATTTTATTTATTTCAACAGGTAATACAAAGGCCTTCTCGGCCAAAAAGAAAGTATTACAAAGTAAATACATTAATAAATCATTATGTCAATTTCTATTATCTTATAAATAAAGCTCCTGTACATATTTAAATTAAAAGTATGGTTCTCAACCCAAACAACACAATCATTTCAATATATAGACGATTAAAGATTGCCCCAGCTAGAGATTAAGGTGATTTAACAGAATTCTCTTATAAGTGCTGAAAGAATGTGAAAAAGATTTTAGTTCAAGAAGTAACCTATTCCAAGTTCTCGCAACTCTAAAGCTGGAGGCGTTTTCGCCTCCACGCAGCGCATGCTTTTCTAACATTACTTGCGTTCTACGTTTCAAGTTACATGCAACGCTTTTAATGCAGCAGCAGCATAAGTAAAAATAAAATTTAATTTATCAAAATCAGCTGATTTGTTCGAACGCTGCTTGTGACGCTTACAAAAGTAGAAAGTAAACCTACTTTTCGCCTCAAGGCATCTACGCTTTTGTGCATGTAACTTACTACTTATAACTACACAGATTCTACTTTTTTGACAGCTGCGTATGCTGCGAAAAAGCGAGTAACGCGTGGTGTGGACCTTCAGCTTAACTAAAAATGAACGTGAGAAAACGTCATAATAGATGAGAGGAATTAAGATATGAGGATTTCTAGACGAACGCAAAAAACCAAAGTTACGACATAATTCAAAGGGAACACCACATTTAAGGGTTTTAAAAAAGAAAAGCAATGTACGCAGTAGTACATAATTTTTGAACGTACATCCTTAAAATTCTAAGGCGCAGCTAGCAACGTGATAACGAATTCTAAGACTATATACAAATCGCAATATTCTGTTAAAGATACGTTCAAATTTATTTAGGACAGAGATCGATGGTCCAGAAAAAATCTCAATACAATAATTTAAATTAGACATGAGGAGAGCATAAGCTACACGACGTTTTATGTACTTTGGTATACATATGGGCATTTCCCCAGAATGGTCTATCAGAATGAAAAAATAAAATATTGATTATCATCGTCTTTTATTGTTTATTATTATAAGAAAGTCTTTGTTCTTATAAAATAATGGTTTCATAGCATATCTCAGCTGTTTTACTTGAGGAAATTGGGCTGGAAACTGGAAACTTTTATATTTTTCTGTATTTTCTACTTCTAAAGACATTTTTATATACTTATTTTACATGCAAGAAATATGTTATGTTTACACTCTTTCTTCATTATCTCTCCATTACAATCAATTGTAAAAGGAGTATTAAGTTTTTTTGTTAAGGAAATTTGAAGACATTTATGGTAAAATGCATGGTGATAATAGCTCTGTTTCTTTACTCTACTTTGGGATCCCTCGGGATCCCAATTTGCACGAAAAGCGTTCCCGTACTTTTAATTTGTGTAAATGAGAGCGGATTCGAGAGAATAAAATTCTTTTTCTTCTTGCACGAAACAGCCCAGACTTTTTCTTCGTGCAAATTGTGTAAATTGTCAAACAGCTGTAAAACATAAACAAAACAATAAAATGCAAAGGAAAAAAATGATGAAACAAATTTTAGAAAGTGTTGTGGAGTAAAATAATGTACTAAAATATAAAGTTTTATGTTGAAACTTTAGGAAAACATAATGTTAGTTATTGTAAAAGTGTTTGTTTGGTTTAATTTTTGGTAAAATTAGTTTATTTCTGCAGACAATATACAATTTTTCAAAAGTGGCATAAACTTTTATTGTTTTGTAAAAACTATCAAAACAATGACTTGTTATTTTGTGCTTAAAATTTGTTTTTTTCTGTTCCCGTACTTTTGTGTAATTTTGTCTCTTTATGAGAGAAATTTATGCTTGCTCTCATTTTCACGAACTTTACCCAAAAAGTAAAGAAACAGAGCTAATAATAAAAAACATATGGAAAAATCGTACGTTCGCGATCCGTACGTTCGCGACCGGTACATTAGCCAATTAAACAAAAACAAAGAGAGTTTTTTTATTTTGTAAATACTGGATGGAGACCTACATTAAAACACTTTTAAAATAAATTAACCACTTTTAAAAATTCCGTTTCATTACGCAGATTTTTACATTTCACTACTGTCAGCCGAAGTTGACTTCTATTTTGCGTACGTTCGTGACCACCCGTTTATAACTCCTTTTATGAAAACTTAAACTCGATGAAATCCATATTTGTACTAAACATAGAGCTACCCAAATGCAATCGAATCGCAAAAAAATTGCTAGTAATAGTTTTGTTTTCTATATTATTTGTACATCACAAGCGTACGAACGTACGTTCGTGACCCCAGGAAATGCCCATATATGAACTAAGGGAGTACAACCTTCTTAGAATTAAAAACGTCTTGCTGGAAAGATGGTTAACGTGCCGTTCAAACGAAAGATATCGATCAAGATAGACTCCAAGACATTTTAAATTATCTACAAACTGAATAGCCTCACTATTTATATTAATTGATGGCTGTTGACTGACATGATTACTGATAGCAAACTGAATATCTTTGGTTTTAGTAGGATTTATTGAAAGATTATTAGCTGACATCCAGTTTGAAATTCTTGGTAAATGACTATTAACAGCTGATTCAAAATCATGTCCTGGATTTGTCTCATAAAATAACAGTTGCACATCATCGGCAAAAACATACGACTGAAAAAAGTTGTTACACATATTTTCAATGCATTCATTAAAGTACATTATAAAAACAAGTAAGAAAGTATAGTCGGTCAAGCCCGACCATATGATACCCTACACCACAGTATTAAAAATAAAAAACACATCATGCTTGTATATGTCCATATAAATATGGATTTATCTATGATTATAAAACTCATTAAAATCAGGTTAAAAGCGTGCGAGGGGCAGAAATTGGCCTCTACCTCCCCTTGTGGTCCTATTTTTGAAAAACTGTATAGCTTATGTGTCCATATAGATATGTTTCTATCTATGTTTTGAATTTCATTAAAATCGGTTCGAGAGGCAGAAATTGACTCATCTCCCCTCGTGGTCCTATTTTTTAAAAAATACATCCCTTTTGTGTCCATGTAGATATGGTTCTATGTAAGTTTTAAATTTCATTAAAATCGGTTTGATAGTTTCTGAGAGGAAGAAATTTCCCCCTATCTTCCCTCGTGGTCCTACGATTCGGCCTATTTTTAATAGGCTTGGTCCTTGTGTCAATAAGAACCTATGTCCCAAATTTTATCAAATTCTCTCCAAAATTGCGAGCTGTACTTTGCGCACAAGGTTACATGGACATCCAGCCAGCCAGCCAGCCAGCCGGACGGACATCGTTACTTCGACACAGAAAGTGATTCTGAGTCGATCGGTATACTTTAAGGTGGGTCTAGGACCAATATTTTAAGGCGTTACACACATCAGCACAAATGCATAATAACGGGTGCGTTCGTAAATGCATCACTGCGCTGCATCAGAAAAGCAAACTTTTTATAAAGCCGATAAAAAATAATTATAATTTTTTTTTATTGTATTTCTATTATTTTTGTGGAGTATTTCACAATTTTTTGGTCCACATTTACTTCACTGATAAATATATAACGATTTGAAATCACTGATGCAGCGCAGTGATGCATTTACGAACGCACCTACCCTCTCCACTATTGTGGTGTGGGTATAAATAAGGGCCCTAAGACGGAACCTTGGGGCACCCCAGAGGTCACAGCACCTATATTAGAAACAGTATCATTTAGCGAAATGTATTGAAAACGTTCATAAAGGTAGGAAAAAATTAATTTGCAAGCTGTCCTAGAAAAATTGAATGTTTCTCTTAATTTACACAGCAATCCGTAGTGATCAATACGGTCAAAAGCTTTACTAAGATCCAATGAAACCATTACGCAGCGCCTGTGTTCATTTAAGTGCCTTCTAACCTTGAGAAAGTAGCAATGAGGTGGAATTATAATTAGGACGAAAGGCAAAGTGATTTGGATGCAATAAATTTCTTGAAGTGTAATTAAAAGCCTTTTTATTTCTTTTAATTATTGAATTCTTTATTTAGTGCGGCTAGTACGCACTGTTTGTACTTGGTATAAGAATTGATTTTAATTGCTAATTAGCTCGACTTTTATACATAATAAATGCTTATTAAGCATTTTCATTACACTGGAAGGTATAGCGGTTTGCTCAGCATTTACTTACAATCTCGCAGACACTTGTCCAATAGTAAGAGTGGTGATAGTATTACTATTGACGACTGTGTGTACTGCTAGTATTGTACTCATACACACACACACAGCGCACAACACTCAAGTGGCTTATTCGTATTACATGCGCCGGGTTCATTGCATGTAACTGAAATTATGTGTGCAAGCAATGTTAATATAAAAGACACGCTACACCTCCCTTTTACGGAAGAATGTTCATATAACTGAAAGTTTTATGGACATTCTTTAACAATTATGTATTATACTTAATTTTGTGGAAACAATTTTGTTACTTGAATACCAATAACATTTATTATAATTAGGTGAATTTAATATTTTATTCATTATGGTAAGATTTAAGTCTATTCTTATGTACTATATGTTCTTTATTATTTTTCTTATCAACTATGGTTACATTATTTTTTAAATCTATATTTTTAATTTCATAAGGACCTTTATACCTATTATCTAATTTGTGTCCTACTTCATTTTTCATTAAAACTAAGTCTCCTACTCTGAAATCTACTTCTAATAATGACCTATCATAATTTGATTTTTGTTTAAGTTTAGACCTATCTATCATAGCGCGCGCTCTCTTATGTGCTATTTCTAACCTAAATTTAACTTCCTTAGCATAATTTTCTATATTATATAATGGTGTTATTTCTTGAATACTATTGAACTGTTGAAACCCATTTGGAAGTCTACCAAAAACTAACTCATAAGGACAATAGTCATGAACGGAAGATGGCGTAGTGTTAAAACAGTACGTGAAATACTTAAGCCATTCATCCCAATCGGTTTTGTCAACGGATATGTATGATCTTACATATTCGTTAAAAGTTCTGTGACTTCTTTTCACAGTTCCTAGAGTTTGGTGATGGTAAGCTGTTGATGTTATTTTTTCAATATTCAAAAGGTTACACAATTCAGTAAGTATTGAGTTTTTGTATTCTGTACCCATGTCTGAAATGAACGTCTTCATTGGACCATAGGTAAGAATACAATTTTCAAATATTGCTTTCGCAATGGATTTTGCGCTTTTATCTTGTATAGGTACCGTTACAAGATATTTTGTCATGTCACATATTATGGTGACGGCATATTCATTTCCGAAATATGATTTTGGTAGTGGACCTATAGTATCCACAATTACCGTATCAAAAGGTTTATTTGGTGTATTTGTCAATGTCAGTGGTATTTTTGTATGTTTTGTTATTTTAGCTGTTTGACATTTTTGGCATATTTTAACGTATTTTGTTATATCTCGAGTCATATTTTTCCAATAGTAGTATCTTTTTATTTTATTTAGAGTTCTTGAAACACCGGAATGTCCTCCCTCTGCGGGGTCATCGTGGTATCGTTTCATTATCTCTGTTATTAATTTGGCATTTGTTACGTGGATCACCTCATTAAGTAGCGCTACTTTTAATAATTTTAATAATTTATTGCCCATTTCTTTAAATTCATTAATAGAGATAAATTCGAAAATTTTCTCACTGGGTGCCACTTGTACTTTATGAATATTTAATTTACCGGCCACTTCTTCGAGCCTAGGGAAAAATTGTCCTAAGTCAAATTTCCCGTTAGTAAACAATTCATCTATATTTATACATGCTATTATAGATTTGCCACGTTTAATATAAACTTTTAGTGGTGTAATCTTTAGCTTACAAAATTTTCTGACGTCAGAATTAATAATTGGTTCAAATACATTGGGCTTCTCATTTTCATTATTTAAATGCCGTTTATTTGGTGTAATTGGATATTTCTTTTTAAGTGCATTGTTTGTCATTGCTCGAGTTGTTACTTTGTATACATTGCTGTTTTTATTATTTATTTCTTTTAAATCATTTATTGTAATGCGCGACAAAGCGTCGGCCACATAATTATCTTTTCCCCTAAGATATTCTACAGTGAAATCATATTCTTCCAAGTCCAGTCTCATTCTAGTTAGTTTTGAGCTTGGATTTTTCATGGAAAAGAGGTATGACAGAGGTCTGTGATCAGTGCGGGCAAGAAAATGTTTACCATAAATATATGGTCTAAAATGTGTGATGGCCCAGTGTATAGCGGTTAATTCTTGTTCAATTGTTGATTTGTTACTCTCGCCTTTTGTAAATATTTTGGATGCGTATGCTATTGGTAGATGTTTTCCCTCATGTTCTTGAGTTAGTATAGCTCCACAAGCATGTTTGCTTGCATCTGTTGTTATACAAAACTCTTTTGTGAAATCTGGATATTGAAGTAATGTTGGACTCATTAATGCTTTTTTAAGATATTTAAATGCTGAATCACAATCTTTAGTCCATTCGAACTGCACACCCTTTTTGGACAATCTTGTAAGATGTCTAGAATACTCTGAAAAATTTTTGATAAATCTGCGATAGTAGTTGCAAAATGCTACAAATCTTCTTGCACTATCCGCATCTTTTGGTTGTGGATAATTTTCGATTACCGAATATTTACTATCGTCAGGCAGTATTCCTTTATCAGTGCATTTATGTCCTAGGTATGTAACTTCCCTCATGAAAAATGAACATTTTTCGGGATGTAACTTAAGATTGCGTTTTCGACATAATTCAAACACATTTGTTAAATTAGAAAGCATATGCTTTTCCGAACATCCTAAAACAACTAAGTCATCCATATAAAGAAATGCTTGTTCTGGTCGCAAACCAGTAAAAGCGAGTGTCATCATTCTTTGAAAAGAATTGGGCGCTATTTTTAAACCATAGGGCAATCTAGTAAATCTATAAGATCCATTTGCTGTTGAAAATGAAGTTAGATCTCTAGAGTTTTTTTCTAGTCCAATTTGGTGAAAACCGGACATTAAATCTAGACATGAAAAATATTTGGCTCTACCGAGTTGGTCTAAAATGTCATCTATTCTAGGTAATGGAAATTTGTCTGCTATCAATTTCTTATTTAGTTGTCTATAATCCACTACGAGTCTCCATCTTTTTGTTTCTGAACTTGGAAGTGATTTCTTCGGTACCAGCAGAATTGGACTGTTGTACTCAGAATTTGATGGTTCCACTATTCTGTCGTCTATTAATTTTTTCACCTGTCTATCTATCTCTTCTTTGTGTGTATGTGGTATCCGGTAATTCTTAATGTACACCGGTTGTGAATCTCTTACTCTCAACTTTTGTTCATAGAAATTATTAATTGTTATTGTTTCTGATTCTAAACCGAAAATATCGCTGTATGATGTGCAAAGTTCCGTTAATGTATTTTTAAATTGTTCTGGAAAATTTTTCTGTAAAAGTTTTAATATTTCTGATTTTCTATGTGTATTTTTGGTCGGATTTTGTTCGACTATTTCATATTCAGAAAGATTTTCGGTTTTTATTTTACTTTTATTAACTGATGTGATAGTGTTATTTGTATTTAGAATACGAATGTATGCTTTATTAGATTTTACCAATGTGTTCGCGATAAAGACTCCTGGTTCAAGTTCTTGATTTGGTATTAGTATTTCATTATCGCAATCAATAAAATTTACTTTACGTATTACTTCTGATCTTGGCGGCAATATAAGATTATCGCTGTTGTTAGAAATTGGTATTTCTATAGGTTGTGGTATATTGAATGGTCGTAGGACTAGGTAGTCATAATCCTGAATTAAATCTAATATACAATTATATTTCTTAATAAAATCCATACCAATGATTCCATCGCTTGGTATTGGGAAATTATTGTCTACTACTTGAAAATTGTGTGGTATTAGATAATTTTTAAATTTTAAATCAAAAAATATACTACCTTTAGATTTAATTTCACCTTGTCCTATTCCACTTAATGTTGTGATTTTGTTAGTATTTATTTTCTTTAGATCAAAATGTTTGGATTTTATGAGTGAAATGTCGGCACCTGTATCAACTAGTAGTGTTACTGCTGTGTTACTATTATTTATATTAATCTGAATGAAATTACATAAGTTGAGGTTCAAGTTATACACTTTATTATTTACTGTTCTGATCTTAGGGGATGGTCGGAGTTTTCCGAACCATTTTCATTTGAGTCCATTGCTCGTACGTAGTGTCTATTACCACGATTATTGTCAGGTCTTTGTCTGTTTCTATTATTGTAATTGTTATTGTTGTTATTTCCGTTGTTATTATTAATATTGTTATTATTTCGGGGATAATTGTTTCTCCCACGAAATCTTCTGTTATTTCCACGATAATAAGTGGGTCTTTGACTGAAATATAATACGGAGTTCTGTTGCCCTGTTGCTTCAGTGCAACTGCTTACAAATTTACTCACGGCTTCATTCATATCATTGAATTGGCCTGCTTCCATGATAAGTTTTACTTTTTCATTAGAGCAGTTTTTTGTAATAGCTTTTACTGCAACTTGTGTAGAGTATTTGTTAGCTAGTTCACAAGATAAACCATCAGATATATATGCCGTTTCAAGTGATTTTGTGAGATTTTCTATTTCAGTACAGTATGCAGTTGGTGTTTTATTGTTTTGTTTTATGCTCATCAGTTTAGCTGACAAAACATGCACTGATTCACCTTTAACGGTTACTTTGAGCTTAGTGATAATTTCTTCTATTGTAGATTCATCACCTATGAGATTTCTAGCATTTCCCTTAAGCTTTGTTTTAATTAGCGATATTGCAGAAGATTCGTGTATACCCTTTATTAAATTAACTAATTGTAAGGAGTCTATGAATGACTGCAAATTTTCTGATTTTCCATCAAATTCCGTAATCAGCTTTGAAGCTGTATTTAGGAATTCTACCAATGTTTGTGTCATTTTAGTATCTGTTTTATTGTCTGTTGTTAAATTTACTGTTTCGTGTAGAGTCTCAGGTAGTTTAATCTGTATATTTTTTAAAGCGGCTATTTTTAAGACTTTGGTTTTTAAATCCAAAAAGAATCCCTCTGCTGCAATCTTGTGACTAAGTGTCAACCGATTATAGTTTACATTAAATATATTCTTAGCGTGTCCTGTATTCCTCCAGGGTTATGGGCTGTGGTCCCTCTTTCATTGAAGATAACTAAAATTCCTTATGTCCAAATTGCCTTTTGGCCAGGCGGTTCTTCTTTGACGCAGCTGACGGATATTTTTCGGCTGATCCGTCAGGACAAAATTATTATTAATAGAAAAATGTTTTTTTATTCTTGCGAGCAACCCGTGGTGTTGCTCGAGCAAGTGTAATTTTTTTTTTTCTTATTTATTATTAATTTTTTTTTTTTTTTTTTACTTTGGGTGCTCTACAAGGAAGCACTCCAAAGAACTGGCAGGATCGCCATGTAATTAAAAGCCTTTTTATTTCTTTTAATTATTGAATTCTTTATTTAGTGCGGCTAGTACGCACTGTTTGTACTTGGTATAAGAATTGATTTTAATTGCTAATTAGCTCGACTTTTATACATAATAAATGCTTATTAAGCATTTTCATTACACTGGAAGGTATAGCGGTTTGCTCAGCATTTACTTACAATCTCGCAGACACTTGTCCAATAGTAAGAGTGGTGATAGTATTACTATTGACGACTGTGTGTACTGCTAGTATTGTACTCATACACACACACACAGCGCACAACACTCAAGTGGCTTATTCGTATTACATGCGCCGGGTTCATTGCATGTAACTGAAATTATGTGTGCAAGCAATGTTAATATAAAAGACACGCTACAGAAGATACAGCAATAATTTTTTTAAACTATTTTCTTTATCTAACAAATTTATGTATTCCTCTTATTTTTTATTTTTTACAGATGACGAACCAGCATTGAATTCGAATTTTAATACAACACTTTTTTCTACACCAACGAGCAACAACAATCTTGACGTGAATAGCGAAAATGAGAACGCAGCATCACCAACATCACTGACTTCTTCTGAAACCGATGAAGAAAAATCCGAAGCTAAAACACAACCACAAAGTGGTGAACTGAATGAAGAAACTAAAGAAAATATTGAATTTAAACGGAAATTTTCCCTCGATAAATTGAAACAAATAGAAAAGTCTGATTCTGCAATAGAGGATACAACAATGAGTCCGGAATAAAAATGAAAAAAGAAACTACGAAACTCTTTTAATGCATGCAAAACACACACACACACACAAAATGAATAATTTTTATGAAGTTGTAAAATATTGAATTTAAAAAAGTACTTTTTTTTGTTATTTATTCATTTGTCTTAATTAGTTCTGTTACTTATTCTTTTAATATTAATATATAAATTTTTTTTTATTTTTATTTTGCTTTTGTAAAAATTTAAGCAAATGTTTTAAAATTAACAATTTTATTATCTCAATTTAATTTATTCACATTTAGGTTGGCAATGAAGAAGAAACGCAACCTAATGCTAATAATTAAAATAACAATTATTTTAGTAGTTTAAACAAAAAATATTGTTTGTCAAACTTGTAATGAAATTAATATACATATGAAAACTTAATAAACAAATATTTTTTGAAAAAAAAAAAGAAAAAAATCACGAAAATTTAAATATTTCATCATTCAAAGTCCTACCCAAAAATAAACCACCACAACCGCTGCAATCATTAAAGGATCAAAAGTCACAAAGCAATAAACGTGATAATATTCACTAATTGTTATTGTTGTTGTAGACATTTGTTACACCAACTACATATTTATTTTAAGTTGGCATGCCAAACAAATCAAGAACTTACAAAATCTTTGAAATTTAATAGAGAACAAAATTGATTTGCATGTAAGCAAGCGTGCTATAATATTATTGTATCTGTGTGTAGCTGTGTCTAAATATTTATGCTGCAAATAGCTTTGTTAACTTATAAATACACTCAAGAGTTTAAACATAAATATTTTCCGGACCATTGATCAAGGCTAGCTAGCCTTTATTCAAAGCCATCAAGCTAAAATACAAGACCAACAAGTTGAATGTAGAATTCTGAATTGTTGCTTCAATTCATAATACGAAATATTCATTAGGAACGCCTGTTTCTAAGAGATCAAGAACAGATATTCAAAAGAGTTTATTATTTAGTTAGTTGAACAAAAATTTTTAAAGTGAAATTTCAAATTAAAAGTATCGATATTAAAACATTTATGTTTTTTCATTTCTTTCAAATGATTTTTTTTTTTTTGAAAATTGATTTTCGACCATGTTCTGGAAACCGAAGTCACGCGGAATTGAAATCGAACAAATTTTGCGATCTACCCTGCGTTTCCTGTTCATAAAAACATTTCATTTTGTATACCTCATAATTTGAGGCACTATGTTGTGAAAGTGATTTGAAATCACAAAAAAAGTGTTCTGGACAAAAAGCTTTTTTCATAATTGTATTTTTAAACCAGTCAGCTAAGTGGACGCTGATTTAAAATTACTTGCTTATTTGTTTCCACCATTTTTAACTAAAAGTTAAAACTTTTGTGGTTTTCAAAACACCCTTTAATCATGATTTACAGAACATGCCTGATATATATTATACATACATATATATATATAAAGGGTGATTTTTTAGCTATTATCTTTTTGGCAACACTGGTTTAAACAGCTGACGCACGTTTCGTGTTTTGTTTCACTGTCAAACATCTTCAGTTTGGTCTATAATTTAACCATGAATCGTCTTAAAATCGAACAACGCTTGCAAGTTATTGAATTTTATTATCAAAATGCGTGCTCTGTTAAGAAAGTTCATCGCGCGTTTCTTGTGTTCAGCGACGAATCTCATGTTTGGCTCAATGGGTACGTTAATAAGCAGAATTCTCGATTTTGGAGTGAATATCAGTCAGAAGCATTGCAAGAGCTACCAAAAAAGTCACAGTTTGGTGCGGTTTATGGGCTGGTGGCATCATTGGACCGTACTTCTTCAAAGATGATGCGAACCGTAACGTAACTGTGAACGATGAGCGCTACCGTGAGATGATATCCAACTTCTTTTGCCCAAAATGCAAGAGCTTGACTTGCATGACATGTGGTTTCAACAAGACGGTGTCACATGCCACACAGCACGCTTAACAATGGACTTATTGAGAGGCGAGTTCGGTGAACATTTTATTTCACGTTCGGGACCGGTCAATTGGCCGCCTAGATCGTACGATTTAACGTCTTTAGACTATTTTTTGTGGAACTATGTTGAAGCTCATGTCTATACACACATGCCCGCTTTAATTGACGCATTGGAAGACAACATTGAAGCATTTATTCATGAGATACCGGCCGAAATGTTGGAAAGAGTATGCCAAAATTGGACTTAGCGGATGGACCATTTGAGGCGCAGTCACGGTCAACATTTGCATGAAATAATCTTCAAACATTAAATTATATGGACCGTACTATCGATTCAAATAAAAATTTCATGCATTTTTCTGAATATACAGGGGTGTGATGGAAATCGAAAACGCAAAACGCAAGAATTTTACAAGTCGTTTTTTAACAAGATTCCTGTAATAAAATAATTTTATGGCAAATATTATACAAATATTAATCTATTAAACAGAATATTATATAAAATTTTATAAAAATTTGATTAAAAGTGTATTAAAAACAACTTCCAAATTCTTGTGTTTTGCGTTTTCGATTTCCATCACACCCCTGTTTATGTGTTTTTTTTTTAAACTTTCCTATAGCTCTTAAAAAATCACCCTATATATACTTTGAGGTCCAGTTTCCTTTACCAAAACTGCTTTTGAAATCAGGAAAATCTGCGTTTATTTCTACAAGTTGAATTAAAAAACTTCATCGATTTCAATTTAACATGATTTCGATTTCCAAAACTCGAACGAAAGGCCAAATTGATTATGTTTAATCAAAAAGCTTTGTTCATAATTATGGTTATAATCAGAGCCAAGGCCCATTGAAAAGGCCTGCGAAAGAAGCCTGATGATCATTGTTTTCGTTCTTTTGAGCTTTCAAAAGTTGTTTACATACACGTTTTTTCCTTTTGGTTTGTATATGTGGTAGTAAGTTTTTGACAGCTTCCCAACAAACACGAAAGTTTGATTTCAAATTGAAAATGATTTGAAATCAAACGTTTTCTCAAACGACAAACGTTTGATAATGATTTGAAAATCATTTGAAAATCATAGCATTCTCAACAAAAAGGGGAAATTATTTTCAAATTGAAAAATGCCTTTATTTTCAACTTGCTTTCAAACGTAATTCTCAAATATTTTTCAAATGTGGATTATAATACAATGTGGAATATAAATAAAAATATTTTATTTTTTTTTATTATAAATTTATTATTTATTTAAATAAACTGTGAGATAAACATTCGGCACCATAGCTTAAAGATTAAATAATGTCCTCTAATACTTCGAAAGACAAACTACTTGGCTCCCTTTTATTTTGAGGATTGTAGCACCGCGATTGTTCAACCAACTTTCTTCACTTTCCCGTTTTATTTTCCTTTTTTTCGTATTTTTAATCATTGAAATTACTAAGAAATAATTTTTATTTTTCACAAGAAATAAGCTGTTCACTTTATATTAAAATTTATTTTTAATATGTAGTAAAACACATGTAACCGCAAAGTAAAAAATTTAACTTTAATCGCCATTTTTAATGATTACATTTATTTTTCGCTTTAGTATTGCAAAGTTTATTTTTTATTTGATTTAACATTTGACAAACAATTGACATCAAATTGATAAAACATTTGATATTAAATGTTTATTTTCAAATCATTATCAATTTGAATTTAAATGTTAAATCAAACAATTGAAAAACGTTTGAGAATTGTGTTTGATGTCAAATGACAAAGTCATTTCATATCAAAGGTTTGACTTCGTGTTTGTTGGGTTAAAAGAAAAAGTTTTTTGTTTTTGTACAAGTAAGCAGACCTGATAGATGGGCCTTGATCAGAGCAACAATTTAGTTTTTTCTTCTATCTTTTTTCTTCCCAAAGTATTTCATATATGTACTACATATTTTGCTTGCATTTTTTGAACAAAAATGTAACTAAAGTTGAGTCTACTTTAACTTCAGCAACAATTTGTATGAAATTTTTTCTGACGTTTAAAATAATTTTATTTAGTTTTGAATGAAAATTGTAACAAAATTGTAATTGTGGCTAAAATTTGCAAACGGTAAAAGAAATTGTTGCTCTATTATGAACACAAGGTGAAAATGTTTTTTTTGATTGTGAACGAAGCTTAAAAGTAAATTTTTGGAATTCTGGCGCCTAATAACGGCTCGACGAATTTTAAAGGGTGGTCCAAACATAATGCACGATGTAAATTGTAAGTCACACCTTAACGTCAAGTTTTTGTCCAACTTAATTTGATATTTCTTTGTATCAGTGCTGTCAAATACTTAATTTGATATTTCTTTGTGTCAGTGTTGTCAAATATTGAAACAAAGAAATATCAAATTAAGTTTGACATGGATAGGTACACAAATGAGTTGCGCGTAAATATTGTTGAAGCCTTTTACGTTAACAAGCAGAATTTCCGCATTTGGGAAAATGAGAATACACGAGTGATTGTTGAAAAGCCGATGGCATCCACAAAGAGTTACTGTTTGGTGCGGTTAATGGGTTGGCGGCAGCATTCTTCTTCGAAAATGAGGTCGGCCAAGCAGTTACCATAAATGGTGTTCACTATCGCACGATGATAACGGACTAAATGTGGCCAGAAATCGAGGTTATGGACCTGGACGATATGAGGTTCCAACAGGATGGTGCCACTTGCCACACAGCCAACGAAACAATGGCTCTTTTGCGCGAGAAATTCAAAGGCCACGTTATCCCATGTCGTGGCGATGTTAGTTTGCCGCCACGATCATGTGATTTAACACCGTTGGACTTCTTTCTAAGAGAATATTTAAAAGAAAAAACACAGAACAATTCAAGAGCTAAAGGTTTAGATAATTCGACACATTTAAAACGGCTTGAACCTCAATTATGTCTCAGACTTAATATGGACCTTGGGATAGAGGTATGCCACCGAAGCCTTTGCCTATATTTAGTTTCACACTTAATTGTCATAGATCCTTTTATCATAACAAAAAATATGAGGATAGTTCTCCAAAAACCTTTTTGTTTAATTTACAATTCACAACGTGCATTTTGGTTGTACCAGCTTTTGTTGTAATTTCGTTCGATATCGAATAACGTAATTTTGCCCCTGGGGTTG
Organism: Pollenia angustigena; assembly: GCA_930367215.1. Taxonomy (NCBI): domain Eukaryota; kingdom Metazoa; phylum Arthropoda; class Insecta; order Diptera; family Polleniidae; genus Pollenia; species Pollenia angustigena. Next base: position 204,595,603 of record OV884060.1, read on the forward strand.
TTTGCTTCGAAGGTACATTTCTTAAGAACTAATTTTGTTGGCTTATAAAGGCTTTTTTGTTTGCCTCAACTGATTTGGAACATTTTTGTAAATTTATTTTGTATAACACACATTTTAATGGATTTCTGAGCTGTTCTTTGATATGATTTTGTGTGTAATTGTGGATTTCAAAGGACCCTTTTTGGTAAATGATTTTTGTTTATTTTAAACAATTTTGTTTTCCAAATATTTAACACTGATTTTCTTTGTATCAAATAACCGTTTCTTGAGATCTATGAACTATTTACTGAAAACTTCCTGTTGAGAATAACCAATTTAAAGGATTTAAAGTTCAAAATATTGTATAGTTAAAGTTTTTTAGTAGAACTTTATTGTTTATCAAACAATCAAGGTAAATGGCTGAATTTTTTTACAATCTAGATTTCTAAGTCGCTCTTTCAGAAGACTGTGTATGTGAATCGTATGCTTTAAAGGACAATTTATAAAAAAAGACTGATTTTATTTATTTCGAAGGACCACTTTAAAGTACCAAATTTGTTTGCTCCAAATTAACTTTTTTCTATATAAAGTTTTTTTTTTTAAATTTTTCATAAAACCACTTCTTTAAACTTCTGAAATCTTATAAGATCTTAATTTTTAAGTCGCTCTTTGCGATGTCTATTACAGCATTTACCAAATAGATGTTCTTGCGTTTAAGATTTATTGTATGAATTTTCATGCTTAATGTGTAGAATAAAGTTGTGCGGTTTTTTCAAATCATTTTTCGACACACCAAAATCTTTTTGCAACTTGCCACGAAATTTGATTAAATTAAAAAAATAAAATTAAAAAACATCGACATTAATAAACATACCACCGCCTTTTTTCATCAACAGCTTTACAAAGTTGTTGGATTGCCGTGGAAAATGATAATGCAAGAGAACTTGTGCTCAAAACAGAAGCGGATTCAAATGAAGGTTTTAAAGAAGGGGGAAAATAGAACAAAAGGAATTTTAAATTAATGTGAAAAGCAAATATTAAAATAGTCACCCCTATCGCAAACAACTACTCCCATGAAAAACTTCCCATATATTTTGATTTCGTATTGTGAATGATTCCCATAACAAATTTTTTGGGAATGAATTCCCAAGCTTAAAAAATTTGGCATCGCCAATGTTAACTCCCGCTACATTTTTTAATAAATAAATTCCCAACAAGTGTTGATGTGAACGAGAAGGGAACATGAAAATTTTAATTTGTATTCTATAGTAGGACTAAATTAAATTACTTTTTCCTTATATTGAAGGAGTGTACATAAAGAAAATGAAGATAAACACTATTCATTATTTATTTTATTATATTTTTATTAGTATTTTATGTTGTATATTTTTTTTTTCACAATACAAGCACTGACAAGTTACTCACAATAGAGACTTTTGCTTACGAAGCACTGACAAATAATTCACAATAGAATTTTTTACTCCCAAAATATTTGCGATACCGATTTGTTGGGGATGGGAATTTAGGTTTGATCCCATATAACATATTCCCATAACATTCGCGATAGGGGTGAATATCTTTTAAAATTTATTTCAAAATTTTGCAGAGTTAGAAAAAGTTTTTTAAAGAAAAACTACAAGTTTCATACTTTTATTCAACATCATTAAACCCTTATCCCCTTTCGAACAGCGCGCTCCTGCAATCTTCAAATTCATATCTAAACATTACCAAACTTGACCACAATTTTTAACAGTACACAACACTGACCGCAGCGACACGACCACGATTCTAGCACCAGGTCTATTCCATGATTATGCACATAAAAAAAACACGATTTACGCTGGTGCAGTGTGCTGGTGGCTTTATGTCAAAACTTTAATATAATACTTTGTTTTTTATTGTTATAGAAAATTTAAATGTATGAAGAAACAAAAAACAAACGAAATATCTGCTAAAGAATTTGATTTGCAAGACTAGACATAAAAGGTATCGTTTTTAACGTGCAAACGGTACCCTACTTTTGAAATTGTGTGTATATTGGATCCTTATCAAAAGAGATCCGATTAAATCGATTAGTTAAAGAATATTAAAAATATTAGTAAATCTCCCTGAAATCTCTATCAAATAAGAAAAAGAAGAGTAATACAATAAGGGAAATCACGATGGGTAGTGCAAAGTGTGCAAACGATGCAAATGCGTGCAAAAATACACACATTTGCACAACACAACAACAAAAAGTACGTATGTATTTGCAATTTGCTCTTGTTTACTTCGTTTGCACTAAAACACCATGAGCAAAGTTAGTAGTGCATATTTGCTCAGTTGCAAACAAATGTAAGCAATAACATTTGACAAATTAAATGCCATGTTGATTTTAAGAAAACTTATAACTTGAACATTTTCGCAGATTGTAAAATAAAATAGATAATTAAATTTAAATTAATTAAAAAGAAAACATTTATTTTAATTTGCTTGTGTATAATTGTAAACAAATGCAGATTTTTTACAGTGCTGCCAGAAGTTTTTAGTGTTGCCAGAATACATTTTTAGAAAAATAGCATATTTGCACAAAAATAAAAGTGGTATGATCACGATCAATCATAATATGCACTGCAAATTTACACATTGCAAATTTGCACAATGACCATCGTAATTACCATTAATAACACAAGGGAACAATTTGCACTTTTTGGGTGCGGTCTAAAATTTGATTGGAAATTTTTACTCCATCTCCATTTTCCTCTATCAGCTCTAGTTTTCGAGATATACCGTTATGTCCAAGATGAAGGCACTTTCACTACATATATTGGAATAACTTGAAAAGGGTTGACCATATTCAATTAAAACAAAATCCGAAACTCGGTAACAATATAACCTTTAAGCCGTGATTGCATTGTTTTTAAATATGCCCTGTAGTTTCAGAGATATCGTTGAATCTTTATAGAAAAAAATAGGAAAATTTTGAAAAAGGAAAAAATTTTTTGTTCTTTAAAAATTCTTAAAAAATATAAAAATGCGACAAAAATCACAGTTTTGGTCTAAACACATTTAGCTAACCATAATTTCGAATGAAATGCGGTTTGTATCATTTTAATCGATGCACAACTTTTGATTTGATTCACAATTTACTGAGAAAACTGAATATCGATTTCCATTTCGTATGAATATTTTTTTTTTTTGTAAAAACAGACCAGTTTTTAATTTTTTTTATCAACAGATTAGTTTTGAAAAAAATTTTGTAAGCAGACAAATTTTTATAAACAGTCTAGCTTGATTTGGACTTTAATATAAATTCATAAAATCATTTTCTAATTTATAACACTTTGTGAAAATTTTATAGCACAAAAAGCGCAATTATTTGGACAATTTTACGAATTTTGTTAATAACTTGACCCCAGTACTATCTACCGGGACAAAATTGTATCAGGAAAATTATTTTTGATTTAAAATATATTTTATGAATTTCAAAAATCATACCATAAAATAAAAGAATGGAAATTTCAGTGCCCGCCACCGAAAATTTTGTAAACATTTTTATAAACAGGAACATTTTGAAAAAATCTTTTATAAACTGACAAATTTTGAAAATTTGCTACAACAGATATACATACATACAGAAAATTTTGAAAAAATTTCCTTGCAAAATATATAAAATAAGATTTTCGAAAAATCCTTTCCAAAAAAAATTTGTGAAAAATTTCCATATAAAAGCAGATATGGGCACTTGCACAGTAGTGTCACGTTACGCCACCAAGCAATTAATCCTGTATCTTAGACCCAAAATACAATTAATTTAAATAATATATAAATTATTCTTTAATAAACACTTTAAAATGCTTGGCGGCGAAACGTGACAAAAATTAGACTTTCCTATGGAATAAAAAAAACAAAATTAAAAAATTTGTTTTTGGTTTACATGTTATTTGTGCGAACGTAAACGTTCGAGTGACATCGTGAAATATGCAGTTAATATGGACTTTTTGGAAAATGTGTATTTCCACAGGAAAGTCTAATTTTCTTATAAAAATAATTTTTGAAAAATTTCCTATTAAAGTAAATTTTCGAAAAATATCCTAAAAAAAAAAATTTCTTCGAAATATTTCCTGTAAAAGAAAATTTGTGAAAAATTTCAGAAAATTACATAATTAAACAAAATTTTCGAATAATTTTTATAAAAGAAAATTTGTGACAAATTTCCATATAAAGGTAGATTTTCGGAAAATTTCCCTTTAAAGAAAATTTGTGAAAAATTTGTTTTTAAAAGATGATTTTCGAAAAATTTCCTAGTAAAAGTAAATTTCTTTACAAAAGAAAGTTTATGAAAAATTTCCATATAAAAGAGGATTTTCGAAAAATTTCCTTTTAAAAGTAAATTTTCTAATAATTTCCTGTAAAAAAATACATATTCGAAAGTTTTCTATTAAAACTTACTTTTCGAAAAATTTCCTATAAAAAGTAGATTTTCGAAAAATTTTCAGTCTTATACAAAAAAAAATTTTGAAAAAATTTCTAATAAAAGTAAATTTTCAAAAAAATTTCTTATAAAAATAATTTTTCGAAAAATTTCCTGTCAAAGTAAATTTGGGAAAAATTTCCATATAAAATTATATTTTCGGAAAACTACATAATTTAAAAAGAAAATTTGTGAAAAATTTCCATATATTTTCGGAAAATTTCCCTTTAAAGAAAATTTGTGAAAAATTTGTTTTTAAAAGATGATTTTCGAAAAATTACCTAGTAAAAGTAAATTTCTTTACAAAATAAAGTTTATGAAAAATTTCCATATAAAAGTGGAAATTTTCTTATAAAAATAATTTTTCGAAAAATTTCCTATAAAAAGTATTTCTTCGAAATATTTCCTGTTAACTAAGTTTTCGAATAATTTTTCTAAAAGAAAATTTGTGAAAAATTTCCATATAAAGGTAGATTTTAGGAAAATTTCCCTTTAAAGAAAATTTATGAAAAATTTGTTTTTAAAAGATGATTTTCGAAAAATTTCCTAGTAAAAGTAAATTTCTTTACAAAAGAAAGTTTATGAAAAATTTCCATATAAAAGTGGATTTTCGAAAAATTTCCTTTTAAAATTAAATTTAAAAATAATTTGCTATAAAAAATATTTTCGAAATATTTCCCTATTAAAGAAAATTTGTGATACATTTCACTAGATTTTCGGAAAGTTTGCTATTAAAACTTAATTTTCGAAAAATTTCCTATAAAAAGTTAATTTTCCAAAAATTTTCAGTCTTATACAAAAAAAAAAAAAATTGTGAAAAAATTTCTATTAAAAGGAAATTTTCAAAAAACTACAATTAGTTGAAATTCTCTCAACATTAATTTTAGTTGTAAGTAAGTTAAGAAAAACAAAATAAAAACAGCAACAACTTACAAAAGATGTTGTCAATTAAGTGTTTTTTAGGCCGTGCACTTGCCTGTTTATTATTGTATTCCCAAAAATTGAAATTACTTTTTGATAATAAACAGGCAAGTGCACGGCCTAAAAAACACTTAATTGACAACATCTTTTGTAAGTTGTTGTTGTTTTTATTTTGTTTTTCTTAACCTACTTACAACTACAATTAATGTTGAGAGAATTTCAACTAATTGTAGTGGGGAATGTAAGATGAGATAAACCCACTGTTGTTTATTGTTGATGTGTTTTGTTCAAGCTTTGATATTGTTACAAGTAGAACTGTTGCTATAATTCTTATACGTTTAACAGTTTTATTTGGTTTAATATCTTTAGTTTGTCTAAAATCTTTATGGATGAAGTTTCCTGATGATCTGGCCTAAGCAACCAGTGAAATGCATAGGAAAAGCTTATCCCATCAACAATAAGTTTCAAGTGTTTTTGTCAAGAATAAAAACTGGGAATTAAGCACGAATAGCAAAATCTTTTGAAATTAAAATTTTGTATTCCCAAAAATTGAAATAACTTCTTGATAAAATATTCTTATAATAATAAATTTTCGAAAATGTTCCTAAATTTTTGAATTTTTTTATTATGTAGAAGCAGCGTTGCCGTTGTGACACTAAAGTATCACTTTTGACCCTTTTTCATGCCAATGGCACTTTTGTGACCCTTTTTTTAATTCATCCCTTCATTTTAACAAAATTTATGACACTTTTTTAACCTTTTTGAAAATAAGTACAAGTTTCCATATTCCTTACGAAAGTTCTCATGAGTTTTGTGAACATAGATATAAAAATGTGTAGAATGTCATAACGCCCAGTGTCATAGTGTCCACGGACACTATTTACAAACAAACTTAAAATAGAAACTAGTGAGTCCATGCTTTCCTCTCTCAATTTGCACGAATCGGAGCTGAAAGAATGGCCTCCGAGTGAAGAATTAATTAAAAAATATAGAATAAGTATTCCTAAAAAGCGATAAACATTATCAAAGGTTTTTTTTTTTAAAGTAACTTCTTTTTTGGTAATATGACTAATATTGAAATGTACCTGTGAATTGTTTCTTAGTTTTAACATTGACTTAAAATTCAAGTATGTATAATTACTTTTATTTTAGTCTAAGGTTATTAATTAATACATAATAATAAACTTGACAATATTTTACTTCAAAATACCCTTTTTTTGACCCTTTATTTTCTTAAATACCCTTTTTATGATACTTTTTCGAAATTTTCAACGGCAACCCTGTGTAGAAGTAAATTTTCGCCAAAAATTTCCTATTTAAAGTAAATTTAAAAAAATTCTATTTGAAATCGCAAAACGCCAGATTTATTTTATGGTGTTCTTAAACTCGTGCGTTACGCTTACAATCAGCCATAGATTTTTTCAAATGTTCTAGTTCTCTTTTGCAATTTGAAGTCGCCAAACTGCTTGCAAACTTTACAGAATACCTAATTTGCGATTTTAAGTCAGAATTGCCAATGTTAAGCGCTTTGCGATTGTCAGAACATGCCCGAATAGTAAATTTTTGTGAAAATATCCTATTAAACTTTCGAAAAAAACTAAAAATTTTAACTTTTTTTTTTTTATAAAATTTTTTTTTTTTTTTTTCAAATTTATTTACAAATTAATTCATTTACAATTGTTGGTCTCAGCGCCTTAAAGGCATAGTTGAGACAAGTTGGCATAATAATATTTTCCATTAAAATTAAATGTTAAATACAGGAAAAAAAGAAAAACAAAAAAAAAATATGTATTTCAAAAAGTTAATTAAACTAATGTGAGATCATTTAAATCAATAACATTATATTAAAAGTTCATTTATATATTGCCGAATGTGTTGTTTAAGAAGTTTTTTAAAGACGGAAATTCTATTTTCATTTTTTAAAATTAAGAGTAATTTATTAAATTCACGACTACCCATAAATTCCACGCGCTGTTTAGTAGTTTCCAACCTACACCAGGCGATTCTTAAGTCTTCATTATTTCTTGTATTTATCACATGATTGTTCCTCATGAAATGTATAGTGTGATGTCCAATATTGTGCAGACACTTGATCAACATTTTTTGAAAAAATGCGAACTGGCTAAAATTAAAAACTTTATAGCATTCTCCTAAGACCACTTATAACGACAAACTATTTTCCTATTTTGCCTTTAAAGTATTAACGTTTCTTTTTCCTTTTATTTATTGCTACACAAAATCCAACGTTAATTACGAACGTACATAAGATGGGTGTGGGTGGGCCACAATCCCGATTTAGCGCGAAAAAAATAAAACAAAAATCTTTAACAACAAAAACAGCCAAAAGAGACATGAAATTAAGATCATGCCAAACATATGCTTCAAAAAATATATTAAAAACTCAATGAAAATAAAATTGAGAATTTATTATTGTGGCAGGTTTAAATACTAAGAAGATTTATGCAAATTACCAGCAGTTAGACATGCCGGCAGACGCTGAGCACTGGGTGACAGGGGTTTCATATTGTGTTAAAAAAAACACAAGTAGTTAAAATTGTAACAAATGTTAATGACAATTAATTGTCACACAACAGACAAAAGTGTTAAGAATAACATTAAAATGACTCACATTTTCTCAAAAAAAGAAAAAACATGTGTGTGTGAATTCAGGCATAAAATAGTAAATTATAAACATTTTTAAATAATGGCCTAATAAAATAAGTTACTTAATTTTTAATAAAAAAAAAAAAAAAAAACGAACTAACAGACCAACAATTTTTTTTTTTTTTTTTTTTTTTAAATAAATATTTTTAATTGAACCGCCATTAAGCTGACAATTACAACAAACTGTTAAAGCAATTAGTTGCAGTTTTATTGATCCATAATTAACGCTTGAGAGCTTTAGTTACACGATAAAAAAGCTATCAACATGAACGGTTGAGTATTATGTCATTTACATAGAAATGAGAGCAGTTTTGTTAAATATTAACGTTCCTTTTCAAGCTGGCGATATCGACAATATAGAAATACTCGATACTCGTACAAGTTGTCTCATTTTAGTGGCCAACAAATCATTGCAATGCCATTAAATTGTGACAATGAAAACATTAACAAGTTATAGTTTTTTGTTGTTGCCGTTATTATCTTAACCAAGAAATAATTTTAATTAGTTACTAGTAAGTTTGATTAAATGCAACACATATTTGTTTAATTATTTTGATTACAAATATAAAAATATTTACATATAAATGTGGCTGGCAATATAAAAAATGCAACGGTTAAAAAACAATACTGCATAAATTAGCTGGTGACAGTCGGTACTAAACCGATGAAGATTGAAAAAATAGGAAAACGACTTAAACAGAAACTCTCTCTCAAAATAAAAAAAAAAACAAAAAAGAAAAAAAAATTCTGAAGTTACCTGAAGAAATAAACACCTTTATTTGTAACAAAATCACAGATCAAGGTTTTTTTGACAGCTCTCTTTCGGTTCTAAAAGTTTTCTATGACTGAGATAAACCAACGAGTTTTTCTAGAGAGAAAAATAGAGCAACGGAAACCTAAAGACTTAAGACACAAACTGGTTAAAGGAGGCCAGACGATGGCAATTTAAATGGTTAAGCTTAAAACTGGTTTTGATGAACATTCTGAATGAATTAATATTTTGTTCAATTTAAAATAAATTGTTCTATAACATTATTATTATAATTATAAAGGGTGTTTTTTGAGCCCCATAGAATTAGAAAAGGCAAAAAAAAAAAACACAACAAATAAAATTTTAAACAAAAAATTTATTTATATGAATGATTTTGGGCATATGTCACAGCGGATCTTCCTGGCAAATAGCTTTCTAACGTCCAATTTTGGCCCACTTTTTCGAGAACTGCTGGCCGTATGCCGCAAATAATACGAATAATATTGGGGTTCAATGCCCTATAGGAAAAAAAATCGAGTAGTTACAAACATTCATCGTTTTTTTTCAATATTCAGAATTTTTTTTACCTGTGTCTTAAATAGGGTTGCCAGATACCAAAAGTCAAATAACTGGTCAATAGAAAAAATTCACCTGGATTTTGAAAAAACTGGACAATTTGAAAAAGCACTTAACTATAAGAACAAATAAAATTTTACTTCAGATTTTATTTTGCAATAGAAAAAATTTAAAAAGCAAGGAAACGTAGCACTTAAAATTCAGTCTTATATCATATTACACGATAATAATCAGGGCGAATTCACTACAAGCGGCAGCGAAAATCCTGCTGACTTTGACTGTTCGAACCAATTTGTTTTGGTTTCATAATATTTTATTGATAAATATGTAGTTGACATTTCGAGCCGTAAACATCTGATGTTTCTGTGGTTTTTGTTTTGTTGTAGTATTGTTGCCACCGTATCAAATTAAATCAATTAAAATGTACATAAACAGCCATGTTATGGATCGAGTAAAATTGGAATCAATGGAGATTTCCAGATAAATTTTCGTTTAAATTACTGTCGTTTTTTTATTTTTAAATAGTATATGGGTATTCCTGGGGTCACGAACGTACGTTCGTACGCTTTTGTTGTACAAATAATATAGAAAATAAAACTTTTCCTAGCATTTTTTTCTCGATTCGATAGCATTTGGGTAGCTCTAGGTTAAGTGTAAAACATGGATTTCTTCGAGTGTAAGTTTTTATAAAAAGAGTTATAAACGTGTGGTAACGAGCGTACGCAAAATAGAAGTCAACTTTGGCTGACAGTAGTAAAATGTAAAAATCTGCGCAATGGAACGGAATATTCAAAAGTGATTAATTTATTTTTTAAAAGTGTATTCATGTAGGTCTCCATCCATCCAGTATTTACAAAATAAAATATTTCTCTTGGTGTTTGTTTAATTGGTTTATTTACCGCTCGCGAACGTACGGATCGCGAACGTTCTATTTTTCCATATGTTTTTTTTTTATTATTATCACCACGCATTTTCCCATAAATGTCTTCAAATTTCCTTAACAACAAAACTTAATACTCCTTTTACAATTGATTGTAATGGAGAGATAATGAAGAAAGAGTGTAAACATAACATATTTCTTGCATGTAAAATAAGTATATAAAAATGTCTTAAGAAGTAGAAAATACAGGAAATTATAAAATTTTCCAGTTTCCAGCCCAATTTCCTCAAGTAAAACTGCTCAGATATGCTAGGAAACCATTCTTTTATAAGAACAAAGACTTTTTTTTTTATAATAATAAACAATAAAAGACGATGATAATCCACATTTTATTTTTTCACCCTGGTAGACCGTTCTGGGGAAATGTCCATATAAAACAAAATTATTTAATGATCTTTAAGCACTGGATCGTTTTGAAAGTTTGTTCGATTTTAATTTCACTCAAATTCCTTGTTTTCTTGTGTACTGCATTAATTTGTTATGTGATGACAACCATAAGGCAAATCTATTAAACATAAGTGTGCTTGGTCTGTTGATAGTTATTCAGCAGATGCCTACACGTTTTTTAACAGATTGTTAAGGGCATAATAAACCTCACAAATGGCTTGGCAAACATGTCAAAATTTTACGTTTGTACAAACATTTTGTGTTGTTAATTGGGGTGTTTGCTGTTTGGACAAACATTTGAAGCAATGTTTGCAGAAATATTAAAAATTTTTAATATTTGGCAGACATGTTGGATATTTGTCAAACTTTTTGTGGCGTCTAATGCTAAATGTTTTCAATTCAATAAATTTTTAATATTAAATTAAGTTTTTTTAGTAGTATTGCTTGCCACAAAACAGCTCGTTGTTTAAAAACTGCTTACTTTAAATTTTTTGCCTTTGTTTTATAATTTCTTCTCCGTTTTAAGCTAAAAGCAACAAAATTGCCGCAGCACTATTGGCATCTGCATTCATTGAAAACAAAACAAAAATGAAAATTAATGTTTGAACGGAGAATATTTGTGTTGTTTATTGGCAAACCCCAAACGGAAATAATGTGCGTGTTTGCCAAGCATTTTGTGTGATTTATTATGCCCTTTACGCTACTTGATTTGCTTATGTTATCGCATACTGGCTATTAACTGCTATTCGATCAAATATCATTTGTCTCAGATTATGACCTTTTGTTTTGCTCGGTTAGTATTAGTCTTAATGAAACTGAGACATCACGTCTTGTATTGTATAGAGCTTTCAAATCAATTAAGTATCCTTTATTATTTTCAGACCTTGTTAATAATTACTCAACTGACTGCTGGTATGAGTCTACAGTGGATAACAAATGAGAAGGTATTTCTAGCAACAATACTAGATATTTACAATCAACATGTACCATTGCGTAGTTTTTACGTTAAAGACTCTTCTTGTCCGTAGCTTAATGCGACTGTTAAACAGTCAATTCTTGAGCGAAAACGATGTTATAACAGATGGAAAAGAAATATCCGACTTCAAATAGTGATTTGTATAATAGTTTTTTTCTCGCGGAAACTACACGCAGAGAATAAAGATGTTTTAATATGGTCACCTCCAACAAAACTATGTTAAAAGAAAATTTTAAGCAAAATATTGTTTAATTTAACCATATTATTGTCCCTTAAAACCATATTATAGTTAAATTAGTCCTCCATCAAGAAGCTACAACCATATTATGGTTACCTCTAAACAGGTTACGGCTAAATATGACAATAATTTGTTTCTAAATTAACAATAGTATTGTTCTCTTTTCGAAGAGCAACATGCTTTGGCTAAAAACCAACCATGCTATTATAAGTGTTAAACATATTTAAGTTATTATTAACCATAACTTGTTCGTAGGCAAGCGTAATATGGTTATAGCTTCTTGATGAATTTCACCCTAATATCGGTAATAATATGTTTAAATTAAACATAATATGTTTAAAATTTTCTTTAAAAATAGTTTTGTTGGAGGTGACCATCTTAAAACATGTTTTTTCTCTGGGTGTAGAAACGTCATTACCTTTTAGACAGCTCTGAAAAAACATCACAAGTTAAGGTGCCCACCCACGTGAAAACTCAGATTGTCTATTAGATTTCTTGCTGTCTCCGTTGCAATACGGGCTTGACTCAAACCATAGTGGTAATACTGCTGTACTGAAAGAACTTGATGATATCAGACCAGCATATGATGTGGGTGATCTGTCGCAGATGTGCTTAATAAACTTCTAAAAGCCTTTTATAGAGTAGCTCATTTACTTATTTCTTGAAAATTGGAATGCTTTTTTGGCTTTTGTCAAAGCATAGCGTTCCTTAAAAGTAGCTACTTATCTGAGCGTGTACAAAAGGTGGTATGTCACACATATGTGCAATGAGTTTTGCAAAACATATTCTTAACAGAAACTGTGTGTCACATATTTTTGACACACTTCAGAGTCACTTATAAGTGACATGAGTTTTATGTGAAATTAGTGTCACATATATGAGTCACTAAATGGTTTGATTTTTAAAAATCAAACAAAAATCTTAAAAAGTTCCTGAGATAAAACTACTTTCAGATCCAAATCACTTTCACTGGAGATCCAAATATTCTAAAGAATTTCCTCTTTACGAACTGTTTTTCTTTTTCAGAACACGAAACTTTTTACCCGAAATTTTGATATATTTTCTGTTGCCATTCTCCAGGTATAAAAAAAATCGATATTGTCCTTGTATTGAAGGTGCCACGCTGATTTCTTCAATCCAGCCAACTTTGACACATGTTTTGTATTGATAACCAAACTATGTCTATAAAATTTATGAATTTTTACTGTAACCGTTCTCCAGATGCACATTAAGGTTATAGTCTTTGTATAGGAAGTACCACGCCTACTTCTCCAATCCAGCCCACGTTTTTTTTTTATAGATGTTTTGTATTGTTAACCAATCTATTTGTACTTAATTTGGATACCTTTACTGTTACCGCTCGGAAGATATACAGAAATCTAAATTAGGCCAAAGTTCATCAAATCTAATTTTCATTAAATTATTTTTATGAAGAAAGGAATTTTACAACATGAAATTCATTAAAATTATTGATAATTTTTCATTCTTGACTGTCGCGGGGCTCGAACCCAGGCTTTCACGGACAGGTTACCCTTACATATTTCAATTGTAACCACCAAATTTCTTCAGAGGGTTTAAACACTCACAGCCATTGACGACTGCTGGCAGTCAATAGTCAAACATCAATCTTTAAACCAAACTGTATTTAACCTTTGGTACATCGAAATTTGCTTTGAATGATTATCTATTTTAATTGTTTTACATGTTCTTCTTTACTTCTGTTAAAAAAAAAAAAAAAACAAAATTACATTACATTGAGTACCCAAAATAAAAGCCAATTTTCTAAACAACTACTTATGGTTTTTTCTTTTCTAAAAAATAATGATGCATTATAGTTGTGTAATATATTTATTAGGTTACACGAACCCTTACAAAGTGATACATTTTTCTAAATTACAATGGAACAAAATAATAGCTACGTTTTACACTCAACACTAATGTGTATTTAGCGTGTTAAATATTGAATGCAAAGTTTGTACTAAAAGCGATATTCACCACGCTTGTAGCAATTTTCAACATTAAATTTTCTTACAATTCCAATAAGCGTTAACAGCACTGATTTTTAATAATTAATGTCAGCCGTCGTTAAAAAATTTTGCGACAAAAAAAATATAATTAAAGTAAAACAAACGAAAAACAAAAAGTTTTTATATCCATCACAATATAACTAAAAATCGCAATATAACGCAAATTGTCCGCTTACTTGGTGGCCACACAATCAAGTTTTGCCTTTCAATTCCTTTCAATTTGCAATACACTCTCAGTTTTTTACTAACACACTCACACTTTTTAAATTGACCACGAGATGGCTTTCAATTTCACCTTTCCATTTGTTTGGCAATTTACTTTCAATTTAACAGCTGAGTACAAGTTTGTCTCTATTGTTGTTGCCATCTTGGAAGTAAATTGCTTACAAATTGAGTGCAGCCTACGTCACAGCTTTCAATTTATGTAAATTTTTACAAGCAGTATATGTAAAAGACTATCAAGAACAACTTGAACGTGTGGCCGCAGGGTAACACAAGAAAAAAAATACTTGCTTGCATAAAAAAGTACTTTACGCAGATGCAAAAAAGGGTATTATCTCACACTCAGTTATAACTGCGGGTAAGAAATGGAACAAATTTGCCATTTATTGTTGCCACTCGTAAAACTGCTCTAAGTGGAGAAGCAGCTCGCGCTTTTTGTCATTATTTCTTAAGGGCAAACAGGTCGTTTTTGTTTGTCTGCTTTTGTTGCGTTTTGCGGTGTCACCCCACATTGGTTAGTGTTTCGGCGTCGTATAACTGTACCGAGTTACAGTTTTTGCGGTATCTGCATTAACTATATGCAATCGTTTTTAACCTCAATTTGAGGTTTTGTTTGGTGGAGAACCATTAATAACTCATGTGACTGGTGGAGAACCAATATAACTCAGACGTTTTACTGGTGGAGTACCAAGAAAAAAACTCAGAAGATTACTGGTGGAGACCAATATACTCTGGAGCGGATTCTGGAAGCTCTCGCCTTCCTATGCGAAGGTTTAGGTCGAACGAGGATTTTGCGGTTGAGGCTCCTAAAATTTGTGTGATACCCTGGCAATATAACTATGATTAGTTCGCCAAAAAAATTTTAGTTTTAAGAAAGCCAAAAAAAAAATTTATTGTTGCAACATGTTTAGAAAGGAACACGACAACTTCTCACATTTTTGCATATATTTTTAGAATGGAACAAAAACCGCACGAATGGTAGCATATATGGAACATTATTGTCAGAAAAGAAAACACCATTAGACTATACACAAACCGCAGAAAATACCCAGCGGAAAATATAGGAAGGACCGTAAGTTGCAGGCCTTTCTGAAGGCCTCTATACTCCTTTCTAACAGATTTGCTTCGCATGATATCCTGCCTTCAGAAGTATGCCTTTTAGAAGCTATAAATTTCTTTTTGAAAGAACTTTTAAAATATTCAGTACCCATTCGCTACTCCCTTCTTTAAGAAGGGAGAAAGGAAGTTGTTCCGTCTTATTTACTTTTTATTTTTAGTGACCTTTCTTTCTCCGTTCTTTGGGAAGGGACCGAAGTTGTTATTAAAGGCAGTGTGGAAGGGCTTGCTCCCAATGACAACATGTGTAAAAAATAAATAAGTATGGATTGCGGCGAGA
The DNA here is from genome assembly GCA_930367215.1 of Pollenia angustigena. Taxonomy (NCBI): domain Eukaryota; kingdom Metazoa; phylum Arthropoda; class Insecta; order Diptera; family Polleniidae; genus Pollenia; species Pollenia angustigena. Next base: position 204,611,133 of record OV884060.1, read on the forward strand.
AGGGCTTGTGACCAGTGTTGCCAGAACTTTTAGAGATAAAATCAGCATAAAATCATAATTGTTCATCAAAAAATCTGCAAAATCTGCGTCAAGATTTTAAAAATCTTCAAAACGCATTTATTACATTTTGTATGTAGTTTATTAAGAAAACGATATAGCAACGGCCATGTTCTTGAATTCGAAATCGATGGTAAATATCTATAAGTGGTCCTCAAAGTATGAGGAACACAAAAGGAAATATTTTTTTTGAACTTTCAACACAGAAAAGTTTTAAAATTTGTTTCTATTTTAATTTCACTTAAATACGATTTTCAGAACATGGCTGATAATTTTTGGATATTTTTACATTAAAAATATTTTTCAATCAAACAAAAAAAAAAAAAAAAAAAAAAATTAATTGCTTGACGTGTTCTTTAAACTATCAAGGGTTTTGTTGATCATTTACAAGAGATAAAATATTGCAACTATTAGAGATATTTATCCATAAGAACATATGAATATTTACGCAGGTACATATGCATATTATTTCGTGCAAATCAGAGAACATTAGTCCGGCGATATTAATGTGTCACGTTTTTAAGTTATCTTTTGTGAATAAAATTCCTGCTAATAAATCTATTTCCAAATGGTGCTTCTATGAATGGTTGATATATTTCGTTTATCAATGCAAGAAGTGAAAAAAGTACAAACATAAGTGACAATGTAAAGAAGTTTCCACCGAGCTAAAAAATCTGCAATTTTAAACCAGAAATCTAAAAATCTGAATTTTGACAATTTTGGGGATAAAATCTGCAAAATGCAGATAAATCTGCACTTCTGGCATCGCTGCTTGTGACTGCTAAATAAGGCCTTCTTTTAGGCCTCTTTACTCATTCTAGTTACAAACTATTTTTTAACATACAACGATTTGTTAGCTAATATTTCACTGTTTCATACATAACAGAGCTGTCTTAGCATTAAAAAAATTTCAAAATTAAAATATACAGTATATAAAATAAAATATTGCTATCCCACTATATGGAATCGATAGGCAGGAAAACGCTCTATCGTACCAGGGTAGTGGTAGTTTTGAAAAGAACATCGCTCCATCAAACGAGGGTATTTAATAAAAAAAATATCTAAAATCTATATATCCATTTTGTGGAAATTACAAACGGAATGACAAATTTGTAAGCTCTTTTCACCTGTATTGAAGGGTTAAAATAGGTTAAAAATTGGAAGACAGCACTAAACCGATGAAAAAATCCCTAATCTTTAAAAAATCAATAACTCTTATATTTTAAAAATTGATTTTTATGAACTGCAAAATCTTATGGGGAGCACAAAGTATTGTTAATTGTTGTTTCAGTATGAATTATATAAAACAACACACCTTATAAGCCTTCCGGTTAAACACACGCTTGCTGATCACACTGTTAACGATTTAATTGCGCGCGCGCACACACACACACACACACACACACACGATTATGAATATGCATTCAAGACCAAGTTAAATGACAACGGGAACAACCGCAACTAACGCCAACTATTTAACAAGACATGGAAATGTATTTGCGCGGGGGAAGAAAAGTAAACAAAATGGTTATAAAAAAAATTCAATTGTTTTAGGAATTTAAGCGCAAGAACTAGAAAAAATATGTACTGAAACTTAATGGTAAAGTTATTAAAATTATTAAAACATTAAATTTATTAACATTTAAATTGATCGTAATTAATTTCGGATCAATAAATAAAAAATTAATATAATTGTATTTAATTAAAGCTTTTTGCTAAAATGTTACAGATTATAAAACAACAAAATCAGCTGTTAAATAGTTGTTGGTAATTCTGTTTAATTTGTCATGCTTAATGGAAAATTTTGGCTTGGGCAAGAAGTTGCCTTTTTTAAAACAGTATATGGGCTAATCCGAAAATTTTTAAACCAAAGGCAAAAATTTAAAGTTGCCCAAAATCCAAATGTTTGTTAATGGAATAATAGGATACATATTCAAGCTTCAACATATATAAGCAATAAGGTTTTACGGTGGTTTTTTTGTTCTTGGCAGAGGCTAACCTAAACGTACCTCTTGCTTTCATTTATTCTTATAAAAAAAGAGTATTTTCCATGGTCAAAAAAGTGGGCAAAACAATCGTTTCAGTATTTAGCGTTTAGCAAAACTTTAATTTGCTTAATTTTCTTTTATTTAAGATAAAAATCATATATGTAAGTTATCTAATATATATTAAAAATTTGAACTAAAAATCGGTACACTCTCGGTTTTTTTTAAATTTAACAGAATGAATTTTAATAATTTTGTTTTCCAAACTAGCTTTATAAACAGAGTTTTTTATGCACTTTAATCTGATGAAAAAAAGAAATACCTTTATTACGCTTTTTTTTCTTAATATAAATGACAAAGTGTGCAACGTCCGTAACGGCATGAAAATACCCAAAAGTTTTATTTTAATATTATGAGGTGGAAGTAAGTGTTTATAATGGATTTTCACCTGCTGAATCTGAATCTGGACTTAAAATTGCTCTAGGTTGCCGAGAATCCGAAAAACTTCACCTCAAAGTAACAAAAAGTGTGTTTTAATAACATGCGATCCCCCAATCTGCAACTTAAATTGAGATGAATTTCAAATTCTTCGGAAACCTAAAATAATTCCTGAATATCAATAATAAGTAATTAATAACCATGTTGTAAACCGCAACCTCCATGCACCCCTTCAAATATTTGGTGGTACGCCCATGCTTGTAATGTTTACGTACTGGATTTTCCGTTAGAAATCTTTAAGCAATTCTTGCTTTGATCTCAAAATTTTGCCAAAATTTTGCGCGTGGTGACAAATATATTCGTATTAATTAAAATGTGTTCAAGTGCAGACAGAGCAAAAAAATTTTGTGCAAATTTTAAAATAGTACTGAAAAACTGTTGGTGTTTAAAACTAAAAAGGCAGAAAGAAAGCGATCATATCTTGAGAAAATCAAATAAAAGTTAAAAAATAGTGTGTCACAGGCAAAAAGAATAAAAAGAGATAATAGACAACGAGTGGCCAAATTTAGAGAGGCACATAAATACATTCTGAGAAACATTACACAATTCGTAAAAGAATGGAATGTGAGTTGTTTCGAACGGAATTTTTTTGCTACTTCGCATGGAAAAGGAGCGGTGGACGGTGTTGGCGCTGTTGTTAAGCGAAAAGTTTGGCAACTAGTAAAAACCCAAAATCTCATCTTAAAAAACTTTCGAGATTTTCACAAATTAGCAAAAAAAAAAAAAAAATATATATATAAATGGCGTTTTCCTAATTTACGTTGGTAAAAATTTTGTCAAAACTACATCTGACGAAATATCAAAAACATGGATAAATGTAAAAAATATTCCAGCTCTTAAATCATACCATTATTTTTTCGGGCTTTTCCAATGACAATACTATAAGAGTAGCTCGAACAGCTGGGTCTATTAAGCATAAGATACAATGTTAAACGGTTAAATAAACAAATTAATAAATGAATATAAGTAATATAAGAGTAATAAAATATTATATAATTTTTTTGTAACTAATAAATTTTTTAAATACATGAATGTTTTTTATATACACAATTTGGGTTAATGGAAAAAGTGTAACGTCCGTAACGTAACGTCTGTAACAGACAAAAATTAAGATTTTTGTTTAACAGGACTACTTAGCCTTCTTTTCTAAGATGGATTGATATGGGCATATATTCCACTAAATTTTTTGTATATGGACTTTTTTTGTTTATTATGCAAAATTAGCTAAAAAATGTGCAAATGCACATAAGCCTCAAAGTCGACTTCCATTTTTTGTAACGTCCGTAACGGAACTTTAAGCTAGCATAACTTTTTTTCAAAAACAGTTAACCTTTAAGTTTAAAAAAAAGTTTTTGAGTACTCCCAAAGAACTGCATTTTGCAAAAAATTTCATGAAAATATTCCAATGCTAACGTCAGCTGTGTCAATCTTAACAAGCAAATTTGCGTGCGAATGTAACGTCCGTAACGCAGGATTAGCCCATATGCATTAATAAAATGTATTAATTTTATTGCATTTAAAAAGATTCTTTGTAAAAAGACATGAAACACTTTTTATTTAAATATTCCTTTAAAGAAATTAACGTTTTTAAAAATTTGTTTTAAGTCTTGGCAAAAAATTGTTTAAATTATATAATTTAATACTATTTCCTACTGAAAAATGCATATATGTCGTGTGTTCCCTTACTGACGTTGCTTCTGTAAAGGCAGATGAAAAGACATCTGACAAAATTACAATTACAGCGCAGGGCTGCCAGACTTGGGGACTTATCCCCAATGTTGGGGATTTCATGCGAGCAAAAAGGACAAAGAAAGTCATTTGGGGATTGGGAATTTAAAAAAAAAAATGGAGTATTTTTTGAAGATTTTACACAATTTTAATATATTTTCCCATCTTTAATTATTTACGCTTATTTTTCTTTGTTTCGTATATAAAATATGAAAAAGAGTAGCAAAATTTTTATCTTACTCTTATCAACAGCTAATACGGTGTAAAGGGTCCTAATTAAGATTACCGTTTTTGTTGAGTGTGTAAAAGGTACTCAAGAAACTTATGTTAATTCTTAAGTGAGTATTTTAAAAAGAAGAATTTAAAACTAAATCTAAAACCGTTGACAACACACACAATTTTGATTTTTTTAAGACAAATTTTAAGCAAATAAGTGTTCCCCAAAAATAAGTAAATATGAAAGACAATATAATAAAGTTTGGAAAAAGAATGACGGATATATTTATTTTTATTGTGGATTAAGGATGGCTAAAACCGATTGAACAAGCTCAAAATACTTATAAATTGGCTCATTCGTCTTCAAAAACAGCACATTGTTCTGCTTGTGATTTCTTACTGAAATCGCATCAAAAGAATAAAAAAAAAGGCCGAAACCAGTCGTTACAAATAAGGCTCCATGAAAAGCCCCCCAATGAAATAACGCCCAGGAAATAACCCCCAATGAAATAAACCCCCAAAAATAGGAAATAACACCCAAAAGCTGTGAATGAAATTACATCGAAAAATAAATGAAGTAAACCCCAAAACGAAAACGAAACAACCCCCAATATTTGGAAGTTATTTTATATGAAATAACACCCAATGATGAAAATGAAATAACCCCCAATGAAATAAACCCCATCAGCAACAAAAATGAAATTATGCCTAAAATTCATAAAAAAGTCAGTTTAACCAAGGATGAAGTCAATATGGACCAACATCAAAGTCGCAAAATTATTGAAATGAATCGTGTGGAGGCCCGCAGGCGTCTTCTTCATAATAAGGATATATTCGGTTCAAAAATTTTGCCGCAGTAGATCCTTGTAGCCCCTCTATTTTTGCAGTTCGGAAGACAATTTGCCTTTTACGTTTGGCCTTTACACAACTACATCCACTGTTTAAATATAATTGTTTTTTACTTAAAGAATATAGAAAATTGCTATTTCTTCGTTTTCCACTAACAACTTCGAATTCCATTTTTTTAAATATTAACACGAGATGATGTAAAGCGTCCGAACTTCGATGCACAGCTGAAAATATTTTATGTTTTTCAACAACTCAACTCAACATGCAAGGCAGATTTTACTTCTATGTTGACACTGTTATTCCAAAAAACAGATACTTAAATTCTCAAAAAAAAAAAGGAAAAAGATCAAACTAAGCAAATGAAATAAACCCCAAATAAAATGAAATAACCTCCAAAAACAAACAGCTTTAAAAATGAAATAACCCCCGAATCAAAAATGAAATAACACCCAAATTAAGCACGCGATGAAACAAGCCCCGAATTTTAAAAATTTGTTGGGTGTTATTTCATTGGAGATTATTTCATAATTTGAAAACCCCAAATGAGGAATGAAATAATTCCCAAAAAAAAATGAAAAACGGCCCAAAAAATTGGGAGTTATTTCATATGAAATAACCACCAAAATGTATGAAAAAAATTGGGGAATATTTCATTTCTCGTTTGGGCGTTATTTCATTGGGGGGCTTTTCGTGGAGCCACAAATAACATAATTTTTTTTACTAAACATTTTTTTGTTGGGGATTTTTGGGAATTTCTTAATATTTTGGAAACTAATTTTAAGTTTGGTCAAAATAATACTAGCTTTTTAAGGTTTTGTTTTTTAATAAGGGGTTTTTGGGGATTTTTTGTTATTTTTTGGGGAAAAGGAAAAAGAATACCTGCCAGCCCTGATAGAGCATGCTCTATTTTCTTCTGACAAACCACCCTACAAGAAATTCATTTCTCTAACATCAGAAATCTATGCCGTAAAGAAACCGGCAGCGGCCGTCCACTATTGACGGAATCATTAGCCGGCTGAAGTTTATATTTTACCATATCGCTCATTTGCTGCAAGACCGGCATAACTCAAAAAAATCCATTTTGAGATAAACGCATTTAAAGATCACATCCGTTTGTTGTCGACTGTCCAATGTATTGCACAATGCATTACAGAGACAATTCGTTTCTTGGAGGGAGTTTACATGGTGTCTATTCAGACATGTCTAAAAAACACGTCTGTTTTGTTTGTAGGCAATCGGGGTAGAGAAGAAAGAGGGGTTGCCAAACAAACATGAAATGAGTTTTCGTGTTTGTTTATAAGAATCTTCATGTTTTCAATTTGTATGTATGTGTATTAGACTGGTCGCATCTTGTATGGGATTTTTTTTTAAATTTAATTGTTTGCGCTGCTTAAAATATGAGGCTTGGTGTAAGAAATCATGATCTAATTTTTCAGGTCAATCCGACGGTGCCTAGCCGTGCCGGGTGGGGCCCAAAGTTCCCCATATTATAAAAAAAAACATCTTTTCTATCAGATCTTAATAGTTATACTAGTTGAAAAGCCTTTCTTAAAGTAAATTTTATTGCGGAATTTCGGTTTTTTTTTAGTTTTTCAATAAGCTAAAGCGTTTTTGAGTTGCGCGAACATATGCTAATCTATCTATACAATATATAATTTCTTAGGGCCATTATTATAACTTGGCGTTAGCTGTTATCCGACAGTTAACAGACGCTTTTTGACAGATAACACATTATTATCTGTCAATTTAATCCTAACTTTAGCTAACTTCAAGTTGTAATAATGGCCCTTAGTATGTCAGGATGTTTGCATGTATGTCCCATTCTTTCCGCAACTTTCTGAAGCCATCTGATTACATAGGAAGCTGAAATTTGGCACACTTGAAGTACTTTCTCTGCAGAAGATCGTAAAGAAGCCATATTTTTGATTTTCGGCTTTTCAACTATTATAATTATAAAGATCTGATAGAAAATATGTTTTTTTTTTTGTAATATGGGGAACTTTGGGCTCCACCCGGCACGGCTAGGCACCGTCGGATTGACCTGAAAAATTAGATCATGATTTCTTACACCAAACCTCATATTTTAAGCAGCGTAAACAATTAAATTAAAAAAAAAAAAATTGCGACCAGTCTAATGTGTATATTAGATTATTAGACATGAAAACAAACATGTTTGGAAAGACATCGTGAAAGGACAATAGGTTTTTGGAAGCATGTTCAAAAGAGAATTCCAAAAACAGACATGTCTGAAAAGACTCCGTGTAAACTTCCTCTTGGTCGAACTAGCGGTCTTCCCAGTCGACTACAATTTGAAAAAATCAAATTAAATATCCTCAAAGATTACACCCTCTTTTCTTCTCCTAATACCTACACAATGCATTGCATTAGTAGGGGGAATCCCCTGAGTGTTTTGGCGCCCTATGCTCCAGTGGGAGTAAGAGAAATATATATATATATATATATATATATCCGCTGAGTGTTGGTTTAAAGAAAAAAAAAGGTAAAATGTGCTATTAAAATTTCTGAGAAAGTTATTGGAACCTAAACTTTTAAGGAAAGATATGCTCTGAAACATTTATTCAAAATATAATTTGAACATTTTGCTAAAATATTATCTTAATTTTAATTAATGTCAATCTTAAATCAAATAACTCACATTTTCATACAAATTTGATGCATTTAGTACTTTAGAGATTTAAGCTGAAAAGAAAATCATCACAAAATAAAATTTTTAGCAGATTTTTCTTAAGCAAATCATTAAACTTAACCTCACTATTGAATATCCTTTAATATTTTACGTAAAATTGTATTGCTCTGACGTCAGATTAAATATATTTTACAATATTACAAAACAAACTGGTTTTAAATACGACAATTTATGATTTGAAACAAAAGACTTAAGACACAAGCACTTCCATTTCTCTTTAACACAACTTTTTTTTTTTTTTTCTGTAACGAAATAAATTAATTATAACTGTTAAAGCCCGTACAAGTTAAATTACAATAACTAGTAAAAAAAAACAAGAAAATTCTATTTAAAAACAAATCAATGAAAGTTGCTGCTAAAACATTGACGTTAAGAGTCCATTGCCAATGCAAGTTTTTTTTTTAGTTTTTTGTGTTTTTGTTGCTGCCACTAGAAACTACTTGTAGGTACTTAGTGTTTGCTTGTTTTAATCATACATTTAGTACTAGAAACATACAACAACTAAATAAAACTTAAATATATTAAATAGCAACAAATTTCATGTAGGTTGAAAGGTGGGGGTCTTTACTCTTTAAAGTGGTTTTAAAACATATTTATTTTTCTATATTAAAAAAAAAAAAACTGCAAGAAACTTTGCCAAGAAAAAACAAAAATCTATTTGATATCATGTTATTAGATCAACAGAAAAATGCGATCAGTCTTTGAAAAATGTTTAAGAAAAAAAAAACAACTCAAAAATAGAAAAAAGAAAAAATAAAATTAAAATAAAAAATGAAATAAAACTGAGTTGTTGTACTCTTACAACAATAAACTGGCTGGCTGGAATTACAATAAAATATATTGTCTGAATATTGCAACAACAAAATCATAATAAAACTTGTGGTTTTAACATTGCAATACAGTGTAATTTTAATGGAGGAGAGAGAGCAAAAAAAAAAAAAAAATCTATAACAGCAACTTCAACTCAGGGTGCCTGGTAATAAGAGGTGTTTGTTCTAATCTTATTTTTGCTCTACAAAAAAAAAAAAAAAAAAACAAAACTATAGTTTTATACAACATACTGTTAGAAAAATGTACATTAAACAATTTCGCTTTCGATTTCATTTTTGCTCTGCATTTTAGGTATATAAGTATGCTGGAACATTTAAGAATTAACCACAGTCTACTTACAATACTTACACCAATTGGAAGTTTATTTTACAAACCTTTTTTGAAATATAGTTCAATTGGTAGAATTTTATTAGTTTAAAGTTTTTTAAATATCAACAACAGCAAAATGTTTACAAAGTTGGTAAGTATTTTGTGTGTGTGTTCGAACGCCAAACTACAATCACTCTCTGGCCAAGGATTACCATTTAAAGGATATTTTTGTTTCGTTTTTTTGTTTATTTAAAGGCCTTATTATCATTAGCTGCTTTAGCGTGGGCAAAACCCCAACATCCAGCTGCTCAGTATCCAGCTGGTGTCAATCCTCAGGACTGCCCCGGCTTCCCTATCTGTGATAATGCTCGTCTGCATAATCCCAATAAATGGCAACAACCTGCTGCCTGGCAACCACAACCCCAATGGGGTGCTCCCCAACCTCAATGGGGTGCTCCACAGCCCTCTTGGCAGCCTCAACCTCAGTGGGGTGCTCCTGCCCCTGCTCCTGGTGGCGACAAATATCCAGCTGGTGTAAATCCTCACTCCTGCCCCAACTATCCCTTCTGTGATGTTAATGCTGGTGGTGCTGGTGCTCCTGCTCCTCCCCTACCCGGCTGGACAGAACGTCAATATCCTGCCGGTGTTAGCCCTCACACCTGTCCCAATTTCCCTTACTGCAATTAAAAAAAAAAAAAAACAAAGCAAACAATTTCTTCGTTTTCCTTTGCCTTTCGTCTTCCTTTTATTGTCCCTCTCTAACTCTCACTCATCTCAACTCAACTGTGTGCTGTTGTTTGATGTTTTAAACTTTATTCATCTCTCCATTTCTTTTCTGTTTAGTCTCTTTTTTTATTTTGCAATTAAAAACCTTAAAAAAAACTTTTTGTAAATCCAAATCATTAAAAAAAAAAAATTAGTATGTACCTTTATAAAAAATAAAAAAAATATTAGAAAATCTAAGAAAAAAAAATGTTTATATTTGTAAAAGAAAAAGACTACTACTGATTGTTGTTGGTATAAAAAAGGCCACAAATTCTTAAAAGAAAAAGATTTAAGAATTATGATAATAAAAAAAAATTACAATAATTTTTCTGTTTATTTAAAAACATGCATTTCTATAAAATAAAGAATACAAATTTAAAAAAAAATTCCACAAGATTTTCAATATTAAACAGGAAAAGTAAAAGGGATATAAGAAACCTATCGAAAATTGAATTATCAAAAAAAAAAAAAATGTTTAAATAAAAAATAACTGTATTATAAAATATTGCCAGTTAAGGATCACAATCAAACATCATTTAAAAAAAAGTTGGTATGTATTTGAAGAAAGTTTTGCAAAAAAAAAAAAAAAATACAACAAAAGCCGTTCTCCATGGTACTCGATTCAGCGCTATATTTCTGAGTTCATTGCATGTTGTGCTGAACGCGTGTGAGGATTTCGGGGACTTCCAGTTCTTTTTCCCGCTTGTAAGAACGTGGAACATGTTTAGAAATAAGGTTACCCTCACGCCAAAGCACATGACCAATTCATTTCCATTTGCGTTTGCGTATTTCGGTCGTAACTTCTAAGTGATTTGTACTTTGTAATTGGCTCATATTCAAGTAAAATTTCCTTCAAAACCATCTTTTAAAATCAAGAGTTAAATTAAAAAATTTTGTGAAGGATAACTGAGTAATCCACTTGCAAACACCGTTAAGTTAAAAAAAGAAAAATTCTGTAAAAGCCGCCATTTTATTTGTTTTTAAAAATGCCTCCCTAAGCCATTACCAATATCGTACAAAACTCCGTAAGTAACGCGCAACTTCTGGGTAATTATTCAATACCCCTGCAAAACTCTATAAAGTTTGGTATTTTAATTTAAAAAACTGTTATATTAGATTTTCTCAGAATTTTGTTTTTTTTTTATACCCACACCACAATAGTGGAGAGGGTATTATGCATTTGTGCTGATGCGTGTAAAGGCTTAAAATAGTGGTCTTAGACCCACCTTAAAGTATACCGATCTACTCAGAATCACTTTCTGAGTCGAACTAACGATGTCCGTCCGGCTGGCTGTCCATGTAACCTTGTGCGCAAAGTACAGGTCGCAATTTTGGAGATAATTTGATAAAATTTGGGTCATAGGTTCTTATTGGCACAAGGAACAATGGAATGAAAATGGGCCGAAACGTAGGACCACGAGGGAAGATAGGGGGAAATTTCTTCCTCTCAGAAACTATCAAACCGATTTGAATATGAATGTAATTTAACCCATAGATAGAACCATATCTATATCGACACAAAATGTATAAATTTTAAAAAAAATCGGACAACGAGGGGAGATAGGGGCAATTTCTGCCTCCCAAACCAATTTTAATGAAATTTAAAACATAGATAGATCCATATCTATAGGGACACATTAGCAACACTGAAAACATTTTCTTCACAGATCCAATGAAATTTACATTAAAATTCAACCTATGTAACCCTTCATTGGATTAATGAAGGATTAATAAAATCAATGACAAAATTTTCATTGATTTTATGAATCCTCATTGAAAAATTGGATAAAATAAACGTTTGTCATTAAACTAATGCAAAATTTTCATTGATTTTATGAAACATTTCATTAATCCAATAGGTTGAATTTTAATGTAAATTTCATTGAATCTGTGAAGAAAATTTTTTCAGTGTATACAGATTTTAAAAACTATGACCACAAGGCGAGGCAGGGGGCAATTTCTGCCTCTCACAAACTTTCAAACCGATTTTCATGAAGTTTAGAAACATAGATAAATCCATATTTACATGGACACATAAGCATGATGTGTTTTTAAATACTGTGGTGTAGGGTGTCGTATGGTCGGGCTTGACCGACTATACTTTCTTACTTGTTTGAAATTATTGGTGTTTGCAAGTGGACTACTTAATTGTGAAATATATACTTAGAATTTGCAATTCAAAAGATTTCTTAGAACTATTCTACAAGGACAAATTTGAAGATGGATTAAAAAGAAATAATTTTGATCTTATCTGCTTAAAACGAAAAATGCACAGAAAGAAAAAACTCGTACTAAATTTAAGTTATTTCCACTTACTTTTAGTACGAGTCATACCTAAAAATTAAGTTACGAACCCAGCAAAAAATCTGCTCCAAAAGGAGCAGGTTTTGTGTATGAATTCATACCTCAAATCGCTTCAAACCTGCTGATGGGATGCCTGATTTTTGAATGGGGTGTTCCCGGTTTGGAGGACTATTTTCTGCTGACAATAAGCGCTTCTTTTAACATGCGAACAAAGCACTCCTATATATTTTATTCTATATCATTTACTGCTTTTACTCTTAAGTGGTTAAAAAAACCCAGTTTTTTTTACTGGGAAAGTACTTAAACAATCTAAAATGGGATTTCTTTCGCTTAAAGCTTGAATTTAAAGTTGATCGTGCCACTTTATATTATATATGGGTGCATACGTGTGTGTTTGTAAAAGTTTGCTGTAGAAACAACAACAACAACAGTAAAACAGCAGTTTAAAAACGGTTTGCTTGTTTACTGCCTGTTTGACGATATCGAACGTCATCGTTCGCATAGAAAATTACATTTAAAATTCGAACATTGTTCGAAGTTTGTTTTAAATGTAATTTTCTATGCGAACGATGACGTTCGAAATCCATGAACAGGCTGTTAGTGTAGAAGCAACAAAAACACTGCAAGAAGAAAAACATAAATTTTTTATTTTCATGTTTAAAAAGTAAAATAAAAAGCAAAAATTTCCGAACTCTTTTTGCTAAAATTATTAAGTTAAATACACCAAATCTTCAAATTATATTGATTACGAAAATCATATCGGGCATGCTGCTGGTGTCTTATAATTGTGAGTTCTTTTGTAAACGAAGGGGGTTATACAACAACGTGGAATAAACATGTTTAACGAACCGGTTGGTAAGTAAAGTAAATAAATAACAATATTCTCTCTCTCTCTTTCTGTTTCTCTAGGGCAAGTGCTAAGGTTTGAATTAAACCACTTTCGGATTATTTCAAGTACGAATTCTGGTTTAAACCAAGCCAACTTAGGAATTCATAAATCAATCAGATTTCGGATTATTTTATGTACGAGGCCTTGAATAATCCGTTCTTGAATCACACATTCTGTACTTGATTTAAGGAATTCCGTACCAAGACCCCTTTCACACTCGGCAAGTTACTTGCGCAACTCTTGGTTTGCAAAGGTCGGGGTAAAGAAAAAAGAATTTTGTACAGACTTTGTTGTACTTGGCAAGTAACTTGCGCAACTAACTTGCCGAGTCTGAAAGGAGTCTAACCGTACTTTTGACACAAGCAATTCTATTAGAGAAAATTCACATGTGGAAAAGCTTTTACAGAATACTTTAAAAAAGTACAAAAACAACTCTTATACAGTAATACTTTGTACAGAACGTTTTCTATAAAAAGTTCCTGTACAGAACATTTTTAATAGACAACTTTTTATAAAAAAAGTAAATTTTCAAGACAGTAGAGTTTCTACATTTTATCTCTTATACAGAAGATTTGCTTTATAAAACTTTAAAAAGAGAAGATTTTATAAATAGAAATCTTTTATATAAGAAATTTTCCTTAAAAAAATCCGCTGTATACTGAAGAGTTTTTACAGCAAATCTTTAATACAATGGAAAATCTCTTTTTTAACCATTTTTTTAAAAGATTTTCTATAAAAAAACCTCTTTTTTATAACCATTTATTTAAAAGAATTTCTATAAAAAAACCTCTTATACAAAAGAATTTTTAAAAGAAAATTTCTTTTTGGGTAAACTCTTATACAGAATTTTTTTACAGAAAATCATTTTTTCAGACGTTTTATTTTTTGATAATAAATGATTTAATTTTCTTTAGAAAATATTTTGATTTTCAATAATTAGTATTGTGGTTATTTTGTTGAACTATTTATGGTTTTTAATCCAAATTTTTAATATTTTTAATTAGGCTTAAGTTCATGAAATTTAATTTTTCATTAAATTATTTTTATGAAGAAAGGAATTTTACTACATGAAAATCAATTAAAATTGTTATTGATAATCTTTCATTCTTGACGTGGCTGGGGCTCGAACCCCGGCCGGCAGGTTACCATGACATGTTTCGATCGCTATCAATCAATAACAATTTTAATTGATTTTCTTGTTGTAAAATTCCTTTCTTCATAAAAATAATTTAATGAAAAATTAAATTTCATGAAACTAAGCCTAATTAAAAATATTAAAAATTTGGATTATTTTGATTTTCTTTAGAAAATGTTTTAATTTTCTTTAGAAAATGTTTTAATTTTCTTTAGAAAATGTTTTAATTTCCTTTAGAAAATGTTTTAATTTTCTTTAGAAAATGTTTTAATTTTCTTTAGAAAATGTTTTAATTTCCTTTAGAAAATATTTTGAGATTCTTTAGAAAATGTTTTAATTTTCTTTAGAAAATGTTTTAATTTTCTTTAGAAAATGTTTTAATTTTCTTTAGAAAATGTTTTAGTTTTCTTTAGAAAATGTTTGAATTTTCTTTAGAAAATGTTTGAATTTTCTTTAGAAAATGTTTTAATTTTCTTTTGAAAATGTTTTAATTTTCTTTAGAAAATGTTTTAATTTTCTTTAGAAAATGTTTTAGTTTTCTTTAGAAAATGTTTGAATTTTCTTTAGAAAATGTTTTAATTTTCTTTAGAAAATGTTTCTCTTTGTATAGTTTTCGACATGAGTGACAGACACAGTTTTTTCTCACTTTTCGAGAAACTATCGAATATTTTGTTTCACATCTTTTTGACGCGAGAAGTTGTCACTAAAGCTACAGAAGATGGGTACAGTTTACTCTTTAAACTGGCAAAATTTCAAAAAAAGTACCAGACACCTGTCCCCTGATTTTTTCAATGAACAATGAAAAGTATTTAACTTTTTTTGTATCTCTTTTAGTTTAGAAAATATCAGGTAAGCCAATTTATACGTTTGTAACCTTTTTTATCCCCTCAGCATTCGAATTTCCAAA
Organism: Pollenia angustigena; assembly: GCA_930367215.1. Taxonomy (NCBI): domain Eukaryota; kingdom Metazoa; phylum Arthropoda; class Insecta; order Diptera; family Polleniidae; genus Pollenia; species Pollenia angustigena. The sequence goes on from OV884060.1 coordinate 204,626,313, forward strand.
AATCGTGTTTTAGTGGATCGATTTGGCAAGAGGGCAACCTCCGGTCCAAAGTTCAGATGTTTAGGCTATGCGATGATTTTATGTACAAAGACAAATAAATGTTATTAAATGACAATGTAATTTTTATTTGTTATTTATTTATTATATATAAAACAGGATGTATGTATGTATGTAACGTATGGACTCCAAAATGGCTGGGCCGATTTTGATGAAATTTTCAGGGAATCTTTAGAATATTCAGGCGGGTGACACTGTGAAGTCTGATTTTTGATTTTCGTCTGTGGGCGGAGGGGCGTGGCAAAATCTAATTTTCATATTGCACCACCAATGACATCTATATAATTTGGACGATTTTTTCTTTAAAATGATCGCCATGGTCCAACTTAGATTTATAAGAAAAGAACATTTTACCCCGTCCACTTTTACGCCCACTTTTTTCGAATTACCTAAAATAAGAAAACGGCTCCATCGATTTGACAAACTTTCCTTTAAATGTTCGTATTAAACCATTTATTTTAAAGTTCTTATCGAAAGAAAAAATTTACCACGCCTACTTTTACGCCCACTTTTTCTATTAAGCGCATAACTTGAGAACGGCTTGACCGATTTGGACGATTTTTTCTTTAAAATGATTGCCATGGTGCAACTTAGGTTTTTACGGAAAGAAAATTTTGCCCCGCCCACTTTTTTCGATTTACCTAAAATCATAAAACGGCTCCATCGATTTGACTAATTTTTCTTTTAAATGTTCGTATTAACCCATTTTAAAGTTCTCATCGAAAGAAAAATGTACCACGCCTAATTTTATGCCCACTTTTTCTATTAAGCGCATAACTTGAGAACGGCTTGACCGATTTGGACGATGTTTTCTTTAAAATCATCGCCATGGTCCAACTTTAACGCCCACTTTTTTCGATCTACCTAAAATCAGAGAACGGGTCCATCGATTTGACTAATTTTTCTTTCAAATGTTCGTATCTTTTTAACAGATTTTACAAATCGAACGCAAACATTTTTCCTAATTTGTACAGGACAACGTCAGTCGGGTCAGATAGTTTATTATGTATTACAAATACAATAACAAATTATATTCTAACTTAATTTAACGATCAATAGTAACGTTGACATTCAGCCCGTTGTTCTAAAACCGACGACATTCTATTGCGGGAAATGAACCCACAACCTTCTCATTTTTTACTCACCCACCGGAGCACCTAATTTTAAATTAATAAACAATAAAATGTAATTAAGGTGTATTATACACAAATCATATTATGATCTCTTTATTTAATTAGTGAACAAAAGCCATACAACATTATGAGATTTTAATTTAAGCTGACTTTTTGACAAAGCCATTTAATTTAAATCCAACATTGTAAACGATATTACAAAACATTAATGGTCTTAATAGTTAAATAATATTAGTTCAACACTTTTTCCTTTGGCCTCCAACACATTGCTCAGATATTTAATAATAGAAAAACAGATATCGAAAAATCTACAAGCAAAGAAAAAACATGGTTGTGGTAAACATATTCTAAGAGCAACATATTATGATAAGAATTATGATTATAGTCACCATATTAAGATTATTATTGAAACATATTATGCTACATATACTCGTACTATTACATCATAATATTTTTCTCTTAATCATATTATTATTCTGTTAATCACACTAAGTTAAGAAGTAATCAAATTATTGTCATGTTAGTCATAATAAGCTAAGAAGTAATCATATTATCATCATGTTAATCATAATAAATTTAGAAGCAATCATATTATGATACAGCACCTTTCATAGCTGTCATAAAAATACAAAATAAATTAAAATATTTTTGCATCGATTTTTTATTTTGTGGCTTTTTACAATTTTTCTTAATGTTAATCAAATAGCGGAGTTCAATATAAGGCTTGCAAAAGAGCAAATGAAAAATCTGTGGTTTTCATGGGCAACCGCGTGTGTCCATTTTTTCGATTTTAAGATGTTGATGAAATATCGTAGCACTTTTATAAAATATAACGAAATCTCTGTGTGTTTTGTTGTTACATTTTACAAAAAAACCATGATATTTTGTATTTGCACTATTACATCACTAATACTTGAATGAACTCCGCCAAGTTTTTTTCCGAATTTTATTTTACATTTCTCTATTTCAGACTTACTCAATTTGAACCATGGAGAGATACACAATCCAACAACGTGTTAAAGTTATCCAGACTTATTATGAAAATGGGCGTTCAAATCAAAATGCATATCGTGCACTTCGTGATTTTTTTGGTCAATTTGATCGTCCAAATGTGCGTACAATCGCAAAAATCGTGGAAAAATTCGAGCAAACCGGGTCTGTAGAAGATGTGAGAACACCAGTGCATGCTCGTACAGCTCGTACTGCAGAAAATATTGCTGCTGTTCGCGATAGTGTGGCTGAAGAGCCGTCCACCTCAACTCGTCGTCGTGCCCAACAATTGCACCTCTCACGCTCGTCGTTGATGAACATTATGCATAAAGACTTGCATTTACACGCTAACAAGGTGCAATTGGCTCAAGAACTAAAGCCTCTTGACCATTCCAAACGTCGTGAATGGGCAGAATGGTGGCAAGAAATGGCAACAGTGGATGATCTATTTTCGAAGAAAATCATCTTCAGTGATGAGGCACATTTTCATCTCAGTGGATTCGTCAATAAACAGAATTGCCGCATTTGGGCGAATGAGAATCCAAGAGTGATTGTCGAAAAACCAATGCACCCATAAAGAGTGACTGTTTGGTGCGGTTTATTGGCTGGCGGCATCATCGGGCCGTATTTTTTCCAAAATGAGGCCGGTCAGGCAGTTACTGTGAATGGTGTTCGCTATCGTGAGATGATAACGAACTTTTTATGGCCCGAATTGGAAGATATGGATGTGGACGAGATGTGGTTTCAGCAGGACGGTGCCACTTGCCACACAGCTAACGAAACAATGGCTCTTTTGCGCAACAAATTCAATGGCCGTGTTATCTCACGTAATGGCGATGTCAATTGGCCGCCAAGATCATGTGATTTGACACCGTTGGACTTCTTTCTTTGGGGTTATTTGAAAGAAAAGGTGTACGTCGATAAGCCAGCAACAATTCAAGAGCTAAAGATGAGATAATTCGACACATTAACGGCATAGAACCTCCATTATGCCTCAGGGTCATCGAAAATTTGGACCATCGGATGGAGGTGTGCCGCCGTGGTTGCGGCGCCCATTTGGCCGATATTTTGTTCCATACATAATTGAATAATACCAATATATCATAATAAAATAAAATTACAATAATTTCCTAAATAGTTTGTGTTTTATTCAAAATTAATTTTTTAATTTCTTTAAACTTATTTTTTTTATGGAATTTTATCTTTTAATTGTTTAACCGCTCACAAATAAAAAAAAACGACACAATTTCTTCAAAATTATTTTAGAAATGGCGCTAACATAATATGATTAGAGTAAAAATAGTTTGATTGCATCTTTAACGTTATATGATAAATGTATAGAAAGTTATCATGTTATGGCTATTAAATATCATGATATGGTTGTGAGAAATATAATATGTTTAGAAAGTTATCATAATTAAGTTGTTAGAAAAATAATTATTTTTCGGTCAACAATACTCAAATTCATAATTGCGATAATCATTGATATGTTTAAATTGTTGATATTAAATAAAAATAACAATTATTTGTGTACGACAACAATATATTGTTACATTAAACATAGTGTTGTTGCCGTAACCATGCCCAACCATATTTTTTCTCTACGTGTATAATTAATCTCTTTATAAGTTTTTGTTTCCTTTTAATTAGAACAAACATTCCAACAAACACTTTTACAAAACATTTTTGAAGTATTACTTTTTCTAAAAAAAACACACACACCCACTTGTCTTAAAGGTAACAAACAATTCAATTGAAATGAAATGAAGTAGAAAAAAATTTAAATTTAATAAAATGCGGAACCTTACAAAACTGACCACTAGGTTGTTTGTTGTTCATTGTTGCACCGATAGAGGGACAAACACAATTTTGTTGCCCGTTTTGCGATCATTTGAAAAAGTGAAAGTTGTTTTACGATTTTGTCCGCAAAAAAGAACCAGAAATTAAAACATTCCAAATGTTCTGGTTTTCAAACTGAACGACACCTCATGCATACAACAGCAACAACAACAATGCTCGTTAGAGTTCTTTGAAGGTCAAGTCCATCGTTGTCATTCTTTGGCCCGAAAGAATTTACACGCAGCCGCAGCAGAAAGATAAATTGCAATTTTTTCTTAACGCATTTTTTTACATTCCGTTTGCCATTGATTTGCTTTAATTTTGTATCGAAAACAATCTGGTTGATCAAGTTTATTGATTTTTCTTGTTTCAGCTTTTGATCAATTTTAGTTTTTATTGCCGGAAACCATGATTTTTATGAAAATTTATGTTAGTAATTAAGTTCTTAGCAATTCAGCAAAATATATTTATAAAAAAATAAATAAAACATTATATTAATTTTTAAGTTTTTTTTTTTTTTTAAACTAAAATTGAAAATTTGTAAGTGTGATTTATAATGGTTGGCAAATAAAAGGGTGTGGAATTGTGGTTGTTATTGTTTGTAATGAGTGGCTTTACAGGTCGCTAAGAACAAGTATTAAAATTAATATAAAAAACGGAGCTAAATATTAAGTAATTTATTTATTTTGAAATTAAAAAAATATATATTTATAATAATTTATTAAAACAAATCTAGTTTTAAGTGTGGGTTATAGATCTTAAATGAAAAATTTAAATTGCTGTTTTATTGCTACAAGTAAAATAATTATGATAATTCGAAAAATCACTTTATAAAAGAAAATTTATTGGATACAAGTTAAAAGTGATAAATATGGGTTTTAAAGTTTTTTTTTCTGAAAATAATTCAAATAACGTAGTATAAAATTAAACAACAAATTTTAAAAATTATTTGTTGCCAAGCAGGTTTTATTACTACAAAAAAAAAATAATGTGAATTTTATATATAAAATTCAAGAACAAATTATAAAAAATTTGTTGTAAAGGAGTTTTTTTTTAACAAAAAAATTTAAAAATTTCTTATACATAAATCTCTTATACAGAGTTCTCTTATACAGAATTCTCTTATACATAATTCTCTTATACAGAATATTTTCTAAGAAAAACTTCTTTTACAGAAGATTTTTTCTTTTATCAGGTCTGTTCTGAAAATCACGTGATTTCAAATCACATGTGCTTTTAAAATCACACGTGTGATTTTGTGGTGTTCTGTAAATCACACCCTTTTTTGTGTGTTTTCGGTGTGATTTTCAATTGACGAAAGCACAAGCAAACACAAAAAGTTTGTTCTACAAAATTGTAGCTAATTTTTAACGCTTTTTATGTTATTTTTCAACAATTTGTTTTTTTTTAACCGATTAAGCGATCTCAAATTAAGTTTAGGGTGTGTTTAAAATTTTGAAATTTTTTGCGAATTTTAGCCATGTTCGCGATAAAATCAATTTGTTTCTATAAGTTTTCGATTCTTTATAGCTTTGACGATTTATAATAAATAGTAGAATTTTGCTATCATGCCGCTGTTAGCAAATTTTTGCGAATTTCCGCTTATTTAGACATTCCCAGCAAAAACTTACATTGCAAAGTAATGAGTTAAAAAGCTAATATAACGACTCTTCACTACTTATACATTGGCATTTTAACTCATTATTTTAACACGGTGATGTCATTGGAGGCAAGTACTTACCACCCTCGCTTACAAATAGGGAGTTAAATAAGTCATTACCACATTCGCTTACAAATAGGGACATAAATAAGTTATTACTCTGATGTCACCAAAATTACAACTAACATGTCATGACTTTAAAAAAAATTTTTTTTTATTATTTTTTTTTAAATTATTTTTTTTTCTATTTTTTCTTATTTTATTTTACTTTACTTTATGTTTTTTTTTCTATTTTATTTTACTTTCTTTTATTTTCAATTTTTTTTTCTGTCTCTGGCGGGATTCGATCGCGCAACCTCGGTGCTGATAAACTAGCTCACTACCAGCTAGTCTACCGGGGCAGTGTAGTTTTTGTATAAAAAAACGATGTTTTTTACTCAATTAAGAGCGTAAATATGAGATTAAATTATTGGAGGCAACTACTTACCACCCTCGCTTACAAATAGGGAGTTAAATAAGTCATTACCACATTCGCTTACAAATAGGGACTTAAATAACTTATTACTCCGATGTCACCAAAATTACAACTAACATGTCATGACTATAAAATTTCAGTACAGCATAATTTTTCATATTCAAATTTATTACAAATTGTTTTTTATTTATAACTAGCTGACCCGGTCCGCGTTGCTGGCCCCAAACAGTGTTGTATTACCAGACGATTTAAGTTGAGCTTTAAACGAAATTTACAGCCTTTAAAATTTTCCTTCCGTAAAAACCTAAATCGGTCAAGCCGTTCTCAAGTTATGCGCTTAATAGAAAAAGTGGGCGTAGAAGTAGGCGTGATACATTTTTCTTTCGATGAAAACGTAAAATGGAATAATACGAACATTTAAAAGAAAAATTAGTCAAATCGAAGGAGCCGTTTTTTGATTTTAGGTAAATCGAAAAAAGTGGGCGGGGCAACATTTTCTTTCCGCAAAACCTAAGTTAGCCCATGGCGATAATTTTAAAGAAAAAATCGTCCAAATCGGTCAAGCCGTTCTTCAGTTATGCGCTTAATAGAAAAAGTGGGCGTAAAAGTAGGCGTGGTAAATTTTTCTTTCGATGAAAACTTAAAGTTGATTAATACGAACATTTGAAAGAAAAATTAGTCAACTCGATGGAGCCGTTTTCTGATTTTAGGTAAATCGAAAAAAGTGGGCGTAAAAGTTGGCGGGGAAAAACCTAAGGTGGACCATGGCGATCATTTTAAAGAAAAAATCGTTCAAATCGGTCAAGCCGTTCTCAAGTTATGGTTTTTGCCACGCCCCTCTGCCCCCAGACCGAAAATCAAAAATCAGACTTCACAGTGTCACCCGCCTGAATATTCTGAAGATTCCCTGAAAATTTCATCAAAATCGGCCCAGCCGTTTTGGAGTCCATACGTTACATACATACACACATACACACACACATCCAATTTTATATATACATATAAGATGAAAAAAAAAAAAAACAAATTGTAAGAACAAATATTTTAAATCAATTTGTATTAGATTTGAAAAAACTTAAACCGTAGATGCATTTTATTACGAATGAATTATAAATTTCGTTAATCAACTCATACACAAGTACTTAGGTATCAGATTATATGTCAGCCATTTGGTAACTACTTCTATGTAATGCAGATGGTATGAAGTAGTCATTGAAAAGTAAGTTGTTCAGTAATGGCAAGTCATTACCAAGTTTTTGCTGAGTTGTTACCGAAATTTTGCCATTCCTTATAGTTTTAGGGACTTTCAATCAATTTTATGGCTCGTTTGAAATATGAAAAATTTTCGCGAATTTTCGCCATTTTTGCAAAATTTTTTTTTGTTATTTTTTTACCCATTTAGCGATTTCAAATAAAATTTAGGGCTTGTTTACAAGCTTGCAATTTTTCGAGAATTTAGCCATTTTCGCAATAGAAGCGATTATATCCTGTGATTCTTTACAGCTCTTACGATTTTTAATAAATATTATACTTTGCTTTCATTCCGCTGTTAGCAAATTAGCGATCTTTAATTCAATTAAAAAAACAACAAACTGAAATCACAACAGAAGTCTCAAAAGCAAATATCATTTTTTTAGTATCGTCGAATTTTCATATTTTTAAAGGATTTGTTGCAAATAAAATAGTTTATTACATAAAGAAGTAATAAACATTACATTGAATATTTTATTTAAGTAATTTATTATGACGGCCATCTAACAATAGTCGCAAAAATAACAAAGTGATTTCAAAAAGTTGTTTACGTAGCTGAACGTTTTGAAATCACAAAATAATATGCCCAGAAAGAACACCTTTCTTGTGATTTCAAATCACTTTCATAAAATGTTGTTTTCAGAACAGGCCTGTATACATAATATTTTCTATTTAAAATCAGGGTTGTCAGATCGATTTTGACCTTTTTCGCCAAATTCAATGCCAAAAATCGCCAAAATCGCCAAAGCCTTCATTTTTAACTTTTTGACAATAAAATATAGATGATTTAAATTATTAAAAATATTTTTTATAAATCTTCAAAAAAATAAATTTGTTCCAAGTCGCTAAAATCCGCCAAAAATTTAAAAAAAGTCGCCATTATATATATTCTGTTTAGTTTTTATTTAGAACCAAGTAAAAATGATTAGTGAAGACAAAAAAATGAACATTGCACTATTAAATAGTTAATAGTAGTCTACTAAAAGCAGCAAAGAAAGAATTTTGGTGGTTAGTATTAAACAAATATTGGAAATATGTATGCATGTAGTTGGAGTTCTATTATATATCTAAAACGCTATACACTTCAGCGCCAAAACTCCCTTTTGTCTTCTTTTTTGATTTACATTGTAAGTATATTAAATGTTTTCAACCAAGGTACAAAATGTAGTATTAACATTCAGATACATAATTTATAGCTCGTAAAACCACGTCAAGAACTGCATTCTACTTAGAAGGAGAGTTTTAGTGAAGTTCATTATTGAAAATCCATGTTCAACACAGTCATTACTAGTTGGATTTAGCACCATATAATGAACAGCCAAAGCAAGTTATTTAAAATGGTACGTTCCTGACGTGTCCTAATAGCTATAGACTTTTGGCCAAAACTGATTTAAGTAAGATGGAATATCATCCAATTACAAACGGTCATTTTGTCCATTGTGTTTCGTAAACATCCAAAAGTACGTTACGATTCATTAATATCTTTAATAACAACGAATTTTGTTTGTGATAATAATTTGCCACATTTTATAATGGAGAAAAGTTCGTAAGCTTGAAATAGGTATATTCATGCTTTATTAATTCTTTTTTATATATTGAAAATAATTTTCTCCTGGATTTTCAATATATTCATCAGCCATTTCAACATAACATAATTTATTTTCAAATACATACTGACTATAAAAGCCTAAATTTCATACATAAAAATACTAAAATAAAAATAATATAATTTTTTCGTATTGAATTTAACGAGTTTCAAAACAAATGCATGACTCACCAAAAATAGCCAACAAAATCGCCAACTATTTTAAAATATCGCCAAAAAATCGCCAAATCGAAAATTAGGTAGTTTGAAAATCGCCACGTTTGGCGAGAAATCGCCACATCTGACAACCCTGCTTAAAATCTCTAATACAAAAGTTTTTCAAATTGTGTATTTCATTTGACTTTTATTCGGTTACCCCTGTATTTATAAGCGATTATTAAATTTAATAAACGTTAATTAAGTAAAATTGTCATAGAAAATGTGTGTTGTAAATGTTTTATTAAAATTGTTATTATTGGTTAAAACAAAATTGAAAATTTTTTTAAAAATATAAGATTGGATAGTGTGTAGAAAAACTCTTATACAGAAATATTTTTGTATTAAAACTATTAGGTAGTATGTCTTTTTCATATACAGAGGATTTTATAAAGGATATATGTATCTAATAATAATGATTTATTCTCTTATACAAACGGGTTTCTATAGAAAATTTATTATACAAAATGGTTGTCATAGAAACTGTCATCTACAGAAGGTTTTCTTCAGAAAATTTGTTATTCAAAAGATGTTTTACAGGATATGATGAAGCTAGTTTTTTTTAAGAAAATATCTTACGCAGAAAAATATTTTCTATTAAAACTTTCTTGTGTAGAAAATTTTAGAAAGTTTTGGCAAGAAGATTTTTTTTTTAAATTTCTTAACAGCAGACTTCCTAAAAAACAACTTCTTATAAGGAAGATTTTCTATAGGAAATCTCTCACACATAATCTTTTTTTATAAAATCTCTTATACAGACGATTTTTTTTTTATATGATGTATGTGGGGTATAGATGCAAAGGCTGCAATCTCCGCTTTTTTCACAAACGTAACTAATAATACCTCTTAGTTGTATTTAATGAATGCTTAGTGAATATGACATTAACCGATACACTTTTATCCAATAAATAAATATGTTCAAAAATTAAGAATCGATGCAAAAACATCAATGTCGATTGGAGATTATCGTTTTTGCAATGATCACAGTTTGTTAAGCTCTTTTTCTCTCAACTATTTTCGAAAATGCATGCTATTTTTTTTAATATGTTTTTTTTTTGCAAAACAAAACTAAAAAGAAATTAAAAACAAGTAAGAAAGTATAGTCGGTCAAGCTCGACCATATGATACCCTACACCATAGTATTTAAAAACACATCATGCATCATGCTTTTGTGTCCATATAAATATAGATTTATCTATGCTTATAAACTTCATGAAAATCGGTTTGAAAGTTTGTGAGAGGCAGAAATTGCCCCCTACCTCCCCTTGTGGTCCTATTTTTGAAAAACTGTATAGCTAATGTGTCCATATAAATATGGATCTATCTATGTTTTAAATTTCATTAAAATCGGTTTGAGAGGCAGTAATTGCCCCTATCTCCCCTCGTGGTCCTATTTTTTAAAAAATGCATACATTTTGTGTCCATATAGATATGGTTCTATGTAAGTTTTAAATTTCATTGAAATCGGTTTGATAGTTTCTGAGAGGAAGAAATTTCCCCCTATCTTCCCTCGTGATCCTACGATTCGGCCCATTTTCAATAGGCTTGATCCTTGTGCCAATAAGAACCTATGACCCAAATTTCATCAAATTATCTCCAAAATTACGACCTGTACTTTGCGCACAAGTTTACATGGACAGCCAGCCAGCCAGCCGGACGGACATCGTTAGTTCGACTCAGAAAGTAATTCTAAGACGATCGGTATACTTTAAGGTGGGTCTAGGAACAATATTTTAAGGCGTTTCACACATCAGAACAAATGCATAATACCCTCTCCACTATTGTGGTGTGGGTATAAATACAACAAATTATTTTTTATATGAAACGTTTTATAACTTTGTCATTAGTCGTAATTATGGAGCTAAGTTGTTATGAAGTTCCTCTAAGGCCGGGTTTTTGAGATGTGGATTAAGTTTAAACTAAGTTTAACGTAGTCTGAAACTCGGATATTTTCGGCGAAATGATTTTTTTTTTTTAGTTTTTTTATTAAAGACGAACATTTTAAGCAAAACAAAGCTGTTCCGTCAAAATTTTGTGTACAAACTTGGTAATGGCGGCACAAATCTGTTTTCAGATTAACTAAACCTAGTTTAACTGAGATCTCAAAAACCCAGCCTAAATCAATCAAGAAAAAACTGAGCCTTTGTTAACTTTAACCCTTTCAGACCCAACTAAAAAATTTTGTAAATAAAGATATTACACTCCTGCTGATACTTGAAATTTTGACTTTGTTCTGTTTATAGATTGTTGTACAATTAGTATATTTGTACGGCAAAAGTTGTAAGAAAAATAGGCACCGTAGTGGTGTAGAGGGCAGAGCCGAGGACAAAGTTGCACAGACAAAGTTGATCCACGGTTCGCATCCCAGCCCAGTACAAAAATTAAAAAAGTATCACTATTTCTAATATAACGAAAACTGTGTATACTTGTCCGTTTTCATTGAAAATGGATTAACTCCAACAGACACAGCTAACACATTTGTGCTAGTTGGGTCTGAAAGGGTTAAGAATATTATAACTACTGTTTTAGCAATCTCCAATTTTATTATTTTAATTGCCAGAAAAGCGCTATATCGATTTGGTTTAAACTTGCGTCATATCTTTATCATATTTATATTTACTGAATAGTATAACACACAATAAATAACTATGAATATACTTTGAGCTAGAGGTTTTTACTATTTATTACGAAAACTATAAATGTGGAGATTGCAGTCTTTGCATCTATACCCCTCATATCTAATAAAGAAGATTTTCTATTTCTTTTACAAAATATATTCTGTAGAAAATTTATCGTACAAAAGTTTTTCTATATCAAATCTCTTATACAGAATATTTTCTATAAAAAAATTATGTGTAGTAAATCTTATAAACAGAAGATTTAACATTGAATATGGGCATTTCCAGCGAAATGCCTACTTTTTGTAACGTAACACCAGAAGTATTTTGAATTGTTTCTCAAAAAATTTCATATGTATAGTTTACTTTTTTATATCTTGGTGTAAAGCGCAACTAGCTCTACATTAAGTCCGAAAATACAATCTTATTTGTAATCTGGCGTTACATTAAAAAAAGTAGACTTTTCGCTGAAAATGCCCATATTTACCTTAAAACAAGCAACGATTTTTAAATTTTATAGCTTGAAAAATAAATCTGTATTAGTCCAAAGTTTACTAAAAAAGGTTTTATACAAAACATCTTGCTCAATTCGCAGTCTTATTCAGTTTTGTAATGCAAGTCAAAATCCACTTCCGTTTTTTTATATGTGCAAATCCTTAGCGTCGATTACTGTAATTTTTTTTCTGAATACAGTGCTACTTCATTACTTTGTATATATAAAAACCCTTTTCACACATTTGACTTCTTCATTTAATTTTTTTACATTTTGTGTTACAAATATCACGACACGTCAAAATGAAAATGCCCATATATCAAATAATAAATATTTTCTTTGTCTTATGCAATCGGTTTTCCATAGAAAATAAATTAAACAAAAGATTTCTCATAGGAAATTTTCTTATACAAAATATACTCTTCAGGAAATTTGTTGTACAAGAGATTTGTTACACAAAATGTCTTATACAGATGATTTTTTACAGAAAATATCTTACGCAGAAGATATTTAAACGAAATATCTTTTGCAAAATAGTTTATATAAGAACCTTCTTATATAGATCTTTTTTCTTTTCTATACGGAAGATTTTTTTTTTTTAAATTTAGAAAGTCTTCTAAAAACACATTATAAAATATTTTGTGTAGCAAATCTTACAGCAGAAGTTTTGACATTGCATATATCTAGTAATAAAGATTTTCTTTCTCTTATACAAAAGATTTTCTATAGAAGATATATAATACAAAATGTTTTTTATAGGAAATCTCTTAAACTGAAGATTTTCTACAGGAAATTTGTTAAAAAAAGAGATCTTTAACAGAAAATCTCTTATACATTTGTTGTTTTTAAGAACATGTCTTACGCAAACGATTTTTTTTATGAAAATATCTACTACAGAAAACTTTTTATAAAGAAAATTTCTTTAGAAAGTTTTAATATCAAAGATTTTCTTTAACAGAACTGAACATACTTGCTTCAAACAACTTCTAATAAAGAGGACTTTATATAAGAAATCTCTTTTACAAAATATTTTTTAAAAGAAATATCTTAAAGAGAATATTTTCAATATGAAATCTCTTATACAGAAGATTGCTCATAAGATATATCTAATAAAGCAGAAAGGAAAGTTTAAAAAAAAACACATAAAATTCAGAAAAATGCATGAAATCTTTATTTGAATCGATAGTACGGTCCATATAATTTAATGTTTGAAGATTATTTCACGCAAATGTTGACCGTGACTGCGCCTCAAATGATCCATCCGCTTAGTCCAATTTTGGCATACTCTTTCCGACATTTCGGCCGGTATCTCATGAATAAATGCTTCAATGTTGTCTTCCAATGCGTCAATTGAAGCGGGCATGTGTGTATAGACATGAGCTTTAACATAGCCCCACATGTTGTTGAGTAACAGAGGCCCAATTGCAGTGTTGCCAAAAAGATAATAGCTAAAAATCACCTGATACTATACAAAAGCTTTTTTAATATAAAAACTCTTATACAAAATATTTTTTGTAAAATAAATAAATCTTATGTAGTAAATTCTATATACAGAAGAAAATATAAAAAGGAGATATCTAAAATTAAAGATTTTCTATCTCTTGTACAAAAGATTTTCTGAAGAAAATGCACTATACAAAAGGTTTTCTCATAGAAAATTTTTTATAAAGCAAATTTTTTTTGGAAAACTTGTTGTACAAGAGATTTGTTTTTAGGAAATGTCCTATACAGATGACTTTTTAAAGAAAATGTCTTAGACAGAAGATTTTTTAATAAAAATATTTTCTGCAGTATTATTTTTATAGAAAACATCTTATACAGAAAACTTTCTTAAGACATTTTTTATACGGAAAATTTTCTTTAACAGAAGACTTTCTATAAAAAACATGTTAAACAGGTGATTTTCTTTAAAAAGCTTTTCATGAAAAACAAAGAACTTCTTATACAGAATATTTTTCGGAGAAAAATTGTGCTCCTTAAATTCGATTTTCATTACATTATTTTTAATAAAGGAAGGAATAGCACAATATAAAACTTGTTTTTCAATATATTTTCCATTAAGAAATTCTTACACAGAATATTATTTATAAAATCCTTCTGGGTAGAGTTTCTTCAGAATACTTCCATACAGTACAAAACTTCTAATACATAAGATTTGCTGTAAAAACCTCTTAAACGCAAAACTATCTATAGAACCACATAGCTTTTTTTTATAGAATTGCTATTTAAATACCCCTTTTACATAAATCTATATAAAAACTCTAATGCGGAAGGATTTCTATAAAAAGTCTCTTAAGCGCAGGGTTTTTCTACCAAGTCATTTTTACTATAGAAAAGTTCTTACACTACATGAATCAAAACAAAGCCTCTTATGTGGAAGGCTTTCTATAGAAAACCTCTAATAAGAACGGATTTTTATAGAACAGCTTTTACATGGAAGCAATTCAATATAAAAAGAGTTGTTATGGAAAACCAGATAGAAAAACTTTTATTCAGAAAGATTTCTCTAGAAAACTGGCTGAGATCAAAACATTATTATAGTTTGCTGTCGAACTAAAAAATATATCATCTAGTTTAACGATCCATAGTTTGCCTATTGTTAACCCATTATAGCCCAGCCGGTTATTTTACTTACCAGCTCTTTTGTCAAGTATAAATCCTATTGTATAAAAAATATCGAACTTTCGTTTGATTTATACTTTAACTTAATGCCTATGAAGAAAACAATTTGAAGGATTTTTATTTTATGTTATCACGTCGCGTTTAGGAAGGATTTGCACTAGGCTCCAAAAAAGACCATACACCATATACAAAAATTATATTAAAACAAGTAAGAAAGTATAGTCGGTCAAGCCCGACCATATGATACCCTACTCCACAGTATTAAAAAACACATCATGCGTATATGTCCATATAAATATGGATTTATCTATGTTTATAAAAGTCATTAAAATCGGTTTACTGATTGTGAGAGGCAGAAATTGCCCCCTACCTCCCCTTGTTGTCCTATTTTTGAAAAACTGTATAGCCCTCGCGGTCCTATTTTTAAAAAAATTCATCCCTTTTGTGGTCATAAAGATATGGTTCTATGTATGTTTTAAATTTCATTAAAATCGGTTTGATAGTTTCTGAGAGACAGAAATGTCCCCCTATCTTCCCTCGTGGTCCTACGATTTGGCCCATTTTCAATAGGCTTGGTGCCAATAAGAACCTATGTCCCTAATTTTATCAAATTATATCCAAAATTGCGACCTGTACTTTGCGCACAAGGTAACATGGACAGCCAGCCTGCCAGCCAGCCAGCCGGACGGACATCGTTAGTTCGACTCAGAAAGTGATTCTGAGTCGATCGGTATACTTTAAGGTGGGTCTAGGACCAATATTTTAAGGCGTTACACACATCAGCACAAATGCACAATACCCTCTCTACTATTGTGGTGTGGGTATAAATAAAATTAGTTTGGTACCAACTCTTCCTAAACCCTCATTTCGGCTACTTTTATTATGTTCATAATTTAAATTAATTTACTTCTACTAAAAGTTTGAAATAACATCAACTATCCTTGTGGTAATTTTACTTACCATTTGGCAGAAACATATAACAAATTAGCCATGATTTAATAGAATCGTGAACAAAAGCATTTCACTTTTTTTGAAACTCTATGGTTGGTTCATGGGGCATTGAATGAGGTAGTGACAATGGCGAATTCAATTCGACATAGTTAATTCGCCATAAGCTAAATTAATTTAGATGAACTCGAGAGATCAGCTGACTATTTTTTGCGCCATGTATTTTGTTCTAATTCGACTTGTAAGTTTGCCAAAAATTGTCATTTGCCTTGGGATTTTTGTCTAATAAGCTAGATATTTTTTAGAGCGAATTATGAATTTGCCTTGACGGTATTTAAAATGTTTGCGTTCCAAATAAAATGGTCTAAAAAAGATTGATCATCGTAAGGTGTGATTTATTATGTTTAATAAAACATATAAATTTAAAAGTGAACTTAAAGTTTATATTATCGGTTGAAAAAACAACTTTTGGCATTTACTGTTTGAAAATGAGATTATGAAAAAGTCGGCCATGACTAATCTGAGGTTGTTCATTCGGAAGGTCCTATTTCGGGCGACTCGTTCGAGAATAGCGATTAGTTTCTCGCAAACAACACGAGTAATGTTGGCTTCCAAAGCGTCAATCGTATCATGCTTATTTCTGCAGACCTCAGACTTTACATATCCTCAGAGAAAATAGTCCAAAGGTGTGATATCGCACGATCTAGGTGGCCAATTTACCGTAGCTCACCAAAATGATTTCTCAACAAGGTTATCGTTTTCCGCGCTGTATAGTTCGTAGCGCCGTTTTATTGAAACCAGAGCTCACGGAGACCATTGCGCTTGAATTTCAGGCATAGTCCGTTGACATGGTGAAATAACATTCTGATTTTCCGCATTTTTTGAAGAAATATGGACAAATTATTCCACTAGCCTATAAAGGTAATTGACAAACCACTAGTCATGTGACTGAATTTGGTGTGGGTAGTGACTGATTCCACCTAATTCTATTACTTTTTATGAAAGGAATCTATCATATTAACATGGTTCGCTCGGGACAATATTTGTAACAGGCATTATTTTAGCCCAAAATGTTTATGTGTCCACTTGGCTAATTTCAGCGACCTGTTACAAAGTGTCAAAAGGGTGCCAATTTACCCCCTCCTAGGACATCGTTATGTTAAAGTGTCAAGTCCCCTTCATATAACGTGTTAAAACTAGAATCAGCCCTACCACTGTAGAACTTTCACGTGACAAGCTTGGTGTTAGTTCCCTTTTACCTAAAGTTTGTATAGATCTAATAAAACGAACAATTTTTTTAATTTTTGTACATTTTTTAAAAAACTTTTTTATTATTTTCTCCATTTCTAAGGGGTAACAAATTCGAATAAACTTTATTTACAAAGGTTTTCTATTGTTGTTTCTACTTAATAAAATTATTGTTATAATTATTTTATACACACATACAAAAATTCAACTTTAAACTTAACAAAAACAATAAAAACTATTTTTTTTTTAACTAAAAAACTATTTAATACAACTTAAAATTACCAGCCACCAGATGATGACCAGCCTTTGTGCGAATCATAATCATGATGATGTTCTTCTTCGTGATGAACATGAACGGGTACATGAACTTCTTTGTAGACGGGAACATGTACCTCCTTGATGACGGGCACATGAACTTCCTTAACAACGGGAACCTCTTTAACGATTTCCTTGTAAACGGGAACCTCCTTAACAATTTCCTTGTAAATCGGAACCTTTTTAACGTGATGATGATGAATAGTGTGTACTTTGTATGGCACGTGAATCGTATGATGTTCGCTGTAAAGACAAGTTAGATAAAAGTAACAAACAGTTGGCAAGTGCTTTGGATTCATTTATCAAGTGATTGTATTATAAAATTAAATTTCAAGGTGTTTGTTTGCCAGTTTTGAATGATGTAGTGGGTTTAACGAATCCAGCTAATTATATGACTTAAATATGCATTAATGAAAGTGAAATTTTATTTTTTTTACGTCACTTTTTTTTAACGTATTGTTTGTGTGTGTTTTGTTTTGCTTTATAAAAAGTCTAGTCTTATTAATAACATGTTATTGGGTATGGACATTAAGTAAATTTGTTTATTTCTTTTGTTTCTCTCGAGGCCAATTATTATAATTAAGTATTCCGCATAATTATCTATTTTGTATATGATATGCCTACAAATTGCATTCACTTCAATTGCGGCATTTACTGTATAATATGTGACAGCTTTTTGTTGTGTTGTGTGCCAGCGACCAAACAACCAACTATTCATTCAACCATCCATCCATCCATCCACCAATTTATCTATCCAACCAATCATGCAGCTAAATAAACAATAATATTTCATTCATTTATTAAAAAACAAAATGATCAAAAAACACATTTCAAATTGTGATCTTAGTTTTTGTATTTGTTGTTGTTCTTGCTTTTTTTCTAATTACTGCTGACAACAATTGTTAAGTCATATTCGTAATAGTAACTCTAGTCAAGTGTTAAAGGGTATGCCAGTTTGCTCTTTTTTTTGTATGTAATACAAAAATGTAGAGTAAATTTGTTAAGAGACGAAAGGTTAAGTGAGAAAATATGATCTTGAAATCATAAAATGTCTATTATAAATTTGATCATATAAAAAATAATTTTAAACTTGAGAAAATTTATTAGACCGTTTGATTTTGTAAGATGTTGAAAAACTTTTAAAAAATGACTTACATCAAACGCCCTGCAACATTTTTATTCGAACTTTCAAACTTGAAGTTAAAATACAACATCTTAACAGAGTTTTATTTATTGGAAAATTAGTTTCTACTCAGGTTTCTAAGGTGGCAATCAAGGCGAATTCACTAGAAGGTGAGGTCAACTCTACAACAACACTGCTTTCGTGGTCCGATTCTCGAAAATACTACTAATAAAAAAAAAAAAAATATTTGTTTAGACAGAAAAAAGCTGTAGCTTGTATACAAACTTTGACAACTCGACCACCGAAAACAAATACCATCTGTTGACAGGTAAATTCGCCTTCGTGGCAATTATGTGGGAACATGCATGCAATTATGTGGGAACATGCATGCATGTTTTACAACGAGCTGATCTCTGTTGTTGTATTGTGGACACCTTTAAATGTCAAATTTATTAATAACTAATGCCTTGGGTTTGATTTGTGTTAAAAAACTTTAATCGATTTGTAACATAAAACTAAATTTTAATCAAACTTTAAACAGAGTTATTTAAAAATCGCATGATCACTAGAGTTTTGCAGCTGTGAGGCATAGACAAGTTAAAGAAGGCTTTTAAGAAACCAAAAATCAGCTGTCACAAAAAGAATGAAAGAAGACCCCGCATAGACCGTGTTGGTCCCTCCAAGGGTTACCACATTATACGCTAACGCCTACTTGAAGTGGTCAGTTGGATGTGATGTACTCCACACCCTCTTGGCGAGTGCTTGGGTCTGATAGTGTTAATAAAGGACAATAATAAAACAGTCATGATATCTTAAGAGCCTTCGTTTCTAGTCGGTTTTATTTCGATTTTTTCTTTCGGATATGGGCACTTCCACAGAAAAGCTTTCTTTTTGTCATGCTACGCCACCACTCAATTAAGATTTTATTTTAGACCCATTTTGTTAAAAGTTTTCCTTTCTTTCACTAACAGTAAAGCCAGTTCCGCTTTATATCAAAATAGAAACAAAATATATAAAATAAAAATTATTCTTAAACATGACAAAAACTAGACTTATGGAAAAGCCCATTAATAGAAAACAAGAAACAAAGCCTCTTAAAAATTTAATTTTAAATAACATAAAACTCTACGGTAACTGTGTTGAAGCCAGTTCATACGATAACTTTTATGACATCGCTTTTTCGACATATCTTTGTGTTTGCCCGGTGTAGAGAAAAAAGATGGGTAAGTAAAAAGACTCGTTTTATGTTTTTCTTTAAATAAATTTATTTTCTTCTCGTTTCGTTTTATTCACTTTCAAACTTAGAATTGTGAGGTTGAAGGTACAGTGATACCTCGATTAATCGTAATGGACAGGAGCGGGAGCATTCTGGTTAATCAATTTTCGCGGTTAATTGATAAGCAATTTGGAGTAGTTTCTTGTTTGTTTTTTAATCTAAATATATACAAATGTTCAGTGTACATGTTACTAACACTCAAGAGCCGCTGAACCGATTGACCTCAAACTTGGACAATAAATTAGTTAAGTCTTGAACCAGGTTTCTCTTAAGTTTAATTCCTTAAGGTGTTGTCATGATATTGAAATTTTTTTTATTTATGGTACGATTTGCCTGAAATAAACAAAGCTATCAAATATATTTATTAAACAAAATAAGGTTTCCTGATAAAATTTTGACCCGGTAGATAGCGCTGGGGTCAAGTTATAGCAAAATTGTTTTAAATGTTATTTGGAATATCCCAGGCAGCACCGGCTTGTTAAATTATAAGCGATTATTATTGTATCTACATTAGGGTGGTTACAATGTTGGATTTTCCATCGGCGCACCTCCCTAATATGTGCCAATAGCATAGCAAATGTGATTGACAGCATTAAAAATTTTAGTGGAAAATCTTTGTCCTTGATTAATGCCAAATATCACTTTATCAATTCGTTTAAGGAACAAAACTAATAATATCAAAATTAATAAGAATAAAATTTCCTATAAAACAAGACTCGACTCAGGTTCCTAGAATGAACGGTTTCGGTTATAAAGACAAAGAAATACGAATTTTAGTGAAAAATCGCTGTTGTTCCTTAATTTATGCTTAATGAGGCACGTGTTAACGTTATTCGATTGGACTGAAACTTTTTTAATTGCATTTTATATGCTATTGGCACATATTAGGGAGTTGCGCTGATTGAAAATCTAACATTGATTTCTTGTAACCACCCTAATCTACATACTTACAGAATTATGAGGGAAAAAGTAATTTTTGCAGAACATGCTTCAAATACGTTGTGAGGGAATTCCCCTTCATCGTAAATTATCTTTTTTTTTAATTGCTCAAAAGTAAACGAAATATAAAAAATTTGTTTATAATTCCGGATAATAGAGGTGGCTGTTGCAAAAAAAATTACATTGATGCGAAAAATTCTTTTTTTCCCTGATAATTAATGTTGCCGGCTAATCGAATCACGGAAATTCGAAGCCCTACTGCAAATAAACAAAACACAAGCAACTAAAAAGCATCGTAGGAACGAAACGATTGTTGTAAGTTGCTTTAAAAGGGAATTAAGAAAAACCTAAGCCGCAAAAGCCCTCATATGAATTGGGTGTTAGTAAGAATTGTTTGCTTTTCTTATTGCAACTTCGCCCATACAGAGATCTCTAGGCTTGCAGCCTTCCTTTTTCGTATTAAATGATCTGCCAATTACTGTAAAATTATTTTTACTTTTTTTATACGTATAGCCTTATCGCAAAGTTTCAATCTGTTTGGTGTAGGATGTCTTAGTTCGTCTTTATTATCAAACTAACTCTAGCAAATAGTTTAATTAATATTTGTTTGCATTTCAGCAAATTTTTTACGGAATTTCAATTAATTGCACAAATAAACTAAATGATAAAAGTAATTATTAAAAAAAAAAAAAATTAATTTGATGGAAAACACAATGGCTTAAAATGGTAAAAAAGAAAACAAATTAATATATTTCAAGAAATAAAAAGGAACTGTATTGGAAGTTATACACATGTTTCTATTGAAACTTGTCTGATATGCCAACAAACCCACCTTAAAATCCAATAGAATTCATTTGAAAAATACTCAATGGACTCAATTCGAAATAAATGGTCATTGCATTGAAAATGTGGAACGCTTCAAATATCTCGGCAGTATATGGCTAATGCGTATGCGAAATTGTAAAATATATGATCGTCGGAAACGAGAGCTAAAGCGGCTTAAATCAAAAAATTTCAGGCATGATTAAAACCTGTTCTGCAAAAGCGCTTGTAACAAAACAATATAACCAATAAATTGCAAATGTATGTATGTTTACAGATGTTTAAGAAACATATTAAAAATCTGTTGACATCACACTAGATATATCAAATGAAAGGTTATAGGCCTTTACTAGACAAATTGAGATCCGCAAAGAAATAATCAATAGAAATACGGTCCCAGCCAAGGACGTTCTTTACGAAAGTCAAAAGACAAAATCGCATATTTGGCTCTACAATGGAGTCGACAGGGTTACCGATCCAGAGGCAGACAAGAGATAACTTAAGGAAGAAAGCTTAAATCGAAAACTAATGAATTTTTTTCAGCGACTAAGTTGTTTAGTTAATAATCGAGAAGAAATGATACCTTTTGTAAATATAATCTTTTCTTTATATATAAAAAGAAGTGTACCTTTTGATGTCACCACTAACTGCAAAAACGGGTAAACCGATTTCAACAAAAACGTTGGGGTACGTTGGGGATAGTCTGTAGATGCTTTATGTAGAGATTGCATGAAATCGGCCCAGTGGTTCCGGAGATATGGCATTTAGATTTTCCTATATATTCCCATACAAATATCAACAAAATGACCTCCATTTTGAACTCCTTTGAAACGGCTTGACTGATTTTTATGAAATTTTGTATGTGTTATTGTAAGGTATGAGAATAGGTCGTAGATTGTATTTTTTATCGCTAGAGGGTGCAAAATATGGCATAAGCTCCCCCTCCATATATCTTTTTAGCTAATCAATCTGTTTTCTTAAAATTTGGCATGCCCTGCAACAACTAAAAGAAAATAGGGAATAGGGCATGAAACAGGGCAAGAGGAGTTAAAGTTCCTCCTCCCTATATCTGCTTAACAAATCGACCGATTTTCTTGAAATTTTGCAGGAAAATAGTGTAACATCTGGAAAGAACTATAGCCTAAAATGTTTATTATTTATGGCGTAAAATAGGGCAATAGAGGTAAAAGCTCCCCCTCCCCAATCTTTTAAACTAATCAACCGGGTTTCTTAAAATTTGGCATGTAGACACTGTAACTTCTGAAAGGAAATAGGGAATAGGGCGTGAGATAGGGCAATAGTGGTAAAAGCTCCCCTTCCCTTTATCTTTTAAACTAATGAACGCGTTTTCTTAAAATTTGACATGCAGACACTGTAACATCTGAAAGGAAATAAGGAATAGGATGTGAAATAGGGAAGAAGGGTAAAAGCTCCACCTGCTAATATCTTCTTGTGTTACAGCTGGAAAGTACTATAGCCTATAGTTTTTATTATTTATGGCGTGAAGCAAGAGGGGTAAAAGCTTCCATTCCTATATCTTCTTTACTAATCAACCGGTTTTCTTAAAATTTGACATGCAGGCACTGTAGCATCTGAAAGAGAAAGAGCATGAAAAAGGGCAAGAGGAGTAAACGCTCCCCTCCCAATATCTTCTTAGCTAATGAACTGATTTTCTTGAAATTTGGCGGGCAAATAGTGTAACATCTGGAAAGAACTAAAGCCTATAGTTTTTATTATCTTTTTAACTAATCAACCAGTTTTCTTAAAATTTGGCATGCAGACACTGCAACATCTGAAAGAAATAAGTTATAAGGCAAAACAACGTTTGCCGGGCCAGCTAGTAAGTTTATAAATAAGAATTCCAATATTTATAAACTGTCCAATAATAATAATAGTAACCCTTATAGTGAATATTTTTCCCTCGAAATATATTCCTTTCCTCTAAATTGCAATCGTCAATTGTTTCCACGCGAAAAAACTCGCATGTTCGATAAAAAATATGGCATCGCCCTATTTAATTTTCCCTAAAATTAATTTTGATTGGGAATAATAGAAGGGAGAACAAGTAGTAGTTTTATTGTTTTTTTTTTAAATAGTTGTTTTTAATATTCTAGGTGCAGTAGCCGCAGAACAAAGAAGTTTACGTTTTTCACCTGTATTAATAATATTATTTTTGTAGAGGTCAGAAATAATGGTATTGTTTTGTTTCTGCAGTTTGTCAGTTGGATCTGCTCTTGAAATTCTGTAGGTGTTTTTGTCTCCTATAAGTGCTTGCATTTTCCCCTCATACTCATTTTTATACATAGCTACCGTCTTATTTCCTTTGTCCGCCTGTATAATAATAATGTCGTTATATTTCCTTAAAAGTTTCTTTGTTTTCTCAAAAATTGTGAGGATAAACTTATCCTTTTTAGTATTTTTAATGCTTCTTTTAAAAGCGGATACATGGTTTGCTAATTTTGTTCTAGCGACGTCCTTTTCTTTATCAAAATTCCCATCCATGGCCGGTATACATTGCTCTACATCAGCTATTATATGTAATGGGGAGAAGTTATGTTTATCTATTGGTAATGCGAACTTTCTGCCAAGTGATAATATCCACTTACATTCCATCGGGATATCGTATTTCGTTTTATTTTCAAACCAGTGGTTTCTAAATACTAATCCATGTAATTTAAACTGTTTTTCTTTTAGTGTAGTTAATTTTCCAATGTGTCTCTCCTTAACATTTTTCTTTGTGTGTTAATAAATTTAGTGTGGTCCTCTTCTGTTATCATGTTTTTAATACCAATATTTAAGTGATAGAGTTTACGTTTAATAATTTTAATATTTGTATTAGTCTGTGAAATTTCCAAGTTCAAAATTTTCTTATGGAAATTGTATTCTATTGTTATTAGTTTTCTTTTTATTGTTGTACATTCAAAACGATTTCCAACCTGTTTAGGCTGGGTTCTTAAGATCTCAGTTAAACTAGGATTAGTTAATCTGAAAACAGATTTGTGCCACCATTACCAAGTTTGTATCCAAAATTTTGACGGAACAGCTTAATTTTGCTTAAAATTGTGGTCCTTAATGAAATAATAAAAAAAAATCACATTCCGCTGGCAGAATGCGAGTTTCAGACTACGCTAAACCAAGTTTAAACTTAATCCACAACTTAAAAACCCGGCCTTAGTCGTGTTCTTTGTATGGTTTGGGGTTATTCCGAAGCTTCTGCATGATAAAATAAATTTTAACCTTTGTTGTTTTTGTATTAGTCTTTTTGTTTCGTTGCAGTATTCTTTTAATGTTCTACATGTCTCATTGTCATATATGAGTGCTGTCAAACAAAAAACGAAAATTTTTGTACAACTTTTCGCTTTTTGAGTTGGTTTAACAGCGACTGTTTTCTTTTAATGAATCAGAACTAAAAGCAACAGTTTTTTTTGCTATTGACAAATGAAGAAGTGGTTCAAATGGCAGTTTTTCTACTTTGACTGGAGGAAACTGTGACTGACTACTTTCGAAACCAATAGCCGAATAGAAAAAAGTAAGCATTTTTGATTATTACATATTTGCAATAATATTTAATTATAGCTCTGGGCCCTGTTTCTGAAAACTACAAGTTACAAGTCTACAAGTAAAATATCTTTGAAACATATATTTTTTAATGTATTTTACTTGTAGATTTGTAACTTGTACTCTTGATAAACAGGGACCTGGTATATTACTACCCAGTAAAAACTTCGCTTACTTTTTCAAAACGAATAGCTTCTTTAACTCATTATTGAGTAGCTTTCTTCTATAACTGCATGTATAACAACTTCTATAGCTACACAGAGAAAACAGATTCGTGATCACAACCGAAATTGGCGCCAATCGAATTTGTCGGTTGCATGTACTATCACACAATTCGGTTCCAATTACTGAAAATTTCGTTGCTTAGCATAATAGGTTTGATAGCAACATTTGAATTTTAGTACACTATTAGTCATAACAACGGATATTGTTAGTTGTTAGTATGATTATTAGAAACAAAATTGTGCTTATACCCGAATTAATGATAGGTGCAACTGAATTAACACATAATTGGTGTTCATAACAAGAGATTTGATTGTCGTTATCAATTTATTTTTTTTAGCCGGTCAAATGTAGCCCATAAGGGGCAAGGACTTGTCCAAAGGTAATCTCAATGAATGAAAAAAATGGGTTATTTTACAGTACGATGTCCTAGGGCAGGACCATATAACCCAGCATTACAAAGGGGAAGTCTTAAAACTACTCCATGGTATACTCCAGAGGATTAGTTTTGAAATCGTTTCAAAACGAAAACATGTCGTTAAAAAACGAAGACATGTCGTTTCACTGCAAACTCTTCTTAGTAATGACATGGTTCATACTTGCAATACATTGGACCAGTCCAGGATCAAAATGGATCAAGAAGTCCAATATAATTTGCAGGGTACAAAAAATAATACATACATTCATACATACATATGTATGTACGTGTATATGTTCATACAAAGCATAGGGAATTAAAAAAAAAAAAAAAAAAAAAAAAAAATAATAATTCTTTCAAAAAAAAAAAAAAAAAAATAAGAAAATGTAAATAAATTACCCCTATTTATTAAGTTTTTCACATTTTCCATTTTTGGCCGCAAATATATTTTTTAAATATAATATTAAAAATTAATTTAATCTATCAAATGTTTTGACAGAAAATTTGGTAAGCAATTGGGGCTTTTAACTATTTATTGGTTGTGAATTCCGAATAATTATATTTTCATTTGTTGTACTCGAATTGAATCTGTTCCAACAATCAATAATTAGCTGCAATAAATGAATAATCATTTATATTACAAAATTTATTGACGAAAGCAAATTATTGATTGCAATGACCAATATTCAGTATTGCCCTATATTAAATTCGGTTGTGATTCTAACCATTTGTACTTATTTTTAGAACTTAATTAAATTAGTTATCATAACTAATAAAAGAATTGAAGGAATCATATTTCAGTTGGAACATCATTTTTATAATCAAGAGAATTAAAAATCAGTTAGAACTATACATTTTTAATAGTTGCAATAATAAATCATGTTACTTGATCAATATTTTATTACTGCAACCGTTTCCCAACCAATCTGTTTTCTGTGTGTACCTTTTTCTGAATGTATTTAAGTAAAAAAATAATGACTTACTTTTAAATGCGTTCATTTTGGGACATCCTTTGTAAAATTCATTGGTTCTTTCAGTAAAATTGTAAGTAGTGCTCTTATGTTTTTCTGATTACTCAACACATTATTTTGTAGGCGAAGTTTTTACTGGGTAGGTTTATGTTGATCAAAATCGCTTTGTTTAAAAGAAGGCAAAATCGAGGTACACTGGCGGCAGCCCAAACAAATAATAAACACTTTCTGCCATAGAAAAGGCAATAGTTTGCTATCTCTAGACCAGAGTATGGAAGGCGTAAAGGAAGTTTAAGTGTTTGAATTGAAAAAGACATGTGCAAGACAAAATGCTACAGAATTATGAGATAAAAAGCCTTCTTTCAAGAAAACTAAAACAAATACAACGGGTTTGCTAGTGGTTGAGTAAGAAACACATTGGATTTGATGCATCTCTGAAATTTCGAATTTTTATTTAATCCAATAACATTTCTTACAACATAAATCAGAGCGAAATACTATGCATTTTATTTTTCTCACAATAGCAATTTTAACCCATTGTGTTAATTGTACATGTAAATTCAACCAGTGTTCGAAAATAAACAGTACATTATTTAGCGTTCGGCTAACACACCCAAGAACGATATCAGTTTTTTTAGTGATTATGTAGACGAACACAATCCTTAATACCGTTCGTAACTATTTTCAAGAAAGAGCCGAACATTATATATTGTTCTGTTCTTCGTTTAAAAACAGAACAATTGAAATGGTACTGTATACAAACATTTTATTTTAATGTTCTTTAATGTTTCTTTTTTTACATTGATAAATGAACAAACAAACAAATTAAGCAACGACCGCATCACGAACAGCTGGTGTGGGTGTATGTTTTGTTTGTGTAATATTATTTTGCTGGCTTTTTGTTTTATTTTTCGTATGTGTATGTTTTTTTTTTGTAAAAAATTTTTGGGTTTTTTCCAGCCAAAAAGGGACGAACATTAATGAGCCGAACTGAACACAATGAAGTTTGTGGATTTAAAAAAACTGAACGGATTAAAATGTTCTCACCTTTTGTTGAGTTTGATAAAAAGCAGTATTATTTTTGTGTTCGAAAGATGACTTACAGGAAAACGTTATTTTTTTAAGGATTTTCTACACAAACACAATAAGCGTTTGTGTTTCCACAAATCTACCGAACCGAACATCAAGGAGCGATATTTAGTGTCTATTTGCGAACACTAAATTCAACACACGTGTTTACTACAGCTTTTTGTGGGACTTTTCAACCACTGCGTAGTGAATTTTAGTCTTAAACATTTTGTTGTTGCAGTATTGTAAATTTTAGTATTTTAACTACGCAAATAAGATCAATAAGGTCTACAAAAGTTCTTAACTATCAAGGAAAAACCGCTAATATTACACAATAGAATGTTCGACTTGCCGCAGATGCTTATTTTTCCCCTAACAATTGACGTTGCCAAGTTATCGTTCATGGGAATAAAACAATTATTCCTTTGAGATTCGCGATAAGGATGAGATATAATTTGACAAATACATTAATACAAAAATACGAGAAGATCGGCATCAAGTGCCTATGTTCCGCCTCCACGTGGCGGCTCCTGGTAACAACTGGATATTTCCAGTTGGCTAAGGAACAGGGTTAAAATATAATGAAACTATACTATTCTTCTCAGGAAGGGTAGACAAATACTTAGAGGATTGCATTTTACCTCTTTGTTATAATAGCGAATAATTAGATTAATATGTCCAAGAACTGGGTTCATATATTAAGAGCAAATCCCCTTTTGGTGATAACGTGGTGCATGGCCTATAATCAGGAAAATGTTCACGCTTGGGTTCCGCAAGGAACCATAAGGTAGCCTATATCAAAATGCACAGTAAAGTGCAAGAACAAGCAACAAACAGAAACATATTTATAAATCTTCTCCCATATATAAATGAAATGAATGATATCTTCTTTCGGACATTGAAAAATCTATGGGAGCACTGTGGCTGATGCATGCCACAAGGATCCCAAGAACATCTGAAATGGCAGGGCTCTTGAAGTCTGGGGTGTACCCCAAAGCACCCTCCAATTTGTTATTTTGGAGCCACGGAATGTCATACAGCCCCCAGACCTAACAACCTGTCAAGACTGTATGGTGAGGACTCTGCTTGCAGGGTACACGTGGTGCTTGTCGGTATACTTGATCCTAGGATCGTTGGTTACTCTCTATTTTGAAACTGCTTGGATCACTCTATGCAGTGTAGATCTATATTTGTAGCTCTAACTGCTAAACAAGGGGAAGTGCCAAGATTCTTGGTCTTGTACCTGAATTGCAAACTGTATGTGATTGAATGATCCTACACACACAGGGGCACTTGGTAAATGTTTAAATGAATCACCAAGTGGCTTAGATCCACCGTGAGATTGAACTTAAAGAGGTACTCACGTAAATCTAAGCCATATAATACAAAAATACGAATATTCCTATTTTCAACTGAGTATGACTGTTTCGGTGTGTCAGAAGCTAAATTTGTGATGTTTGAAAAATTGATTTTTAAAATTTAAGATGCTATAAAAAGGAAGTTGACGAACACGCGAAGCGCACTAATATATAATGACCTAATTTGGTTTTGTATTTTTTTCTATCATATAAGATTCAAACCCTATTCTGGGTTTTTCATATTTTTTAATGGAAAATATAAAATAATAGAAGAACAAAATAATTTTCAAAGAATTCACATCCGATTAGATAGAAATACAACAAAATTGAAAAAATTTCGAAAAGGGGAGTTAGTCCTTTTAACTTCTGATACATTCATATATATATATGAGATAATTTTTTAAATTCCTGAAACGATTTTTACCCTCCACCTCTATATAGTCGTGAATGAGGGTATACTTGCTTTGTCATTCCGTGTGAAACTTTTTTAATATTATTCTAAAACCTCATAACGATTATATATTCTGGGTCCTTGAGTAATTCTAAGTCAATTAAGAAATGTCCGTCTGTCTGTATTGGTGTCCAAAGCAGCTTGTGATTGAAGTCCAGCACGATCTTTTCAGTAGGAAACGAGTTATGAGTCTAAATGTAGACCAACCACCCTACAAAATTTATATTTCTGTTTAAACAAATGGTGCTTAAACGCACCAACTGTTCTTAAGTTTTCAACAAACTTGTTCTATACGACTAGAAATCATACTATTTAATTTAACAAAGATCGGTCCTTAATTGACCATAGGTCCCATATAAAGCCCACTTAAGGAAAACATTTAAGTAAGACTGTAGCGAATAACGCTAAGTATTGTAATAAAATTTGGTCTATCATAGTTTTAAAAGACTGGAAACACTGCCAAATTTAATGGAGATTTGTCCATAATTTACTAAAGGCCCAATTAAAAGTTTCACTCCTTAAATATTTTAACTCTGGGTGGAGGGTATCAAAGATTTGGCATACGGTTGATTCCATTTTTGTGTTGTAGTGGCAATTGATGACAATATATTTTCCTATGTAATTAAAAAAATTACGTAGAAAAATTTTATTTTAGAAAGATGGTAAAGTTGCTTAGACCAAAGCGGGCTAGTAATAATCTAATGGAACACCTTACCAACAATTAACAAGATAATGTGGACAAGTATGTTTTTATTATAATTTTGTTCTATGCAAAATACTCAGTTTTAAAAATAATTCCCATATAAAATTGAAAATAATTGTTGAGCAGGCAGTCAGTATTATTACTTTTTTTTTCTTTAACAATCCCATTGTGTCTTATATTGTCATAACAATTATGTGTGTTTTAGTAAATCCACAATGTACAAATATAAGAGAAAGAAAGGAAGTCAAATTAAGGATATATAATCGTACAAGTAAAAGTTTTTTTTTCCATTAACAGTTTGTGCTGTAATAAATGTAATGCGATTTTTGTTTTGAATGTTACTATTATTATTATTGTTTAATAATAATTGTGGTTTAACTTTGCAACAAAAAAAAAAAAAAAAAAAAAAAAAAAAAAAAACAATAATAACCAATTTGCCGGTATTTTAGTTAATTATGTGAGATTTTTTTTTATA
The DNA here is from genome assembly GCA_930367215.1 of Pollenia angustigena. Taxonomy (NCBI): domain Eukaryota; kingdom Metazoa; phylum Arthropoda; class Insecta; order Diptera; family Polleniidae; genus Pollenia; species Pollenia angustigena. The sequence continues at coordinate 204,657,147 of OV884060.1, forward strand.
AATAGAGGAAAATAAAAGCAGGGGTATTTTAAAATTATATAAATCTAACATGTTTTATTTTTAAAGCGAAAAAAATGTTTGTTTTTTATTATGAAAATGTATTTATTACAAAAGTCAAATGTTATGAAATGTTTGGTTTATAATTAAATTTGCAAATTTACTTACTGTTTGCCAAAGAAGCCAGGTGATGGTGCGGCATAGGCCAAAGCCAGCATGGCAGTCAAGAGGACCTGAAATAACATAAATCTTATAATTATTATATAATTAAAAGTTTTACTAATCAATTTAGAATTTCATTTTTTTAATTATTTTTGTTAGTAGTCATGAATACGCTCGTTTGTTAAGTTTATATGAGAATCATCAATTTTGTTTTCTAAAACACTTGACCTCCTTTAAAAAAGATGTTCATGTACATACATATTTGGAAGTAAGAGCAAGTAAGAAAATATAGTCGGTTAGGCCCGACCAGTTATTAATTTGTATTTCAATTTGTTGATCGAAGGGTATTCCGGAACAAACTGAAGAATTGTAATTAGAAATGGATTTTAAAATTATATGAAATTTATTACACCTTTTGGATTCTTTTGAAATCAATCGACAACATGTACCTGAATACGGTTATATGACGGATGTATATAATTTTTTATTTATTTCAGTCTATAGAGTATAAATCCTTACAGACATACATAAGTGTAAAAATTAATATACAATAAATTAAGAATAATTATATTAACTTATTTAAATAAACAGTAATTTTTCTTTATAAAACATAATTTTTATCAGAATTAGATGATAAAGATTTTCAAAATTAAAGCAAATTTGACAAAAGGAGTCTTTGTTAGCGTTTAATTTAAAGGCTTAAAATGTCGTATAGATCTCAATGGAACATTAAAGTTAATTTTGCTAAACAAGTAGCCGAAATCTTAATCACCATGTATAAGACCCATTAAAAACGTATTTCTTAGCATTGTTAACGTCAGTAACTTGATCAGACTAAGGCCTGTTTTCACAACATACCGATAGCTTAAAGTTGACTTATAAAAAGTGTTCCATTATTAAAACTTAACTTTAACCTAAAGTGAGCGATAAAGTAAATAAAGATTCTTCCCACCTTGTAGGTTCAAGTAAAGTTGTTATAATGGTACACTTTTTATACGGCCGATAAAATCCTTCCTTTGGCTATCGGTAAGTTGTGGAAAACGGTTCTAAGTCTGCTTTCGTATGAAAGTAGAAAAGCGAATTCCATTCAAGACCTCGTGATAAAGGGGTATACAGAATGACATATAAGGTAAATAAAAACGTTGAGAGATTATTCCCAAAAACTAAGAATAGATTACAAAAGTCGGAAGGGTCGAAGTAAGTTGTAAAAACACCATGCGGGGCAATAATAACGAACAATGTGGGATAATGTATGTAGAAGCAACAGGGACTCAACTGAAAACTGGAATAGCAGGGCATAAACATGATCATAAATATAGGAATTATTATTAACACATGGAACAGCGTTATCAACCCATTGTTGGGATTTTAATCATTATCCGGACTTAGGGACACATTTATTTTGAGCACAGAAGGTTATAAGAACAGACAAATAATGTTTCATTTGTGAAAAGAAACATTTTTAAAAAAAAATACAAATACTTTAGCTCCAATTTAGGCCCCTTTTACGGTTTACCACTCAGCTCAGTTGAGTTGTAATTCCTTCTTTTTTGTATTATGGTTTGGGCGATTCTATTCTGACGGGTGCAACATTTAGACGCTTTAAACGTCTTTTACTAATAGAAAGAAACACATTTGCAATTAAGTTATTTCTAGAAGGGGTAACATTTTTTTATATACTATTGTTATCTATTTACAAGAATTTATATGAAACGATCAAATAGCCACGAGAGAGCTTTAAAGTGCATGACGGGTGCAACCAAATCGGCCCACTTTCATAAGATCATACCACAAAAACACAAAACTCTGTTAATTTTTAAACTTTTATTGTATTTTTCTTTTTTATTGTGAAAGATGAGATATTAAACGATGATTATCAAATCAAACATCGTAGAGAAATATAATCCAATAATAAGAAATTTTCTCTTTAAGCCATGACGGGTGCAACATTTAATGAATTTTCTGTTCGCGCCAAATCTATGAATCTTAATGATTCGAAGTGCACAACAAATTTATATTTTAGCTTACGTCTAAAAAAATTATATTATTATAAAATATAGATATTTTACTTTAAATTGGCATCAAAAAGTGTCAAATAGTGGGATTTGAAAATTGATGTTAAAAGTTGTCTAGAATGGAATCGCCCGTTTACAACTTTGCTATATTGCGGTGAAAAAAAACATAACAAAAATTACAACTGATCACAACCAGTTGTCTTAATTACAACTCAACTGAGTTGAGTTGTAAACCGTAATAGGGGCCTTATAGATATTTATTGAATTAAAATAAATTTGTTGAAGGAAAGAGAAATTAAAAATGTATATGTCTGTAAATATTGTAAATTTTGTTCATTTCCTGTTATTAATTTTGTGTAAAGTTTAATAAACGAAATGTTAAATTAATTTTTTTCCATCAATTGTCAAAAGTTTTTAATTTAACAATAAGAAAGAAAATTCTGAAGAAAATTTTCAAAGGCAATCGAAATATCGAAAATAAAATAATATTTTAATTACATAGATAAAAATCCAAAGTGATCTTATGCTCAAAAAATAATTTAAAAAGAAATGTAATATTTTAATAGTGAAAAATATTAAATATAAATTTTATTTTATTAAATTTATTACATACAAATATAAATGTTAACTAAAAACAATAATTTTCTTAAAAAAATGGTGTTTAAAAAGTTTTTAAATCATATTAAAAAGTTTCTTTCCTAAGTTTTCTTTTTAACTATCTTTATAAAACAACAAAAACGGATAACGTTTGCATCTTAAGTCTTTTGAAATCATACAAATTACAAGAAGAGAGCATTTAAGAAAGTATGTGTCTTAAATCTTTTTTTCAGCCCTCAAAAATAACGAGATAGAAAAAGTTCGCTTCCTAAGTCTTTGACCAAAACTGTAAAAAGAAGTTTGTTACTTAAGTCTCCGAAATAAACATGTGGGAAAACAAAACAAAGAAGAGAGAAAAGTTTTGTTGCTTAAGTCTTTAAGGACAATAGAGATAACAAGATGTCTGTGTTCTAAGTCTTTGATAAAAACAAAGTATGTAAATGAAAGCTGAAAAGGGTTGTTTCTTAAGTCTTTTGGAATGAGTTTTTGTAAACAAAATGTTTGTTTCTTAAGTCTTTGTTACAACTAAAGTAAATAAAGTCAGAATTATGAATACTTTTTAATTGTTTTTGTTTTTTAACCGATTTAATTGCGATTTCTTCATAAATTTCTCGGAATTTCTCGGAAAAATGTATTTAACAAAGCTTTAATTATAAATTATTCTTATTTTTTTCAAATTAAATCAAATTAAATATAAATAAAGCGGCGTCCTATAATAAACAATTTCATTATATTTTTTTTTTTATTAGAACAGGAATTTATAAACAAAAATCATAGCAAAAATATTTGTGTAATTTTTTTACTAAGGAAATATTTTTACTTTTAATTTTTATATAAAACAAGTCTTTTTTTAAGTCTTCATTGTATTTATTCCCATTCTTAGTCTGCAAATATGATTTAATTTAATTGGCATGACTTCATACGTTACACAAAACTTTCCCACAGTATTTTAAACACGTTCTTTTTCAAGAATAAATAAAATATTTGAATTATTGTATTGATTGTTGTCCACATTAAATTAAAAAAAACTTGATTTGTGATTTAAACACATGGCTTAATAAAAATGTCACTATAAGCCATATTAAGTTATTTATTTTTTTCGTTTTTCAATAATTTTTATTTAAAAATTCAAACACTTTCATTTTTGTAAATGTTTTTTTTTAATTCTTTTTTATTTGTGAACACTTACAACTACTTTAAAGGCGGTCATATTTAAAATAACTGGTGTTTTGTTTTTAAAGGTGTTTTTTTTTTAAAGTTTATTAAATAATTTTTTTTCCAAAAAAAGGAATTTATTTAGTTAAATTAAGTTTTTTAATACACAATGCCAAAATTAAAACTGATAACTTAACATGGTTTGCAGATCGTTTTATATATGAAGACCACCACTGGAAAATACACAAAAAAATTAAAAAAAAAACTGCGGCCACAAAGTGAGTGTACAGAGCATTAAAAGCTACAGAAGCTTCGCTTATGCTTATTAACATCAAAAAACAACAACAGCAACAAAACAATAGCAAAATGTTTAAACATACAAAATAAAAGTAAAGAGTCAAGAAAAATTTACCAACAAATAGCAGCAAAAGCGGCTGGCAAAACTACCACAAGCAGACAGACAGACAGACAAAGAAACATTTAACAAATTTTTATACAGCTGAAGAGTACTGAAATGTTAACAGAAATCCAGGCAGTGAACATTTACATCAAAGGGGTTGCTTTTTTACTTGTTTATGTGTGTGTTGTGCAAGTGTTAGTAATTTATTTACTTTTATACTTTGACAAAATGCAGTCAACAATTTTTTAATTAACGAATGGCAAAAGACGAGCTTAAATTAAAGATGGCTTAAGATATACTTTTGCAAGTAAAAGTCGTTACAATTTAAAAAACCGAAATTAAAAACAATAATAAAAAATACCGTAGATGTTGCCAATTGTTTAAACATGCAATTGCGTACATTTTGTTTTTTTTTTTTTTGTTTTTGATAAGAGTATAAGTTGTACAATGTAAGATAATGTCATTGGACAGTGGGGAATTTAAAAAAGGAAATACATTTTTAAAACCAAATTAATTAATTTTAATAAGACTGCACTTAGTTTAAGATTTAAGTTGTTTAACATACATAAATTCTAATATTAGAAATGTGTTTTTTATTTAGAAAAAATACTACAATTAAAGTAATCGCTTTTTTTAAAGTGACAAAATTACAAACAAAACAAATGCCTGTATTGTAATACATATTATGTTTGCTTTTACCATTCTACTGAAACCTGCAACCATATTATGGTTAAATAAATCCTCTATAAATAAGTCATAGTCATTTTATGTTCGCTTCGGTAACGTTGTGTTTAAAAAAAATACCCATTACTGAATGAGTTGTCAGTGACCATATTAAATCATATTTAATTTTTAAATCGCAAAATAATTAAAAATTTAACAAGTTGTTCTAATGGGAAAGTTAAAAAAAAAACACATAAAATTCAGAAAAATGCCTGAAATCTTCATTTGAATCGATAGTACGGTCCATATAATTTAATGCTTGAAGATTATTTCATGCAAATAGTGACCGTGACTGCGCCCAGGCGCGGATTCAGGGGGGGGAAATAAGGAAATCCCCCCCCCCCCCCGTAAATTATAAAAATATGTTTTGTTTATTTCGATAATACAAGAATTCCCAATAATATTATTTTTTTTTAATGTACAAAATTTTTTGAAATACCAGCAAGGTTTTTTTTATTGAATCTCTAACAAAATTTTCAATAAGTATCGAAATCTTAATCCTAATTGTTATTTATTAGATAAACATTTTTTTCATTTTTCGAATTTATTCTATGAGTTAAATTTCAGTTATGTATTTTGTAAAGCTTTTTTGTAATAGTTCTATTCCTTTATTTTTTCAGAAATGACTTTATACACTACCAGACTATTATATTGTATTTTCTTTTTACATTTTACCTTAGCCTTCCTTTAGAAAGCAATGAATAAATTCGAAAAATGAAAAAAAATGTTTATAATAATATAAAGTAACCTTCACAAGGAAATAATTCCCAATCTATTTATTAGATATTTTCAATGAAACATCTAGTTTACTGTATTCAAATACTTATTATTCTACATTCAATCCCAGCAGATGGCATCTTTGTATAACCAAAGGTTGAATTATTAAAAAGCCTTAGTATTTGCAATATTTATGTTTATATGGATCAAAATTCTATTCGATAATTTTTGACGAAAGCACGGATTTGTCGGGGAAAAGCCAGATTTCCTTATCTTTAAAATATTTCAACATACAACAAAAATTTGAAGAGGCTTCAAAGGATATGGATGACGTTGATGTGTCAAGTGATGCGAAGGCACTATCATCAATAGTTCTTAAAGCTTTGACAAATTTTGGTCTTAACCTAAAAAATTGTGTAGGAGTTGGAACAAATGGGTGTCCAATGCTGTCAGCAATGAAGTTATTAAAAAAGTTCCTAAAAGAAAGATGAATATAAGTGAATTCTAAAATCACTTATTCGCAGCTTAAAAATTTTGTAATTTTTTGATAAAAGTCGTGAACCCTTTGTGACGCACACCTTACTACGCATGCTACAGTTTTTCAGTACTATATAATAAACCCAATTTTATTTATTTTAACAAAACAAATTTTATATATAAACTAATTTTGTGATCATTAATGAATGTACGAATGAATATCAATCTTTTTTTTTAACGAAATTTATATTGTGATGAGTCTGCTGTAAGTGCTATTTTAAGCTCAAAAAGCACCTAAAATAATAATTAATTCGTGTATAACATTAAGAGATCAGGGGTGGGGTGGTATTTGGTAAAAGTTATTGTATTAATGATCGTCGAAATACATATTTTTTAATATAAAAATTAAATTATACATCTAGTCTTATATTCCATTAAAAAAAATTTATTTGGAAAATTTTTGGTTTGTGGACTGGTTTTGAGATTAGCCCATATACCATTTATTTTAAAACCACAACTAGCTGATGAGCTGATTATGTTTGATAAACGAGATTAACACATTTTAACTTGAGTCTGAACTGTTGCATTGGCAACAAACATGGAAAATATCTGAAAATCCATCAGATAACGTTGTAGTTGCTTTAATTAACTGTGATGAAGATATCTACCCAAATCTAAGAAAAATATTTCAACTTTTCGTGTCAATGCTCGTCAGTAATGCTACGAGCGAGAGGTCATTTCCTACCCTTCGTCGAATAAAAACATGGCTCAGATTAACAATGACAGATGATAGATTGTACTATCTCAATTTGCCTCACAAGGAAATCACAATTTACTTATTTAAAAAGACTTATTTATTTTAATTTATATTGAACGGATCTTATATTTTATTTACCCCTATTGTTTTGTTTTGAATTATATACAGTCATGTCACAGAGTACAATTCCGTTCGGAAACGGAATTCATTCCGTATTTTGGTGCTTCAGAAAATGACGAAAAAATGTTTCGGAATGAAACCATTTTTGTTTTCATAACCGGTATAGGAGTTGTCTGTATCTGAAAGGCCATAAAACTATCAAAATACACTTTCCATCAACAAACAAATATGTACTCTCCAATTCCGAAAGGAATCATTCCGAACGGAATTGTACTCTGTGACATGGCCCATAATAAACACATATTGTTTTTAATAAACTTTTAAAAACAAATTTTTTACTTTTTTGTTTTATACAAAATTTCCCCCCCGTAAAGCTCGAGCTGGATCCGCGCCGGACTGCGCCTCAAATGGTCCATCCGCTTATTCCAATTTTGGCATACTCTTTCCAACATTTCGGCCGGTATCTCATGAATAAATGCTTCAATGTTGTCTTCCAATCCGTCAATTGAAGCGGGCATGTGTGTATAGACATGAGCTTTAACATAGCCCCACAAAAAATAGTCTAAAGGCGTTAAATCGCACGATCTAGGGGGCCAATTGACCGGTCACGAACGTGAAACAAAATGTTCACCGAACTCGCCTCTCAATAAGTCCATTGTTAAACATTTTGGGCAAAAAAAAGTTGGATATCATCTCACGGTAGCGCTCACCATTCACAGTTAGGTTACGATTCGCATCATCTTTGAAGAAGTACGGTCCACTGATGCCACCAGCCCATAAACCGCACCAAACTGTGACTTTTTCTAGATGCATTGTTAGCTCTTGCAATGCTTCTGGCTGATCTTCACTCCAAAATTGACAACCTGCTTATTAACGTACCCATTGAGCCAAAAATGAGCTTCGTCGCTGAACACAAGAAGCGCGCGATGAACCTTCTTAACAGAGCACGCATTTTGATAATAAAATTGAATAATTTGCAAGCGTTGTTCGTTTGTAAGACGATTCATGGTTAAATTAGAGACCAAACTGAAGATGTTTGACAGTGAAACAAAACACGAAACGTGCGTCAGCTGTTTAAACCAGTGTTGCCAAAAAATCACCCGATAGAAGATGAATAACACATAAAGGGGGAAAATAAATATACTGAAGTAAAAATGAACGCTGTAATATTTTATCGATTTATTTTTTTGAAACATAAAGGAAATTAAAGTTAAAATCAGTGCTTAAAAACTGTAACTTCGACTTCTTCATTTGTCATTGGACAGAAATAAGCCGTTGCCTTTACTTCTGATTCATTAAATGAAAACAGTCGCATTCAAGGCAAAAGCAAAAAACGAAAATTTGTACACGACAAAGAACAACGACAGTCGAAATGTTCGGAATGGGTTGGTTTGACAGACTGAAACTTTTAAAAAATGCCGTAGTAAATGAAGATGGGATGTTGTGTTTGTGTTAAATTAACAGAAAAATTATCAAAAAGTAAGAAAAATTGATTTAGGAGCGTACACAAATTAGGTTAGTGTAAAATTCGGGTACAGTTTTCTTTTTTGATTTGTTTATTTTTTTGCAGTTTATTGAACTTAAAGAATTTTTACGAAAAGCTTTTTTTACCATTTCATTGTTTTTCTTTTGATTATCTTTTTCTTTTAAAAACCGCTGATTTCTTGAACAGAAAAAGTAATTACCAGGAAAACCAGAAATATGCTCAAAAAACACGTTTTATGCGCATTAAATATGCAGTAAAAACTGGAAAATATGCCCTGAAAAATGTCAAAAATATGCCCAAAAAATTAAAAATTGCTCATTTGAAGACACAATATTCAACAATTTAATAACAAAATCTAAAAAAAAACCTAAAAAAATATAAAATTCATATAAGAGATGTTTGCGCCGAATATTATCTAGATATTAACATCCATATGGGTTTTTGTCTTAAAGGGATTTTAGGTACGGTCGCTAAATTGTTAACAAATGTTAACATTTAAAAGGAAATTAAGGCTAGTTAAGGATGGGTGCTTTGAGCAAATGTGAACCGATTCGAAAGTTATTTAATTTGCAGTAAAATATTTTTGGCACGAATTTAATTAAAATACCTTCGTAATTAAATAGCTTGCGGACACAGAGTCTAATTTGGATGTGAAATTATCACTTTAAAAAGTGATTCTGAGTCGATCGGAATTCTAAAAGATTGGTCTAGATACAAATCGCATAATATTTATCCTTAATGCCAACCTGCTTTGTCTTACAATTTTAGAGTAAAATTAAATGTAGATTGAATTGAAATTTGCTGCAAAAGCTATTGTAGGCATCTAAAAAATTGAATATCTATCAAAATATGCATTAATAAGGCAAAATATGCGATATAAACCTAAAAAATGCTGCAAAAAGGGTATTTTAACTAAAATATGCAAAAAAAAAAAATGCTTCAAACGGTAAAATATGCACTAACGAATCGATGCCAAAATTCATATAAAGCTCTAAAACGGATAAATATATTTTTTCTGCCTTCATTAGTCGCACAAGGAAAAACATGCAATTGCATATTTCTGGTTTCCCTGTCAATAACAATATATTTGCTACAGAAAAGAGCGATACAGGACGGCAACTAAAAATAAAAACTTATTAGAAAACAGAAAGCTTGTCAAGATTTATAACATTTATAAATTTGTACGTTTAAAAAAACTATACAAAACGTCGTGTTTAAAGTAAAACACGAATGTATTAACGTTTCCGGCTCTGAGTTAGCCTATTGTCAATTATTTCCTATTTATTAATATTCGCCGCATTTGCGAAGTTTTAATTCGGATTTTCTGGATTCTAGTCAGTTCCTTTTGAGCTACCAAACCAGTCAGTCATCCTTCGGCTACCCATCAACATCCTCAACAATGCTTAACCACCATTGTACAAACAAACAAAAATAAACATAGTAATGAAATACTATGTAAGTTAACTGAATTAAAGGTATTGGTCGTTGGTTTTTACTTAAAATCCCCAGAGCCCAGTTAACCGCTCCTGCTCATAATCTCAAACCGAACAGGAACCCCCTCCTGCCCACAATCAGGAATCACCTCCTGTCTATCTTCTCAAAAGGCACTCCCCTCTTTTGTGCTTGGTTAAATACTGTATTTTCGATACCTAATGGTGCACGGTGCCATTAGCCCAAAAAACTTTTCATTCTTTTTTTCATTTAATTAAATTAAATCATCGCCATCATCTCTTTTTTTTTTAATTTTGTGTCTAAAATAAGCCACTTTTTAAACACGTCGTGTTTATCGATGGAATTTTCGCTTTATAAATAAACATAAGCAGACATATAATTGCTTGAACAGCTGCTACGCAAAACCTGCTTTGTAAGGAAAACGTAACAGCTGATTCGCCACATATACGATTACTTAAGGGTGACAAGGCCAAGTTTAAAATGCGCTCCAGTTCAACGTACAACCCCTCAAAGGTGGCGGATCCCATTTCGGCCAGTCGTCTTCTTGGGACAGAGTTGATGTTCTACGTTCCCTCCTCATCTTCTCCATCATGGCTGCGTGTCCGGCTTCCAGACGTTGTGATTGCCTACTTATAAGACAGTGTCCAACAGCAGATACCAAAAGTGATGCGTCCCTCTTGGCCATCTATAGTACAGACATGGTTCGCCCGTCATATATGCACGTCCACTATTGCTTAACAGTCCTGCATCTAGTGTTTGCGCCATATATAGTACAGACATGGTTCGCCCGTCATATATGCACGCCCACAATTGCCTAACAGCCCTGCATCTAGTTTTTGCGCCCTATCTGTCATTAGCAATATCAAAAGTCGATTGTGGAAGTTCGAGTTTGCAGGAGAACAGAGGCACCCCAACGAATTCCAGACCTACCAGCAACTACCGTTGAAAACACTAAGGCCCTAATTGCATAAAACGCAACGCCAACAATTACATTGAAAGCACCAAAAAAGTCAAAAATATTTCATAATTTTGTTGATGCTTTCTACAGAAATTCATATTGCGTTTTAAAATTTTCAACGCCACAAGATATGCAGCGTTTAAAATTGAAAATTGAATACAAATTTCTATAGAAAACAACAATAAAATTATAAAATATTTATTACTTTGTTTTTGGTTTCAATGTAGTTTCTGGCGATGCATTGCGTTTTACTCAATTAGGGCCTTAATATATAAATAAGTAAGGCTTACCTTCTGTCTAGCAAATATTCAGGGTCATCAAACAAATTATGAATATTCGAACTTTAAAAAGTGTTTAATTAAGAAGTTTTAAGTGTTTGAAAATGTAAAGCCTGTATTCGTACACTAGTCGGCATAAGTATTTTGACGAAAAAAAATAAAAAGCGGCTCTGTTAAAAATTCTTATTTATTTTTTCCTTTTTATTTATAACTTATACAAACTTAAAAATAAGCAAATAAATATTTATTCATTAAAACTTAAAACGATGTTAATTAATTTGTAATTTTGTGTGTTGGCTTAAGTATTTTGAAAATAATGTAAAACCAAGGTAACAGTGTGTAAACTTAACCAAAGAAAAGAAAATAAGAAGAAGTTAGTAAAATATATATCCTCCTTTGGCTTCAATAACTTTTTGATGGCGTTTTGGTACTGAATCCACTAAATTTTTAAGAATCTCTGGAGATATCTCTTCCCATAGGGAAGTGACCTCAGAAATGGTCTCCTCTCTGGTTTTATTTAAAGAAACTGTTATTTTGTGTTTCAAAAGGGACAACCCGTTTTCTATAATATTTAAATCTGGACTTTTAGGTGGCCAGTCTAAAGTATTAACACCAACATCATTCAAAAACTGAGTAATCATCCGGGGTTTGTGGCATGGGGCATTATCCTGTTGCTGGATAAATGATTCCCCAATAATCTTTTCACCAGAAGGAAAGGCATTTTCATTAAGCGCAATCAAATATTGAATTTGATTCATCGAGCCGGTGACAGGAACCAAGTCATCCAGCCCATTATACGCAACACATCCCCAGAACATGACAGAGCCTCCACCATGGCTCACTTTTTGACAAGCTGGTCGTTTCTTTTGACGTACTATCTTTGGCAATCTTACAAAAAATGTGTTTTTGGATGAGATAAACTCAAAGGAGCTTTCATCTGTCCATAGAACGCTTATCCAGAACTCCTTTGGCTTGTGCAGATGTTCCTTTGCGAAGGCCAGTCTTTAAAGCTTGACTTTGTTATGTACGGCACATCCTTAGCTGTAATTGTCTTAAAATAAGCTTCCTTTAAAGGTCGTCTAACAGTGCGCTCGCTGATTGGCTTCTTGGCCGTCAAATTCCATTGATATGCAACGGATTGAGGCTTAAGAAAACAATTTTTTTTTAAATTCTCATGGAAGGACTCGGTCTTCAGTGTGCGTTGCTTTACGTTTTGCACCTGATCTCGTTAAGTTTTTTACGTCGTTGAACTTTTTAAACTTATTAATTTGATAGTGCACAGTTTGACGCGACACATTGAACTCTTTTGCAATGTCTTTTACTGCCTTTCCTGCGTTAAACTTTGCTACCAACGAAGATCTGATAACCAAACTTAACTCTGCCGTTTTACCCATGGTTTTTAACGCCTTTTAATAAATTTTTATTTTATTTTTATTTTTAATAAAACTTAAATACAAAAGTTGTTCTGCTTTAACGTGCTCAAAAATGCAAACAAAAAGACACCGTCAAAATACTTATGCCAAGGAAAAATTAGTTGTCTCCATACATTATTATCAGCAGAAAGAGAATGCAATAGGAAACAATAATAAGATTTCGCATGAAAAGAGCTAAAACTAGAATCTTTGTTGTGCGCATCATTTTCGCACCGTTATTTGACGACTCTAAGCTAAGCTAGGTTCAACAGTTAGAAAATGTTTCGTCAAAATATTTATGCCGACTAGTGTAGAATTTTTTTTTAATTTTAATTAGGTTTACAAAACAAATTTTCTACAAGTTATCTATTGTAAAATTTTAAATTCGTTTAAGAATACAGAGATAAATATTTAAATAAGATTCAAATTTAAATTTTTAAATTCCATTTTCTTATAATTCCTTAAATCAATCGGTTTATGACCTAAAATCAAATTTTATTTGAATTTGTAGCAATTAGTAACTGTAACAATAATAATGAACAAATAAACTAAAAAAAAACAACACCAAAACACAGGTTGCCTAACACACTAAACAGCAACTCAACGTCAGTAGTCAACCATCCAACACAAAAAAAAAAAAAAACACATTCAGACCAAACGCACACACATACACACAATTAATATGACCAAATAACAATTAACAAAATTTTTAATAACATTTGTTATACATTTAACTTTTGATATTAAATGAGAAAAAAAAAATCATCGAACTCAAATGAACAAAAATATACATATTAAAATAAATAGTACGATACGACCCCTATGTACTATTTATTTATTCGTTGTATCCAACAGTTTGATTTGTTTCTTAAAAGACTGTGCTAGCGGTATTGCGTATACGCCATGATAACAACAACTACCTGTACAAACTTAATGTAATCAACACAAAGTTCAACTAGATTTGAGTCCAAGATTTTGCTTTTTTATTTGGCTGGTTAATTGAGTTTGTTTTGACAAACAACTGTTCATTTACAACTGTGTCAACTTTGCTTTTTTTCAGTTTCTTAATTATTATACCCTACACCACAGGTGGTGAAAAGGGTATATATAAGTTTGTCATTCCGTTTGTAATTTCTTTAATATTGATGTTAGACCCTATAAAGTATATATATTCTGGGTCCTTATCAAGAGCAAAATTGATTTAACGATGTCCGTCTGTCCGTCTGTCCGTCTATCCGTTGAAATGGATTTTCCGAAGTCCCCATATATGATGAGGGCCAGGTTATTATACGTTTATGTCACACATGGTCCAGAATTGTTTGCTATTGAAATTCAGCAAGATCGATCCACAAATGGCTAAGATATGAGTAAAAAACCACGACTGCCTCAATTTTTTTCCTTTAAAGATCCAATTAGACGTGACATTACCATGCCAACACTGTATTACCAAAACGACATAAACATACCATAAAAACCAATTTAATTTCGGTTTCTACGGTCATACAGTGGCTATGGTAATACAGTGTTGGTAATGTGTTTTTTTTTTGTTTTTTTTTTATACCCTTCACTACAAGTGGTGGATTTTATTTGTAATGTGTTTTATTTTACGCATACACATACACATTAATGCATGTATATGATATGCCGCTCAAATAAAGAAACAAACTCATAGACTCAATATATTTTAATTTAACGCTTCTTCACTAAAAGCATTCGTAGCCGAGTTGTTAAGTTGTCTCCTGAGACTGATGATATTGCCAGTTCGAATTCCAAAAAAGAATTTTTTTTCATTTTTTTTATTTAATTTTTTTATGTTCTAAAAAACGATTTTAAGATTAAAAAAACTAATTTCAAACATCAACTTTGGCAAAAGAGGAAACGGGCTTAGGTACATGTATCAATTTTTTGTTTTTTTATATTCTTCGGCATGACGAAATGAAAAGTTGGCGTGGCTCAATTAATATTTAGTTATACTTATCTAAAGGACGTTATTTATGTATATAACTTTTTGTTCTTATCTCATCATGGTGAAGGGTATATAAGATTCGGATTAGCCGAGTATAGTACTCTTACTTGTTTTTTAATATTTTTTTTATTCGTTGCCTGGTTAAGATACAAGTAATTCAAGATACTTAAATTGTTTTGTTTATACTTTAGGATTAGATAATAATGAAAGATACCAAAAAATGTGCAACAGGTGTTTTAGTTAATAAAAAATATTTTAGCAAAAACGCATCTTTAAAAAAACGCACACACTATTAAAACCGATCGAAAAAAGTGCGTGTCTTTTGCTCTACTGGCACAATATAAAAATAAGAAAGAAAGTATAGTCGTTCAAGCCCGACCATATGATACCGTGCACCACAGTATTTAGAAACACATCATGCTTATGTGTTCATATAAATATGGATTTATCTACACAGAAAAAATTATTTTTCCAATTCAAACAAAAAATTTGTAGAATCAAACAATTTTTTGCCTGAAATCGGTCCTATAATCAAATTCGCATATTCAAACAATTTATTTGCATTTGGTTTATTGAAAAAAACACTGATTTTTTCAAACAAATAATTTAACTGAATCAAACAAAAAGTTTACTGAAATTCATATACCAAATTTCAAAATCAAAAAAAAAACAGGTTTTTGCACAAGCAATGATGCGCACACAAGCAGGCACTGTATTAGAAGATGATGGCAGAGAGAGCAGAGCGGCCGGCTGGCTTTGAGGCACATTTTTTTGTTGGAATAATTTTTGAACGAAGTTGTTTTTTTATACACACAATGTTTTTCGTCATCACTCACTGTTGCTGTATCCTTTTCTTTGCTAATGAAGAAGAAATGTAACCCAAAAACGGCGACAGACCGACTCGATATGTTTTTCGTCATCATTATATTTTTGTATATGATGTATTTAAGCAATCAGTTTGAAAAAATTGAATACGGGATTTTGTTTTTTTTTTAACCAACTTTGAAACCAACCAAAAATTTATTTTGTTTCTTATAATGTTGTTGTTGTTTCTGTTGTTTAAAAAGAGTGAAACGTTTTTTTACCTGTTATTTTTTTTTTTTTTACTTCAAACCTCTTCATCTTTCTTACTGTTGTACTTTTTTAAAGTGTCCAAAAATAGACTGTATGTGTTTTTTGTTGTTGTTCTTATATTTCACATTAGGAAGTGTTGCTTACGATGAAATAAAAAAATGCAAAAAGACGACAACATTAAAAAGCGTTAAATATTTCATACAAAATTATGAAAACTTGAAACCAATAACGCGTGTATTATAATTTTGAATGGTTGCCAACATTTTTGTTGGTTAAATAAAAATCAAACAAACATTTTAATTGAATCAGTAAAAAAATTTGTGGAAATTAAAAAAATTATCAAACAAGCGTTTGTTTGAAAATAATTCGGCAATAATTTTTTCTATGTATGTTTATAAACTTCATTAAAATCGGTTTGAAAATTTGCGAGAGGCAGAAATTGCCCCCTACCTCCCCTTGTGCTCCAATTTTTGAAAAACTGTATGGCTTATGTGTCCATATGGATATGGATCTATCTATGTTTTAAATTTCATTATAATCGGCTTGAGAGGCAGAAATTAACCCTATCTCCTCTCGTGGTCCTATTTTTTAAGAAATGAATACCTTTGGGCCCATATAGTTATGGTTCTATGTTTTAAATTTCATTAAAATCGGTTTGATAGTTTCTGAGAGGAAGAAATTTCCCCCTATCTTCGCTCATGGTTCTACGATTCGGCCCATGGTCCTTGTGCCTATAAGACCCTATGACCCAAATTTAATCAAATTATCTCTAAAGATTTTGTTATTCCTGCTTAATTCCCAGTTTTTATTCTTGATAAAAACACTTGAAAACAACAAAACAAATTGCGACCTGTACTCTGCGCACAAAGTTACATGGACAGCCAGCCGGACGGACATCGTTAGTTCGACTCAGAAAGTGATTCTGAGTCGATCGGTATACTTTAAGGTTGGTCTATGACCAATATTTTAAGGTGTTGCACACATCAGCACAAATGCATAATACCCTCTCCACTATTGTGGGTTAGAAAAATAAGAAATCGCTGTATATAGTTCTTCATGATTAATACAGCCAATAAAAATTAGTTAATTTTTAAAAATTTGATGTTTGTACGTATAATATAACCTTAAGGCAGAATTAGTCTTTACTATCTGTTTCTGTTCTGCTCCGTACCGTTCTGTTACGAAATTGTAATAGTTACTTTTTGTGTCTTAACTTATCAGCCATTTATGACAGATTTATTAGTTTTGCACCGTCCATTGTTTTATTTCAATAACTTTAATGCACATAAATTTTAAGAAATTAAATTTTATGAATTCTTAAAATCAAAAAACAGTTTATTTCAATATAAATATGCATATTGGACCGCACCAGAACAGAAAAACTTTTCAATTTCACAGGTTTTTTAATAACAAAATCAAATCAGCTGATTCGTAACAGAACAGAAAGTCAAGACTAAAGGCAGAATTAGTCTTTACTTTCTTTTCTGTTACGAATCAGCTGACTTGTTTTTGTTATTAAAAAACCTATGAAATTGATTAGTTTTTCTGTTCTGTTGCGGTTCAGTTTGTTAAAATCAAAAACATGTTAAAGGTGTTATGATACTTGCTATTTTTTGTATTGGATTTTTTTAGGATTGACTGAATGAAACAACAAATGCGAGAAAGAACAAGAAATACAATTTGATAAAATGTAAACAAAACAAACAATACTGCCCACGTTTTTTCCCCACAAAAAACCGTCATAAAAGCTAAAAATCGAAAAAAAAAAAAAGTTAAAAACCGTTTCTTTCGATCAAAAACTAAAAAAATTGGCTACAGTGCTAACAATTAATCTGGAAATGTCAATTTTAAGTTAAAAAATTTTATATTTTTTTTGACAGTCTTAGATTATTTATCGATAACACATGTATATTTGTTTGACTTTTCAAGCTTTTTTATGATATAATCATACTCTTTACACTTAGTCAGTTTTCCTATGCAAATATATTTGCACTGTTCTCCAATATAGAAAAAATACAAGAAATAGCAAGAATCATAACAGCTTAATTAATTGTAAGTGACAGCAAAATAAATAATAAAAGATTCATATTTATATTAAAAAAACTGTTTTTTGATTTTAAGAATTCATAATATTTAATTTTTTCAAATTGATGTGCATTAAAGTTATTAAAATAAAACAATGGACGGTGCAAAGCTAATAAATTTGTCATAAATGGCGGATAAGTTACTAAGGAAAAAGTAACTATTACAAATTCGTAACAGAACGGCACGGAACAGAAACAGAAAGTAAAGACTAACTGAGCCTTAATTCTGCCTTAAATTCTTTTAAAATGTATGTCAAAATAAAAAAAAACATATACAACAAGAACATAAATGCATAATTTTTTTAATTTTTAAACCATATTAAAAACTTTTTTTAAGCATGTTTTATGTGCATATTTTTCAGTCATAAATGCATGAAATTCCACGTCCTACTTCTAAGTCACAATTGACCGGCTTCAGAAAGAGAAAACCCAAATCGCAGCTGTCAACAAAAACCAACCTCTATGAATTTGTTATTAAGGAAGGTGTCAAGGCGAATTCATTTTTCAGGTGGCGTTGAAAATACAGCATGGCTACTATTTTATTCTTAGTTAGATCAAGGCGAGTTCATCCCAGGTAATCTCGGTACTACAACAAATACAACTCGTACAAAAACCACAATCAACAGAAACAAAAATAATAAAAGAGAATAAACAAAATTTTGACATCCAACCGTGATTTTAGCTAATATCAGCAGGGCTTTTAAGACCACCTGTAATAAATTCGCCTTGAGTTAGACATACGACAACGAAAGTATCAAAAAAAAAAAAAAAAAAAATACAATGTGCTTTTAGTTTTGTACTTTTTGTAGTATTGCTACCAGCGTTTACATGAATTCGCTATGAAATTTGTTATTTTGTTGTCGTAGCTGCAGACGTTAGAAATTCTTTTGGTAGAGCATTTCCCTAGTGTTATTAGAAGCTTTAAATATCGAAATGTTGAAACTGATGTCTGCGTGTGGCCATTTCGGCAATTTTAAAGGGCAATGGATAAAAATTAGGCAGAAAAAGCCGATGTGTTGAGATTGTTTTGAGTATGATTCACATTAGGCAAATATTTAATGATTTGAGAAAAAGTGTTTTTTTAAGAAAGATTTCATATGGGCAAATCCTGCGTGACGAACGCTACATTCGTACGCGTTTTCTGATTGAATAACATTTCTCTATTTCAGACTTACTCAATTTGAACCATGGAGAGATACACAATCGAGCAACGCGTTAATGTTATTCAGGCTTATTATGAAAATGGGCGTTCAAATCAAAATGCATATCAGCTTTAGTGTTGAGGCACATTTTCACCTCAGTGGATTCGTCAATAAGAATAATTGCCGCATTTCGGCGAATGATAATCCAAGAGTGATTGTCACCCACAAAGAATGACTGTTTTGAGCGGTTTATGGGCTGGCGGCATCATCGGGCCGTATTTTTTCCAAAATGAGGCCGGTCAGGCAGTTACTGTGAATGGTGTTCGCTATCGTGAGATGATAACGAACTTTTTATGGCCCGAATTGGAAGATATGGATGTGGACGATATGTTGTTTCAGCAGGACGGTGCCACTTGCCACACAGCTAACGAAACAATGACTCTTTTGCGCAACAAATTCAATGGCCGTGTTATCTCACGTAATGGCGATGTCAATTGGCCGCCAAGATCATTTGATTTGACACCGTTGGACTTTTTTCTTTGGGGTTATTTGAAAGAAAAGGTGTATGTCGATAAGCCAGCAACAATTCAAGAGCTAAAGGATGAGATAATTCGGCACATTAACGGCATAGAACCTCCATTATGCCTCAGGGTCATCGAAAATTTGGACCATCGGATGGAGGTGTGCCGCCGTGGTCGCGGCGCCCATTTGGCCGATATTTTGTTCCATACATAATTGAGTAATACAAATACATCATAATAAAATAAAATTACAATAATTTCCTAAATAGTTTGTGTTTTATTCAAAATCAACATCGGCCCTTGAAACCACCCTTTATAAAAATTTTTTGGTCTTTCAAAAGAGATAGCTTCAACTTATATATAGTGTTTAGTGACATTAATATGTACTAACGAATGGCATATATCATAATTTCTTAGCAAGTATTTGTTGCGAAATAATTGATCACAAAGTTTTGTGACGCACGCTACAAAAAGTGGAAGTAACTTCAAAGGTTGAAGTGCGTTTTCCTAATTTTTAGCGAATTTGGCATCATAAGGTATACAAAATTTAATTCCTAAAAGAATGATGACTATAAGAGAATTCTAAACGCACTTATTCGCAGCCAAATAAATGTTGTGGTTTTTTGACAAAAGCCGTGAACCCTTTGTGACGCACGCTACATAACGCACGCTACAGTTTTTCCAGTAGTATTTTATTATTATATTTTATTTATTTTAACAAAACAAATTATATTTTTATGAATTGCATTTCTTAACTAATGAATATCAACTTTTTTTAACGAAATTTATATTTTGATAAGTCTGCTGTAAGTGCAATTTTAAGCACAAAAATCACCTAAAATAATGCTAAATTCACGTATATCATTAAGAAATCAGCAGTGGCGTAGGATTTGGTAAAAATTATTGCATTAATGATCATTGAAATACATATTTTTTAATATAAAAATGAAATTGAACATCTAGTCTTATATTTCATTAAAAAAAATTCATTTGAAAAATTTTTGGATGGTGGACTGTTTCTGGGATTTGCCCATATGTAATTTTCTATACAAATTTAATTCTATTAAAGCTGAGAAACTTCAAATAAGAGTAAATAAAGTAAATGGGGTGACAGTTTCACGAAACTTCCTCACTGCTAGGTAAACATTGGAGGGAACCTATAGATCAATGAAGATGCGGTCGGTTAATTCTCTAAAGCCGTGCCAGTCTGCGTTTATCGGGTTGATGTAAAAAAATCTTTGGGCCAGTCCAGTCTTCAAATAAAGCCTCTTAATTTCTATATGTCGATATGTCGTCCAGTCAGCCGTTTTTGTTATGTATACCCAGGTATGTAACAAAATCCGTCTGGGGTATTATCACATTATTAAGTTTGCCAGGTGGGCAATTTCCTCTCCTGAGTGTAAACGTAACGTGTTTTTACTCGTTTACCCGAAATCGTCAATTTTTCAGCTTCCTGTTGACTAAGAAAGTCATTGAGTTGGCGAGAAGCCACTTGCGGTTTCAAATGCAAACTTAGAATAGCTGTATCATCCTCAAATGTGGAAATGGTCAGTTTGTCGCATATGTTTTCCATTCTTCACACGTATACACGGAAAAAATTATTGCCGAATTATTTTCAAACAAACGCTTGTTTGAATTTTTTTTTGATATCTACAAATTTTTTTTACTGATTCAATCAATATTTTTGTTTGATTTTTATTAAACCAACAAAAATGTGGACAACTATTCAAAAGTATAATAAACGCGCTATTGGTTTCAAGTTTTCATAATTTTGTATGAAATATTTAATGCTCTTTAATGTTGTCGTCTTTTTGCATTTTTTTATTGATTGTAAGCAACACTTCTCTATGATAAATATAAGAACTACAACAAAAAACACATGCAGTCTATTTTTGGACGCTTTAAAAAAGTACAGTAATAAGAAAAATTATAAAATAGCGTGACGAGGTTTGTAGTAAAAAAACAACAAAAACAATAGCAAGTAAAAAAAACGTTTAATTTTTTTTTAAACAACAGAAATGACAACATTATAAGAAACAAAATACATTTTTGGTTGGTTTCAAAGTTGGTGAAAAAAAACAAAATGCCGTATTAAATTTTTTCAAACAGTTTGTTTAAATACATCAAATACAAAAATAGAATGATGACGAAAAACATATCGAGTCGGTCTGCCGCCGTTTTTGGTTACATTTTTTCTTCATTAGCAAAGGAAAGGATACAGCAACAGTGAGTGATGACGAAAAACAATGTGTGTATAAAAAAAAGATTTCGTTCAAAAATTATTCCAACAAAAAAATGTGTATCAAAGCCAGCCGGCCGCTCTGCTCTCTTTGCCTTCATCATCTTCTAATACAGTGCCTGCTTGTGTGCGCATCATTGCTTGTGTAAAAACTTTTTTTTTTGATTTTAAAATTTAGTATATGAATTTCAGTAAACTTTTTGTTTGATTCAGTTAAATTATTTGTTTGAAAAAATCAGTGTTTTTCTTCAATAAACGAAATGCAAATAAATTGTTTGAATATGCGAATTTGTTTATAGGACCGATTTCAGACAAAAAATTGTTTGATTCTACAAATTTTTTGTTTGAATTTTTTCTGTGTATACATACCACACTTAGGCCCGTTTTCACAACTAACCGATAGCTAAAGGTAGGATTTAATCGGCCGTAAAAATAGTGTTCCATTATTACAACTTTACTTTTACCTACCAGGTAGGATGAACTTTAATATTCTTTATCGCTCACTTTAGGTTAAAGTAAAGTTTTAATAATGGAACACTTTTTATAAGGCTGGTTAAAGTCTACTTTAAGCTATCGGTAAGCTGTGAAAACGGGTCTTACACTCGTTTTCACAACTTAACGATAGCTAAAAGTAGACTTTAAACGGCCTTATAAAAAGTGTTAAACTATTAAAACTTTACTTTAACCTAATATGAGCGATAAAGTAAATTAAGGTTCATCCAACCTGGTAGGTAAAATTAAAGTTGTAACAATGGAACACTTTTTATACGGCCGATAAAATCCTACCTTTACCTATCGGTAAGTTGTGAAAACGGGCCTTAGTGATAGTGCAAAATTATTGCAATAATTTTTTTGATGTTGAGTGATGAGTTGAAAAATTGCAGCCTCACTAAGCATGAGTGATAGAGATGTTAAAAAATGTTGCAATCAAAAAAAAAAAAAATTAGTTTAATTTAAAAAAAAAGCAATCATCAGTTTATTGCAACTTTTTTGTTCTTCACTCATTTGAGAGCAACTAAAAATTTTGCATTCAATTTCAAGTTTTAATTGTCTTGAGTTTATTTTTGTGCACTAATTAAAAACTTAAGACTAAACCTCATAAAAAAACAAAAAAAAAAAAAAATTAACAGTAATTCAAAAACAATAGAGGACAATATAAAAATAGATATTAAAAATTGTTTGCTTTAAGCAAAACAAAAACAAAATTATTATCACTTAATTTATTTCTTCGACGAGCGTCTACCATTCCGCTTAAAGAAAATAAGCCCTCTACTGGAGTAGAGGAAGGCAAAGGCGTATTATATTTTAAAACCATTTGTTTAACTTTTTCAAGTCCTCGTCCATATTATGAAACATATGATGCAAAACATTTGAGTTTGATGGTGAAAGGGGAACGACGAAAGGAAAAATTTTTGTTTCTTCTGCAAACATTTTTTTGAGTTTGTTATTGAAAGGAAGAAAAAGAAAAAAAAACAAGGTATACACAATACTTAAATACCGCGAAACAATGTTTCATTGCATGGACACAATTGCAGTTTCAAAGGGAATTGAGTAAAGTTTCTTCAAAAAATATTTTATTGTATGGACGATACAATTTGTTTCATCATTTTTTCGATATCAACTTAAAATCTTAGATTAGTAGAATTTATTGTTGTTAAATGTTGTCATCCGAATAAAGCAATTATATATGTACATATGTATATGTATAATTTTTTGATTATTATCATATAGGATTTTTTTGTTGTTTGTAGTTTTCACTCAAAATAAATTTGTGTCTCAAAAATTTCATGACCACTAATTTTTGAAAGATTAGTGAGAGTATGTTTATATGCTGCTTTTTTGAATTTTGCACTATTTGAATTGAGTACATACTTTTTGCACTCAATCTGCGTTTAGTGGTAGTTAAAAAAATAGCAATCATCACTAAAGCTAATGAAAAAGATTGCAAACTAATATTTTTGCAGTTTTATTTAGTGATAGTGTGCACTGCTGATTTAAATCAATATTTAGTACACTACCCCCCACTATGATACATATCCCAAACTAAATCACCCTTATTCTATTTGGCTTCGGCAATAACAACGGCAATTTTAAGGCAACAGCAATTCTTATCAAAGACATAATCAATTCTATGTTGAATTGGTATTTTGTAAGAGTATTATGACGACGTTGACTATTTATCGATAATGTTAATAAAATACAGCACACATCTCTAATATTAAAATCAGCTGATTCATCTTATTTACTGTTTTTTTTTATGGGGAAAAAAATTCTGTGCTGTTTGTGCAAATTTTAAGTAAAATAAAAATTTGTTTGTAAAAAAATAATAAAAAATAAATTATATTATATAGTACCTAATGGACTTTTTTTAACCTTTCTAAGAATTGAAAGTTATTTTCGGCTGAATAAACTTTCTTTTAAATATGTGTTGGAAATAATAGAGCCGCATTTAAAAAAGGGAAAGTTTGTTCCAAACACAATATATTTGCAGCAACATTGGGATCGTACCAGCTCAGCGTTGGAAATTATTTCGACTTTTGGCTGTCCCAGCCACTAGCTTAAAAATTTTGTCTGAGACTCTGGAAGTCATGAAGAGAGAACTTTGTCCACAATGGATAAAGTTAAGTTGCATTTCTTTGAAAAGCAGCATTTCCAGGTGTAATTGGCTGTGTAGACGGAACCCACATCAAAATTTTAGCTCCAAAAAAAAAAAAAAAAAAACAAGACCACCATCTCTTTTTTAATCGCAAGGGATATTTAACTTATTAGGAAAATAGACCCTGCATAATCCTCTGGCTAGTAATGGATTTTTTACAAGCTCTTCCACTAGCTTCTCGAAATTGCACTTAGTTGTTATTTTAATTTTTTCCATTATATCCACAAAAAATATATCAAAACACAACACAAATGAAGAAAAATATCAAAACCGCCGAAGAAATAATGATTGCAGCCAACCATAACGTAACATTTTTAAAACACGACACAAAGCAGCACAAGACAACACTAAAAATGCCGACGACAAAATCCAGGGCAATTTAAGGCAACAGCAACGCCAATTTTTCTTGGAAAATACCAAACATATGTTAACAGTCATCGAAATATGGCAATATTGCCAACAAGAATACGAAATTGAAACAAAACATAAAAAACGGCGTTGTTTACTGTTGACGACGCCAAATAGAATAAGGGTGAATATGTTTTTCAAAGAAAAACATATTCATTAGTTGCATAATAATTTTTAACATATTAATCTATAATAATTAATAACATATTAATCTAAATTATTGAACTAATATTTTATAAAGGGTGTCCCAGAAAGAATGCACTTTTTCGGATGTAGGAAAAATCGCCCAAAGAAAAATGGCCCAAAACAAAAAAATGAAAAATCGCCCAAATGAAGAATCGCCCAAGAGAACATGAAAAATTACCCAAAAAGTTATATATAAAATTTTGCCCAAAAGAAACGAAAAAGGGCCCAAAATTAAAATGAAAGATTACCAAAAAAGAAAAAAAGAATTTTTTCCCAAAAAAAAAAATTTTGAAATTACCCAATTTGCAAAACAGTGTTTATTATTCATATAAATTTAGTAACATACAAATGTAAGTTTTATGTAAAAAATTGCATTGTTTGTTCAACAGCTGCGCGACAGTAATACCTATTTAAGCCCTCCGCCAAACTTTCTGCACTATTCAATAGTTAAATATTAATTAATCACTGCATAGTTATAATCAATTACTCAAAACAGAATAAAGCTTTTTGCAAGGTGGCATGTCATAAAGTCCAGTGTCGTAATGTCCATGGACACTGTGACACTTTTGAAAATGTCATAACGTCCGTGGGCATTAATACACTTTGTAAAGGGACATTATCTCATATGGTGTAACAAATACCGCCAGCGCTTACTAAAGCGTCCCGGCATAGCCGGCCTTCGGCCAGGCGCAAGTATTTTCTACTTTATGTTATAACAAAAACCGGCTTCGCTAACTAAAGCTTCTCTGCATAGCCGGCCTTCGGCCGGGCGCAAAGATTTTCTCCTCTATGATATAACAATACAGGCTTCGCTAACTAAAGCTTCTCTGCGCAGACGGCCTTTGGGCGGGCGCAAGGATTTTTTGCTTTATGGTATAATTACTGCACCCAGAGAAAAAACATGTTTAAATATGGTCACCTCCAACAATACTATGTTTAAAGAAAATTTAAACCATATTATGTTTAATTTGACCATATTATTGTCAACGACAACCATATTATGGTAAAAATATTTCTCCATCAAGAAGCCACAACCATAATATGGTTGCCTCCGAACATACTATGGTTAATAATAACTAAAATATGTTTAACACTTATAATAGCATGATTGCTTTTAACCATAGCATGTTGCTCTTGAAAAAGAGGAAAATACTATTGTTAATTTAAAAACAAATTATTTTCATATTTAACCATAACATGTTTAGAGGCAACCATAATATGTTTGTGGCTTCTTGATAGGGAACTAATTTAACCATAATATGGTTGTTGGTGACAACTATATGGTTAAATTTAACATAATATAGTCTAAATTTTCATTAAACATAGTATTGTTGGAGGTGACCATATTTAAACATGTTTTTTCTCCGCGTGTGGTTTCGCTTAGTAAAGCTTCTAAAATCTGCCTTGTTTCCGAACGAAGGCCGACTTTTCAGATAAGCTTTAGTTAGCGAAGCCAGTATTTGTTATACCATAGAGGACAAAATCCTTGCGCCCGGCCAAAGGCCTGCTATGCAGAGAAGCTTTAGTTAGCGAAGCCGATTTTTGTTATACCATAGAGGAGAAAATCTTTGCCCGCGGCCGAAGGCCGGCTGTGCAGAGAAGCTTTAGTTAGCAAAGCCGGTACTTGTTTTATCAAAGAGGAGAAAATCCTTGCGCCCGGCAAAAGGCCGGCTATGCTTTCGAGTTTGTCCACGGACACTATGACACTGGACGTAATGACATGCCACCTTTTTGCAATATGTCCCGTTATTTTTATAAATAACATTTAGGAATTCGTCGTATAGTAATAATGAATGATTTAGACAAATAGTACATATGTAAGATTTTGACGAAATTTTAAAAATGAAAAATGGCCTGAAAAATGGGCTATTTTTCATATAATATTTTTAAAAAGCGAAAAATCACCCAATAATAACGAAAAATAGCCCAACAATTTTGGGTCACTTTTCATATGAATTCAGGCCCAATTTTACATGGAATTTTTTTGGGCGATTTTTCATTTATTTTTTTTTTTTTGGTCATTTTTCTTTGGGAGATATTTCCTACAGCCCACTTTTTCATTTTAAAATAAAAACACGTATTTTTTCGTTGTTCTTTAGTAAAGTGTTCTTTGTGTGACAGCTGCCAAATTTCAGAACTGCCACTTGAACAAAAAATGCAGAACAATGCAAAAAGTGCACTCTTACTGAGAAACCCTTTGTAAGAACAGGCTATAGCTCTAGAAGCTAGTGCCTAAATTGCATTTTTTATTGCAATCTTAATTGTTATAACTGTAATGTTTTTTATAATCGAAATAATAAATAATAGAACCAATAAATAAAAATTTACTCAATTTAAAAATTTTAATTTCTCAATATTGCATTTTTATAAATACAGTCAAAGCCCGGTATAACGAATACGCAGTTTAACGAATATCCGATATAACGAATGGCCAAATTTTTACATTAACTACCTTGTATAGCGAATGGCAACAAAAAATAATCCCGATTTAACGAATGACAAAGCAAAATAAAAAAATCGTAATAGAACCGTTAGCTTTTTGCGTGTGTTTTTGGCTTCTTTGCTTTTTATTAAAGCAACACGTGTGATGCGTTGCTTTTTTCGTTAAAGTTTCAGTAGCTTTGTTTGGTTCATTGTGAAAACGAGATGTCAAATCGAAAAAGAATCTCTTTTTTTAAAAAATTAAAGATTTTAGAAAAGTGTAAGAAAGGTGCAAATCTTTCAGTAAGGGTTGATTCACACACGTCAAGTTTGACTCGTCAAGTCTTGAGTTTTTAAGAGAGAGGGGAAAAGATATGACATTCGCATTTCCCTTCTCTTCTTAAAGTTCAAGACTTAACAAGTTAAACTTGAGGTGTGTGAACCGCAGTTGATATTCCAAAAGTATGGAATAACAAAATCTTATTAAAGTTTTATATCTACACCAAATTATGAATACAATTAAATTTTGATGTTTTTTAAATTGTGAACCACCATTTTTTATAAAATTTTAGGGTAAAATTACTGATCGATATAACGAATATCTCGGTATAACGAAAGGTCTGAACATTATATCATTCGTTTAACCGGGCTTTGACTGTAAATCTAAAATAAAGCAAATAATAAATTATAGAAAATTTGTAATATTATTTTCACACAATTAATTCAATTCCTTTTATTATTTATTAAACAAATTAAAAAATTACGTATTTGAAAAAAAAGAAGAAACAGAAATATTTCAAACTTTTAAACTCACGCATGTATTTGATTAATTGTTATCCATTTAGACAAAAAACTACTTTATAAAACAAAAGAAAATTGCTTTTTACTATAATTAACTGCATTTAACTGAATGTTATTTAAAACACAAAAAAAAATTAAAAATAAATGGAAACAAATTTATAGTCAAGCACAAAAATTGTTTTTTGGGCCACCAAAGCACAGTAAAATGCACAAAAAACAAAAAAAAAAAAAAAACACACACACACACTACTAACCCATATGTTAAAAAAATTATTTAATTTAAGTTGTTTTTGTTTTTTGAATGACTGACTTCGCATGAATTTCCTGAAAAGCAGCCAGCGTATGAATTAAATGCAGTGCAGGCTACTTAAATAAAGACTTTTATTTCTTTTCAAATACAAAACAATTGTAACTTTTAGCTGGTGATGCAATCGCTGCAATAATCATAAAAATACAACACAATTTATTTAAACAGCAACATTTTTTTTTTTTTTTTTTTTTTTGTTTATTTTTATAGAAAACACATAACAAACTGCTAACATCTGTAACAGCAGTTATCAAAAATTTCAAGAAATTTTTAAGATTATTTTGTCTAAATAGATATAAAACTGTTTTCTTTGGCTTCGAAAGAAAAGTTTATTTTGGAAAAACCACAAAAAAAAGTTGTATAATACAAGTGGCACAAATAGAAGGAAATCCAGACAAGTTGCGTGTTGTAAGCAAACACGAATTAAAAAAAAAGAAAATTCTGCAACATAAACAGCCCACAAAGATAACAAAGTTGAAAAAGTAAACGTAATTCAAAACCGGACTGGGAGGATTACAAATAATAGTGTCAATGATGTCACACCATATTGTAATCTAAGTGAAACTGAGATGGGACCCAAGTGGTGTAGTAAAATGTATTGAGTTTCTCTAGATCAAAACGAAATAAAAATTATAAAATAAAAAAACTCTAATTTTTTTAAAGAAAATTATTCGATAACAAAGTTTTCTATTAAAAAGTATCCCTAATATGAAATTTCTAGAGAAAATTATCGAAAAGAGGAAATTTTCAATTGAATATTTTCGATAACAAGAAATTTTCTACACAAAATGATCAAAATAAATTAAATTTTCTATGGGTAGTTTTCTTATGAAAATAAACAATAACGAGGAATTTTTTTTTTTGAAAATTAGCGATAACAAAAAATTTTCTATAAAAAATTATCGATAACAGGAAATTTTCTTAAGAAATTTATTGATAACAAGAAATGTTCTTTTAAATATTATTAATAAGAAAAAATTTCAGTAAAAAATTATCGATAACAAAACATGGGAAATTAACGATAACAAGAAAATTTGTTCAGAAAATTATTGTTAAAAAGAAAATTTTTCTTAATTATCGATTTGATAACTAGAAACAAAAACAATGTACAAAAATTTTCGATAACAAGAAACTTATAATATTATTGATAACAGGTAATTTTTCATAAAAAGTTCGCGATGAAAAGAAATTTTTCATAGCAAATGGTCCTTAGAAAATTATGGATATCAAGCAATTTTCCTTAGAAAGTTATCGATAACAAGAAATTTTTTTTAAATCGAAAACAAGAACATTCCTGCAGAATATTATTGATAAAAAGCAATTTTCAATAGGAGGCAATCGATAACAAGAAATTTTCAATAGAAAACTATAGATAACAGGAGAATTTCTACAGAAAATTACCGATAGTAAAAAAATTTCTATACAAAATTACCGAAAAATATCGATGACAAAAAATTTACCATAAAAAAACTAAAGGCAACAAAAAGTTTTCTCCTGAATACTATCGATTACAAGAAAATTTCTATAGAAAATTATCGAAAACAAGAAAATATTTCTAGAAAATTATCGGAAAAAATACTTTTGCGAATAATTTCAATAACAGAAATTTTTTATTGAAAATTATTATTCATAATAATTTTTCTGGTGAAAATTATTAATAACAAACAATTTTCTAAGGAAAATTATCGATAACAAAATATATTCCATAGAAAATAATTGGTAACCAAAAATAATATTTAGAAAATTATCAATAAGACGAAATTTAGCCATTTTTTTATTGAAAATTGTTGATAACAAGCATTTTATATAAAAAATTATCTTAAAAAAAAAATGATTTATAACAAAAAATTTTCTCTATAAAATTATCGATAACTTGATATTTGATATTTACAGCACACTATCTTAAACTACAGTTTTCCATGAAAAGTTATCAATAACGAAAAATTTTCTAAGGAAAATTGTCGATAACAAAATATTTTCTATAGAAAATTTTCTATAAAAATTATTGTTAAAATAAGCTTTCTTTAAAAAATTTTCGATAACATGATATTTTTTACAGCAAATTATCGTTAACTACAGTTTTCCATGAAATATTATCCATAACGGAAAATAGGAAATTATTAAAATAAATTATTAATAATAAGAAAATACCGATTTTCGCATTTTTTTTATAGAAAATAATCGATAACAATTATTGATAAAAAAAAACATTTCCTCTAGAAAATTATCAATGACGAAAAATTTTCTAAAGAAAATTGTCGATAACAAAATATTTTCTAAAAAAAATTATTGGTAGCAAAAAATTTTCTGTAGAAAATTTTCAATAACATGAAAAATAGCGATAACTATCATTTTTATGTAGACAATTATCGATAACAAGCGTTCTATAAATAAAACTATCTTAAAAAAATTATTGAGTGCAAAAAATTTCCTCCTGAAAATGACCGATAACAAGAAATTTTCTTTAAAAATTTATCGATAAGACAAATGTTTCTATAAAAACTTGTAGATAATAAAAAACATTTTTATAGAAAATTATTAATACCAAGAAATTCTAAATTCTCTCAATAATAGAAAATTATCGATTAAAAGAAATTTTTCTAATGACAAGTAAAAATTATTATTAAAATTATCAACACATAACAAGAAATATTTCTTAGACGAGTAATTTCTTTAAAGATAATTATCAAAAACAATAAATTTTGTATAAAAATTATAAAAAAAATGTTTAGAAAATTATCGATAATTAAAAATTTTCTATATAAAATTATCGAATACAAATTTTCTTACTTACTTTTAAAGAAAGTTTAGAGAAAAGTTAGATAATTTCAAGATATATTACGGCAAATTTTGTTAAAAAATGTATTCCATTAACGGCCAATTTTATCAAGTTCAGTTATAATTAACTGTTAGTTATAGCTTTCAAAACATATTGGTAACTGAAAGTTAAAGTAATAGTTAGTTTTAACTGAACTTGGTGAAATTGGCTGTCAGTTATTTAAAACATTAAGTTGATCGATAGATAACTATTAAACTATCGATTACTTTCTGTACATTTAGTAAAATTTAAAAATGTCAATAAAAGTTATAAAGTTTATTTTAACTTTCTACCTTAATTGAATATTTAATTATTTTTTTAATTAAATTTAAATAAAACCGATCATTCGAATTCTTAAATAAATGATCGATAACTTAATAAATTTCCTCAATCTTTCAAAAATTTACAATAAGAAGGGTCCCAATAAAAAATTTTTATCATTTTAAGAAGCACTAATAGTACATGTAAACAAATAAGCGCACAATTATGCGCTACGCAATAAGACATACAGAAATGCAGTAAAGTAAGTGAAAGAACTCTCAACAACTTTAATAAAAAAAAAAATAACATTTAAAGTGCTACGGCATTCCCTTACTACGAAGCAGGTTTGTAAGGGAGAGCATCAAAAATAACTGTAAAAAAACATTCAGTATATTAAGCTGATCGTAACATTCAACAATTTTTATAAGCGCTGAATAATGTGCTTATTGTGTCAAAAAATGTATTGCTTCAAAGTGGGAACTCGCCATATAAAATTCATGTCCTCCGTAAGCGCTATGGTAAGCGAAACTTTTATGTTTCTCCCTTACAAACCTGCTTCGTTGGAAGCTCCATTTTTTATTGGGGTTATACTTATAAAAAAATTCACTTAGAAAAAAACACTAACTTTTATCGGGCAAGAGTTTATCAATTATTTCTACAAATTTTTTTGAATACACAAACTTTTATTGGAAACAATAGTAACGATTTCCCCTTTTTCAAATTTTGTAATCTTTCTGATGTTTTTTTTAGGTATAAAAGTACCTTTCATTAATATTAGAGATTGTAATTTAAAGTACCAATTTAGAGCTAAATTTCCATACCTGCTACAAAGTTGTAGAGATTTGATACAGTGTGGCTAGTAAACCAGACAACAACAAAAAAGTCATTTCAATTTGTTGTATAAATCTCATCCAGTTTCTTATTAAATTGTGCATCAGACACTGAAGAAAAAAGTAAAAGTCTGTGTTTTCCTCCCATTAACTATAAACTTTGAAACACTGCAAAGTTTTCCTTCTTAACACATGCATTTTTAAATCAAGTTTTAAACAGGATTTACGATTTTAAATTTTCATCCTAAGGAGTGTATGAGGAAGTTTGTAACAAACCATTGACCGACTGCTTGCAAATAGTTAAATATAAATTTGATCTTTAAATCTAAATTTTTTTAATATTCAATACTCATTTGTTTTATTTATTTATACACTTAAGAAAAACGGATGGTGAAAATGAAAGTATTGCAAATTTTGATGTTAGTTTAGTTTTTACTTAGTTAATGTGCAAAAATCTGCATCTAAATGTTACCGTTTTAATATCGATGTGTTTGTTTATATGGCACAGTGTTTTAGGAAAATTTAAGTTGTGAGAAGAATTTGTTTTACAGACACTAAAACGTATTGAACATTTTTCATATAACCTTAAAGTAATTAAAAAAATCAAGCTAACCCAATAAAAAATGAAGCTTCAAAAGTAGAAGGTTATTAAAGGACAAATGTAAAAGTTTCTCTTAATATCTCGGTTCTTACGTAAGTGCGAATTTTATATGACGAGTTTACACTTTTATGCAATACATTTTTGACACAAAAAACGAAAATTTTCTTAGGGAAAGGTGAATGTTATCGATAAATTTTAATTAAAAATCCATAATTTCCTACAGAAATGTTTTTTCCCCATCGATAATTTTCTCTTGCAAATTTCTCGTTAGCGATAATTTTCGTTCGTAAAGATTTTGTTATCGATAATTATATAAGTTTTTTTTATTATTTTTTTCGAAATATTAAATTTTCGAATTTTGTTTTTGATTTAAATATAATTTTCTATGCGAACGTTAACATTCGAAATCGACGAACAGGCTGTAAATTTATTTTATCCAATAGTTCGACACTCCTTTGTGGGCCTTCTTCAGGGTTTTTTTTCTTGATATTTTTTATTTTAAAAAAGAAAAGAGACCTCAAGCTTAATAAAAAAAATTGATATAAATTTCTAAAGGTGGAATTAGAGTTAAACATAGATTGGAGCGATAATTTTTAAAAATATTTTTTATGATCAATAATTTTCTATATACAATTTTTTGTTATCGATCATTTTTTATAGAAAATTTTTTGTTATCGATAATTTTTTCTAGAAAATTTCTTGCTATCGATAATTTGCACAAAAATTTCTTGTTTTCGCTAACAAATTTTGTAAACTATATTTTTCTAAAGAAACTTGTTTTTATCGATAATTATTTTTTAGAATTAATTTTTTATAATTTTCTCCGGAAAAATTTCTCGTTATCGATAAATTTCAATTAAAAATCCATAATTTTCTATACAAATGTTTTTTACCATCGATAATTTTCTGTTAAAAATTTCTCCTTAGCGATAATTTTCTTTCGTAAAGTTTTTGTTATCGATAATTATATTAGTTTTCTTATTAAGATTGGGATCTCTTTTATTTTTTATATAAAAAATATTAAATTTTTGTTTATCCAATATTTCTACACTCCTTTGTGTGCCTTTGTCAGGGTTTTTTTCTTGATATTTTTAATTTTAAAAAAGAAAAGAGACCTCAAGCTTAATAAGGAAATTAATATAAATATCTAAAGGTCGATTAGAGTTAAACATAGATTGGATCGATAATTTTTTTAAATATTTTTTATAATCAATAATTTTTTGTTATCGGTAATATTTTATAGAAAATTTTTATTTATCGATAATTTTCCCAAAAATGTTGGTTTTCGATAATAACTAGAAAATAATAATTAGAAAAAACTACATTTTTCTAAAGAAACTAATTTTTAAAAATATTTTTTTGTTATCGGTAATTTTTTATAGAAAATTTTTATTTATCGATAATTTTTTCTTGTTATCGATAATTTTCATAAAAATTTGGGTTTTCGATAACAAATTTTGTAATCTATGTTTTTCTGAGGAATTTATTTTTTTTAAATTTTGTAAACTATATTTTTCAAAAGAAACTTGTTTGATATCGATAATTTTTTTTAGAATTAATTTTTTATAATTTTAAAATTTATTTTAAGAATGTCGACCAAATCCTTGCCACGGCTTCGGAGGTATACCTCTATCCAATGGTCCATATTTTCAATGATTCTGAGACATATTTGTTCGATGTCGTTAATGTGCTGAATCATCTTATCCTTTAGCTCTTGAAATGTTCTTGGCTAATTGACGTTTACTTTTTTTTATCTTCATATATTAAATGAAGATTCAATAAATAAATAATGAATGAAAAAAAACTTCTCTTTTAAAAATCCCTAAAGAAAGAACCCAAACGGTGTGCAATCACATAATCGTAAAGGCCAATTAACATCGCCACGACATGAGATACCAAGCCAAAACAGGCACCATCTTGTTGGAACCTCATATCGTCCAGGTCTATATCCTCAATTTCTGGCCACAAGAAGTCCGTTATCATCCCGCGATAGCGAACTCCATTCACGTTAACTGCTTGGCTGACCTTATTTTGGAAGTACGGCCCGACGACGCCGCCAGGCCACAAGCCGCATAAAATATTCACCCTATATGGATTCCATTTCCTACAGAGCCGGTTGGCTGAAATTTGCGCACAGTTCTTCCGACTTTGGGCACAATTGGTGGATTATGCTGACCAAAAAAATCACAAAGTGCACGAAATGCATTTTGATTTGAACGCCCATTTTCGTAAAATGCTTCAACATTCTTAACGCGCTGCTCAATTGTGTACCTCTCCAAGGTTGAATTTTTCAAATACTGAAACAAAGAAATGCCTTCTTAGGTTCAGCAAAAAACTTGACGTTAAGGTTAAGGACTCCTAATTAACATTGTCCATTATGGTCGGATCACCCTTAACTTCTTGTTTTTTATATATATTTTTTTTTTTGTAAAATATTTTGTCGACTTATGTTTTTATCTTCACTACTGTGCCTTCCCTGTGAAATTGTTTCGTTGTTTTACATAAAGTTTTATTTTATTTTTTTTCTCTATAATTTTACTCCAATTTCAATTATGTAACTAACTAAATAACTGCTTTGCTTAAGGCCACTACATCAGCGACAATTTGCCAGGCAACAGGCTGGCATCAGACATTCACTAACTCACTGACTTAGTGACCGACCGAGCAACTACGTAACTCATAAAAAAGTCATAAAATTAAGTCATGCCATTTTTTTTTTGCTATTAGATTAATAATTGTGAAGAGGGTGTGGTGTGTCTGGTTAAATTTCTAATCTCAATGTTTTGTTAATTAAAAAGTAAATTTGTTAATGAGACTTGTTAGTTATTGTTCATATTGATGTAATTAATTAGTTAAGTGTAAATAGTTGGCCAAAAATTTATTATCTAAAGAATAACGACACAAATTTTTATGTCAATAAAATAATGATGGGTTTTCTGTAATTTGTGATACTTTGTATTTTTATTTATTTTTTTGTGTGTTTTTTTTTTTTTTTGCAACAAGTAATTGCGTGTCATTTCGTTTGTTGACTGCATAAAAATTGTGTCTCTTTTTTTTTTTTTTTTTATTTTGGTTAATTCAATTGAAGTATTGCAATTTTTATGCATGGCTTCGTTTCAGCGACTGACTGATTGAAGGAATGATTTGAATTTATGAATGTGTAACAGCAGTGGCTGGCTAAATTGCAACCACACAATACAATTCAAATCACCAACATCATTATCATTTGTGCTTGGCTTATTTACGACCTTTTCCGTATTTATAAACCAAAAAATTTTTACTCTTACTTTTACTAGTCAGTGTTAATGAAAAACTCTCTTTTTTGATTGCTTTCTCCCTCTCTTTTTAAGTCTGCATCTGAAATTTATTGTTAATAAACAAAAGATTTGTTTTTGATTACAAACCAAAATGTTAAAAAAAACTCTTCTCTCTTCAAGGTCGCCGAAGTCAATGACAACAATCAGTCAAGCGAACCATGTTGTTGCTGCTGCAGCCGCATACAATAAAATTTAACATGAACGTCATGTCTGTGTATTTGAGTGTGCATTTAACATACAACAAGTTGCATAATGTTTCATTGTAATCATAACCAACAAAAGCCGCAGCAACAACCGCATGAACTCCATTCACTTATTTTTAATCTGAACTACTAAGTTTACATACAAACATATGATCTTTACTTAAACACACACACACATACTAAACTTGTTTTAAATCTAAATTATTTATTTAGGTCATGGTCAAATATCCCGATCATGTATATAATTCTTTTATAGTTAATGCATCTGTTGTAAAAAAAAAAAATATAAAGCAATTGAAAACAAAAGACTTAAGGCACAAGCAGACACTTGCTACCAATTCAAAAACTATAAAAGAAATTTTCCTTCAGCAAACAAAAACAACCAAAACCATAAAAACTGTCAAATAAAGAGCTGAAATACTCATTGATATGTTAATTATCTTTTTCGGAATTGGGTACATACTTATTTCTTAAATGTGCCAAATTTTGTTGATTTTTTATGACTTTAAACTTCAATTAATGAGTTTTTAATGAATTTGAAAATGGATTTGAAATGTTTGTTATTGTAATTTACTGAAAAAAAATGTCTGTCATGATTTTTTTAATACAATTGAATACAAATTAACGGCTTGTAAGTGTCAAACGAAAATAAGAAATATCACTTTTTTTAATGAACTTATTTAATAAAAACTTAACTTATCGGAAATTTTATAGATTAGTGTTTCCAAGACAATTGAAAAGGCTATAAGCAGTTTTTTTCTAGAAATTCTCTTAAAAGTTAACAAAAACTTTTTTCGAAATAAAATGTTATATGATCTTGTGGTTCCTTTAAGAACAAAGAATGTAAACAGACATAATAAGCCCTGGTTCACTCAGGACATAAAACAAATGATTAGTCGCAGAGATTCTTCATATGCTCGGTGGAAACGTTTTAAAACCGCAGAATTGCATGCAGAATATCGAGTAACACGTAAAATTACGAACAGATTAATTAAGAAAGCAAAATTTGACTACTATGCTTCAAAGTTTTCCGCTGTCATAGGGTCGAAAAAAACTTGGCAAGCAATTCGTGAAATTGGTATTGGTAAGGCTTGTAGCCAAGGGTCCTGTACTATCGACGCTAACATCCTAAATAACCAGTTTTTAAATATCCCATATGTGGCTCCATCTGCTGCTTACTATAACCTCGCTAATGACAATGCACACAATTATTTCTATGTTACTCATGTTGGGCAGTCTGACGTCTTATCCAGTTTATTATGAATAAAATCTAACGACGGAATTGATCCTAGGTTTTTGAAGATCCTCATTCTTAAACTTCTTCCTTTTATAACTTTTGTTTTTAATAAGATTTTTACCACCAACCAGTATCCAAAAATATGGAAACTGGCTAAGATTATTCCTATACCAAAATCCAATTCTGATTACAGGCCAATAGCAATCTTGCCATTTTTATCTAAAGTTTTTGAAAGATTAATTCATAAACAAATCTCACAATATATTGAAACAAATGATATGCTGACTGGTCGTCAATCTGGTTTCCGTGAAAATCACAGCTGTGTTACGGCTCTTGTAGATGTTGCTGAGGACATAAGACAACAGGTAGAATGCGGTAATGTTAAATTTTTAGTTCTCCTGGATCATTCCAGGGCATTTGACACGGTTGACCTCAGCATTTTGTGTTATAAGCTTAAAAATATGTTTGGATTCGCATCAACTGCCACATGCTTAATAAACTCATATCTAACCGACAGATGTTAATATGTTGAAACACCTTCCTCCGTTTCGACCACATTACCATTAACCCGGGGTGTTCCGCAAGGCTCGATCTTAGGTCCTCTTCTCTTTTCCTTATACGTAAATGATCTTCAGAGTAAACTCGAATACTGCAGGGTTAGATTGTATGCTGACGACGTCCAGCATTACATTAGTTGCAGCAATACTACTGTTGATGAATGTGTGAGTACACTAAACCAGGAGTTAGGTCGTGTTTATGATTGGGCTACTGCTAATGGTCTGGCAATAAGTCCTATTAAGTCGAAAGCGTTAATTATTAAAAAGAGGTTATTGAAACTTGATTTTAATCCTATATTGTCCTTAAACAACCAGTCCATTGATATTGTAAACTCGGTCAAAAATCTTGGTGTATATTTTAACAACACTCTCACCTGGTCTAACCACGTTAATTTTGTATGTGGTCGAACGTATTCAATGTTAAGAAATCTCTGGCAAACTCAGTATTGTACTCCAATTAAAATTAGAACTCTCCTTGCTAAATCTTACCTAATACCGATTTTATTGTATGGCTGTGAACTATTTGCCAGTTGTGATAATAAAAGTAAAAGAAAACTAAATGTGACATTTAATAACATTATTCGCTATATATATGGCCTTAGAAGATCTGATCATATCTCCCCTTTCAACATTGCTCTGTGGCATTAGCTTTGATAATTAGCACTCAAAAATGACACAAGTCGGATCCGTATGGCCATCAATTAAGGGGGCAAATTACGGCCTTCGAAATCGATCGAAATTTTCATTTGAATTGTATTGTAATTTCGATCGATATCGAATGCCGTAATTTGGCCCCTGGCGGCGTTAACTTATCCGATATTATTTTTTGTTCTTAATAAAAAAAGCAAATTTAGACATCAAATAAACACAATCTTAAAGCAAAACTATAATTTTTGATTTATTAAAAAAAATTACTGTCATAAAACATCTGGTTAGAACTCTTGGGCCACATTGTAGAAACTCTTTAAAATAAGCAATAATTTTCCTCCATTGATAACTTTTTTTTAAAGATAATTTCAAAATTTTAGAAAATGTATACTTATCGAAATTTTTCTATAGAAAATTTAGATAATTCTATGGAAAATTTTTTAAAGAATATTGAAATTTATCGAAAACTTTCCATAAAAAATTTATAATTTTAAAAAATGTTTGTAAATTAAACTTAAGTAAACTTAAACTGATCAAAAATTTTGTATAGACAATTTTTAGTTATCATAAATTGTTAATAGATAATTTATAGCTATCGAAAATGTAAAGTTATCGACAATTTTCTATAAAAGATATTAAAAATTTTCCAATAAGAATTTATTATCCAAAATTTTCTACAGAAATTTATAGTTATCGAATATTTTCTTTAGAAAATTCCTAGTTATCGAAAATTTTCGACAGAAATTAATTTTTATCGAAAATTATTTATAGAAAATGGATAGTTATCGCAAATTTTCAATAGAAAAATTGTAGTTACCGAACATTTTCAACAGAAAATTTAAAGTAAGCGAAGTTGCAAATTTTCTATAGAAAACTCTTATCAAAAATTTTCTATTGAAAACTCTTATCAAAAATTTTCTATTGAAAATTTATAGTTATTGAAAATTTTCAACAGCAAATTTAAAGTTATCGGACATTTTTTAAAGAATATTGAAATTTATCGAAAACTTTCCAAAAAATATTTTTAGTTATCTGATCAAAAATTTTGTATAGAAAATTTATAGTTATCACAAATTGTGTAAAGATAATTTATAGCTTTCGAAAATGTAAATTTATTGACAATTTTCTATAAAAGGTATTGAAAATTTTCCAATAAGAATTTATTATCCAAAATTTTCTACAGAAATTTATAGTTATCGAATATTTTCTATAGAAAATTCATAGTTATCGAAAATTTTCTACAGAAATTAATTTTTATCGAAAATTATTTATAGAAAATTTATAGTAATCGCA
Source organism: Pollenia angustigena (assembly GCA_930367215.1). Lineage (NCBI taxonomy): Eukaryota > Metazoa > Arthropoda > Insecta > Diptera > Polleniidae > Pollenia > Pollenia angustigena. Next base: position 204,697,423 of record OV884060.1, read on the forward strand.
AATTTTAAATAAAAAATTGTAGTTACCGAACATTTGCAACCGAAAATTTCAAGTAATCGAACATTGTCTGTATAGAATTTATAGCTACCGAAAATTTTTATAGAAAACTTATAGTTATCGAAAATGTTCTATAGAAAATCTATACATAGCTATCAAAAATTTGCTGTAGAAAATCTATAGCTATCAAAAATTTCTTACAGAAAATTTATACTAATTTAAAGTATACAGTTATCGACAATTTTTAATAGTAACATCATAGTTATCGCAAATTTTCTTTAGAAAATTTAATGTTATCAAAAATTTTCCTTAGAAAATTTAAAGTTATCTAAAATTTTCTATCGAAAATTTGTAGTTATCGAAAATCTATAGCTATCGAAAATTGTTTAAAAAAGTTTATAGCTATTTTTATTTTCTATAAAAATTTAAAGCTATTGAAATTATCTGTAACAATTTATAGTCAAAAGTATTAACAATTTTTCTTTATGATAATTTATAATTATCGAAAAATTTTTAAAGCAAATTTATAGTTATCGAAAATTTTTTTATAGAAACTTTAAGTTATTGCAAATTTTCTATAGAAAATTGTTAATAAAAATGTATAGTTATTTTTATTTTTTATGAAAAGTTATACATCGTTAGCTAAAATGCAAAAAGACGTAACTAACAAAAAATTCAAAATTGAGTTTTTGATTGATTATTATGAATGCTATAAAGCTACATGTCTTGACAAAATTTTACACTTCTGCGATCAAAAATTGCGCTTTTATTAACAAAAAACAAAGGGACGTAACTACAAGTTTTTTTGTTTGATGTATGCAAAACGACGTAATTACACATTTTTTTTCTAAGAAAATATAATGAAATGGTTTTCTTTGAAAATTGGTTGAAGAATTCCATGGACGACTTATCAATGTATGTTTTTCTGACATGTTTATAGTTTTCACTTTACAAAGTTTTTAGCTTCTCCTCTAAAATTATACTTATGTTAGTTGCGTCTTTTTGCATTTTAGCTAACGACATGTTATAGTTATCGAAAATTATCTATAACAAAATTAATAGCTATCTAAAATTTTCTATAGGAAATCAAGAGAATCAGAAATTTATTATAAGATAATTAATAATTATTGAAAATTTTCTATATTTATATATATTTATAGTTCTCGAAAATTTTTTAATACAAAATTTATAGTTATCGAAAATAAGCTAAAAAAAATATATAGTTGTCAAAATGTTCTGTAGAAAATTTTTGGCTATCGAAAATTTTTTTTAAAAAAAATTTTAAAAATTTTTTATACAAAATTTCTTATTATCGAAAATATTCTATGAAAAATTTATAGTTATAAGCAATTTTCTAGTTATATAAAATTTTTTATAAGATTTCAGTTCTATTGCTTACAGTTATCGAAAATTTTCTATATAAAATTTAAAGTTATCGAAAGTTTTTAATAGCTAATTAATATATAATTTTCTATAAAAAATCAATAGTATGAAAAATTTTTTTCTATGAAAATTTATAATTATCAAAAATTTTATAAAGCGAATTTATCGTTATCGAAAATTTTCTATAGAAACTTAAAGTTATTGCAAATTTTCTATAGAAAATTGAAAATAAAAATGTATAGTTCTTTTTATTTTTTATGAAAATTTATACATGTTTGAGTTATCGAAAATTTTCTTTAACAAAATTAATAGCTATCAAAAATATAGAAATATGTAGTAAATCAAAAGAATCAAAAATTTTTTTCTAGGATAATTAATACTCATCGAATATTTTCTATATAAAATTTAAAGTTTTTGCAAATTTTCTATATAAAATTAGAGTTATCAAAAATTTTCTATAAAAATTAATAGTATGAAAAAAATTTTCTATGAAAATTTATAATTATCGAAAATTTTCTATAGCAAATTTATATTTATCGCAAATTTTCTATAGCAAATTTATACATATCGAAAATTTTTATAGCAAATTTCTATTTATCGAAAATTTTCTATAGCAAATTTATATTTATCGAAAATTTTTATAGCAAATTTATATTTATCGAAAATTTTCTATAGCATATTTAAATTTATCGAAAATTTTCTATAGCAAATTTATATTTATCGAAATTTTTTTAAAGAATATTTATAGTTATCGAAAATTAGCTAAAAAAATTTATAGTTGTCAAATGTTCTATAAAAATTTATGGCTCTCGAAAATTTTCTTTAAAAAATTTCTTACTATCGAAAATATTCTAGTTATATAGTTATTGTTATCAAAAATTATCTACAAAAAATTTATTGTTATCTAAAATTTTCTACAGAAAATTTATGGTTATCGAAATTTTTTTATAGAAATTTTATAGTTATCGAAAATTAGCTAAAAAAATTTATAGTTGTCAAATGTTCTATAAAAAATTTATGGCTATCGAAAATTTTCTAATTATCGAAAATATTCTAGTTATATAGTTATCGTTATCAAAAATTATCTACAAAAAATTTATTGTTATCGAAAATTTTCTACAGAAAATTTATGGTTATCGACATTTTTTTATAGAAATTTTATAGTTATCGAAAATTAGCTAAAAAATTTATAGTTGTCAAATGTTCTATAAAAAATTTATGGCTATCGAAAATTTTCTATAAAAAATTTCTTATTATCGAAAATATTCTAGTTATATAGTTATTCTTATCAAAAATTATCTACAAAAAATTTATTGTTATCGAAAATTTTCTACAGAAAATTTATGGCTATCGAAATTTTTTTATAGAAATTTTATAGTTATCGAAAATTAGCTAAAAAAAATTTATAGTTGTCAAATGTTCTATAAAAAATTTATGGCTATCGAAAATTTTCTATAAAAAATTTCTTATTATCGAAAATATTCTAGTTATATAGTTATTGTTATCAAAAATTATCTACAAAAAATTTATTGTTATCGAAAATTTTCTACAGAAAATTTATGGTTATCGACATTTTTTTATAGAAATTTTATAGTTATCGAAAATAAGCTAAAAAAATTTATAGTTGTCAAATGTTCTATAAAAAATTTATGGCTATCGAAAATTTTCTATAAAAAATTTCTTATTATCGAAAATATTCTAGTTATATAGTTATTGTTATCAAAAATTATCTACAAAAAATTTATTGTTATCGAAAATTTTCTACAGAAAATTTATGGTTATCGAAATTTTTTTATAAAAATTTTATAGTTATCGAAAATTAGCTAAAAAAAATTTATAGTTGTCAAATGTTCTATAAAAAATTTATGGCTATCGAAAATTTTCTATAAAAAATTATATAAAATTTCTTATTATCGAAAATATTCTATGGAAAATTTATAGTTATACACAATTTTTTAGTTATTTAAAATTTTTTATAAAATTTTAGCTATATTTTTTTCAATAAAAACTTATAGTTATCGAAAAATTTTTGTATAAAATTTAAAGTTATCGAAAGTTTTTAATAGCAAATTAATGCATAGTTATCGAAAATTTTCTATTAAAAATCAAAAGTATCAAAAAGTTTTTTTTAAGAAGAGGTAAAGCTATTAACCTTTTTTGTTCCCATCACAACGTTTAATTTTTGATCATTTATGATTAACTATAATAAAGAATTAAATCATTAGGGCGTGCTGGAAATCGAAAACGCAAAAAGCCGTTTTTAATAAGATTTTTCTGTAATAAGAGAATTATATGACTAATATTAAACAAATATTTCACTTTTACACAAAGTTTTATTTCAAAATTATAAAAATTAGATTTTTTAAAATAACGATTTCTAGCACACCCCTGTAAAAGATCAAATCATTTAATACTCAACATTGCTCAAAAGCATGTGGAGCTTATGTATATTTAAGGTAAATTTAAAAAAAAAAAATTTAAGTTTTACTTCCTAAATACTAACGATTCGGTTTCATGGAAAACCCGGTAGCAAATAGCCTTTTTTTATAATCCCATAAATAAATTCATATTATTATCAAAAAATATTCAAGTTCCTTAGAATTTTTAAACAAAACATTTTTATCCAAACACATACATATATCTACCTTTTTTTTAACCCCAAGGTAAAAAAAAAACGCAAATCTTTTTTAAAAAATATTAATTTCCTCCATTTTTAGTGTGTCATTTTCTCTTTATAATCTTATAAGCAATCGTAGAAAAAAAATAAATTGAATATCTTTTGTATTGCTTTCAGTATACGAGTGTGAGTATGAGAGCGAAGGTAATTTACAGTAAAAAGAGTCATTAAATCCCTGTATTTATTTTCACTTGGACTCACGCATTTCTTGTTTTGGGGTTTTTATTTATGTTTTTTGGCTACTGACACTGCAATTTGACACAAGGACGGAGGGAAATTGCATAAGAAGATCAGTCCATATTTGAAATTCATCAACCGAATTCAATCAAACAACTTTTCGAACAATGTTTGATGAATACACAATGAAATCGATGTAAACACTCAAAATAAGTCAAAAGACAAGTCAAGAAAAGCAATTCAATTCAACGGAATTTTTTCACTAGTATGAACGATTAAACAAATATACTTGACCAAAAAGTATAAAATTTTGAACATGTCGGTCAAGTCAAAATAATCTATCAAAATATATTGATATTTAGATTTGCATGACAGTGGCAGCGGAAGCAGACATTTTTGAATGTACTTTTTATGCTTTAATTTGTGATTTTTTTTTAGATTTTATGAAAAATGTCTCATTGTTGTTGCATAAATGTAAAAAAAATTTTGCTTTAAAAAATATCACGCCTTAAGGAAAAATTACATGAATGGTGGTGGTCTACCATAAATTATTATTAATAGTTAACATTTCTACTTTTGGGTTTGAAACTATTCTTAATGAATTTTTGGATGCCCTACATTCTGCGATGAAAAATTTCGACGATTTCGTTTTTAATTTAGATATATAAAACCCATAAGGTTTTCGATTAGTTCTAACGTTAACAGAAAATATTCAATAACTTTTTAATCTTTAATAACTATAAATTTCCTATAGAAAAATTTCGATAGACATAAATTTTCGATATTTATAAATTTTCTTTAAAATATTTGTTATTACCTATAGAATATTTTCGATAACAAAAAGTTTTCGATAATCTATTAACTTAGAAAGTTTTTGAGAACTTTTTTTAATATTCAGTAACGTTTTCGGTTTTAATTTAAATTTTCAAAAACTATTTTAAAAAAATGCATAAAAAAATTTTCGATAACTTTTAATAATATCCTAAAATGTTATCAAAAACTAAGAAAGTTTTTTTTTTAAACATATAAGTTAAAAGACCTTGAAAAGTTTATCCTAAAAAAATTAATCTTTTATTTTAAAGAAATTTTTAAATAAGGTTTTTTTAGAGGAAATTTCTCGATAAATGTTTTAAATATTTATTATTAATTTTTGTTGTGTAATTTTAAAAATTTTCAGTAACAAAAATAAATTTTAACAAATTCTTGCAGAGAAAAGTTATCGATAGCCTAAAAAAACTACACTGCAAAGTTATCGATAACTTGTAAAAAAATATTTTGGATTACTTTTGAAACATTTGCGTTGGAAATTTTATTGATAACTTATAAAAAAAATTTACTTATAAAAAAATTATCACAAGAGAAAAGAAAACAAAACTTTAACAAACCCTATAAAGAAAAATTATCGAAAACTTTTAAAAAATTTAGTAGAGAACAGTTATCAACACCTTAAAAAAAATTCGTATAAAATTGTCGATAACTTTTAAAATAAATCCTATTGGGAAAAGTAACGATAAGTTTAAAAATAATTTTTAAAGAGAATCAAAAAAAAAATTAAAAATAATTCCTAAAGAGAAAAGTTTTCGATAACTTAAAAAAAATTCCTACATAGAAATGTTATCGATAAAAAAAACTCCTATACAGAAGCTATCAATACCTTTTAATAAACTTGTATAGAAAAAATTTATCGATTACCGTTTAAAATTATCTATACAGAGAAAAGTTATTGATAACTTTAAAATAAATTCCTATAGAGAAAAGTTTTCGCTAACCTTTAGTAAATTCTTATAGAGAAAAGTTATCGATAACTTTTAAAATAATTCTTTTAGAGAAAAATTATGGGTGAATTTAAAAATAATTCCTAAAAAGAAATGTAATCGATAGCCTTAAAAAAAATGTTTAGATAATTTCTAGTAGGAACATTCATTGATAACTTTTAAAGTAATCCCTATAAAAAAAATGTTATCGATAACTTTTAAAATAATTTCTATAGAAGAAGTGATATTGAAGACTTTAAGAAAAAACCCTAAAGGCAAAAGTTATTGATAACTTTTAAAACAATACCTAGAAAAAAACTATCGATAACTTTTATAAAAACCTTTTTAAATAATCTATACCGAAAAAAGTTATCGAAAAGTTTTAAAACAATTCCTATAAAGAAAAGCTATCGACAACTATAAAATAAATCTCAATGGATAAAAGTTATCGCTTTATATTTAAAAATTGTCTGTAGATGAAACTTAATGGTTATTTTTTTAAAATTAACTATACAGAAAAGACATAGATAAATTTCAAAAAAAAATTCCTTAAGAAAAAAGTTATGGATAACTATTAAAAAAGTTTCTATAGAGAAAAGTTTTTTATAACCTTTAAAATAATCACCTTAAGAGAAACGTTATCAATAACTTTTAAACAAATTCCTATAGTGGAAAGTAATCGATAACTTAAAAAAAAAAATTCTACAAGGAAAATTTATGAATAAATTTTAAAAAACTTGTGTGGAGATAATTTATCGATAATAATATAAAACTATCTGTACAGAGAAAAGTTATCGATAACTTTTAAAATAATTTTTTTAGAGAAAAGTTATAACAATAATTATTATTGTGGTTATTTTGTTGAACTATTTATGGTTTTTAATCCAATTTTTTTAATATTTTTTATAAGGCTTAAGTTCATCAAATTTAATTTTCATTAAATTATTTTTATGAAGAAAGAAATTTTACAACATGAAATTAATTAAAATTTACTGATAATTTTTCAGCTCTATGTTAGCATTTTTCCTTCAAGTTGTGCTGAAAAAGGTCAACAAGAAAAAGAAAGACAAAAAAAAAAATGAAAAACAAAACAAAATATGTACTTTGAACTTCAAGAAGAATTTTCGACAAAAGTACGAAAAAACAGAAGTAAAGGAATAACATGTTAAAAATAAATTAAAATAGATAATCATTCAAAGCAAATTTCGATCTACCAAAGGTTAAATACAATTTGGTTTAAAGATTGATGTTTGACTATTGACGTCAGCAGTCGTCGATGGCTGCGAGTGTTAAACGGCAAGCCCTCTGAGGAGATTGAGTGGTTGCAATCGAAACATGTCAGGGTAACCTGTCCGCAAAAACGTCTGGGTTCGAGCCCAGCTTCAGTCAAGAATGAAAAATTATCAATAAAATTTTAATTAATTTCATGTTGTAAAATTCCTTTCTTCATAAAAATAATTTAATGAAAATTAAATTTGATGAACTTAAGCCTAATTAAAAATATTAAGAAAAGTTATAACTTTCATTTAAATATCATCTTTAATGTACATAGTTATCGATAATTTTCCAAAATTTTGTAAGGAGAAAAGTTATTTAAAATTTTTCTGAGTTTTTTAAAATAAAATCGTTTTAAGGTCGACCTAGCGGTCCACTTTTTAATTTTGTTTTATTTAGCACTTTATTATTTGTAAAAGTTCAAGCAGAGTTGAAACTTGACGATTTTTTTTATCAATCTTTATTGTATTAAGGCACTGGGTGTGATTTTATGTTTTAGAGTTAACAAAACAAAAACAACCTCTTATAATTATTAACAATATTTCTATGACAAATTTATAGTTTGATCGTGTTATTGCGATAAAACTAGAAGAAAAAAAAATATTGAAATTTAAATTCATAAAAAAGAGAAAAAATACTAAGTAAAAAGTGTAGGTGAAATTTATGCAACTTTCAAAATAAAATATAAAAAAGCTAAAATTTATGTGGATACTACGAGTATGGAAATGTTAAGAGTTGAAATGTTGGAAACAAAAGTGCAGAAACATTCATAATCGCACTTAATATTCGTAATAATTTTTTTCTGTTTGTTTTATTGTAAAATGGTTTTACTAACATTTGTAAATTGATAAAAGTTTTTTTGAAAGTCTTCATGTTTAACGATATGAATTGTTTTTTTTTTTTTAATAAAATTGTCTACTAGTTCAGATAGATTTATGAGCACGAAATGTGTTGAAATAACAAAATAAACAAATCGGGGGAAATCCTTTGAAAAGTCATGTCATCGTTTTGTTTGCTCATATTTGTATGCAGCAGGTTTAGATGACACAGTTGTTGCAACTTTATCGACGTGATTTTGTTATTAATAATGCAAAAACGTTTGGAATGGAAATAAAACGGTCTTTTGATTATTTCATTCTAAATGCAACAATAAAAAATAAATAAACTTAACTAAAAAAAACTTCATAAAATTCTAATATAATTTTTAATATTTCTTACAAATCTACTTTTTTCTAAAATATTAAATAACTATAAACATTTTAGAGAAAATTTTCGCTAAAAATTTTATTCGATACCCATTGGAAAATTAAAGTTTTCGCCTAAATAGTGATCGATAAATGATCCAAAAATGTTTTATAAAACAGCTATAAAGATTTCAAAAGATTTTGTTATTCGTGCTTAATTCCCAGTTTTTATTCTTGACAAAAACACTTGAAATTTATTGTTGATGGGATAAGCTATTCCTATGCGCATAAGCACGAATAACAAAATCTTTTGAAAATAAAATTTTGTATTCCCAAAAATTGAAATTACTTTTTCATAATTTCAAAATAAATGATCGATAACTTTCTAAAATCTTTGGGTGAAGTTTCCTGACGATCTGGTCTAAGCAATCAGTGAATGCGTATAGGAATAGCTTATCCCTTCAACAATAAATTTCAGTGTTTTATCAAGAATTAAAACCTTGTAAATTAAAAATTTTATATTCCCCAAAAAACTACTTTGATAAGTAATCGATAACTTTTTAATTTTCTATGTTTGGTAAAAATATATCGACAATTTTTTTTTTAATTTTTTAAAGATTTTAGCATAATACACGTTAAACTGTAAAGAATAACAGCCGTATTCATAAAAACTTATTGATGATTAATTAACCATATATAAGGAAAAATTGCTAAAGTTGTATTCATAAACGAAAAATGGTCTATTGAACCTTTAATAAACCATTTATAAAGTAAGAAAATTTATTGTTGGATTTACCCTTCTTTAAACCAAAAATAAAATTACATTTTGATCAATGTTCGCATTTTATGATATTATTTTTGTGAAATATGTTTTAAAATAATGGAAAAAAACGTTTTATTTATTAATATGGAGATGTTTAATACATTTAATTATTGTTATTCTTTTATTTTAGACGATCAATTTAAAGTTATATTGTAAAATATTTTTAAAATGTGTTATATGATTTAAATGAATGCGTACAGAGGCAAATGCAGATATTCGCTTGAATTATTTTTAAAATTATTGCAATTAGTTTTTTTAATGTTGAAAAGAACGAATTGTTGTTCAAAAATTAAAAAAAATAAGGAAAATAACCAATCAAAATAATAGTGATGCAAATAAAAGGTAAACAAACTTTTCATTCGAATACTTTCTTATCGTTTATTTAAAAAAAGGTTCAAACAAACATTTTTATAATACCTTTCGTGAACTGTTGTTTAGAAACTAAAATAATATGTATTTTTATATTATAAGAATAATTTTTAAGATCTTAAATTATAAAAAAATATATTAATTATAAAATATTATGTTAACCGAATAGAACTTTCATGCATCACTAGCAATAAAATGGCAGCAAAATATAAAGAAAGTTGCCATACTGTAGCACAAAATCGCCACAAACACTTAATAGTAAAAGAGATGTTATTGTGCGTTTATGAATACAAATTTTTATAGGAAGTTTATAAGACAAAAAGCGTTTGATAGTTATTACATACTATAAGCTTAAAATAAGAACTTTTTATGAATACGGCTGTAATTCTATTATAATTAACTTTGGTCAATCAAAGTTTTATAAGACTAGATAAAAATCACACTGTTAACTTCCGTGACGACCGGTTCATAATTTATAATAGGCTCCATATAAAGCCAACTCCTGAAATATTTCAACCGTCAGTGGAGGGTGTCAAAGATTCGGCGAATATATCACTCATACTTGCTTAATTTCCGGTTTTCCGTTAAAAGGATTCCAAAGTTGTATTCACCACGCTTTAGACATAAGTTTTAGATGGCTTTTGGAAACAATTTCTATATAACTTGAAAATTTTTAAATCGATATTTAAGAAAAATTATCGATAACTTTTTTAATATTCATTTATCAATTAAAAGGAGTCAAATATTTTTTTCTTAAAAAAAGTTATCGATAGTTTTTGAAAAAATTCAAAAAAAATAGATAATCACCCCTATTCTGCGTTTCGATTACGTCTCCGCATTCAGTTCCGTTACAATCGAAAATTGGTATTCTGCAGAAAAACGAAATCGAAAGAATAGGAAGAAGATAACAATGTTTACAAAATCAATTGTATCAATGTGGAATGTGGAAATGAAACAGCAGAATAAGCAAGTCTGTTATCATCTTCATAAACAAATGTCAAATTTAATAAAACAAGTTCTGTGTATAATAAAGTAAATTGTTTATAAATTTAATAAAAGAAAAATAAAAATAATAAAAAATATATTAAAAATTTGGATTAAAAACCATAAATAGTTCAACAAAATAACCACAATACTAATTATTGTTAAAGCTAAGGCACGAGCTCTATGTGTACATTTGTCCTTCAAGTTGTGCTGAAAAAAGGTCAACAGAAAAGAGAAAGACAAAATGAAAAAACAAAAAATGTACTTGGACTTCAAGAAAAATTCTTGACAAAAGTACGAAAAAACAGAAATAAAGGAAAAAACATTTAAAATCAATTAAGATGGATAATCATTCAGGAAAGCAAACTTCGATCTACCAAATATTAAAATACAATTTGGTTTAAGGATTGATGTTTGACTATAGACGTCAGCAGTCGTCGGTGGCTGCGAGTGTAAGACGGCAAATCCATCTGAGGAGATCGAGTGGTTGCGATCGAAACAAGTCATTGTAACCTGCCGGCCAGGGTTCGAGCCCCAGCCACGTCAAGAATGAAAGATTATCAATAACAATTTTAATTAATTTTTATGTTGTAAAATTCCTTTCTTCATAAAAATGATTTAATAAAAATTAAATTTCATGAACTTAAGCCTAATTAAAAAAAATATTAAAAATTTGGATTAAAAACCATAAATAGTTCAACAAAATAACCACAATACGAAAAATAATGAAATAAAATAAAAAAAGAAAAGAAAAAGGTAAAAATAAGTTTTGCCTAAATATATAAGTGTGTATAATCTAGTGAAGCTGAAATTAACTAAAAAAAAGTAGAAAATAAAAGTGTTGTGGTTAAATATGTAAAGACAAAATTTTAATAAAAACTGTTTGTAAAGAAATAATTTAGTGAGTTGCATTTTTATTTAAAATTTAAGGACAATTGCAGCTGCATTATTGTTGGAAGAGGAGAACAACGACAGAAATACAGTCACAAGGCTTGAAAAGCGTAGCATCAGAGACAACTGCAATCCATTCGAAATGAGCAATTAATTATATTTTTTATTGTAAAAGTGTTAATATGTAATATATGTTACTTACTTTTACAGATTTAAAAAGAACTATCGTTTGAGCAAAGATGCCTTTAAATATGTTTTAGAAATTTTTGCTCAAGAGGTGCAGCCCAATTCGTTGACTTCTTCTTCACCCATTAACCGAGTTGTGGCTGCTTTAAGATTTTTTGCAGAAGGTAGCTACACTGAAAGAATTTTCTTCGCAATACCAATGAATTTTGAAAAATTACATTAAAAAGGAACCTATGCAGCGCTTCGTTGGATCAATGAATATTATTCATTGGATGAATACTTTCAATAAAGTAAAAAAAATTTCATTTTTTTTAATTATTTTTTTTTTTATTATTTCTTATTTTATTTTTTATTTTTTTTCTGTCTCTGGCGGGATTCGATCGCGCAACCTCGGTGCTGATAGACTAGCTCACTACCAGCTAGTCTACTGGGGCAGTGTAGTTTTTGGATAAAAAAACTATGTTTTTTACTCAATTAAGAGCGTAAATATGAGATTAAATTGTCAATAATAAAAATAACAACGTTGATTGAAAGTGGATTGAAAGTTTTTGTTTCATTATTATAATGACATTTTTATTGTCATAATGAAAATTTAAATTTATGAAGGCAATTATTGAAATATGTTGCTTATATAAAAAAATTTTTTGATTTCATAAATTTAATGGCATACATGTAACATTAGATGTACGAAATTATTAAATCTTACATTTTTTAATTAACAATTAAACATTTTTTTAAGGAAACTATAATTTTGTATTAATTTATGAATATAGTTATGTTTGTATATTGTTTTTTTATGTTCCCAACTAAAATTTTTTGTTTAACTTGGACAAACTTAAGTTTTCATATATCCAATGAAAATTTTTAACGTAATTACGAAATCTAATGAAGCTATTTTAACGAAAATACTTCATTATAACTATGAAATTCCATTTAGACAATGAAAATTTTATTTACCCAAGGAAATTTTTTTTATGAAAATGATTCATTAAATATATGAAGCATTTTTCTTTCAGTGTATCAACACGGAGTTGGAACGGATTTCAATGTTGGGATGGCGCAACCCACGGTATCAAAGACATTATCAAATTTTCTTGATATAATGCAGGCAAAGCTTTGCCCTCAATGGATACAATTTAATCAAGGTGAGGAGGACAATATTGAGGCAAAGCGAGATTTTTGTTCAAAGGCGGGCTTTCCAGGTGTCACTATGTGTGTTGATGGCACACATATCAAGTAGTACTGAGGGAGAGGGCGAAGAGGAAAATGTAGACTCAGATTACGCTTCAATAGCACGCGGTATTCGCCATAATATACTTTCCAATTTTTAGAAATAAGTAAATAAATATTTTTCTAGTTTTTAATGCATATTGTTTTATATTTAAAATAAAAAGAAATTAAATACCAACTTTACTTCAATTCAATAATAAAAAATCTTTATTTAATAAAAATAATATAAATATATATAAATAATATAATAAATAATTAAAAAATTCGTTGTTTTAAAAACTTTGTTATTATCACATATTTGGACAATTTATCACAATATTAATATTATTATTGAGGTTTTTTTGTTTTCCTCACGGGCTAATATGATCAATCGTTTTTTTTTACCAAATGTAATTAAAAAACATTTATGGTTAATTTATTTTCTTATATTATTTTTTATCATTCATCGGGGTGTTCCAGTTGAAGCATTCTTAGTTTTATCTCCACTTTCTTTTTCAGCAATTCTTCTTTAATTTTATTATGGCGCTGTTCCTCTTCTAATTGCTTACCTGCAATTGCTGCCATTTTTTCCACCGATCGATTTATACGCCTTAGGTGCGTCGATATTTCATCATACTTCTTGGATATGCCATTGTTGAACTCTTTCGTCTCTTCATAAAATTCTTGCTGACATTTTAATTGCTCCTTCAGCAAAGACAAAGTTGTGTCTTTTGGGCTCTGTTGTCGCCTTTTAAAGGTGGAAGGTAGGTCTTCAGAACGTGCTGAAATGTCCATTTCAGTTTCCTCAACCTCACAGGCAACTCCAACATCTACTGCACCGCTTATACCCGATGTACTTGTCACTAGCCCCGTCAGCTGCCCTACTTTTTCTTCCAAGGTGCTTATACGTTGCAAGCGGCAAGGGCCTAATCCGGTGCTCATCATTTCCCTTTTATTAGCAGTCAATCCACACCTGTAAAATTATATTAATTACTGCGATAATTATGCACAAATCATACTTACTTTTTTCCACGCAATGGCACTTTTTGTTGGAGGCCCTAATGCATTAAGGACTTCTGTAACTTCCTCCCAGAATGCTGCTACTTCTTCCTTTGAACGCTGGTGATACCCACAAGCAATGCCCGCTTTAGCCGTCATTAAATTTGCCAGTTTTTCGTATTGCTCCGGTGTTGTTGTTTTTGACCTGCATACATACATAACAAAACACTCATATTCCAGTACAAAAAATAACAATTTAAAACAAAAAAATTATAATAATAATTTGTATTTAAATCGTTTTTGAATTTTTTAATTTTGTACTTAAGTTTTTTTAACTTTTTTACTTAAAAAAACAAAAATAGTTTTTCCTCCGTTAACGATATTGCTTTAAGTGATTCTGTAAACCAGTTTAGCTTTCAATGTTTTAACTTAGAAGACACTGCTGAAGGATCTTTAGCCGTTAAGTCCAATTCTGTCGGTCTAGATGACATTCAACCTCGTTTTATTAGACTTATTTTACCATGGATAATTCGTCACGTAAACCACATTTTTAATACGGCAGTCACCACAAGTACTTTTCCATCTGGGTGGAAGTGTGCGAAAATTATTCCTATACCCAAAGATGGTAAGGAATACAGGTCAATTGCCATTCTTCCCTTCCTTTCTAAAGTTTTCGAACACCTCCTACATAAGCAGATCTCAAAACACATATATGATAATAATGTTTTAACGGACCGTCAATCTGGATTTAGACCTCAGCATAGCTGTACTACAGCCTTAACCGAAGTTGTTGAAAACATCCGAAGTATTTTGGATGATAACAAGATAGCGTTATTGATTCTACTCGACCTTTCTAAGGCCTTTGACACCGTTGAACACAAGATGTTAACTATGAAACTTGCAAGAATGTTTTACTTTTCAGAAACTGCAACAAAATTAGTTGCTTCATATCTAGGTGATGGATCGCAGATAGTTGCCAACAATGGTACCTTTTCTAGGCCTTTGAGTACATTGAGAGGTGTTCATCAGGGATCTATTCTTGGCCCACTTTTGTACTCGTTATATGCTAATGTGTATACAAATGTATGCGGACATCAATTCGTCATGTAGTGAATAAACTTAACCACGATCTGTACATGATTTTTCAATGGGCATCCGCAAATGGATTACGACTAAATCCAAACAAGTCAAAATGTCTTATAATCGGTGCGAGGTCTAACACTGACATTATAAATGACATTAATGTTAATATTGATGGTACTCGAATCGAACTAGTACATACAGTAAAAAACTTGGGTGTTACTTTTAATCGTACGCTTACTTGGTCGGATCATATTAACCAAGTATGTGGCAGAACGTATGCCATGCTTAGAAGCCTTTGGTGTAGTCAACATTTTACTCCACAGAGGATAAGAATGATGCTAGCCAAATCGTATTTAATACCAACACTTTTGTATTGCTGCGAAGTCTTTGCTGCTTGCAATGCCACTGACAAAAGCTGACAAAAGCTTGTTACAACATTTAATAACATCACTCGTTACATTTTCGGCTTACAGAGATTTGATCATGTATCTCCATATTCCAAACGTGTTTTTGGCATGCGCTTTGATGACTATCTCAAGTTTAAAAGTTTAGTCTTTTTGCATAAAATAATAGTAACAAAAGAGCCTAAATATCTATACAACAAGTTAACATTCACCTCATCCTTAAGAAACAATAGCATCCGCACCTTTAGATTTCGCAAGAGTGCTTCTTATAACCAATTTTATATATCCACAATATACCTTTTGGAACCATCTTCCCACTGAAATACAACTCACCCGCAACGCATTAAAATTCAAAAAATTGTTAATAACTCACTTTGCTAATAACCAGAACATTTAGGACCTAGATATAACTTTGTTTTAAATTTTGTGTTTGATTATTTTTATTTCTTAAATCATAAATAATTTAAATGTTAAATGTTTATGTATAATGTTAAATGCTAAGTTTAAAAATTGTTTATGGAAACCATGCCCTATAACGTATCTGATTCTCATGCTGTAATTTAGAAGATATTGTATCTTGTTGTGTTAGAAAAGCAAATAATAAATACAAATACAAATACAAAAAAACAACTGAGAGAAACGGAGCTCCGATCGTAATGGAGAATACATACAATCGAAAGAAACTGAGCGGAATCGAAACGCAGAATACCAAAATTGCCAGACGGAGAAAATTTCGATTCGAATCGAAACGAAACGCAGAATAGGTGTAAATAATTCCAAAAAATGTATCGAAAATTTTGTCAAATATTTCTTGATAATTTTCCTATTACATAATTAAAATAAAGAAGTAATCGATAATTATTAATTTAATTTTCCATTAAAAATTTATCGATAAATTTTTGTTGCTTCCTAGAGAAATGTTTTTGATCATTGCTTAAGAATTTTCTTTAGAAAAGTTATCAGAAATTTTCAATATGTAGTTTCCTAAAAAAAAATGTCATCGATAACTTTTCAGTAATATCCTATAGGTAATTTATCGCAAACTTTTTATTAATTTTCTGCAATTCTTTTGAAATCTTTTTTAAATTTCTTAGCGAAAAGCTATCGATAAGTTTCTAAAGTATATTTGAGAAAGTTAAAGAAAACTAATTTCTTTTAATTTTTAAGGCAAATAATGCCGACAAATTTGAAAAATTAAAAAAATTGTATCGATTATTTTTTGCAAATCTGTTAAAAATTTATCGATAATTGTACAAAAATTATCTGTGCCAGTACCATTTTTAATGTTTTTTTTAGACAATTTATTTAAAGAAATATTTTAAAAAATTTCTTTGACAGTTATCGATAACTTTTAAAATTGCATACAACAAAATTATCAAAAGTTTTCCAAAGTTTCTTAAAAAATTTTATCGATATCCATCAAAGTGTCTTATAGATAAGTTATCAATTTTATTTCAAAATTTATTTCAAAAGTGCTTAAAAATCAAAATTTTGATATTACACTATAAACAGATCAACAAAATAACCACAATACTAGTTATGAGTGCTTAAAAAATTTTTGTAAGAAGTTTCGTTAGATTATCAAAGTAATTTTTGGGAATACAAAATTTTAATTTAAAAGATTTTGTTATTCGTGCTTAATTCCCAATTTTTATTCTTGATAAAAACACTGAAATTTATTGTTGATGGGATAAGCTATTCCTATGCGCATTTCACTGGTTGCTTAGGCCAGATCATCAGGAAAGTTCATCCATAAAGATTTTAGAAAAACTAAAGATATTAAACCAAATAAAACTGTTAAGCGTATAAGAATTATAAGTTTCGTTAGATTTTAAAATGAAGCCTTATACGAAAGCAATTTTTTTTTTGATTTCTTTTAACGACTTTAATAAATTTATCAATAACTATTCACAATGAAATATTTTGAGTTTTCTCTAGAAAATCTTCGATGAATTCAAACTAATTTCGATCATTTTTAGGAATTTTTTTTTTTGAAGAAATTTTCTTGATAAATTCTTAAAGATTTTATATTTTTCAAAAAATTTCTTTGAGTAAAATTATCGATAGCTTTCTAAATAGCCTTCTAGTGGGCTATTTGGAATTATAGTTATTTTTATTATTACTTTGCAAAAAATTTGTTGAAAAAATATCGATAACTTTACAAAGTTTCTAAGGGAAGGGCTAACGATAACAAAGCAACTTAAAGCAAAATGTATCCACAAGTCTAAATAACACTTTTAAATAACCTTTTAAAATTTCTTAGAGAAAACTAATCCATAAATTTCAAAAGCTAAAAAAAATTTAAAAAGTTAATCGATGACATTTTAAGAAAAATTAGTTTTTTTCATATATTTTTTTTTGTTGAAAAAATTTATTGATAAATTTTCTAAAAGAGTTGATTCACATTTTTCCACAGAAAGTTTTCGATAACTTTTCGATTTTAGTTAACCGATTGGCCTTAATAAGAAAATGTTTAAGTTGTACATTTGTGATTGTATCGTAATGTTCAATTTATTATCGCAATTATTAGTAAATTTGTGCTTAAGAATTGTAAATAATCTGTAATTATTTCCGTTAATATCGATTTGATTTGAAAACCAGCTTTAAATTCTTTATTTATGTAAATATCGATAAAGAATTTAATATTCAGCCGCAAGTTTGTGCCTTAAGTCTTTTGTTTTTTATAGAACAATTTTGAATTTTGCAGGAGATAAAAAATGATTTGTTGTGTTTAAATTTTTGTATAACAAGAACAAAAAAAGAACAGGTAAAATTAAGCAAGTCATGTTATAATAATTTAATGATTTTTATCTTTAAAAAAATATACTTAATTTTTATTTTTTTTTTTTTTTTTTAGTCTTAAACAAAAAATTCTTGTTAAATAAATGGCAGCATTAAATCAACGATCAAATTAAAATTTTAACTATAATTAAACAGTGGGAGCAAAAAAAAATAAATTGGGTTTGAAAGTAAATCAAAGAATTAAACTCCTCTTCTGACACGCAAATTATTAGGTACAGATATGTAATTAAAAATGATGATAAATTACACAAGGGAACGAAATTATACTTTTTTGGCTGAATGTAATTTAATTTCTGTTGGTTACTAATTCGAGGTCGCTGATTTAAAATCTACCCCAATAGCTAGACGCTATTGGTTATCTTTTTGTACTGATTTCTTAATTATATTATTTAGCTATTTAATTACCTGTCATAAAGCCGAGCTTTTTTTCAATGACCACATATATGTGAAAAAGACCATAACTACTTCTAAAACATCTACGGAAAATGCATTTATTGAAAAATTGTAGAATATGTACGTGATTCATTGGTGTTATGGAGGAAAATTACCAGAGTTACTGTAGTACCTATTTGATGGCCGACTATTATTGCTGGAGCCCTTGTAAACCAAATACACCAAATATCTAACAAAAGGAATCTTTTTGACAAGAAGTGGTTGTTTTTTTAATGTTTTTTTTAAATTCCAAAATCTTTTTTTCCTTATTTTATCTCAAAAACTAAAGCTGGCACACAAAATCTGACCTCAGATCTAAATTCAGCCCCCCGCAAATATCTTCTTCTAAATATATAAAAAAGGATGTGTGTGTATGTATTAGTGCTGGGAAACTATCGATAGACTATCGATATTATCGATAGTCTTAAAATATCGAAAATATCGATAGGAAAAATATAAATATCGATATTTTTATTATTTAAAATACAGCTATGAAGACATCTAACAGCAGCTATACATACACATTTTTTTGCCGCAAATTTTTACATGCTATTATTAATTCGCGCTGAATAACAGCAATGAATACAAACAACAAGAATGGCAAGTGGTATGGATTGCTTAGCAGTGCATTTTACTGCTTATTAAAGGTCTGAAGTCTGGGATCACACTATGAAAGTTTTCTTTCAGAAAGTCTGAGTTTATTGGTCAGAGGGGAAGAGAACATGCTATTATTCTCTCCTCAGAATTTCTGAAAGAAAACTTTCATAGTGTGAACCCAGATTTAAGTCGAAATTTGTAATGTTTATAAAGGGACTGAAATGTCAAATATTTTTGTAATGTTGTAAAAAAAAATGCAATTGCAAGCATAAGACAAAACAATGAACGACCGAACATTAGAGGATAAGTCCGCTAGATTGATTCCTTTTTTGGGTTTAGAATTTAGAAAATTTTTTAAAGTTGCAATGGAATTTCTTATAGTCCGTGTTACTTCGGTTCCTTCAGAAAGGTACTTATCAATTTTTAAAAAACTGCCATCTAAAATAACGTGCGTATATACATACGTATGTACGTATCATACATTCAATAAAGCAGTGTTCGAAAATAAACAGTACATTATTTAACGTTCGGCTCACACACCCAGGAACGATATCTATTTTTTTAGTGATTGTGTAGACATTCACAACCCTTAATACCGTTCGTAACTATTTTCAAGAACATTATATAATGTTCGGTTCTTCGTTAAAAAACAGAACAATTGTAGTGATACTGTAGACAAACATTCGTGGTTATTCCAAAATACGCGTCGAAGAAGTGAACATTTACATGAAAACAAAAACAAAACAAAACCAAATTGACAAAGTTTACAGTTTTCAAAAGAGAAAGAAACGCGTTATAACTCTCGCGTTAATTTTATTTTAGAAGTGTAAAGATAACAAAAACAATTTTCGCCACTTTGGTTTGGTTTTGTTTTTGTTTTCATGTAAATGTTCACTTCTTCGACGCGTATTTTGGAATAACCACGATTATATTTTAATGTTCTACAGTGCACTCGCGATAATATGAACCCCCTAATATATGAACACTCCAAAATATGAACACTTATTTTGTTCCATTGACTACTCTAAAATATGAACTTGTGCAAAAGCTTTAAAATATAAACAACTTAAAGTTGTATTCTTAACGGTTTTTATCTACCTACACAGTGTTAAAATCAAAATCAATTTTTATTCATCTGCATAAAATCTTGGGGATTTCCCAGCTATCGCTTTAAAATTGTCTTCAGTTGTTAATCAAAATGTTTTCCATACACTTTTTAGTTAGTTCTGACATTAACATGGAATTCTATATACATTTTTATATATATTTTTAGCGTGAAAAGTCCTTAAATATGAATTTAAAAACGCATAAGTTTTGAATTTTAAAAAGAAAAATCAGAAATTTTAAAAAATTTAGAACATTAAGAAAAAGGTATTACTAATTTAGCGAATAAATGTGATTTTTTTTTTTAAGTTCTTACAATACGTTTATTTGACTTGTGCGGTCTTCCGAATACCCAAAAAATGGAAAATGCATGCATCGATGATTTTTGAAAATGAGATACAAAAAGATCACTGTTAGCGGACACGGCAAATATCTGGAGATTTTGAAGAGAGCGGGGCGTTTTTAAACTGATTAAGCGAAAGAAAATCACAGGCTTTTCCGCACAACTTTAAGTTTGTTTTTCTTTTTAAAAATGTAAATAACATTTTTGAAGGGAGGTTAGATGCCATTCGCAAATTTTTAATTAGTTCATCTTATCGCGAGTGCAATGTATGATGTTTTTTTCGTGTGTGTATTTTGTTTTTGTAAAAATGTTTTTTTTACCAGTCAAAAGGAAAGAACATTAACGAGCCAAACCGAACACATTGAAGTTTGGGGATTTTCAAAAAAAACCGAACGGAATTAAATGTTCACATCTTTTGTTGAGTTTGATAAAAACAGTAATATTTTTGTGTTTGAAAGATGACTAACAGGGAAACGCTATTTTTTTTAATGATTTTCTACACAAACACTATTAGCGTTTGTGTTTTCCACAAATCTACCGAACCGAACATTAAAAAACGAAATTTAGTGTTTATTTTCGAACACTACAATAAAGTGATAAAAACAACGGACTGTATCCTTATAAAAAAATAGTTAAAGTTTTCCTGCACAAGTACAAACGTTCAGTCGATAGTAATATCGATAGTGAAATCTGAACTATCGATAAATATCGATAGTAGAAAATATCGATAGTATCCCAGCACTAGTACATACAGACAATTTCCATAGAAACAGAATTTTTTTTTACTTTTAAAAAGTACAGTAGTTCTGTATGTAGGTGCAATGTATTCTTGTTATTGTTGTTTTTATTGTTGTTAATTTTAACAAAGCGTCTCTTCGAGTGGTTTATTTTTGTTATTGATCATCGAGTGGACAATGACTACTTGAATGCAAAAGTATAAGAATGTGTTCCTTCCCTGCAAATAAAATTGGAACACCTGGTCCATTTTGATAAAATGGACTACTCCATGGACTGGTCCGATGTAATGCAAGCATGGACCATGTCATTGTTCAAAAGTGCTTGTAGTGAGACGACATGCTTTCGTTTTTAAACGACTTCAAAAGTAATCCTCTTGAGTATACCATGGAGTAGTTTTAAAACTACTCCTCAGTGGGCCAAAGGTGGGTTATATGGTCCTCTCCTAGGACATCGTAATGTTAAATAGACCAGGTTTTTTCCATACGTTTGGGTTAGTTTTGGACTAGTCCTGTGGTGCGATTCACTAACTTTAAACGAACCGACAATCGTTATATTTGTCGACATATATATTCGGGCGCTGCGAAATATGGCCCCAGGAAATATGGCCCCAGGAAATATGGCCCCAAAAAATAAATGAAAATTGACCCCAAATTTGGGGCTATTTTTCATAATGCAATATGGCCCCATTTTTTTAATGAAAAATTACCCCAAAAAAATGAAAAATAACCCTAAAAATAAAATGAAATATGACCCTAAATTTGGGGCTTTTCTTCATTATGAAAAATCACCTCAAAATTTATAATGAATTTTAACCCCAAAAAAGAACACAAAGAAAGTGACATTTAACATTCTCGGTGGAGTTCATATGCCCAAAACTAAAAATCCCAAATTTAGAATCCCGATTTCAAATACCGGATAATTATACAGTTTTGGTTTTAAAAATCGTACGATTGATAGCACGGTTGGGCTTTCGGCCATGCACAAGGATTTTTTTCTCTATGGTATAACGAACACTGGCTTTGCTTACTAAAGCTCTACGTTATAGCCGGCCTTCGGCCGGGCGCAAGGATTTTTTTCTCTATGGTATAACGAACACTGGCTTCGCTAACTAAAGCTTCTCTGTATAGCCGGCCTTCGGCCGAGTGAAAGGATTTTCTTCTCTTTGGTATAACGAACACTGGCTTCGCTCACTAAAGCTTCACTACATAGCCGGCCTTCGGCCGGGCGCAAGGATTTTCTTTTCTATGGTATAACGAACTCTTCACGTAATAGCTGGCCTTCGGCCGGGCTCAAGGAATTTTTCCTCTATGGTATAACAAACACCGGCTTCGCTAACTAAAGCATCTCTTCATAACCCGCAAGGATTTTCTCTACTATGGTATAAGAATTTGGGTTTTTTATGTTATCCCTAGAAACTTTTACATAGAATTTTATATAAATTTGTGTAAAAATGTTTGGGGTGATTTTTCATTTCTTTAAACTTGCATTTTTTATTAGTAGATGAAAAATAGCCCCAAAGTAAAAATGGTGATTTTATTTGGGGCCATTTTTCATTCCTTGATATTGGGGTCATTTTTCATTCCACTTAAAATGCAAAAACACCCTAACGAAAAAATGAAAAATAACCCCAAAAAAAACAAAAAAATTGCGCCAAAATTGCGTGTTGTTGTGTCTCATGTAAAATTTTGGGGCCGTTTTTCATTTTCCTTTTGGGGCCATATTTCCTGGGGTCATTTTGCGCACCGCCATATATTCGCTTGCAGTAACGATAGTGTGATTCTGTAACTTTTTTTAACGATAGTAAACAGCTGTATTTTTGTAACATCTCTGTCTTAAAAATATTAAAAAAAAACGAAAAGCACAAAAGAGAATAAAATAAAACAAATAAAATTGTTCTTAACCCCCTGCGTTACACATGCTTTTGCATTCAAAATGCATTGAAAAAGGTCTGGCTAGACTCATGAGTAAGACGAAGGGTTAATTTATGGTTTTTCTATTTTTTTTTATGAATTTTACATTTAGAATTTTGTTTTTGTTCCTTATATGCTTTTTTTGTAAATTTTAAATTTAGGATTTTGTTTTTGTTCATACATATACATATGAATATATCTTTGTATGTACCCTGCAAATAAAATTGGACCACCTGGTCCATTTTGATAAAATGGACTACTCCATGGACTGGTCCGATGTAATGCAAGCATGGACCATGTCATTGTTCAAAAGTGCTTGTAGTGAGACGACATGTCTTCGTTTTTTAACGACATGCTTTCGTTTTTAAACGACTTCAAAAGTAATCCTCTTGAGTATACCATGGAGTAGTTTTAAAACTACTCCTCAGTGGTCCAAAGGTGGGTTATATGGTCCTCTCCTAGGACATCGTAATGTTAAAAAAACAAGGTTTTTTCCATACGTTTGGGTTAGTTTTGGACTAGTCCTGGTCCCTTGTGAACTAATCTTTACACGCGTGTTTGGACTGGTCCTATTATTTGCAGGGTTTGAATTTACACATTTGTGTTATATTGCGTGCGCAACAAAAATGCAAATAAAGCACTTTCAATAAAAAATGAATACATGCAAAAATCAAATGTGAACGAAATAAAATTTTGCCCCGCCCACTATTACGCCTACTTTTTTCGATTTACCTAAAATCAGAAAACGGCTCCATCGATTTGGCTAATTTTTCTTTCAAACGTTAATTTTAGGTTTTCATCGAAAGAAAAATTTACCACGCCCACTTTTACGCCCACTTTTTATATTAAGCGCATAACTTGAGAGCGGCTCGATCGATTTGGACAATTTTTTCTTTAAAACGATTGCCATGGTCAAACTTAGGTTTTTACGGAAAGCAAATTTTGTCCCGCCCACTTTTTTCGATTTACCTAAAATCAAAAAACGCCTCCGTCGATTTGACAAAGTTTCCTTTAAATGTTCGTATTAACCCATTTTAAATTTACCACGCCTACTTTTACGCCCACTTTTTCTATTAAGCGCATAACTTGAGAACGGCTTGACCGATTTGGACGATTTTTTCTTTAAAATCATCGCCATGGTCCAACTTAGGTTTTTACGGATAGAAAATTTTGCCCCGCCCACTTTAACTTTTTTCGATTTACCTAAAATCAAAAAACGGCTCCGTCGATTTGACTAATTTTTCTTTTAAATGTTCGTATTAATCCATTTTACGTTTTCATCGCCATGGTCCAACTTAGGTTTTTACGGAAAGAACATTTTAAAATCAGAAAACGGCTCCATAGATTTGACAAATTTTTCTTTCAAACGCAAACATTTTTCCTAATTTTGACAGGACAACGTCTGTTGGGTCAGCTAGTATATTATATTATTTAATGCAACAAAAAAGCTGTTCCCTTGTGTTATTTGTAAATAAAAAATTGTGTTGTTCTAGCGAACTCAAAAGTTTAAAAATAGATATTAATTAATTGATTTATGTTGTTGTAAAGTATAAGGGTTATAATTAATCAACATATTCGGTTTTATTTTAAAAGTTAATTTATTGAAAACTCACTCACACACATTCCATTTTAATTCTCATTAGAATTTGATTCTTCTTTTATTTGAATAAAACTTCCCATAAAAAGGAAACTACTTCTTACCTCCACCCAATTCCAAGTTCATTAAAAGAACATTCATGTTTTTCCCAATCTCATTCATGTAATTCATTGTTATTACAATTTAATTTAATTAAAACAAACAAAAAATAAATCAAAGAAAAAACAAAAATTTTTCTTGGTAACACTTTTAAAGCAGGAAAAATTAATTCATTTTATTCCGTTATAAAATCTAGACAACTCAACCCGACTTTAAAGCTTGAGAGCAGTGGAAAAAAAATCAAAATAGTGCATGTCTTGACTGCATTAAATTAAAAATTATCCATATTTTTTACAAGATATTTGCAACTTGTAAAAAAATTAAGCAAATTCACGTAAGAAGTCACACATACGAACATAACTTTGTATGAGAATGTGAGTATGTATGTGAAAATGTGTAAGTGTGTGTGTGTGTGTTTGAATTTATGAAATACGCTCAAAAAATTGGAATCAGTAGAAGACATCTACATGGCAGAAAAATGCCATAATTATTTAATGAACATTAATTGCTTGAAAAAAGAATAAAGATAGTGTTAAAAAAATACCAACAACAACAATAGCAATAATAACAAAAACATTAAGAACGAAATTAAACAAGGAACCCAGACAAAGAACTAAGAAAAACAATAAGCAGAACAGAAACTTAAAAGAGTAAATTTTTTAGAAATCTTTTAAATGAAAACAACTTAAAAAAATAAAAATTGAGTGATTTTAAAAAAAAAACAAAAATGTACTTTGGACTTCAAGAAGAATTCTTGACAAAAAGTACGAAAAAACAGAGGTAAAGGAAAAACATGTAAAATCAATTAAAAATGGATAATCATTCAGAAAAGCAAATTTTGATCTACCAAAGGTTAAAATACAATTTGGTTTAAGGATTGATGTTTGACTATTGACGTCAGCAGTCGTCGATGGCTGCGAGTGTAAGACGGCAAATCCCTCTGAGGAGATCGAGTGCTAGCGATCGAAACATGTCAGGGTAACCAGCCGCCTGGGTTCGAATCTCAGGTCAGTCAAGAATGAATGATTATCAACAACAATTTTAAATTATTTTCATGTTGTAAAATTCCTTTCTTCATAAAAATAATTAAATGAAAATTAAATTTGATGAACTTAAGCCTGATTAGAAATATTAAAAATTTGGGTTAAAAACCATAAAAAGTTCGATAAAATTAACACAATACTACTTATAACATTTTTATAGAAAATTTTCGATAACATTTGTATAATTATTTTAAAATTTTTTTCCAACATTTATATTGAATTTCGTAATTTTTCGATAAGATTTTTATAGGAAATTTTCGAAATATTCCATAACTTTTTTATAGAAAATTTTTTAAAATTTTTCGATAACATTTTAGTAGAAAATTATCGATAACATTTTTATAGTCAATTTTCGATAACATTTTTACAAAAGGTTTTCAAAGTTTTTCGATAACATTTTTAAGGAAATTTTCTAAAAATTTGCCATTTCATTTTTTTAACAGATTTTTTAAGTTTTTTCGATAACATTTTTATAGATTTTTTAATTTAATTTTTATTAGATAATTTTAAAACAAGTTTTCTATAAATAACTTTTCTAACGGTTAGTTACGAAACCTTTTGATAACTTTTCTATATAAATTTTCGATAACTTTTCTTTAGAAATTTTTAATAACTTTCCTTTAAACGATAACTTTTTTGAAATAATTTTTAATGTAAAAGATACATTTTCTATAAAAAATTTTTAGTATGTTATCGATACTTTTTTGTAACAAGAAATTTTTCTTTAAGAAAATTTAAAGTAAGAAATCCATAAAATTTCTTTAAGATCTTTGCAGAAAGTTATTTTTTACTTTCCTCTAGAACAATTATGGATAACTTTACCCAAAGAAATTAATAAAAATTATTTGATAACATTTCTATAGAAAAGGGTACCGATAACATGTCTGGTTTTGGATTTTAAAAAGTTTTTAAACATTTTCTTTAAGAAAATTGTAAAATTATTTACAACTGCTGTTTAACCTTTTTGAATTTATCGATAAATTTTTTTATAAATCGATAAAATGTCTTGCTTAAATTTCTAAAAGCTTTTAAACATTTTTTTCTAAGAAAATTTTAAAAATTTTTACAACTGCTATTTAACTTTTTAGAGTTTATCGATAACTTGTTTGTATTGCCGATAACTTTAAAATAATTTTTAAGGAGATTAAAGTTTTCTACGGGAAAAATTCTAAGACGCCTTTAATTTCTAATTTATCTTATGAAAATTTTCGATAATTATTTACATTTTCTAGAATTTTTCTAAAAAAAAGTTTGTCTTCAAATTTTTTTTTTTAGAAAATCTTCTATAATTTCCAAAATTTTTTTTGCAGAGAAATTTATCTACAATTTTTCACAATTTCTGCTTGAACATTTTCAATAGTTTAACAGCCTGTTCGTCGAATTCGAAGGTTAACGTTCGCATGGAAAATTACATTTACTGCCTGTTTTTAGAAAACGTAAGCAAGTGAGTGAGTGAGAAATTATATTGAAAACAAATTTTCGTTTTTTATTGTTGTTTTCAATATAATTTCTCACTCACTCACTTGCTTACGTTTTCTAAAAACAGGCAGTTAAAACACATGTTCGAATCTTGTTTTTGTTTTAAATATAATTTTCTATGCGAAAGTTAACGTTCGAAATCGACGAACAGGCTATAAAAAAAAATTCCTAGATGAGAAAATTTTCGAGGCTTTTTTAAAATTTTTCGATTAAAAGATTTTTCTTTAAAAATTTTAAAAAGAGAAACAAGTTTTCATTAGTTTTTTAAAAAATATATTTATACAAATTTTTTATAAGATAATTTAAAAAAAAAAAATCTTTAGAAGAAATTTTCGATAATAGACAAATCTTTAAACAAATTTTGGCTTAATTTTAATTTTAAAAGTTAAATTTTGAATAGAAAATTTCTTCGGTTACTGTGAAAATTTGAAAACTGCTTGTGAAATTTATTATTATTTTATTTTGTAGATTTTTCATTAGCGATTTGTTCCAATTCGTAATTAAACTTTTACGAATGAATTCCAGTAAGAACTTGTTTATTTAGAGCACTGCTGAAAACCTTAAAGCACTGAAAAAGAATAACAATTATAAATAAATTATTGCAAGCTCATGTTTGTGCTTTAAGCCGGGTGAGTAAGAGCTTCCCAGGTGTTTGTTGGCACTGCTATTAGTGTTAAAAGAAAAATTAGAAAAACCATGAAAAAAGTACTCAGTCCAGAGAAGAGAGTAAATAATGTACTTTATGCTTTCTGCATAACAAATTTGAACTTTACATTACAATTTCATTTCATTAGATTTAGTTTTGTTACATTTTTATCATAAAATTAGTAGTTGCCTTAACAATTAAAAAAATAGTTGCTGAGTACTGTAATTATTAAACAAATAATGATAATAAACAAATACCAAAAAAAAGTTCATAAACAAGACACATTGTCATACTGACACTCACTTTCGTACTATTGGATCAAAAAAAGACATTCAACAAAAAAAATATTTTACACAATTAACCAAAAAATATACAAAATAAAAAATAAAATAAACAAAAAAATAACTAAACAATTGCATAGAAATTGTTACATAGATCTAATGAATAAAATTTCATTGAATGCTTGACTGAGTGAATGAATTGCGGAGTTGGTGTCGGTGGGTTGTGTTAGATATTTGGAACTACTTTTTTGTTGTTGTTGTTTGTTATTTTAAGCAGATATTTGTTGCTTTAGACACTTGCTATTTCATGATGATGATCATGATGTAGATGATGACGATGATGTTTAGTTAGTGATGATGACAATGATCATGGTGTTTGTGTTTTGTCAATTCTTTAATATTTATTTTGTGATGTTCGAGTTTCATTAAAGTTTGTTAGAGGCATTACATTTTTAATGATTGTTATTTGGTATTTGCTGTGACTATTGTCTCACCTGAGTAAAAATCTAAAATGTGGAAAATTTAAACAAAAGTACTGAATTAAATATTTTCCCTTATACCAACTTCTATTTAACAGATTAAATACAAACAGTGGGCTTGTAAAGGTTTAGGATGTTTAAAAAAGTATAAGAGAATAGAATACGAATCAAATTAATAACTGAAAAAAGTTGAATAATAAAATCACTTAAACCTGAAAACAAAGATTGATTATGTCACCATAAACAGCTTAAAATTAACAGCTAGAAGACTTAGATCACAACTCCAGCAAAGCTAAACAATTGCACCATAGAAGATGTCGACAAAGTCTGCCTCCTAGGAAGAGTTGAATAAACAAAGCCCATGTCTTCTTCGGAAACATAAGATCCACATTTTTAGCACCAATAGAAAATCGGTACTGTTGTACGGATGAGAAACATGCAAATTTACGCCGTTCTATAATGAAAAACTGCTCGATAACTTTTTTATAGAAAATTTACAAAGTTTTCGAAAATTTTTTTATAGAATATTTATACAATTTTTTTATAACTTTTTTAAAGAAAATTGACAAAATTTTTCGATAACACATTTATAGAAGATTTTCGATAACATTTTTAAAGTTTTTGATTTTGTTTTTATAAAAGATTTTTAAAGTTTTTCGATAATATTTTTTAGAAAATTTTCATAGATTTTCGATAACTTTTTTATTAAAAATTTTAAAAGTTTTTCGAGAAACAATTTTATAATAAATTAAACAACAAGTTTTCTATAGAAACCTTTTTAAAACTTTTCGATAACTTTCCTAAAGCTTAGTTTCGATAACTTGATAACATTTCTGTACAATTTTTCGATAACTTTTTATAAGAAATGTTTAATAACTTTTCTTTAAACGATAACTTTTTTCAACAATTTTTATTGTAACAGATAAATTATTTGTAAAAAAAATTTTATTATGTGATCGATACTTTTTCTAAACAAAAAATTTTACTTTTTTAAAGTTATTTTTATTATATTAACCAATTTTTATTTTTCGAATGTGCTCAATGAATCAATATTTTTTGAAATATTGAAAGAATATGACTATTGCAAGAAAGCTGTATAAATTGAAAATTTCAATTTGATTCATTGAACACATTCGATAAACAAAAAGGTTAAAAATGTTTCTTGAAGAAAATTTTAAGTAGAAATCGATTAAATTTAAGATCCTTGCAGAACGTTATTTTTAACTTTCCTTTAGACGAATAATGGAAAGTTATCGATAACTTTAACTAAAGCAATTAATACAAATTGATCGATAAAATTTCTATTGTAAAGGGTATCGATAACATGTTTCGCTTGGATTTTCAAAAGCTTTGAAACATTTCCTTTTAGAAACATTTCTAAAATAATTGATAACTTCTATTTAGTTTTTTTGTGGTTATCGATAACTTTTTTTAAGCTGCCAATTAATTTGTTTTGCCAATAGCTTTTCACGGTGCTTAAAAACACTAGATGAACACAACGCATCCCATCGGCTCTCCCATGTATGAATGTACTGATAGAAAAGGCGTCATAGCGCTGATGTATTTTGACATCTGTACTATGACAAGTGTCTTCATTTTTGACCCCATGACAGTTTTCATCATGATGATGTCAACCTAAACATCACTTGACCAAAGCGACATCAGGGTCAAAATAAAATTATGTCATCAATGGGATGACACATCGGCATCACAGAATTTATGAACATGTCCTCAGTGTGATGACGCAGTAACATGGGATAAAGGACACATTAGCATCAATTTAATGACAGTTTGTCATTAAGTCAAAGTCATTGGAATTGACTTAAGTCAAAGTGAGAGAATATTATTATTTACTTATCCGTTACATATGTTTGTTTCACGTTTGTTGAATTACGACCTTTGTTAACAGAAGAACTCTCAATAATAAAACAGCAGCACCATGCCCCATATGGTGTTCGTAATCATTCTACTTTAAAAATTTTATCTATTTAACTAAATGTATTATTTTGCTTCTTATAATACATTGGAATCATGAAAATAATGTTAATAAAATACAAAATGTGGCATCGAATTGATTTCATTATAAAATTGATTTCGTAAAAAATGCCAAAATTGTACGAAGACGTTAGTCATTGGATTGATGTTATTTTTTACATCATTGATGCCATTTGTAGTAACATTGATGTCACAATTCTGATGTTAGGGCATCATCAATATGAAGATTCATTTTTCTACCAGTGTAATCGCAATAATATAAGCAGTCGTTTGCTTAGAACCTAAAGCTATTTAAAATCCACTGCTAAAATGAGCAGCAGTACCTTAAAAGAATAGCAAGGAGGCAAAATTTTCTAGCAATGATTGAAAAAATCAACCCGAAGAGCCGACTTTTTAAGATATCCCTACCCGCCATCTAAGGGTCTAATAACAGCTACCATACGTGGCTACGTGATTTCCTAAGATGCCTTATTTATTTAGCGTATGGAATAATATAAAAGAAAGAACATATATATAAATCATAAATCAAAGGTATTAGAACGATTCTAAATTGTTTACAAATTCAATGAGTTTAACAATGAAACTGCGTCTGTCGTCAAAGTATGGATATCGCTCAATGGTCCTTTGTAGGATAAGACTGGGCATTCTTTAATGATGTGATCGGCTGTTTGACGGGGGCTCCACATGGGCATTTGGGATCATCTACTTGGCCCCATTTGTAGAGAGTTTCCAGGGCTCTACCGGTACCAGTTCGCAATCTGTTCAGGTTACACCATGCTTTCCTCGGTAATTGAAGGACTGCTTCGCTGCTTCGTTCTCCAAATAATGGGCTGGACCAAGCTGCGTTGATATCAAAGTTTTCTATGAGTAGGTTCTTGCCGAGGTCTATGGTCGAGGAGCATGTCTGGACAGCAGCCTTCGGCTGGGAGGGTAACGTAAGTCGTTATTAAGAGGGATTTGGTTATTGATTTGTATCTTGTTATACTCTCATAACAATGCCTGCTTTCTCCTCAACTCTGGTGGTGCTTGCTATATTACATATTTTTGGCAGCCATTCTGTTGGAGTCGGACGGAGCGTTCCAGAGATTAACCTCATTGTCGTGTTAAGTTGAGTGTCGATTTTTTGTGTGTGGCGACTATTTAGCCATACTGGCTTTGCATATTCAGCAGCGGAATATACCAGGGACAGTGTAGATATGCGCAAGCAGTTTGGGTTAGCTCCCCAGGTTGTTCCTGTTAGTTTTTGAATTATTTTGTTCCTTGTTTTTAGTTTTTGCGACGTATTTGAGAGATGTGCGTTAAATGAAAGTGTTCTATCGAGTCTAATTCCAAGATATTTTGGAGAGGGGTTGTGTGCAAGTCGTGTGTTGTTTATACGTATGTTAAATTCTCGATGAGACTCATTGTGGTTTAGATAAAAGCAGCTCACCTCGGTTTTGGCAGCGCTAGGTGTAAGTCGCCAGTTTTAACAACATACAGAAAATTTGCTAAGGTCTGATGTAAGTGCGTGTTCCAATTCGGAAAAAGTAGAGTGTTGGTAGGCGAACGCCATGTCATCAGCATAGATGAATTTACGCGATTTAGAGGTCGGTAAATCATGAATGTGGTACCAGATAGGAACTCTGTGGCCGTATTCTGTAATTTGCTAAAGCTAAATCTCTATCGCAAAAATCTATAAAGTTGATTTAGCGATTTTTGGCTACGAGTGCAGTACTGTAAAGTGCATTGCTAGATTTGGCAATGCCATGCAAATTTTATTCGCAGAATGTCATCGCTAAAAATTTTAATTTTTGCATTCTCTTAGGCATTTTAGCGATCGAGATTTAGCTTTAGCTAAGCGAGTTACAGAATACGGCCGCTGGTCAGCAGTGTTTGGAGATCTTCGAATCATGGACCCTCCGTGTTCAGGGTATTGGATACGCCTTGTTTTTCCCTTTGAATGCCACTAAAGTAAATTGTCTTGACTAAACACATTGTCAATTAGGAAGTGTTTTGGCCACTTATATACGAAAGTAGAATGCTTTATTCGGCTGTACCGAATCTTTAATATCTTTCACCTAACGTAGTGCAGCTTCTTAGACCACTCACCCACTAACACACATTAAATCAACTCCGCTACTCAGATGGAACCAGAATATAAGAACTTAATATGTAGGATCTAAGATCAATATGGTTGAAACTACAAACGGAATGACAAACTTATATCAACCTTTTTTACCTGTGGCAACGGGTATACAAATATTTTAACCATCTTTTATTCCATCTCGACCTACTGTTTCATGAAGTTATAGACAACGGCTAGCAAAACAAAATTAACTCAATCTCTAAAGAGTCGTTGTCGTTGTCGATGATGTTGATGATGATCATCATGATGTTGCACAGTAACAAAATTAAATAGAAAAATAAAATATATAGAAAAAACAAGAAGAATAATTTCATTTGATTTTTTAACTCAAAAGGGAACACACACTCACAATTTTAACATCCATTCATTTAATCAGAATCTTTTTTTCCAATATTTATTTTTTTATTATTTTTGTTATTTCACCAAAGTTATTCACAATTTAAACGGTTGAGTGTAAAGATTCGAAATGAAATTTTAGTTCGCACGCGAAATTTAAGAGCAAAGTGAGTTACGGAAGATATTAAATAAAAAAAATTTTAAATTAATTACAACAAAAAAAATAAATTTTTTTTTAAACAAAATAGAAAATAAAAAGAAAGTCTTATTTTGTAGCTGTTTGTAATAAGAAATGTGAAACAGAAATAGAATAAATTTAATTTAATTAAAAAAAAAAACAAAAACTTAAAGAAACAAAAACAAAATACTGAAATAAACAAAATAAGTCATTATAAAATTTGCTTAATGTTCTGGGCAACAGCAAAACATAACAAAAATTAAGTAAAAAAAATTTTTTTTTTCAAATTATATAAACAAAAATATAGAACACATGAATTCTAGCGGAAGTTGTAAACTTGCTAATTGCAAATAAACAAAAACAACAACTCAAAATAAACCAAAACAAAAACCAAACAAATTTGACACTTATCAAAAGTTCCGTTATTATTTCTCGCAGAAAATTAACTTTAAATTTGTGTAAAGAAAACAGACAAACTTTTCGAACGTCTTCAAAATCACTGCCCTAAATTTCAAAATTTTTCAAAATTAACGAACCAAAAATTATATTGTAATTGATGTGTGAATTTTGGGCTTTCTTAAAGTTCAAATCCGCACAAATTAAAACCTAAAGTGAAAATTTTCTTATAAGAAAAAAAAAAAAAAAAAAATATTGTATTAAAAAAAGAACTGTGATTTTGAATAACTCATTAAAATAATTAGTTTTTTTATAAACAATTTGGCAAATTCGTTTGATGTAAAAAAATATCCTAAAAAATCGTTTGAAAGTACTTTTAGCAAATTTTTCAATTTATTTTTTTATAATAGAGTCTTGTCATTAACAACTGATTGAATTAAACTGCAAAACTGTAATTCAATATTAAAGCTTTTAAGTTAAGATTTACAGTGTGTGGCTAAAAAATGGAAACAAATTAGTGTTAACGTCACTCAGTAACAACAAAGTTTAATGCAAAAAAAATATTGAAGGTTTTTCTAGTGCAACCAGGGGCCTGATTCTGGCAGTCGTGATCGAGTACTTTCTCGATTCGAAAGCAATTTTAGTTCTTATTCTTTTAGTCGATACTGAACGAATCGAAAATTTTTTTTTGTATTGTGAAACTCAAATTAATGGTTTACAACACTGAAAAAACAATTGCGATTCGTTCAGTATTGACTGAAATAATTAGATATTAAATTGCTTTCGAATCGAGCAAGTATTCGATCACGACTGCCAGAATCAGGCCCCAGGTGCATGTAAAAAAGAATTGTTTCCCTTTCTTTTTCTATATTGACACGAATATGCTGAAATATGTATTATTTTTCTTTCGTCAGTAACTGCATAAGATGTCACCAATTCTCTCAGATCAGTTATATCATAATAAGTATCTCTCACGAATTTTTGATTAAGGAATTTTCTTAGAAATCTTTTTTGTCGAGGCAATCCATATTGTCTAGAGTTTTTTTCCGGAGTTTTACGATTCCCGGGAAAGCGGGATTTTTTTTTAAATTTCCCGGGATCTCGCTCCATATAAATAAAACAAAGTAAATTTGTTCTTAATTAATGAAAAAAAACCTTTAAAACAAAACGGAAGGGAACTTCTTTACAAAGTAAGTGAATTGAAGTAAAAGTGAATTGAAGATTAAAAGAGGAACTTGAATTATTATTACCAGGGAAACTAGAAATATGCAATAAAAACACGTTTTATGCGCTTTAAATATGCAGTAAAAACTGGAAAATATGCCCTGCAAAATGTTAAAAATATGCCTTAAAAAATTAAAAATTGCTAATTTGAGGAAAAAATATTCAACAATTTAATAACAAAATTTAAAAAAAAACCTAAAAATATAATCGCTTAAGCCCATTTTAGGTTATAATTCATATAAAAGATGTTTGCGCCAAATATTATCTAGATATAAACATCCATATGGGTTTTTGTCTTAAAGGGATTTTAGGTACGGCCGCCAAATTGTTAACAAATGTTAACATTTAAAGGATGTTAAAGAGCTATTTAAGGATGGTAGCTTTGGGCAAATGTGGAAGGATTCGAAAATAGTTTAATTTCCTGTAAAATATTGCGCACAAGGTTAACGTAGGCAGACAACCCGCCAGACGGACGGACGGACATCGTTAGATCACTTTAAAAAGTGATTTTGAGTCGATCGGTATACTAAAAGATTGGTCTACATTTCTATGTATTTTACAGATCGCATAACATTAATCCTTAATGAAAACCTGCTTTGTCTTACAATTTGAGAGTAAAAATTAAATGTAGATGGCGAAATTGAAGAAACAGAATTTCAAAAATAAAATTTATTTTCTGCGAAAGCTACAATAAGCATCTAAAAAAAATTGTACATGTATCAAAATATGCTTTAAAAAGGCAAAATATGCGCTATAAATTTAAAATATGTTGCAAAAATGCTCGTTTAACTAAATTATTCACAAAAATGCTGCGAACAGCAAAATATGCAAAAATATGCACTAACAAATCGATGCCAAAAGTCATAAAAGGCTCTAAATCGGATAAATATATTGTTTGTGCCTTCATTGGTCCCACAAGGAAAAACATGCAATTGCATATTTGTGGTTTGCCTGATTATTACCTTACGGTTTTATATGTAAATTCCGTATTATTATGCTCCAGATACAAGATAAAAATATAAAATAAACATAGCAATTAGTTCATAAAACAATAATAAAAACAAACAAAAATTGAGGTACTCAATATATGAGATCAAAAAGTTAATTCATAAAATAGATAAAATATTTTAAATAAATATATTAACCTATTTTAACGGCTTAGTAAAAACCTTTCTGTCACACTCAAAGCGCTTACTAAGTCGTCAAAAAGTATATTTCTGATTTTCTTTACTAATTGCCATGTTTCCGAAAAATTTCGTTCCGTTTTTAACCGAGTTTGGACAAATAGTTAAAAGTGCACCGTTGTAGAATGCTTCTGATTTATAATAAGAAGCAATTTTTTTTATAAACAAGGTCTATATCAGTCGAATGTATGGCAAGGTTCGTGCAAAAAATAGCATCAACCACCTAAAAACCTTTTCATTTCATTAGATCTATATGTAATCCTTAGGACAATGTGTTTTTTAAATTGTATGTTGTAGTATCTTACACGATCGTAGTTCATGCGGTTGTCTCCGAGCTGGTTGTAATACTTGCCCCCTTATGACACAACCTGTCCGAATGCTAGCCATATGACTGGCCACTTTAACAAGGGGATGTCCTATGAGGGGGTAAATTGTCACTAAGAGGCCACAAAAAGACAGTTCATAAGCCGGTTCTTCTTGGCTTACCCTTAACTGTCTCCTTATACCAACCATAAATCTGCTTTTCTTATTGTGTTGGCATCAGCGATGCCAACTTAGTGCTTTTGGCACTATTTATGGTGCTTTTTGGTGCCTCAAAACGCCAAAATTTTATCCTTAGTGCCAAACTAAGAAAAAGCACTAACTTGGTGCTTTTTCAATTTTTCGTTAGTGCCTTTAGTGCTTTTTACAATTTTTATTTTTTTCTGTAATTTTTTGAAACTTCGTTTATAAAGAGGATAACTTAGATGAGATTTGCTATTTTGTGTTCAATTTCAAGAAGGCCTGCAAATATTTTAAGTTTTCAAATGAAAAAAAAGTGATAAAAGATAGGTTATTTACGAGGTTACAGCTAGGCTTCCTAGCAATTTTGAAATTTAACAAAAAGTCACACTTTTTAGCGTTGACAAGATATTAAGTAATATAGAATTAAGTAATAAAAATAATGTATTTGTTTTCAGTAAACATTTTTTTAAAATAGAAAATGGCTTGGAAAATATAAGGAATTGGGATTGTGAAAACATGCAGTCGAAAACCGTAAAAAAGGACGCAAAGACTTTGAAAACAAAAAAGAGACGTAACTTGGTAAAAGCAAAGTGATTAATAAATTAAAAACAGCTGACAGAAAATGCTTTTATAACGAGCGTTGAGTAACCTGACATTTGTATGCGCTTTAGTTTTCGAACGCACGACACTCGTCTCCGAATAACCGTGTGTTGTACACTTCTACCTCTAGTGCAAAAAGGTTGACCAAGTATCTGAATACAAACATACATGTTATTTCTATTTTGCACATTTGCTCGATTTTAATTTAGAATTATTTAAACGATAAAATGCAGATTTTTTCGAGTTACGGAAATCGCGCTCGCACTGTATTACTTTATTATTGTTAACCTGTTTTATGGCCAATTTAAACTCAGCTGATGGTGATACAAGTGATTTGGATGATATTTTTATTGAAGATAATAAAAATGTTTATATACGAATGTAAATATTTTTTTTTAATTAAATTTTAAATGGAATTCCCCAATCAAAGCCGCCTCCTTTTTTTTAAATTTTGGAGGTATGTTATATTTTGCATAGCCGAATGCAACTTGTTTTGTGTTTAATTAAATTGTTAAAATGGCTTAAGGCCATTTCAGATAAAACTTTATCGCTTTGCGTGACGTTTCTAACTTTGACAGAAAAGCGTAACGCAAAAGGTGTATGTCACAATAAACACTTTGGCAACACTCAAGCATTGTGTGTTAAAAAAAAATTACCTAACAAATTTATACTAGTAGATTGTCAAAGCACGCAAAAGATGAGAGTTGCCTAACTTTACGTTTCGCTCTGCGTTTAAAGTACTTTATGTGACATGTTTCGTATAAGTATGTATATTTTATCTTAGATGTCAAAGCGAATCTCTAACGCAAAGCGAAGCAAAAGTTTTATCTGGCATGGCCTTTAGTGCTTTTTAACGCTTTGTTTTTGTTCGAAATAGTGCTTTTTAGTGCTTTTTTTAAATTTTAAAGTGCTTTTTGCTCTCAAAAAGTTGGCATCACTGGTTGTCATACGTTCTTTCCCCCTCTCTCTCTCTCTATCTCTCATAAGATGAACGAAATGCTCAATGACATACATTTTTTACTATCCATCTGCGACACAAAAAAATAACAGCTAAGTGCCAGCACAAAGTGACAGTAAAATTTTCCACAGTTTTAGAACCAGTCTTCCGAGTGTAGGATCAATGTGGATAGTTTTATAACCAGTCTACTGTGTATACACTCACAATATTCTGTACGTAAAATTAACTGAAATTGTAATATAAAATAAATGAAACTTCAATTAAAAACCGGTCTACTTATTTTTCATTTATTTTTAACAAAAAGTTAATTTACTTTTTACTGTCAAAAATTCAACACCATATTCCGTAATATCAAATAAATATTCAGTTATTTTGTAAAATTTTACTGTCAAAAATTCAACACCATATTCAGTAAAAACAATTAAATATTCAGTTATTTTTTAAAATTTTACTGTCAAAAAATTTACACCATAAACAGTAAAAACAATAAAATATTCAGTTATTTTATTAAATTTTCGTTTACTCTACAAAAGAGCCGAAAAAAAACCAGACAGACACCTGTCCGCTTGTTTTTCTTATAAGCGAGAGAGGGAGAATATTATTATTTACTTACCCTGATCAGGGTTGTCAGATTTTTTTGAGCTCCATCGCCAAACCGGATGTCAGAAATCGCCAAAAATCGCCAAACGTCGATTTTATTCAGTTTTTGTAAAATTTTCTTTTTTTTAAACTAAAGTTTGCATTCAAAAAACGCTAGTATAATTTTTCAGTCAAAAATCGCCAAAAACTGAGAAAAAATACAAAAAAGTCGCCGATGTAAATTTTGTTTTGTTTCTGTAATTTTTTTTTTAAATAACATAAAATGGAGATCATATACATATGTATTCAGTTAAAAACTTAAATTAAGTACACAAGCCTTTAAGATCGTACACTTCAGCCTCACCGATTTCATTACTGGAGTTTTGACCTACATATTATTAGAATTACATACAGGGTTGTGAACTATTTCTAATTAAAAAGCGCCGTGGCCCTAATCAAAAAGCGCTAAAAAGCGCTAAATAAAATTTAAATAAATAACTTAATGAAATGTTTAATTAATTACACTGGCCGTCAAAAAATATCGTTTGAAATAAAAATATATAAAATAAGATTTGTGCGATTTTGATCTTTTACAATGATTATTTTTGACCATATGGCGACCATTTTTTCATGCAAATTAGTATGTACACTTTTTTTTTTATCAATTATCAGAAATCTAGGTATATTATGAATACAATAAGGCGAGAAATCATGAAGATCAGTAAAATCAGCTCGCTAAATGCAATTAAAATCGCATAATCAAGTTCTCTACCCCGACTTTTTTTGTTTTTTGCAGTGCAGTGTTAATAAAACATTAACATTTTTAAAAAGGCTTTTCTGATATTTCAGGAAGAGGAAAGTAATATAATTTCAAATATACCCTAAAAAAATTAGTTACTTAATCACCAGAAAATATATGTTGAACCAAGAAAATTTTGCACCATTCTCGTCATGAAATTTTTTCATAAAAATGTGTAGTTTAAGAAAACTTAATAAAAAAATGAGAAAATTTTTTGATTGATATGTTAACATGTCGATCTAAATAAAAATTAATTGAATCAAACCAAGTTTTCTTGAGCATTTTCTGAAAAGTTTAAAGAAATCGGTAGCATTTGTTTCTTGATGCATGAAATTCGATCCTATTAAAATATCAAGAAAATGAGACTAATATTAAATAAATGCTGAATGCAGTTTTTGATCATATACCAAAAACATGAACTTTTGAGCATGACAAAATGTTTCTTTATTAAAGAAAGTTTTACTTAATACAAACAAAAAAAGTTAATGGATTACTTTAGAAAATAAACTTCTTTCCTTGTATAGTATGCATTTCAGAGTAAAGTATATGTATTTAAAAAACGGAAACAAATTTTGGTTTTTTGTGTCTTGATTTAAATGTTTGCAAACAAAAGTACAAAAATTTTGGGTATCAATAAAAGCGCTAATTTAGCGCTCTTTTTTAAAAAAAGCGCTAAGGAAAAAATATGCGCCTTTTCGACAATTAAAAAGCGCTAAATCTAGCGCCAAAGGCGCTAAATTGGCAACTCTGATTACATACATACTATTAAAATTAAATAGTGACTGAATATAAAATTCTCTTAATAGGTATGTATTTTTATATAAGTAATGATAACAAAAACAAGTTAGAGTGCTATATTCGGCTGTGCCGAATCTTTGATACCCTCCACCGACAGTTCGAATGTTTAAGGAGTAATATCTGTATGATGGTATTATTATCTTAAACTGTGACGATTTGTTATTAATTATGGATTTAGGCGACTAAACTGTTTTCCGGTAGTAGGGTTTGTATGGGGCCTAGGGTAAATTATGGACCGATCTTCACGAAATTTCACAGTTTTATTTCTTGTCCTATAAAACTTTGATGTACCAAATTTTGTTATGATATCATTATTTTTTACGGATTTAGGCGTACTAAACTGTTTTCCGGGAGTAAGGTTTATATGGGGCCCAGGGTAAGTTATGGACCAATCTTCACGAAATAACACAATTTTATTTCTTGTCCAATAAAACTTTGATGTACCAAATTTTGTTATGATAGCATTATTTTTTACGGATTTAGGCGTACTAAACTGTTTTCCGGGAGTAGGGTTTATATGGGGCCCAGGGTAAATTATGGACCGATCTTCACGAAATTACACAGTTTCATTTCTTGTCCTATAAAACTTTGATGTACCAAATTTTGTTATGATAGCATTATTTTTTACGGATTTAGGCGTACTAAACTGTTTTCCGGGAGTAAGGTTTATATGGGGCCCAGGGTAAGTTATGGACCGATCTTCACGAAAATTCAAAGATTTATTTTTAGTTCTATAAAACTTTAATGTACCAAATTTTGTTATGATAGCATTATTTTTTACGTTTTTAGGCGTACTAAGTTGTTTTCCGGAAGTAGGCTTTATATGGGGCCTATGGTAAATTATGGACCGATCTTCACGAAACTTAACAGTTTATTTTCTAGTCCTATGTAACTGTGACTTGCCAAAATTGGTAATGATAGCATTGTTAGTTAGGGTTTTAGGCTTAATATACTGATTTCCGGGAGTAGGGCTTATATGGGGCCTAGGGTAAATTATTGACGGATCTTCACGGAATTTCACAGCGTGATTTCCAGTTGAATAAAACGAATTGTTGCGAAATCTTATATCATTCTGTGCATTTTTCCACCATTTATGTTAGTTTTTGTAACAAAATTATCAATTTTTTTTAGGTGGTGGTTCCACATTTTGATTCATAGCTCAGATCCTATTGAACCGATTTTGCTGAATTTCAATCCCAAACTGCTTAGGATAACTACAAGCAATTTGACACCAAGTTTGTTGATTTCTTTTGAGTTTTTCGAAAGTGAGCGTGTTTTCAACAGACGGACAGACGGACAGACAGACGGACATGGCTAAATCGACTTAAAATTACTCAAG
The DNA here is from genome assembly GCA_930367215.1 of Pollenia angustigena. Lineage (NCBI taxonomy): Eukaryota > Metazoa > Arthropoda > Insecta > Diptera > Polleniidae > Pollenia > Pollenia angustigena. The sequence goes on from OV884060.1 coordinate 204,739,383, forward strand.
GACCCAGAATATATATACTTTATAGGGTCTGAGATGAATAGTAAAAAAGTTTCACACGGAATGACAAACTGAATATACCCTCTTCACAACTAATTGTGGTGGAGGGTATAATGACAAGTTGTTAAACAAAATTGCCGAAATAATATAAATGGTAAAAATAGCCAAGTTAATCGCCAATTATATCAGAAATCGCCATAAAAGTCGCCAATCGCCAAATGGGAAATCCCATCGCCAAACACTTTTCAAAATCGCCACGTTTGGCGAGAAACCGCCATATCTGACAGCCCTGACCCTGATACACAAGTTTGTTTTACTTTTGTTGTACTGACCACGTTGTTTACAGAAGAACTCTCAATTATAAGACACCAGCAGCATGACCGATATGGCTTCGCAATTATTTTACTTTTAAAATTTGATGTACATATTTAACTAAATTATATTAACAAATAGAAAATGGGTATTGCTTACACAAAACAAGCAATTCATTTTTTATAAATAAGTAAAAATTAATTTTTGGTAGTACAATTGTATAAAATAACTGAATATTTAATTGTTTTTACTGAATATGGTGTTGAATTTTTGACAGTAAAATTTTATAAAATAACTGCATATTTATTTTTATTTACGGAATATGTAGTTAATTTTTTGACAATTAATTTATATAAGATAACTGAAAATTCATTTGGTTTTACGGAATTCGTGGTTGAATTTTTGACAGTAAAAATTAAATGAACTTTTCGTTGCTTTAAATTACATTTTTATTTAATTTTTCAAAAAGAAGAATTTAACTCAATCAACGGACAATATTAACTGCAACTGAAAATCAGTATTAATATGTACTTAGTTTTTTGAATAACTGTTAGAATCAGTTAAAAATAAATTTGCTTGGAATTTTAAATGTTTATTTATTTAAAAATTACTGAACGGACTATTTCTTAACTGCAGTCCGTTACTGTAATAATATTGTGAGTGTAGTACTGCCACTTTTGGGGTAAATTGTCACGAAAAAACTACAGGGGAGTTTCCATAATTTTTTTTATTTCGGATTCCCCGCACTTCACGGGTATATAAACCAACACAAATTGAACAAATTCATTCATTCCTTCTCGTATTATATCCTTAACTGAACTGAAGTTAAAGCAAAATATTGTATCTTAAAATCGGTACATTTTGAAAACTGTAATCGCATTTTGCCAAGTTCGTTTGATTTGTAAATATGACTATGTTGCAATAAAGGAGCGATAGACTTGTCCATGGACAATGAAACTTTACTGCCTGCATCTTATTTTGAATAAACGTTCTTTATTAACTCTTCACTTCACTAAAGCCCATACTGCTTTTAGTAGATTTATTGCATCAGGATTGATTTACGTATGTACTAATTTCTTGTTATTGATCTAATCGATAACCCATCCACAGATGATTATTTTAAGAGAATAGAAAACTAAATTCCAAAGTATAAATAGCTGTTTTCTTAAACTATGAGGAATTTTTATTACCCGGGTTCCCGCAAGAAAAATCCCGGGAAAGCGGGAAATATAATAATTGAAATTGCCGGGACGGGAAATCCCGGGAAAACACCATAATATTGTCCTTAGTTTTGTCCTGCCGCAGTGCACTATGTTGCAATTTTTCTCCAGTTGCTTTTTAATGTCTTACGAAATGCTATATTTTTGTTAATTTCAAAGACTTTAAAGAACGGAGAGCGGACAGAAAATTAACTTTAATGTAAACAGCTCTGGCATATTTAAAGGAGAATCGCTCAACGAAGCTTCCTCTTAAGAAGTGTTCCAATGTCTCAAAGAGCCTTACATGAATATTGAAATGTCGCTGGAGTACAACGTTAACAGTCTTCAAGCCTTCTAACCTTATGGAGCTGCAGGCGTGGATGGTAACATTCCGTGCTGTAAGGATGAATGGTAATTATAGACTCTTCAGCATGCTAAAATGTCGGTACTAGAACCAATATATTTTTGGTGCATACATCTGCACAAATAGATTGAATACATTCACTATCTCTGAATATTCATATATTCATTGCTTTTGCCATGTATTCAATCCACAACAACAACTTTTTTAATTTTTTATTGATATGCTAACATTCATTGTTATTACTGATTGCATTTCTTGAAATCTTTTTGTATAATTGCGATGTACATATGCCACATGAGACAATAAAAAACAAAAACAATCTTACCATTCGTTCATTTATCGTTGACCTTTATGGATAATACTTGCATTAGAGCTGCAGAACTAGCAGTTAAGTAAATTTATATCGGATGCTTTTTTGAGAGCTGTAGGAAAGTTTAAAAAAAACACATAAAATTCAGAAAAATGCATGAAATTTTTATTTGAATCGATAGTACGGTCCATATAATTTAATGTTTGAAGATTATTTCATGCAAATGTTGACCGTGACTGCGCCTCAAATGGTCCATCCGCTTAGTCCAATTTTGGCATACTGTTTCCAGCATTTCGGCCGGTATCTCATGAATAAATGCTTCAATGTTGTCTTCCAATGCTTCAATTGAAGCGGGCATGTGTGTATAGACATGAGCTTTAACGTAGCCCCACAAAAAAATAGTCTAAAGGCGTTAAATCGCACGATCTAGGCGGCCAATTGACTGAACGTGAAATAAAAAAGTGGATCTTCGGCCAACTTTCCAAGAGCCCATTCTACGTTGCGGTAGGTCGTTCGGCTTCAATTCTTGCACCAGCTGTATTTTGAAAGGCTTCACACCTAAATCCTTCCGCAAAATTTTCCACGTTGTTGAGTAACAGAGGCCTAATTGCTGCGAACGGCGACGAATCGATAATTGAAACTCATCATTTACACTGGCCGATACAGCTGCGATATTTTCTTCACTTCGCACTCTACGTAAGCGTGTTGGTGGTTTAATGTCCAATAATGTAACTTTGGTGCGAAATTTAGTCACAAAAGCCCGAATAGCCGCTTCAGTGGGTCGATTAAACAGACCATAAAATGGAAGAAGAGCGCGATGAACTTTCTTAACAGAGCACGCATTTTGATAATAAAATTCAATAATTTGCAAGCCTTGTTCGTTTGTAAGACGATTCATGGTTAAATTATAGACCAAAGCAAAACACGAAACGTGCGTCAGCTGTTTAAACCAGTGTTGCCAAAAAGATAATAGCTAAAAAATCACCCGATATATAAAATATCGACCCCTTACCCTTATTTTTTCATATTAATTTTGTATGAAATTTGTCGCTTACAATAAAATTGTTCTTGCTATAAAATCGTATCGGTACTTTATGTGACCATGACATTTTAGGAGATGATGCAAGTGTTGCCAATTAAGTCATTTATTAAAAAAAAAAACGAAAATTGAAAATCACATCGCTTACGTTATTTTCGCGGTTAGGGCTTGATGTGTATTTTTTTTTTTTTTTTTTTTTTTGTGGTTAATAGAAATGTTTATGGATGTTTAATTCAAATTTGGTTATTTTAAATCAGACTTAATTAATGAAGTTCATCAAATTTTATTTTCCTAAAATTGAATTAAAATCAATCAGAGATCATTGCATGTTTTAACTTAAAGCCAAAGCGACGGCTGTTAGTCTGTATCTTGTTGATCGAAATTTGCTGTAATTAATTACGAATTTTTAATTTTTACATGTTTCTTTTTCACTTCTGTTTTTTCTTAAATTCTAACATACAAAAAAAAATCCAAATTGTTAAATTATTATTAAAATTAAGGAAATTCAAAATGTAAATTATTACCATGAGATTTAAATTTCCAGATCCCATTTGTTAAAATAATTAAGTTAAATACATAAAATTTACAATAGGCACTATCCAGTTATGAGATACAAAGAATGCTGACGAAGGCTGTAGTGGGCCAGAAAATGCATTACATTCTGCTGGTATCTAATAGTTGTATACATTTTCCGTACAATTTACTTCATTGCTAACCAAAGGATAGCTAAAGTAAGCTTCGTAATAGAAATATACAAACAAAAAATTTTGGATAGTGCATAGAAAAATATTCTTGAAAAATATTGATGGAATGATCCTATTAAACTATAAGGGCTTTATGAATTGTAATTGGAATTGGAATACACATACGAATTAAAATGAAAATTCATTATATATTTTAAATGTTCATGTAACATTTTAATGAAATTTTTCCCATAAGCATCCAGGGGGGGCCTACTGGGTACTCTGATTGATTGCTGACTTCGTTGTGTAAAGTAATTTCGATAACAGCAGCCTCAACGAGCCAAATTTATGTTCGCACATAAAACTGTTTTATGTTTGTAACTTGCGATGCTTCGTTCTTAAAGTCAGGGTGTTATATTTGTTGAGCGAAAACTGTTTAAGGAAAATATATACAATGTTATCTCACTGACACCATGCTTAAGGGGTCATACCCTTCCTATGGGCATTGTTACCTGGTTACATTGTTGCAGTGTTCCATTAGGAAAGCTTTAAGTGCTTTAAAGGAAAATTCCCATTGGAATCCAGATGCTAATCACTTGAAAAACTCTTAAGTAATTCTTTCCACCAAATTAAGTCATAATCTTAAATGTTTTTAAAAACAAAATAATAATAAATTATGACATCAGTTTAGCAATAAAAAAAGAATTCTACAAAATAATTAATTAAAACTTTATCTAAATAATTTAATTTAACAGCTTGAAATATAAAAAAAAAATTGAAATAGATTCTTTAATTCTAACATCATCAAAAAAACACTGTTTGGGGGAATATCTACGGCAATGAGTAATAATCACAATTGTTTGAAAAACAAAGTTTACGGATTAATGAACAAGTATTTTGTTATAGAAAAGTTTTTTTTTGTTTTGTTTTGGAACAAAATAGTTTAATTAAAAGTTTGTTCGAGGGTTTTATTTTTGTTTCATTATTTGCCACAAGTACACGCAGAAAAAAAAAACATTTTTCAATATGGTCACCTCAAACAAAATAATTTTTAACGAAAATTTTTAAATATTTTATGATTTATTAATTACTATTTTTATACCCTCCACCACAATTAGTTGTGAAGAGGGTATATTAAGTTTGTCATTCCATGTGAAACTTTTTTATTATTCATCTCAGACCCCATAAAGTATATATATTCTGGGTCCTTGAGTAAATCTAAGTCGATTTAGCCATGTCCGTCTGTCTGTCCGTCTGTTGAAAACACGCTCACTTTCGAACAACAAATGAACAAACTTGGTGCCAAATTGCTTGTAGTTATCCTAAGCAGTTTGGGAGTGAAATCCAGCAAAATCGGTTCAGTAGGACCAGATCTATGAATCAAAATGTAGAACCACTACCTACACTCAAAATATTATGTAGTTAAATTCAAACGAAAATTCATTTTAAACAACTTAAAATTCACTTAAAAAACGGATCATTTACATTTCATTTAAAACAAATGATTTTTACATTCATTTTTAAATTTTTTATTTTTTGAACAGCATATTCCTTAAAATTGAATGATTTTTACTATTAAAAAATATATTTTAAACGACAAAAATCAAACTACATAACAAAATAAATACGATAAAACATTATTTTTTGGTAGTTTGTTTTTTGAATAACAAACATTAAAGTTAAAAAATAAAATTATTCGAAAAATAACTATATTTTTATTCAATTTTAACAGAACAGAAAACGAATTTAATAACCCACAATCAGTTACTGTAATAATTTTATAAGTGTAAAAAATTGATAATTTTGTTACAAAAAATAACATAAATCTGTGGCCGTATGGAAAAACTAGTTAACTCCACTTTTTGTGAAAATTGAGATAACACCAAAAATAGAAAGCGTGTTTCATTAAATATCACTCTGTCAGATCGAAATTTTGATATTGTATCTCATTTAAAAGTTATTTTAAAAACAAAAATCAGAAAAATGCCAAATTTTTTGAAAAAACTAGATAACTCCATGCATTTTTTGAAAAAACAAGTTAACTCCAAAATGTCTTAAAAAACAGAGAAATAAGAAGTTTAAAACGACGTTGTTTCAAAAACTAAGAGAAAAAGAGCGAAAAAGAACAAATTCGGTTCACAAGCTCTTTGGGTCAAAATGTTGAACCTAAAAATTGGAACTCCCGATAATATAAAGAATGCATTCTTTATATACATATTATATCAATTCTGAAGTTCTTGATTTATAGAATACGACTGCAAAACACCCGAAATCTTTTTGAGTAATAGTATTTAACCCACATGGATCTAACGTACCATATGTGGCACAGTAACTTTAAGAAAGGTTTCAACTTACCCATTAATATTTTTTTTTTTCTGTTGCAAAGATAATATTATGCTAGGAACACAACTGAGACGAACGACGAATTTTTGGCCGCGAATATTCGTCGACAAAAATAAAATATATTTGTGTATATGAAAATACACACAATCAAAGCGTCGGACGAAATTCGTCAGACGCGGCGACTTTGAAATAGATTTATTTCTATTTCATACGCCGGCGAACGACGAACAAATCAGTACCAGGTGACCATGTTGGATTTTAGTTTTCAAGTATTTTAGTATATAAAGTTACTTTTTACTTTTACAATTGTTTTTTATTATTTTATCGCATATGATATAAATATACAAAGTAGATAACTATAAGAATAGTTTTTAAATGTGTTTTTGTTAATGTTTGTGTTTTTTAAGTAAATTTTTTTTTAAATGGTCACACTATTTCTCTCTCTTTACACAAACAGCAAACAACTTTCTCAATTAGTTATTCGACGTTATTGTGTTTCATGCGACGAATTTACTCAGCGAATTTTTACTAAAAAATTCGTCGTGTAGGGCGAAATTCGTCGTTCGTCCCAGTTGTGTTCCTAGCATTAAGGTGTTTTTACGTACAAAAATAATAACAACTTTTTTTTCCAGTTTTTTTTTCTTGGAATAAATCTGGAAGGCAAGCAAATTTTATTAAAAAATGGAGTTACATAGTTGTTATATACGGCCACAGATTTCTTTAAATAAAAACAAATTAACCGCCCGATCCACGATGTCGACAAGAACATTTCTTTTGTATATTTATATTGAAAACAAAAAAATTTTAGTTTTTTATAATTGTTTTCAATATAAATATGCGAAAGAAAGGTTCTTGTCGACATTGTGGGCCTCGCAGTAAATTTCTTTATTTTTAAATTAAACTAAGAACATACTCATATTCTCAAACCAATACGATATTTAATACTAATACAATTTTAATATTATAAAATTATTTTTTCTGGAACCTTGACGATCTTCTCAATGTTAAATGCTCATCAACCGGAGACACATTTAGGCTTTTGCCGAATTCCTGATTAAAACTTGTATTGAGCTTTTTCCGGCTTGATTTGATTTTGTTTTTTTTTCGAAATTTTCGAGGTCTTCATCCGATTGCTCGATGAAGTTTTGCTTCCTTTTATTTTGTTCCGTGCTGCCTTCTGGAATAATTTCCTCCAACTTAGTCTGCATTTGCATGAGGTGAAGGTCTGGATCAACGTTTATGTTAGTCGGATTGTAATTTGTTGGTAGGTTTTCATAAAAAGAATAAACGTCTGGCCGTAAAAGTGGCAGAATGCTGATCAAATCATTCTTCTTTTCTTTCGTGATTGGAAGAGGGATGTGATTGCACTGCACAAGGTAGTCACCTAATTTTGAAACCGTGTTTTGTCCAAATAAATAAAACGTTCCTCTTCAGAATAGCTGTTTTCAATTTCAACCTATGTTATACCGAGTATAACGTTAATCCACGTCCCAAAAACTGGCAAATTAATTTCATAAAATCAAGAAGGGTAAACTTTTTAAATAAGTATTTGCATAAAAACAGACAAAAACTCGGCTTATTTTTTGATATATAAGCATAAAAAGAAAAAAAAATAATTTTTGGAAAAACTGGATAACTCCATCTTTTCGTAAAAACACGGGTAAATTAACGTGCTGAGCCAAATAGTTAATGTTTTTCCACAAATCATTACTTAAGTTGCATTAATTCCGTAAAATATTAATATTATTTGAGAAAAAAAAAGTTTTTTCGAAAAAACTAGATAACTGACACTGATTTTCGGTTTTAATGTCCAAAAATTAGTTTAATGGAACCAGAAATCTTTAACATTATTTAAAATTATGTTTTGTTAAGTGCGCATGCATAATAACATAAATTCATATGAAATAATTAGCGAACTATGCTTAAAACTTAAAATGTGTTTTTCTCGTGTTTTAAAAAAATGGAGTTATCTAGTTTTTCCATACGGCCATAGAAATGCTGGAACAAGGCACGGAATGAGATAAGATTTTGCAAAAATTTGTTTTATTTGACTGGAAATCACACTGTTAAATTTCGTGAAGATCCGTCCATAATTTACCCTAAGCCCCATATAAAACCTACTCCCGGAAAACAGTTTAGTACGCCTAAAACCGTTAAAAATAACGCTAGCGTAACAAAATTTGGTACGTTACAGTTTTTTAGGACTAGAAATACCACTGTGAAATTTCGTGACGATCGGTCCATAATTTACCTTAGGCCCCATATAAACCCTACTACCGGAAAAGAGTTTAGTACGGCTAAAACCGTAAAAAATAATGCAATCATAACAAATTTTGGCTCGTCACAGTTTTATAGGACTATAAATGAAACTGTGAAATTTCGTAAAGATCGGTACTTAATTTACCCTAGGCCCCATAGAAACCCTACTCCCCGAAAACAGTTTAGTACACTTAAAACCATAATTAATAATGCTAGCATAACAGAAATTAGTACGTCACAGTTTTAAAGGACTAGAAATGACGCTGTGAAATTTCGTGATGATCGGTTCTTAACTTACCCTAGGCCCCATATAAACCCTACTACCGGAAAACAGTTTAGTCGCCTAAAACCATAATTAACAACAAATCGTCACAGTTTAAGATAATAATAACATCATACAGATATTACTCCTTAAACATTCGAACTGTCGGTGGAGTGTATCAAAGATTCGGCCCAGCACTCTAACTTGTTATCATTGGCAACAACACATACCACTACACAGAAAGAAAAATACTGGGGATAAATGAAGTTTTTTTACGATTACTTTAAGTACGAGTCGTACTCAAAAATTCAAGTACGAATAACACTAAAAAAGTACTCAAAACAATCCTAAATGGGATTACTTTCGAAAATCAATCCCGAAATTTCTTGAAATAAGTACAAAATTCTTAAATCAAGTAAAAAAATATTAAACTTTTCATTGTGCTTAACCGTCCGGCTTACGCATGTTTTGATTTTCTATACAGATTGAAAAAACGTCTGGCCAGACTCATGTGTAACACGAAGGGTTAAAAAGTAAATTTGAACTCTTGCTTCTCATTTAGTTTATATTTTTTGTTAAATATGTACATAAGATTTTTAAAGTAAAAAACCTAAAAACCCATATCGGGCTTGATGTTGATGTTTTATCATTCTGTAAGTTGTAATACGAGCAAGTAAATCAATCATAATAATTTTTTCTTTATAATTCTAATTAAAATCAACTTTATAATACTTGAGTCAAGCGCATTTTTAATCTTAGGTTTACTTAAATCAATGTCATTTTCGGATTATTTTAAGTACGAATTCGAATTAAAACAATTTTATAATTCTTGAATCAAGCCCTTTTTGAGATTAATTCAATCTTAGTTTTACTTAAATAAATCTCATTTTCGGATTATTTTAAGTACGAAATCGGGATTGAATATGGATAATTTAAGTGTTTTGCGATTGAAAATCCGAACTTGAAACAATCTTTCTGTACTTGATTCAAGAAAATCAGTACTCCCCGTACTATTAATACCGCTTCGGATTGCAAACACAATATGGTTGTGGCTTCTTGATTAATATTGGTTAATTAGACAAAATAATGCTAAAGCCGTTATGACACTTCATTTTTAATGCATTGTTCAAGTTTTGGTGAACAGTGCAAATATAAAGTAATAGAAAAATTTACCAAGTGGGAAGGGTTCAGCTGTATTAAGATAAATGGCAAAGTATCAAAAATTTTACTAAAGTTATCGATAAAAAATGAAGTTATGTCAAAAAAAATGTAAAATTGTTCAACTTAAAATTGACATTTCAAGTTTGAAAAATTAAAAGTGTTGCTGACCTAACGGCTTATTTTTTTTTTTTACTGTTGGGACCAGCACTCAGGGGATGACCCCTACTAATGCATTGCATTGTGTTGGAACTAGGAAAATAGGTTATGGGAAGGAGGATAGAGGGAGTAGTGTTTGTGAACATTCGATTTGAACTTAATCATGTTGTAAGTGAGAGGGAAGACTTCTGCAGGAAGGTTATTCCACATACGAATAGTCCGGGGAAAAAACGAATTCTCTCTGTAATGCGTTGTACGATTCACCTGCCAATCGACCACATAAGGATGGGCTCTTGAGGAAAAACGTGTATTACGAACAAATGTACGGGTTTCGGGAACCAGATCCCTGATTTCGTCGGAAGACATCCCATTGTGAAGTATATCCTACACCGTCTTGGAAAACCGAGGCACTTGAACGCTTCTTTCGACACTTTGAATATATGTATGTTCAGTCCATCGGACATCACATTGTATCCTCATGCCCAGAACATCAAGAGATTCTGATTCCTCAATAATTATACCACCCATATATACAGATGAGGCACCTTGGTTTGTCGCGCGTTTATGCGTCAGCACGCAAGATTGGGTTTTTCGGGCATTAAAATCGACCCTATTTGCACGACCCCATTCCGAGACTATGTCAAGGTCTCGGCCAAGCGTATCATTCATATTCTGCCTCATAGCAACGACATCGGATACGCTTGGTCTGCACTCGAATGAGTACGAATGGCAAAGGTTGCTGTCATCTGCAAAAGAGTAGATAGGGTTGGAAGTTTGACAAAGGAGGTCATTTAGAAAGATAAGAAATAGAGTAGGAGAAAGAACGGAGCCTTGCGGTACACCTGAATGAATCTTGAATTCGTTTGACGAAACCCCATCTATAACAACTCGTATAGTGCGATCTCTGAGAAAACTCGATATAAATCGAGAGAAATTATCACCGACACCAAACGCAGCAAGTTTTGACAAGAGTGCACCATGCCAGACTCTGTCAAACGCCTTGGAAATATCCAAAGCAATTACCTTACTTTCGCATAAATGGTGAATGGAACGGCACCATTTTTCCGATAACAGAGCTAGTAAGTCTCCAGTAGAGCGACCTCTACGATAGCCATACTGGCGGTCGCTGAGTAGGTAGTTTGACTCTAAATATTTGACAAGATGGTAATTTACCATACTTTCCATAACTTTGGAAAGTGCCGAACATGGGCAAATTCAGCGATTTACCGCTTTTTGTTTTTAGGTTTCTCATAAACAAAAAGTTGACAACATTTAATAAAATTAACAGAACAGGGATGGCTAAGTTTTTTTAATTGTACTTTTTTGTTGATACTTTTTAAACTAAGATTTATAAAACCTTTTTGTGGTGTTTGTTAAGGCCATTTTAGACTATAATACTTTGTGTTAAGACATGTCAAAAACTTACAAATCATTAATAATGTATAATAGTGTAAAAACATTTTGTAATGAAATGTCAAAAAATACGTAAAGAAATTTGGCAGTCGTATGGTTCTCTCTATTTTTTGAAATTTTTCTAAACGATTAGATTTTTCATTTTATCAGAATTGTGTTTTTACAAAAGCACAAGAAGAAAATCGGGGATGGAAAATTAAAATTTTGTGCACAAATATTCACTATTATTTTTTCTAATAAAAAATTGCAAAACGATAAAAAAAATATAAAATTTCAAGTGAATTCTTTTAAAATTTAAATAAATCACAAATATTTGTTGTAAAAAATCGTTAAATACGGTACACAGACGAAAAAAAAAATAAAAAATATGATTGTATCAACTTTTCCACCCTAGAAGAAAATAAAAAAACAGCTGTTGAATAATTTGCCGGCCACATCAAAATAAAAATTATTAAATATCAAAGAAATATTAAAAATAAAGCAAAAATATATCTGAGGACCAAGGTGCAAGTTTAAATGTGCAAGTTAGTGAATAATACGCCAGCTAACAATGTTCCAATGCTTAATAAAATGTTTTTTCGTCTTTATTTTGTAATCTAAAGTGGATCTCATAAATCACAAAGATTTTACTTTTTATTTGAAGTGTGATAGTGTAGAAGCAAAATGTAAGAAATAAAATTTCTCTTTGATTTTTTGACAATCAGACCAAAAATCATTTCATTTTGTAAGACCAAAAGTCTTAAGACTTGTGTGATAGTGTAAAACAGCCTTTAAGAACATAAATAAAATTTATTTCAATTAGGGTAAAAAAGTAAAATTTTTAAAGGTTGTTGGTACAATTTTAAAAATTCCCAACGCCAACAAAACCATAACAAGAGAAAAAAATTCAAAAACTTTGTTTACATTTCTTATAGTTTGCTCTTTCTAGCATTTGCTGTTTCTTTCTATTAATTCTATATCAATTAATGAATACAAAATGTAGTGTCATAAGGGCTTATGAAATTATTTTGTTGGAGCTGACCATAACGAAATGTGTTTTTTCTCTAGGTGTAGCAACTAACAATTGCTTATTGTTATTTAAAAGCCAAATAAAATCTGTTATTTAAATATAATTTTAAACGATAAATCATATTTAACCTCAGCTATAACCCTTTAAAAAAATTGAAACAGAAGCTGTTTAAAAACGAAATCATTTTCACTAGACATGACAAATAAATGATTTAAAGACATTTTTGACGTCTTGTTTGGAGTTTGAATAAGTTTATGTGTCTAAAGACATGTTTTTTTTGTAAATGTTTCGTTTGGTATCTTAATCTTTTTGTTTAGATACATTTGTAAAGATAGTTTATGTTGTTGCTTTTGTACTTCATGGGGTCGTTGTTGTTGCTTTTGAAAAATTTATCTGCTTGGCTGATTAGGTTATTGACTGGTTTTTTTTTCTTGTTTCATTTTTATTATACATTCGTTAGTTCTTTTATGCTAAAAAAAATTCAGCCAAAAAAACAAAAGTCTGCATTTTTTTTTATTGATACTTTAAGATTTATACAACTTTTCTTTACAAGATTTTTAAGCAGAACCTCAGGTTTTAAAATTCTTTTTTTTTACTATTTAGAATTTGAGTTTATTTTTAATTTGAAGCAAAAATCACTCGAGCATTTCTTTCGTTGTTTTTTAAGAGTCATTGTTGGTTTATTGCTTTAATTCTTTCTTTTGAACTCTTTATACCCACACACATTACAAAAGAGGAGAGGGTATTCTGCGTTTGTGCTGATGTGTGTAACACATAATAATATTGGTTCTAGATCCGCCTTTATGTATACCGATTTTTTCAGTATCACTTTCTGAGTGAATATAACGATGTCCGTCCGTTCGTCTGTACACGCAACGTAAAGGAAGCCATTTTGAAGACAATTTGTTGAAATTTGGTGCATACGTTTTAATTCTAAGAAGGACAAAGCTTATCAAAAATCGTGACAATCGGTTCATAAGAGACCCCATACAAACCACTCTTATAATTTTGGTATTTGGAGGTTAGTTTCGAAAATACTCTGTTTCACTACTCCATGGAGTACCCACATATACAACTTTTGAAACTACTATTTTTCACTACTTCAAGGAGTACCCATTAAATAGTGACAATTTAGCTATTTCACCTTCAGTTTTCAAAGTTTAAATCTTTTTTATCCAAATTTGATTTTTATTTTAAATCAGACTAAAGTTAATTAAGTTTAACAATACCCACACCACATTAGTGCTGATGTGTGTAACGCCTTAAAATATTGGTTCTAGACCCACCTTAAAGTATATCGATCGATTCAGAATCACTTTCTGAGTCGAACTAACGATGTCCGTCCGGCTGACTGGCTGGAAGGCAGGCTGGTTGGCTGTCATGTAACCTTGTGCGCAAAGTACAGGTCGCAATTTTGTTGATAATTTGATAAAATTTGGGACATAGGTTCTTATTGGCACAAGGACCAAGCCTTTTGAAAATGCGCCAAATCGTATGACCACGAGGGAAGATAGGGGGAAATTTCTTCCTCTTAGAAACTATCAAACCGATTTTAATGCAATTTAAAGCATAGATAGATCCATATCTTTATGGACACATAAGCTATACAGTTATTCAAAAATAGGACCACAAGGGGAGGTAGGGGGCAATTTCTGCCACTCACAAACTTTCAAACCGATTTTAATGAAGTTTATAAGCATAGATAAATCCATATTTATATGGACATATAAGCATGATGTGTTTTTAATACTGTGGTGTAGAGTATCATATGGTCGGGCTTGACCGACTATACTTTCTTACTTGTTTTCATTGATTTATGTTAATGAAGAAAGGAATTTTACAATATAAAATTAAAAAAATTTTTTTTGATAATTTTTCTTGACTGAATCAGGACTTGAACTCGGGTCGAATTTACATGTTTCAACCATGCTCTCATCATCAGAAGTCTTTGCAGTTTTACGCTTTCCTCTACTGCGACGGCTGGCAGGCTACTGTCAAATAACAACTTTAAAACTAATGGTATTTTTAGTGGCTCAAAATTTGCTTTAATTAATTTTCTATTTTTAATTTTCTTTACATGTTTCTTCTTCACTTATGTTTTTCATACAAATGTCGAGAACTTTGTTTGAATTCCCAAGTAAATTTGTTTTTTATGTTTTTGTTTTTTTTCTGTTGGCCTTTTGTTTCTTAAAGGACAAATCTAAACATATATTAAGCTCATGCCAAAGCTTTATAACCACTAGAATCTAATTTTCTTTTATATTTAATTGTATTTTTAAATTTTCTTTTCTGTTTTAAATGCTTGTGTGCCATGACCAGTGCTCAAAAACTAATATTACATATCGTTCCTTAGTCTGAGTTCATACGGCTCATGTCTTATTGACAAGATTGCTACTTTATATGCGAGAGGGACGAGGGGAAAAGAAAAGAGTACACAGATGCATGTACTGTCTTTACGTTTTGCTTTTTTCATTCGTTGTTTAATTTTGTTATTGTTTTCAATATCAAAAAAGCACATGTCGTCAACATGACATGAATCATTTGAACGCCAATTCATGTTCAAAGAAGAAAAAGGAGGAATCTTGTCAATAAGACATGAGCCATATGAACTCGGACTTAGTGTTCGATATGGTAGATTTGTGTAAAACACAAACGCTAATAATGTTAATGTAGTAATTCATTTAAAAAAATAACGTTTCTCTGTTGTGAACTTCTATGTTTAAAAATAAACATAGAATCACTACAATTGTTCTGTTTTTTAACGAAGAACAGAATTCTATATAGTGTTCGTTACTTTCTTGAAAATAGTATCGAACGGTTTTAAGGGTTGTGTTCGTTTACACAAACACTAAAAAAATAGATATCGTTTCTGGGTATTTGAGTCGTACGCTAATAATGTTATTTTTACTTTCGAACACTGTTCAAGACTGTATGGCATAGGAGTTGTCCAAAAGGTACTCCTCAAGACCATGAAGTTCATTCAGTTTTCCAAAGTAGCTCCCATGCGAATACCGAAATAGCTTTAGATGCCACGACTTTCTTAAAGCTTTTTGTATTCATATAAATACTATGTCATGGAACAATTTTGTGCTAGTAATGTTCCGATATTGGTTTTGAATAAAACAAAAAATGTTTTAGGAAATTATTGCCATTTCCTTTTATTATGATTAATTGGTATGGTTCAATTATTTATGGAACAAAATATTGGCCAAATAGTCGCCGCGACCTCGTCGGCAGACCTCCATCCAATGGTCCAAATTTTCGATGACGCTGACGCATAATTGCAGTTCTATGCCGTTAATGTGCCGAATAATATCATATTTTTGCTCTTGAATTGTTGCTGGCTTATCGACGTACACCTTTTCTTTCAAATAACCCCAAAGAAAGAAGTGACCTTGGCGGCCAATTGACATCGCCACCACTTGAGATAACACGGCCATTGACTTTGTCGCGCAAAAGAGCCATTGTGTCGTTAGCTGTGTGGCAAGTGGCACCGTCCTGCTTAAACCACATATCGTCCACATCAATATCTTCCAATTCGGGCCATAAAAAGTTCGTTATCATTTCACGAAGGCAAACACCATTCACAGTAACTGCCTGACCGGCCTCATTTTGGAAAAAATACGGCCCGATGGCGCCTCCAGCCCATAAACTGCATCAAACAGTCACTCTTTGTGGGTGCATTGGTTTTTCGACAATCACTCTTGGATTATCATTCGCCCAAATGCGACAATTCTGCTTATTGACGAATCCACTGAGTTGAAAATTTGTCTTACCATCGCAGATGATTTTCTTCGAAAATTGATCATCAACTGTTGCTATTTCTTGCCACAATTCTGAACATTACTCGATTGTGTATTTTTCCATGGTTCAAATTGAGTTAGTCTGAAATTGAGAAATGTCAACTTAAATGCAGAAAAAACTTGACGTTTAGGTGTGGTTCACTTTCAACATCGGCCCTTAAAATTTAAACATCCTTTAGATCTAGAATTTACCACATGTCCTATATGAACTCCCTTCATAGATCATAGATCATATTCATTGCCTAGAACTCTTATGAATCTTCGTCCATGGTTTCCCATGAGTTCCAAATAGGGAAGACTCTCGAAAATTTGTCTGTAAATACTGTGGTGTAGGAGATTTTGTGGCCGGGCTTTACCATCTACACTTTATTGCTTGTTTCTTCTGTGCTTGAATTCTAGAAGCAGATTTTAAAGATTTGAGTTTTATTTTAAGTAGTGAAATGTTTTTTTTAGCATTTTTTTCTATTGTAATTATTTTTTGTTTTTTTTTTTTTTTTTTGTTTAAAAAAAATTTACGTTTGTTGAAATACTTTTTAAGGTGAAAAGATGTTAGAAATTATTATATTTAGTTTAGTTTAAAGTGAGGAAAGTGTGTAAACGGATTTGCCAAATAAAAACCTTAAAATATTCGAAAAGCAAAAAAAAAAAACATTAAAAAAAAATTAAAAATTTTAATTTGGTGTCCCAAAAGAATCAAATCACTTTCAATTTGTATTTCAAAGTTAAAGGTTGGAGTTTAAGCCAAAGGTGTAAACAAAAATGGTGATAAATGTTTAGAAAAGAAATTAAAAAACAAAGTTCTAAAAAATTTATATAAAACTAACGGAATATTATAAAAATTTTAAAATCTAAATATTCTTTTCAAAAATTGTGTAAAAAAAAACTTGAAAGATAAACACCAATTCTCAACAAATAATTAAATATGATACGTTGGAAATTATTTAATTATCATCAAATATGGACTTTGTGGAGTATAATAAGTTTTTGCTGTTTAATACAAAGGACTATTACCTTAACTGTGGATAATGAATTAGTTTCAGCTAGAAATGGTAAGTTTTTTTTTATATTGATACGATTTGACCTTTAAAAAATACGCGTTGGCTTTAAAGGAAATTAAAAGAAACTTTAAGCTTGCATCCCTTAAAGAACCTAAATTGTAAAAACAAACACTTTTGGCCTGCTCGTCGATAACCAATGAAGACTTCGTTCGCTTAACTTACTTGTAAAACAAAAACAATATTTTATAATTTGTTTTTGATTTAAATGTAATTTAAGGGAATGAAGTCTTCATTCTTTATCGACGAACAGGCCCTTTGCTTTACCCTACAATGAAAGAATTTTCTTCACAGATCCAATGGATTTTGACATAAATCCAATGAAAAATTACATGAAAAGTCAACCTATGTAACCCTTCATTGGATTAATGAAGAATGAAGGCCCCTGTTAATGAAATGTTTCATAAAATCAATGAAAACTTTGCATTATTTTAATGGGTGGCATGTCATAACGTCCAGTGTCATAGTGTCGTAACGTCTATCAAAGAAATGTCATAGCGTCCGCGGACGTTATGACACTTTACAAAGTGTCATAATGTCCACGACTTAACTTATAATGAAAAATATTAAAATGTGTAAAATTTGTTTTGAAATACCGTTAAAATTTCAAATTTGGGATCATAGCCGGCCATCGGCCGGGCGCAAGGATTTTCTTCTCTATGGTATAACTAATACCGGCTTCGCTAACTAAAGCTTCTCTGAACAGCCTGCCATCGGCCGGGCGCAAGGATACCGGCTTCGCTAAGTAAAGCTTCTAAAATCTTCCTTGTTTCCGAACGAAAGCCGACTATTCAGACTATTCAGTAATACCATAGAGGAGAAAATCCTTGCGCCCGGCCGACGGCCGGCTGTTCAGAGAAGCTTGAGTTAGCGAAGCCGGTGTTTGTTATACCATAGAGGAGAAAATCGTTGCGCCCGGCCGAAGGCCGTCTGTGCAGGAAAGCTTGAGTTAGCGAAGCCGGGGTTTGTTATACCATAGAGGAGAAAATCCTTGCGCCCGGCCGAAGGCCGGCTGTGCAGAGAAGCTTTAGTTAGCGAAGCCGGTATTTGTTATACCATAGAGGAGAAAATCGTTGCGCCCGGCCGAAGGGCGGCTGTGCAGAAAAGCTTGAGTTAGCGAAGCCGGTGTTTGTTATACCATAGAGGACAAAATCATTGCGCCCGGCTGAAGGCCGTCTGTGCAGAGAAGCTTAAGTTACCGAAGCCGGGGTTTGTTAAACCATAGAGGAGAAAATCCTTGCGCCCGGCCGAAGGCCGTCTGTGCAGAGAAGCTTGAGTTAGCGTAGCCGGAGTTTGCTATACCATAGAGGAGAAAATCTTTGCGCCCGGCCGAAGGCCGGCTGTGCAGAGAAGCTTGAGTTAGGAGGAGGAGAAAATCCTTGCGCCCAAAAGTGTTTTCGTTATATATTTAATAAATACACCCAGAGAAAAAGCAGCAAAACCATTTTTAAAAAAATGTTTACCATATTATGTTTCATTTAACCAAACCATTGTCACCGACAACCATATTATTGTTTAATTAGTTTCTTTAAAAATAGTTTTGTTGGTTGGGACCATAATGAAACATGTTTTTCTCTGCGTGTATGCAGATAATTTTTTGTATTTAACTTCTTTAGTAATTATGGACCTAATGACACTTTTGAAAGTGTCTTAATGTCCATTTGCAAAGTGTCATAATGTCCATGGACACTATGACACTGGACGTTATGACATGCCACCTTTTAATGTCAAACGTTTAAAGAAATGTTTTTATATTTGAATGAAATTTTTAATTTATTTTATCCATTTTTTCAAATTTTTTTGAGTTTTTGTGATCTTTTTTTTTATATCTGTTTTAAATAGTGCTGGGATACTATCGATATTTTCTTCTATCGATATTTACCGATAGTTCAGATTTCACTATCGATATATCGATATTACTATCGACTGAATGTTTGTACTTGTGCAGGAAAAATTTAATTATTTTTTTAAAAGGCTACAGTCCGTTGTTTTTATCACTTTATTCAAATGAGACGTATGTATATACGCAGTTTTTTTAAAAATTGATAAGTACCTTTCTGAAGGAACCGAAGTAACAGGGACATTGCAACTTAAAACAATTTTCTAAATTCTAAACCCCAAAAGGAAATCAATCTAGCGGACTTATCCTCTAATGGTCGTTCATTGTTTTGTCCTTTGCTTGCAGTTGCATTTTGATTTGCATTTTTTTACAACATTACAAAAATATTTGACATTTCAGTCCCTATATAAACATGTACTTATTTCGATTTAAAGGCCTTTAATTAGCAGTAAAAAGCACTGGTAAGCAATCCATACCAATTGCCATTCTTGTTGTTTGTATTCATTGCTGTAATTCAGCGCGAATTTATAATAGCAAGTAAATATTTGCGGCAAAAAAACTGTGTGTGTATAGCTGCTGTTAGATGTCTTCATAGCTGTATTTTAAATAATAAAAATACATATCGATATTTATATTTTTCCTATCGATATTTTAATACTATCGATAGTTTCCCAGCACTAGTTGCCAGTGCTAATAATATGGTTAAATTTACTATAATATGTTTAAAACTTTTCGTTAAAAATAGTTTTTGTTGGAGGTGACCATATCGAGCCCTAACAGCGAAAATAACGTAAGCGACATGATTTTCAATTTTCGTTTTTTTTTTAATAAATGACTTTATTGGCAACACTTGCATCATCTCCTAAAATATCATGGTCACATTATGTACCGTTAAGATTTTATAGCAAAAACAATTTTAGTGTAAGCGACAAATTTCATACAAAATTAATATGAAATAAAACAAAAAAGCTCTCTCCTGTAAAATTTGATATTTGGCGCTTACATTATTTTCGCGGTTAGGAGTCGATATTAAAAAATGTTTTTCTCTGCGTGAGAAATTATGGACCGAGATTCTTACCATTTTAATGGGGTACGTCCTTGTGGCAATTACAATTACATACATGCTTCTATAACACTGGTTTACAGCCAAAAAATACCTAGAACGCCACATGCCTAGATAAGTTAATTGGTGCCTCCTGAACACGAAAAACGCTGTATTTTTTTCCCTAAGTGCCGTTTTTTTAGATAACGGTACTTTTGTGTTTTTAGGTGTATGGTCCCAATCAAACCCTTATGGAGCCCAACCGAAAAGTGCGATCGAAACAAGTAGCACATCGTTGGAAAGATAATCGTATGCCTTTTCCGTCGATATGCTGAAAATTTCAAAATTTGCCTATTTTTTACGTTTATTTCAAAATTTTTCATTTTTATTTAGTTTTTTTTTTCTACGTTATATTAAATATCTGGAATGTTTTATTTTTTAACCAAATAGTATATTTAATTACCAACATTTTAAGCGTATTTTGAAAAAAATCGGATGAAAAATAAAGTTTTTATTAAGGATTTTGTGGAACGACAATATTTTCATCTCATATAAAATTCCGTATTTTTTAAATCCATCAGTTTAACGTATTTAAAACTTTGATGAACTTTGATGTGCCATAACCCATGCCATTTCTTATCAGATAGACATTTTCAGCATATCGACGGAAAAGGCATTTGATTATCTTTGTAACGATGTGCTACTTGTTTCGATCGCACTTTTCGGTTGGGCTCCATAAGGATTTGATCGGGACCATACACCGAAAAACACAAAAGTACCGTTATCTAAAAAACGGTACTTAGGAAAAAAATTATAGCCTTTTTCGTGTTCATGAGGCACCAATTAACTTATCTAGGCATGTGGCATTCTTGGTACTTTTCCAAACTTAAAATTTGTAAAGCAGTGTAAGTTACTGTCTTACTCTGACGCTATAAGATAACTTACTTTATTTAAGAGGGACATTGTGAGATCGATTAAGAAAGAGATTCCTTATTGATCGCTCTACTAAAAGATGGGTTAAGAAAAATAAGCAATTTAACATTGCTAGGTTTTTTCTGCTTGACAATTCCATTTTGCCAACATAAATGTTATTTTTATTAAAACCAGTGATGCCAACTTTTTGAGAGCAAAAAGCACCTTAAAATTTAAAAAAGCGCTAAAAAGCACTATTTCGAGCAAACAAAAGCGTAAAAAAGCACTAAACCCAAAACAAGCTGCATTCGGCTGTGCCGAATATTATATACCTCCAAAACTTAAAAAAAAGGCGACGGCGTTGATGGGGACCATTTACGATTAAATAATAAATATATTTACATTTGTATATAAACATTTTTGAATGTATAACATATTATTATCTTCAAAAAAATAATATCATCCAAAGCATTTGGAGTTTAAATTGGCCATAAAACTGTTTTCAAGTAATACAGTGCGAGCTCGATTTTCGTGACTCGAACAAAATCTAGCCTGTTGCAATTACCGAAAATTTGCAATGACCGACCATTGTTTATAAAACATAATGACAGCATATATTTTAATAAACATCCTTATATTTTATCGTTTAAATAAATCTAACTTAAAATCGTACAAACTTTAATAAAACAATTGGCTTATGATATTATCTAATAATTTTAACATATGTAGGCTCCTAAATAAAGAACACACATAAGGTGTAAAATAGAAAAAACATGTATGTTTGTATTCTGATACTTAGTCAAACCTTTTTTCAATAGCACTAGCGAATTAGAGGTTACACAACGCTCGCTATAAAAGTATTTTCTGTCAGCTGTTTTATGTAATTTATTTAACACTTTGCATATACCAAGCTAAGGCTCTTTTTTTAAGTCTTGGCGTTTTTTTGTACGGTTTCCGACTGCATGTTTTTTAGCAATTCCTTATATTTTCCAATCCATATTCTATTTTTGGAACAGTGTCTACATCCCAAAAAAAAAAAAAATGTTTACCGAAATACATCGTTTTTATTGCGATTACTAAATATGTTGTCAACGCTAAAAAGTGCAACGTTTCGTCAAATTTCCAAATTGTTAGGAAGCCTAGCAGTAACCTCTTAAATAAAGTTCTGTGTAAAACGAATGTAACTTTCTTTTATCAGTTTTTTATCATTTGAAATCTGATATCTTTACAAGCCTTCTCATAATTATACCCCAAATAGCAAAGTTCAACTAAATCATCCTCTATATAATCGTAGTTTTAAACAAGTTAGAGTGCTATATTCGGCTGTGCCGAATCTTTGATACCCTCCACCGACAGTTCGAATGTTTAAGGAGAAATGTCTGTATGATGTTATTATTATCTTAAACTGTGACGATTTGTTATTAATTATGGTTTTAGGCGACTAAACTGTTTTCCGGTAGTAGGGTTTATATGGGGCCTAGGGTAAATTATGGACCGATCATCACGAAATTTATACCATCATTTCCAGTCCTTTAAAACTGTGACGTACCAATTTCTGTTCTGCTAGCATTATTAATTATGGTTTTAGGTGTACTAAACTGTTTTCCGGGAGTAGGGTTTCTATGGGGCCAAGGATAAATTATGTACCGATCTTCACGAAATTTCCCAGTATCATTTAAAGTCCTATAGAACTGTGACGAGCCAAAATTTGTTATGATTGCATTATTTTTTACGGCTCTAGGCGTACTAAACTGTTTTCCGGTAGTAGGGTTTACATGGGGCCTAAGGTAAATTATGGACCGATAGTCACGAAATTTCACAGTGTTATTTCTAGTCCTAAAAAACTGTGACGTACCAAATTTTGTTACGCTAGCGTTATTTTTAACGGTTTTAGGCGTACTAAACTGTTTTCCGGGAGTAGTGTTTATATGGGGCTTAGGGTAAATTATGGACGGATCTTCACGAAATTTAACAGCGTGGTTTCCAGTCAAATAAAACAAATTTTTACAAAATCTTATCTCATTCCGTGCCTTGTTCCAGCATTTATGTTATTATTTTTAACAAAATTATCAATTTTTTTAGGTGGTGGTTCCACATTTTGATTCATAGCTCTGGTCCTAATGATTCGATTTTGCTGGATTTCAATCCCAAACTGCTTAGGATAACTACAAGCAATTTGGCACCAAGGTTGTTCAATTCTTTTGAGTTGTTCGAAAGTGAGCGTGTTTTCAACAGACGGACAGACGGACAGACAGACGGACATGGCTAAATCGACTTAGAATTACTCAAGGACCCAGAATATATATACTTTATGGGGTCTGAGATAAATAATAATAAAAAAGTTTCACACGGAATGACAAACTTAATATACCCTCTTCACAACTAATTGTGGTGGAGGGTATAAAAATGCTAGAAAAACTTTAAAATTGCAAAAAGCACTAATAGCACTAAAGAAAAATTGAAAAAGCACAAAGTTAGTGCTTTTTTTTGAGTTTGGCACTATGGATAAAATTTTGGCGTTTTGAGGCATCAAAAAGCACCATAAATAGTGCCAAAAGCACTTAGTTGGCATCACTGACATTTTGTTTTGCATTAAAATTTGAATTTGAATTAACTAATTACTGAACCTCAACACTACAAATATTATTAAAAATTTATATATATTTAATAATTTCATTTCAATTTAAATATTTATAAAACATTGCATATGACCTTGATGATTTAACAAAATATACGCATTAATTAAAAATGTGTTCAAAATTCTAAAAAAAAAAAAATAATAAAAAAGTAATTATAATTTAAATAAATATTCCAAGACATGACCTTTGCAAAAGTTCAGCCACAAATAAAAAAAACTCTATTGTAATGTTTTTCGAAATAAAAAAGAATTATTATAATTCTTTTGAAATTTATGACAAAATCATAACAATTGCTAACAATTAATTAAAAACCAGCAAAAGAATATTAAACTTAAGCAATTGTTATGTTAATTCAATTTTAGAAATATTTTAAAGTTAAATAAAAAATTGTTTTATTTAACTTTTTTTGTTTTTTTTTTTTTATAAAAACAAAAGTAAAGGACATTTGTCAGCTGTCATCATGAAAAGTATTTGAAATAATTTTATCCAAAGTTGGTTTTATTAAAATGCCATCATAAATTTATGGAAATTGTCATATGCGATTTTAATTGTTATTAGCAGAACTTAGAATTCTAAAAAAAAAATAATACCAACATCAAATTTTGTTTGTGTTTGACTTTTAAATGAGCTTAACTAAAAATGAATTTTGAGTTTACTTTTAAACGAACTTTTTCCCAGCCCGTCATGCACCAGAAACTGTTTAAGTTGTATCGTTTGTGGTAGAATTGTGAGATGTTGAATCCGATATTTTGTTATTTAACAGAGATGGGAATATGAGGTATTGATATACGCAATATTTGCAATTGTATGTGTGAATAGGGATGAAACGATACCTCTAAGGTATCGATACTTTTACTCGATGTGGTATCGCTCGAAAAGTATCGATACCTACTTAGAATCGAAAAAAAGTATCGATACTTAGTTACTTGTATGGGTACTTGTATCGGTTTGTATGATAAAAGAATAGCAGCATTTAAAAGTGTTCTTATTAGGGCCATTATTATAACTTGGCGTTAGCTGTTATCCGACAGTTAACAGACGCTTTTTGACAGATAACACATTATTATCTGTCAATTTAATCTTACCTTTAGCTTACTTCAAGTTGTAATAATGGCCCTTAGTGTTTTATTACTAGACAATAAAATAAGAACTTCGACCTATTAGAATTTTTGTGCGAAACGATAAGTGTAAAGATTGAGACCACTTTTAGTTATAACCTAGTACCAATTTTCTTTCGAAAAATCTTCTTTATCTTAGGAAACAAAATTTTAAAAAACGTTCAGGATAACAACCTTCATTCACCTTTTATTGCAGAAATCAACAATGTCACTATGAATTTATCTTAAATATAAATATGTATTTTATTTCCTTTCAATAATTTCTCAAGCTCAAGGTCCGTTTTATATAAAGAATATTTATTTAAAATTTATCCAATATTTCGCTATCTCAATGGATAGCTTCTTCAGGGATTTTTTGGTTTTTTTATATTTCAAACAAATTTTTTTAAAAAAGTAAAGAATATTTAGAAGGTCGAAGAAATTAAGCTAAATAATTTATGTATTTTATTTTTAAATTGATAAATATATAATAAAGGTTGGTAAAACCATAATCCAGGATGTTAATTGTGAGTCACACCTCAACCTCAAGTTTTTTGCGCAACTTAAATTGACCTATCTTTGTTTCAGTATTTGAAAACTTCGATTATTGAGAGGTACACAATTGAGCAGCGCGTTAAGATTAATAAAGCCTTTTACGAAAATAGGCGTTCAATCAAAATGCATTTAATGCACGTCGTGATTTTTTTGGTCAGTATAATCGACCAAATGTTTCCACAATCGGGAGAATTGCGCCTAAATTTCAGCAAACCGGGTCTGTAGGAAATGGGAAAATATATGTGCATGCTCCCCAGTTAGTTCTAAGGCTGGCGGCGTCTTCAAAAATGAGGTCGGCCAAGCAATTATCGTGAATGGTGTTCGCTATGGCGGGATGATAACGGACTTCCTATAGCCAGAAATTGAGGAAATGGACCTAGACGATATGTGGTTTTTAGGTGTGGACTAGGGATGCCAAACGGGACCAGGTTTTTTGAAACCCGGGATTCGGGATTTTTAATTCAAAAAAAGGGATCCCGGGACGGATCGGGATTTCATATATAAAAGCCAATTTTAAAATTCATATAATTATAATTTAATGTTTATGTATAAGAATTAAAACAAATTAATTCATGAAGAAAATTAAACTCATTACAAAATAAAACTGTTTAATGTATTCTTTTAAAGTAATATGGAAGTATTATGTATTAAAACTTATATTTTAAAAAGATTCTTAAACAAATTAATGACGTCAGATAATTGATACCTTATTTTATCGCAAACATATGCTGCCGACGAAACCAATATTCGCATTCAACACTTCTGGGTGGTATCGTAAATAAATAACTACATATATGCTATATGACAATATTTAATTTATTTTATCTCAATTATATGTATGCAAGTATTAATCTAATAAAATAAACACTTAAAAAAAAGACTAATTTTTTGGGCACAAATTTTGTTAATAATACAAAGTAATGTTATACCCCGCCAATTTTTACAATTTTACAATTCCCCTTTTTGGGAAGATTGATTATAGTGCCCTCTTTAGTTTCTTCTGGGAGAGTTTCTGATGACCAAAACCTAACGATGCTGGGGTTTATAATCTTGGCACTTGTTCTTGGATCTAAACTTTAATAATTCTGGAGGGATGTTATCTGGACTAGGAGCTTTGTTGTTTTTGAGAGCTTTAATGGCCGCTATTATTTCCTCCATGTCCGGGCGTCTTTCTACATGTTGTTGACATCTACAGATTATGGTGGGGGTTCAGAAAAATTTCGTTTGTTTAAATCATGAAAATAGTAGTTAATTGTGTCTGCTCCATAGAGGTTAAATTTCTTTTAGTCTGTAAAAAACACATATTTCCAATCATCAAGGCGACTTTTTTTGGTACACTTCACGTCATAGCGCACATCAAGTTCAAAAGTGACTCAACTCAAAATTTTAATTTTTCGGACTTATATGCTTAAACTATGCACTTGTTTATCTACAAAAAAATATCAGTGTATTTTGTTGTTGTTAACTGTTGCTAAAAAACAGTTATGTCTTTCTTTATGTTTCAATTGGTAAAAAGTAGCAATTCACAAAAGTGACAAAAGTGACTTATTTTTAGTTGTGTCATAAAATATAATGGTATTAGATCCCTACTGCTAAGTGCTTAATAGCCTTAATTCGAATTGTGACACTCTTGATAAAATAAATCTTTGCTGAAGTTGATATTAACTAGACTTGTGCCAGTTTGAGTTTGGAAAAAGTGTCAAAACTTGAAAAGAATTCAGCTAAAGTAACGTAACTTAAAAAAATTCGGTAGCTTGTGCAATAAAACACCATCAAAAATGACACAACTAAAAATGGTTCATTATCATTTCTTCGGTCGTGCGAAAAATGTCCCCAGGAATAATGGCCCAAAAAAATGTGGAATGGCCACAAAACTAATTAATAAGAAATGAAAAAATTCCCCAATATATATTTCATATAAACTTTATATAAAAATGTCTAAGGTAGTATCAAAATTCCGATTTCTTATACCATAGAAGAGAAAACCCTTACAACCAACCGAAAGCCGGCTATGCAGGGGAGCTTTAGTTAGAGATTCGGGATTTTAAAATTCGAGATTTTCGGATTCGGAATTTTGAATTCTTGATTTCAATGAAGAATAATATACCAGCTACTAAAAACACTAGATCTTAAAAACGTAATTTTAATTTTATTGAAGAATTTGTCAAAATAACTAAATGAAAAATCGTCCAAAAAATTGATAAGAAAATAGGCTATATGTATTTCTTTTGCAAAAGTACCCAAATGGGACATTTCGCTGGCAGCCATAACAAGCACCGGCTTCGCTTAAGCTGTTATGATACTTGCTATTTTTTGTATTTTTTCTATATTGGAGAACAGTGCAAATATATTTGCATAGGAAAACTGACTAAGTGTGAAGAGTATGATTATATCATAAAAAATCTTGAAATGTCAAACAAATATACATGTGTTATCGATAAATAATCTAAGACTGTCAAAAAAAATATAAAATGTTTTAACTTAAAATTGACATTTCCAGATTAATTTTTAGCACTGTTGCCAATTTTTTTAGTTTTTGATCGAAAGAAACGGGTTTTAACTTTTTTTTGCGATTTTTAGTTTTAATGACGGTTTTTTGTGGGGAAAAAACGAGGGCAGTATTGTTTGTTTTGTTTACATTTTATCAAATTGTATTTCTTGTTCTTTCTCGCATTTGTTGTTTCATTCAGTCAATCCTAAAAAAATCCAATACAAAAAATAGCAAGTATCATAACACCTTTACTAAAGCTTCTATTCTTAAATTTAGGGTTTCAAAATCCGGGATAATAACGTTCGGGATCCTCATTTTAACATTTCGGGATTTCGAAATTAGGAATTTTAGTGTTATTCCATTTTTTATGAATCGGAAACGTATGTAAGAACAAATATTACCTGAATGTTGCTTAAACTTTATTATTTTTTTTATGTACCTGTTTTGTAAATAATAGATTCTAAACGATAAAAGCTTTTTTAAAACTTCCATCTCTGATATTTGTTTTTTTCTATACATTTTTATTCATCATACAAGCTGTGTACAAAATATTCGTTCTATTACTACCATGACTTCTTAGCTTGTTTTTAAATATTTCAATTTAAATATAGATTACACAGCAGCTTTTTACGCCGATTTAATGTACCCTAAAAGTTAATTACTCGTATATTTAAAATTAAATTAACTTTTTCGGTTTTTTTTTTTTTTTTTTTCCTCAAGTTATTTAAATGACTAGAGTTTAAGATTTAACATATTCACAAAACAGTTAGCAAATTGTTACTTTAAATACGAACTAATGTTACTTCAGTTTAATTAACAAGGTCAACAATTGAATAAATATTCTTTAAAACCTGAGTAGAGGTTATGTTTCATTGTTGTTGAGCAACAGTTATTACAAGTACTGCTGGGAAACCGTGGCCTTAGAAATGACGGTTGTCTCTAGCAATGTCTTGTGAAATATTACTTATTTGTTTAGCAGTGGCAGGCAATACGCATACTTTTATATAATTTTCTATGCTAAAATATCAACAAACAGCAACAGGAGGAATAAAATTGTTTTTTTTTTTTGTAGTTTTAGTGGAAAACGAGCTTTAAGAGAATTTTGTTGACAGAGAGCGCCCAGAAATGGCTTGTTTTAAAGAATACGAAGGAAAAAACAAGTGGATGTTTTTGTAATTTTAGAAACCGTGAGGTCATTATTAAATTAAGAGCAACCAATCCCTGGTCAAAATTTTCTAGATAACAAAAAAAATGTCCTAAACCAAATTTTACTTAAAAATAAACAAGTGCCGAATCGTTGATGACCTACACCGAGACTTCGAATTGCAGGAGTGGGCTTTATATGAGAGGACATGTTTTGAAAGAGAAAAGAGATATTTATGCAAAATGTTAAAGGCTCAACCATAATATGCATAGTCTTGCTTAACCTACTGTCAAAAATTAACAAATAGTCTCTCAAATGTATTTAAACAAACAAAAACAAAATAAAAAAACATTTGATTCCGTACGGAATGAGCTTAAGCAAATGACAGTTTCATTAAACTTAGCAAAAAGTTTCCTTAGGTTCAATATGGTTTGCCTCATATAATTTACATGTATTCGCTCATTCGCTTAAGCCAACTTAAGCGCATTGTGGTTGGGCCTTAAATCTTGTACAATTCAGTTGAACAGTTCTCGAGATTTTTCGAAATACCTAAAACAACTGCAGAAAACGCTTCTTGAGAAAAACAAGTAAGTGTGCTATATTCGGCTTTGCCGAATCTTATATACCCTTCACCATGATGAGATAAGAACAAAAAGTTATATACATAAATAACGTTCTTTAGATAGGTATAAATAAATATTAATTGAGCCACGCCAACTTTTCATTTCGTCATGCCGAAGAATATAAAAAAACTAAAAATTTATATATGTACCTAAGCCCGTTTCCTCTTTTGCCAAAGTTGATGTTTGAAATTCGTTTTATAATCTTAAAATCGTTTTAAAAAAATGAAAAAAAAAATTTTTTTGGGATTCTAACTGGCAATATCATCAGTCTCAGGAGAGAACTTAACAACTCGGCTACGAATGCTTTTACTGAAGAAGCGTTTAATTGAAATATATTGAGTCTATGAGTTTGTTTCTTTATTTGAGCGGCATATCATATACATGCATTAATGTGTATGTGTATGCGTAAAATTAAACACATTACAAATAAAATCCACCACTTGTAGTGAAGGGTATAAAAAACCACAAAAAAAAACACATTACCAACACTGTATTACCATAGCCACTGTACGACCGTAGAAACCAAAATTGAATTGGTTTGTATGGTATGTTTAAGTCGTTTTGGTAATGGTAATGTCACGTCTAATAAGACCTTTAAAGGAAAAAATTTGAGGAATTTCAATAGCAAACAATTCTGGACCATGTGTGACATAAATGTATAATAACCTGGCCCCCGTCATATATGGGATCTTCGAAAAACCCATTTCAACGGACAGACGGACATCGTTTAATCAAATTCGCTCCTCAAAAGGGCCCTGAATAGATATACTTTATAGGGTCTAACATCAAAATTATAGAAATTACAAACGGAATGACAAACTTATATATACCCTATTCACCACCTGTGGTGAAGGGTATAATAAATGAATGCCATATTCGTGATCAGCAGCCCCGATTTATCTTAGACTACATCTTATTTTTTAGGTTATGGCAAAAAGTTAAAAATTTTTGAACCAGTGTTATACCCTTTGTACAATTGCATACATTTCGGAGGAATGCATGGAAGATGTTGAAAATGTGAAAAACGCGTTCACACTTGAAACATCTAACATCAATAAAAATGTCACCATTTATGAAAAAAAACTTTTATTTTTTTTAATACTTTTTTCTACAAAAGTGCCAACATTTTAAAAGATAACACCAAAATGTATTTCCAATTAATTTTGTTTAATAATTTTAGCCAAATTAAGCAAAATAAGGCTTGCAAAAAAGGTAAAACTTGAGAAATGGTAACGCTGCTTTCAAATCAACTTCCATTTTGTCAGTGATGCCACAATAATATCAGAATTTATTACCACTTTTCTAGTGATGACCTTAAAAGAATCGAAAAATGTAAAAGGGAACAAAATGAGATAGAAACATTCTGTAAAGATGTTGAAAAATTTTGATTTTTAGCCCTATGTATTTCTTATGGGAAAATTTCAACATCTTCACAAATTAATGTTAAATGTTGACAAGTGTGAAAAGGCTATTATAGACAATCTTCACGAAATTTGGCAAAGCGATTGCTTATCTAATAAAACTGCGATAGACCAAACTTTTTTACAATAGCAGTATTCGTTACGGATTTAGGCGAACTATGTTTTCCGGGGGTGGGCTTTATATGGAACCTATGGTAAATTATAGACTGTGCTATTTAGTAGTATAATTTCTAGTCATATAAAATGAATTCATGCTCAATCTTATATCAATTCGTGCATTTCGCCATTTCCTTCCATATACAAAAACTAGGTGAAACAATGTTATTCCAATGTTTAAAAAACTTACTGTACTGTTCGTATCTAAATAAATTACATTTAGCAAGAACCTTTTTTATGTTAAATGCGTTTCACCGCTTCTAGAGCCGCTAAACTTGTCCTAATTTTTAATAAAATTTTACAAGAAAAATTTAACTTAATTCATGTACTAGGAAAAAAAATATTACAAATTTTTTTTAAAGAAGTACCACAATTTTTAAGTTAGTATTTGGTAAAAAAGATATTCTTCTTTGGTATGAGCCCACACTTTATTTAAAGTATATACTATTATGCTCTGGATGAATCTTAAAAAATTGTTGTCGTAACTGAAAAAAAGCTAAAAGAAAAGTTTTTGATGGACAAATAAAGAAACTGAGTGAATTCTTTCTGCAAGTTTCTCTGCCGTTTAATAAACCAAGTGTCCGCCATTAAATGATGAAACAGAACTGAGTCTTCAACTTCAGGCAAAAATTTTAAGGCCCATAATTAAAACGTCGGCAGTAACTTCAAATTCTCTCTCATTTCTTTCGTTTTCTTTTGTTCTTATTTTTCTTTGTTTACAAAATGTATGAAATTGAATGAAAGTATGGTAGCATTGTTAAGAGAATAAGTGTTAAGAGAATATGTGAGAGCATTAGAAAAATAAAATTGATTTTATTTCTCGACCGCATTCTCTGGCATAATTTTATGTCAAACTGCATGTAAAAAAACGTTCAGCCCCAGTTCTGTTTCATCATTAAGAATCAAAAGAGAAACTAACAACATTTTAGTTCTAACTTAGAGATAAATGATCTTTTTTAGAGGCCCGAAACGCATTTATTATTTTTTATAATTTAGTAATTTAGATTAAAAGCTATAAATATTTTTCTGTACGATAAAATTATCCTATTTTCTTTGTACTATGCTTAACGTTCTAAAGAAATAAACTGCAAGAAAATCTCTACCGTTATTAGACATTATTATATAGCCGTAAAAGAACGCAGGTTGTTTTTGCAAAAAAAATGAAAATCGTCAAAATTTACTTTAAATTTAAAAAAAAACTAAGTGCACCGTTTTTTCAGTTTTTTTTAAATAATATATGCTCCGTTGCCCTAACTATTGATGCAAAGAAAAAAATTTACCACATTTTGAGTTAAAGTGTAATTTTTTGTGCTTTTTCGGAACACCAAATTGTATTTGATTTTTATATTTTTTTATGAAATTTAATTAAGAAATATTTAAATTGTTTGTATCCTTGCTAGAATTTTAAAACAAATTAAGTACATCAACTTTAACATTATATTTAGACTAGCTTAACCCGGTGCGCTTCGCTACACTGCTTTAACCACTTCTTCAGTTGAGAGATATTCAATATATTCATCCTATGGAAGGTTTTCTCCCTGCGCCTTCCCGCTTTATTTTTATTTTTAAAAGTGTAGTATACCATAGGAGTGACTTCTACTAAGTTTGAACATTCTTACTTAAACAGTTCTTAAGATATGCGATATTAAACATTGGCGTCCTATGGGGGGTAACATTTCCCCGCTGTTATTTTATTTCAATTTTGGGGTTCAGAAGATCATACTACAAAAAGTTCAACAAAATGAGTGCAGCGGCTCTAAATTATATTTCTATCTATGAGGGGTACTGCTCCTCCTCTGTCTACCCCGCCCATTTCTATATTGAAATATAAAGTTTGCCATAATAGTAGCTTTAACCACGTTTGAAGACTCTCCCTTTAATAGTTCTTCATTTGAGCTATATTTAATATATGCATCCTAAGGGAGGTATTTCCGCCCTGCGCCTTCCCGCTTTATTTTTATTTTCAATAGTGTAGTGTACCATAAGAGTGACTTCTACAAAGTTTGAACATTCTCCCTATAACAGGTCTTAAGATATGCGATATTAAACATTGGCGTCCTATGGTGGGTACCACTTCCCCAGCTGCTATTTTATTTGAATTTTTGGACGCAGAATATCCTACTACCAAAAGTTCAACAAAATGCGTGCAGCGGCTCTTAATTATATTTCTATCTAAGAGGGTTACTGCTCCTCCTCTACCAACCCCGCCCATTTTTATATTGATATTTATAGTTTACCATAATTGTAGCTTTAACCACGTTTGAAGACTCTCCCTTTGATAGTTCTTCAGTTGAGCGATATTTAATATATGCATCCTATTTTTATTTTCAGTAGTGTAATATACCATAAGAGTGACTTCTACAAAGTTTGAACATTCTCACTATAACAGTTCTCAAGATATGCGATATTAAACATTAGCGTGCTATGGGGGGAACCACTTCCCCCGCTGCTATTTTGTTTCAATTTTGGGGCTTAGAAGATCCTACTACCAAAAGCTCAACAAATTGCTTGCAGCGGCTCTTATTAATATGTCTTCTATGAGGAGTACTGCTCCTCCCCTGTCTCTCCCGCCCATTTTTATATTGAAATTTATAGTTTACTATAATAGTAGCTTTAACCACGTTTTAAGACTCTCCCTTTTAAAGTTCTTCAGTTGAGCGATATTTAATGTATGCATCCTCTGGGAGGTATTTCCCCCCTGCGCCTACCCGCTTTATTTTTATTTTCAAAAGTGTAGTATACCATAAGAGTGAGTTCTAGAAAGTTTAAACATTCTCACAATTACAGTTCTTAAGATATGCTATGTTAAACATTGGCGTCCTATGGGGAAAACCACTTGCCCCGCTGCTACTTTATTTCAATTTCGGGGCTCAGAAGATCGTACTACCAAAAGTTCAACAAAATGCGTTCAGCGGCTCTTATTAATATGTCTTCTATGAGGAGTACTGCTCCTCCCCTGTCTCTCCCGCCCATTTTTATATTGAAGTTTATAGTTTACTATAATAGTAGCTTTAACCACGTTTTAAGACTCTCCCTTTAAAAGTTCTTCAGTTGAGCGATATTTAATGTATGCATCCTCTGGGAGGTATTTCCCCCCTGCGCCTACCCGCTTTATTTTTATTTTCAAAAGTGTAGTATACCATAAGAGTGACTTCTAGAAAGTTTGAACATTCTCACTATTACAGTTCTTAAGATATGCGATGTTAAACATTGGCGTCCTATGGGGGATTCCAATACCCCCGCTGCTATTTTATTTCAATTTCGGGGCTCAGAAGATCCTACTACAAAAAGTTCAGCAACATGCGTCCAGCGGCTCTTAAGATATGCGAAAATTAATATTGGCATCCTATGGGGGGTACCAATTCCATTGCCCCTATCGAAAAAATAAGTAGCCTATTTTATTTTTAGGGCTCACGTGATGTTACTGTAAAAATTTCAGGAAAATCGGTACAGTAGTTTCGGAGTCTATAAAGCGACAAACAAACAAACATACAAACATTTTTCATTTTTATATATATATATAGATAGAAGAAGAAGATAGATAGATAGATAGATTTGGCAGTTTTCAACAATTCAACATAAAAAGTGTTGCCGAATTACATTTTTATAAAAAGGAGATATGGGAGGTACATGAATTTTTTTTTGACGGAATTTTTTCAAAACTTGAAATTTGGTTTGTTATTATCATATATACCTCCATGCAAAATATTATTAGTCTAGGTCAACTCCTTCTATTTATGCACAATGTTGTTCTACATCAAAGTATTGTGCGCCGGGGTTCCACATAACTATTATCATACTGAACCATTTTTGCTGGATTTCATTTCCAAACTGCTTAAAATAACTTGAAGCAATTTGAAACCAATATTGTTCTTTTTTTCTTTTTTTTTTTTGTTCGAAATTGAGCGTGTTTTCAACAGACGGACAGACAGACGGACATGGCTAAATCGACTCATACCCAATGGAACTAATGGAACATTAAAAAATATGAGCGCACTATTATGCGCTACGCAATATGACATACAGAGATGCAGTAAAGTAAGTGAAGGACTCCTTACAAGCTTCATAAAAGAAAAAATAATATTTCAAGTGCCACGGAATTCCCTTACTACGAAGTAGGCTTGTAAGAGAGAATAACTGTCAAAAAACATTCATATATTTTTATATGCGTTGAATAAAGCGCATGTATTGCTTCAAAGTGGGAGCTCGTAATATAAAATTCATGTTTTCCTTAAGCGGTATGGTAAGCGAAACTCTTACATTTCTCCCTTTCAGACCTGCTTCGTTTGAAGCTGAACTTTTTATTGGGTAATTATCCAAGCATAAAGTTTCACACGGAATGACAAACTTACAAACGTATTCATAATGAAATTAGCACAAAGTTTATTCATAATACACTTACCAAGCTCCGGCTAACGATTTGTAAAAACTCTTGTTAACGAGCTGCCAAACGTTTGCCAACTTTTTAAAAACAGCCGTTAATTGTTAAACAGTTTTGTTTGTTTTTTTAATTTACTGTTTTAATTTATTTTAATTTAAAAAACTTTTTAAAGTTTTGTATTTTTATAATGTGGCATCATTAAAATTCAGAAATTTAAAAAAAATGCTTTAAATCGAAAGAAACTCATTTATTCTTAAAATTGTTTTGATCGAAATATGCTTAAATAAATATTTCGTCGGCTTAATATGCAAACCTGCTAAATCCACTTTTTAAGTAAATTGAGATTTTGATGCCGTGTGGTAGAGAAATTTACACCTCGTCGACCACCATTTAGTTTTTCTTCAATTTAAGTTTTGAAGTGTGTAAAACCAACTACTATATTTTTCAAGCAGCACATAGACAAAAAAAATGTTTTTAATCCAAATTTTCAATATTTTTAATCAGGCTTAAGTTCATCAAATTTAATTTTCATTAAATTATTTTTATGAAGAAAGGAATTTTACAACATGAAAATTAATTTAAATTGTTA
The DNA here is from genome assembly GCA_930367215.1 of Pollenia angustigena. NCBI lineage: Eukaryota > Metazoa > Arthropoda > Insecta > Diptera > Polleniidae > Pollenia > Pollenia angustigena. The sequence continues at coordinate 204,775,638 of OV884060.1, forward strand.
TTGACAATCATTCATTCTTGACTGACCTGAGATTCGAACCCAGGCGGCTGGTTACCCTGACATGTTTCGATCGCTATCACTCGATCTCCTCAGAGGGATTTGCCGTCTTGCACTCGCAGCCATCGACGACTGCTGACGTCAATAGTCAAACATCAATGCTTAAACCAAATTGTATTTTAACCTTTGGTAGATCGAAATATGCTTTTCTGAATGATTATCCATTTTTAATTGATTTTACATGTTTTTCCTTTACCTCTGTTTTTTCGTACTTTTTGTCAAGAATTCTTCTTGAAGTCCAAAGTACATTTTTGTTTTTTCATGTTTTTGTCTTTCTTTTTCTTGTTGACCTTTTTCGGCACAACTTGAAGGACAAATGTACACATAGAGCTCGTGCCTTAGCTTTAACAATAATTAGTATTGTGGTAATTTTGTTGAACTATTTATGGTTTTTAGTCCAAATTTTCAATATTTTCAATCAGGTTTAAGTTCATCAAATTTAATTTTCATTAAATTATTTTTATGAAGAAAGGAATTTCACAACATGAACACTAATTAAAATTGTTATTGATAATCTTTCATTCTTGACTGACCTGAGATTCGAACCCAGGCGGCTGGTTACCCTAACATGTTTCGATCGCTACCACTCGATCTCCTCAGAGGAGATCTCCTGTAAAATGTGTTGAAGCGGAGTTAGCAGGTTTGCGTATTAAGCTGACGATCTATCATCTTGTGGTTTCTTTTTTCTCTAAATTATACTATAAAAGGGAATTACTCTCTTTCATAATTGACTATTAAATTTAACAAACGTTTATTAAGAAAAATTTTCAAAGAAAATTTGTTTTGTAAACCTTAATAATATAAAAAATATTTTTATGAAAACAACAATATGTTTTATGTTAACCCGGTATACAAATAATTTACGAAAGCGTGACAAGTGAGTTTTCAAAATTTTATTGATGTCAAGTTTTATAAAATGGATTTGGATTTAATTTATCCAACAATCCAATGAATTAAGTGTTGTAGAGCTGAATGGGAAACTAAAAATGTAATAGGTATTCTGGGAGCCCTGTCCTTAATCTGGCCGTAAGTTGAAGACAGCAAGGTTTACACATAATCAGAAGTCATTAAGCCTGTTAGGTTAGCTTCTATAGGCAGTGATCTAAGAAATAAGTAAGAAATAAGTGCTCCGGTAGGCTAGCTGGTAGTGAGCTAATCTATCAGTGCCAGGGTTGCGGGTTCGATTTCCGCTAGAGACTTTGGTTTCTTCCCTGCTTCACCACCAGCTTAGAGAATTGAAAAATAAAAATAGTTCCTCTAAGTCCTTCAGATCTCAACCAATTCGTTTCCCTGATGAAAGAAAGATGCAACCTAAGCTCTAGATAGATTTTTCAAGAGGATAAGTACTAGTTTTTCCAGGTAGTTATCTCTCCCTAATGTTCTGAATTCACGGAAATTAGCAGAGAAAATAAAAAACATAGTTCCTCTTTCTCTTCGTCATGAAAACTTCTTTACTAGTCATACAATTTCCTACCCATTCTACACGCATTAGTCCTTACCAGCCAGAAATTACTGAGATCACTTTCCAAATTTGTTTGCTAATGAACATAAGTAAAGAGCTTGTTCTTCGTTTATCGTAGCTAGTCCACGAAGTCCTGGGAAAAGAAAGATCGCGCATCCACCCAAAGTTAACAAGTTCATAAGACTCACACAGATTAAGTGACTTGAAGTGAGCCATTGAAAAGACAATGAAGTGGTTTAAAAATCTGTCATCCAGAAGATCACCTAGTTAGGCAAGCGGATCTGCTATCTGGTACCCTGGCAGGCCGTATGCCCTATAATTGATATTAGCGTTTCACTCTACTAATGCGCAATATCATTTAAAGACATCCGACATTTTGCGTTAAGCGAGTTGCTTTATACTGATCTAACGTGATGGGGACGTTACTCTCGAATGTTGCGCATTCTCATTTAAAGATTTCCGACATTCGGCGTTATGCGTGTTGGTTGATCTTGATTTCAGTTGTGCCAAGCAACTTATGGTTTCCGCGCCAAATTTTCTTTTTATGTTGCCATTGACGGTAGACGGCTTTCAAGTTCAACTTTATTTGGTATTCATTTATTTTCTCGGAATGTCGTTCGAAGCCACCTGATACGATACACTATCCAATATATCTTGAACATATTTGGTTTTTTGTATATCCGATGATCCCAATAAAAAATTTTATAATTTTACGAAGCACTTATGGTACATTTAAAAAAATAAGCGCAAACCTATGCGCTACGCAATAAGACATACAGAAATGCAGTAAAGTAAGTAAAAGAACTCTCAACAGTTTTTATAAAAAAAATAACATTTCAAGTGCCACGGCATTCCCTTACTACGAAGCCGGTTTGTAAGGGACAATACTAAAAAATAACTGTATCAAAACATTCAGTGTGTAAAGCTGATCGTTACATCCAACAATTTTTATATGCGCTGAATAATTCGCTTTATGTGTCAAAAATGTATTGCTTCAAAGTGTGAAATCGCCATATTAAATCCATGTCTTTCGTTAGCGCAATGGTAAGCGAAACTTTTATGTTTCTCCCTCACAAACCTGCTTCGTTGTAAGCTCCATTTTTTATTGGGATCCTTCTGTTAAGATCCCTGATCCGTCAACTTTCCAGAAACAATTTTTTTGTGTGACATGATAGTGTTGTATTTCATGGCTAGAAGGATCTTCGTTTACATGCGCAGAATTTTGGCAGCTTTATACTTATCACTTGGTTTCAGTCAACAGAGGTAACCACTCTGAACTAGCGTTATTATCCACTGAATCGTCTTGTATATATCCAAAAGTGCAGCATTAAATACTGGTTAATAATACAAATTTATGATATTAAGTTTTCATTGAGCTGAAATCTCTTTTCGAAATAAATTTTATTTAACTATTAAAGTAACCTTAAATTTTAATTAAACAAAATTAAATCAAAATATAAAACCCATTTTTAAAAAGTTAAAAAAAACACAGCATAAACCATTAAAAATGGACTTAATTTGCTAATATTAAGAAATAGTCTGTCACTCAAAATACCTGTGTTAAATATCCCAAGCTTTTTTAAATTTATTGAAATAATTAAGCAGTTTTTTTAAATAGCACTTTTGAGTTGCATAATTTCCTTTGTTATGCAAAAAACAAAACAAAAAAAAACTACTTAAACACTTTTAATTTCTTTAATAAAATTTAGCCATTTATTGTTTATTTCTTAACAGATTGTTTTGAGCGTGTCGCTTTGGAGGCCATGATACCATTTGAAAAGACATTTAGGACCGAAGACACCAATTCGTTGCGCATGTGCAGAGAGCGTTGTTTGCAAGAGGGTGACAAATGTCAATCAATTTCATTTGGGTAAGTTGTATTTTCTATATTTCAACATTTAGTTAGTGATTACCTAATTCCAATAATTAACTTATTCAATAGAGTGCACCGGCGTGGAAATGGCACTTGTCAGTTGTCTATGGAAAAATATAAACTTGGCTCGCGACCTAATGGCGTTATATTTGATCCTGATTTTGATTTGTATGTTAGAAAAACAAATTGTTTTGATCTGGCAGACAATAACTTACAAGATCATCCCTCTGATCATCTGGAGCAAACTAATGGCTATGGTTCAAGTTTGGCGCCTACAACTCCAGTTTTATTGCCAAGTAGACCTTCCGAGAGCACTTCCATCATGCTGGCGGAACCTAGTCCTTCTGTTACAACAACTTTGCAGGAGGAGACTACAGGATATGTTGCACCAACAGCCAGCTACGGAGATCCCTCCACGATCCTAACACAAGGCCCTCCCACAACTTATGAACCCAGCACACAAAATATACCCTCTACTCCTTCCAGTAATGGAGACCGTTTGTATTTTTCTCAGGATATTTATCCTTTATATAAATATCCTACTTTATATGAACCTAACTACCCATCACCTAATCAGGAGGTTTATATACCAGGAGGCTATGCGGCCAATGCTCAAGAAGTTGAAGATCATTTACGTCCTTCTTCGTATGATAGCAGTGTGAGACCTTCTCCGCTGCCGAACTATCATGGTCCCCCCAAACCTATATTTGGCTTGGGTTATGGCAACGGTTATGGCTATGGACAACCAGAGTCATATAATCCAGCAACTATAAGGCCCCAAGATTCAGGCTATTCACCGAATTCACATAGGCCCATAGATACAAACAGGGATTCTCCTAGACCTTCTGGATATGGACATAGTAACAGAGATCCCAATAGACTTTCCAGTTACGATAATGACAACAGAGATCGAGATCCTTTAAAACCTTCTGGTTATGATAACGCCACACCTTCCTCATCTTATTATCCCCGGCCAGATAATGGACAAAGCTCTTCAACTACTTATGGCAACAGACCTAATGGAGATCAAAATTCCCAACCACCTTATGGCTCGAGACCAAATACTGATTCCCCACCTTCTTATGGAGTACGCCCCATTAATGACCATAGCTCTCGACCTCCTTATGAGCCCGCACTGGATAACACTTACAGCTCTCCTTCTCCATATGGGCCTCCAAGACCTTCATCACAGCGTCCAGGTGATTTTATGGATTTGACTAATAGACCTGATGCTCCGGAAGGCACTGCTACCCCCTCAACTTATGGCCCTAGTTTTGATAATAATTATATGCGACGAAATGGCACTGCTGCCCCTAGACCTGGTAGTGGTAACAATGATGATAAGCATATTAATACTTACTTCAATCCGGAGGACTATTTAATGGGCAATAAGAGTAAGTCAATACATATTTTTAAATGACTTTAGAATTATTGTAATCCACCTGATTTATTTTAGAACGCCCTGGTTCCCTACAAGACAACAGACGTCCTGATTACAATCGGGGGCCAATGAAGGGTAAGTTGAAAAATATTTGTATTAAAATAAATATTTTTTAAATTTTGGGCAAAAATGGTAAAATGCTGAAAGCTGTATAAATTTGAGCTTAAAATAATAATGCTTATGTATGTGCTTTATTTTAAATCAAAGCTTTCAAAGTTTCAAAAACTTTTGTTTAAGAGTCCATTGCTTTATCGTGAAATGATCGTGAAACATTTGAAATAAGGACTGAATAAAAACAAGTAAGAGTGCTATATTCGGCTGTGCCGAATCTTATATACCCTTCACCATTGTGCGAGCAACTGGTAAATATTTTTTAAAATAAGAGACAACCGGTTTTGAACTTCGGTTTTCATAAGGGCCCAGAATATATATACTTTATAGGGTGTAGGATCAATATTGTAGAAATTTCAGTTATATATACCTTTTTTACCTTCGGTGAAGGGTATAAAAAGTTAAATTTTTTGGAATTCAGGGGTCTAATCACCGCATTCGATACTATCGTATCGAATAAACTATTGAATTTTTTTGCATACGATAGACACTGGCGTATCGAATGAAAACTCGATAAATGTAATGTCGAGTTACTCGATGTCGAATGCTTTTATTTCAAATTCAATACATTTCATTCGATATCGAGTTTCAAGACACCAAAATAAATCATTTCGATCAATTTTGCTCGATATCGTATGCAGTGATAAGACCCCAGTATTTCGGTTATAACTCATAAAAATTTCCGATATTTTGGTATATAAGTCATATCCATAGGACGTATGGCAGCCCTAAGATTTAGGTTTTTATAAAAATTTTGATGTTTTTTAGCCCATTTTTGGAGTATTTTGCTCATAAATTACCCATTGTCTAACCGATTTGATAGTTGTATATACCGACGTGCTAAGGAATAATTTTACCATTTACTTAAGTTATATTTATATTTAAACATTAATATATATTCTTGTATACATATATTTTAACAAAGTTAATTATAAAAAAAGAGTAATTTTTGGGGATTCAGTATTTCGGTTATAACTCAGCCATTTTTTGAAGAAGAAATTTACCATTTTCTTGAGTTACAAAACTTGGACTAGGGCAGATCTATGGTTCCCGAAAGTGGGTATTTAAAAAAAAAAAAAAATTAATTAATTTTGGTCATAACTTTTTTGTATCTGAACCGATTTTTCCGAAATTTTTACGAAATATATTCTACTAAAAATTTCCGATATTTTGGTATATAAGTCATATTTATAGGACATATGGCAGCCGTAAAATTAAGGTTTTTATACAATTTTTAATTTTTTTTGTACGGGAGGTACCACGCTCACTTCTCTAATTCCGCCCACATTTTGTAGGATGGTGTGTATTGGCAACCTAAATGTGTGTACCTAATTTTGAATTTTGAAAGTAATAAAAATACAACAAACACAAGGGATTTTTGTAAAAAATTAGAGGTAGTCGTGGACCGCCATTTGTGGACCGATCTGGCTGAATTTCAATAGCAAAATTATAATAAGAATACCTGACATAAAGATCCCCCAACCAAATCCCCATCATATCTGGGGGCTTCGGAAAACCCATTTCAACAGACAGACGGGCAGACGGACAACCGGTTTTGAACTTCGCTTTTCATAAGGACCCAGAATATATATACTTTATAGGGTGTAGGATCAATATTGTAGAAATTACAAACGGAATAACAAAGTTATATATAGCCTTTCTACTTTCGGTGAAGGGTATAAAAAGTAGAAAGTTGTGTTCGAATGTGAAAAATAAACACAAAAAAGGCGGTTAAATTTAAATTGTTGGGAATTGTAAACGCATAACAAAAATTGCAAAACGCTAGAGAAATACTAAGCTTAGGACTAGTTCTAAAACGGCTTTGCAATCTATAAAGTTTTGAAATTACAATTTTTTGCAGTCTTTTGTTCACGTTTCTACCATTTGAAAAATATTCATCATGGATGTTCATTATGAATTTCGATTGCAAATAAAGCTTTGAAATACTGGGCAATGTCAAAACTATTTCGATAAAAAAAATTCCACCATATAAAAAAAAATTATCGATTTTTAGTACAAAATATGAGTAATCACAGAATTAAGCATCTTTCTTGATTGGAAGGTTATTAATGGAACTGTACTCAGAGGAAAAATATGAGCTCATAAACAACTTGTTTATAATAATTCTGAAATATTTTATATATTACTAACTTATCCCGGTGCGCTTTGCTACCCTCATCGAAATAAAATTAGTAAATATTTTTTTAATGGATCTCGTGTATAAATAACATAGCAACTTGTTCTAAATTTAAATGCTTTTGCAGTGACCGTTCTACAGATATACAAAAATTTCAAGTGCCTTCGTATGGGATGTGGCATGCCTACTTTTCCCATTAAACCTACTTTTTAAAAGATGTACAAAATTGGAATACTTTCACTGTTAAAGTACTCCATATACACGCAAAGAAAAAACATGGTTGTTGTTAACATATCCTAAGAGCAACATATTATGATAAGATTCATGATTCTGGTCACCATATTAAGATTATTTTTGAATCATATTATGACTTAATCCTTAATCATATTATTATTCTGTTAATCATACTAAGCTAGAAAGTAATCAAATTATTGTCATGTGAATCATGATAAGTTAAGAACTAATCATATTATTGTTATGCTAATCATAATAAGCTAAAGAACTAATCATATTATTGTCATGCTAATCATAATAAGATAAGAAATTAATCATATTATTGTCATGTTAATCATAATAAGCTAAGAAGTAATCATATTATCATCATGTTAACCATAGTAAATTTAGAAGCAATCATATAATGATTCAACACCTTTCATAACTGTCATAAAAATACAAAATAAATTAAAATTTGTTTGCATCGATTTTTTATTTTGTGGCTTTTTAGAATTTTTCTTTATGTAAATCAAATAGCGGAGTTCAATAAAAGGCTTGCAAAAGATCAAATACAAAATCTGTGGTATTCATTTTGCCGATTTCGAGATGTTGATGCCATATTGCCTAATTTTAAATGCTCTTTATATGTTTCTAAAAATTTTAATTTCAAAATATTTTGTTATTCGTGCTTAATTCCCAGTTTTTATTCTTGATAAAAACACTTGAAATTTATTGTTGATGGGATAAGCTATTACTATGCATTTATGGATGAAGTTTCCTGATGATCTGGCCTAAGCAACCAGTGAGCTTAGGCCAGATCATCAGGAAACTTCATCCATAAAGATTTTAGAAAAACTAAAGATATTAAACCAAATAAAACTGTTAAACGTATAAGACTTATAGCAACAGTTTTACTTGCAACAATATCAAAGCTTTAACAAAACACATCAACAATAAAAAAGTGGGTTTATCTCATCTTACATTCCCTACAATTTCAAGTGTTTTTATCAAGAATAAAAACTGGGAATTAAGCACGAATAACAAAATATTTTGAAATTAAAATTTTGTATTCCCAAAAATTGAAATTACTTTTTGTTTCTAAAAGATTTTGAAAAAAGATTGATCAATTCCGATTTTTCAACGTAATGACAAAGTTTAAAAAGTGCAATACCTAGCCCATTCTTTGATCTAGAATGGATTTTCGGCTCTCCGGAAAAATTTGTTTTAAGACAAACGCGGTTGCCGACGAAAACCACAGAAATATCGTAGCACTTTTATAAAATATAATGAAATCTCTGTGTGTTTTGTTGTTAGATTTTACAAAAAAACTACGATATATTCTGCTTTTGCACTATTACATCACTAATACTGAATGTACTCCCTTAATTTTTTAGTTTTTTTAATTTCTTTAAACTTATTTTTTTTATGGGAATGGGAAACTTTAAATTGTTTAACCGCTCACATATAAAACAAACGACACAACTGATTCAAAATAATATTACAAATGGCGCTAACATAATATTATTTGAGTAAAAATAGTTTGATTGCATCTTAAACATAATATGATAAATGTATAGAACGTTATCATGTTATGGCTATTAAATATCATGATATGGTTGTGAGTAATATAATATGTTTTGAAAGTTATCATAATTTAGATGTTAGAAAAATAATTATTTTTCGCTCAACAATATTCAAAATTATAATTGCGATAAGCATTGATATGTGTACAGTAACAATAATATTGTTGATATTAAATAAAAATAACAATTATTTGTGTACGACAACAATATATTGTTACATTAAACATAGTGTTATTGCCGTAACCATGCTCAACCACATTTTTTCTCTGCGTGTATATTTAAAAAGCTTTATTGATATTGTATGGAAGGTGCCACGCCCACTTGTCCAATCTAACCAAGCTGTATGTTTCATATTCAAAAAATCTTACTGAACCGTTTTTCAGATATAAGGCTATCATATTGTCATTATATGGATAGTGTCATACCCACTTGAAAATTAAAAAATATTAATAACCTAAGTTAAGCGCCGGGTAATCAGGAATTTACTATCACAATTTCAGGGAAGTATGTGCAGTATCTTAGGAGTCTATAGGAAACGGTGACATGTCATAACGTCCAGTGTCATAGTGTCCATGGACACTGCTTTAGTTTAGTTAACGAAGCTGGTACTTGTTATACCATAGAGGAAAAAATCCTTTCGCCCGGCAAAAGGCCGGCTAGGCTTTCGAATTTGTTAACATGTTAAGTCCATGGACACTGTGAAACTTTTTGGAGTCCATGTCCATGGACACTATGACACTGGACTGATCACATGCCACCTGGGAAACATACTAACATACGCTTTTTCATTTAATTATTGAAACGTGTAGTTTATCATAAGAGTGCGCCCTACAAAGCTTTAAGACGTTTGTCTTCAGATATTCGGTATTTTAAATGTTCGTTCTATGGCGGATACTACTCCTCTTCCGTAAACCCCGCCTATTTAAATTTACAGTTTACCATAGTAGTGGCTTTAACCAAGTTAGAAGACTCTCGCTATAATAGTTCTTCAGTTACGCGATATTTAATATATGCATCCCTTGGGGGTATTGTTCCCCCTGCACCTACGCTTTTTATTTTTATTTTTAAATGTTAAGTTTACCAGAAGAGTGACTCCTTCCAAGATTGACATTCTCGCTATAACAGTTCTTAAAATATGCGATATTTAACATTGGCGTTATGTGGGGTACAACTTCCCCTGCTGCTATCACATTTAAATTTCGGGGCTCCGAAGATTCTACTGTAAATTTCAGAAAAATCGGTTCAGTAGTTAAGGAGCCAACAAACAAACAGACTAATAGACAAACATTTCTCAATGTTATGTATCGCAAACATATCAAAGCTATGTTCACATTATGTGTATTCGTCATGTAGAATGTCACTTTTCTACCCAGGTGTGATTTCATGAAATTTAGGTTTTACACAAGGCTTATTATTGTCATGTTCACATATTGGTATGTAACGTACATACATTCTTTGTATTATTTATTTACTATTATAATTTGAATTAATTAAAATTTTAATAAGTTTTTGTCGTCACAAACAATTTTGTTAGTAAAAAACAGCTGATGTCAGATGCTTTGTCACTTGAAAATAAAACTCGTTCTTAATCAAAAAATGTCATATGTACGGTACACAGAGAAATAACACATGAGTATTGTTTGGAGGGCTTCAGACGATATGTACAAATTTAACATGTTAAAAATTGGCAATCCACATTACATATATACATACGTAACATGAACATAGCTTAGGATTGAACCAACCCTATGCTTGTCTAACTCAAACATATTATGATTGCTCATAACCATATACATGTTTCTTTGGCCATTTATATGTTTAAAATTAAACAATGAAATTTTTCTCTTTATATGTTATTTTAAGAGCAGCACGTCATAGTTGTTTAAAAAACCAAACATTATGCTAATGACAGATGTGGTTCTAAGCCACTAGGTGACAAACAATATACCATACAGAAGGATCTCTCGGTCTTAAGAAATCACAAAGACTTCAGGTGGCCTGTCATTTTGAATCTTTGTCGGATTCCAGGTCCAGGTATGCATGTACCTGATTATACCAAAAAGTGAAATATCCTTGAGATGACCCCTATAAAATCAGCACAAAAATATAAAATATTTCTCTGTATTTTCCTTTAGAAATTCCAAGTATGAAAAAATTTGACTTTTATGATTTCAAGGTTAATGTTTTCCGATTTTAGTAAAACCTTCAGTGTATATTTAAAATTATGTTGACTATAATAATCTGAATTGGTTTTACTTAAAATTCATATCAGTAGAAAAATTGGGCTCATTCGCCAAAATATGGGCAAAACATTAGTTTTAGCGAAATTCGCGAAATTGAAATCGCAGTTTGGTAAAAAACTATGTGATGTTAAAAAAATTCCGAAATTGGTTGAACAAACTCTTAAAAATTTGAAAATGCAATTTTTAAACTGCCGTTAAAAAAAAATTTTTTTTTTTTTATTTCTGCGAATAGTTCAGCGGTATCCCAAAAACACAAAATCTCATATACAAGTAAATACGGATATGTTTTATGTAAAAATTAGCTCTTATTGAAATATTTCTCATAATATGTTGATTTTGTTGCTACATTTCTTGTTCAAGTGGCCTGAGGAAATTTTAACAACTTTAAAATTTATTAACCAAATTTTATATTTTATATCTCATTAGAATAATAATAACATACGCATTTTGATTCGTTTATACTTAATTATAAAAGAAACTATTTAATGATGAAATTTTTACAAAAACTAAAAACAAATTATTTTCCCCTTGTAAATGCACCTTCAAACTTCAGCGTCATTGCGGCGCCAGTTTACGTTATCCTATTATCCTAATATTTTTCACATCTTGTATCTACATTATGGGCCATGTCACAATTCCGTTCGGAATGATTCCGTTCGGAATTGAAGAAAACATATTTGTTTGTTGATGGAAAGAGTATTTTGATAATTTTATGGCCTTTCAGATACAGACAACTCCTATACCGGTTATGAAAACAAAAATGGTTTCATTCCGAAACATTTTTTCGTCATTTTCTGAAGCGGAATTGTACTCTGTGACATGGCTGTATAGAATAATTTTAGGGGGGGCGTTCAAAATTCGCAAGTTAATTTTTTTGGAGCACTGTTATTTATCTTATCTTCACCTTTAACCAATTTCCTTTATTGTCAAACAAGTATAAATTTAGATATATTCATTTTACCTCCAACAGACATTTAAGACTTAAATTAAATTTTAATGCAATTCCGACATGTTGAAGTATGCGAAATATCCGCATCAGAAAGAAAAGACATCAATATTTCATATCAAACATCCATCAAAATTTTGACTACGATTCAAAAACAAATAATTAATAATTTTGCAACCAACATTGCAACACACAATTTTTTTATTTTTTTTATTTGATTTATTAACAATTTAAACATGGATTAAATTATCGTTTTACTTTTGCAAAAACAAAAAAAAAATTACAATAATGGTAGAAGAATTCAAGATAAACAATCTAACAAGAATCATACACCAAGGTGGCTCAACAACACTGGCTGTAACATCATCATCATTACTTCTAGTCTTGCTGCTGTTGTTGTTGTTGTTGTTGTTCTTACCATTTCCGTTTTTCATTTTACTTCGAAGAAGAAACAACTCACCAGCGCACAGTAGCGCCCGTAGAGCAAACGAGGTTGCAAAAATCAAAATTTTCATGAGCACCGACGAAGTTTTGAATAAACTCATGTTATAGGAAACTTTTCAACGATTTCAAATCTGCCACTCTTAATAATATCACATTTTTAGTTTAGAAGATATAGCCGTTCAAAGTTGACCGACTTTCGGTTTTCAAAAAAACACACAATTTTTAGTAAATTTGTTGCGATTTCAGGTGTAATATCACGAAAAATAGGTAACGAATCGCCTTATTTTTTGTTTGTATTGATTGATGCATTTATTAAATGTGTAATGATAAAAAAAAAATGAACTGTTTGCTTTGTGTTTCTCCTGGTAAATCACTATTTAAAAACTATCCGTTTTTTCACTATTTTTCAACTTTGACGGAAAATAACAAAAATCTATATTTTTCTATATTTGCCATATTTGCAAAATCTGTTCTTTGATTATTTCTTTACATAATTCAAAAATTTTATCTGCCCGTACGTGCCCGTTTGGCTTCTAGAGGTAAAAAAGGTTAAAAAGACATGGTTGCCATACTAATATTGCGGTTTAATAAAATTCTTTAATTTGGCCCCTACAGCGCGTAGGATGCTCCTAGATGGGTCAAATGTATGACCAACCCCACTTTATTATTTATTGCCGAATTTCGGTTTTTTTAGTTATTTCAATAAACTAAACCATTTTTGAGTTACGCGAATATATGCTGTGCAGCGCCTTACATTTTCGAAATAACGGTATATCTTGAAAACAAGAGCTAATTTAAAAAAACGGTTAGCACCACTGAATTCAGCGTCCCCAATTAGGGTGAAATGCCAGGTGCGCGGCTGGTCTGTTTTTTGCAACTTGCACAGTGTACTTATTGCTCAAAATTACAATATTAAAATTCTATTTTAATATTATTTTTTTAAAGGTTGCGAAAGGAAAAAAATCATATCTTAAAAAAAAAAAAAACACCTCCTTCAAAGTTTCAGAATTTTTAAAGAACAGTTTGAGGTATTATACAAAAAAAAATCAGCCAAATAAAAAAATAGGTTTTTGACTTAGTCCGTTTTTAAAATTTAACATTTTGCAGATATTACATTTTTCAAAAAAAAATTTATTTTTTCAATATATGGTTTGTAGCCCCAAGTATTCTCTTTAAAATGACATTAAAATCATCTTCGTATGTCAAGTAGTTTTCGAGTTATTGAAGAAATAAGCTCAACACATTCGGCTAATTCGGCGAAATTATGACATTTTGAGTATGACATAACTTTTGAAAAAAAAATTTTAAAATTTTTTTTCGTTCATATATGTTCCTTATAAGATAAAAGGAACATTCTCACCAAATTTCATTAAAATCGGAAGGGGTCGTGTCCCACTCTTGGTCGTTTTGACATGGAATTACCCATATACCGAAAATACAGAAAATTGAAAAAATAAATTTAAAAAAAAAAAATTTTTTTTTTTAATTTGTTGGGTAATAATTTAGAACCCTAAAGAAAAAAAAAATAAAAACAATCTAAAAATGTAAAAATAATTTTTTTTTAGGTACCATAAAATTGATTTTTCTACTAATTTTAACTTTGATAACCCATAAGTAGGCCCCTACACAGCGTAGCACCCTTTTCAAATGCACATTTCATAGGCTGAACAGTTATCTATCATATGCTGTTTAAACTGTTCAATTACCTTATTCGGTTCAAAAGATATGATTTTTGCAACGAAAAAACTCAAATGGCGCCACTGTGCAGCGTCCATGTAAAGGTTATGTTTTTGAAAGACGCCAGCCGCATCGATACAACAACATTGAATATAAAAGAACTTTAACACTCGCACTCTTTTGCAATGATGATGATGATGATGATGGCTTTGGCCGTTCTTTTGTAGATGAATAAAAAAAAAAATAATTAGCATACAATTAACAAGGCAACCATTTTTTTGTTAAAAAAAAGTAAAAACTATTGCGTAAGTTAAGAATTGTAAAGTTGCTCCGAAGTTTTAAGTAATAGATTTTAAGAAGATCTTGTTTTAAATAAGTTTTTGTTATTTTTTTAGCTGTTATTCACCATTACAAATATTTGTATATCCTCCTTAACTAATTGTAAAGAGGGCATACCAAGTTCATCGCTTCGTATGAAACTTTTTTAATATTTTTTTAGACCCCATCAAGTGTATTTACATTGGGTCGTTAAGTAATTCTAAACCAATTTAGCCATGTCCGTCTGACTCACTTTTGAAAGACATAAACAGAAAAATTTTGGTTTCATATTATTTCTATACAGAAAATATTCTCGCAAATTTTTTTCAATTAAAGCATGATCTTCTATCTATAAAAATGAAAAATGTTTGTATGTTTGTTTGTTTGTTTCTTTGTTTGTTTGTTTGTTGGCTTATAGACTCCTAAGCCACTCAACCGATTTTACTGAAATTTTTACAGTAGCATCACGTGAGCCCTAAAAATAAAATAGGCTACTTATTTTTTCAATAGGGGCAGGGGAATTGGTACCCCCCATTGGATGCTAATATTAAATATCGCATACCTTAAGAGCCGCTTCACGCATTTTGTTGAACTTTTGGTAGTAAAATCTTCTGAGCCCCAAAATTGAAATAAAGTAGCAGCGGGGAAAGTGGTTTCCCCCATAGGACGCCAATGTTTAATATCGCATATCTTAAGAACTGTTATAGTGAGAATGTTCAAACTTTGTAGAAGTCACTCTTATGGTATACCACACTATTGAAAATAAAAATAAAGCGGGCATGCGCAGGGGTGGAAATACCTCCCATAGGATGCATATATTAAATATCGCTCAACTGAAGAACTATTAAAGGGAGAGTCTTCAAACGTGGTTAAAACTACTATTATAGCAAACTTTAAATTTCAATATAGTAATGGGCGGGGTGGACATAGGAGGAGCAGTTCCCCTCATAGATAGAAATATTAATAAGAGCCGCTGCACGCATTTTGTTGAACTTTTGGTAGTAGGATCTTCTGAGCCCCAAAATTGAAACAAACTAGCAGCGGGGGAAGTGTTACCCCCATAGGACGCCAATGTTTAATATCGGATATCTTAAAAACTGTTATAGTTAGAATGTTCAAACTTTGTGGAAGTCACACTTATGGTATACTACACTTTTGAAAATAAAAATAAAGCGGGTAGGCGTAGGGGGGAAATACCTTCCATAGGATGCATATATTAAATATCGCTCAACCGAAGAGCTATTTAAGGGATAGTCTTCAAACGTGGTTAAAGCTACTATTTTGGTAAACTATAAATTTCAATATAGAAATGGGCGGGGTAGCCAGAGGAGGAGCAGTACCCCTCATAAATAGAAATATTAATACGAGCCGCTGCAAGCAATTTGTTGAACTTTTGGTAGTAAAATCTTCTGAGCCCCAAAATTGAAATAAAGTAGCAGCGGGGAAAGTGGTTTCCCCCATAGGACGCCAATGTTTAATATCGCATATCTTAAGAACTGTTACAGTGAGAATGTTCAAACTTTGTAGGAGTCACTCTTATGGTATACTTCACTACTGAAAATAAAGCGGGCATGCGCATGGGTGGAAATACCTCCCATAGGGAGAATGTTCAAACTTAGTGGAAGTCACTCTTATGGTATACTACACTTTTGAAAATAAAAATAAAGCGGGAAAGCGCAGGGGGGAAAACCTTCCATAGAATGCATATATTAAATATCTCTCAAGTAAAGAAGTGGTTAAAGCAGTGTAGCGAAGCGCACCGGGTTAAGCTAGTATATATAAAAATGAAAAATGTTTGTATGTTTGTTTGTTTGTTTGTTTGTTTGTTTGTTTCTTTGTTTGTTTGTTGGCTTATAGACTCCTAAACTACTGAACCGATTTTCCTGAAATTTTTACAGTAGCATCACGTGAGCCCTTAAAATAAAATAGGCTACTTATAATTGGTAATTGGTACCTCCCATTGGATGCTCATATTAAATATCGCATACCTTAAGAGCCGCTTCAC
This sequence comes from Pollenia angustigena, assembly GCA_930367215.1. Lineage (NCBI taxonomy): Eukaryota > Metazoa > Arthropoda > Insecta > Diptera > Polleniidae > Pollenia > Pollenia angustigena. The sequence continues at coordinate 204,792,148 of OV884060.1, forward strand.
GCATTTTGTTGAACTTTTGGTAGTAAAATCTTCTAAGCCCCAAAATTGAAATAAAGTAGCAGCGAGGGAAGTGGTTTCCCCCGTAGGACGCTAATGTTTAATAAAGCATATCTTAAGAACTGTTATAGTGAGAATGTTGAAACTTTGTAGAAGTCACTCTTACGGTATACTACACTTTTAAAAATAAAAATAAAGCGGGTAGGCGCAGGGGGGAAATTCCTCTCATAGGATGCATATATTAAATATCGCTCAACTGAAGAACTATTAAAGGGAGAGTCTTCAAACGTGGTTAAAGCTTCTATTATAGCAAACTTTAAATTTCAATATAGTAATGGGCGGGGTAGACAGAGGAGGAGCAGTTCCCCTCATAGATAAAAATATTAATAAGAGCCGCTGCACGCATTTTGTTGAACTTTTGGTAGTAGGATCTTCTGAGCCCCAAAATTTAAATAAAATAGCAGAGGTGGAAGTGTTACCCACCATAGGACGCCAACGTTAAATACCGCATATCTAAAGAACTGTTATAGTGAGAATGTTCAAAATTTGCAGAAGTCACTCTTATGGTATACTACACTTTTGAAAATAGAAATAAAGCGGGTAGGCTCAAGAGGGGAAATACCTTCCATAGGATCCATATATTAAATATCGCTTTGCTGAAGAACTATTTAAGGGATAGTCTATAAATTTCAATATAGAAATGGGCGGGGTAGCCACAGGAGGAGCAGTACCCCTCTTAGATAGAAATATTAATAAGAGCCGCTGCAAGCAATTTGTTGAACTTTTGGTAGTAGGATCTTCTGAGCCCCAAAATTGAAACAAAATAGCAGCGGGGGAAGTGGTTCCCCCATAGGACGCCAATATTTAATATCGCATATCTTGAGAACTGTTGCAGCTAGAATGTTCAAACTTTGTAGAAGTTACTTTTATGGTATACTACACTACTGAAAATAAAAATAAAGCGGGCATGCGCAGGGGTGGAAATACCTACCATAGGATGCATATATTAAATATCGCTCAACTGAAGAACTATTAAAGGGAGAGTCTTCAAACGTGGTTAAAGCTTCTATTATGGTAAACTATAAATATCAATATAAAAATGGCCGGACTTGACAAAGGAGGAGGAGGAGCAGTACCCCTCATAGATAGAAATATAATTAAGAGTCGCTGCACGCATTTTGTTGAACTTTTGGTAGTATGATCTTCTGAACCTCAAAATTAAAATAAAATAGCAGCGGGGAAATGTTACCCCCCATAGGACGCCAATGTTTAATATCGCATATCTTAAGAACTGTTATAGTAAGAATGTTCAAACTTAGTAGAAGTCACTCCAATGGTATACTACACTTTGAAAATAAAAATAAAGCGGGCAGGCGCAGGGGGGAAAAACCTTCCATATGATGCATATATTAAATATCTCTCAACTGAAGAAGTGGTTAAAGTAGTGTAGCGAAGCGAACCGGGTTAAGCTAGTTCAAATATAAAATCAGTTTTAATTTAAAATTTAATCAAGGGAATTAAACGTTCACTATTAATTGTTGACGGGTGCAAATTTAATTAATTTTTTTACTGAAATCAATTTTAATTTTCGTGCTAAATTCCCATTTCATACTATGTATTGATAAACTGAAATTTATTGTTGATGGGATAAGTTATTCCTATGCGCATTTCACTGGTTGCTTAGTGAAATGCGCATAGGAATAGCTTATCCCATTAACAATAAATTTCAGTTTATCAATACATAGTATGAAATGGAAATTAAGCACATTTAAAGGAAACCTTAATAATACTCTTCATTTGATCAGGGTTGCCTTTTAACAGAAGCATGTTGACGTGCGAAAGTGCACTCAAAAGAAAAATCAATCCATTCGTACTCAAATCAATCCGAAGCGGTATTAATAGTACGGTGAGTACGGATTTTCTTGAATCAAGTACAGAAAGATTGATTCAAGTACGGATTTTCAATCGCAAAATACTTAAATTATCCATATTCAATCCCGATTTTTTTTTTTTTTTTTTTTGATAAAACACCAACATCATACCGAAATGGTTTTAACTTTAGAAATCTTATGTAGATATTTAACTAAAAATATAAACAAAATGGGAAGCAAGAGTTCAAATTTACTTCTTAAACCTTCGTGGTACACATGAGTCTGGCCAGACCTTTTTCAATGTGTATAGAAAATCGAATCATGCGTAAGCCGGAGGGTTAAACACAACGAAAAGTTTAATATTTTTTTAATAGATTTAAGAATTGTATACATATTTAAGAAATTCCGGAATTGATTTTTGAAAGTATTCCGATTTAGGATTGTTTTGAGTACGTTTTAGTGATATTCGTACTTGAATTTTTGAGTACGACTCGTACTTAAAGTAATCAAAAAAAACTTGATTAATTCCAAGTGTTTTTCTTTCTGTGCGTGACTTCAAACTTTTCATGAATACCACAGTATCCGTACTCGTTTCTTGTTATGCTTTCTTATTAAGAAATCCTACGTTGCTATTTTTTTTAAACATTGACATTTCCTACGTGCCTATAACATGCAGGGTGCATATATTAATATTATTCTTCAAGCACCAATATTATCTAAAATGCGTTTAAACTGCATGATTTCCATAACAATACAAGATAGTACATATTTTGAACACCACTAGAAAATATGTAATAAAGTTTTTGTTGGGGAATTAAGAACGAAAATAAAAAGATGCTTTGAAACTTTTTTATATTAAAAAGAACTAAATTTTTTATATTTTTATATACATATATACTTTTTTAAGTACATATATTTTTCAATAAAAAAAGGTTTTATAAAAAGTACCAGTTTGTTGAAAAAGTACTCTTTTGCTTGGTGGTCAATACCATCAAAATTTTTGAATTTTCCATCACTGTGTTTTGATTCTTTCCCAGCGGGAAAAAAAGCAGTACGGATGGCTTTTTGTACTCCTTCTTTTGGATATACAAGGCCTGTTCGCTCCATTCCATACTCATATCTTTTTTACACGCGTTGTCATTGCGGAGTAGGCCTTTCGCACTCGCTTCTTTAGCAGGTACATAAGAATGGTAACGGGTTCAAAAAAATAAGTATTTTGCTTTTGCTTATGCAAAAAACAATACAAATAATTTTACTCTTCTATACTTTCTTCTCGTAGAAACGATTGTGAAATCTATATCTTATCTTTTATACGAAAGAGCCTAGGCCATCTTTAACAGTAAGATAAGACTAGTAATTGCATTTAAAAAAAATTTAACCCGGCCTTTAAGTAAGAAGGTCTTCTGAGTTTTCCCGCTGGGTTAACTCCTTAAATACTGAACCGATTTTATTAAAATGTACATTGACAAAAAAAAAAAATCGAATGATCTAAACTTTATATATAAATGATGATAATATAATACTATAATACTTATAATACTTAATAAATTTTTTTGTTTAAAATTTTTGCGCTTTTTTCAAAAAAATTCTCATAAAAATGGACTACAACCGAGTATTTCTTTCAAATTAGCCCTTTTTAGCCTGTTTTTCAAATGTCCTCACGCGTTAAGTGTCCCAAGAGTTGGCATCACTGTACGTAACGGTTTGAGTTAATACAAATCTCTTAACAATTTACAAACTAAAATAGAACTTCATCAAGTCAATATTTAACATATTTATTAAAGGCCACTATCCCACTAAGTCCTTAGTTATTTACGAAAATGTTCAAAGAATAATAAGATCAGGGAAGTTTTTTTGAAAAATACTTAAGACTTTGTGGGATAGTGTGTAACGGCCTTAATTGACTTACAAACTAAATAACAGTACTTTGAGTTGTATTTTGATAATCAGTTGCCACAAAATGCTTAAATGTTTTTCGAATTTAAGCACGAAAAAATTGATTTTTGGCAAAAATAGAAGTGATCACAGATTAACTGTATTTTCTCGATCTGATCGTTTTAAAAAAATCTACAGCTGTTTTAAATTTTTTAACATTTGTACACTAAAAATTTCGATTTTTTTATGAAAAGTATAAGTGATCACAGTTAAAAGTGCTTTTCTCGATTAAGCCGTTATTTCAGCTGTTTTATTGTCTTTTCGAAGTGATCAACACAGACGAACGTACTTTTCTCGACTTTATCGTTTCTTAAGAAACTGTAGTTGTTTTTAAGTTTATCGCATTTTAACATGAAAAAATCGATATTTTTTATATATATAAATTATCATAGATAAAGGTACTTTGCTCGACTTGACCGTTATTTGAGAATATTTTTCACATTTAAAGATGAAAAAATCGATTTTTTTTTAAAGAAGTGATCACAGATAAACGTTGTTTTCTTGATTTCAATGTTATTTAAGAAACTACAGTTTTTTTAAGGTTTTTCGCATTTTAAGATGAAAAAAAATCGACGAACATCCTTTTCTCGATTTAACCGGTATATGAGTGACTCCATGCGGTTTTTTAGTTTTTTCACATTTAACCTTTAAAAATTAGCGATCAAAGCTAAACGCCCTTTTTTCGATTTGATCGTTATTAAAGAAACTATAGCTCTTTTTACATTTTTTACAATTCAACATGAAAATATCGATTTGTTATGAAAAATATAAGCGATTTGAACGTTATGTAAGAAACTACACCTCTTTTTAGTTTTTCTACATTTGAACATGTTTAATTTTGATGTGATCTTATTTTATTTATAACAATTTTATCATTATTTAAATTTATTAAAAACACCGCATTTCGGCAGAATTCCTTTGTTTGCAAAGTTTTTTTTTTTTTAGTAATTTAACACTTTGAAACAATAAAAATAAAAAACTTAATTAATTTTAAGTAACCGCCAACAGTGAAGACCATTGACCTTTTTGAGAAAACGGAAATACTTTGTTCTAGTCAGAGTGTTTTAACGCCTAAATTTTATTTTTAAAACTTTGTTAATGTTGTTTTGTTTTTAAGATTTAATTAGGTTTACTGGAACTAATTTGAAAATAAAAAAAATTTTGTTTAAGAAAAAGTGTTCAACTTTAAGTTGATCTTCTTTTAATGAGTTTTTAATAGTGGTGGAGACAGTCATTGTTGCCTTATTGTGTTCTATTCTGGATTTTGTGTCTTAGAGTGTGTTAAATTATAAATGTGCATGTTGGGTGTTTTTAGAGATTATGTCACTTTTCTATTATTTGTATGATTATGGGGTTTTGGAACGTTACACTTGAGTTCCTTGTTATTCCTAGTATGTCTTTTTTTTATATGATGATTTAATGAAACAACATCAATTTATTTTTAGCTTTAAATTTTAATAGTCAACAATTTTAAAACTTAGTTTCTGTTCCAATTGGTATAAAAAATCATCACAGTTTAACACCTGCTTAAGCTACGGGCACAATTGTCAAATATTTTACGAATAAAACGGAACCAGCATACAAACTAAATAATCATTTCCTTTAATTCTAATTTTAATTTTGATTAAAATACCACATCTTAAAAAAAACCGTTTTTGTTATGTCTATTTAATATTAAAGGGTGTTTTTTATAAAGTGACACAAGTTTAAATCATAATAAAACAAGAAAATATATTTTTAATATGAACGAGACGCTTTAGTAAGCGCTGTCGTTATTTGTTACACTATAGGGGAGTAAATCCTTGCGCCCAAAAGTTTTTTCGTTATATGTTTAATATATGCACCCAGAGAAAAAATAGCAAAACCATTTTTAAAAAAATTTTACCCATATTATGTTTAATTTAACCAAATCATTGTCACCGACAACCATATTATGGTTAAATAAGTTTCTTTAAAAATAGTTTTGTTGGTTGTGACCATAATAAAACATGTTTTTCTGTGCGTGTATGTAGATCATTTTTTGTATTTAACACCTTTAGTAATTATGGACCTTATGACATTTTCAAAAATGAATAATGTCCATTTGCAAAGTGTCTTAATGTCTACGGACATTGTGACATTTTCAAAAGTATAACAGTGTCCATGGACACTACGACACTGGACGTTATGACATGCCACCTTGCAAAAGGCTATATTCTGTTTTGAGTAATTGATTATAACTATGCAGTGCATTGTTGCCATTAGGATACGAAAGATAAATTTTTCGTATCTTTTGATGACTTCAAGTATCATGTATAATCCTGACATTTTTCGTATCTTTTAAATCTGTACGCAAAATGTACAGAAATAAAATATTAGAAGACTGATCATCGTTGCCGACTCAATACTAATACAATAGCAGCTTTAATAATGAAGAAAGAAAGCATTAAGGATGTTTAACATACGATCCACCTAAATCGATGATTACTAGTAGAGCGAAGTTGTTCTGAAGAAATACGAACATCTTTTTTATTTTCAGGAAATTTATATGAACTTTTTGATATAATCATCGCCTTAGTAAAAACATACCTAATATTAATGACTTAAATAATTATAAAATTTTTCGTTACCTAAATCGCAAAAGGCCCTAACTAACCCAAAATTTAAAATCGACTTTTTCATTGATTTTGATGTAATTATAGCTCATTTTTTTAACACTTTTTATGTTATTTTCTGACAAGTTGTTTTTTAATCGATTAAGCGATCTTAAACTAGATTTTGAGTTTGTTCGCGAAAAACGCGATTTGTTCCTGTAAGTTTTCTAATTCTTTACAGCTTAAACGATTAATAATAAAAAGTATACTTTGCTAGTTTCCAATAATTTAGTAATTTTTAACAAATTTTTGCCATTCTTTATTGTTTTAGGGATTTAAAATGAATTTTATGGCGAAATATTAAAAATTTTCGCGAAATTTCGCTTTTTTGGAATTTTTTTTTTTGCTTCTTTCCGACATTTTGTTTTTTTATCCCATTAAGCGATTTCAAATTAATTTTAGTATTTGTTTAAGAGTTTGCAATTTTTCTCGCTTTCACGTTTTTTTAATAAATATAAGACTTTGCTATCAAGCTGCGGTTAGCAAATCAGCGATCTTTAGTTCAACTAAAGTTTTTTCGAACAAAAACTTCGAATACACAAAAACATGTGGATTTGAAAACACCAATTTATTATTTATGCTGATTCAAAAAATTTTTCATTTTCAATTCGAGTCGATAACTAAAACATACCTGATCATTTTCTTTACAATATTCATTAAATATGAAATAAAAGAGTATGTGAGTATGTTATAAATATATTTTCAAATTTTTTTCTATATGTATCTTTTTGGGAAAAAGTGTATCTTTTTGGCAACTAAATGTATATTTCTCGAAATTGCACTGGCAACACTGATGCAGTGATTAATTAATATTTAACTATTGAAGAGTGCACAAAGTTTGACGGAGGGCTCAAATAAGTATTACTGTCCATACTGCCGAGCAGCTGTTGGAGCACTCATTTAACAGCTGATAGTTGCTTTTTGCTTAGTTTGGTTCAGAATGTACTAATAAAGTGACCTCACAAGCGCAGCTGTTTGCAGTGATTTTCTTCCTGTGTGACGTTTGGTGTCATTTTTGTTTTGTTTATTTACTTTTTTTAATAAGGCATTTTGACATTTGCCGTCTTATTTCTAGCAACAAAGTGCCTGTTGTTTTTTCTATTGTTTCATTGTTGTAGTACTGAGGTCACTTTGTAAATACATTTTGGTTTGGTTTTAAATTTCATATGAATCGACTTACAGTAGAGCAACGCGTGCAAATTGTTTAAATTTTTAATCAAAATATCTGCCCTATTGGTCAAACTCATCGTGCATTTCTTCCATTTTATGGCGTACATAATCGTCCTTCAGAGCGGCTAAATCCAAGAACAAAAGATCGTTTTCGGACCACACTTACTGTTACGGATAATGTGCATCCTGTATGACTCCGAAAAGTGCGAACTAAAGAAGCTGTAGCTCCTGTACAGGAAAGCATTGAAGATGATCCTAATCAATCAATTCGTCGCCGTTCTCCTTCCACTTTATGATTTTACGAAAGGATCTAGGCTTAAAAGCCTTCAAGATTTAACTTATGCAGGAATTAAAGCCAAATGCCACACATCGGGCGCTACAATTGATTTACTCAAAGAAAGTTTTGATAAAAAAAAATAATTACACGTAATGACCCAATTAATTGGCAACCAATATCGTGTTATTTAACACCATTGGATTATTATTTTCTTTAGGATTATGTTGAGTCACTTGTCTACGTCGAAAATCCTCTCGTCCGGCCAAAGGCCGGCTATGCAGAGAAGCTTTAGTTAACGAAGCCGGTTTTTTATACCATAGAGAAGAAAATCCTTACGCCCAAAAGTGTTTTCGTTATATTTTTAATATATACACTCATTCAATAGGGAGATAAAGCCTTTTTTATTTTTTATTTTTTATTTTTTCATTTGAATGGGAGATGAAGCCAACATGGTCTTCGCTCACATTAGCAATGTTAGAAAATGGCTTTATCTCTCATTTCAGTTCCGGAGACACTAAAGTAAAGTATTGAAATCTGGCTTCGCATACTTAAGTTTTTCTGCGTGGCGGCCTGTGGCCGTGCTTAGGGCTTTTTTCCTCCAGTAGGACGCGGCAGGTGGCTTCGCTGAATAAAGTTTTCCTGCGTGCGTCACAAGAATAAAAAAATGCTTTTCAATAATAACTAAGGATTTTCCCTTTTACAGAATGTTTACACCATGCATAACAATATTCTGAAAAAATATGGCTTTATCTCTCATTTGCGAAAAAATATGGCTATATCTCTCATTTTGCAAAATTTTAAATATGACCTTACCTCTCAATGATTGGGCAATTAGGCAATAATGGCTTTATCTCCCATTCAATTGAGCAATAAAGCCATCATGGCCTTATCTCACATGGTTTTAAAGCACCCCCCGAAAATCCTTGCGCACGGCCAAAGGCCGGCTATACATAGAAGCTTTAGTTAGCGAAGCCGGTCTTTGTTATACCATAGAGGAGAAAATCCTTGCGCCCGGCCAAAGGCCGGCTATACAGAGAAGCTTTAGTTAGCGAAGCCGGTCTTTGTTATACCATATAAGTATTTGTAACACAAATCATCAAATGGGACATAAAACCATAATGGCTTTATGTCCCATTCTACTAAAATTGATATGAGACTTAAGGCCATATCAAAATTATGGCTTTATGTCCGTTTGAATTGGGCCATTATGGCTTTATGTCCTATGGCCTTGTGACACCCCACCGTTATCAAAGTAAAAAATAGAAACACAGATCTTCGTTAAAAGTCATTATAAAATGTTTCCGACGTTTTTGCGCGACTTTATTTTTCAAAATGTCTAACGGAAGCCCTGTCCTAATATGTTAATACATGTGTGTTTGCAAGTGCAAAATGAAAACAAAAACATTTTGGGAGAACAATGTAAATCATAACCGCCGTTTATACATATGTTTGTTTGCAAGTATGTTCAATGCAAAAAAAACACATTTTGGGAGAATAACAAAAAACTCAACCACTATTTATACATGTATGTACGTGCGTGTGTTTGCAAGCCAATTTCAAACGCTTTTTAAGCCCTTTAATCCTGAAAATTTTGAAAAAAAAAATTATATTGTGCATATCTATGTATACAAAAATACCTTTTAAACGATATAGGTTTCATTAAAATCAGTGGACGATAAGATAAGAAAATGGATTCTTAAAAATCAACGACAAAAAAATGGTTCTCGTATTTATATATTATTTATTGTTTTAAAAGTGTTTAAGGTAATAACACACATTAAGGGTGATCCAACCATAATGGACGGTGTTAATTGTGAGTTACACCTTTACGTCAAGTTTTTTGCTCAACTCAATGTCAAATTACATTTCTTTGTTTCACAGTTTGACAAATTTAACTATGGAGTATGGAGGTACACAATTGAGCAGAGCGTTAAAATTGTTGAAGCCTTTTACGAAAATGGGCGTTCAAATCAAAATGGATTCGTTAACAAGCCCAATAACCGCATTTGGGCAAATGAGAATCCACGAGTGATTGTTGAAAAGCCGATGCATCCACAAAAAAGCGTCTGTTTGGTGCGGTTTCTTCAAAAATGCGAGTTATTAACGGACTTCTTGTGGCCAGAAATTTAGGATATGGATCTGGACGATATGTATTTCCAACACGAAGGTGCCACTTGCCATACAGCCAACGAAACAATTTGCGAGATAAATTAAATGGCCGTGTTATCTCGCATCATGGCGATGCTAATTGGCCGACACGATCATGTGATTTGACACCGTTGGACTTCTTTCTTTGGGAGATTTAAAAGAATAAAGGCAGAATTAGTCTTTACTTTCTGTTGCTTTTCTGTTCCTTGCCGTTCTGTAACGAAATTGTAATAGTTACTTTTTCTGTAGCAACTTATCAGCCATTTATAACAAATTTATTAGCTTTGCAACGTCCATTATTTTATTTTAATAACTTTAATGCACATAAATTTGAAAAAATTAAATTTTATGAATTCTTAAAATTAAAAAACAGATTAATTTAATATAAAATGTATTTTTTATTATTGTTTTGCTGTCACTTACAATTACTTAACATGTTTTTGATTTTAACAAACTGAACCGCAACAGAACAGAAAAACCAAGGACCGGATTTTACGAACGGAAAACACAAAATTAAATTTTATTTTTTAAATAAAAAATTTTTGTGTGTGAAAAAAAGAATATTGTTTTTCTGTGTTTAAAATTTAAACGAAAAAGAAAAAAAACATTTTCTTTGAAAACAAAATTTATAGTTTCAAAAAATAGCAAAAACTTTTTTTGTAAAAAAAAAACAAATACAAATTTTCAAAAAACTTTTTTTTTTGTTGAAAAATATTTTTTAAAACGTTTTTTTTTAGAATTTTTTTTTCTATGTATGTATTTTTTAAAAATGAAATATGTATGTATGTATTCTCAGAAACCTCTTCATAAATTTTATTGAAATTTGTTTTGAAGAATGAAATTTTTATGACAATGCTTAAATATAATTATTTTGTTTTTGTTTTTTTATGTTTTTAAGAAAACGTTTTATTTTAAAAACTTTATTTTATGTTTTTAAGAAAACGTTTTATATCAAAAACTTTATTTTATTTATTTTTTTCGACAGCTTTTTTTTCAAAACTATTTTAGAAATTTTTTGTTTTCTGTAAAATGTAGAATTTTTTAAACTTGCACAATAAATATTTTTTTAGAAACAAAATAAAAAAACATTTTCCGATTCTTGAGAAAAACTAATCAATTTCATAGGTTTTTTAATAACAAAAACAAGTCAGCTGATTCGTAACAGAACAGAAAGTAAAGACTAATTCTGCCTTAAGTGTACATCAATAATCCAAGAACAATTTAAGAGCTAAAGGATGAGCTAGCTCGACACATTAACAACATTGAACATCAATTATGGGTCAAAGTCATTATAAATATGAACCATCAGATAGAGGTATGCCACCGAAGCCGTGGCAGGCATTTGGCCGACATTTTTTCACACATAACTGTCATAGATCCTTTTATCATAATAAATAATATTTAGATAATTCTCTGAAAACCTTGGCCCATATTCATAGTCAACAATAAAGTCGACTTTTTCTAAAGTATACTTGAGAACAATGGTGTTGACATCCATTTAAAGCCGGTTTTAACTTAAAGTCGACTTTATTTTGACTATGAATATGGGCCCTTATGTTTTATTTACAATAAACATCGTGCGTTTTGGTTGGACCACCCCTTTTCATTACAGTTTTGTATGAGGTGTTGCCAATTATAATTCATTTGTTAAAAAAACGAACATTGAAAATGATGTCGCTTAAACTTTTTTTGAGTTAAGGGATCAAAATATAACTCGATATAGGGTTTCTAGTTCCCAAGCGTTAATCATTCACAAATCGATTTCGCTTAATTTGTATGAATGTAATAATTTCATTAGATGACACTGGAAATATTTGTCGAGAATTTTTTTATAGTACATTATAGTTGGGTAATTTCATGTCAAAACGACCAAGAGTGGGACACGACCCCTTCCGATTTTAATGAAATTAAGTGAGAAGGTTCCTTTTATCTTATAAGAAACATATATGAACGAAAAAAAATTTTAAAGTTTTTTTTCTTAAAAGTTATGTCATATTCAAAATGTCATAATTTCGAAAATGTAAGAGGTTGCACAGTTTATATTCGCGTAACTCAAAAACGGTTTAATATATTGAAATAACTAAAAAAAAACGAAATTCGGCAATAAAAAATAAAGTGGGGTTGGTCATACCTTTGACCCATCTAGGAGCTCCTTGTTTCAATATATGGTAGCCCCAAGTATTCTCTTTAAAATGACATTAAAATCATCTTCGAATATCAAGTAGTTTTCGAGATATTGAAGAAATAAGCTCAACACATTCGGCGAAATTATGACATTTTGAATATGACATAACTTTTGAAAAAAATATTTAAAAAAATTTTTTATAGTTGGAGACTCTGCTTCACACATAAAAACAATTAATCGACGTTAAATAAAACTTAGTATTAATACGATTTCCGTATGACGTGCTTAATTCCCAGTTTTTCATATTTGATAAATACACCGAAATTTATTGTTGAGGGAAAGCTAGCTTCTATGCGCATTTCGCCGGTTGCTTAGACCAGCTCATCAGCAAACCTTTTCCAAAGATTTTAGAAAAGCCAAAAATATTAAACAAATAAAACCCTAAAGTGAATAAGAGTTATAAACACTCTAAGTCATACTCGTAACAATATCAAAGCTTAAACAAAACACCAACAATAAACAGTGAATTTATCTTTTCTTACTTAGTATTTTAGTTTCCAGTTCCCAATCGTAATTCGTTTTCAGAAATTCGTAAAATGTTTCCATCAAATTTTCGTTCACAAATCGTTGATACAGTTTCAGAAAGCTTTCCTCGTTTTTTGCTAAAATATCCAATAATTTGTTTAAATTCGATCATTTTTTTAAATGGCAATATGAAACTTAATACAATTCTGTCAAATAAAAACATAAATCCAGCTGCTTAATTCCAGACCAACCTACATCAGCAAGCGTTTTCTCAATTTGTCAAAAATTCTTATGCTCATACGAAATGTATGTAGCAAACCCAAAATGTGCAGCTTTAACGCTTTGCAATTTGGCTTTTGACAGCGCGTTAAGTAGTGAAGTTTGCTGCAATTTTTGAAAAGTAATGACAATTTAGCTACTTTTAGGTCAATCTAGCGGCTTAACGTCTAATCTTTGTTTGTATTTAAAGCCTAGTACTCTGTTCGAACCTGCGAAAAATGTTGAGCAACATTGATTATTTCACACGAAAATTTTGTCATGTATCTTAATTATCTATCCTGCAAGTATGCAACATTATTTTTGAATGTAAGCAAAAACCATAGATGGGGGTAGTACAATAAATGTTTACTTAAATCAACATTGCACTCTCACTAAATAAAACTGCAACAAATTATTTTTTACAAATTTGTACCAGCTTTAGTGATGATTGGTATTTTTTTTTTTTTTTTACTAGCACTAAAAAAATTAGTTGGTATTGTAAATTTTTTCACTATCGCTAACTGTGATTGTCTGCATAAAATCTGCACTCAATCCAAATTTGTAGTTCAAAATTTGAACTTGCAATGAAAAAGCTGTACGAAAACATAATATCACTAAAATTTAAACAAATTTAATTTTGTACTTGCATAGAAAATTAAACTAAATGAAATTCTGTCAATAACGGAATAATTCTTGGATTTAATCATGCAAACACAAGTTTTGTATTTTAAATTGTGTGCAAAATTTTTAGTCAAATAAGTGAAGAAAAAACAATTGAAATAAACTGATGATTGCTTGATTTTAAATCAAACTATTTTTTTAGCACAAAATGTTTTAACATTATAGTCACTTATGTGTAGTGAGATTGAAAATTTTCAGATCATCACTTAACATTAACAAAATTATTACAATAATTTTCAACAAGTGCACTACCCCCATCTATGACAAAACCATGTGTTTTGATGAATGTCATTAAAAAAAGTAAAATAATTTTATTTTAATTATTTTCCATAGTAAAAAACAAAAAAAATTTCATTTGATTATTAATTTTTGCACTTTTCCACATTTTTATTTTTGAAACTCCACTTCACAAAAACAAAATTACAAAAAATGATTAGTTGTTGCTTAAAATTCCGTGCGAAATAATAGGAGCTGCAATTGTTTCGCACGGAAAATAAAAATGTTGCTAGAAACAGAGTACAACTCTATCAACATTTTTTCGTTTGTATTTCACAGAAATTTTTTTTATATTGAGTTTGAAAACATTTCGCACGAAATACTGAACAGAGTACCAGGCTTAAGGGATTTTATTTAACAATAAGTTGACATTATTGATCGTGGCACAGCATTATTGATCATGACAAACATGGTTGAAAAAACATATTATGGTCCCTGCAATGGCAATAAACAAACTTTTGTTGTTTTTAACATAACTTTTTCACGATTGATAATATTTTGCTTCTATTTAACTATAAAGTGTTTACCTCCCTTGAAACTTCAAATATGGTTGAATTTAATAGCCTTTTTACATTTGCGAAGAAGTTAACATCTTTCCATAAGAAATACATAGGGCTAAAAACCAACATCTTTCAACATCTTTAAAAAATGTTCCTATCTCATTTTATTCCATTCTACATCTTTCGATTATTTTAGTGTCATCACTAAAAAAGTGGCAATAAGTTCTATTATTATTGTTGCATCACTGTTACCATTTGTCAAGTTTTATCTTTTATTGCAATGTTTTTTTGTTAAGTATTTTTTATATCTTTAAACAAATTGAACTTCAAATACATTTTTAAGTTGTCTTTTTAAATGTTGGCACTTTTGTGAGAAAAAAAAAATTTTTCAAAATGGTGACATTTTTGTTTGATGGTAGATGTTAGATGTGAGCAATGTAAACGAGTGTCTCACATTTTCTACATCTTTGATGGTAGATGTTAGATGTAGATCAGTGTAAAAAGAATATAGCAATAAAATGTTTTAACAAAATAAAGCTAAAACTATACACTGAAACATATTGTGGTTACCTCAACCATATTATTACTGCATGAACCATATTAAGGTTAAATTTATCCATCCAAAAGCTATAACCATATTATGGTTGCCTCCAAACATGTTATGGTTAATATTTAATAACTATAGTATGTTCGAAATTATAACTTTTAAAACATTGTATGTTAAATTTTAAATTTAAAATATTATGTTTAAAAAGCTACAACATTTTGGTCGTTTGTATTTTTTAATAGTTACTTGGTTTGCTTAAAATACTCATTCATTTTACTTAAATTATTGATTAAAATACAATAATTTTCTTTTGATCTAAAAAATACAAAACTTTCATAGAGTTAACCGAGACTAACCCTGCGTTTATTTTTAAAAGTAACGTATTTATTGACCAAACCTCGTACAATAAAAAAAGTTCAAAACTTAAACTGGGTTAATTTTATTTAAAATTTTCATTTAAATCATTTTTATTTCCAATGTTCTATAAAAACCACAAATGTTTATAACATGTTTAATTGTTGATATTTTTATTGTAAAAAAAAAATACTCTTAAATTACAATAAAAACCATGTTTTTCTTTTTTACTACTAAACAACGTATTTTACATTCATCATATAAACCCATATATTTTCGCTCTATTTGTGATCGTGTCATGCGAATTTGTTTGTTCTACATCTGTCTGTCGCTCTGTTTGTCTGCACCTCGTATTGAACGCTTAAAGAATGTTGATCATTCATGGATTTATGTAATGAAAATGAAAAAAAAAAATAATAATAAACAATTGCAATTCTACTAGCAATTGTGATTTAAAGCTCATACATGTTTGATTTAAATTGTAACTACATAAATAAATATTTTCATTTTAAATGTTTTCAATACAAATTCAATGAAGCTTTAAAAAATATGGAAGCTAGGGTTTGCAATGTCGTTATCAAAAATAAAGAAATCATCGAAATTCGATGCTTTTTGCTTAATTTGAAATTCCCAATTTATACCAATTTCGATTTCAGTATTTCTTTATAAAATCTCTAAAAAAAATTTAGTGTGTAGAAAGTGCGTTTTCAGTAAAAAAAAAAATCCCATTTCTAACTTCCTAACTTTTTTTGTTCATTAATTATGAGGAGCTAAATTCCCAATATTTATTAATAAATACGCGGAAATTTATATCGGGTGATTTTTAGCTATTATCTTTTTGGCAACACTGGTTTAAACAGCTGACTCACGTTTCGTATTTTGTTTCACTGCCAAATATCTTCACTTTGGTCTATGGCAAAGATGCCCAAGGTAGTAGTGTTGGTGAGAGTAACGAAATAACACTGAAAGAAAACAATTTGCTATTCATTTTATTTAGTCGTCAACGAGATTAAAATTATATTTCTCAAACTAGAAGAATTCAGCTTATTGCGTTTTTTTGAGCAAATATAATTCAAATCTGAAAATATTTGTTCGCAAAGATACGTTGAGGGAAATAAAGATAAATACTTCAATGAAATTTTCTTATAAATTTTAATTTGTTTTTCTTTTTCTTCCCCCTGCAAATATTTCATTTCTTTGTGAACAACTTCAAAATGTTTTTTAAAATTATATTTCTTAGTTTTTTTAAATGTCTTATGACAAATAAGACATTGCATGTCATCAAAAGCATTTTGTAACATAAAATACTTTTCGGCTGACATCATTAATATATCGCAATAATTTCAATTTATGTGTTCACTGACAGCAGTCTCGATGACGATTAAAATGTAAAATAAGACACAGAAGTTCTGCAAGTGTAGTTTGTCTCTCCTACTCAACTTGCTGATTTCCTATTGGTTGATTGACGATCAAACAAAAGAGCGTAAGTATACGTGTGAGTTTAATTTGCTGATATCAGCCACTACTAGGCATCTTTGGTCTATGGGCACTGCTACACGTTCAATAAATATCGTGATATTTCTAGTATCAATAGTTCAATAAATATCGTGATATTTCTAGTATCACGATATTTATTGAACGTGTAGCATGCAATATTGATGGATCGCGATCCATATCGCAGAATGGCCTAAAATATGAAATCCAGATCGCGGATCGTGGATCGCGTGATAAATATTGAACGTGTAGCATTTTCATGATATTAAATAGTCATGATACGTCAGTAAAAAGTGTCAAAATAAAAGAAATAAAATACGCAGTGAAAAAATTAAACAAATAAAAAGTAAAACAATTGACAAAATTTGTGTAAAGTTTATTGAAATAAAGGGTAATGGCAGAAGACAGTGAAATCGAGTGGGTTCTGCCGGTGTAATCGGAATTAACCAGTGAAAAAATTATTTTTAAAGGATTTCATTTTTAATTTGGAGGCATTGCCGGAATTCTGAACTCGTCGGCGAAAGCTTATTCCGACAAAATAAAAAGAGCGACTGCACTGCAAAAATTATTAAAGGTTTTTAAAAAAAGCAAGCAAAATAGCTAAACTGGCTTTCTTTTGGTCTTTTCGCGACATTGATAAACGACCCGCACAGCACAAAAATAACATAAATACTGACGCTATAAATATTGAACATGTAGCATACGCTCGTGATCCATCAATATTTTAAAATGGATCGCGATCCAAATATCACGATATTTATTGAACGTGTAGCAGTGCCCTATAATTTAACCATGAATCGTCTTTCAAATGAACAACGCTAGCAAATTATTGAATTTTATAATCAAAATGCGTGCTCTCTTAAGGAAGTTCATCGCGCGATTCTTCCATTTTGACGAAGCTCATTTTTGGCTCAATGTGTACGTTAATAATTGTCGATTTTGGAGTGAAGATCAGCCAGAAGCATTGCAAGAGCTACCAATCTAGAAAAAGTCACAGTTTGGTGCGGTTTATGGGCTGGGTGTATCATTGGACCGTACTTCTTCAAAGATGATGCGAATCGTAACGTAACTGTGAATGGTGAGCGCAACCGTGAGATAATATCCAACTTTTTTTGCCCAAAATGCAAGAGCTTGACTTGCATGACATGTGGTTTCAACAAGACGGTGCCACATGCCACACATCACGCTTAAAAATGGACTTATTGAGAGGCGAGTACGGTGAACATTTTATTTCACGTTCGGGACCGGTCAATTGGCCACCTAGATCGTGCGATTTATCGCCTTTAGACTATTTTTGTGGGGCTATGTTAAAGCTCATGTCTATACACACATGCCCGCTTCAATTGACGCATTGGAACAACATTGAAGCAGTTATTCATGAGATACCGGCCGAAATGTTGGAAATACTATGCCAAAATTGGACTTAGCATATGGACCATTTGAGGCGCAGTCACGGTCACCATTTGCATGAAATAATCTTCAAACATTAAATTATATGGACCGTACTATCGATTCAAATAGAGATTTTATGCATTTTTCTGAATTTTATGTTTTATTTTTAAACTTGCCTATAGCTATTAAAAAATCACCCATTAGTTGCTTAGGCCAGATCCTCAGAAAACCTTTTTGCAAACACTTTGGAAAAGCTTAAGATATTAAAAATATTTAACTGTTAAGGAAATGAAAATTACAAACACTCAAGTATTATTTGCAACGATGTGAGTTTATATTTTCTTACATTCTGTACTTTTGTTGTAGTGAATATTATCAAAATAGTTTTAAAGTTTAAAAATAGTAGCGCATATTCAGAAATCATAACTAAAGTGTAACTAACAAAACAAAATCTAAAAAATAGTTCCTAGATAGTTATAGATCTTATTCACAATTCATAACTAACGTAGCAACAGCTCTCAGCTGATAGAAGAAATGCAACCATGCATATTGGCATGTTGAGCAAATTAAAAGTCGATAATATTTTGAACGATATATTCTGTAATTAATTAAAAAGCTTATCAAACTGTTTATACCCCATTTTTGTTCTTTAAAGAATTAACACAAATTCTAAAAAGGTTATTTTTTGGTTATAATAGTAAATAAATCAATTAAAATAAGGACTTTTAAAAATAAAAATATTCAAAAGAATGTTATCGACTAAGAACACATCTCTAGTTTTTTTTTTTTTTTTTTTGTATGGATGTTTTTAGGATTCAGTAGAAATGCATTTCAAATGGATTACAGCGTGTTTTAAACGTCTTAACTGTTTTTTGCCATGTTTTTATCTGATATTATTTGAATATCTCTTATAATTTGTTCCATTTATTTTTTTATAGCCACTTCAAAAATATTGTACTTTTGAAATAAATTATAGAATCATATCAATCAGCTTTTCTTTGAATGCATTAGTTAGTTTGCATTTTGTTACAACTTTACCTATAATTAAGTGTAAGCTTTTTTTGCTGAAAGTAATCATCTCTGAATAGCTTAAATAGGTACTTAAAAAAGTTAACACTTGGTTATAATTTATGAATATGCGCCAATATAATTGCAGATACTCGCAATAAAATTATTGAGGATTCTATCGATTAAAGTGATATAAATAGACTCTTAAAACAATAAAATCTACGATTTTTAAATCATTAAAAATAAAAAGAATAAAAATAGTATCCAGAAACTCATTTTTTTCGATACCGGCCCGCTATTGCAAACCCGAATGGGAGTTTTATGGTTGGGACAGTTCAATCAATATCGTGTTTTTTAAGGAGATTTCATTTTAGCTAAGTCGAAAACTACACATGACAACTTGAGACTAAATTACATTAAGAAAAAGATTCAAGAAGAAGAAGAAGTTGACTCAGAACCAAATTAAAAATTCCGTGGCAATTTTTTTTTTTTTTTTTTTTTTTTTGTTTTCCCATTTTTGGAATTGATTGGTAATCGAAAAACGGGTCAAGAGCAAAAAACTCCAGGGGAATTTTGATTCATAATTGGCTTGATTATAATTTTTTTTTTTTTAGGAAATATTATCGAAATTGTGATTCGTAAAAACAAAAAAAAAGAAAATTTTGTCAGATTTTAATTTATAAGCTATTTGAACAAAAATGGAATATTTTTGAAAAACGTTCATTGTTTATTGTTAAATATTAATTCAATATGAATTAAACCACATTGAAGCGTTTTTCAGTAAGAGCATGCCGCAAGGATATCAAGCAAATGACAGACAGCCTTATAGGGCAATGGTTGGACTATAAGACGGAGGACTAAAAACCACTAATTGCTAATGGTATTTAAATGGTCTTGCAACGTGTGGCCGGTCGTTGTCATAATGAAATGCTATGTCTTATGGGGGGGGTGCTTTAAAACCATGGTAGATAAGGCCATGATGGCATTGTTGCTCAATTGAATGGGAGATAAAGCCATAATGGCCTTATTGCCCAATCATTCAGAGGTAAGGTCATATTTAAAATTTTGCGAAATGAGATTTATAGCCATATTTTTTTTTCGCAAATGAGAGATAAAGCCATATTTTTTCAGAAAATTGTTGTGCATGGTGTTAACATTCTGTAAAAGGGAAAATCCTTTTTTCATTTTTTTATTCTTGTGACGCACGCAGGAAAACTTTATTCAGCGAAGCCACCTGCCGCGTCCTACTGGAGGAAAAAACCCCTAAGCACGGCCGCAGGCCGCACAGAGGGATTTGTCCATACAATGTTTGGCAAAAAATATAAGGAGTGCTCGTAGAATGTTGAAATTTTGCTCTGAGCCTTTGGTTAATTCAATTAAGAAAAATATAAAGTTTCATCAAAATTCGCCACGCCCTCCACCCACCGCCCATAGAACCCAAAATTTTTTTTTGGCCCAAAGTTTTTGAAATTTTGCTCTGAGCCTTTATTTAGCTCAATTAAATAAAAAATAAGGTTTCATCAAAATTGGCCGCGGCCTCCACACACCATCCATAGAACCCAAAATTTTTTTTGGCCCAAAGTTTTTGAAATTTTGCTCTGAGCCTTCATTTAGCTCAATTAAGAAAAATATAAAGTTTAATCAAAATTGGCCACGCCCTCCACCCACCGCCCTTAGAACCCAAAATGAAATCAGTTAATAAATCCACATTATTATTGCAATTTATAAGTTTCTTGCACAATTCACTATATGAAACACAAAAGGAACCCATTTTAAAAATTAGTTAGGTTTAATAGTTTTCTTAAACTTTTTTTTGGCAAATATTATTTCAAATAATCATATGGTTTTGTTTTTCTTTTTTTGTTATGCACTTTTTCGATATTGCTGTCAATCAGTTATTAAAAAGTAAAAGCCTAAAAGTATACAAAGCATTTTACTGTAAATATGCATTGTAATTTATTGTAAATATTCACAAAAAATACGTGGGTTTTATCACAAAATTTATAAGTTTGTTCAGCGATCGCAAAAAGTCGCAGAATTTTTTTACATAAAATGAAAGAAAACATTCCAAACTTTAATTTAGTAGTAGTACTAACACGGAGGTAGACCGAGCTAACTTATTTTTTTCTAATGAAAACTGCAAATGCTAAATTTTTTGGAGTCATTTTGATTTGCTCAGATCTCTTAAACTATATATGTAATTTAAATAATTTTTCTTTCCTATTTAATTTAAAATACTATATTTTAATAAGAATGCTCTAAAACTATTCGTAGTTAAACCATATTTATTGTATAAACAACTGAAATGTAGTAAAATTTTCATCAGTTTTCGTTGTATAATATTTAGATAACTTTACCACACTCTTTTTTATACAAAATTTTATTTTTTTCGAAAACAAATCATGGTTTTCTACTAATGAAACATTTCTCTACAGAATTGCATCATAAGATTTCTAAAAAATAACTGTAAAAAAATAGACTTTTTGCCAAAAAAATACCACTGTGGGCCGTCACGCAGAAAAAATTTAGTATGCGAAGCCAGATTTCAATACTTAACTTTAGTGTCTCCGGAACTGAAATGAGAGATAAAGCCATTTTCTAATATTGCTAATGTGAGCTAAGGCGATGGATGATGGCTTTATCTCACATTCAAATGAAAAAAAAAAACAAAAAAGCCTTATCTACCATGATATTAAAGTAGATTTCCAGAACATTGCTGTATATCTGATTGAATATTTCGAACGTAAATAATCATATTTTAATGATTCTGATATTGCATATCCTTTTTTTCCAACCAAATATTCACCACACACAAAGCAATAATATCATGAATCAGTAACACACGATCTCCCTGACATGCTTAAACGCTACTATTATGAAGATTTAGAATGAATGTGGGCTTTTGTCAAATAAATAATTGTGAAATTGTAGTGTCAGTATTGACTGTATTGAACCAGACCAGTAGTGGGATACTGTAACTTTTAACAACTAAAGTTAACGATAATTTTATCGGCACAGTTTATTGCTTACGGTAACAATACAGCAATTCAGTAACTCTATTTTAACAACATAGCTAAAAATATCAACCAAGTGGCATCGTGGTTAATTAATTAGTATATTAAAACGAACACTGCCATCGAGTGCAAGCTACTTCTCGTGTGAAACGACTTAAAGTACTTTCGAAACTAACAAACCCCCATTTAGGATTTAATAGTCTAGCGAAAATTGCAAAAAATCGGAAAATTTGCAAAAATAGCGAAAATTTTTAACATTTCAAAAAAGCCATACAATTTATTAAAAGTCACTTAAACTATAAGGAATTGCAAAAATTCGGTAAAAAATTGTTAAATTAGCGGAAATTCGCAAAAATTTGCAAACAGCGGCTATTTATTAAAAATCGTTAAAGCTCTAAAGAACCACAGGAAAAAATCGCTTATATCGCGAACATGGCTAAAATTCGCGAAAAATTGCAAACTTGGAAAAAATGGTAAAATTTATTTGAAATCGCTAAATTGCTTAAAAAATCAAATTGTCGG
Organism: Pollenia angustigena; assembly: GCA_930367215.1. NCBI lineage: Eukaryota > Metazoa > Arthropoda > Insecta > Diptera > Polleniidae > Pollenia > Pollenia angustigena. Next base: position 204,814,875 of record OV884060.1, read on the forward strand.
AATATATAAAAAATTTTTTGCAAAAATAGCGAAAATTCGCGAAATTGTTTAATATTTCGAACAAACCATAAAATTGATTTGAAGTCACTAAAACTATAAGGAATGGTAAAATTCGGTAAAAATTACTAAATTAGTGAAAATTCGCAAAAATTAGCTAACAGCGGCATGATTGGAAATTCTACCACTTATTTTTTGTGTAGAAAAAAAAAACACAATTAGTGATTTCCATAAGCTGCATCTAAAATGTAATATTTTTAATGCAAAAAAGCAATTCCAAAAAACAAATTTTTTAATTTCAATTTTGCAAAATAACGCGAATTTTAAAAATGTTAATGTGGCTTTTATTTGCCAAAATTTTGTTTGTTTCTTTTTTTAAATAACTACGAATTTAAAAATAAACAATGAAAAATATTTTGCCGTTAAGATAACTTAAATACCTGACGTTAAGAAAGAACTTAGCAGTAAACGATATTGTTAAAAAAGTTACTGAATAAAATGTACGTTAACGTTGCTGTTAAATATTTTTAACAATTTAAATTATGTTAAAATCGAATAGAGAATCGCACTACAGGTAGCCCAATTTGTATGCCAGATTCGAACCAGAACCACGAATCTGCAATAGAAGGCTATCTAAACAGCCTAGATGCCACAAAAAACTCCGATTATAGCTTATGGAAGGCTGTACGGCATATGAAATGCCCTATAACCCAAGAATCTCCATTAAGACTGGAAAACCGCACTTGGGCCAAAAACACAGATGAAAAATTAAACGCTTTCGCGGGCCACCTTGAGAAAGTTTTCACGCCACATGATACACATACTTGTTCCAGTCGTCCAATCATTCCTGATAAGGTAAACCATCCATTAAAATTTAACATTACTCAAGTAAAATCTGCAATAGAAAAAGTGAATACTAGAAAATCTCCCGGACTTGACCGTATCACAGGGTCAATGATAAGAAACTTACCATCGTCTGCTTCCAGAATCTTGCTACTCATTTTGAACGCTATATTAAGAGTCGGATACTTCCCATCCTCATGGAAGAGGTCTATAATTGTTATGATTCCCAAGCCAGGAAATGATGCTAGCCAGGTTGCGTCGTACAGACCAATAAGCTTATTATCAATCCTATCGAAGCTTTTCGAAAAAATATTCATTTTAAGTATAACTCCTCATCTAAATGAACACGACAGTATCCCGGATCACCAGTTCGGATTCAGAGCGAAACATGGTACAATAGAACAAGTGCATAGAATTGTCACCCTTATTAGATCGGCGTTTGAGAAAAAGCAATACTGCTCAGCCCTGTTTATAGACATTTCCCAAGCATTTGACAAAGTTTGGCATGATGGGCTACTCATCAAAATAACACGAATGCTTCCTCAAAACACTCACAAGCTTCTGGAGAGCTATCTAACAGGCAGAACATTCATAGTAAGGTCGCAAGATAAATACTCCCCCCTCAAGAAAATTACTGCTGGTGTTCCCCAAGGCAGCATATTAGGACCGCTTCTATACATAATATACACAGCGGATATGCCAACAAACCTGAGCACGCAAACCTCTACATTTGCAGACGACACAGCATGACCCAAAAGTCGCATCGCAAAATCTGCAGTCCCACATCAATGAACTAGAGGCATGGCTAGAAAAATGGAGAATAAAGGTTAACCCGGCTAAATGTGCTCACTTAACTTTCACGCTCAGAAGACAAACGTGCCCAGCAGTAAAAATAAATAACATCACTGTTCCGGTAGAAAACCATGTAAAGTACTTGGGAATTCATATAGATAGACGCTTGACCTGGTCTCGTCATATCGAAGCGAAAATAACGGCTATGAAACTTAAAGCAGCTCAACTACATTGGCTTCTCGGTGGAAACTCAAACTTGTCTTTAGACAACAAAATTCTTCTATACAAGTCCATCATAAAACCAATATGGACATATGGCATCCAATTATGGGGTACTGCATGCGAATCTAACATCCAAAAGCTTCAAAGAAGACAGTCTAGAATATTACGACAAATTGTCTGCGCCCCATGGTATATACGTAATGATATTATACACAGAGATCTCAACGTCCCCACTATCCAGGAGGAAATTAAAAAATATTCAATAAGCTACATCGATAAACTAAGGGTCCACCCTAACTACCTCGCTCGGGGTTTGCTTCAGTTCGAAGGTCACCAGAGGCTAAAAAGAACCGATACTTTGAGCCTAACTAGAAGACAGTCCTAAAATTTGAATACAGCAGTTAGTGGTTACACTGGTAACAACTAATAAACAACAAGTAGAATTAAGATTTGAATACATATTGTAAATTTCGATAAGAAAGATTCAATAATAAAAAAAAAATTTAAAAAAAAAAAAAAAAAAGATTCGAATTCAGCGCACCCAGCTTAGTTAAAAAACATGCTTCGTTTCCGCAGTCAATATTTATTCCAAATTTATAGACCAGTGTTATTTAACACACAAATACGCCATCTGTTGTAAGTCCCTCTAAATATTTGATTTATTCCAAGTACTACTAAATTAAATGTTTTTATACATATTTAAATTTGCACCAAATAACAATTCCTACTAACACTCGCTTAAATCGACAGTTTTTTTATTTAACATACAACACATATATTATTAACTATAAACAGGGGTTAATTTTATTCAAAAGCCCTAAATTAAAAACTAATTTCGTTATGCTTTTTATTTATAATCATATTAATATATTTTTTTATGCTTACTTATACATAATTTATTTATAAATGTTTAAAAATGTTAAACTTTTTTACAAAACTTTGAAAAAACAAAAGCTTTTGATAGAAATGAAATGTTTAATAATAAAGGGTGTTTTCTTTAAGCCCAATAGAGTTTACGAGAATGTTAGCTAACAAATGATCTGTCCGACTGCTTTCGCTCACTTTTGCCATGGAAACTCTCATAATGAATAGATATCCGCTTGAACAATGCTACCAAATTATCAAAATTTACTTTTAAAATCAGTTATCGATTTGCGCAACTAATAGATGACTTTGTGACTTTTGTGGCACTCGGCTCATTTTTGGTTTAACGGGTTTCTTAGATACGTCCATTGCTAAACGTGAGTTCCTATCTTGGGACCTACCTCATGGTGGCTCTCAACCATTTTGTGAGTTATATTGGAATTACCAAATGCACTTTGTGTGAGTAAGATCATTTTCACACACAAATGGCAATTTGAGTGGGTAATCCGGACTAAACTACCCACTCGCCCTTGGTTAAGGAGCTGGAGCTATCTTACCCCGTAGCATTAGAATATTCTACAGCATCTGTTGATTCGTCAACAGCTCCATTCACAGGTTGAACTTTCCCAAAGAAATAATTAGCCCACCATGTGAACGTCACACTTGCTGAGAATTTAGGTGTTAGCTAAAGCCAACCCCCCCCCCCCCCCCCCCCCCCAGGTTATTCCAGAATATCTCATCGAAAGAAAGACCGCCCTTACACGAGCACATAATTCTGAAAAAAAGCAACGCCATCAAAGAATAGTTAAAATCATATCGTACCATAATTCACACCTTATTCACATAAGACTAATTCTACTGCGGCAAGGATTTCATGCAACATTAATTATCTCATAATTGCATACCCTCTTCGTCTAATTCTGCTCTTACAATATTCAATTGTCCGATCCTTCCACTCCTCAAGATCTAGTCATACATACCTTTGCTCCGGCTTTTCGTGTCTTCATACAAAATTCATAATCGAATCATTCGCTTTTCTTTTATTACACATTCATACCTATTACTTTAATATACTTTAACTCTATTTGCAGTATATCCAACTTTAACTTCTTTGACAACTCCACTTTAAGCTGTTATGATACTTGCTATTTTTTGTATTTTTTCTATATTGGAGAACAGTGCAAATATATTTGCATAGGAAAACTGACTAAGTGTAAGAGTATGATTATATCATAAAAAATCTTGAAAAGTCAAACAAATGTACATGTGTTATCGATAAATAATCTAAGACTGTCAAAAAAAATATAAAATTTTTTAATTTAAAATTGACATTTCCAGATTAATTGTTAGCACTGTTGCCAATTTTCTTAGTTTTTGATCGAAAGAAACGGTTTTTAACTTTTTTTTTTACGATTTTTAGCTTTTATGACGGTTTTTTGTGGGGAAAAACGTGGGCAGTATTGTTTGTTTTGTTTACATTTTATCAAACCGTATTTCTTGTTCTTTCTCGCATTTGTTGTTTCATTCAGTCAATCCTAAAAAAATCCAATACAAAAAATAGCAAGTATCATAACACCTTTAATACTTTTACTATTCTCTTTAAAATGCACACTGAACCAAAAATTTACCTAAATACTGCAAAATCGGTTATAATTTTGAAGAAATATAGGTTATATTTCTACAACTTACAAATTTTTTATTGAAGTCTACAGACGTTTTTTGTAAATACAGAAAAATTTCGTAAATAGTTATAAAAAAGAAATTTCTTTGATTTAGCTTTAACCTTTTTAGTTTTTACTAAAATTTACTTATTATGGTAGGTAAATATTATTAAGTTTGAAGAATTTTTATTCAGTTTAACTAATAAATGTAGGTATTTTAAACACATATCTTTTATATTTAAATTGACGAAATTATCTTATTTTGAATAAGATATTACGAATTCACTGACCGAATTGGATATCCAATGACACTCTTTAGAATCAGGCACATTGCTGCCCTATTGAAACTGGCATACGACGTCTATCAACTGATATTGCAAGAGCTGCCATAGACTGGAAACTCAAAGTCAACGTCAGTCTGGTCGACCACATAATTCCAAGATCCAGTCCATCAGAAAAGAACATGAAGCTGCTAGTCTTACAAGGAACGAGATTAAACTACCCAGCGGTAACTAGAATGAGTAAAGAAGCCTAATAGAAGGCCTTATTTAGCAGTCACAAGCAGTCAGAAGCCCTTCTCGCCGCATTCCATACTTATTTATTTTTTAAAAAGGTTGTCATTGGGCGCAAGGCCTTCCACACTTCCTTTAAAAACAACTTCGATCCCTTCCCAAAGAAGGGAGTAAGGAAGGTCACTAAAAATAAAAAGTAAATAAAACTGAACACCTTCCTTTCTCCCTTCTCAAAGAAGGGAGTAGCGAATGTGTACTGAATATTTCAGAAGGTCTTTTAAAAAGAAGTTTATACCTTCTAGAAGGCATACTTCTGAAGGCAGGATATCACGCGAAGCGAATCTTTTAGAAAGGAGTATAGAGGCCTTCAAAAAGGCCTGCCACTTGCGGTCCTTTCAATATTTACCAGTGGGTACTAACTAGAGATAGAAATAGATCAAATGAACATTTTATTTAATTTTTTTTTTTTTTTCTTTCATTTATATTAGTTTTAGATATATAAAGACATACATATATTTTTAAATCATAATTTTGACTCAGAGCGAACGAAATTTCTTCAATTCTAAATGCCTTTATTTCAATTTAAGATTCTGTTAGTCATTTTGAAGAATTCTATATGATGTTACTAAAACAAATAAGTTAATTTTAACTAAATTTCTTCAGCTATACATCCGTTAAGTTAAAATAAAAACATTTAAAAAAAATTTACACTTCTATGAAAACTAGGATCGTCCGGTGGCCGAAATTCGACCACTTGACAATTACTTTCGAGAGAACCTGTGCGTTATAATGGGTGATTTTTTAAGAGCTATAGGAAAGTTAAAAAAAAGCACATAAAATTCAGAAAAATGCATTTAAACTTTATTTGAATCGATAGAACGGTCCATATAATTTAATGTTTGAAGATTATTTCATGCAAATGTTGACCGTGACTGCTCCTCCACCGCTTAGTCCAATTTTGGCATACTCTTCGCAACGCTTCAGCCGGTATCTCATGAATAAATGCTGTCTTCCAATGCGTCAATTGAAGCGGGCATGTGTGTATAGACATGAGCTTTAACATAGCCCCACAAGAAATAGTTTAAAGGCGTTAAATCGCACGATATAGGCGGCCAATTGACCGGTCCCGAACGTGAAATAAAATGTTCACCGAACTCGCCTCTCAATAAGTCCATTGTTAAGCGTGCTGTGTGGCATGTGGCACCGTCTTGTTGAAACCACATGTCATGCCAAGTCAAGCTCTTGCATTTTGGGCAAAAAAAAGTTGGATATCATCTCACGGTAGCGCTCACCATTCACAGTTACGTTACGATTCGCATCATCTTTGAAGAAGTACGGTGCAATGATGCCACCAGGCCATAAACCACACCAAACTGTGACTTTTTCTGGATGCATTGGTAGCTCTTGCAATGCTTCTGGCTGATCTTTGCTCCAAAATTGACAACCTGCTTATTAACGTACCCATTGAGCCAAAAATGAGCTTCGTCGCTGAACACAAGAAGCGCGCGATGAACTTTCTTAACAGAGCACGCTTTTTGATAATAAAATTCCATAATTTGCAAGCGTTGTTCGTTTGTAAGACGATTCATGGTTAAATTTTAGACCAAACTGAAGATGTTTGACAGTGAAACAAAACACGAAACGTGCGTCAGCTGTTTAAACAAGTGTTGCCAAAAAGATAATAGCTAAAAAATCACCTGATACAATTTAAACGTACACATTTTAATTCATTAGCGCCCAATGATCCCATTTGGTCATATACACAATTAATTGAATAAATAATTATTGAAAAAAAATAGAATAAATAAAATTTTATTTTTATTGTGCGCTAATGGGTTAAGAGAACGGCAAAATGCGCTATTTTAACATCTTTGTACATGTTTCTGCAAGATAAATTAAATGGATTTTCAAACAATTTAATTGCGAAAATTTAAAAAAAAAATTATATTGTGCATATCTACACAAGAATACCTTTAAAACGATATATGTTTTATTAAAATCGGTGGACGATAAGATACTTAAAAATCAACGACAAAAAAATTGCTCCCGTATTTATATATGTATATAAGATTCTTCATATAAACTAATATTTATTTCTCAATGTTAAGGAAAAAAAAATTCATCTTCTTACTTTAACGAATTTGTATTCAAAATAACACCCTTGAGGAATTAAATTAACGAAGTAAATATTCATATTAACTTCCTTTAAGGATGCAAATTCAAATATTTTTATGTGTTGTTCCTCAAACATTGTGTTACTTCTGGTTTTCTACCATTTTAACAAAATTTTTGTCTACATGCAAAGAAAAAACATGGTTGTGGTAAACATATTCTAAGATCAACATATTATGATAAGAATTATGATTGTAGTCACCATATTAAGATTATTATTGAATCATAGTATGACTAAATATACTCGTAATATTACAATATAATATTTTTTCCTTAATCATATTATTATTCTGTTAATCATACTAAGTTAAGTTGTAATCAAATTATTGTCATGCTAATCATAATAAGTTAAGAATTAATCATATTATTGTCATGTTAATCATAATAAGCTAAGAAGTAATCATATTATCATCATGTTAATCATAATTAATTTAGAAGCAATCATATTATGGTAAAGCCTCTCTCATAACTGCAGACATGTCATAAAAATACAAAATTTTTTTTTTTTTTTTTTTTTTTTTTTGTTTATTTTATTTTGCAATCTATCAACATATGATATTAAGCAAATTTGTTAAAAGCATCGTATTACAAACATTATTACATAAAGTATATTATATCAGTATATAATATCACTTAAATTAAGCATTAAAATATTTATGTTTTAGTTATATAAAAATTAAGCATACTTATATCCTAAATGGAATATCCAATATATGTATTCTCTTTAATCTTCTTACTTCATTAGTTTCGTCTAAAAGACAAATGGCTAATACGTTGGGGTGTTCACTTAATCTTTTTAGATATTTTTCAGTAAGCCTTTGGATTTCATCCTTCACTTTTGGCATTTTGAGATCGAAATGTATTATATTATTTGTAACATACCATGGTAGATTTAAAAAACTTCGGAGGGTTTTTGATTGAAAGCGTTGTAAAATTTCTATATTGGAGGTACTGGCTGTCCCCCAAAGTTGAATACCATACGTCCAAATTGGTTTGAGGATAGCTTTATAAATTCTTAATTTATTTTCAACACTTAGTGGGGACTTAGGGCGAAGAAGCCAGTGTAATTTTTTAAACTTGATGTTTAGTTGATCACGTTTGATTCTGATATGGGTTTTCCATGTCAGTCTTCGGTCCATGTGCATTCCAAGGTACTTGACGCAGGTTTTATGTGGTATTACTTCATTGTTAACTTTGACAGCTTTACAATTTTCTCTCCTTAAGGTAAAAGTTATATGACTAGATTTATTAGAGTTAACCTTAATATTCCATCTCACAAGCCAGTTTTGTAAAATGTCTAGCTGCCTTTGTACGAAGAAGGAAGCTTCGGATGGAGAATAAGATGCAGCTAATATTGAGGTGTCATCAGCATATGTGGCTACCAGAACGTTGTCAGATATTGGTAGATCAGACGTGTAGATCGTATATAAAAGTGGTCCAAGGACACTACCCTGAGGTACCCCAGCTTCAATTTGTAAAAAACTTGAATATTCGTTGTTATATTTAACATAAAAGAAACGATCCAGTAAATATGATCGCAGAAGCAAATAAAATGGTGTAGGTAGAAGCTTCTTTAACTTGTACAATAAGCCCGCGTGCCACACTCTATCGAAGGCTTGTTGAACGTCTAAAAATACTGCAGAGCAATATTTTTTGTTCTCCAAGGCTTCAGTTATAAATTGTACAATTCTATGGCATTGTTCAGGTGTGCCGTGCTTGTGGCGAAAGCCGAACTGGTGTTGTGGTATTATATTGAATTCTTCGACCAAGGGCGTAATTCTACGCATAAATATTCTTTCGAATACTTTCGAGAATGTCGCCAGCAAACTTATAGGTCTGTATGACGAAATGTAGTTTTCCGATTTATTAGCTTTGGGTATCATTGTGATCATAGCGTATTTCCATTGTGATGGGAAATGGCTAATTCTAATTATAGCATTAAATATATATGTTAAGAATAATAACCCTTTTTTTGGTAAGTGTTTTACCATTAGACAATTTATTTGATCATAACCTGGTGATTTCCTTACATTTAAGTGATCTATTTCTTCACGAATCTCTCTTGGGGATATATGTTTAATGGGTAGATCCATTGGACAAGGTGAGTCGAGAAAGTCAAGAATGTTATTTTCATCTGATGTACCAGAATTAAAACGGAATGGCTTAAAAACCTTTTCTAAATAAAAGGCAAACGCTTTAGCTTTGTCTTGATCGGACTTCAACCATTCATTGTTTTCATTTTTAATAGGTGGATCCCTGTTTTGTGGTCGCTTTATAAATCTTAGTGCTTTCCAAAGATTTTGCTCATTTTTGGCATTTGGTTGTAAGTTAATTAGGTGGTTTTTAATAGAATTGTTTTTAAATTGCCTTAAAAGATGGGTTAGCTCTTTAGTTATATTATTAAGATTTCGTTTGTCTTGTGGGTGATGACTTATTTGCCATTTTTTGCGAAGTTTTCTTTTCTTAGCTATGATTGCTTTTATTTCAGAGGACAAGATAAATTTGTTGGTACTTGATCTATCAAAATTATTGGGCGTTGAACGATAAGCTGCTTCATGCAACAGGTTTGTAAAGTATTCGACATTTTCGTCAATTTCTGTGCCAGTTTTCAAGGAGACGTTCAGATTGATGTGCGTTTCTATCCAATACGTAAAGGATTCAACGTCAGTTTTTTTGGAAAATAAATAGTTATTGGTAAAAAACAGCATTGTACTATATGTCAAAAATACTGGCGAGTGGTCAGAGCTCAAGTCATAACATTCCAATATATCCAAGTGGTTCGATGGTATACCATTATATATAAAAAAGTCGAGAAGATCGGGAACCTTATACGTATCTGAAGGCCAGTAAGTAGGTCTGCCTGTTGAGAGTACTGAGTAATTTCTATTTTGAAGACATTTTAAAAGCTCTTTTCCCTTTGGATTGTGTGTTCGCGATCCCCACCAAGGATGCTTGCTGTTCAAATCACCTCCTATTAAAAATCTCGACCCTAGTTGGTCAAAAAAACGTTCAAAGTCATCTTGTTTAAGATTAAATCTTGGGGGAAGATAAACCGAACCAATTGTTAGCGGTGCATTTTCGCATTTAATAGAAATAAGTGTACACTGCAAAAATTTTTCCTGAATTTCGTTTAAGACATTATATGAAATATTTGACTTTATAAGAATTGCAGTGCCACCATGCGCTGCATCATCTGGATGGTTTGTATTAACAAGGTTATAGCCGTGGATATGAAAGTAAGATTTACTTGTAAAGTGTGTCTCTGACACAAGAAAGATGTCAATTTTATTTATGTTGAGAAATGTTTCTACTTCTTGTTTGTGATTTGATAGACCATTAGCGTTCCATATTGCAAACCTAAGATCTAGTTGCATAATTTTGTTACTAAAAGTGTAATCATTTTAAGCAAATTATTTGTCTGCTCTATTTGGCTTTGCATTAAAGATTCTAATCTTGCAAAGGAACTAGTTTCATTAGGGACTGATCTAGTAACGTCAGCATATGACCTGCCAAAATTGTTAAAATTGTTGTTTGCAGTTTGGTTAATTTGTGGCATTTGATTTACGTTTGCAAATATTTTTTGATAATTTTGATTAGAATTATAGTTATTTGAGGGGTTATTACGTTTATTTTTTATGATGTTTTGATATATTCTACATCCACGGTAATTGGCTGGGTGATCTTGGCTACAATTTGTGCAGCGAGCGGGGCAGTCTCTATTCTTTTGGCATTCTGCAGTGGGATTATCGCTTCCACATTTTACACAACGATATGGTTTGGTACAGTAAGACCTGGTGTGGCCAAATTCCTGACACCTGTAGCATTGGACAAGCTCCTTCACTTTTCTTGGTGGCTCGACCTTAACGGACGCAAAGTTTAATTGTCTGAGATCGTATATTGTTTTATTGTCTTCTCCTGGCTCCAGGTCAATATAAAATAATGGCAGTGGCTCTTTAGTTATTCTGCTATGCACGTTCATAACATTTCTAACTTTATGCCCATCTAACTCTAAGGCTTGTTTAATTTCTTCTGTTGGCGTTGAGTAATGTAAATTTTTTATCACAACTCTAAAAGCTCTTTCAGTTTTTAATTGATAAGTATGAAACTGAATTTGTTTTTTATTGCAAAAATTTATTATCTTTTTGTAGGAGTCTGCTGTTTTTGTCATTAATTTAATTTGTTTATCTTTTAAGGCTTTGTATGAAAACTCAGTTGGTAAAATTATTTTAGAAAAGTCTTTGATCATGTTTAATACATTTTCTACGTTGGGAATAAATAGCGGCGGAGGTTTTGGCAAATTCGCGGTGTCTGAAGTTAATTGTTTACTTGGCTCAAGTTCGATCTCATCTACGTCATCAAGTTCTTTGTACCTGTTGTTGCAGTTAATGTTATTGTTTACGATTGATATTCTCTTTTTATCAGGTTGATTTGTTGGTGACATAGAGCATGATCGTTTATTGGATCTTACTACCTGCCAGTTAATATCAGTATCGCTCTCTTCGCTATCCCTTTGTTCAATCATTCTGTTGCTAGGCAGAGGATTGAACAATGCAATTGTTTTTAATTCTTTTTTGCTTTATTTAAATTTAATTTTTTTTTTTTGCTTTTGTTTTTTGGTAAACGTTTTTACACGAATATAGTAATTGCATTAAATGCAATCACAATCTTCGAACTTTGTTTTATCCGCACAATTACTAGTAGTACTTTACTCATAGGCAGTCGAAATAAAACTGTAAAAAAAAAAATACAAAATAAATTGAAATTTTTTTGCATCGATTTTTTATTTTGTGGCCTTTTACAAATTTTCTTAATGTAAATCAAAAAGCGGAGGCTTGCAAAAGATCTGTGGTTTTCATGGGCAACCACGTATGTCGATTTTGCCGATTTTGAGATGTTGGTGCCATATTGCCTAATTTTAAACGCTCTTCACTTGTTTCATAAAATTTTTGAAAAGATGGATCAATTCCGATTTTTTAACGTAATGACAAAGTATGAAAAGTGCAATACCTAGCCCATTTGATCTCGAATGGTTTTTCGACTCTCCGGAAGAATTTGTTTTAAGACATACGCTGTTGCCCATGAAAACCACAGAAATATCGTAACACTTTTATAAAATATAAAGAAATCTCTGTGTGTTTTGTTGTTTGATTTTACAAAAAAAACTACAATATTTTGCACTTGCACTATTACATCACTAATACCGAATGAACTCCGCTAATATTTTTATTTTTTAATTTCTAAAACTAATTTTTTTTATTGGATTTTATCTTTAAATAGTTTAACCGCCCACATGTAAAATAAACGACACAACTGATTCAAAATTATTTTACAAATGGCGCTAACATGATATTATTAGAGTAAAAATTGTTTGATTGCATCTTAAACATAATATGATAAATGTATAGAACAGTATCATGTAATGGCTATTAAATATCATGATATGGTTGTTAGTAATATAAAATGTTTTGAAAGTTATCATAATTTAGTTGTTAGAAAAATAATTATTTTTCGGTCAACAATACTCAAATTTATAATTGCGATAAACATTGATATGTTTACAGTAACTATAATATTGTTGATATTGAATAAAAATAACAATAATTTGTGTACGACAACAATATATTGTTACATTAAACAAAGTGTTGTTGCCGTAACAATGCCCAACCATATTTTTTGGCTGTAGGAAAAATCGCCCAAAGAAAAATTACCCAAAAAAATAAATGAAAAATCGCCCAAAAAAATTCCAAAAAAATTGTTGGGCTATTTTTCGTTACTATTGGTTGATTTTTCGTTTTTTAAAATATTATATGAAAAATAGCCAATTTTTTCGGTCATACTATTTGTCTAAATCATTGATTATTACTATACGACGAATTCCTAAATGTTATTTATAAAAATAACGGGACATATTGCAAAAAGGTGGATGACATGCCACGTCCAGTGTCATAGTGTCCGTGGACAAACTCGAAAGCATAGCTTACAAACTTGAAATCATAGCCGGCCTATGGCCGGGCGCAAGGATTTTCTCCTCTTTGATAAAAACAAGTACCGGCTTCGCTAACTAAAGCTTCTCTGCACAGCCGGCCTTCGGCCGGGGGCAAGGATTTTCTCCTCTATGGTATAACTAAAACCGGCTTCGCTAACTAAAGCTTCTCTGCCCAGCCCGCCTTCGGCCAGGCGCATAAATTTTCTCCTCTATGGTATAACATATACTGGCTTCGATAACTAAAGCTTCTCTGCGAAGTCGGCCTTCGTTCGGAAACAAGGAAGATTTTAGAAGCTTTACTTAGCGAAACCGGTACTTGTTATACCATAAAGGAAAAAATCCTTGCGCCCGCCCAAAGGCCGTCTGCGCAGAGAAGCTTTAGTTTGCGAAGCCGGTCTTTGTTATACCATAGAGTAGAAAATAATTGCGCACGGCCGAAGGCCGTCTATGCCGAGACGCTTTAGTAAGCGCTGCCGGTATTTGTTACAACATAGGGGAGAAAATCATTGCGCCCAAAAGTGTTTTCGTTATATGTTTAATATATGCAGCCAGAGAAAAAACAACAAAACCATTTTTAAAAATATGTTGACCATATAATGTTTAATTTAACCAAATCATTGTCATCGTCAACCACATTATGGTAAAATAAGTTTATTTAAAAATAGTTTTGTTGGTTGTGACCATAATAAAACATGTTTTTCTCTTACATTTGTAAGTTACTAAATTTATATGAATAATAAGCACTGTTTTGCAAATTGGGTAATTTTTAATTTTTTTTTTTTTTTGAGAGAAAATTGGTTTTTTCTTTTTGGGTCATTTTTCATTCTTATTTTGGGCTTTTTTTCGTTTCTTTTGGGCAGAATTTCATATATAACTTTTTGGGTCATTTTTCATGTTGTTTTGGGCGATTTTTCATTTTTTGTTTTGGACCATTTTTCTTTGGGCGATATTTCCTACAGCCATATTTTTTCTCTGCGTGCACTTTGTGACACTAGCCAGAAATTATGTAAAATGAGTCCCAAATAAGACGTGCAGAATACGCTTCGTCAAGAACAGCCACAGGACCTAAAAGTCCGAAGTAATTTTCAAATGCTAATGCTACATAATGAATTTATTCGAATAAAAATAAATTTTGTTGATTAAAACTTAATTTGTTTAATAACATAAAATTCTATTGAATTTAAAAAAAACTCCCTTTAGTTGTAGTTACTAGCACGAGTAGTAAGCCTCATTAACTGTTATAAATTTCCTGTGTTGCGTTAAGACAACAAAAAGAAAAACTTTATTGAAACACAAAATATGCAAAAAAAAAAAAAATGATAACTTAAGAAAAACAAACAATTAAGCGTTAGAAATTTATAGACAAAACAAATCAGACACAATAAAGAAACAAATAGACAAAAAACTTAAAAATTTTTTTTTTAAAAACAACATGTTTTACCAAAAAAAAAAAAAAAATTTAAAACCATGTTATTTTCTTTAATAAAGCTTTATTAATGCTTTTTAAGATGTTTCAAAGCAGCAATGAAGAAAAATTTTGTAAAGAAAACAAAAGACTTAAGACACATACTTTAGGCTTTGTTTACATAAAATAAGACGCTTGTAACTTAAGTCTTTTAAGGCAAGGATTTTGAAGGTTTTTTGTTTTTAAATTTTTTGCTATTTTTGTTGTTAATTGTTTTGTTGTTTTTTTCTATTTCTTCTTCTTTTTTTTTTTGCTAAGAAGATTTGTAGAAACAGAAATAAAAGCTTTTCTTGGATATAAAAAAACTAGAGATGAGCTATAATGATCAACATTTATGTGTTAATGATGTTTCTGTTTGTTTTTTTTTTTTGTATTAAATGATAATGAGATTTTTAACATGATTATTCTTATTTTCCACCCGCAAAACACTAAACCAAAAGCTTTTTTATTTGTGAAAATATAAAACCATGTTGACGATGCGTTAAAACGTTCAGTACTAAGTTGTTTGGAAAACAAATTAGAATTCCTAAAATGCTAAAGCATCTAAAAAATTTTAAAAATATAATTTTATTAGCAAACTAAAAATAAGGATAACATTTTTATAACAATGAAACTGAAAACATGATTGTTTGAAATTAATAATGATTTATAGTTAACATGCAAGCTTTATAAAACAAAATGCAATTTAAGAAAGAAAAAATTAAAAGCAGCAAATAATCATTAAAAAAAATAAATAAAAAAGTGATGTTCTAATAACCCTATTTGTTTGTTAAAGTTATGACAAATTAACCATCTGCTGCTAAAACAAAAGCATTTAGTTTGATTAAAAAAAAAAACAAAAAAGTACAACATTTTGATGTCATCTCTTCAAACAATTCAGTGATTTTATGTTGACGATGAATTATGTGTGTTATATTCTTAACTTAAATATATAAAAACAAAATTTCTATCATCTAAAGTTGGCTGGTGGCTAAAAACTTTGCGTGCTTTTCGGTTACTATTGACCGCGTGTGACATCAAGTGTTTAATTTATTTGACATTCAAATTTGCCAAAACAAAAGAATTCATATAAAAATCAACTTTAATTTTTCTACTATTTATTTATTTGGATGCTTAAAAATCCCACAAAATGTGCGCGTGCTTACGTAATTGTGAAAAATTTATAAACAAATTATGACATTTCATAAAAATATTCAAAATACTCATACGTTTGCTACAGCAAAAAAATATATTAAAATTGTTTTCATTTTCATTTTGTAAATCTTCTTTGGTATAAACTAAAAAAAAAAAAACAAAACTCCCATTTTTATTGGCCAACCTTAACAATATTAAGTGATTTAGTTGCTTGCTGATTTAGTTGGCTGGCTATTATTTAAATTTCAAATGTGTTGCTATTTTGATTTTTTTTTTAAACTATTCTAAAAAAAAATTAAATATAATTTTGTGATTTTTTTTTTTTTTTTTTTTGATACGCAGTGTTATTTATTGTATTTGTTTAGTTAGTTTTAAGTAGTTTCCATGGCGATGTGGTCGTGTTTAGAAGTGATTCTGTTGTTGGTCTTATTAACAATATGCAACACACTTGTTTTGGTGCATGCCACACACACAGCACATGACATTAGCAGTACGATTATTATTGTAGAGGATGCAAAAGGTAAAAATGCAAAAAAAATATTAAATATGAATTTAAGAAAAAAATTAAAGAAAGAAAAAGTGAAAAATTAAAGTTTTGTTTTGGGAATACACTAAGGCATTCCTTAAGAAAAAGACATTAAGTCCTTAAAGAAACCAAAAAAAGTGTGAAATATACAACTCTTTAAAAACTGAAAAAATGAATAAGAAAGTAAAGTTTCTTATGCAACGCCTAAGTGTATGCAACAAAAATTAACCTAAAATTTAAAAAAAGTGTAAAAACAAAGCCAGTTCTTTAGGCTTTTCAATTTAAAAATAAACTTTTGCATATTTTGCAAGTACATTTAATGAAAAAGTGCATATTTTATAATCAAAATCTTTATAACCGCACAGAGAAAACCGAAATGTTACAATAAGAGTTTCCTTCAATAACGTCATTGAACAATTGTATTCGATACACAGTAAAGACCCAACTATAACATGCAAAATCTTGCTTAAGCTTCTGTAAAAAATTAATTTATTTTTATTAATCCCGGCATTTTCGGGATTTTTAATATATCAACTTTTGTGTACAAAAATGTTCGTTTTTATTGAATTTTTATACTCTATACAAAAAAAAATTATATTTCAGTTGTATTTTTTATTTTTATAATTCTTATTTTTCTTTTTTAAAAATATATGTTATATTTTCAATCAGGCTTAAGTTCATCAAATTTAATTATACCCACACCACAATAGTGGAGAGGGTATTATGCATTTGTGCTGATGTATGTAACGCCTTAAAATATTGGTCCTAGACCCACCTTAAAGTATACCGATCGACTCAAAATCACTTTCTGAGTCGAACTAACGATGTCCGTCCGGCTGGCTGGCTGGCAGGCTGGCTGGCTGGATGTCCATGTAACCTTGTGCGCAAAGTACAGGTCGCAATTTTGGAGATAATTTGATAAAATTTGGGACAAAGGTTCTTATTGACTCAAGCCTATTGAAAATGGGCCAAATCGTAGGACCACGAGGGAAGATAGGGGGAAATTTCTTCCTCTCAGAAACTATCAAACCGATTTTAATGAAATTTAAAACTTACATAGAACCATATCTTCATGGACACAAAAGGGATGTATTTTTTAAAAAATAGGACCACGAGGGGAGATAGGGCCAATTTCTGCCTCTCAAACCGATTTTAATGAAATTCAAAACATAGATAGATCCATATCTATATAGACACATAAGCTGTACAGTTTTTCAAAAATAGGACCACAAGGGGAGGTAGGGGGCAATTTCTGCCCCTCACAAACTTTTAACCCGATTTTAATAAGTTTTATAAACATAGATAAATCCATATTTATATGGACATATAAGCATGATGTGTTTTTTAATACTGTGGTGTAGGGTATCATATGGTCGGGCTTGACCGACTATACTTTCCTACTTGTTTTCATTAAATTATTTTTATGAAGGAAGGAATTTCACAACATGAAAAATAATTAAAATTGTTATTGATAATCATTCATTCTTGACTGACCTCAGATTCGAACCCAGGCGGCTGGTTACCCTGACATGTTTCGATCGCTACCACTCGATCTCCTCAGAGGGTTTTGCCGTCTTACACTCGCAGCCATTGACGACTGCTGACGTCAATAGTCAAACATCAATCCTTAAACCAAATTGTATTTTAACCTTTGGTAGATCGAAATTTGCTTTTCTGAATGATTATCCATTTTTAATTGATTTTACATGTTTTTCCTTTATCTCTGTTTTTTCGTACTTTTTGCCGCCTGGGTTCGAATCTCAGGTCAGTCATGAATGAATGATTATCAATAACAATTTTAATTAATTTTCATGTTGTAAAATTCCTTTCATCATAAAAATAATTTAATGAAATTTAAATTTGATGAACTTAAGCCTGATTGAAAATATTGAAAATTTGGATTAAAAACCATAAATAGTTCAACAAAATTACCACAATACTAATTAATATATGTTATATATAAACTACCTTTTGAAAATTCATAAATAAATAAAAAGTGTTGCTTATTTAAAAAAAAAATTTCTAAAATCAATCCCGATTGACATCCCTACTTCATACCTTCTTTAAATGTAAAACAAAAATCAGTATTATATCTTAAACTGAACCGAAGTTACAGCAAAATATATTTTATTTAATCTGTATATAAAGGTACCTTTTGAAAACTTTAATCGCATTTTGCCAAGTTTGATTTTTTTGACTATGTTGCAGTAAAGAAGCGATATGAATAACATGTATTCGCAAAAAATATTATATGTGGGCCTTTAATAAGCACAAGAATACATCCAGGGAAACAACATGTTTAAATATGGTCATGATTTTTAGAAAAGAGGAAAATGCAATTGTGAATCTAAAAACAAATTATTGTCATATTTAAGCATAACATGATATTTATTCATATTTGACCTTTATTTTATAGTTACTTTTAATTATTTAAGCTTGAGGTCTTTTTTTATAAAAAATTATATTTATTTTCTTCAAATTTGTTAATTTCCTGACGATGCTAACCAAAGGTTAGCGAAATATTGAAGAAAATAAATATAATTTTTTATAAAAAAATACCTCAAGCTTAAATAATTAAAAGTAATTAAGCATAACAAGTTTAGAGGCAACCAAAATATTGCTGTGACGGTACCAAGTCAGGTCATTGTACCCACTCGCCTTTAGTTGACCAAAAGAGCCTCTGCTTCCCAAGGGAACCCAAGTAACTTTTTTGTCGGTGAGAATAATGTGGTTAAATCAAACATAATAATACAAAAATTTTCTTCAAAAATTTTTTTGTTGGAGGTGACCATATTTAAACATGATTTTTCACTGGGTGTATTCTTGTGCTTATTTAAGGCCTATCTATGTTTTCTGATTGGTCTTAAAATGATTTTTTGTTATGGATTTCTTTGTAGGCCCATTTTAATTAATTTTTTTTATATTTTTTTTTTATTGAATCTTCATATGGGCAAATCCCAGAAACAGTCCACCAACCAAACATTTTTCAAATGATTTTTTTTTAACGGAATATAAGACTGGATGTTTAATTTCATTTTTATATTTAAAAATATGTATTTCAATGATCATCAATGCAATAATTTTTACCAAATCCTACCCCACTAATGATTTTTTTAATAAAATACGTGAATTTAGCATTATTTTAGGTGATTTTTGTGCTTAAAATAGCACTTAGAGCAAACTTATCAAAATATAAATTTCGTTAAAATAAAAGTTGATGTTCATTAGTTAACAAATTAGTTTAAGAAATGCAATTCATAAAAATATAATTTGTTTTGTTAAAATAAATAAAATATAATAATAAAATACTACTGGAAAAACTGTAGCGTGCGTTACGTAGCGTGCGTCACAAAGGGTTCACGGCTTTTGTCAAAAAATCACAACATTTTTTGGCTGCAAATAAGTGCGTTTAGAATTCTCTTATATTCATCTTTCATTTAGGAATCAGATTTTGTATACCTTATCATGCAAAATTCGCTAAAAATTAGGAAAACGCACTTCAACCTTTGAAGTTACTTCCACTTTTTGTAGCGTGCGTCACAAAACTTTGTGATCAATTATTTCGCAACAAAAACTTGCTAAGAAATTATGATATATGCCATTTGTTAGTACATATTAATGTCAGTAAATACTATATGTATATAAGTTGAAGCTATCTTTTTTGAAAGACCAAAAAATGTGTATATTTCAATTAGAAAACGCGTGCGAATGTAGCTTTCGTCACGCAGGATTTGCCCATATGTGACGAGCAAAATAGAAAGGGACCTAAGGGTTTTGTTCAGGAGAGCCATTTTAAAGATTTTAATACGTCCCAGTGGTAAATATTGAAAGGACCGCAAGTGGCAGGCCTTTTTGAAGGCCTCTATACTCCTTTCTAAAAGATTCGCTTCGCATGATATCCAGCCTTCAGAAGTATGCCTTCTAGAAGGCATAAACTTCTTTTTAAAAGACCTTCTGAAATATTCAGTACACATTCGTCACTCCCTTCTTTGAGAAGGGAGAAAGGAAGGTGTTCAGTTTTATTTACTTTTTATTTTTAGTGACCTTCCTTACTCCCTTCTTTGGGAAGGGATCAAAGTTGTTTTTAAAGGAAGTGTGGAAGGCCTTGCGCCCAATGACAACCTGTGTAAAAAATAAATAAGTATGGAATGCGGCGAGAAGGGCTTCTGACTGTTTGTGGCTGCTAAATAAGGCCTTCTATTAGGCCTCTTTACTCATTATAGTTACCGCTGGGGTGTATCTTTGGTGTACCATCACTGAGCGTGTTGTTATTGGTCTCATTTGAAAGCGACACATCTCATGACGTCAGGAACGTGTTGGTCAGGTCGTCCCTACCTCTTGCTTTGTGTAGTTGGTTTTTACTGTTCCCTTTACATTACTGGTGCCTTTCTCTATGCGCTGTCACTTATATTAAATATGAACTAACAATAATAAATCAAATCTTGTTCTAGTACGTTATGTCCTGCTAGTACCGGACTTAAATGTTTCCCTTCACGGTTTCTGTTCTCATATGTATGTAGGTGATTAGAGCTCTTCTAATCGGATGAGTCCTGTAGTATTTCTTCTTCTTAAGCGAGTGTGGCTTCTTTTAAAATATTACGAGCTAGTGGATTTGGATGCAAGTCGAACATTTTTAAATATTTCACTGCCTTTTTCATAATCATAGTTTTAGCTACTGGCACATTGAGATCCTCGTGAATATTTGAGATTTTAACATACCAGGTGGCAGCCGTGATTATTCGAAGAAGTTTATTTTGGCGCCTTTGAATTTTCTCGATATTAGAGGCCGAGATAGTGCCCCATAACTGAATACCGTAGCACCAGATTTGCTTTAAGATGGAGTTGTAAAATAAATCATTGCGATCGAGACTAAGAACAGAACATCTTCCAATAGGCCAATTATTTTTGCTTTTGAATTGCTTTTAGTCTCATTTGAGTTAATTTTGCTTTATATGCCATTTCCACGTTGAGGTATTATTTGATTTTAATAGGGGGGCATGTTTCCTGGCGCCATGTGAATAGGGTATGTACGCCTTTTGCTTAAGATTACAAAATCCATAAGTGAATGTAAGAAAAATTTAATTTTGGCCAAGAAAAGTTGTCTTTGAAACCATAGTACGATGGGTGTGCGGTGATGGGAAGTTTTACTGATTTTTAAGATGAGTAATGATTTTAATCGAAAAAATCATTTTGTTTGTTTTCAAAAAAAAAAAAACAAGAATAACTTTTTACCAAAACTAATGGTTTTTCATTTATTCTTTCACATTCCAACCACAAGCCCGAGCAGCCATGTAGTCGGCAGTGGGTCCATTACTATATGTTAACACTCTTCTGGTTTGAGACTCTTGATATCGGCTTGCTTGAAAACAATAACAAATATTTCCTTATTGGATTTTTCTACTTTTCAATCTTAGGAATTTAGTATACCCAATAAGCAATTTTGCTGGAAATCAAGTGCAAAACAATTGGTATTCAAGTTTGAAGGGTTAAGAAAGATATACTTTTGTTAGACTTTATTTCAATAGCTTATCCAGCAAAATGGGAATTTGAAATCAAGTGAATGTTAGTGATATATTTTGAAACTTCAAAAGCATTTAAAACAAGTAAGAGTGCTATATTTGGCTGTGCCGAATCTTCACCATTGTGCGAGCAGAATACAGAGCAACTAGACAAAAACTAAATAATTTTTACATACCTATACATACATATTTACAATACTTAAAACTTCATTATAAATAAAAATTAAAAAGCGAAAACTGGTAAATATTTTTTTTAAATCGTTTTTAGAACATAAAAAAAAATAAAAACAAAATTTTCTTTTTAAAAAACCAAGATTCGAACCAGGGAACTCTCACGTTTCTAACTTAACACACCCCCTAGACAACTGAAACATGAAGGAACGTTAATTGAATATCATTAAAATGAAATATGGCACGTTTACTGTTCACAAAATTCAACACAGTTGTAATTACTTTTGATGTTTGTATGTAGTATGTTTGTTTGTTTTCTTTTATCTTTTTTTGACAAAAATTCCTAGTTTCTATTTGTTAAAATTATTTCGTTAAATAGATGAAATAATAAAGAAGGGTGATAACGAAAATCATATTGGGCATTATGCTAGTATATGTAAACAATTGAAAGGGGGGCAGAGGGACATCACATGGTTAAATCAAGTTCTCTCCTCATAAGGACCCAGAATTTATATACTTTATAGGGTCTTAGATCAATATTGTAGAAATTACAAACAAAATGACAAACTTATATATGGGTCGATGTCATGAATTGATTGTAGTAGGATTGAAAACGGCCAAGTGCGAAAATGGGTTTAAATAATTATTTTTCGGTTGATACTGTTTTATAAGACCTTTTTATATATTAATAAGCAATGGGCCATGTATATTTAAGGATTTTAATGATTTTTGCACCCCACGGGAATGACAATAGTCCAACGGAAATGATACGGTAATGACTGAGCAGCATTGTAATGACGTTTTATCATGTATTGCAGCTAAATAAAACACATACAGCAATTTATGGAAACACATTTAATAAAATGCATACGTTATGTACATTCTTTGGATTATAATTCCAGGTGTACTTTTTAAGTTTGGGGAACATCAAATTTCTTAAATAATTACCATAGATTGAATAATCTCAAATATACATTGAAAAGGTAATTCCCGTGTTCCTTTTGTCATTACCGTGGTTTAGATTATTCCCATGGTAATGACTGCACGGTAATGATGGAAACGAGTATTCTTGGATTTAAATGTGAAAATCTTCAAAAATTTTTATAAAATACTAGCTTAACCCGGTGTGCTTCGCTACCCCCATCGTTATAAAATATATGTATAAGTATTTAAAATATATATTAACAAAAATTTATTTATTAAATTATTAACTGCTTCGTAGTAAGAGAATTCCGTGGCATTCAGTAGTTTAATTTTATGGGGGGTATTGCTCTCCCTCCGTCAACTCCGCCCATTTTTCTTTTAAAATTTACCATAATAGTGGATTTTTCCACGTTTGAAGACTCTAGCTATCAAAGTTCTTCAGTAACGTAATATTTAATATTTGCATCCTATGGGGAGTACCACTTCCCCCTCTGCTATTTTATTTCAATTTTGTGGCTCAGAAGATCCTACTACCAAAAGTTCAACAAAATGCTTGCAGCGGCTCTTAAAATATGATATATTTATTATTGACATCCACAAAAAAATATGGCACCGCCCCTTTGTCCAACCACACCTTTTTGAACCCAACGACATATTAATTCAGAACAATAGCCTTCTGTGAAAATTTAGTGACGATCGGTTCAGTAGTTTATTAGATATAACGTTTTTTACTTTTTCTATAAAGGGGCGGGGCCACGCCCACTTTTTTAACTAAACGTATTTCTGTTCATGCCAACAACAAATATACCAAATATTATCGCCGTAGGTCAAAAAATGTCATAAATAACACGAATTTAAATTTTGGGTTGTATGGGCGTGGCATCGCCCCTTTGCCCAGTTACAATTTTATATAGCCTAATGTCTCTTCCAGGGTCACAGTTACATGCTGTGAAAATTTCAAGTTCATCGGTCAAGTGGTTTGGCCTCCTAAAAGGCACAAATATATATATATATATATATATATATATATATATATATATATATATATATACAAATATATATACATACATTCACTTTTATATATATATAGATATTAGAATCTAATAAAGACTTAAAAAATTAAAAAACCAATACAACGAATTTGGAAATTATAATATAAATAACGGAAAAATATACTTACCGCGGGAATGACAAAATTTCAGGAACATGCGCAAAAAACACTAAACACTTCAAAAGCTCTCAAACAACTGACTACATTTTTCACTTCTGTCAATACACTTTAAAACTAACGGGAATTGTCGTAACATTGACAGTTAACACCTAATCAAAAAAACCGGTTTAAAGAATTTTTTTAATAAACAAATTGGTCCACGGGGAATGACGAAAAAAATTAGCCACGGACTAAAATTACTCAAAATCATAAGTTTTAAAATAAAATTATATTTATGAATAATTAGTATTGTGGTTATTTTGTTGAACTATTTATGGCTTTTAATCCAAATTTTTAATAGTTTTAATTAGGCTTAACTTCATGAAATTTAATTTTCATTAAATTATTTTTATGAAGAAAGGAATTTTACAACATGAAAATTTATTAAAATTGTTATTGATAATCTTTCATTCTTGACGTGGCTAGGGCTCGAACCCTGGCCGGCAGGTTACCATGACATGTTTCGATCGCAACCACTCGATCTCCTCAGATGGATTTTGCCGTCTTACACTCGCAGCCATCGACGACTGCTGACGTCAATAGTCAAACATCAATCCTTAAACCAAATTGAATTTAAACATTTGGTAGATCGAAATTTGCTTTATATTTATGAAATTAAAATTGAGTTGGTTTATTCTTCTCGAATAACTTGACGTACTTCATTTATAATATATATTTTGAAAATCTGTGTTTTTTGAACACAAAACGTTTGGACGCACACCATGGTAATGACGATTTGCCCCGTGCGACCAAATTTTTTCATAAAAATATCTAAAATATTTTATTTTCATTTCCGCGCCTCGTTGAAGGACATTTTGTTTTATTTAATCCTGTTCTCAGAATTTTAATTTTGGAATATTTTTAATACAAAATGTGTCGGGCCACAGAATGTAGTCGTATCGTGATATCGACCCTTTTCCACCTGAGGTGAAGGGTATAAAAACGATTGAACTCAAGTTTATTTCTAGTTAAATTTTAAGCACTTTGAGTGCTTATTGGGTAAAATCAAATTAGTGATCAATTTTAAATAAAATCAGTGGACGAGGGTCGAAATTAGCTATCACACCCATAACAAAGGGAGGTTGATAATTTGGTGATGCCCAACTGTTGTTGCATGCGCAAGTAGTAGAGTAACTCAGTGCTGCTGCTCCTTCAGTGCACCCAACAACAAGTCGTCTTTTCGCTTAAGTTTTTGGTAATGCAAGTATTTTATAAAAAAAACTTTTCACATTATTAAATTAATATAAATTCAAACTAGCAATATCGGTTTTTTTTTTTGATAATGTCAGATATCCTTTAAAAAGGACTTCAAAACTATTTTTTTTATATCAACGTTGATATAAAATAAAAAGAAAAACATCATTTCATATAACCGAAATTCTCTGCCTATATGTTTTAAAGCAAATTATGACAAAATTTTTCAAGTCTGACTTCGTATTTGAAGCGAATGAATGTAGTGTTCAAAAGCACAATATTTGCTGCCGTATTCATCAAAAATAATTCGAAATCGCAACCATCGGAATAAAGAACTATAGGCAAATCATCCTTTAGGCAGCATGTCTTAAGATAGTGCAGTATTTTTGAAATACTCGCTCCACCAATAATTAGTGCACTGATGAGATGAAATTTTATATACTGTGAAAGTGTGAACTGGCAAGCGTTGTTTATAATAAATGGCAGATGCGTTAATATTGGGATTTAGCTTGATTGCTTGAGCGTCCATTGTAAAAAATTTACATTGGTTTTGGAAAGATTAATTTTTATCATTTTGTTTCTCATGTCGAGCTTGTTCTTTTTTTAAAATGTTTTCATTATAAAATTCGGCGGAAATCTGCTTAACTTAGAAACCAAAACATATATCACATTGATCGTTTTGAGGCATAAATAAAGCTTAGTTCTTTTCTTTAAAATAATTTGAAAAAGCAAACATTAAAACCGGTTGTAATAACGGATTTAGTTTTAAATGCAGAAGCTACGAAAATTTTGGGTCTGCTTCTTCGACAGTAGTGACTCTCCATATTTTCCAAATTGTTAATAAATTCTTTGAGGTGTATATTTACATGAGATTGGCGCCGCCAATCAGATTTCGTTTCGAACTTCTTAATCATTATTCAACGTCTAAGCGTTGAATAAGAGATGGCAGAAGTCGAGAGAAACATCCTCTGACATACCTGCAATTTAAAACAAAACTTTCTGCCATTTGGAATTTGTTGAAGTCTCTCGCTGTTTATTTTAAACAGTCACATGATCTTGAGCAAACACCTTTTTCGCTTCCCAACTCATATTCCAAAACCGCTCACAAATAGCCTGTCTTGCTGCACTATCAAAATGTTGACAATATCTATTTTGTTCTTTGAGACATGTTTTCACGTTAAACTGTGTCGAGATAGAAACATTTTGAAAACATAGTTCACATCAGCGTATTAATATTCATCGGAAAAGTTGAATTCCTTTTAAAATAACTACGTTCTTACAAATTTTTAATATACAACTGGTATGAAAATCACGCAAATAAATGGCTGATAAACCATTTTGCCTAGAAAAAAAGTGTGTTTGTAGATAAACCAAACGAAAAATGTGAATAACTCGCAAATAAATCAACATTTTGATTCGAAATTCATACAATAGGAAAAGTGCATCACAGGGAATAGTTTGGCATCAAAAACTCATTTTTACCAAATATGCAGATAAACCATTTTGGATAAACGCCGTCGATATGAAAAATGGATGTTGATTAACTCAGGTTTTTAAGCTTTGGCTACATTTTTCATATATTTTCCGAATAGTTTCAGTATTATAATGTTCTGAGGGATTATGAATAATATTATAAGCATTTTACTACATTTTGGAAGCTATTGGTAAAAAAAAAAGGAAAAAATTTTAAGGCACTAGATGCAGTTTTTCCGGGTCAGTTTGTTTAACACGATCTTTCTCCTACAATTGCGTCGAAGACAAGAACAAAGTTTCAATTGGTTTTCGATATAAAGGCAATAACCTGTTCTTCGGAGAAAGTTTGAGCCAATGGCAGCTTAACTAGTAAAACCCAAATAGGGTTTTGTTAGTTTCGATAAGTTCTTCGTGAAATTCCACACGAGAAGGAGTTTGCGATCGATGACTTCAAAAATGTCGCACAGTGTAATTATAAAATAAAAAAAGGGTTATAAAACAAAAAATAAATAAAAGGTTTTATCTGGATATAAAGCAATTAATTGATGACATGCAATTTAAGTTAACTTAAATTAAATACTCTTTAGTTGATGAAATATTGCTGCAAAAATAGCTGAATAGAAAATGTTTGAGTTAAAATCTTAAAAACAAAAAAATATAAATTACAATTGAATCGCTAATTGCAGAAAGGGAACTCTTCACAATATTCATTTAAAGATAATCAAATAAAACAGTGCAGTTCATAATAATAAATACATGTTTTATGTTCTTAGCTCGTAGTGGGTCGAACTGACTTTAATTTGAAGTTGTCTAAGATGTCACTTTTTACACTGGTATTTTAGCAATACACAAATAAGTTACATGAAGTAATTGTCAGTAGCTTCATTTCTACTAATTACTAAGTGAGAAAGTTTCCATATATCCCGAAAAAACGATTAATTGTTATTTTTGTATTAATATATAAAAAAAAATCAACACACATCAAACAAAGTTCGTATTTAGTCGGCTGAATAACTAAATGTTAACGCATTATATAATAATCATAACGTAACTACGTTATATGTTAGCTTATAATTTAATTCAGCTAGCTGAATAACTAATTTTAAATAAATATTGAAAAGAAAAAAACATTTCAATAGCTGAATCAAGAAATTGTAGAGTAAGAAGCAAATTCAGCTAGCTGAATTATTAATATAAGAGTAAATTAAAAAAAAAAACCATGAAGTAATATTTGGGTTTGGAAAAAAATCACCCCATGGAATGCCGAAATTAAATTTTTTAAAATTTCTGTTCAAATTACGCGGTACACAGAAAAAATTA
This sequence comes from Pollenia angustigena, assembly GCA_930367215.1. Lineage (NCBI taxonomy): Eukaryota > Metazoa > Arthropoda > Insecta > Diptera > Polleniidae > Pollenia > Pollenia angustigena. Next base: position 204,842,860 of record OV884060.1, read on the forward strand.
CAGCCAATTTTTTTTTTTTTTTTCAATTGAGTACCCCGGTAGTGAGCTAGTCTTTCAGCGCCGGGGTTGCGGGTTCGATTCCCGCCAGAGACTCTGGTATCTTTCTTGCACACAAGCGTAGAGCTTCGCGGGGATTAGCTTAGGGAATGAAAAAAAAAGTGATTAACAAATCATTTAAATGTATAAATAATCATATCGATTTTGTTGAGATTAGATCTTAATCACGTTTGAGATGATTAACCCTGGAAATGTGAACATAACATAATTAGACACATTGGGAACCTCTTTAAAAAAAAAAAATAAAAAAACTTAAACCATTAACCAAAGATAAAATAAGTCTTAATTAAAAATTTAATCAAGGAAATTAAACGTTTACTTATATAAAAAACATTACTGCAGAAAATTTTGATAATATCAAAAATATTTTATTGATTAAATTAATTTGTTTAGTGGTGTAAATTTACCGGCTTGTCATAGAAATCAATTCCGATCGAAAGTGGAAGTAATTCCGTATTTAGCTTTTCAAAATACGAAATTTTTTTTTAAAGAAGCTTAATAAATTCGATCGGAATTGCAATTGCGAAATGGAAACCATTTCGATCGGCCTGTTAATTATTTTTTTAATTAATATCACAAATTTTTAATTGAAATTAATTTTTATTTTCTTCTGGGTAGTCTGCTATCAATGGTTGTTTAACACAAACTAAATGGCGTAGCTTATTAAAATGTTGACAGGAGTAAACTAAATATCGCTCTTTCAGTTAAGAGACGTGAAATTAAAAAGTCAATGACTTATTGACCCGCCCTCTTTCTACCTAGAGATATGTAGAGAAACATTACACCTTTTGGTTATACATGCTCCGGAGAAATCAGGTGTAGTATTTACCTGGAATTCGTTCAAAATCGACAAATCTCTTGAGATCGCGGTTTACTAGATCATGTATCTCGTACCACAGGAGTCAGAAGCCCCAAAAAGCACTGCTCCGAACTGCCCTCCTCGACAATTACGTCGTGGTTGTGGCTTGCACTTATGCGCGGGAAAGGAGATCTAAGAAAGTAAGCTTCAAGGGTTGATTTTGCACTACTTGTTGGGAAGCTCGACCTTCTGGCAGATCTTTCTAGGTGCCCAAAAGCAGTGGAGGCTAGATAGATTCAGCTCCTTAACAAGAGGCAAGTGTATAACTCCGCCGAGTTACACACTCAAATTGCTTCCTGTGTGTGCTTGTTGCGCTTACTCACAGGGACAGATTTGTCCGGTTTTACGTGATCATCGTCCGAAGACCTTTCCTCACGGTGCTCTTAACACTGGGTCGAAAAATGCGTGACCAGCGCCCCCTTCCTCCTTCATCACAAGCTGTGGCACCAGAGCAAGGGTACCGACTTCGAATCCATGCATTTGGACACTTCATCCCCCTCGGTGAAGGGCGGAGCCTATCTAACACTCCTACCATTTTATGGTCAAATGACAACCGGTTGCAATGCAACTTCACACCGAGCAGTAAATTACTCTACCCGCGATATGGGTATTAAACCACAACCACCACGTCCCTCCCCCGAAGGGGCCCCCGAAGGGGGGAAGGGGGGAACCGACCTCATAATCTAGACCGATAGCTATTAAAAACAATTCTCGTAAATATTGGTTATATATAGTTGCGTTTTCTTAAGAGCTTTTTAACGTATTTTTAGCCTTGAAGACCAAAAAGTTATACTTAGTCTGAGTTCATACGGCTCATGTCTTATTGACAAGATTCTTCCTTTTTCTTCTTTGAACATGAATTGGCGTTCAAATGATTCATGTCATGTTGACGACGTGTGCTTTTTTGATATTGACAACAATAACAAAATTAAACAACGAATGAAAAAGCAAAACGTAAAAACAGTACATGCATCTGGGTACTCGTTTCTTTTCCCCTCGTCCCTCTCGCCTCTAAAGTAGCAATCATGTCAATAAGACAAGAGCCGTATGAACACAGACTTAAGAATAATTTGCAATACCATTAATCGCTTTATTATTGCTATCAATTAATTTATCTGTTAAAATGGTATTAAAGGCAGTTTCACACTTAAATACAAGTCTTACGTATTTTAAGCAAATTAAAATCCTGACATGATAAGTTATTATTGTGCTTTGAAAGTTTTCAAACAATAATTAGATTAGGGAAGCATTTTTGTCCAAATACTTAAGACTTGTATTGTAGTTTAAAACGGTCTTTAATATTTTAATTAGTGTTGAAAATTTTGTAAATTTAAATAAATTAAAGTTAGGTAATATTCCCTTTTGAAATAAATCTTGAATCCCACAAACACATCATTATCATCGTAAAACAAAAACCTTGAACCCTCAACAAAACAAAAAACTAAAATTTTCTTCAAGTAAATTATTTTCTAATTAAGTTAAAACAAAGTGTTTGGATTATCATAAAAACAACATTTAAATAAATCAACAAAAAAAAAAAAAAAAAACATTAACGAATTAAATAAAACAACAAAGTTTTCATACTTCATGGAGCTAAAATAGCTGAAAATTGGAAGCACATACTTGTATTACAATGACTAGATGAACTTGTACCATTCATGCGCTTATGCGTGCATAATTAATGATAAATAAATTTTTTATTATTTAAAGAAATTAAATGTTGCTTATTCTTTTTTATTTTTTGGTTTGTCTTTAAAATTTTAGCTTGTTTTCGGCGTGTGTTGGCTGGCAAACGTATTGCCCCTCACTGGGTGCGACGGACCATAGCGTGTGAACGCGTTGAAGAGTGTATGCGTGAATGTGGTCGCGAAAAACGTTTTACCTGTGAGGGTTTTAACTATCGTCTAGATCCTTCGGGACATGGCCAGGGTGACTGTGAACTGATAGAAATACCATTGGCCCAAATTGATTTATACTCCAGTCCGAATAGAAGGGATTCAAATTTGCTGAGACACCCGGATTATGATTACTATGAAAGAGATCGTAATGCTCCGCATAGTTGTAGATACAATATGTGTAAGGAATGTAGCCCTAAATTGCCTTTACCCCCGCCACCACTTCATTACAATAAGCCCAGTCAGGATTGGAGTGAAAAGCCTTATAAGGATGAACGTTATCCTTATATACCTTCCCCACCTAGCAGTAGTAGTAGTGGAAGTGGCTATTATGGCAGACCATCTTCAGCAAGTTCATCTTTAGAACATTTTCCACCTTCATCATATGAATCGCATAGCAGACCTCCGCATTCCTATGAGCATCATAGTGGTTCATACGAATTTTCATCACACGGCTCAAGTTATTATGAACAATCTCCTCCTAGTAGCTATGGCAGCAGTGGTTCCGGCTTGGATCCTATTGATCGTTATGATGTTTCTCATGGTGATCGGTATAGACCCAGCCGTCCTTCCAGATGGGAAAGCATACCCAGCAGTTCTGGTTACGATGGTTCAAAACAAGACCGTTATCGTCCTCCTTATCGTCCTGGTCCAGAATATACACCATATAGACCTTCCTCTTCGCATGGTGTAAGTGGTCCAGACTCATATCGTCCAGGACCGCCACCAACGTCCCACAACTATTTAGATAGAGATCGTCCATCAACGTCACCATACAAAAAAAATTCCGGAAAATTTGTTCCTTATTTAATTGGCACTGATAATGAATGGGGTTCTTATGGTGGCTCTTATGGAGGCAGTCATACTAAACAAACTGCCTATTGGGGCTTAGCCGATAGTCATTATAAGCCCCGTGATCCTGTGCATTTTGATTATTCCAATTTGGGCTATAGAGGAGACGCGCCTCATGAAAGCAATGCTGTAGTACCATATTCTGGTTCCAGTTATGGTTCGTATGGAAAGGATGATGGATTCCGAGATCGTCATGATTATCGTCATCAATGGACTCGTAGACCAGGAGCAGATGGTATAAAAATTGTACAAATGATTGTTCATTTTAAATTTATTTTATTTTTTTTTTTTCAAACTTTAAGAATGCTCGGCTAAAACTTCGGAAGGTTTTCGCTTACACAAAAAGATTGTTAAGCACATGTTTTCAACACCTACGGTAACCGAATGCGAAAGGCTTTGTTCGGGTCAAGATGCCTTTATATGTCATACTTATAGCTATCGTTATTCTGCCGGCAGTCATGACAACTGCATGCTGTGCGATCGTCCTATTAATCGCTTGGACTATTATGTGGATATAGAACCAGATCGTGATTATGATATTTATTCTATGTCAGATGATTTAAATGTTTGCAGGAAACCCTCGCGAAGTGATGGCCCTGGCAGAGGGGGTGGTTCAATTACAGCCCTAGCTGATCCCAGAAGTACTCGTAAGTTTGGGTATTCAAAAACAGAAAAACATAAATCCAGTAATTTTATGCAATATTCGTTAACAGAATGTTTTTTCCGTGCCATTGATGCAACAAGATTTTATAAATCCATTGTCCGGGACTCCTTAACGGTCAGATCGGTAGGAGAATGTGAAATGGAATGTATTAAATCCACCAAATTCACGTGTCGGGCTTTTGCCTTCCGCTACGGTCAACAACGTCATGCGAGTGTTATAGATAATTGTCAGTTAAGTGATTGGCCGGTAAGAGATATGGACAAGGAAAGGCATTTGGTCTTAGACAAGACATTTGACATCTTTGAAAGGGCCAGTTATGGTCATGGCTGTGAAATCCAGCCAATCGTAGATGAAAAGCACAAGAAATGTAAGAATTACATATTTTTTGAAAGATTTGAAAGCAAAAAATGATGGAGAATTGTTTAATTTAAAACTTTCAGCAGTGTGTTATTTGGGTTATGGTTCCCCAGCCAAACTTTTGCCGGCTGCCATTAAAAAGGTTATAACTGTGCCCTCTGAATTGGAGTGCAAAAAGGAGTGTATACGTCTAAGAGAAACTACAGCCTTTAAATGTTATGCCTTCAGTTACGGGTAAGATATTGTACGGAGTTTTAAATGTTTATTTTTGATTCGATTCAATTTATATAAATTCAGCTCCCGCAAAACTACTTTTAACTGTGAGATGTCTGATTGTGATCAAACTGAATTAAAATTAAATATTCATTATACTCATACCGATGATAGAGATTACTGGCTTTTTGCTTGGAATCCATTTGATTATACATGTCGGGATAAGGTTAATACTATTGGTGGTTCAAGGGTTAATAATAATCGTCGTATGGATATATTTAGAGAACCGGGTAATTTTTGATTTTCATTTAAGTATGGTGAAGGGAATTTATAAGAAGAACTTATAAAAATTACTTTTATTTTCTTTCTTTAAGGTGATGTATCCTGGCGCCATTATTCTGTTTCTGGAAAGCCCTGTAGACGAAGCAGTCCTTGTGAAAAGAATTTAATAACCGGCTTCTATTCTTGCGAAATAGAAAGTGGCGAAATTGGTTCTTGGGACTATTGCTGTAAAGTGGATCATCCTTGTGGTTATTCACAAGGTTTTGATTATCCCTGGTAAGTTTTTAATGAAGGCAGAAAAAGGAATTTAAACTGCAGCAAACTTTACGTGTTCTTAGTACATCGATATAAGAAATGCACACAAATATTAGCATGCCTTAGGGCTATTAAAAAATAATGGTTATAACAAACTACAAAAAACTTTTTACATAATTACAAGTGTTTTTCATATGAAACTTCCCGAAACAAAAATCCCGGGATACCACACATTTTCCGGGAAAAAAATTTCGCTAAATTGTATGGCAACTTTACTGCTACCTAAATAAGAGCGGCAAGTGTCTGTTTTATGTCAAAACTTTTTAATTTCTCATAGTTTATACGAAACAAACCTTTAGAACGCGAGTTCAACACCAGCCGGCTGGAAATTCTTATTTGATAGATCGCTTTGTAGCTCTGTAAGGCAATGTTAAATGTTTGATGCTCTGAAATTTTGAACTAGTAAAAGAAAAACAGTAAAAAGGTTCACAATTTTAAATTTGTTAAGGCTAAAAAGTTTGTATGTTTGTAAGAGGCAATCTTTGGAACTCCGAAAATTTTTTTTAACAAAAAAGAATGGAACCTCATAACGGTCACAGGCTATATAAGGTTTCACTAAAATGCTAAGGATAGGATCGAGGGGAGATTAACCTCCTATACTCAGAAATTATTAATTTTCGTCATAGAAGAGATCTATTAAAGCAAAAGCCGTGCTCAAAATAAAAACAAGCCATTCTAAAATAAAAGCAAAGCCATTTTAACGTGAGTACGCTGTTCACCCTCTATTCCGCCTCCAGTCATTCTGTCCGCTCGACCGTTCCCTGACTGAATGCGAAAGTGACTTCTGCGTTTAATACGCTCTACCGGCTAAATAGCTGAACCGATTTTGATGAAATTGCAAATATGTATTTGCTTTTGTTTTTCTTTAAGAACTAGCAGGGGTTTGCTGGAAATCGAAAGCGTAAAACGAAAGAATTTTAAAAGTCGTTTTTTAATAAGATTTATGAATTTTATGACAAATATTTCTCTATTAAGCAGAATTTTATAACAAAAGTTATAAAATTTGATTAAAAGTGTATAAAAAACCACTTACAAATTCTTGCGTTTTAAGTTTTCGATTTCCAGCACACCCCTGTAGGACTACGAGGGGGGCATAGGGAGAATAACTGCCTCTCCGAAAATATCTAACCAATTTTGATGAAATCTGAATCATAGATAGATCAGCGTAAATAAAACACACAGGGTTTATATATTTTTTTAAAGCTAGGATTATGAAGGGACAGATGGGCAAGATCCTTCCAAAAAATATTTGTACTGATTTTTAATTTTACTAGTGTAGTTAGTCTAAAATTAAGCCTGGGCGACCAGCGCCGCGGTCACGGCTAGTATTGTATAAAAATGAAAAAAGGTAAAAAAAAAGTAAAATCTCGTTCGATTTCAATTCCACTTCATTTCGATTTCTAGAACATGTCTAAAATGTTCTGTTGATTATAAAGACGTTTGTCTTCGAAGAAAGAAGAAAGAAACGTGTTTTCTAATTGATAGAACTCTTCTTGACTAAAATTAGAAATATTCTGTCAAACGATGCTGTATGCAGTGTTCGAAAATAAACACTAAATATCGTTTCTTAATGTTCGGTTCGGTAGATTTGTGGAAAACACAAACGCTAATAGTGTTTGTGTAGAAAATCATTAAAAAAAATAACGTTTCCCTGTTAGTCATCTTTCGAACACAAAAATATTACTGTTTTTATCAAACTCAACAAAAGATGTGAACATTTTATTCCGTTCGGTTTTTTTTTTTTTTGAAAATCCACAAACTTCAATGTGTTCGGTTCGGCTCATTAATGTTCGTCCCTTTTGGCTGGTAAAAAAAAACCAAACATTTTTTACAAAAACATAATACACACACGAAAAAAACCTTTTAGAACATTAAAATACAATTTTTGTCTACAGTACCACTACAATTGTTCTGTTTTTACGAACGGTACACAATCATTAAAAAAATAGATATCGTTCCTGGCTGTGTAAGCCGAACGTTAAATAATGAACTGTTTATTTTCGAACACTGGCTGTATGTCGTCGCGTTTCATCTCAAACCACGTAAGCGCCAACAATTCATTTTTTCAGAATAAAAAAAAATATATGGGTTTTTTCAAAACCAATTTTCGGCACAAACAGCTATTTGCAAATTAATGGGTGTGTTCTAGAATCCGAATTCACTCGAAAGTGGATAACTTCAGTATTTTTGGGGTTCCGCAATTTACATCCCCATGTTTTTTTTAAACGTTTTCAATTAGAGTAGTAAGGGGTTGGTGAAAGTAAAACTAATCGACTTTTATTCTCATATGTATGTGATAAAACTACACAGAAAAAATTATTGCCGAATTATTTTCAAACAAACGCTTGTTTGAAAATTTTTTTAATTTCAATAAATTTTTTTACTGATTCAAACAATATTTTTGTTTGATTTTTATTTAACCAACAAAAATGTGGACAACTCTTCAAAAATATAATAAACGCGTTATTGGGGTCAAGTTTTCATAATTTTGTATGAAATATTTAACGCTCTTTAATGTTGTCGTCTTTTTGCATTTTTTTATTTGATCGTAAGCAACACTTCTTTATGTGAAATATAAGAACAACAACAAAAAACACACACAGTCTATTTTTGGACGCTTTAAAAAAGTGCAACTATAAGAAAAACAATAGCAGAAACAACATTACAAGAAACAAAGTCCCGTATTCAATTTTTTAAAGCTGCTTGGTTAAATACATCAAATACAAAAATAGAAAGATGACGAAAAACATCTCGAGTCGGTCTGCTGTCGTTTTTGGTTACATTTCTTCTTTAGCATAGGAAAGGATACAGCAACAGAGAGTGATAAAGAACAAGTTAGAGTGCTATATTCGGCTGTGCCGAATCTTTGATACCCTCCACCGACAGTTCGAATGTTTAAGGAGTAATATCTGTATGATGTCTATTTATTATTATCTTAAACTGTGACGATTTGTTATTAATTATTGTTTTAGGCGACTAAACTGTTTTCCGGTAGTAGGGTTTATATGGGGCCTAGGGTAAACTATGGACCGATCATTACGAAATTTCACAGCGTCATTTCTAGTCCTTTAAAACTGCGACGTACCAATTTCTGTTATGATAGCATTATTAATTATGGTTTTAGGTGTACTAAACTGTTTTCGGGGAGTAGGGTTTCTATGGGGCCTAGGGTAAATTAAGTACCGATCTTTACGAAATTTCACATTATCATTTATAGTCCTATAAAACTGTGACGAGCCAAAATTTGTTATGATTGCATTATGTTCTACGGTTTTAGGCGTACTAAACTCTTTTCCGGTAGTAGGGTTTATATGGGGCCTAAGGTAAATTATGGACCGATCGTCGCGAAATTTCGCAGTGTTATTTTTAGTCCTAAAACACTGCGACGTACCAAATTTTGTTACGCTAGCGTTATTTTTTACGGTTTTAGGCGTACTAAACTGTTTTCCGGAAGTAGTGTTTATATGGGGTCTAAGGTAAATTATGGACGGATTTTCACGAAATTTAACAACGTGATTTCCAGTAAAATAAAACAAATTTTTGCAAAATCTTATCTCATTCCGTGCCTTGTTCCAGCATTTATGTTATTTTTTGTAACAAAATTATAAATTTTTTTAGGTGGTGGTTCCACATTTTGATTCATAGATCTGGTCCTACTGAACCGATTTTGCTGGATTACAATCCCAAACTGCTTAGGATAACTACAAGCAATTTGGCACCAAGTTTTTTCATTTCTTTTGAGTTGTTCGAAAGTGAACGTGTTTTCAACAGACGGACAGACGGACAGACAGACAGACGGACATGGCTAAATCGACTTAGAATTATTCAAGGACCCAGAATATATATACTTTATGGGGTCTGAGATGAATAGTAAAAAAGTTTCACACGGAATGACAAACTTAATATACCCTCTTCACAACTAATTGTGGTGGAGGGTATAAAAACATTGTGTTGTGTGTTTAAATAAGACTTCGTTCAAAAATTATTCCAACAAAAAAATGTGTCTCAAAGCCAGCCGGCGGCTCTGCTCTTGCCGTCAGCTTCTCATACAGTGCTTACTTGTGTGCGCGTCATTGCTTGTGCAAAAACTTTTTTTTTTATTTTGAAATGTAGTATATGAATTTCAGTAAACTTTTTGTTTGATTCAGTTAAATTATTTGTTTGAAAAAAGATGTGTTTTTTCAATAAACAAAATGCAATTAAATTGTTTGAATATGCAAATTTGTTTATAGGACCGATTTCAGACAAAAAATTGTTTGATTCTACAAATTTTTTGTTTGAATTAGAAAAATATTTTTTTCTGTGTACACACTGCGACAGGAAAATATATCTAGATTGTGATAACTTTGTTTTTTTAAATGGTCGGTAGGTCAAACCAATAATGATCTAACGAATGGTCAAATGCTAGGTTTTGCAAGAAAAATAGAGTATAAACAACTAAGACAATTTATAATTTTGAATAGTTTTTTCATTCTCCTGTAAAATGTTCAAAATGTTATATAGGGCCTTTTGCGTTTTGTATTAAGCGGGAATTCCCGGGAAATTTAAAAATAAATCCCGCTTTATCGGGAAAAAATCTTATAACAACTTACAAAAGAAATAAATAAAATATTCATAATGATTAGCATTCTTCAAGCGGTATATAAAATTATTTACAGCTTATTTTTAAATAAATAGCAATAAACAGTTCAAATGGTTTTAAATGGAATATTCCTATATATAAATGCAATTAAAACAAAATTTTGCTTTTTCCCACACCAGGTGCTTCGTTGGTGATGAACCAGATCAATGGCGTAAATGTAGCGATCGTTATTATCCCGGAAATCATACCCTCAGCCATTCGGGTCTAAGTGTTAAGCCTTTAAAACCCTCCGATAAACGGAAACCTGCCGATAGCTTTACATCGGCCTCCAATTCAGATGAATATCAGAAACCACCTCGGCCAGGGGGTTTGCAAAGTTTAAGTGATTTTACTGCCGCCCGACTATGGCCTGTAACCTATTTGTATAGTGAAGGACCGCCGAATTCAACGGAATTTAGTAATTTCGTCGATTGTAATAAGGAAACATGCTAGAGCAAGATTTAATTTATTATTTAAAAATGTATTATTTTTTTTTTATCAAAAAATAGTATTTTTTTCTTAAAAAGCTGTAATAAGTAGTTCGTACCTTTTTCATAGGCTCTAACACAATTGTGATTAAAAATATGATAAAATAAACAAAAAGAGATTTAAATTGGTTTGGTTTTGTTAAAAAGAATAGATAAAAGAGAACTTTTTTTGAACATTTTTTTACCAAAAAAAAAAAAATAATAATTTGTAATAATGCTAACCCTAATTTAAGTTAAATACAAATATAATTAATAATAAAAGGGCTTAAATGTAAAATGAGAAAACGATTAATAAAAAATTTAAGTAAATATAAATTTAATAACATTCTAAAGAAATTAAAGGTAAGAAACAACAATTTTATATAAGATGTACAATTGCATCAGGGTTCCCAGTTTTATTTTAAGCCTTATCCCCAATTTGTGATTTTTCATCCCCAAAAATCCCTAAATTTTTTGGAAAATAAAATACATAATATTATGTCAATGGAAAAATATGCGTACATCCATTTATTTAAATAAATCCATTTGTGTAATATATTATTAAAAACTCAAGGTCTATCCAATAGGTCTGCGCAAGAAGCCAGATGTTTATTTGATTTATTCCTCAACGATGTCAAAAAATGTTTACATTTTCCTTATCCATGTATATTTTTGTTAAAGTTTTTCATTTTTTGCCACACATACATGCACACAAATCACAGTTTTCCTTTTGTTTTCCCTATGTAGTAGTAAGATTTTGACAACGGCAAGGAATTTTACACAAACAAAATGACTGTTGTTTTTTGTGTTGTTTTATTGTTGTAGAGGTAAGCAGACCTATTGGAATAAAACTAATGTTATTTATTTAACGTAAAAACGCAAAACAAAAATAATTATGCGTCAATACATATTTATAATTTCCAAAACTAGGGAATCATAATCTTCTAATTAATAAGCCAACGCAATTTTGTGTTACATGTTGCTTGTTTAAAAAGTGCATTTGAGATTATTGAATAAATTTGTCACAGCAAGTTGCATAATTTTAAAGCGTGTATTTATTCTAAGAAGAGCTCCTAATAACACAAATTGCATTCTGTTGCAAATATTGATTTTGGTTGTATTCATTATAGAAAAAACCTAGTTCAACAGAAGTAACGCTAGTTTGTACAACAAGCATATTTAAAACTATTTCAACAAGTTCTTGAAAAAGTTTTAAACCGCAAAAAAGACTAAAATTTGTACCCACATCTTGACCAAATCGGTCTTGCGATTGCAAAAATTAAATTTAAAATAATACATGATCCCCAAAAATCCCCAGCGAAAAAAGTGCTTTTCCCCAAAAAAATCCCCTGGGGATTTTCACGAAATTTTTATCCCCAATTACAAAAAAAAATCCCCAATTTGGGGATAAATCCCCTAAACTGGGAACACTGAATTGCATCAACATAAATGTCTTTTAGAATCTTAACACTTAAATGAACGACTTTATTAACAAAAAAGAAACGGCTTAATCAACAAAAGATTCTATGATAAACGGCGGGGTGCAATAACGCCTTAAGAAATAAGGCCTTTAAGGCTTTATTTCTCAATGGAAAGTGAAATTAGGCATTTATTTCCAAAAAGGTTTTATTGCACTTTGAAAGTGAAATAAAGTCGTAAAGGGGTTATTACACTTAAATTTCTTTTTAAATGAAGCAATAAAATTTCTTATTCTTATTATATTTTATTGAACAATTATAAAAAATTTCATATTAACAAAAAATAATAGAACATTAATAATTAAAAAAAATCAAATGTTAATTTAACTGCAACAATATTAAAAATCTTTGCTTTATAAAGTTTTTCTGCGTGGCGGCCTGCGGCCGCTCTTAGGGGTTTTCTCCTCCATGGGACGCGGCAGGTGGCTTCGATGAATAAAGTTTCCCTGCGCGCGTCACACTAGGGTTGATAATGAGTCGCGCGCAGGAAACTGTATTCAGCGAAGCCACCTGCCGCGTCCCATGGAGGAGAAACCCCCTAAGAGCGGCCGCAGGCCGCCACGCAGAAAAACTGTATTAAGTGAAGATTTAGGTGGCTTTTTCCTACGTAGTGCATAAAGTCCATGGACATTATGTCACTATTCGTGTGTCACAATGTTCATGGACATTATGACATGCCACCGGAAATATATACTTACATGTTCATTATGAGCAATATGTATTATTAGGAGTTGTTTAAAGATATTGGAACTACTAATCGGTCGAAATGCTGCTACCAACAACAACAACAAAAATCGATAAATTGAACAGTGTAACAAAAGAATCAAAAAATATAAAATAAAGGTTTTATTGCACCATCGGCTAAATTCCAATAAAGGCTTTATTTCACTTTCAATTGAGCAGTAAAGCCTTTTTCGCAAAAAAGGTCTTATTTCTCAATTGAAAGTGAAATAAAGCCTTAAAGGCCTTATTTCTTAAGGCGTTATTGCACCCCGCCATGATAAACATTTGCCTAATATGGAACATTGTTAAAACAACAGTTTAATGCAATTTATCATTTAAAATAGTTTTTTGCTTCTCCTACTACTCCTACTTCTGGACTGCGTGGTCCATTGTGGCTTAAATGGACTACTTACAACATGGCCCAATGTACTATAGTATGGAGCATGTTATAAGAAATTAACATGCAGTGCTACCAACAACTGTATGATGTCTCCATTATTAATTGTTTATTTAAAGTGAAAGTTTGTGAAATTTGTGGAAAAAAGGTAAAAAATTAAAAATACCAAGTAAATATATTTAATAATAGCAATAATAGACTACAGTACACACCAGAGAAAGACAATGGGTAAAAAAAAATTAAAGTACTCTAGCACATATCGAAAATGTTCAATACCTGTGCGTATGCGTACTCGCATCTATTTATTCTCATACTTGTGTATATCCCTGCGCATTTGATATCATTCATGTATGTTGTCATACTTATTGTATTTCATAGTTGCACATATCCCCACCAGCGTTACCGTTGTGATACTAAAGTATCAATTTGACCCTTTTTCGAAGGTGTTGATACCTTTTATAACCCTTTTTTTAAATTATACTTTTGTATCATTTTTACCTATTTTGTGACACTTTTTGACCCTTTTTTGGAAATAGCTCTCACATTTGGTTTTTTTGTCAACACTGCGGAACAGAAGTGCTAAACAAATGTTTTCGAAATAAGCATTGCTTGATATGGAACAGACTCAATGTATAACCTTACAATTCCATGCTTTCTTCTCCTTGATTTTTGATAGTAAAGTACAATTTCCCTCAAAGCCAACATAACTCATATACATATTTGTTATTTTTTACGATGGTTTCTTTTCAAAACAAAAATTTGACATTTTATTCAAAAAATGCAATTTGGTGTTTTGCTCTCTAAAGGGTAGCATGTTTTATTCAAAAAATTCTCCTTAATAATGGCAAAAGGTATTGAACTTTTCGCCCCCTTTTGAAACGACAGTGTTGAGAGTGCCCTAACAGGAATGAAAACAAGAGGTAAAAATTGCTAAATTAGCGGAAATTCCCAAATATTTGGTAACAGCGGTATGATAGCAAAGTCTTATATTTATTAAAAATCGTAAAATCTTTAAAAAATCTGACATTTACAGGAAAAAATCGCTTTAATCGAGAAAATGGTTACAATTCCGATTGCAGAATTTAAAACAAACACTGAAATTTATTTGACATCGCTAAATCGGTAAATTACATAAAAAATTAGCTATAATGATAAAGAATAAACTTTTTGTCAGGTGTTAAAAACAGGACAGAGCATTCCATAAAAAAAATTAAGTTTTTTGAGCTCTTCCTACCTGAAATATTATTTTTTTGTTTGCTTATAAAAAAAACTTGGTCTTATTATGTTCATTTAAATGGGAAATACTGCTAATACAAAACTTGACCCTTTTTTATTGAAATACCCTTTTTTTGACCCCTTTTTCTGGAAAATCCCCTTTTTGTGACCCTTTTCGAAAATTTCCAACGGTAACACTGATCCCCACACCCATAGGTATATCATTGACTTCAAACATTTTTATTTATTAATTTGTTTTTCATAAGTGTTGCCAGAATTTTTTTTTTTTTTGTTATTGCTGAATCACTAATAAATCCTTCTTTTTCAAATCGTTTGAGAAAAATTCAACAAAATTTTATTGAAAAAGAATTGTTGACTTTACAAAAATCTTCGGAATATTAAGATCTGCGTTCTTATATAAATAGAAAAAACTATTTTTAAGAAAATCTGGAAAAATGGATGCAAATTAAAATACGTCGTTTTATTCGTTCTTAATAAAAACACAAAAAGTTGGCGAATACCACAAAAATATATAAATCGAATATTCGGAATTAATAAATGAGATATCACAGGTAAATTCATTCATATATATTATGACTTTGAGATGTTTATCTGTTGGCAGTTGCATTTTAAGACATTTAAAATTGTTTAAAATTTAAATGATAGCCTTACAGAAGACTACAACATCATGTAAATGGTGGAAAAACAACTCCACGGTTGTCTATATAAAAATCAAGAATTATATCAACTCCTGCAGTCCAGCATCAAAACGAGTTTTCTCTTTAGCTGGAAACATGAAAAAAGAAACAGAACAGATCCCAAATAGCTGATAGCCTTCTTTTTATAAAAAGCATAATTTTATAATAATAAAAAATATTTATGTTTTAATATAGCTTTTACAAAAATTAATTACTTCTTTTTTAATCAGTGCTACATATATTTGTTTTGCTGGTTTTGGATAATACTTAAAATATAATTATCTTTTCTGCATCAAAAATTTTAAGGTCCTGGCTACACTGCTTGCTTTACAATAACCATACGAATTGTTGAAGTTACTTGTCGATACTCATCGATACATGCCTATACTCATGCGCGGATTCAGGGGGGGGGGAATTTCCTTATTTAAATTATAAAAATATGTTTTGTTTATTTCAATAATACAAGAATACTTCACTAATAATATTTTTTTAACTGTACAAAATTTTTGGAAATTCCAGCAAGGTTTTTTTTTTTTTTGAATCTCTAAACAATTTTTCAATAAGTATCCAAACCTTAATCCAAAAGTTCTTTATTAGATATTTTAAATGAAACACAGTGTTATAGAATTGAATGAAATAGAAAAACCTGGGACCGGATATTATTTTTCTTGTAGGGCTTGTCAACTAAAACAAGATTCCAATAGTGAAATATACCGGACACCTCCAAAATCCGGATTTACGGGTAAAAACCCGGTTTTTGTACCTTAGCGCACATATAAGCCTGTAATTTTGTTGATAACGATCCGATTTTCAATTTCTTACTAGATTTGGAAAGATATCTTTCGAACAATGTATAATTTATTTAAGAAAACTGAAGAAATTTGGGTGTTATTGTCGAGCAAACACAAATTTTGTAAATTTTTCAAAAAAAATTCAAATTTAGTGACGTTTTTATACATTATTTTCTTAAGAAACTATAATACTATTGAGTTTATTCAAAAAGTACGTTTATTAACGATTACAACGCATATTTGGTTTAAAAATAGATAAGTAATTCACTGAGTTATTTTACTTTTCATGAAAATAAACTTTTAAACATTTTATAAAAATTTTATTAATCAATTAATCAATGTTATCCTAAACACAAAAAAAAATTTGTAATGAGAGTTTAAGGCCCGTTTTCACAACTTATCGATAGCTTAAAGTAGACTTTAACTGGCCTTATAAAATGTGTTCCATTATTAAGACTTTACTTTAACCTAAAGTGAGCGATAAAGTAAATTGAGGTTCATCCTACCTGGAGGGTTAAAGTAAAGTTGTTATAATGGAACACTTTTAATATGGCCGATAAAATCCTACCTTTAGCAATCGGTAAGTTGTGAAAACGGAGCTAAGTCATTCAAAAATATTGTTTCTTTTCGTGTTCTTTTAACGCACTTTCTTTAAAATTACAAATCACTGTTAGCCTAAACACAACTTAGATTTACAACAAATATTTGTAATGAGAGCTTTACTCATGTAAAATTATTGTTTTTTTTTAATATGACGTTTTGTTAATGTCTTCTTTTTCACTTTGAATCTGTGTATTAAAAAAAACGTTTGCAATTTAATAAAAATCGTTTGTATAACCAAAGAGTAAACGTTTAACTTGAAAATTCGTGCGGTTGAATTATTAAAAAGCCTTAGTATATGCAATATGCAATATTTATATACATATGTGTTATATGAATCAAAATTATATTCGATAATTTTTGACGAAAGCACGGATTTGTCGGGGAAAAGCCAGATTTCCTTATCTTTAAAATATTTCAACATACAACAAAACGTTGTTAGGGAAGAATTTGTTTGGCTTTGTTGTAAACGCATTTGAAGAGCCTTCACAGGATATTGATAATGGCGCTGATGTGTCAATTGATGCGAAGGCACTATCATCAATAGTTCTTAAAACTTTGATAAATTTTGGTCTTGACCTAAAACATTATGTAGAAGTTGGAACTAATGGTTGTCCTTTGATGTCAGCAGAAAATGAAGGTGTTAAAAAAATTCTGGAAACCGCGACAAATGCGAAACAAACGCCTTGCTATTCCCGTAAATCAAACAACTCAATTTCTAAAAGCAATAAAGTGCCACTAATACAAAAAGTTGTATCATTTGTTAAAGAAACCACAAAATTTTTTAAATATAATCATCCCAGGCAAAACACAGTTTTAGTAAAGTATTTGGGAGCCAAACTCTCTACATTATGCGAGACAAGATGGGTGGACCGTCACGACTCAGCTTTACACTTTGCAACAAGTGTACATCATATAGTAAAAGCTTTGGAAAAAATATCTGAGTGGAAAGGTAGAGATACTTTATCAAAAGCCTTATATTAAGAATATCACTTAGAACTTTTGAATTTATTTGCGGAATAAACATATTAACTATGAAACTTATTGTAACACAGCCGCTTAGTATCATTTAACAAAAGCATGATTTAGATCTTCAAAAAGTATCAAGCCTTATCAAAACTTTAAGAAAAAAGAAATAAAGCCGAAGAAGAATTTAAAGCGATTTTTCGAAAAGTTAATGTTATTTGCGTTCAAATCGAGGTTCCAATCTAAAAGACAAGATTTGAACGAAATAATCACATCCAAAATGTTGAAGATTTCTACCGAGTTGTAGGTTGCATTCCTCTTATTGAATTTATTTTAGAAGATCTCAAAACACCTTTCCCTTAATCCTTAATGTATTGAACATACCAAAACTTCTACTCAAAGTGTAATCAAGTCATATACAGATACAAAACTTTTAAAACCACAACTCGAGATAAACACCTACTAACATCTAAACTTGAGCCTGAACTGTAGCATTGGCAACAAACATGGAAAATATCTGAGAATCTATCAGATAACGTTGTAGATGCTTTAATGAACTGTGATGAAGATATCTGCCCAAATCTAAGAAAAATAATTCAAATTTTCGTTTCAATGCTCGTCAGTAATGCTACGAGCGAGAGGTTATTTCCTACCCTTCGTCGAATAAAAACATGGCTCGGATCAACAATGACAGAAGATAGACCGTACTATCCCCAGTAAAAACTTCGCCTACAAAATAATGTGTTGAGTAATCAGAAAAACATAAGAGCACTACTTACAATTCTACTGAAAGAACCAATGAATTTTACAAGGGATGTCCCAAAATGAACGCATTAAAAAGTAAGTCATTATTTTTTTACTTGCATACATCCAGAAAAAAGTAGTTATAGAAGTTGTTGTAGATGTAGTTATAGATGAAAGCTACAAAATAATGAGTTAAAGAAGCTATTCATTTTGAAAAAGTAGGCGAAGTTTTTACTGGGATCATAAGGAAATCATAAATTGCTTATTTAAAAAGATTTGTTTATTTTAATTTATATTAAATATTTTATTTAACCTTATTGTTGTTTTTTTTTAAACATCAAAATGGCCCTATCCATACCATGTAGTGCTTAAAAAGGTTCCGCGTCAAATGCAATTAAGTTTGGGATCAGTAATAACGCATTAACACCTACCCCACAAACAGTTTATAAGTTGTTTATGGTGATAAACAATTATTGCAATTCTAGCTTACATACTGATTCCAAAATCTCGTATCAAATTATATGCAATATGCGAATTTATATGTGGCCCTTGGTACAACATTTAGTTTTCAGAACATTGTTACAATAAAAATGACTTCGAAGCCTTAAACAAATCATAATCGGGCTTTATTAGTGCTCAGAAATGCTTTCTAAGACATTTGGTGAAAGATGAATCAAGAATTCCAAAAACCCAACGCAGCAACATTTGTGCGGAACGCGCCATCAAAGTCGTACAAGATATTTTCCCCCAATGCAAATCAACACGAACTCTTAATCTTAAGTTAATTTTACTTAACAAAGATAGTTTTTAGGTTGTGATTTTTTTTTTAAATTGCATTAAGAAATGTAAATACATAGTTACATAATTAAAAAATAAAAAATTTTGAAAAATTAAAAAAAATCTTAAAGGGCTTTCAGAAATCGGCTTCGACGCGGAACGTTTTTGTTCCGAAATGACCTGAGGAAACATTTTTCGGTTTCAGCACAACATCGGCTACAGCGTGGTGATAGGGCCTTATTTTGGTTGTACCCCGAATACACATATTGCTTTTAATAAACTTTTAAAAATAAATTTTTTTTTTTTGTATCATAAAAAATTAACCCCCCCCCCCCCCCCCCCCTAAGGATCAAGCTGGATCCGCGCCTGCTATACTCATACGCATTCATACGAATATCCATCACTGTTGGGATCTGACAATTCTTAAATTGTACCGTCTCGATGGCAAAATTGTACCAAAACTTCGCTATAAAATAAGGAAGCACACATAGTAATTCATAACACTTTTTATTCAATCAAATTAAAAACAAAACAAGTAAAAAACTATAGTCGGTTAAGCCCGACCATTTGATACGCCACTCCACTAAATATAAAGACTCTATTTGGGATCCATGGGCAATCATGGACCATCAATGTGAAAGTTCTTTGTTTGAATATTTTTTTAGATATCTTCATATATTTGAGATTTTCTTTCCCTTAAGTGATTTTAGGAAGGGCGCTTATATGGGTCCTATGTTTAATATTGGTTCCACCAGCACAACATTATTGATGATATGGTTGCTATCTTATATTATAGCCAATTTGTATGTCAATACCAGTGTTGCCAAAACTTGGTGACCAAAAATGGCTAAATTTACGGAAAAAAATGGCTAAAAATGGGCTAAAGAATGGCTAAAAGGTTTTTTAAATAAAAACACATAGAAATTCAATAACAAATTCATTTAAAGTTGTTTACGATAAAATTGTGAGTTAAGATCAATTCGGTAAATAAGAATAAACGTAAATGAATATTAAAAAATTAAATCATCGAAAAATTCGATGTCGTTATTGTTCATCTCATAGGAATTACTCATTAGTTTCAAATAACCATAAGTTTTAAATAATTTGAAGGTAAATCATAATCACGACAACATTTACCCAACCTTTTGAGTCCAGATCTACAATAAAAAACAAGTAAGAAAGTATAGTCGGTTAAACTCGACTTTATGATACTCTACACCACATTAGACCTTTGTACCAAATTTTATCAAATAATCTCGAAATTGCGACCTGTATTTTGCGCACAAGGTTTACATGGACAGCCAGCCAGCCGGACAAACATCGTTAATTCGACTCAGAAAGTGATTCCGAGTTAATCGGTATACGTAAAGGTGGGCTAAGGACCAATATTTTAAGGTGTTATAGACATCAGCACAAACGCATAGAACCCTCTCCACTATTGTGGTGGTGGTATAAATATTGTATTGTTATGGTGAAATATTTACCTAATTGATAAAAATCGAATTAACGGTTGCTTAATGTAACCTATTTCTCAAATTACTTTTAACGATGTTTACTTGGCTAGACACCCTCTCTAGTTCAGCATTAGACCATGGAAGTGAGATCAACTTTATAGTCAATTCTGAAATTTATAAAACAATTTTGGGACCGCCCTTTATTGAAATACTTGCAACCAGAAAGGAACAGCGATGTTTGTGTTGATCCATTTTATAAATTTAATAGTGGAATACTGTTCCTTTATTTTGAAAGATGTTTCAGCGTCATAGTTTTTAGCG
Organism: Pollenia angustigena; assembly: GCA_930367215.1. Lineage (NCBI taxonomy): Eukaryota > Metazoa > Arthropoda > Insecta > Diptera > Polleniidae > Pollenia > Pollenia angustigena. The sequence continues at coordinate 204,863,606 of OV884060.1, forward strand.
ATTTTCAACGTGTGTAAAAGTTGTGATTTAAATTAAAGGCGTTTTAATTGTTCAAAATGTTTATTTTACTTTTATACATTTTTTTAATAAAATAAAAATTATTCTTTTAAAAGAAAAACGGCAAAAACATGTTATGGCTAAACAAGTTGAAAAATGGCTAATGGCTAAACTCATTTTTTAATGGCTAAACAGGGTGAAAAATGGCTAAGTCTAGCCACTAAATGGCTAAATTGGCAACACTGGTCAATACCAACATTTATTATTAAGTTGTGGAATTAAAAGCTTTCCGAGAGTTGTATAAAAAATATTGACCTTGGAATCGGTAAAATTTGGAAAGATGATTTCAATTGCAATAAAATAAGATTTGCCCAAATTGCCTAAAATCTAAATACCAAAATAACAAGAGGGTTTATGGGCACAAACACTATTCCAGAAAGAAGTTTGTATGGTGGCTATCTGAAGCTACGAACCGATTCTCACCATTTCTTGTAGGTTTCGTCCTTTTGAATTAGAAGCAATGTACAAAATTTCATCAAATTACCTTCAAAATTGCAACCTGCTACTCAGACAGTGATATTTTTTAGTGTTACACCCATCAGCACAAATGCATGATACCATATCCACTATTGAGGTGGGGGAATACAAAATAAAAAAGAATTACAAAAATTTCACTTTTCTTGTCAAAGGCAGACAAAATTGTAGACAAAAACAAAAGTGGCGATTTGGATATACAGTAGAATCCCGATGATTCGTAATCCAAGGGACCGGCCATTTTTTACGAATTGTAGGGGTTTCCATTTAACGGGGTTAAAATAAAATAAATACGAATTAATGGGGTTTTTCAACTTATTTACTAAAACGATAAAAAAAAGAACATAAAAAGCAATAGTTAAAAATAAAATATATAAAAATTATTCATGTAACAAACTGATCTTAAGAAAATAAACACACACACAAGCAAAAGCAAAAACTCAGGCAAAGTAAAATAGCGGTAAACAAAAAATCATTCTTTCCATGTTTCTGTTGTTTTTATTACGAATTATAAGTGGTTGTTAGCAAACAATTACGATTTATAAGAGGTAAAGAAGATTTTATTTGAAAAACAAATTAAGAATTAGCGAGGGGATCAAAATGTATGGAAATTTTACGAATTAACTAGATTTTTTTCAAGGGACCGATAGTTTATTACGAATTATCGGAAATTACGATTTATCGGGGTACGAATTATCGGGATTTGACTGTACTTGATTTCAGGCTTCCTACAGGAATATACTTATGTATGTATGTATGTATGTATGTATGTACTTCATATGTTAGTATTACATCATAAACACAAATTAACAATAATGCAATTTTTAGTAGTTCTGGTCAGAGCTGGAGATATGTTAATACAATTTTTTTATTGAGAAGAAAAGTGAGTTAATCCACCTGAAAAAACTGATCAAACTACGTGGGTATTTTATTTTAATTGTACCAAAAAAGGATGCATTGTACCAGTGTACCAATTAAGTTTCGATTGTAACAAATTTGGTACAATTGTACCAGAAATCCCATCAGTGATATCCATACGCATGTCTGTTTGTTCATACTCATACCGGTCGCTATACAAACTTGTTTTTGTTCATACTTATTGGTATTCATACCTGTCTGTACTCGTGCCCGGTGGCGTATGAATAGGTTATAAGTATTAACAAGTTAGAGTGCTATATTCGGCTGTGCCGAATCTTTGATACCCTCCACCGACAGTTCGAATGTTTAAGGAGTAATATCTGTATGATGTTATTATTATCTTTTACTGTGACGATTTGTTATTAATTATGGTTTTTGGCGACTAAACTGTATTCCGGTAGTAGGGTTTATATGGGACCTAGGGTAAATTATGGACCGATCTTCACGAAATTTCACAGCGTCATTTCTAGTCCTATTAAAATGTGACGAGCCAAAATTTGTTATGATTGCATTATTTTTTGCGGTTTTAGGCGTACTAAACTGTTTTCCGGTAGTAGGGTTTATATGGGGCCTAAGGTAAATTATGGACCGATCGTCACGAAATTTCACAGTGTTATTTTCTAGTCCTATAAAACTGTGACGTACCAAATTTTGTTACGCTAGCGTTATTTTTTACGGTTTTAGGCGTACTAAACTGGTAAATTATGGACGGATCTTCACGAAATTTAACAGCGTGATTTCCAGTCAAATAAAACAAAGTTTTGCAAAATCTTATCTCATTTCGTGCCTTGTTCCAGCATTTATGTTATTTTTTGTAACAAAATTATCAATTTTTTTAGGTGGTGGTTCCACATTTTGATTCATAGCTCTGGTCCTACTGCACCGATTTTGCTGAATTTCAATCCCAAACTGCTTAGGATTACTAAAAAGAATTTGGCACCAAGTTTGTTCATTTCTTTTGAGTTGTTCGAAAGTGAGCGTGTTTTCAACAGACAGACAGACGGACTGACGGACAGACGGACATGGCTAAATCGACTTAGAATTACTCAAGGACCCAGAATATATATACTTTATGGGGTCTGAGATGAATAATAAAAAAGTTTCACGCGGAATGACAAACTTAATATACCCTCTTCACAATTGTGGTGGAGTGTATAAAAATATAACTTTTTGGTTTTCTCTGGTACACACCATTAAATGCGATTAGTAAAAAATGAAAAAGAAAAATGCTTAAACTACTTAGTTTAGGGACTACTTCGGTGAGTTATATGGTCCCCTCCTAGGACATCGTAATGTTAAATGGACCATCTTTTACACATATATTTGGACAACTCTTTGCATGCTTGTATGGACTAGTCTCGTTATCTGCAGGGTTAAGCTAACGATATGTATGCATTTATGTTTGTGTATGCAATATTATCTAATAATAGTAAAAATTACCTGGATTTGGCATACATATTTTTAATTTGTCGAGCTCCATTATTACATAATTGATTAAATAATCCTTTTTTTTTATTGAAAGACTTTCTTTGATAAACAAGTAAAAAATCTAATTTTATTAAAATATGCATCGCTTTTAAAGTTTTTATTAATTAAATTTTAACCCCCGTATTCACAAACGATTATTAAGGACAATTTTCATAGTAAATTTGTTCTTAACAATGGACACACAAACTCGCATAGTTTATTACAATAAGTTTTTTGGTGACATAGGTATTTACTTTTATTTTCTTTTACATGATTTTAATTTTCCTTTTAAATTTTCTAAAATACAACTTCTTATTTTTCATCTATATATTTCTATTTTTTATTTAATTGAATTTTATATTTCGTTTAAATTTAAATTTTAGGTTGATTTTAATTTCCTTCCTCCATTTTGATCATTAACTCGGCTACATACACACTCACACTTATTCTACCAAAAGATTTTTTTTTTTGCCATCTCGATTTTGCATTTTCTTTTTATTAGACTTTTTTTATTTAAATTCTTAAAAACATTGAAATATGTACTTCATTTTACTCCAATAAAGAAAAATTTATTTTATATTTACACTAATTGTTATTATTTTAATTAAAATTCAACTATAAACCGGAAATATTACCGACGTAAATTTGTGTTAAAGATAATTAAAGCGGAATCTAAAATGTCAAGTAAAACAGCTGTTGGAAATCTCTTTTGTGAATGATTTCAAAGAGTTGCTCAATTCCCGCATATTACTAAAAATTAAAAAAACGTTCGTTACAATAACTTAATTTTTTTCTAACACACACACTCACACTTATTTTTCTAAAAGTGTTTTCTCGCTATTGGCTTCATCTTTATTTTGCATTATCTTTAATGGACATTATTTATTTAAATTCCTTATTAAACTGAAATATTTTATTTTGATCTATTAAAAAACTATTTATTTTTTTATATTTACACTAATTTTTATTACTTTAATTTAAATTTAGCCACCAAAAACCGGAAATATTGCCGACGTTACTTTGTCTTGAAGAAAATTTGCGCGGAAACTAAAATATTTTTTATTTTAAACAGACATGTCATGTAAAACAGCTGTTGGCATTAATTATTGTGAATGATTAAAAAAACAGAGTTGTTTGATTCCTGCATATTACTAAAAAAAAAATAAGGCCAGAAATTTGTTGATGTTTTTTCTATATTTTTTCACTTTGGAATTATGAATAAAAAGTTCGTAACTACTGTTTTGACAGTGGGCGCTGCCAGCCTGGGTTCCTATTACTATGGCGGTTACACGGAGAGACATAGAAATTTTCCAAATTATGAACAGCAACAACGGGAACTCTTGCATAAGGTTGATAAATGAATATTTTTAGGCTTTGTAAACATAATTAAATATTGTAAATTACATTTTTAGCATGCACAAAAACCCGGCTTTCCTTTGTTTGCCACTGTTTCTGCAGCTGTACCTACGCCTGCTAACGACATCAATTTAACTGCTACTCCCATGCGTGTATCGGAAATTATGAAGTTTGGCTTCCCCAGCCTGGACTCGGTTCGTTCTTACTCTGACTTTGTACTTAGCTATGATCGACGCAATCGCGTTCCCTCTTGGGTATTTGAACATTTAACAGCCGCAACCATTGCCAAAAACGAGGCAGTCGATAGATCGAAATGTGAATTTAGACCAGACGAAAGCATTCATCCCTTTTTCCAGTCACAAAATTCTGATTATCGGCGTTCGGGATTCGATCGCGGCCATATGGCTGCTGCCGGCAATCATAGGAAGCATCAAAAACATTGCGATGATACTTTCTATTTGACAAATATGGCTCCCCAGGTGGGCCAGGGTTTTAATAGAGACTCTTGGGAACGCTTGGAAAGTTATGTGCGCAAACTTACACAAACCTATAGCAATGTTTATGTTTGCACCGGTCCATTGTATTTGCCAAAACAGGAGGAAGATGGGAAAAAGTATGTGAAGTATCAAGTAATTGGCAATAATAACGTTGCAGTTCCTACACATTTTTATAAAATAATTGTTGGCGAAACATCCGATAATCACTTAGAAATGGAAGCTTATGTAATGCCTAATCAGGTTATACGTGATTGTACTCCCTTGCAAGTATTCCAAGTGCCGCCAGAATCAGTTGAAAGAGCGGCTGGGTTATTATTCTTTGATAAGGTAAATAAGAAACAATTGACAAAAGTTAATGGCAAAAAGGTTTAATTTTCTTTAAAAAAAAACCACATAACCTCAAAGAATTTTGCTTATTTTTGATGTAAATTATGGGTCGATTACCGATGGCAACTGAACTGAAGTTGAGTTACCAGTAGCGAAATCAGGCCACGCCACGCCGCTCATTTAAAAATAAAAAATATAAATTTGAGAAAAAGTTAGTAAATATTTTTAAATCTTTTCAAGTTTTAAGAACTTAAAAATTTCTTGAATTGTTTACCTAACGAATATTCATTTAAAGTAAATTTTTAAAATATAACAAGTTTTGTTATATAAGCTGTGTTGTTCATTTACTAAAAATTGTTACAAATTTGTAACAATTGTTACTAGTAAATTTTTTTTAACCTGCCCTTTTAACATTTACTTGCAACAATTGTTACAAATTTGTAACAATTTTTAGTAAATGAACACAGCTATAATAAACAAAGTATATAATAATAAATTTATTCTAAAACTTCTTAAATGTTTGGATTTGTTTTTAAATAATTAGTTTTGTTTATAATCTCAAAATTTGTTTAAATTATTTTTAAATATAAAAAAGGGAATATTTTATATTATATTTTTTTTTAAATAAAAAATTATAAGAAAAAATATTCAAGAATACAAAATTACTGTATAGAAACAAATGCAAATTAATATTTGTCGAAATAGCTTTAAACTCTAACTTCAAACGTGCACTTTAGTTAATTCATTTAATTGTAAATAAAAAAAATTTTCGATTTATATTTTGTTTTATGAAGTTTTGTTTTATTATGTATTAAGATTTTTAATGTATAAATATACGATATCATGTTTTTAAGCAAATTTTATTTGATCTTGCGTTTCATTTTTATTTAAAGCCTTGATCCCCTTCAAGGCAAGGCAAAAACAAACAAATACAAATTTTGTTAAATGATTGTTGTTTACATATTTAAAGTGTAATAAACAAAAAAAAAAGGAAAACATAACAGTTAAAGAATGAATAAAAAAAATACTTTGACAAAATTAGTGCTGTATGTGAGTGTTTAAACAAACTAAAGTTGCAAATAAATGTTTTTTAAAGATGAAATCAAAAGTAGAATTTTTTTAATATACTTTAAATATGAGTCGTATTTAATAATCACCACCTTGATTTTTGGAACGTACATCATCAATTTTCAAAATCATCTTAACCAATTGTGTGGCCAACAAAATTTGTTGCTTTTTGGAATTAAGAGATTCAACAACATTGTGTGTCTTCATATTTGAATCTCCGGTCAACATGCAGTCCACACCGAGGCTAGGACAATTTTCAGCAACTTGACGAGACTTCAATTCAGATAAGGTTTCAATTGGATGCAAACCACTGTTTTCGGCCAAAGCCAATGGAATATTTTCCAATGCAACGGCAAATGAGCGGAAGGCGTATTGTTCCAAGGTTGAGAGTTGATCGGCTTCCTTGGCAACAGCTAAAGAGCAGCTGATTTCAGAGGCACCACCACCATAGACAATGCGGGAATCCTAGAAGCGATAAAATAAATGAATGAAATTTTAAGATAATTAATTTGATACAATTGAACTTTAAAAAAGTCACATTTCTTATTATGCCTTTTAAAAAAAGTACTTTCTTCAAAATGCCACTTTTTAAAAAGGGCTTTTTCAATTATTATTCATAAAAGGTGCAAACCTTTTTCCATTATCGGCTTTTTCACATTTTCGAAATGTCACTTTGGAAGTAGCGTTTAGAAAAGTATAATAAACTCAAGGCGAATTCATTTTTTAGGTGGCATTGGAAGCACAGCTGTGCTACGTTTTTTTGTTTCTTATTTAGGGAGAGGAATGTCGACCAACGAAAGCAACAAATAAAATACAATGTTGTGTTTTTGGTTTTGGACTTGTTGTAGTATCGTTACCACTGTTAACATGAATTCGCCTTGGATATACTTTTATAAATACATATGTAATTTTAAAAAGAAAAGTTTAAAAATGGCTTTTTAAACAATTAAAATAATTCATTATGAAAAAAAAAATTTTTTCCTAAAATTTTGAGTTAACTCACCTTAACTAAAGAACGAATAACACACAAAGCATCATGTATGGAACGTTTGGCCTCAGCAGCAATCATTTGATTACCACCACGCAAGAAAATTGTAACAGCCTTTGAGTTTTTACATTCTTCGATGACTAACATCTTGTCCTTAGAGGTACCAAAAGCTAACACAGATAGAAATAAATATTTACACAAATAATAAAAAAAGCAACAAACTTGTTACTTACAAACTTCTCTAACTAGACCAGCCGAGCCCAATTTCTTTGCGGTTAATTCTTCGAAACGTGGTACAATTCTGCCACCGGTAGCAATGGCAATCAATTCAATTTCAGGACCACCTACCCAACGAACAGCAGGTAAATCGTGTTGCAACAACAAATGGTTGGCCTCATCATCAAAGCCCCACTGACAAATAGCTAGAGTGGCACCAGCTTCCTTGACCTTCTTAACCATATCAATGAACTTCTCTTGTTCATATTCACGCAATGCCCTGTAATCCTCAGCTGAGGTAACATCCAACTTATGCTTAGTCTTGGGCTTTGGTGGTTCAAAGGGGCAGGTGAGGATAGCCAATTTAACATCACGCAATGTCTTAGGCATTTGAGCATGACTCATTGTTTTGTCAACAACGACACCCTTGACCAGCATAGAATCTTCCATACGACCGCCAACTTTAGTCTCAATCTTGATCAATTCAAAATTTACATCTTTCTTTTCGATATCAGCCACATTTAGAACGGCATCAACAGCCATCTCGGCCATTTGGCGATGACACTTGTTAACAATCTTCGAGCCTAAAGTAGTCATAGCAATTTGTATAAGAGGTTCCTTATTGTTGGGATCAATGGGGAAGGGTTCAGCGATAGCGTCCAATTGCTTAACAGCACACTGTGCAGCCAATTCGAAACCATCAGCAATACGTATGGGATGGATGCCACGATCGATGAGTCCCTCGGCTTGTTCGAGCAAAGCTCCGGCCAAGACAACAACACCAGTGGTACCATCACCAATTTCATCATCCTGTGACTGTGAGAGTTGAACCATCAATTTACCAATTTCATGCTCAACATCCATTAATTTCATAATAGTAGCACCATCATTGGTAACGGTAACATCACCATCGGGACTAACCATAATCTTATCCAAACCTTTAGGACCCAAAGAGGTCTTAATGGTGGAGGCAATTTGGCGGGCAGCCAAAATGTGACTCTAGAATGGAAAAAAATTATTTTTTTACAAAGAAATGATAAGTTTTTAGAGGAGATTTTACAAAAAACAAATTGATAATCTAATAAATATTAAAAAATTATGTCCCACATCCCTTTCACTCTCTAATTTTAATAGCATATGGGTAATTCCAAAGTGTTGAACGTGACAGTCAGTCTTACGCATCAAAAATGCAATAACATTTTAAGCAAAAAATATTTTTACGTTTTCTTAACTCTTAAATTTTAGCACTAAGAAAGCACTGTTATCTATGCTATATTTTATGGAGGGCGCGATTCTAGGTCAAAGATAATGGCAAAAGAAGTGAAAAAAACAGAAGTATTTGTTTTGGCCATGTATAAAAAGACGTAATTCTGCGAAACCTGGCACAATTTTTTAGTCAAACTACTTTCAGAATTTTACGTAGCAATGCAACATTAAAATGTCTTGGTTTGATTCCAAAATCTTCTGTATTTTATTTTTTTTAAGCCAAACTCTGGTTCGATACGTGACATTTCGAACGTGAAATTTTTTTCGTAATAATTTAAATGAATAATGATTAAAATAAAATAAAAATTTACCGTTAATCCGAATCACATATTTCTCTTTGAACTCCTCCTTAGATTCAAGACCATGTAAGAAAATTTTTTCGGAATAATTTTTATCAAATATCACCTCTTTTAAGAAAGGTAAATATTAAAGAAAACGTACAATAAAAGATTCTCACATATAAGAAATTACGTTTGCACAACTTTGCAGTCTGATTGTTCATCTAAGTGAACAAATTTATGAGTAAATTTATAAAATTAGTAAAATCTAAATATTTCTCTATAACAATATCGTAAAATAATCAACTTTTAATAACTTTTAAATTTTCGGTCACGGTGGACCTTTTGACGGAAATGCCCATATATAAGGCGAATTCAACTTCAGGTGTTGTTGAAACGCCATCTGAGTTTGACAGTTCGAGCTAATTTGTTTCGATTTGTTAGTGTTTTGCTAAGGATGGTTGACATTTCGAGCTGTAACCTCTAACAATGTAATGCAAAAACCCCTATATTGTTTCTGTTAGTGATGGTTCACACAGGTCAAGTTTACTTGAACAGTTTTATTTAAATTTTCTTTTGAACTTGCGTTCACGTTCATGCACAAAATTAATTTTTGTTTTCTTTTCCTTCAACTTTGTAGCTTTTTATTATATTACGGATGAAAAAAGAAAAGAAAAATACAAAACTGACTGATACGGTCAAGTATGTACCCCTTTCCATTCTCTTTACCCCTCTCTCCTAAAAGCTCAAGACTTGAAGCGTCAAACTTGACCTGTGTGAACCAGCACTTATTTTTGGATGGTTGTAGTTCCGACAACACCTTTAGTTGAATTCGACATGATCATATTTATGCGATTTTTTTACAAGAAATTTTAAGAAAAATATGTATCAAATGGAATTTGAAAATTTATATAGAAACATTTATATAGAAAATATCGAGCCCTTACCGCGAAAATAACGTAAGCGACATCTTTTTAAATTTTCGTCTTTTGGCAACACTTGCATCATCTCCTCAAGTGTCATGGTCACATAAGGTACCGTAACGGTTTATGGCAAAAACAATTTTAGCTCAAGCGAGAAATTTCATACAAAATTTATATGAAATAAAATTAAAAAAAACTCTCTTCTCTAAAATTTTATTTTTGTCGCTTACGTTATTTTCGCGGTTAGGGCTCGGTATGTATCTTTAAACAAATTTTTGTTATAAATATCGATCATTTGCTGCAACAACCTCATAAGTCAAAAATCGTAAATTTTGATTTAATATCATTAATGCATAGTAAATCTTATGAAGATATTTTAAATTTGCTTAAGCTTTAATATCGTTGCAGTTTTTTTTGCATAAATAATAACTTTTTTAGGTTTTCTGAAGTTTTTTGGAAAAGGTTTCCTGATGATCTGGCCTAAGCATCCAGTGAATTGCGCATAGGAACCAGCTTATCCTACAACAATAAATTTCAGTGTTTTTATCAAGAATAAAAAAATTGGGAAGTAAGCACATCAAACTAAATTCTATTAATTAGAAATTGTAAATAGGTATTTATTTGAAGAAAATAGTAAATTTTTCTGTTTCCATTATGTTGCGGAAAGTTTAAAACTTTTAAAGTTATTTAATAAAAAACTATTATTTTTGAGTTATGGCGGTTTTGCAGCAAATGAGTATTAAAATAAATTTTTAAAACCATATTTTTTTATTGTTTTAACGTGCAACAAAAAAAATTGTTTAATGTTTAAAAATTATATAAAAGGTGAAATTCTCGAGAGTAATTCGATTATGTTTTTTAACCATCAAAGCTGAGCTAAAAAAAACCTTACGGTTAAATTTTCGACGGTTTTGTTCCGATATTTGATATTTATATTTTACGTTTATATTTAAGTAACTAGAATCAGGAATTAAAGCATTCGCAATTTTTGGAGTTTATCGTAAAGGATGTATGTAAATAAAATCACTTTTATACCTATTGGGACTAGGTCAAAAGCATTGTAAATAATTACAAGGAAATCTGAGAGGTACCTTCAAAAAATATTTCCCCAACTTTAATGTAGGTACACAAGCCCTCTCTGTATGTCAATAACGTGATTAATTACTTTTTCTGTGTCAGATAGGTTTGAAAATTCTTTTACCAAATTTTATTGATAAAATTACTGAGATTCCGAAAGTAGAAATTGTTGGACAAAAGATATTTTGAACCGATATGTTCTATTTTTTAAATTAAACGAATCTGTCGCAACGAAACTATTTCTGCTGTTTTTATTCCTCTCAAGTTCTCTTTAGATAATAACTTATTTTTGTGTTATAACATTTTACGACTAGGCTGATCGATAAATAAAACTCCTGGAACCTAAAACATAGCACATTAAACGGACCGACAGATCTAAAACATACAAAGAATACATATAATCAATTATATTAAGCTTTACGAAATCGATTTTGTTATCAACAAATCAAAAACACTCCAACTTAACAATTTCTGCCCACTCCTTTATTTTTAGTACTAATTGCACAGCAATTACCATTCGTTTTAAACACCATCTGTTTGTTGACGGCATGTCTCATATATTTTAAAGAAAAAGCATGAACAAAACGAAAGACTGACTGAGTCATTCACACGAAAAAGCGTCTTTAACCTTAAAAATATGATTTGTTTCCAGCAGAATTAATAAAAAAAAAAAAAATCGGGCCAACAGCCGTGACGTCATGAATAAAATAAATCAAATTAACAAAATTCTAAAGGACTTTTTATAGATATTTTCAAAAAACATCGCTAGTTTTATTAATTAAATGCACTTCACATATAATATAAAACCACTAAATTATTCTTCCAAAAAAAAGAACAAAATCACTTGCAACATCTGGAATATTCCTTTAACAAATGAACCGGTAGAAATACACATTTGAAGCAAAATTTCTTTAAAATTCAGTTTAAACGTTATAAATTATAAATTTTTCATATTATTTTTTTACAAATTAAATCCTTATTCTACAAAATTTAACGAAATCGTGCAATTTCTATGTACCTTTATGGCATCTGTGCCTGTGATACGCTTTTCTCTATCTTGTTCCCGTAAAATGATGAAAGGTCTGCCATATTCATCAAAGGCAAAGGTTCCCGGAAAACCGTTCATTATTTTTTAATTAATTATATCTTTTTTACACACAGATTCCTTTGGATTTATTCAACAATTCAATGTCGAAATAAAATTTCTTGCTACTTCAGAATGTACGAAAATCTATGTAAAACAGATCTCAAGAAAACACCCGGCCAATAAATTGTACAAAAAGAAGAAACAACAATGGAAGACGACGAAAAACTCTCGTGACATATGAAAACAAAGAGCGAAAAACGATTTTTTATATTGGCAATGCCGTAAGGAAAATAAAAATTGTATGGCAAGTTGTTAAAAGGGAATATATAAAAACCGTTACACAAGGTAATGCGTTATAAATCCAAATGAAATGGATTAAAATCGAACAAATATTGAAATCGAGAGTGTACAGAGAGTTCATAAAAATATTCCTTTTTGTATACTTCATATTTTGATTACCAATTAACTTTTCAAGAACAACTCTGTTGAAATATTACTTGTTTTTAAATTAACATAGCAATCGTTTATAAATATGTTTATGTATGAAAATCTTTTTGTAAAATAATTTATTATTCCGAATTAAACTCTTGACAAATAAATATCATTTTATATAATATTAAAATACCAGAAGTCAATAGGTTATGGGCGAATGTTAGGAATAAACGGTATTCCGCAATTTAATGGTTGTGGGTATGATAATTGGCAATTTAGAGTCAAGATTCATTTGGATTCTCTAAATATTTTGGACGTTCTAACCGATGATCCACCATTAGAAGCAGGTGCAAGAACTGAATTTTGTAAACGAGATAAGAAGGCTAAAGAGCGTTTAGTAAGCTATATTCATGCAGATTGTTTAAGTTATGTTCGGGACAAGGAAACAGCAAAAGAAATGTGGAAGAATTTGGAAATAGTTTTTGCTCAAAAATCGGTGATCAACCAATTACTATTACGAAGACAATTAGCCACACTACGTATGAAGCCCGGGGATTCTATAAAATTTCATTTGGAACATTTTGAAAATATAACAAGACAACTTAAGATGGCTGGAGCAAATTTAGTAGATGCTGATATAATTACACAAATTTTTTATCGTTGCCTGAAAAATTTGATCCCTTGGTGACGGCATTGCAAAACGTAGATGACAATAAAATAGTGGAAAATAAAACAGCGTTCTCAAGTAAAAAACATTTTAAGAAAAAGTTTAATGGTAAGTGTTACAAATGTAATAAGTTTGGTCACCAAGCCAAAGATTGCAAAACTAGAGAAGCTCATGCTGCCGATAAAAAATTCTGCTTTATGGCTGGTAATAGTTCATACAAAAATTTTGGGAGCTCAACTGTAAGATTCAGGTGCTAGTGATTATCGGGCTAATGAAAGTTGGTACATTTCCGAACTCGAAAAACTTGATGTTCCTATTGAAATCAACATTGCAAAGGACCATATATCAGGGGTCTAATCACCGCATACGATATCGAGCAAAATTGATCGAAATTATTTATTTTGGTATCATGAAACTCGCTATCGAATGAAAATGATGGAATTTGAAATAATAGCATTCGCTATTGAGTAACTCGACATTACATTTATCGAGTTTCCATTCGATACGCCAGTGTCTGTCGTATGCAAAAACATTAGATATTTTATTCGATACGATAGTTTCGAATGCGGTGATTAGACCCCAGTATCTGCTAAATCAAGTGGTCAAATACATTGTAAAACGAATTCAGATTATAATATTGAAATGAAAGATGTTCTATATGCACCAGATCTAAGGGATAATCTGATGTCAGTTCGAAAATTAACAAAAGCTGGTGCTGAGGTGAAGTTCGTTGACAACCGTGCATTAATTATGAAAGGTAATAAACTGATTGGTATAGCATATTGGAAGGGCAACTTATATGAAAACCAGTAGCTAATATATGCAATAAGGACGATTCAGTTTTATGGCATCGTCGACTTGGTCATTTAGGTCAACAAGGATTAAATTCCTTGGTTAAAAGTAAAATGATTCCAAAACTTAATAGCAAATTGGAAAAGATTGGCTTTTGTGACATTTGCATTGTAACAAAACATTCTCGTGACCCTTTCGATGGTACTCGAAATAAAGCAACAAGAATATTAGAACGTATTCATACGGATGTTTGTGGACCTATAGATCCAGTTGCTGTAGATGGATCTCGATATTTTGTGTCATTCATTGATGACTTTAGTCACTTTGCCGTCATTTATCTCCTAGAAAAGAAATCCCAAGTTTTTAAATCGTTCAACGAATATGAAGCAATGGCAACAGCAATGTTTGGTTCCAAAATCTCAAAAATCACTTCTGATCAGGGTCGGGAATATTTGTCAAAAGAACAGCAAGACTGGTATAAGGTAAGGTGACCATACGTACTCTTTTTTAGAGGACAATTCTCTTTTTTAACTGGCTGTCCTCTATAAAATTTGTGTCATCTTTTATCATCTTTTTTTCATAATCTGTCATCTTTGTCCTCTTTATTTTTAAAAGCATGACCAATATTTGCTTTTATTTTTATAAATTAAAATAAAAATTTTATTTCACGGTGATCAACGGTTTTTTCTGTGCAATCGTATGGAAAATGTTGTGCCATGCTTGTTCTGTTCATACTCCTACTGGACTCTCATACACTTGCAGTATAAAATTTTGAATAATTTTTTGCAATGATTATTAAAGTTTAGTTGTTTTTTTTTTTGTAACTAATTTTACTTGAGTAAATGTAAATTTTTATACATCGTCGGCTTAATATGCAAACCTGCTAACTCCCTTTCAACAAATTTTACAGGAAAAACTTTTTATTTTTCCTATTTACTGCTTGAGAGGAGAACCAAAAATATAGTTGATTTGACACACTTCAAGACTCAAATTGAAGAATAACTACATGCTGGTCGACGAGGCATATATTTCTCTACCACACGGCATCAAATCTCAATTTACTTAAAAAGTGGATTTCGCAGGTCTGCATATTAAGCCGACGATATGTAATTCTTTTTAAATGTTCTTTACATTTATTAATATGGGAATGTAAATTTGTCTGTAAAATATGTAAAAAAAATCTTGAAGTCAAAAAATTTTTTTACTTTTTTTCTTCATGTCCTCTATTTTTATTTTCAAAATCTAGTCGCCTTATATAAGGAAAAAGGCATAACAATCGAAACCACAACTTCTTATAGCCCTCAGCAGAATGGTGTCGCAGAGCGATTCAACCGCACATTGATGGAAAAGGTAAGAGCCATGCTTTTTGAATCTCAAGTACCGAAAAATATGTGGCATGAAGGCGCTCCAGGAGCAACATACACAATAAATCGATGCCCAACAAGTTCACTACAAAACTTTCGAACACCTGCTGAAATATGGTTTGGAAAAAAGCCTAATTTAGTCTTTGGCTGTAAGGCGTATGCGTGGATACCAAGTCAATGCAGAAAGAAACTAAAAGTCGTAAGGCCGTAATGATTGGTTACACTTCTAATGGATACCGGCTCTGGAATATGAAAAATAGAAATGTTTTTACCTCACGCGATGTCAAATTTGACGAATCATGTTTTCCGTTTAAAGATAATGTCAAACAGCAGAAGAAATGTATTGTCGTAAGCCATCAGCAAGAGAAGAGTAGTGATGATGAAAATAGTGCTGTGGCTCAGTCGAGTGCTGAAGTTGAATCAAATGGTGAAGACAGTGAATTTAATAGACAAGATGATAATAATGAACAAAATAGTCATGAAATTGAATCAAGCATTTTAACTGATGATGATGATGAGGTAGAAATTCAAAATTCCGTTTATACTGAAGCGTTCACATCGCAAGATGACAATAATGCTGATCCTGTTGGGCGCAGCGGTAGAGCACGCAACCTTCCAAGTAAATTATTTGATTATATAACTGGTTTACAAGTGGATTCTGCTAATAACGTTTTTGAGGCTGTACCAGAAAACTATAGTGACATTTTTCAAAGACCTGATACTAAAGAGTGGAAGGCTGCTATAGACGATGAACTAAAGTCAATGGATAAAAACAATGTTTGGACCGTAATAAAACAACCTAAGCAGATAAAACTTTTAAAATCAAAATGGGTTTTTCGTATAAAAGAGGATCAAAAGGGAAAAACATCACGATATAAAGCTCGTCTTGTAGCAAAAGGTTTTCTACAAAAGCATGGAGTTGACTACAATGAGACATATGCCCCAGTAGCAAAGTTGACTACAATACGTGTTGTACTTGCTGTTGCTATGTACAAAGATTATTATTTCCATCAATTAGATATCAAAACTGCTTTCCTACATGGAAATTTAAATGAAGACATATATCTGGAACCACCTGATGGTGTTGAATAAAGAGATGGAATGGTGCTTAAGTTGAACAAATCATTGTATGGTCTTAAACAGTCCCCTCTTAATTGGAACAGCAAGTTTAATGAGTTTTTACTTTCGTTGGGATTACAAAGATCAAATAGAGATAAGGATATAGTTCTGATCGTGGTTTTGTATGTGGATGACTTATTGATTACAGGAAACCAAAATCAATAAAAAAAACTTAAACGTGATTTATCGACCAAATTTGAAATGAGTGATTGTGGCAGTTTACATTCTTTTCTTGGAATAAAGATTGAACATGATGAAGGAAAAATAAAATTATCACAAGAAAAAGTATTGAAAAAGTTTTAACAAAATTTGGAATGGAAAAAGGACTTCAACTATTGCCTGAAAATAAATTAAATGAGAAAGTAAGTGAACCATATCGTGAGTTACTTGGCAGCTTGATGTACATCATGCTTAGTTGTAGACCTGATATATGTTTTTGTGTGGCTTATATGGGACGCTTTCAACAAAATCCACCTGAAATACATTGGCAACATCTTAAAAGAATCGTACGTTATCTTAAAGGTACAAAGAATATGAAGCTGGTTTATTCCCCAAACAATGAAATGCCCATTCTTGATTTTGCCGATGCTGATTGGGCAAATGATATAGAGGATCGAAAATCTGTAAGTGGATATCTGTTCAAAGTTTATGGTTAGCCTTATGGTTACGTGGATTGATGCAAGATCTACGAGAAATTAAAAATGAAACTGTCACAATATATGAAGACAATAAAGGATGCATCGGTATGGCAACAAATTCTGAAATCAAACGAGCTAAACATATAGACATTAAACACAATTTCATTCGTGATAATGTTGCTAATGGTTATGTAAAAATTGAGTCTATCAGGTCTAAAGATCAAGAAGCTGATATGTTTACAAAGGCCTTAGAGATCAAGCGTTTCAGTGACCTTCGAGATAAACTAGGAGTTAACGATTGACTTGTTTTTAAAATAACATAGCATGTATGAAAATCTTTTTGTAAAATAATTTATTATTCCGAATTAAACTCTTGACAAATAAATATTATTTTATATAATATTAAAATACCAGAAGTCAATAAACTCTTATGCTGGGTACACACTATGCAACGCATTTACGCAATCTAGTGAATTAAATTCATTTTCATTCATTTCAGATTGCATCAACATCAAAACGCTTTGATATTTTGAGGTTGCATTGAAACAGCATGTTGATTGCACTGTGTGTACCCAGCATTAAAAACAGGAAAAACTAGTCATTTTGTAAATAATAAATATCATGAAATCTCGTTCCATTTCAATTCCACTTCATTTCGATTTCTAGAACATGCCCGATAATGCAATTTTTATTAACCATTATTTATAAATCAATTAATCGATAAATTAGCATTTCCAATTTGAGTTCAGATGAAATGCATAAATTTAATTTGATAAAGTTTGAATATATTTTTTTAATGTTTAAATTAGAAAAATAATCATATATATTATTTCTAAAGCACTTTTTTGTCGGTTGCAAATATCTCCCATACCACCGCATCAAATAGTGCTGGTTCACACACGTCAAGTTTAAGTCGTCAAGTCTTGAGTTTTTAGGAGAGAGGGGAAAATATATGGCATCCTCTTTTCCCTTCTCTCCTAAAAGCTCAAGACTTGACGAGTCACACTTGACGTGTGAGAACCGGCACTAAATATGTTCGTATTTGTCTTTGGCTCCTGCCGTTCTGTAGATATACACAAAAAACATGTAATTTTTTTTGGGAAAATAAGAGGTAGTCATACTTGGTTCATATCTCAGCCATTTGTGAACGGATTAGCCTGAATTTCAGTATTAAAATTAAATGGAGCAAATGTGACATAAATATGTACTCCATCGTATGTAGGGTTTTCGGGGCATCCATTTCAACAGACATACGGACATACGCACACCGGTAAATCAACTTCGCCCCTCATAAGAATATTTATACTTTATAGGGTTTAAGATCAATATTGTAGACATAACAAACGGAGTGACAAACTTATATATACCTTTTTACCTTCAGTGAAGGTAAAGGAGTATGCCATTTGTTACCTTGTGAAACACTTACTAGTGAGATGCAAACAATGCCGATGAAGGTTGTATAGAACCATAAATTGCATTACATTCCAACTATTTCTTATTGAATTCTTTTTTTAATTTAAAATTTCTTTCATTTGTAAAACTTTGCAGTACATCTTCAAACAAAAGATCATTTCACATAAAGTCTAATCATATTTCTGCCAAATTTCATGATTTTTCACGCCTCAGTAGTACTCACTCAGTACATGAAATCGAAGTTTTTGTTATGTAACGCCTTATTGGGTATGTGAGTCAAACATTTTACGGAAAGATCAAGCTTGAAGAAAACTAAATTATTTTTCAGGAGATAACAGCCATTGAATTTCTCGTGCAAAAAAAATTGATTCGTTGGCTGTGTGTCAAGTGGCGTCATCCTGTCGGAACCACATATCGTTCAGGTCCATACCCTGAATGTCTGGCCACAAGAAGTATGTTATCATCTCGCTTTAGCAAACACCATTCAGGGTAACTGCTTGGCCGACTTCATTTTCGAAGAAGTACGGCCAGCAGCAATGTTTTCCGCCGAACGGAAAGCATGCACAGGTGTTTTTACATTTCCTTCAGACCCAGTTGGCTGATATTTGCGCACAATTCTTCCGATTGTGGACACGTTTGGTCGATTATGCGGATCAAAAAACTTGACGCTAAGGTATGACTCACAATTAATATTGTGCATTGTGGTTGGACCACCCTTTATTTTAAATAATATTAACTAGTTTTTTGTAAAATAAATTTCCAAAAATTGTTTGTTTAAATATTCTTTTAGCATTTTTGTTTTGATTACGCAATTCGTGTTGATTACGCCTGTTTTTACACATTGCCACTTTACTACCAAAAAACATTTTATTTCTCTTTCTTCGAAAGCTGCCCTCGCAACTGATTTTGTCATTTTTAATACGTCACTTTTTTCATCTCTGTATGCTTTGTGCCTTCTAGTCAATTCGCATTGGCAAGATATATTAAAATATCTGCGTGAAATGGCAAAACCATAGGTTTATAAGGCAAGACTAAATGTCTTTTTGTATGTTCGTTCTTCACGTATAGTTGCTTTCTACACAAAAGGAAGGCTCTCCAAGAATTGCAGAAAACAGCTGTAGCGTCGTATAGGAAGATGGAAATCCTGAAGTCTACCATAGGTAATCAATAATTGAGTTTGAAATGATCCTCCACCATTAGTTAAAAGAAAGTTGTAAATGGTTCTCCACCTATATCTAATCAATTTCCATAAGCCTTAAATCGTCTCCCTCTTATTCCCACATGGTTTCCGCCATTTAAAAAATAAGGTTAACAGTTTACGTATGGCTGAGATATTTATTATTGGTGTAGACCGGATGTTAGGACTTTGTGTTGTTAATTATAAAAAATAGAAAAATATGGTAGCACTGAATGTTGTCAAATTTAGTAATGAATGGCAATGCTTTTTTACAAACACCTTTTAATTCTAAATACAAATAAAAGAAGTTTAATAAATAATACCTAAATTTATAATTTTTTTAATAGTTAAGGTCATTAATTTTTGAAACAACTCATTTCAATGTATTTTTCGACTTTTCTAACAATGTATATTTAGTAATTATTAAATAATTATTGTTGCCTTTTTTGTTAATAAAAAAAAGCAATTTCACATCCCTGCTTTCTTATGTGTTTTCATGTCACAAATAGAATATGTCAAAGTGTGTATAAATGTGTTGCGAAGAGTACGGAAAAAACAGAAATAAAAAATAAAAGGTAAATACACTTGGCAAAAACAAAAACACCATACATAATAAAAAAAAAAAAACAACAACACTTCATATATTTTTATACTAAAACAAAGAGGAATTCGTAAAAAATATACCTTCTACATACATAAATGTATATTTTTCTCCTGTATTTTTTTCTACGATTTTTCTTCCATATTTTTTTTTGTCATGTACAGAAGAACAATTTTCACTAATTTCCGTACGGCATTTTTCACTACCCAGCTGAAAACGTAACAAAAACACACGAGTAAAATATCAGCCACCAACAGCAGCTCAAATAAAAAGTAACAAGAGCCAAAATAATAGTGTGTGTTTGTTTATTATTTTTCTTTTTTACAAAATAATAATAAAAAAACAAGAAGGCCCTACACGACATACACAATCATCATCGGCAGCCAGTCAGTCAGCTAAAGCCGTGTAGTAGTAATAAAAATACTTTTTTGTTAGATTTATTTCTGTGTTTTATACGAATTTGATCTAGTGAGGGCAGTCAGAGTTACTGGCCGATGTTATAAATATGTCTGAATATCACCGTTTAACGGATCAAAAGTATTCGGAAGCTGAATATCTCTTCCAGGTGAGTAACCAATTCATTGATGCGAATAAAATTTAGAAAAGTTTTGTTAATAAAATTAGCTTAAAATTTGTGTATAACTTTTTACTAATTTTTCTCTTTTTCTTTTTGTGTTTTCCATTCTTTTGCGTATGTGTGTGCAATTGAAAAAAAATTGGCTGTTTACTTTAATGTGAAATAAAAAAAAACAAAACAATTTCTTAACGATGTAAATAAAAGACAATCGAAATGGCCAAATCAGATGAAGAATGTACTGTGGATTTATGTTCTACGCCACCAACGCAACAAGAACTAGACTTAGATCTAATGGACAATGATTTAGAGTCCAATATATACTCATGGAAGCTAGTGAAAAGCAGACGACCGCGCCGCCGTTATACTGTATCACATGGTGGTGGTGGTGGTGGCGGTGGTAGTGGTACCGGCAGCGCAGGCGGTGAAGGGGTTTGTATGAATGGTCATAATGCTAGCGGATTGCCGCCGGCTCCACCCTCAACGCCTACTTCACTAACTCCCACTTCGTCGCTTCCCAATTCCGGTATTGATGGCGGCGGTGGGAGAGGCGTTGTTTCCGAAGAAGAACAACAACGACTTGACATTCTTTACATTCTCGACTATGCACCCAAGTACAAAAAGAAATTGAAGGAGCAGCAGCGAACTGATGCTGAACTTGCAGAACTTTTTAATCTTGTTTCCATAACCGGCACAAATGGTATATCATCGTCATCATCGTCCTCTTCGAAAACTAAAATCCAGCCAGAGCGCGGTGTTTCCTTGACATCGCGCTCTATACGCAAACATGATGTCAAATCTCTAAGAGTTTTAAAAATTCAACAAACATTAAAGAATAGTTTAAATAAGTTAAAGCAATGCTTTCGGGAATGTAATGAAGACAATGCTGTGTCTGCGCCCGAATACGATACCGATGATGAAGATAACCACTTGCATCGTAGTGGCCGTATAAAGCCTTCGCAGCGATTGTCGCTGACAAAACGGCAACGACGTTTAGAACGCTTTGAACAAGCCGAACGTATGGAGGACATGGTTGATACTTTCGATGAAGCTATGAATTTTAATGAAACCTAAAAGGTTTCAATTCGATATCTTAGTACTTATTTTTCTTTGGGGACCTGGAGCGTTTTTGAAGTGGCTTGTGTAAAAAGGTAAACAAAACAAAGATAATTTTGCAAAATACGTATTCATTTAACACCAAAAATCGCAGAAAATCGCTTGACATTATCAAATTTTTGAAAATTTCACTTTAAAAGTACACTTTGTACTTTATAATATCGTGTGTTACAGTTAATATTTATTTTTTTTTTGCATTCATTCAAAGTAAATTGAAGATCTAGGGCCTTTTTCTTAAAATTACAAGTAAAAAATGTACAGCTAAAATAAATTGTTGTTACAAATTTACAAGAAAATTCTCTGCCTGAAAAATCAACTTCAAATGAAATTCATTTCATTTTGAAGTGAATTCGATTATTTACATAAATATACAGGTATGTGATAGAAATCGATTTTAAAAACGAAACGATTTGAAACTGAAAATATCGTTTTCAGTATCTTTTAAAATAGATCTTAAATATATATTTCTTTTATTTTCATTCTTTATTCTTTTTAATTTTAAGTGAACTCTTAACGAAAATTTAAGACTATAATTCAGAATTGGATTTTAAAGTCCCTCGAAATTCATCACACCTTTTAAAAACGTTCGTTTTGAAATTGATCACATGCCTGATCATTTTAGAAATAATAAGCTAAATTTTATTCTTTTAAAAAATCTAAAGTGAATAAACTTTAACGGTTTTCAAAATAATCTGAAATGTCTCTTTGTTTTGTAAATCATTTTCAAGTTAATTTTAAATCAGACAAATTGTAAATTCTATTGTAATTTAAAGTTATTCTTTTTAAAGACTGTAATTCATTTCAAAAGAAAATATTTTCGAAAACGTTTTTTTTTAAAGCGAAAATAATGATGAAACATTTTTAAAATATAAAAATATTTAAAAAATGGATTATTTGAAGGAAAAATGGAAATTTTTAAGATTCAAATTTGATTTTCAAAAAACGGTTTAAAAACGAAGCTTTTCGTTGGGTTGTGCTCTCAAACTGAAAAAGAAAATTTGAATAATAATAACGATTAAATTCGAAACTTAATTACAATTAGATTTGTAAATATACAAATTCGTTTCGAATTTCCTGCCTACGAATGCCTCAAAAAAAAAATTTGTTTACAAAAAACCTTTTCACCGGCGCCCTTTAAACTCCTCAAATTTCCAGAAAAATAAACTAAGATATAAGAAAAATATATTATTTAAATATATAACTATATAAAATATAAAAAATAATGCCCTAAGCGTTAAAACTTTTAAAAAATGGGTCTCAATGTGATGAAGAATGAATTTCTGTTAATTTTAAATTATTATTTTTTTTTGATTTTTTTTTTCAGTTTTATTATTATAATATTTAGTAACTTCATTATAAATTAAGTTTTACTTTTGGTTTTTTTTTTATAATTATTATTTTTAACTAGAAATGTGTATTAAAAAAATCAATCGCCAAGCCAAGAAAATGAAATTGTTATTAAAAACAAAAAAATAATAAACTCGGACATAATTTAATTTACTTATAAAAAATTTAAAAAAAAAACAAGCAGTGTGAAAAGTACCTATTTACCTTGATGCCTCCTCCATAGAATCCTAAACATCAACAACTTTTAGTTAAACACTATAAAAAAACTTTAATTTTATCCTAAAATTAAAAAGTGTTTTTTTTTTCTTATATAAGTGTATAAGAGTTGTTGCGTCTTAGTACTTGTTTTACTTGAGTTTTTTTTTTGCTTTCGAACTAGTTTCTACTTTATTGTTTTGTTTTTTCTTTTTTTTTTATTTGTTTTTGATTTGAAAGCGACCATCTTAAATGAATTTTGTGAAAAACAATTTTTTATATCTTAAAAGAAACACACAAAAAGTAAACAAAATAATAAACTTGTACTCTAATATAGTATTCCATTATATTAACAATATTTTTGAATTTTTTTTAGTTTATAAACAAATTGATAGAACGTTTTACGTTCGAAAAAATTCTTTTTTAAAAAAAAAGTTCCAACTCTTTAAATGTATTGTAAAAATTAAATAAAAATAATAAAAAAAACTTATCTCTAAAAATTAAGAAAAACTATGTTAACATTTATTTGAATCATCTACTACATACTGCATTATCAAGGTATTGTTGCTGATTTGACGAAGGACCTTGGCCGAGGTGCCCCATTAAGTTATAGCAAATTGTTTTCTGCTCGTTATTAGGGCATTTGATAGGTGTGATTAATTTTCTATAACTTTCCAAAAATTATTCTACATTGCAGTAATCTACTCTTAACTAATAAACTAAAATGTATCTTAAAATTGTGTGTTAAATGACGTGTTTCTGGCATACAATGTATGTATGCACAGTGACTCACAGTGAAATTGGTCCACCCGTATAATAAAAGCTTTGAAATGTAAAAAAAGTCTAAAAAAACTCAACAAGACTGCAAGACAAAGTCTATATTAGTTAGTTAGTTGACATTAAGCAAACTAAGAAAATTTATGTATGTCACAATAAAAATGGTCCGCTTGAAATAAAAAACTAGTGTTGATATAAAAAAAATGTATCGTACAATTTTAACTTTATATTTATTTAATAAACTGCGTTTTAAAGAAAATCTAAAAAATTTATGTATCTGAGAAAACAAAAGCTTACAGCTTATTTCGTTCAGTGTCATTTGAGCCGTTTATTTTGAAAGTGGCATAAGTCATTTCGGTTTTTAAGTCGAGATATTTAAGGGTTTGCGTTTTAACACGTTTAAAAATATGGATGCTAACTTTCGAGAAGATTCACTTGTATTTGATACATCATGATAATGATATTTTTCTCAGTATTATTATTTTTTATTATTATTATTTATTATTAACTCGATTTTTTTTGAAAAAGTGACTAATGCCACTTTCAAAATAAACGGCTCATTTATAAGTGTTTCTGTGTTAATTACAGGCCTAAGATTTCCTATTCCTTTCATATAATCGTGGTAAAGTTGCTGTAACCACAAACCATATGCACAAATGTAGGTACATGCAAACAAAATAAATGAGTTATAATGATGCCAACTTGACTTGTTTGCGATTTTTGTTTTTATAAACAGCTTAAATTGAATATTTTTGTGAAAAAGTGGACACCATACTTATTTTTTTATCTGTGTAGCTAACTTTGATGTTTTATATCGTCAGCTCAGAATTGGTTTGGCGCATATGCCAAAAAGTCGGAGTGGAGAAAAACGACAAAGAAGATTTCTCAAAATGTACCCGATAGAATTTTTTTATATTTTTACCACTGCTTCCTGTATATGTTTTGAAGAAAAATGTAGGTTTTTGCTCACTTTCATGAATAAAGTTGGAATTTAATAGTATTTTTTTCAAAATGAAAAATATTGTTTTGTGCCGCATACGCCACTTTTCTAAAAAAAAATAAAAAAAAGTGGCTTTTTGTGCTGCATACGTATACTTATTGCGTGAGTGACTGACTCATTCATCATCGTACAGCCTAAAAGCCTGAAGCTAAAGACTTGAAATTTGGACCGATCCACTAAGACGGGATTCTTAAAAATTCGAATGTTTAGGGGCTAAAAAGGGTAAATTCGGAAACCTTTTATTTCCAAAACTAAAAGAGATACAAAAAAACGGTAAAACATATCGTTGTTCTTTTGAAAAATAAGTGGACAGGTGTGTGTAACTTTTTTGAATTTCGGCTCTTTTAGGGTGAAAACGGGTAAAACCTGAATTTTGGTACGTTTTTGTCAGCCCATCTATCTTTTGATCCAATAAACCTAGAAATAAAGTTTATACCACATTCGAAACTTATCAAAAAAAATGCGAACACGAGTTTGGTACTTTTTCGAAATTCGAACGTTTAAGAGGTGAAAATCGTAACTAGTTTTGGTACTTTTTTACAAAACATTTTGTATTTTGCAATTTTTGATACTATAATGAAGGGAAATTTAATACCTTTCTGCAGCTTTTTGGTTCTACAACCTGTATTTTTTAATTATCGTTAATATTTGACCTCAAAACATAAAATTCAACATGCAATCTCCTGAATTAATGCTTTATATCTCAGAAACCACAAAAAATTTCGCGAAACAGATTTTGGATTCAAAAAGGGGCTATTCAAAATATATATACCCCATACCTAACTCTATTTTTTTTAAAATGATCGGTAGGTCAAACCAATTCTGAGCTGACGATATGAAAATATTTTAATAAAAATGCACAAAAATATGATAAATATGCAGGTACACAAAAGGCACGTAAGCAAGGATTTGAAGAATAATTACAGTAAATACGAATTTTGGGCAGTTAAGTCAAAATGCAGCTAACTTTGATTTTTTGTATGAAAATAATTTTAAAATGCCAAAAACGTTGTGCATTTATCTCAATTGTGCAAGTATAGAAAGTGCACTTAAAAAAGGAATTTGAATGGTATTTTAAGCAATAATGACAAAAAATATTAAGTCAAAAGTGCACTTAAACAAAAGGCAGTTAAGTCAAAACTACGTATGTATATGTACATACCTACATTAAAGATTACAGTTACTTTTTATTTTATTTAGTTCTCTTCTGCTATTAATTTACTTAAAATTTTACTTTTACTGCATAAAAAAAGAGAAACTCGTTTTTTTTTTGTAAGATGGGTAAACGGACAAGTTTAGAAAGACGAGAATTGGTCCTAATGTTAAAAAAAAAAGCAAAAGCCAGCGTAAAATAGCTGAAGTGGTAGCACTGAGTGCCAGTACAGTTCAATATATTACACAGAGATATGAACGCGAGAATCGAGTGGCGGGCAAGGGCAGGAATGCTCCAAATAAAATTTTTACAGATGCTGACAAAAGGAAAATATGTAGTCCGAAAAATTAAGACAAATCTAAAAATATAGGCTCCAAAGTGGATGGTGAAGATTGAAACGGAAATGGGTAAAGTATGCAGTGCCGAAACAGTGCACCGCACAGTGGCCGAAAATCGTTTAAATTCCGCCAAAAATCTGTTACTTTTCAACCGAGAGAGATAATTTTGCAATTTCGCTGGAAAGAAGACTTCTTGAACTTTTCTACAGTTTTAATTTTATTAACTATATTGTTTCTGCCGTCATTGGTCGCACAAGGAAAAACATGCAATTGCATATTTATGGTTTCCCTGATCATCACCAACTCTCCTAAAAACGGATTTGAGTTAAAATAATATTAAACGTTTGCTAATTATATTCAAACCTGCTGACCAATAACAATAATTTTAACCAAGTTTATTTCTAAATACAAACAAAAAATTTTTGGCAAAAAAATAGAAAGAAATTTTCTGGATGGCGACGTCCTAATGACCTTGCGGTTTGAAACATGCTTTCCGTATGAAATTGCCCTTACGACCTATTCGTACATATTTAAAAAATTAAATTTTATTTTGGCCATTACATTTTCGTATCTGAACTGATTTTCCGAAATTTTAAGAAAATATTTTCTACTAAAAACTTCCGATCTTTTGATATATAAGGTGTAACCATAGGTCACATGACAGTCCAAAAATTCAGGTTTTTATACAAGTTTTGATATTTTTTGTACGGGAAGTACCACGCCAAATTCTCAAATCCCGCCCACATTTTGTGGGATGGTGTGTATTGATAACCTTAATCTTTGTACCTAATTTGGAAACTTTGGCTCTTGCCTTTCTCCAGATATACAGAAAAAGTAATAAAAGTAAAACGACAACATTTTTGGATCTGATATAGCAAAATTATAATAAGAATAACTGACAGAAAGATGCACAAAAAAAAAACCCCATCACTTCCGGAGGCTTCGGAAAACCCATTTCAACAGACAAACGGACGGAAAGACGGACAACCGGATTTGAACTTCCCTTCCCATAAGGATCCAGAATATATAAACTTTATTGGGTCTAAGATCAATATTGTAGAAATTACAAACGGAATGACAAAGTTATATACCCTTTTACCTTCGGTGAAGGGTATAAAAATATGGGTGAGTCGTTACGTTATGTTTGAAATTATTTGATAATACTCATACAAAAATTGGAGTGTGAAAATTTAAGGTTATAGGTACCTTATGATGACAAATGACCAAAAAAAAAATGCGAACAAAAAGTTTTTGGCAAAAAAAAATTTTTTGAACAGGTACCCCCTAATGACATAGCGGTATGAAATATGCTTTCCGAATGATATAAAGAGCATCTTAGTTTATGAATCTGCTGCAAATGAAAATTAAAGTGTCTTAAAATACTCTGCTAAAGCAGATGCCCCACAAACAAGTGTCCAAGTACATTTTTGAAAAATGACTACTACTGTAAAAGATCATCGGAAAATTTGCATTGGCTTTGTAAAAGAATGTTTGCTGTTATGAAGCACAGCAGTGTTGGATTTACAGATCCATGCTTTACGTTTCTGGGGAGTTCAAACACAAGCATAGTGACACGTGTTTTTTAATAAATTAGACCATAAATTACAATTTTTTTCAAGGGTATTCACGTCACAAGTTGCACCCTTGCAAAAAAGCAAAAGTGCAAAAACATAACAACAACCACAAAGAAAATTATTTACGCACAACTAATTGTCTGTGTGCTTGTTGTTATATTTTTGCACTTTTGCTTTTTTGTAAGGGTGCCACTTGTGACGTGAATACCCTTTTTTTAAGATTTAACAATAATGAGTACTGTGGTTATTTTGTTGAACTGTTTATGGTTTTAAATCCAAATTTTGATATTTTTTAATAAGGCTTAAGTTCATCAAATTAAATTTTCATTAAATTATTTTTTATGAAGAAAGGAATTTTACAACATGAAATTAATTAAAATTTATTGATAATTTTTCATTCTTGACTGACGCGGGACTCGAACCCAGGCTTTCACGGACAGGTTACCCTTAACAATTTTCAAATCAACTCATTTTATTTTTATTTAAATTCGATTTCCAAATCATGGCAGTTTTTTCGAAATCATAATCGAAAAAGGGGCGCTTTCATTAAAGTATATTGCCTGTATGTATTCACAAAAAATTTTTAAATTTAATAAAGGTTTAAAGAACAAATTTACTATGAAAATTATCCCTAATAAACGTTTCTTAAATTTAACAAACGCTTATGAATACGGCGGTATGTCTTATTTCCTGGAGGCCTATATGTTCTTGTATTTAAACTAAGTTATCGAAAGCAGAACAATTATTTTTAGTTTCTTTGAAAATTTTTGATTTTATTAACTTTTGCAAATAAAATAAGAGTTTGTGTTTGCCAATTTGATATAACCAAAGAGCTTCAATTAATATTTTATAATTTCATCAACCAACCTCAATCTAGAATTGTTCATAAACCGCTTCACAATACAACTTGAGACAATTCAACATATTGCACTTACAGTAACATTAATATTTATAATATTAATATTAATTTAAATATTAATACACATAATTTTTTTTCATTTCTATATACTTGTATATATGTAGATAACACAATTTTATATATTTATATAAAAAAAAACTAACTAAAAGAAATTTTTTAAAACCTTGCATAAGTTTTTTCTACAATTAACAAACGTTACAAACAAATTTAAGGTCAATTATTAATAATACAATTTGAGTTTAGTTAATTACACTATAAAAAAAATAGTAAAAGAAGCAACAACAATTTTGAGACTAGACCTATTCACTACATTAAAAATATAAAGGAAAAGCACAAATTAAAAAACAAATATTTTATTATCTTTAAAATTATATTGTGGCCACAATAATCTCGGCGAAATTTCTATTGGTTACACTTTAGATGCTGCCCCTAAAGAAATTTTCGTTTAAATTCTCCTCTAGTTTAACAGGATCGGTAACAGGCATGCGACAAACTTTATCATGGCATATATAGACAGTTGGTTGGCCATTAATCATTTTAAATTTCTCTTGTATGCGTTGATTGTAGGCTTGAGTGGGTTCTAGGGGATTAACATGGACTATAATCATGCCAGGTATAAAATATCTACGACAAATTTCTACGAATTTTTTAGTTCTTTCAGAATCTGGGCCTACGACAGCTACTAAATCCAGTCCATTTTCATGTAACATTAAAGTCGATAACATTTCGGGTAAAGCGTAACCAAATGGTTGTTGATCAGAGAAGAACTCAAAAAGTTTTAAAGCTCTTTGGGAGAAGCTGTCGTCATCAAAGTAATGGGAGAGTAAAATAAGATTACGAGCTGCAACACTGTTGCCACAAGGTTCTGCACCATCGTGATCTGGGGAAAAAAAGTATACAAAATTAGTCTGATAGATCTTAAAGAGTAGGCTACAGACAAGACTATTTACAAGACTAGATACTAAACTATAGCCTAGTTTATAAACGGATCTAGACTATGTAGTCCATAATGAAAATATTTTTAATAACTTACCATCCTTTAAACGCACCACTACATTGGGAGAGTTTGCCTTTGAATAAAAATATGCACCATGATTTGAGTCCCAGAATAAATTATCTTGGATTTCCTGTAGTTCCTTGGCCCATTGTATAGCAAAGGGATCTAAAGAGGCCTTGTAATAATCCAATAAGCCTTTAATCAAAAAAGCATAATCATCCAAGAAACCGTCAATTCGTTCGGCCCTAAAAAATGCCAAAATATAATTGTAATTTTTTTTAATTAAATAAGAAAACATCATCAGCTTACTCCAAATTCTCCTGCAAAGTACTATCATTTGTGGCCACTCCATAACAAGATCTCTTCAAAAGTTTCTTCTCCTTATCGTACAAATGCTCATGCATAAATTTAACTAATTTATCTGAGACAGCCATATAGTCGGGCCTCTTATCACCACCACAATTGGCCAGCTTGCAAAGACCACTCAATACTAAGCCATTCCAAGAGCAAATGATTTTCGTATCCAAGTGAGGTCGAGGACGCTGTTTTCTTATGTCGTACAAAATACCATTAGTAATTTGGATTATTTTCTTTAATTGAGTTTCTTCTAAAGAGAACTTTCTACAAGTTTCTTCAACTGATTCTCTTACAATTAAAATATTTTTAGCATTTAAATGGCCATGAGGATCACTGGATGGATCAACATTACCCAACGGCTTGACATCATAATGATGGCAATATATTTCGAAAATTGTTTTTACATCCATATTTACTTCATTATACTTATCAACATTATCTTCTATAGCTTTTTTGATTTCCTTAAAAGTCCATGCATAAAAAGCACCCTCAACTTTTTTAGTATCTTCAGCTTTAGGCAAAGAGTCTGCATCCTCCCCGGCATAGAATCCTCCTAAGGGATGTTGTAAATCAGTAGTTATATAGCGAAATATACCATCAGCATATTCACGAAACTGTTCATCTCCTGTCAACTTAAAGGCATTTGCATAGGCGGCCATTAATTGACCCTGATCATATAGCATTTTCTCAAAATGTGGAACATGCCATTTACGATCAACGGAATAACGTGCAAAACCCCCAAATACATGATCATGTATGCCACCACGTCCAATATGATGTAAACTTTCAACTACCATATCTAAAACGTCCGCCTTCTTTGTAACAATGTAGGCATGAAATAGGAAATTAAGTCTTGATACTTCGGGAAATTTAGGATGACTGCCAAATCCTCCATATTCAGCATCATAACGTTGTACAAATATTTTTAAAGCTTCCTGTAGCTTTGCATCAGCACTTCCAAGTCCAAACACTGATTCAGTAGCTTTTTCACTAAGAGATTTTTGTATTGCGTTGATAACTTCTAGGCCAGTCGATTTCAATTGTTCCTCATTGGCTATCCATTTTGAGGCAATAGCTTTAAGAACGGTTTTAAAGGAGGGCATACCCCAGCTGAGGAAATTGATAAAAGTGAATTATGATTACATGGTTTTAAAAATATTTTTAATTTTCAATAAATTAATTTTAATTTTGCTCTTGAAATTCGTTTTAGTTTTCTTGGAAAATGAAACAATTTTAATAATTATCCCTAGAACCCTGATTTTTTTTGTTACACGTTCGTTTGCAATAGAATCGGGTAAAGTGAACAAATCAAAAAAATCGGAGTTTTATTCAAGGGGGGTTAAAGTTTTCCCCTTCTGGTCCATTCTTGCAGCATATCGGTATATGTATAATATGTGTACTTTACATCTAAAGAACGAGGTATCTTCAGCAACTTTGTAGAAGATATTACGGCAAATATTTTTGTAAAACCTCTAACTCGCCTTGATAACGCTCATCAAAAAGTCGTGGTGGAGAAAAACGACAATGAAAGTTTACATGAAGTTTTCAGATAGAAATTTTTTGTATTTCACCACTGATTCCGGCATATCGTCGGTTTAATATGCAAACCTGCTAAATATACTTTTTTAATAAATTAAGATCTTGATGCCGTGTGGTAGAGAAAGATACGCTTTGTCGACCAGCTGCGTATTCTGTAACTTGCTTAGCTAAAGCTTACGACCTGTTTTTATAAAACGTACACAAGTGAGTGAGTGAGAATTTATATTGAAAACAACAATACAAAACGAAAATTTGTTTTTGTTTTCAATATAATTTCTCACTCACTCACTTGCATACGTTTTCTAAAAACAGGCAGTTAATCTCGATCGCTAAAATGCCTTAGAGAATGCAAAAATTAAAATTTTTAGCGATGACATTAAAAGCCAAAATTGCTGCGAATTAAATTTTTATGGCATTGTTAAATCTAGCGATGCACGTTACAGTATTGTATTCGTAGCCAAAAATCGTTAAATCAACTTTATAGATTTTTAGCGATAGAGATTTAGCTTTAGCGAATTACAGAATACGGCCACAGGATGTAGTTTTTCTTCAATTTAAGCCTTGAAGTGTGTAAAACCAACTATATTTTCGGTTTTCCTCTAAAGCAGCAATAAGGAAAATAAAAAAATTTTTGTCTCTCCTGTAAACGGAGTTAGCAAGTTTGCATATTAAGCCGACGATATGTTTTAAAGAAAAATATAAATTTTTGGGAACGTTCATGAAAGAATTTAGCAGTATTTTTTTGAAAGTGAAAATTATTGTTTTCTGACGCATACGCTTTTGTAGCTTCCTGAGCTGCATACGTATGCATACTAGTGAATATTGAGTTGTTGACACTTTTTTCGCTTTTGCTTTAACTACCTTTTTTTCTTACGGCAATGAAGCGAAGCAAGTGTAAAATTTATTTTCTTTTTATTTTCTATGGCAATGAAGCAAAGCAAGAGTGAAATTTATGTTGTACGTTTTTGTACTAGGATTTTGCTGCATTCCCCAAACAGTGGAGTGTAGAGCAAAATAATGCTTAACAAACTTTAAAATAGTTGATATGGAGCAACGGGATATTCAAACTATATATAAACCCCATACCTAACCTCATTTTTTTTAATGTTCGGTAGGTCAAACCAATAACACTACGTGACAATTTTTTGACCAAATGAATTTGACACCTCATCTTTATTTGCATTTCAGTCACATCATCTTTTTTAAAAACACAAATAACGGTTATTTTGGAATATCTCAAAAACTGTTCTACTTTTGACAATTCTGACTTCATATTCGGATTCAGTGGACAATTTTACATAATGATTAGCTGCCAGATTCATTTGGTCACGACTTTGTTGAAATTTTGTCACGTAGTGTAATAAGCCAACGATATTTCGGAACACACCAAAGCACAAAACTTTACTTAAAATACACCAATCGAACTTCCGGTATGGATATCTGTAAAACTAGATATCAGAATACTTTGGCGATTCACCATGCAGACTTAAACCAGAACAACGTTTACAAATCGTGGAAATTTATTTCCAAACCTACATTATACCCATTTGGAGATAAAATTATTATGCTCAATTAACTACAAACATACAAGGGGGTGTTCTGGAAATCGAAATCCCAACATTTTTAACATCGTTTTTTAATAAGATTTCTGTAATAAAAGAATTTTATGAGAAATTATACAAATACATATTTCTCTATTTAACAGAATTTTTGGCAAAAGTGCACTTAACGGGGCGTACGAAAAAAAAAAAAATAAAAAAAATATGCTACCCGATTCAGAAATAAAAAAGAAAAAAACCATAATTAAAATTTAAGGGGGCTGAGGCCCGTGGGGCCCTCTGGACCCACAAAACCGCCCCGCCCACTTAGTTGAATGTGTGGGTACTCAAATTAAAGGTAATTGTACAAGAAAAACGAAAATAATAAAATTTAGGGCGGGCGGGACTTTTTTGGCCCTTTGGGTAAAAAAAAAGTGCACCCATCCACTCACATCTATGTGTAGGTACTCAAATTAAAGGTAGTTTGATCACGATTGTAAATATTTTGTTTTATTTTGTATTTTTTAATGTTCTATGTTCGATTTAAAAAAAAAATTTTTTTATTTTTTTTTTGTAACTAATAGCCTATTTCCGATGTGCTAAAGAATTCTTTTCTGCGTAGCAGGCCTTCGGCCGGGCGCATTGATTTTCTCCTCTATGGAATAAAAAAACCGGCTTCGCTAACTAAAGCTTTTCTGCATAGCCGGCCTTCGGCCGGGCCCAAGGATTTTCTGCTCTATGACATAACAAAGACCGGCTTCGCTAACTAAAGCTTCTCTGCATAGCCGGCCTTCGGCCGGGCGCAAGGATTTCATCCTCTATGGTATAACAAATACCGGCTTCGCTAACTAAAGATTCTCTGCATAGCCGGCCTTTGGCCGGTCGAAAGGATTTTCTCCTCTATGGTATAACAAACACCGGCTTCGCTAACTAAAGCTTTTCTGCACCTAAAAGATACTTAAATTAACCTAGAGAGGAAAATAATATGCGAACACAAAAACAAAATACATATACATATTACCCACACATATCACAAAGTGGGCGGGGCAGTTTTTTGGGTCCAGAGGGCACCACGGGCCTCAGCCCCCTTAAATTTTAATTATGGTGTTTTTCTTTTTTTATTCTGAATCGGTTTGCATATTTTTTTTTCGTACGCCCCGTAAAGTGCACTTCAGCCGAATTTTTTTTCTCTTGGGTTTTACGTTTTCGATTTCCAGAACACCCCTGATAATAAAAATTATTTTATTTCTTAAACCTCATTTAATTGTAACTGGATCTTTGTTAAAAACTTAGTTTTATTTTACTTCGGCAACAATTGAAGTGGAATTTGAAACCACGCTTTTGATTTAAGCATTTGCAATTATCTTTTGAAAATCATTTTCTGTATCTTAACCTTTAGTTGTAAAACAGCTAAGTCTACAAATTTTTTGAAAATTCAGTTTTTGATGCAGTGGAATAGAGTAAACATTTGCATTTTTTTTTTAGATTTCATTTGTTGTTTTGCATGGAACGAAAAAGTGTTAAGTCCAATAATGTTACAAAAAAGCAGTGCTGAGTCCCATTTAATATGAAATTTTATAACAAAAATTTAATACTTGTCGGCTTTTCACTTTTGAATAAGTAAAATATGATAAATCAAAATAAAACAAAATTGCAGAGAATGCCAAAAAGTTATATTTATAATTAGTAGTGCTGGGATACTATCGATATTTTCTACTATCGATATTTATCGAACTTTAATTATTTTTTTATAAGGCTACAGTCCGTTGTTTTCATCACTTTATTGAATGTATGAGACGTATGTATGTATATACGAACGTTATTTTAGATGGCAGTTTTATAAAAATTGATAAGTACCTTTCTGAAGGAACCGAAGTAACAGGGACTATAAGATATTCCATTGCAACTTTAAAAAATTTTCTAAATTCTAAACCCAAAAAGGTAATCAATCTAGCGGACTTATCCTCTAATGGTCGTTCATTGTTTTGTCCTATGGTTGCAATTGCATTTGGATTTTTTTTACAACTTTACAGGAGGAGGAGGAGACGGTGTTTCACTTCCTCTGCCAATGCCCCGGTCTGGCGGGCGTTAGGGTGAGGCATTTTGGGAGACCGGAATTGCCATGTCTGGACGATTTGTCCAATGCGGGACTGAAATCGATCTCCCTGTTCTGCAGGGAATCGGGGTGGTTCGAGACTGCGGTGACCTCTGGGGAATAGTCTGGTGGATACTGGCTGACCCTTGTCACTGGCTAGGGGTATCACAAAGGGACCGCTATAAGGACCCAAGTGAGTCGTCTTCGTGACGGCTACCCATTTAACCTAACCTAACCTAACCTAACAACTTTACAAAAAAATTTGACATTTCAGTCCCTATATAAACATGTACACATTTCGACTTAAAGGCCTTTAATTAGCAGTAAAAAGCACTGCTAAGCAATCCATACCACTTGCCATTCTTGTTGTTTTTATTCATTGCTGTAATTCAGCGCGAATTAATAATAGCAAGCAAAAATTTGCGGCAAAAAACTGTGTGTGTATAGCTGCTGTTAGATGTCTTCTTATCTGTATTTTAAATAATAACAAGTAAGAGTGCTATATTCGGCTGTGCCGAATCTTATATACCCTTCACCAATGTGCGAGCAGAATACAGAGCAACTAGACAAAAACTAAATAAAACTGGTAAATATTTTTTTTTTTAAATAAGAGACAACCGGTTTTGAACTTCGCTTTTCATAAGGGCCCAGAATATATTTACTTTATAGGTTGTAGGATCAATATTGTATATACCTTTTTACCTTCGGTGAAGGGTATAAAAAGAGTAAAAATCAGGGGTCTAATCACTGCATTCGATACTATCGTATCGAATAAACTATTGAATTTTTTTGCATACGATAGACACTGGCGTATCGAATGAAAACTCGATAAATGTAATGTCGAGTTACTCGATGTCGAATGCTATTATTTCAAATTCAATACATTTCATTCGATATCGAGTTTCAAGATACCAAAATAAATAATTTCGAAGAATTTTGCTCGATATCGTATGCGGTGATTAGACCCCAGTATTTCGGTTATAACTCATACAAATTTCCGACATTTTGGTATATAAGTCATATACATAGGACATATGGCAGCCCTAAAATTTAGGTTTTTATAAAAATGTTGAAGTTTTTTAGCCCATTTTTGGAGTATTTTGCTCATAAATTACTCATTGTCAAACCGATTTGATAGTTTTATATACCGACGTGTTAAGGAAGAATTTTACCATTTACTTAAGTTATATTTATATATAAACATTTATATAAACTTGTAAATATATATTTTAAGAAAGTTAATTATAAAAAAGAGTAATTTTTGGGGATTCAGTATTTCGGTTATAACTCAGCCATTTTTTAACCGATTTGGCAGGTTTATATACCGACGTGTTGAAGAAGAAATTTACCATTTACTTTGGTTATAAAGCTTCGACTCGGGCAGATCTATGGTTCCCGAAAGTGGGTATTTAAAAAAAAATAATTTAATTTTGGTCATAACTTTTTTGTATCTGAACCGATTTTCCCGAGTTTTTTATAAAATATGTTCTACTAAAAATTTGATATATAAGTCATATCCATAGGACATATGGCAGCACTAAAATTTAGGTTTTTATACAATTTTTAATTTTTTTTGTACGGAAGGTACCACGCCCACTTCTCCAATCCCGCCCACATTTTGTAGGATGGTGTGTATTGGCAACCTTAATGTGTGTACCTAATTTGGAAACTTTGGCTTTTGCCGTTCTCAAGATATACGGAAATAAAAAAATACAACAACAACAAGAGATTTTTGGAAAAATTTAGAGGTAGTCGTGGTTTTTTGCTCATATCTCCGTCATTTTTGGACCGATTTGGCTGAATTTCAATAGCAAACTTAAACGGAGTATATGTGACATAAATATACATTAACCTAGTCCACATCATTTCTGGGGTTTTCGGAAAACCCATTTCAACATACATACGGACAGACGGTCAACCGGATTTGAACTTCGCTTTTCATAAGGACCCAGAATATATATACTTTATAGGGTGTAGGATCAATATTGTGGAACATACAAACGGAATGACAAAGTTATATATACCCTCTTACCTTCGGTGAAGGGTATAAAAATATCGATATTTATACATATATTTCCCAGTACTACTTATTAGTTTTTCATACGTCACCGAGCACGAGTACAGACAGGTATGACTACCAATAAGTATGAACATAAATAAGTTTGTAATAGGGAATGGTAAATCGATTTCGAATCCAATCGAAAATCGATTTTGTGTTAAAAAAATCGACTTTTTGCATTCGAATTTACGTATGCGATTTTTTACTGAAATCGATTATTGGGCTTTTAAAATCGATTTTTTTATTTTTATCAAACTTTGGCAATTTTTAATTTTAATCTTAATTAAATCGATAAATTATGGGTAGGTATACACAATAAAACTTTATCTTTTGTGCGTACATACGTCTGTAGGTATGCTTATGCGTTTTCCAAGGTAACGTTGTAGTTTTACGTTTTTATATATTAGTACCCCTGGTATACTGCCAACTTTAATATAAGGGCTCTTGTTCTTCAGTAATTAAAGTCATCAATGGGCAGTGAACAAAACAGTTCTAAACATATCGTACCGAACCAAACACTGAAAGTCAGCTTCGTGAAAATGAACATATTATAGAAACACAACCAGTGAATTAAGCCATAGTATTCCTGTGTAAATATGCTAATATTTAAATAGACCAGAGTGTGAGCGATATTTAAATCTAGTTATAAATAGAGTGAAAAACAAAAAGTGTGTAATTTATCCTATCAAAAACGAAATTACAAGGAAATATCTCTGCATCTTTCTGACATCAACGGCATGCAAACATTTGTTTTCTAAAACTAACTTAATAGTAACTTAGCAAATAAACAGTTGGCACCGATCAAGAACTATTGTCATAATCCTCTGAAATACTATCCATACATTCAGACTTGTCACAGAAATCAATTCCGATCAAAATTGATTTCGTTTTATGTGAAGCAAGATACAAAATCCCTTCCACATTCGATCGGAATTAATTTATGTGACAGGCCTGACTGACTATACAAGAATAAAATTTTAATATGTGAAATGTACGAGCACTTGTTTCTCTTAAGGACATCTCAAAATTTACACATCTTCCCTTTAAAAAACTCAGTTCAATTTCTCTAGTAGTTTGCCAGAAAATGCTGGTGTATCCCCCTTTGTTATATAAGGTGTAAGTTTGCAAATTAATCTTAAACGATTTTGAGGTTCGATTAAAAAACCGAAATAAAAAAAGTCGATCGAAAAATCGAAAAAAGATTTTGGAATTGATTTACCATTCCCTAGTTTGTATATCGACCGGTATGAGTATGACAACCATGCATGCGTTTGGATATTCGTATGAATGCGTTTGAGTATAGGCATGTATCGATGAGTATCGACAAGTAACTTCAACAATTCGTATGCTTTGGACAGCAAGCAGTGTTGCGACGACATAAAAATTGTTTATGCAGAAAACATAACGATATTTTAAGTATTCCAAAACCAGTAAAAAAAATGTTGCACTGATTAATTTAGAATTTTATAAATTTAAAGTTATATTGAGACATAAATATTTTCTATTATTATAAAATTATGCTTCTATTGACAAAAATTAAATGTACAGGCCTGTTCTGAAAATCACATTTTATGAAAGTGATTTGAAATCACAAGAAAGGTGTTCTAGGCATATTATTTTGTGATTTCAAAACGTTCAGCTACGTAAACAACTTTTTGAAATCACTTTGTTATTTTGCGGCTATTGCAAGATGACCGTCACAATAAATTACTTAAATAAAATATTCAATGTGCTGTTTATTAATTGTTTATGCAATAGACTATTTTATTTGCAACAAATCCTTTAAAATTAAGAAAATTCGACGACACTAAAAAAATGCTTTTGAGACTTCTGTTGTGATTTCAGTTTGTTTTTTTTAGTTGAATTAAAGATCGCTAATTTGCGGCATGAAAGCAAAGTGTAATATTTATTAAAAATTGTAAGAGCTGTAAAGAATCACAGGAGAAAATCGCTTCTATCGCAAAATGGCTAAATTCGCGAAAAATTGCAAGCTTGTAAACAAGCCCACAATTTTATTTTAAATCGCTAAATGGGTAAAAAAAAATAACAAAAAAAAAAAAAAAAAAATATTGCAAAAATGGCGAAAACTCGCGAAAAAATTTTATATTTCAAACGAGCCATAAAATTGATTAAAAGTCCCTAAAACTATAAGGAATGGCAAAAATTCGGTAAAAATGTCTAAATTAGCGGAAATTCGCAAAAATTTGCTATCAGCGGCATGATAGCAAAATTCTATTATTTATTATAAATCGTCAAAGCTACAAAGAATCGAAAACTAATAGAAACAAATTGCTTTTATCGCGAACATGGCAAAAATTCGCAAAAAATTGCAAAATTTTAAACACACCCTAAACTTAATTTGAGATCGCTAAATCGGTTAAAAAAACAAATTGTTGGAAAATAACATAAAAAGCGTTAAACATTAGCTATAATTTTGTAAAACAAACTTTTTGTATTTTCTGGTGCTTTCGACAATTGAAAATCACACCGAAAAACACAATAACGGTGTGATTTACAGAACACCACAAAATCACAAGTGTGATTTTAAAAGCACATGTGATTTGAAATCACGTGATTTTCAGAACAGACCTGATAATCTATTTTACCAAAGAGGTTTTTTGTAGAATGAATTTAAAAAGAAGGCTATCAACTATTTTGGGCTCTATTCTGTTTCTTTTTTCACTGATAATGTTTCCAGCTAAAGGGAGTTGTTTTTCCACCATAGCATGATGTCGAAGTCCTCTTTAAGGCTAACATTTTCGTTTTTTATTAGACTTTTTAAAATATTTGACAATTTTCTTACAAGAATCTAAAACGATTATTAATTCAGCTCAAATGCGTCATCCTGGACATTGGAGTGTGCATTTTTGATGTAAGATCGATCCTCTATTCGTTCTGAAAACCACGTTAGACATATCTGTGACACCAAACTCTCCAAATAAGCTGTTTAGTTTTTCTAGAATATTTGCAGCTGTATTTGTAGTAAAATTGATTGACTTCATGACAGATGATTTTATAAAAAAATCTATAGTAACTGATTAATTTATTTTTTTGGTATTTGGAACGATTAAATTAAACTCGACGTATTTATATTTGCATCAATTTGTAATTTTTATCAGATTTTCTTGAAAATTTTTTTTCTATTTAAATAAGAACGCAGATCTTTTATTCCAGAGATTTTTGTTAAGTCAACAATACTTTTAAAAAAAAATTTTGTTGAATTTTCCACAAATGATTTTAAAAGAAAAGTATTTAATTGTGGTTCAGCAATTACAAAAAACATTTCTGGCAACATTTATGAAAAAAAAAATGTGAAGTCAATGATTTAACTATGGGTGTATGTGGATATGTGCGAGTATGAAAAACAGTAAGTATGATAACATACATGAATGAAATTAAAAGCGCACGGATATACACAAGTATGAGAATAAACAGATATGAGTACGCAAGTGAATTGAACATTTTCGATATGTGCTAGAGTACTTTAACTCACTCGTAAAACTGCTCTGAGTGGAGAAGCAGCACGCGCTTTTTGTTATTATTTCTTAAGGGAAAACAGGTCGTTTTTGTTTGACTGCTTTTGCTTTTGCTTTTGTTGCGTTTTGCGGTGTCACCCCGCATTGGTTAGAGTTTCGGCGTCGTATAACTGTACCGAGTTACAGTTTTTGCGGTATCTGCATTAACTATATGCAATCGTTTTTAACCTAAATTTGAGGTTTTGTCTGGTGGAGAACCATTAATAACTCATTGTGGCTGGTGGAGAACCAAATATAACTCAGACGTTTTACTGGTGGAGTACTAAGGAAATAACTCAGAAGATTACTGGTGGAGACCAATATACTCTGGAAGCTCTCGCCTTCCTATAAGGTTTAGGTCGAACGAGGACTTTGCGGTTGAGGCTCCTAAAATTTGTGTGATACCCTGGCAATATAACTATAAATAGTTAGCCATAAAATTTTAGTGTTAAGAAAGCCAAAAAAAAAGAGTACTTTAATATTTTTTATACCCATTGACTTTCTCTGAAGTATACCGCAATTATGAAGATAATTTGATGAAATTTTGCATATAGTTTCTAATTGGCGCAAGAACCAATCCTATTAAAAATGAGGCGAATCGGTCCATAATTTCCCATACAATCTACTTTTTTGAATAGGGTCTTTGAGCCCACTATCAAACCAACTTTATTGAAATTTAAAGCATAGATAGATATTAATACAGATATGGACACATAAGCTATGCATTTTTTAAAAAATAAGACCAAGAGGGGAGATAGGGGGCAATTTCTGCCTCTCCGAAACTATCTAACGGAGTTTAATTAAATATAAAACATAGATACATAGATCCCTATTCGGTTAGCCATGCACTCTCGAAAATTTGTTTTTAAATGCTGTGGTGTAGGATTTCATATGGCGGGCTGACCGACTATACTTTCTTACTTGTTTTAACTAACTCTAAACCGAAATATAAATCGTCTTAATTCATATCACCTCAGTTAATTAAGAAGTTTTATTCAATTGAGAACATAACAAAAGATTTTACATTTTTATTTATTTCATTTACATTTTTGACAATAAAAAAACCCACTCAGCCTAATTTTATTTATTTTGAATTTTAATTTTTTTTTTTTGTAATCTTTTTTCGAAAAAAATCAATCTCTTATCATGTTTTTTATAACAATAGTTTTATATTAATCAGGTACTATCTTTTTTTATGTTTACATTTTCTTTGTTAAATTTCTTAATTTAATCAAAGTTTTATCTTAAAAGCATAAAAACTTACCGATCATGCGGTGGAAAATATGTACCCGCCGTAATAGGAGCCAAGTCTGGCGTTAGCCATACACTCATTGGCCAACCGCCACTACCGTTCATCATCAACACAAACTGCATATAGATGCGATCTATATCAGGCCTTTCCTCACGATCCACTTTAATGTTGACAAAATGTTTATTCATTATTGCAGCTACTTCCTCATTCTCAAACGATTCATGCTCCATGACATGGCACCAATGACAAGTGGAATAGCCTACCGATAGGAAAATCAATTTATTTTCAGTTCTAGCTTTTTCAATGGCTTCTTCGCCCCAGGGATACCAATCGACCGGATTATGGGCATGTTGTAGCAAATAGGGCGATCTTTCTTGAGACAACCGATTGGTAAATTTGGGCTCAACAGATTTAGGTGGTGAACCACCAGAAGCCCCTTCACTACCAGTTGACATGGTGCGAAAACGTGACAGACGTGGTAGTAAACTATAGAAAATAAAAAGAAATAACATAAAAAAAGAAGTATTAAAAAAACTTTGTACCTATGTATAATGTTAAGCATAGTTTTGTTATAAATAAAGATAAATGCAAGAGATGCATATGTTTGGCTGACCGTTGTCTGTGCATAAGTTTAGGTTAATTTGTTAGTAGTTGTTGCTTACGTAAATTGGGTAAGTGACTTGCT
The DNA here is from genome assembly GCA_930367215.1 of Pollenia angustigena. Taxonomy (NCBI): domain Eukaryota; kingdom Metazoa; phylum Arthropoda; class Insecta; order Diptera; family Polleniidae; genus Pollenia; species Pollenia angustigena. The sequence continues at coordinate 204,906,838 of OV884060.1, forward strand.
GCGTTTTAGTGTTACAATGTTTGGTGCGATTGCTGCTTTTGATGATAGTGTAGTTGTTGATGCGGTGGCTGATGTCGCTAGAAGGCAACGTGCTGCTAAGCTCGTTGTACCTTGTTGTTGAGCTGGTGCAAATAATAAACTACTACTGTTGCTTAAGTTCTGAGCACTAGTTGAGTTAACTCCCTTAGTGGCCGTATTCTGTGTGGTTTGACGTACTAAATTAGTTGATCGACAAAGATTTTTAAACATATCAAAGCTTGTTGTACATAGACCTCTTTTTGCTAAAGAAGAGATTTCTTGCTCACTCTGGGAATAGGGGAGACAGCACAACGATTTGATGCTACAGAGGAGTTTGGGTAACAAAAGCTTTATTTATTGTAATGTTTTTTTACGTGTTAATCACAGCCATTTATGCCCTTAAAGTGCAAATACCACCTGATAGTCTTAATACTTTTCCGCCCCCCTTAGTTAATTACACAAATATTGTGATAGGCTTGTTGTTAGTATTGTGATGTGTTTATTTATGTTGTTTTTATTCTTGTTTATATTTTATTATTACATCAAAACTAATCGAATTGGATTTTTCGATTAGAAAACACTTTCTGTTATCCCGTTTTTGTTTATTATTCTTAATTGTACACTGAATTGCAGTTTAAGAAATGTTTGTGTGTTTTTTTTTATTTTTTTGTTAATTACACAATTTATTAGTTCGATCACACCAGAAAATAAATATTTTTTAACTTGTTTTCGTATCTCAACTCATTCACAAATGAAAAAGTAATTTCTGGTTGTTTCTCAGTTCTCTTTTATCAAAAATCCATTTTATTATTTTGTTTATCATTTGTGCTTTTACAACGTTTCTTTTACGTGTTTTGATTACGTCATTACGTAAATATAACCCAACAAATAAAAATATTCCATTTACATACATACGTGGTAAAACAGACTGGTTTTTCTTAGCTACAATCGCGACCACTGACGGAAAACTACACAGAAATGTTAAATACTTTTATTGCCATTTTCTCAATGTATCGACAAACTGTCTGCTATTTAATGTCAACATTAATTTATTGGACCAATAAACTATCCGTAAACGATTTTGGGTTTCTCAATATACCGGCAAAAAACATTGTTTTCAGTTGGCAACACCACTCAAAATACACATGCAAAAGTTGGGAGTCAGCTGATGGAATTTATCTGTACGGCAAACAATAGGAAAATAAAAAATTGGCAGATGCAAGGTATATTTATAGCAGGTAGTCTCGGAAAGCCAGATGGTTATTTTTTATTTGCTTATTTTACGATACAAACTGTCAAATGTTGTATAGTAAACAAGGTATTTTGTCTTTATCTTTTGTCTCTTTTTAACCCCTATGCTGTTTGACAGTTCGTATCACAAAACAACAATAAAAAGCCCTGTTGTTTGTTTTATTGTACAATTGTTGTAATCTCGCGGCTACCAGGTAGTCTCGGAAAGCCAGCTGGTTATTTTTGATACAAACTGTCAAATGTTGTATAGTAAACAAGTAAACTAGGTATTTTGTCTTTGTCTTTTTTATCTCTTTTCAACCCCTTTGCTGTTTGACAGTTCGTATCACAAAACAACAATAAAAAGCCCTGTTGTTTGTTTTATTGTGCAATTGTTGTAATCTCGCGGCTACCTGCTATAAATATACCTTGCGATTAGCTTTGCGATAAAATCGAAGCAAATGAGACATTGAGAAAACCAAATTTTTTAATGTGCAGTTTTTTGTTGGGAAAAAAAATAATCGCCTAATCAGAAAATGGCCATTAGACAAAAATAAAATAGCAATTAAAGTGCATGTTAAATAGTATTAACCAACTTTTATTGTTATCACGTTAAATCGGTTCTAGTCATCGTCCAAACCTACAATATTTGTTGCTACAATTGTTTAAAATTTTGCTTTAAAATTGCACTATAAATCTGTGGCTTGGTGCTCAATGGGCCAATGTCAATATTTTTCGGTTTTGAGTTAATCGTTGCACTAGGTGTTTTCTTTTAAATTTTTTTTTTTTGATTAAACAGCCAATGTTTGTAGCCCAGAACAGCTTCATAAGGGTTTTGCTAGCAAATTTCAGTAAGAACTTTTCTATAAAAACAATTTAATTTAAATTTTCTCAAAAGTAAATATTTTGACATTGGCACTTTTAGCACCAAGCCACAAAAATATACCTTGACATAACCTTTAAAGCAGAATAACATCGTACATTGTTGTCAACACATTTCACAGTATAGTGCACTTCTTTTCGTTGTGCAATAAAAATCAAAAGGATTTTGATTCTTGCCAATATATTATGCCACCTTCGAATATTAGTGCCGCTTCACACACGTCAAGTTTGACTCGTCAAGTCTTGAGCTTTTAGGAGAGAAGGGAAAAGAGAATGCCATATCTTTTCCCCTCTCTCCTAAAAACGCAAGACTTGACGAGTCAAACTTGACGTGTGTGAACCGGCACTTATATACACATTGACGATAAATTAACACAATACAAAATATACAACAATTATCAATTTGCACGAAGAAAAATTCTGGGCTGTTTCGTGCAAGAAGAAGAAGAATTTTATTCTCTCAAATCCGCTCTCATTTACACAAATTAAAAGTACGGGAACGCTTTTCGTGCAAATTGGGATCCCGAGGGATCCCTAAGTCGCAATTTACACTATGGACATTTCTTGCCGGACAGAAAAAGTTTTTTGGCGAGAGAGGCAAGAAGTAAAGAGTGTCAAGCATACAGCGTCGCCCCCTTACCAACAAACTTTTTCTGTCCGGCAAGAAATGTCCATAGTGTAAATTGCGACACAGTAGAGTAAAGAAACAGAGCTTATATTGCAAGTGTATGAGCCGCTTTATGCATAAATTTAAATCGCTGAAATTCACATAAAAACTGTTAACTTGCAAACACTTTAAAATTAATAATTTTTGTGTTTTGGTTGTATTTCTTGTTCAGCCGCCTTTATTCAATTCGTTCGTTATAAAATTTAATTGTAAAAAGTGTTCAATATTTATTAAACAGCTATGAATTGTAACAAATTTACAAGATTTTAAATTATATTAATGATTTATAAAAGTGACAAAAAGTGTTTGCAAAGATTTTATTGTCTTGATTTTTTAATTGTTTTTTTTTTAAGTTGGAACACATTTGTGAGTAAAAAAAGGCGCTTTATTTTGGTGTTTATGTTATATGTAAACAAATTATAAATTATTAAATATAAAGTTTTTGTTTAATGATTTTTCACATAATTAGTGTGCTGACTTTGCTCGCATCTTTCAAATTTTTGTGTTTGAGTGAGTATTTGTTGATGATTTTTTAGTCTGATTAGAACACGATCCAACAATTGTAGCGAAATTCATTTGCATGATTTTCTAAAAATTTTAAGTTTTAACAGCTCCTTTCAATTTAAATTGGATCGCATGATTTAAAAATACTGTGAAGCAAAACTGACGGAAAGTAAAGAAAAGATGTTCGTTAATATAAAGTTTTATTAAATTTTGTTTTTCAAACATTGGGAAAATGCATGGTGTAAGTTAATACACCAAGGAAAATGCGTGCAAATATAAAACATTTAAAAGTGCTGTTACATGAAGGTAAGTAAGTTTTAAGAATCTACTTAGGTAAAATATGAATTTAAAAAATAATACCCAGCTATTAAAAAACATTTGGAACGACTCACTTAACCTCAAATTGGGGAAAAATTTTTTCCTTTTAAAAGCACAGTAAACATAAAAAATGATATCCTACAAAAAACATAATTTTAAATACGTAATAGGTATGTGCATTATACAAGGTACACTGCGAATCCCAAAAATAAGGAGTGTAATTTATAAAGGAATCGGTTAGAAACCGGAAATTTCGAATTCAGTATTTAACTTTAGAAATAGATTTGTAAAACCTATTTCTCTTTTTTTCCGTTAAAGGTATTCTTTTAAATTTTGTATTAAATCTTTAGAAAAATCGGAGGCATGGAAAAACTAGTTGGTACCGGTATTCTCAATAACTCACAACGTGATGGTCAAAAAATTCGGATTTTTTTTTCAAATTTTGAAAATGGAGTTTTGATCTGCCGTTAAAACATTATTATTTTTTGGTCATACCTGCTAATAGGTTTACGGTATCCTACGAAGACAAAAACTTATATTCAAGTAAATACGGGTTTATTTTAAGTAAAAATTAGCTCTTATTCAAATATTTCTCAAAATAGATATGTTAATTTTAATCCAAATTTTGATATTTTAATCAGGTAAAAGTTTATTAATTTTTATTAAATTACTTTTATGAAGAAAGGAATTTTACAACATGAAATTAATAAATATTTATTGATAATATTTCATTCTTGGCTGAGCTGGGAACCGAACCAAGGTTTTCACGGACAGGCTGCCCTTATATGTTTCGATTGTAACCAATCATTCTCTTCAGATGGTTTTACCGTTTAACACTCACCGCTGACTATTGGCTGGCAGCCAATAGTCAAACATCAATCTTTAAACCAAATGGTATTTAACATTGATTACACAGGCCAACACTCAATTTGCTTCTTTGAATTTATCAACTGATAAAAGTGGATAACACAGCCCGACAAAATTAAAAAATATGTTTGCTTCTTTGAATTTATCAACTGATTCTAGTTAATTTGGGTTCGCTGAATTCAAAACTCTAATCAGTTTGTCTCTATCAGCTCTAGTTTTCATGATATAACTTTTTATACCCTCCACTTATGACCTCCAATTACACAAATTACCCAAATTTTTTTTCCAAAATTTTTTTTTTTTATCAAAATTTTTTATTTACTGTTATAGTTATTGCCAAAAAAAAAAACTCCCAAACTAGAGCTGATAGAGACAAACTGATTACAGTTTTGAATTCAGCGCACCCAAATTAACTAGAATCAGTTGATAAATTCAAAGAAGCAAACATATTTTTTAATTTTGTCGGGCTGTGTTATCCACTTTAATTGATTTACCTTTTCTTCCTTACTTATGTTTTTCGTACCTTTTGTCTTGAAGTCCAAAGTACATTCTCTGTTTTCTATGATTTTGTCTTTCCTTTTCCTGTTGACTTTTTTCAGCACAACTTGAAGGACAAATGTAAAAATCGAGCTTGTGCCTTAGTTTTTTAACAATGATTAAGTATTGTGGTTATTTTGTTGAATTGTTTATGGTGGAGTGTGAATTTTTTCTTTAACATAATGATTTCAATTGTACACTTACAACCTGCTTACTTATAAGGGATGATGGTAAGTTATTCAATCATTTTTATTAACTTAATTTTAAAATTCACTTCCATGGTATTTGCTTCTCTGCTGCTTCTTAGTATTATGTAGTAGCCAGCGCATATCTATATCAGTGCTCATGTACTTTTCTTGCTTCCATTAACCTTAAAATTTGTTACTGGGTAAGGATCATACTAGTGCTGGGATACTATCGATATTACTATCGACTGATTGTTTGTACTTGTACAGGAAAACTTTAATTATTTTGTTATAAGGCAACAGTCCGTTGTTTTCACCACTTTATTGAATGTATGAGACGTATGTATATACGCACGTTATTTTAGATGGCAGTTTTTTAAAAATTGATAAGTACCTTTCTGAAGGACCCGAAGTAACAGGGACTATAAGATATTCCATTGCAACTTTAAAAAATTTTCTAAATTCTAAACCCAAAAAGGTAATCAATCTAGCGGACTTATCCTCTAATGGTCGTTCATTGTTTTGTCTTATGCTTGCAATTGCATTTTGATTTGCAGTTTTTTTTACAACATTACAAAAATATTTGCCAAACATGTAAAAATTTCGACTTAAAGTCCTTTAATTAGCAGTAAAAAGCACTGATTAGCAATCCATACCACTTGCCATTCTTGTTGTTTATATTCATTGCTGTAATTCAGCGCGAATTTATAAAAGCAAGTAAATATTTGCGGCAAAAAACTGTGTGTGTATAGCTGCTGTTAGATGTCTTTATATCTTTATTTTAAATAATAAAAATATCGATATTTATATTTTTTCTATCGATATTTTCGATATTTTCAGACTATCGATAGTTTCCCAGCACTAGATCATACATATCACCCCATTTCTTGCTATAATATGCCATGGAAGATAAGTCATCCCTTACCATTACTTCGATTTTCCTGCTGTTTAATTGTTTTGAATTTTGTCACCAGGGAAACAAGAAATGTCTAAAAAGTGCGTTTTTTTAAATTTTCAGATCTGAATAACTCTGATCTGAAATTAAATCTGGACATAGCCTTTACAGTTCTGAAATGTTTATGGCCTTGTCATTTAACCCTATTAGGACTGATGCGCCCACAATTTGAATTTTGCCCCCTTTTTTGCCATTATCTATAAGTACCTACTAAAATTAAAAAATTTTAAATTTTCAGAACTATATAACTTTGATCTGAAATTAAATCTGGACACAGCACTTACAGTTCTGAAATGCTTTTGGCCTGGGCTCTTGTTTAATTAAACATTTTTATTTAGCTATTTTATTTTTTATTAACAATTTGTTCTTACTATTATTTTTGTTGTTTTTTTGGTTGTAAATTTTTAATTTATTTGAAAATAGTAAAATTCTGTTATCATAACAGTCGTTGAGTCAAAGCTAATCACCCTTATTGTGTTTGGCGTATTTAAAATACGCCTTCGACTGTTTGGTAATAGATTAAAGAGAACGTGAACTTTTTAAGGCTCAGTTAGTCTTTACTTTCTGTTCTGTTCCGAATCAGCTGATTTGTTTTCCTGTGGCATTGATCAGTTTTTCTGTTCTGTTGCGGTCCAATTTGTTAAAATCAAAAACTTGTTAAGTAATTGTAAGTGACAGTAAAATAAATAAAATAAACATATGTATTTATATTGAGATAAACTGTTTTTTGATTTTAAGAATTCATAAAATTTAATTTCTTCAAATTTATGCTCACTAAAGTTATTGAAATAAAACAATGAATGGTGCAAAACTAATTAATTTGTCATAAATGGCTGGTAAGTTACTACAGAATAATAACTATTGCAATTTCGTAATATGGGGTCTTCACCTGACAATTTTTTGTCATACCAAACGTCAAAGTCTATATAAAAAACTCTAAAATTGTTGTCAGCGTTTTTTTTTTATATGAAGTTTGACGTTTATTGTGACAAAAAATTGTGAGGTGAAGACCTCATGTAACAGAACGGCACGGAACAGAACAGAAACAGAAAGTGAAGACTAATTCTGCCTTAAGTCTGTGTTCATAAGTCTGAGATCATACGGCTCATGTCTTATTGACAAGATTCTTCCTTTCTTCTCTTAACAAGAATTGGCGTTCAAATGATTCATGTCATGTTGACGACATGTGCTTTTTTGATATTGAAAACAATAACAAAATTAAACAACGAATGAAAAAGCAAAACGTAAAGACAGTACATGCATCTGTGAACTCGTTTCTTTTCCCCTCGTCCCTCTCGCCTATAAAGTAGCAATCTTGTCAATAAGACATGAGCCGTATGAACACAGACTTAGTGCTGGTTCACACAAGTCAAGTTTGACTCTTCAAGTCTTGATCTTTTAGGAGAGAATGGAAAAGAGAATGCCATTTCTTTTCCCCTCTCTCCTAAAAACTCAAGACTTGACGAGTCAAACTTGACATGTGTGAACCGGCACTTAGTCTCATGTCTTATTGACATGATCAGGGCTGTCAGATATGGCGATTTCTCGCCAAACGTGGCGATTATGAAACGTGTTTGGCGTTGGGATTTTCCATTTGGCGACTGGCGATTTTTTTGTCGATTTTGATATAACAGGCGATTTGCTCGGCTATTTTTACCATTTAAATATTATTAAAGCGATTTTTTTTTTTCTAAGTCGCAATTTACACTATGGACATTTCTTGCCGGACAGAAGAAATTTGTTGGTAAGGGGGTGACGCTGTATGTGTAACTGAACAACCTAAACAAAAGCGGCAAGCGTTTTTTTAAACATGAAAATTTTATTTAAATACAATTTCAATAAAACAAACCGACATAGCGATCTGTTGAATAAAATTTATCAGCCGGGTGGTTTCCAATTCGCATTCTAATGGTTTGTTTCGTATAAATTGTATGCAAATGAGAAGTTTTGACACACAAAAAACGCTTCCGTTCTTATTTAGGTAGCTCAGTGACACACTTTACTTCTTGCCTCTCTCGCCAACAGTCTTTTTCTGTCCGGCAAGAAATGTCCACAGTGACAATTGGGACTAATAAAAAAAAAATCTGGCAACTTTATTCACATGATTTTTGTAAGTAAAATCGTAAAACTGCTCTGAGTGAAGAAGCAGATCGCGCATTTTGTCATTATTTTTTAAGGACAAACAGGTCGTTTTTGTTTGTCTACTTTTGTTGCGTTTTGCGTTGTCACCCCGCATTGGTTAGTGTTTCGGCGTCGTATAACTGTACCGAGTTACAGTTTTTGCGGTTTCTGCATTAACTGTATGCAATCGTTTTTCACCTCAATGTTTTAGTGTGTTGTCTGGTGGAGTACCAAGGAAATAACTCAGACGTTTACTGTTGGAGACCAAAATACTCTGGAGCGGATTCTGGAAGCTCTCGCCTTCCTATACTAAGGTTAAGGTCGAACGAGGTTTTTGCGGTTGAATTTCCAAAAATTGTGTGATACCCTGGCATTATAACTTAAATAGTTCGTCAAAATTCAGCAAAATCAAAAAAAAAAAAAAAAAAAATTTAAGAAAATTTTATATTCAGACACTATTTAATTCTAATAGTATGCACATATGCATGTCAAAACACTAGTAATGAAAACTGAATTTTAAATTTTTTAACTGAATATATGATTTCCTTTTTATGTTATTAAAAAAAAAAAAAAAAAATAACAGAAACTAAACAAAATTTACTTTCGGCGACTTTTTTGTATTTTTCTCAGTTTTTGTCGATTTTTGACTGAAATATTATACTAGCTTTTTTTGTATCCAAAATTTAATTAAAAACAAATAATCTGACGAAAACTTTACAAAAACTAAACAAAATTGACGTTTGGCGATTCTTGGCGATTTCTGACATCCGGTTTGGCGATGGAGCTCAAAGAAATCTGACAACCCTGGACATTTTTACTACTTTCAGCGTTACCGTTGTTATACTAAAGTATCAATGTGATCCTTTTTCGACGGTCGTGATACCTTTTATGACCCTTTTTTTAAACTATACTTTTATATCATTTTCACCTATTTTGTTACACTTTTTAGAAATGTTTTCGAAATAAGCATTGCTTGATTTGGAACAGACTCAAAGTAGAAACTTACAATTCCATGCTTTCTTCTCCTAATTTGTTCGAAGCAGCGATGGAGGAATGTACCTCAAGTTAAGAGTTAATAATAAACTATAGAACGTACATTCCTAAAAAGTAGTTAGTATTCCTAAAAAGTTTGTGTTAAAAGAGTTTTTACGACTTCTTGATTAGATTTTCGATAGAAAAGTACAAATTGAAGTACAATTTCCCTAAAAGTAAACATAACTCATATCGTCCCCTTAATATAACAATAGCGTATGTGCTCATACGCTATTATTATACCCTTCACCACAGGTGGAAAAGGGTATATATAAGTTTGTCATTCCGTTTGTAATTTCTACAATATTGATCTTAGACCCTATAAAGTATATATATTCTGGGTCCTTATGAGGAGAGAAGTTGATTTTACGATATCCGTCCGTCTGTCCGTCCGTCTGTCCGTCTTACGTTTGATATGTGTTTTCCGGAGACTCCAGACATGATAGCGGCTAGGTTGTTTTACATTTATGTCACATATAGTCCACCATTTCTTGCTATTGAAATTCAGCCAGATCGGTCCAACAATGGCTGAGATATGACCAAAAAAACACGACTGCCTCTAATTTTTCCAAAAAATCCCTTGTGGTTGTTGTATTTTTATTACTTTTTTCTGTATATCTGGAGAACGGAAACAGCCAAAGCTTAGAATTAGGTACAAACATTTCGGTTATAAATACACACCATCCTACAAAATGTGGGCGGGATTGGAGAAGTAGGCGTGGTACCTCTCATACAAAAAGGATTAAAAATTGTATAAAAACCTGAATTTTTTGACTGTAATATGACCTATGGTTACGCCTTATATATCAGAAGATCGGAAATTTTTAATAGAAAATATTTTCTAAAAAACTCGGGAAAATCAGTTCAGATACGAAAAAGTTATGACCAAAATATTAATTTTTTTTTTGAAAAATACCCATTTGCGGGAACCATAGATCTTCGCCAGTCAAAGTTTTATAGCCAAAATAACTGGCAAATTTCTTCTTTAACACGTCGGTATATAAATCTGTCAAATCGGTTAAGAAATAGCAGAGTTATGACCAAAATACTGAAATCCCAAAAATTACTATTTTTTATAATTAAGTTTGTTATTTATACCCTTCACCGAAGGTCCTACACCCTATAAAGTATATATATATTCTGGGTCCTTTTGCAAAGCGAAGTTCAAATCCGGTTGTCGTCTCTTCTTCCAATCCCCTCGTATTTGTTTACATATACTAGCATAATGCCCATATATGATTTTCGTTATCACCCTTCTTTATTATTTAATATATTTAACGAAATAATTTTAACAAATAGAAACTAAAAACGATTTAAAAAAAATATCTACCAGTTTTCGCTTTTTAAATTTCATTTGTAATGAAGTTTTAAGTATTGTTAATATGTATGTATATGGGCATTTCTCCAGAATGGTCTACCAGGATGAAAAAAAAAAAATGTTGATTATCATCGTCTTTTATTGTTTATTATTAGAAAAAAAGTCTATGTTCTTATTAAAGAATGGTTTCCTAGCATATCTGAGCTGTTTTACTTGATGAAATTGGGCTGGAAACTGGAAAATTTTATAATTTTCTGTATTTTCTACTTTTAAAGACATTTTTTAATACTTATTTTACATGCAAGAAATATGTTATGTTTACACTCCTTCTTCATAATCTCTCCATTACAATCAATTGTAAAACGAGTATTAAGTTTTTTTGTTAAGCAAATTTTAAGATATTTGTGGGAAAATGCGTGGAGATAATATTAAAAAAACATATGGAAAAAGTGTCACGTGCGTAATGTCACGTGCTTAATTTACAATTTATTTTTTTCTTCGCCAACCCATGCATAGTTGCTTTTGAACAAAACATGATTATAAAGGCCCATTACTAACCTTTATAAAAACATTTTTTCCGAAATAAAAACCTCCTACAATTCACTTACTTTCGCACTTTTTCTTACGGTCCTAAAAGGCACTTCTATTTTTGTCACGTGAGTAAGTCAACTTTGATTGCATGGCATTTGGGTACCCAGTGCTCAATTTACCATTATATATACTTTTTAGAAAGAACTCATCACAAACAATGTAACGATTCCAATCCACTTCTATTTTTTTAATATTCAAACACAATAAAACGCGTACAAATGTCGCGTGCATAACCAGAGAAACACCCATATGTATATGTAAAAATTATTTAGTTACTCTCTATTCTACTCGCACAATGGTGAAGGGTATATAAGATTCGGCACAGCGGAATATAGCACCCTTACATGTTTTTTTATAGCATATTTAGAATCTCCATCATTGATTTTATGTCTGGTCAAAATTTCGTCAAATTCTATTTCCAAAAAGTGGGTCAAAATGTCGTTGGAAAAATTAGTGTATAATTTTTTCTTCAAAATTTTCCTTCAATAAGTGTGTAAGCTCATATGCGCTATTTTACTTGAAATTGCCACTCCAAAGTTGTTAAAAGAATAATAGTGTATACGCACTATACGCCATTTTAGCCTGTAAAAAAAATACAATTTATGAAAAGTTTAACTCATAAAATAGCTTATAATAATATACACTGAAAGCTGCATGATCTCCAAAATTTGTGCAAGAAGAATGTAATTCCTCGTGGCTCGCAGTCATTTTTCATTAACTTACAAGGTGAAAAGAAACGAAATTGTTTAGATGAGCCAGATGTAGCAGAGGAAGAGAAAGAAGACGAATGAACTTCTAGTTATTTTTGATTTACGCAATGTATACCTTAATTTGTCATAATTTTTTGTTTATAATAACCCAAATTGGAAAGTAATGAATATGTGCCACTGAATTAACAAAACTATGAATTAATCACTGTTTTATAATGTTACAAATTGATATTTTTGAGATCAAATATTTTAATAAAAATACCGTAAAATTATTGAATAAAACAGCGTATACCATACAAAATAAAATAGTGTATCAGATACATCATACGAATTCCTTAAAAAATAAAATAGCCTATACGGAGGACTTGCACTTTGATTGACATAATTATGGTCTTAAAGTATGCGTAGAATAAAAAAAATTGGTCAATTTAAAGACAAGAAACGGTATTATGTATTCGTCGAAAAATCCAATATGAAGAATTTTTATTTACCGCGATATTGAGGTTTTAATAGACATCCGATTTGACAAAAACTTTAAACACGATTTTCTCAAAACCCCAAAAAAATTATACGCTATTGTTCTATTGAGGGGACGATATACATATTTGTTATTTTTATGGTGGCTTCTGCTGAAAAAAACTATCTTAAAGGAAAAGACATAATAAGCTTTCTTAAAAGCAAAAAAAAAAAAAAAAAACATTCCCGATAAAAAAAAGTTTTGAATAAAAAAAAAAATTAAAAAAAATTAAAAAAAAAACAAAAAAAGTTTGATCAAATAGCTATCGAAGCTACTCGGAACAAATTTTGCTAACACCAATAGGTAATAAGTGACATGGATTTTGTCCAAACAGGTGTTCTTCTGTTTGGCCAAAATGTCAAACTTTGGGCCCTCAGAAACTTTTTGACCGATCTTGTTGAAAATTTGCGTCTAAACTACTTCCAAAACGGAAGATTTCGATTTATAAATTGGGTCTGTTGACTTGACATGAAATCCCCCATATATTTAAAAAACTTTTTATAATTTTATTGAAAAACTTCCCAAGAACGTGATGTTTGACTTACGGCAAATTTCCGCAAGTTCAGTTAGAAATAACTATTACTTTAACTGCTTGTTAACAATAGTTGGTAACTCACTACTTACCGTCAGTAAACGTTATTTGTGTCAAAGCATGAGTAATTAAATGGTTGACAATTGTTTTTTTTTACACTTTCTCATAGCATGTTTTATTTTTTCCAGAATAATAAATTGTGTCAGAACAATAAATCAGTTGTTTTACTACGAAAGTTACCAGACTAAAAAAGTTTAAAAAAGGGGGTCGTTCACAGTTGGTAACTTTAACAAATTAACAAACTACCGAGTAACAAATTAACAAGTTCGGTGTGAATACCACTAATATGTTTTTTGACAGTTCTAGTTTTTTTCAACTGAACTTGGTGAAACTGGCCATTAATCTTTAAAATAATAATGTACTGGCATTCAGAGTTCTCATTTGCGCACACATTGCACACTCTTGCGCATGAGCCAAAAAGACACTCACATAAAAACTAGCGCATGCACATGCGTTAGAGCGATATTTTATATTTGTCTCTTACGCACTCATGTGTATGTGCATTTTGTTGTTGCACATTTCGTGAGTGGCGCATGGAATGAGCAACGCATCAATGCCCATGTGCATGCACACAGGCATACAATTTATTGATGTTATTATCAGCGTTGCCAAATTAAATTTTTGATGTGACAAAAATTCCTAAACGGTGTTTTAAAATTTAAATACTTGTTAGGATTTTTTTTTATATTCTTAAAAACAGTTCTGCCAATACTTTATGATGAAAATATGCCAAAACTTCAAAAAAAGTTTTCTATATCGCTAAATGAAGAAAATATGCTTAATATCTGCTAAGATTAAAAAATAAAACTTTTATAAAAATAAGCTAAATTAATCCAAATTTTTAATATTTTTAATTAGGCTTAAGTTCAATTAATTTAATTTTCATTAAATTATTTTTATGAAGAAAGGAATTTTGCAACATGAAAATTAATTAAAATTTATTGATAATTTTTCATTCTTGACTCAATCTGGACGTACTTTAAACTTCAAGAAGAATTCTTGACAAAAGTACGAAAAAACAGAAGTAAAGGAATAACATGTTAAAATAAATTAAAATAGATAATCATTCAAAGCAAATTTCGATCTACCAAAGGTTGAATACAATTTGGTTTAAGAATTGATGTTTGACTAATGACGTCAGCAGTCGTCGATGGCTGCGAGTGTTAAACGGCAAGCCCTCTGAGGAGATTGAGTGGTTGCAATCGAAACATGTCAGGGTAACCTGTCCGTAAACACCTGGGTTCGAGCCCAGATTGAGTCAAGAATGAAAAATTATCAATAAATTTTAATTAATTTTCATGTTGCAAAATTCCTTTCTTCATAAAAATAATTTAATGAAAATTAAATTAATTGAACTTAAGCCTAATTAAAAATATTAAAAATTTGGATTAAAAACCATAAATAGTTCAATAAAATAACCACAATACTAATAATAAGCTAAATTTTTACAAAAAATATGCTAAAAATCTTCTGAATTTTTTGCATAAAAAGTTTTATTTAAAAAATATATAAGATAAATTATGCGACAAATAGAAGTAGTAAAAACATGAATATGAAATTTTTTAAAAATATGTATAGTAAGTCGTTAAAAAATGCTTTCCTAAAAAGCAAATATATGCTAAAAAATCTGCTTTTGGGCAAGGAAATATGCCAAAAAGCAGTTAGAAATTTTCTAAAAAAAAAAATATGCAAATCTCCAACTCAATGTGCTAAATATGCTAAAATAGGAACACTTCTCAAAAAGGAAAAATAAATAAATAAGGGGAAATGCGCTTGTGTTGTGGCAAACTGAACGTTTGCTTAGGTTTGACTTTATATTATAATAGCATGCGCTCTTTTTGTTGTACCCATAGCTATATCTATATCTATCTTTTTTATTAACATCACTATTATTATGATTTGTTTATTCTATTTTTTTTTTAAATATTTTTCAACAATAATTTGTTGTTTTAAACAAAAAAACAACTAGTTGCAATTATTTAATAAATAATTAATGTGAATATCTGCATTTGCCCCTGAACAGATTCTTTTTAATCATTAAAATTTTTTTTTTATTATTATTTTATTTATTAGTCATATAGCTTAAAATTGGTTGTCTAAAATAAAAAAAAAAAATTTAGAATAATGTATTAAACATGTTCATATTAATAAATAAAACATTTTATATAGGAAACTTCAAGAACATCAACAAAATTCCTTGAATTTAGGTTTGTTTCAAATTTCTTCTCGTACGGCGAGATTAAAACTTTGAAAAATTCGCTATCATCGAAAATCCGAAAAGGTAAATTTTTAACTGTTACTAGGCCCACACAACATTTTAAAAATACGCTCTTGTTAATATTAATTTTTACGACCTCTTCAATTTTCCGTTTTTTGTTGGTGCACCTTCTTCATCACTTTCATTTGCATTTTGCGTAATGTGAAGGTTAAGTTTTTTTGTAATTTCCTTCAAATAAAGAATGGCAACAAGAAAATTTAAGTATATTTTTGTTTTTGTATGTTAAAATTGTCATGTATTTTTAGACAAAATAGTCTATCTGCTTTAAGTGTTCTAATAAAATGTTTACAAAATCATAAAGCCAAAAAATTCCGTTACCTTTTTACACAGTTATTGCATGTGTTTTTTACAAGAATGGTTAAATAATTTCCGTATAAGCAACAACCGATTATACAAGTTACATATCAATTCCAGTTTTTTCATGCCTACTATTGAAAATATTTATTATTCAAATTGGTATGTATATTACTTTCATATTTTGTACGTTATAAATTAAAATTTCATAAATAGAAGACAAATGTAACATAAAACTATTTATTAAATTTATGTAGGAATTACCAATATAACCAAATACCTTAATTTTTGACTAACAACTATTTCATAATAATATTTTACACGATGAACTGCATTTCTGGCAACATTGTTTGAAATGAAGATAAAAAACAAACATGTTTTCTAATGAGTGTGCATGCGTGCGCTAGTATTTTATGCTCATGCGCATATGCACATCAGTTTCATCGATCAATGCTCATGCGCTTGAGCATGCGCATTGATATAAGAAAATGTTGCACATGCGCATGCGCATGAGCACAAATTTAAGCTCATGTGCTGCACACTCATGAGCAAATACGAACTCTGCTGGCATTAACAAAATATTTCAATCAAAGTATCGAAAAATAAAACATTTTGGTTTTTAAAGTTGAATATGTTCCAAGTGATTAGATATGAACCTTTTGGAGGGTTTTCTTTAGATCTAGTAAAGAACTACAACAGATCTATATTTTTTCTATCGTGTTTTTTTTAAATTTTTACTTTAAGCGACCTAATGGTAGACAAACTCGAAAACCTTGAAAGTTAAAAAAAGAAAAGATATGCCCTGTTGTTGTAACAGCTCGACTTGTATTGGTGTTGGTGTTGCTGAGTTGACAATCTTTGGTCGGCGCAGTTGATGCTCCGAGTCGTTCCGGTACGTAGACCCAATTGTCGTGGGAGCGAAATGCTACGGGATTAGTTTCGGTTTTTTTAGTAATTGCAATAAATTAAACCGTTTTTGAGTAACGCGAATATGTGCTGTGCAACCTCCTACATTTTCGAAACAACGGTATATCTTGAAAACAAGAGCTAAACTAAAAAAACCCCAATTGGGTTAAAATACCCTGTGCCCGGCTTGTCTGTTTTTTAAAACTAGCACAGTGTTCTTATTGCTCAAAATTACAATATTAAAATTTTGTTTTATTTTTTAAAGGTTGCGAAAAAAAAAACTTATATCTTAAAAAAGAAAAAAAAAAAAAAACAGGCTTTTGACTTAGTCCATTTTTAAAATTTAATATTTTGCAGATAAATGGTCAATATATGGTTTGTAGCCCCAAGTATTCCCTTTAAAATGACATGAGAATCAATCAAAATTTTAAAAATTTTAATTTTTTTTTCGTTCATATATGTTCCTTTTAGGATAGAAGAAACCTTCTCACCAAGTTTCATTAAAATCGAAAAGGGTCGGGTCCCAATCTTGGTCGATTTGACATGGGATTACATATATTTATTAATTTGTTATTTTTTTTTTTCAAATTATGAAAATAAAAAGTGTTTTACAAAAACAAAATATAATTCAAAGCATTGACACCAATAAAAATTAAGGAAAAAATAATCACCCCTCGTAATTTTTCCCCTTTTCATTTATTTGAGATCATGAAAAACTCCCGTGAAAAAAAGTTAATTCAAAGGAGAATAATAACGCGAAAAAATGTTCACGGGAAAAAATTCGCATTATCATGAAAAGTTTTTTCCCTCGTTATTTGTTCACGTTTCCCTTATATTTTCTCAACTTGTTTTTGCTAGGGAATAGAACATGTATGTGAGCATTTCGTCCTATAAATCGAATTTTAAGCGCTAGATCCGTTAAGAAGGCACAAACCGATATATTGGTCAACAAAAGGCAGGTCGATTGGCTGCGGATTTGTGAAGCTTTCGAAAGACGTGGTAGCAGAATTTTGGAAAATATTTTACTACATAAAATTTTAAAGATGCAAAATACTTACGTTGTAATTAGGGTATTCATTCGGTTAACCGTCAACCGGTTAACCGATTAATTACTACCCGATTAACTGATCGGTTAATTTCAAATTGGCTTTTTTCGATTAACGATTAAACCGGTTAATTTCAGTCGATTAACCGATTAACCGAAGTAACAAAATTTTCAATATTTTGTAGTATTATAACATATTTTTTTTTGTGTTTTTAATTATTTGTTTCGTCTCATATACAAAATGTATTTGTTTAGAAAATATTTTTTAATACAAACAACGAAGGTGTTCAGTTATCTTAATTTTAACCTATTTTCCGCCGACCGATGACTAAAATTACAATATTTTTCAATGTTTTTTTTATCTACATCATCGATCAACATGAATGTGGCGAAAAATGGGTTTAATATTTGATTGCCAACACCTTTTTTTGTTTTACGTACTTTTTATGTGGATGTGTTTAGTTATTTGTTTCTTCTCATATCAGTCTTTTAACAGAATTAGCCAAAACAATTAGAAGTGTTAAAAATTTAAAACAACTTTAATGGCATAATGGAGTATTTTATATGTTTAGAGAAATCCTGGAAAAGGAGTGAGAAATTAGACATTCATCTACGATAAGTGAAATAATATTTTCCAAGTCAAATTTTGTTAAACGAAAGAAAAGAGTCGCTTTAATCCTAAACATTTAAAATAAATAACTTTTTTTAAAGATTATTTTATAAGATCTCCTTTAACTATTGAAATAACTAATAAAATTATCTCAGTTTATTATACCCACACCACAAAAGTGGAGAGGGTATTATGCATTTGTGCTGATGTGTGTAACGCATAAAAATAGTGGTCCTAGACCCACCTTAAAGTATACCGATCTACTCAGAATCACTTTCTGAGTCGAACTAACGATGTCCGTCCGGCTGGCTGGCTGGCTGGCTGTCCATGTAACCTTGTGCGCAAAGTACAGGTCGCAATTTTGGCGATAATTTGATAAAATTTGGGTCATAGGTTCTTATTGGCACAAGGACCAAGCCTATTGAAAATGGGCCGAATCGTAGGACCACGAGGGAAGATAGGGGAAAATTTCTTCCTCTCAGAATCTATCAAACCGATTTTAATGAAATTTAAAACATAGATAGATCCATATCTATAGGGACACAAAATGTATAAATTTTTATATAAATCGCACCACGAGGGGAGATATGGGCAATTTCTGCCTCTCAAACCGATTTTAATGAAATTTAAAACGTAGATAGATCCATATCTATAGGGACACATTAGCTATACAGTTTTTAAGAAATAGGACCACAAGGGGAGGCAGGGGGCAATTTCTGCCTCTCACAAACTTTCAAACTGATTTTCATGAAGTTTATAAACATATATAAATCCATATTTACATGGACACATAAGCATGATGTGTTTTTAAAAACTGTGGTGTAGGGTATCATATGGTCGGGATTGACCGACTATACTTTCTTACTTGTTTTTGTATAAATATGTAAATATTTGGGGGATTCACAAGGTAGTCATAAATAATTACAGGAAATATATATCGTCGGATTAATATGCAAACCTTCTAAATCCACTTTTTATGTAAATTGAGATTTTGATGCCGTGTGGTAGAGAACGATACGCCTCGTCGACCAGCATGTAGTTTTTCTTCTATATAAGTCTTGAAGTGTGTAAAACTGACTGTAATTTTAATTTTCTATCAAGCTTCAAATAGGAAAAATAAAAAGTTTTTTTTCTCTCCTGTAAAATGTGCTGAAAGTGAGTTAGCAGGTTTGCATATTAAGCCAACGATATGATTTAATGTAGAAATAATATAGAAAACAAAACTTTTCCTAGCATTTTTTTTGCGATTCGATAGCATTTGGGTAGCTCTATGTTAAGTACAAAAGATGGATTTCATTGAGTTTAAGTTTTCATAATAAGAGTTATAAACGTGTGGTCACGAACGTACGCAAAATAGAAGTCCACTTCGGCTGACAGTAGTGAAATGTAAAAATCTGCGTAATGAAACAGAATTTTCAAAAGTGATTAATTTATTTTAAAAGTGTTTTAATGTAGGTCTCCATCCAGTATTTACAAAATAAAATAACTCTCTTGGTTTTTGTTTAATTGGCTTATGTACCGGTCGCGAACGTACGATTTTCCATATGTTTTTTTATTATTATCACCATGCATTTTACCATAAATGTCTTCAAATTTCCTTAACAAAAAAACTTAATACTCCTTTTACAATTGATTTTAATGGAGAGATTATGCAGAAAGAGTGTAAACATAACATATTTTTTGCATGTAAAATCAGTATATAAAACTGTCTTTAGAAGTAGAAAATACAGGAAATTATAAAATTGTCCAGTTTCCAGCCCAATTGTCTCAAGTTAAACAGCTCAGATATGCTAGGAAACCATTCTTTTATAAGAAGAAAGCCTTTTTTATAATAATAATAATAATAATAATAATAATAATAATAATAATAAGCCTTGCTCTAAAATTACTTTAGAGCTACCTCATTGTGGGCATAGGCTCTCAATAAGAAATCTCCATCTGGAGCGTATATTTGCAATACTTTTCAGTTCCGTCAAATTAACTATCTTTCTATCATTAAAATCTTTTAATGTTGAACGTCGCCAAGAGTTGTTTGGCCTTCCTCGTCTTCTTGCACCCTGGGGGTTATATGTAAGCGCTCTTTGGCATATGTTGTCATCTTCTCTTCTAAGTGTGTGCCCTATCCAGCCAAGTTTACGTCCTCGGATTTCACAGTTTATGTCTTTCATATTGGTTATGGCGAGCAGTTGAGCATTTGAAATTGTATTAGGCCAATAAATTCCAAGTATGGTCCGGAGGCATCTGTTGGTAAAAACTTGCATTTTGCGCTTGATTTCTTCAGTTACAAGCCATGTTTCGCATCCATATAATAAAACGGACAGCACACATGTTGAAAATATATTTAACTTCGTCTTTTTGCTGTATTCATTTGACCTCCAAGTTTTTGATAATATTGCAAAAGCGCCTCTTGCTTTTCGTATTCTTGTCGTTACATCCAGGAGGCCACCCTCATTTGTATCTATCATACTCCCTAGGTATTGAAACTCGCTCACACTTTCTATTACGTCATTGCCGATGGTTAGTGGTTCAGTTGACTCTGCATTAATGCGTATTTCTTTTGTTTTATTGATGTTAATTTTCAACCCAACCTTCTCTGATTCTCTGGTTAGATCATTAATTTTTGCTTGTATATCAGCTCGTCTGTGGGAGAGCTCACACTTATCGTCTGCGTAGTCCAGCGACTCTAATCGAATCTGTGGGTTTAAGGGATCCCATAAAATTCCCCTCGGTCTATTTGCAGTTGAGCGTTTAACAACAGCATCTAATACAACTAGGAACAGAAGCGGTGATAATAAACACCCTTGTCTAACCCCAGACGTTGCACATAGGGGTTTTTTGCCAATCTAGCCGGACATTAAGCAAAAAATTTTTTTTAAGAAATGGAAAAATTTAAGTACGCAGCTCGACAGACAACAAAGTTCTGCATCGTATAGTGAATTTTCAAGTCTTTTGCTTGAGATTTGTGGTTTTGGGACACTGTTAAAACCAGGAAAGTTGATTAAATTGCATGCGTGTTCATTGACTTTTTACGGTTTTGGGAGGTTTACAATATATTTTTTTGTAGATAAACGAATAAAGATTTTACATTGAATTTTTTTTTCTGTGAAAGACTATATAAACAGCTAATTATGAAAATTTTTAGAAAAATTTTATTTGAATTTTTTATGATAAAAAAATTAGTACGAAATTAAAAAAAAACGATTTTTTTGTTCACTTTTTTGTAAAAAAAAAAAATTTAAAAGGTTTTTGAAGGTGAGTTCCGCTGAGTTCTTAAAAATTTTATACATCACGATAAAATTTGAAATCTCTACTTTTAAATTCAAAAAAAAAACGTTGCGCGTTGTTGCGCCATTTTTTTTTATGATTTTTTGAAAATTTCACCTTTTTTCTGTTTTTGCTCATCTTGCATAGGTACATATGATAGAAACCCTTTCGTCAGTCATAAAATGTTTTGGTTGTACGTAGATGGTTTTTATTTAAATTATTACATATAAGCCTAATATTACCTGTGTAAAAAAAGGGATGTGCGAAACAGTAAGTAACGGGTTTTAACCACATGTGCGGCCGCTAAAGGACGTTATTTAATAGAGCAAAATAAATGTACCTGTTTTGCATAACTTTTAAAATCATTAACAACAAAAATAATATATAATAAAAAATCAAATCTGGGCTCTAGGTACTTAGTTTTTTTAAATATATATTGTGGTTTTTGCATAAAATTGTTATCAGAACCATTTTGAAGCTTCGAGAGTAAAATGGAAAAAGTGTATACGAATTTAGAGTTATTCCAAATTATACAAGAATGTAGTTCTAAACTCGTTGAAGAGAAATTACAATTTTTAGTTAGAAAATTGTGCGAAATTTCAAAATGTCAGGGAGATAGTGACATATCAGTAGTAAATCAATGCTTAAAGAAATTCAAATATTTTTTTAAAATATTTTGGCATTCAGCACAAAGAAAAAAGGATCGATTTGTAAGCATGCATGCCAAATGGCTGGAAGGAACAGTGACAATACCTTTTTTTGGGAGTTCGTCTTCAAAACGACTACAAAAGCCGTTTGTTGAATTGACCATATTACACCTATCGTATAAACTCACAGTAAAAAAGTGGCAATTAAGATCGGATGAGGACAAAACTATTGTTAATGAGAGGAAAAAAACTATCCAAGAAAAATTTAGAAGTGAATTAGGGCTAATAGTGGATGTACCGAAGACTGGATTTGGAAACAGCAACGATGGTAACACCAGCAGACGATTTTTTTCCAATCCTGAATTAGCTGCAGAAATAACTGGAATTGCATTGGATTTCATCTACCGGATCAAAGTTATTATTGAAGTAATTACAAGTGGTCACAAAATCCATTTGCACGAGTTTGCCAATTATTGCTTAGACACTGCAAAACTTTACGTTACTCTATATCCCTGGCATCCTATGACACCTACAATGCACAAGATTTTAGTACATGGCGCAACTGTAATGAGTGAGGCATTGTTGCCTATCGGGCTATTATCAGAAGAAGCGTCTGAGGCACGAAATAAACATTTTCGGCTTTACAGGCAGAATTTTGCTAGAAAGTTTTCGAGGGTTCAGTGTAACAAAGATGTTATAAATAGACTTTTGCTCAGTTCTGACCCACTGATTACTAGTATAAGACCAACTCCAAAAAAAAAGTCACTACCCTTTACGAAAGAAGCAATTTCTTTTATGCTTCCACCTGTACTTGGCTCTGAAGAGAATTCAGATTCAGAAGAGGATTTTGAAGAAGCAGACGAAGAAGAACCATGGCACTCATCATCATCTTAGTGCAAAAGAGAAGTTATTTTAAATAAATTAGTTGTTATTATTTTAAATAAAATTTGCTGTTACTATTATAAATAAGTTATTATTACGAATATATTAATTATTTTCAGATAAATTAAATACTATAAAATATATAAAAGTCACATAAAATCTTAAAAATTAATATGTTTTGGAAATTAGCAAAAAAAAAAAAAATTTTACAGGGTCGTTCCGGGGGGGGGGGGGTGTTTGGAGGGATATCTCCCCCTACCCATTAAAGTTCAAAAATTAAATTTTTATAGTATTAAGGCGTTAGTAATCTATTTCTTTTAATATTTACATTTTTTTTAAATATTATTTTATGTAACCGCCCTCAAAAGGGGGCGGGGGGCGAAAAGTGTAATTTTACGATCTCATGGGTCTTATTTTAGGTTTTTTAACTTTCGCCGACGTTAAAAGTTGCATTTGCCAAACAAAAGTATGGGAAAAGTTTAAAAAAAATTGCATTTTTCAGAGGTTGGATTAGTTCTTCTAGGGGGAACATTTTCCTCCTTGGTCCGATTTTATTTATTTTTTAGGTTTACCTGCCTATGACAATATCACATATTTCTGCCAAGTTTCATCGATCTAGGGGCACTCAATAACTTTTAAGAAGCAATATAAGCTAAAACAAAAAGTAATGTCCGGCTAGATTGGCAAAAAACCCCTATGTGCGTTGTTTTAAATGGTGTAGACGTTTCACCATTATGTAGCACAGTGCATTCAAAAGAATCATAGCTCGCCCGTATGATGCGTATTATTTTACCCGGTACGCCAAAGTTGGCTAGCTCAGCCCAAATACAGTTTCTGTTTATTGAATCAAAAGCTTTTTCATAATCAACAAACAGCATGTATAGGGGTGACTGCATTTCCAGAGATTGTTCTATGATTATTCGGAGCGTGTTTATTTGGTCCGTACAGGACATAGCAGGTCTAAAGCCAGCTTGCTCAGGTCTTAACTTGTTACAGTAGAATCCCGATAATTCGTAATCGCAAGGGACCGGCCATTTCTTACGAATTATAGGGGTTTTCGATTTAGCGGGGTTTCGATTTAACGGGGTTAAAATAAAATAAATACGAATTAACGGGGTTTTTCAATTTATTTAGTAAAACGAAAAAAAAAAACAAAAAACAATTGTTAAAAATAAAATATATAAAAATTATTCATGTTACAAACTGATCTTAAGAAAATAACCGCACACAAGCAAAAGCAAAAATTAGCGATAAACAAAAAATCATTCTTACCATGTTTTTGTTGTTTTCATTACGCATTATAAGTGATAGTTTGCAAACAATTACGATTTATAAGAGATAAAGAAGATTTTATTTGAAAAAAAAATTACGAATTAGCGAGGGGACCAAAATGTATGGAAATTTTACGAATTAACGCGATTTTTTCAAGGGACCGACAGTTTATTACGAATTATCGGGAATTACGATTTATCGGGGTACGAATTATCGGGATTTGACTGTATTTATATGGGTCATCATTCGCTCTAATATTATTTTCATGAATATTTTCATCACAGCTGGAAGAACCGTTATACCTCGCCAGTTGTCACATCTTGTCCTATCGCCTTTCTTTGGAAGTTTAATTATAATTCCCTTCATCATATCCAGAGGGTAGCGTTCTGTCTCCCATATTTCATTAAAAAGTGGGGATAGTATTTCAGAGAACATATTGGGATCCGTTTTAAATACTTCTGCCGGGATGTTATCAACACCGGCAGCTTTGTTTAGTTTTAGGGCATTTATTGACTCATATATTTCTGATTTAGTAGGGGGGGTTGTTTGTATGGGAAGTGGTTCGACGTGTTCGTCATGTGTTGCTTCAATTCCGGAACGCTGTATATTCATCGTTTCCAGGAAGTGTTCTTTCCATCTGCAGAGCTGGTCTCGTGTACTTGTTATTATTTCTCCGTTTTTGCTTCTAACTGGCACAGAATTTTCGTACCTACAGCCATTGAATTTCTTCGTAATATCAAAAAGCTTTTTCATGTCGTGTGACTTTGCTGCCTCATCAGCAGATATAGCTAGGCGTTGGATGAACTCTCTTTTATCATTTCTAATTGCACGTCTGACCGATTTATCGAACTGGTTATATTCTCTTTGAGCATTTTTCCGTTTTATCGCATTTGTAGCAGCGTTCACATTGTTCTTCAATTTACCACGTTCATTAATCATATTCCATGTGTTTTCAGAGATATATTCATCGTTTTGTTTTCGGGCTTTACCAATCGTATTTAGGCAGGTATCTTGTATTGCAGTTTTTAGTTTGCACCATTTCTGGTTTAAATCTGCTTCGGGACGTTGGTTGTTTACTCGTTCAATTAAAGAGTCACAGAATAGATTCTTGAAATGCGGTATTTTTAGGCGATCTACGTTATATTTCGTACGTGGTGTCTGTGATTTTTTATTTGTTGCTGGTAGTTTCAAGTGTAATTTACCGAAAAGCATGTAGTGATCAGATCCTATGTCTGCTCCACGTTTACTTCGAACATCCCATAAACAATTACTCAATTTTGCTGTTACACAGATGTGGTCAATTTGGTTTTGTGTTTCGGAGTCTGGAGACTTCCATGTCGTTTTGTGGTTAAGTTTGTGGGGAAAAAGTGTACCGCCAATTTTCAGTTCGTTGAGGCCACACATTTCTACTAATAAACAATAAAAGACGATGATAATCAACATTTTATTTCTTCATCCTGGTAGACCATTCTGTGGAAATGCCCATATACAGTTGTGACGAATCAATGAACAGAGCATTACAATTTTCATTTTGTTTGAAATATTTACTTTAAAAAATTTTTAAATTTTATTTAGAATATTATGACGATATGACTTGATACCACACCTTGTGCATTAATTGGAAAATGCATATTACATATTTATGAATTGTTTTTTTTGCTTGCTCGTTTTAGTTCAAGAAATTGTTATGTTTGGTATTTTATTGTTTTTTTTTTACTTATAAACTCCAAATAATAAGAAATTAATGCATTTTTATATATTGAAATTACTTAATTTATAAAAAAAACTTTATTAATCGGTTAACCGATTAAAAACTAAATTAACCGATTATTAACCAGTTAAACCAAAACCTCGGCTAATTAATCGAGCGAATAACCGATTAAAGCAAAAGGTAGATTAAATGAATACCCTAGTTGGAATCAAACTATCCCTCCAATTCTAAATATTTTGCTTTATTATTTTAACTTTTCTTAAAGTGTATATTTTCGAACAGAAATTTCATTGATTTTTAATTTTTGTTAATCTTTCTTCATTTTTTACATTCACTGAAACTGATAGCGTGGAAAATTTTTCACATAAGATTCACGATTGCTTTTTTCCCTTCGAGGGGAATGAAAATTTCATGGGAACAAAAATTCCACTTGTTATTCACGATAGGGGTGAATAACTAAACTACTTCTACTTGAATTAAATTGTAAAAAAGATGTTAACACAAGGGAACAAAATTGAACTTTTTTTGTGTTGATTTTAAGTTTGATGATGCAATTTTTTAACTAATTCGAGGCCGCTTATTTCAAATCTAAACTCCGGTTTTCTCCATCAGCTCGCATTTTTAAGTTACGGGTACTAATCGTATTTTTTACTGTTTTCTACAAATTAAAAGTTCAAAAAATCATAACTGTACTCTTTTTAAGCGATTTTCAAAATTTTCCAAAAAAAAAAAAAAAAAAAAAAAAAATGGCTGTGAAGTGGTTTACGTAAAATATAAAAATTCCAAATTTATAATTTTAAAAAAATCACGAAAAATCCAAAACGGGAAAAATTTAAGTCTACATAACCTATAAACAAAATGAGATATCTATCTATATTCTATATATATAAAACAGGATGTGTGTATGCATGTAACGTATGGACTCCAAAACGGCTGGGCCGATTTTGATGAAATTTTCAGGGAATCTTCAGAATATTCAGGCGGGTGACACTGTCAAGTCTGACTTTTGATTTTCGGTCTGCGAGCGGAGGGGCGTTGCAAAATCCAATTTTCATTTTGCACCACCAATGACTTCTAAATAATTTGGACGATTTTTTCTTTAAAATGATCGCCATGGTCCAACTTAGATTTATACGAAAAGAAAATTTTGCCCCGCCCACTTTTTTCGATTTACCAAAAATCAAAAAACGGATCCATCGATTTGACTAATTTTTCTTTTAAAAGTTCGTATTAATTTATTTTATGTTTTCAACGAAAGAAATATGTAGCACGCCTACTTTTACGCCCACTTTTTCTATTAAGCGTATAACTTGAAAAAGGCTTGACCGATTTGGACGATTTTTTCTTTAAATTATCGCCATGGTCCAACTTTAATTTTTACGGAAAGAAAATTTTGCCCCGCCCACTTTAACGCCCACTTTTTCAATTTACCTAAAATCAGAAAACGGCTCCATCGATTTGACTTATTTTTCTTTCAAATGTTCGTATTAATCCATTTTAAGTTTTCATCGAAAAAAAAATTTACCACGCCTACTTTTACGCCCACTTTTTCTATTAAGCGCATAACTTGAGAACTGCTTGAGCGATTTGGACGATTTTTTCTTAAAAATGATTGCCATGGTCTTAGGTTTTTACGGAAAGAAAATTTTGACCCGCCCACTTTTTTCGATTTACCTAAAATCAAAAAACGGATTCATCGATTTGACTAATTTTTCTTTTAAATGTTCGTAATGATCCATTTTACGTTTTCATCGAAAGAAAAATGTACCACGCCTACTTTTACGCCCACTTTTTCTATTAAGCGTATAACTTGAGAAAGGCTTGACCGATTTGGACGATTTTTTCTTTAAGTTATAGCCATGGTCCAACTTAGGTTTTTAGGGAAAGAATATTTTGCCCCGCCCACTTTAACGCCCACTTTTTCAATTTACCTAAAATCAGAAAACGGCTCCATCGATTTTACTTATTTTTCTTTCAAATGTTCGTATCTTTTTAACGGATTTTAAAAATCGAACGCAAACATTTTTCCTTATTTGGACAGGACAACGTCTGTCGGGTCAGCTAGTCTTCTATCTTCTATACACTCATAAAATTATTACAGTAACTGATTGTAGGTTATTAAATTCGTTTTCGGTACTGTTAAAATTAAATAAAAATATAGTTATTTTACGAATAAATTTATTTTTTAACATTTATGTTTGTTATTAAAAAAACAAACTACCAAAAAATAATGTTTTCCGTATTTTTTTTTTTTGTTAATTTGTTTGATTTTTATCGGTTAAAATATATTTTTTAAAAGTAAAAACTATTCAATTTTAACGAATATGATGTTCAATAAATAAAAAACTTAGAAATTACTGAAAAAATCATTTGTTTTAAATGAAATGTAAATGATCCGTTTTTTAAATGAATTTTAATTTGTTTCAAATGAATTTTCGTTTGAATTTAACTACATAATATTTTGAGTGTATATATAAAACAGGATGTGTGTATGTATGTAACGTATGAACTCCAAAACGGCTGGGCCGATTTTGATAAAATTTTCAGGGAATCTTCAGGCGGGTGACACTGTGAAGTCTGATTTTTGATTTTCGGTCTGCGGGCGGGGTGGCGTGGCAAAATCCAATTTTCATATTGCACCACCAATGACATATGCATATATTTATTTTTTTGAAAGCCGTTGTCATGTTTTTCAAAACGAGATATCAAACTCTTAAATCGGTTATGTAGTCCCGTAGATATTTACAAAAAACCTATTTTAATAATGATCCAATATCAAAATTTTAAAACTTTCGAAATGTTGAATTCGAAAATTCGAGTTTTCGAGTTTTCGGTTTATTTACAATATATTTACGTATAAATTTTTTGGCGTGATTTAAATTGAGCTTTTAACGAAATTTACGGAATAACTTACAATGGTGTAGATTATTATTATAGTATTTAAGGCAAATTGGAAATTATATTTATTTATTACTTCATCTTAAGGCCAGCGGATAGACATGTCGTCGCCACATCGAACTCGAAGCTGTCACACAAAACGAAAGCTGAAATACGACAAATCACAATGAAACCATATTATTATGGCCCATATCTACACCATATGTAAGTTATTCCGTAAATTTCGTTAAAAGTTAAATTTACATCACGCCAAAAAATTTATACGTTTTTACACCAAATAAAATAACAAAAAAACATTAGCCCAATTCACAATCTTGTGCAAATGGTCTTGCATCGTAGCATTTGCAAAATGGTATAGTAAATACTGTAGTATACTTTTGATTGGCTTGGTTCACAGAGTGTTAGCTGCCGATTTACAATCAAGTGTTGCAAAAGTCGAGTAAATATAACTATTGGTTTTATGCGTTGCATATTTGCAAAAGAGTAGCAAGTGCATTGCTGTATATTTTGTTGGTGTAGAGTAAAAATATACCATACCATTTTGCAAATGCTCCCAAAAGTATGCTACAGTATTTACTACACCATTTTGCAAATGCTACGATGCAAGACCATTTGCACAAGATTGTGAATTGAGCTATTGTCTATCCGCTGGCCTTAAGATGAAGTAATAAATAAATATAATTTCCAATTTGCCTTAAATACATGCGTTTCTTTTTTGATTGAGACCATATTTCTTAATTTTATTTAAGTCTATGGAGAAATTCCTTACAGACTATCTTAAGGCCCAACCACAATGTGCTTAAGTTGGCTTAAGCAAATGTGCGAATATTATATGAGGCAAACCATATTGAACTTAAGGAAACATTTTGCTAAGTTTAACGAAACTGTCATTTGCTTAGGCAAGGAGCGCACATTCCGTACGCAATCAAATGTTTTTTATTTTGTTTTTGTTTTCTTAACCCATTTAAACCCAAACAAAAACTACCGGACAAAAAATAAAATATTTGTACCAAAATTGGCACAGTGGTCACTTAAAAAAAAAAAAAATTTTATGTTATAGAAATGTCTGAACTTTTAATTTATCGATTATGCAAACACATATTGAATAATGTAAAAACTTTGTCATAAGCCGCAAATAATGAAGTGTTCCCAAATTGGCGCAGCAAGCGTAAATGGGTTAAGTACATTTGAGAGACTTTTTGTTAATTTTTGACAGTAGGTTAAGTAAGGCTATGTAGATTATGGTTGAGCCTTTAGTGTAGTAACATAATGATTTATTTTATTTATGCAAAGAAAGAAAGAAAGATTACAATTTAAATATGTATAATATGATCCCAGCGGTAATTATTGAAAGGACCGCAAGTGGCAGGACTTTTTGAGTGCCTCTATACTCCTTTCTAAAAGATTCGCTTCGAATGATATCCTGCCTTCAGAAGTATGCCTTCTAGAAGGCATAAACTTCTTTTTAGAAGACCTTCTGAAATATTCAGTACACATTCGCTACTCCCTTCTTTGAGAAGGGAGAAAGGAAGGTGTTCAGTTTTATTTACTTTTTATTTTTAGTGACCTTCCTTACTCCCTTCTTTGGGAAGGGATCGAAGTTGTTTTTAAAGGAAGTGTGGAAGGCCTTGCGCCCAATGACAACCTGTGTAAAAAATAAATAAGTTTGGAATGCGGCGAGAAGGGCTTCTGACTGCTTGTGACTGCTTAATAAGGCTGGGATATTGCTTTTTATGATATAAATGTTCAGAGAATAGTCGATAAAGTTATACATTCATTGAAACAGTTGCATAATTTTCTTAATGGATCTGACATAGCAAGGTTTGTTCGGCACCATATGTTAGTTATTTTGTAAAAAAACTTCATGATAGGTATTCAATGGATTTTTATTTAAAGGCCGTAAAATACGTTAAAAGCTCAATTTAAATCGTGTGGTAATACAACACTAATGTTTGCTTAGGGCCAGCAACGCGGACCGGGTCAGCTAGTACATCATAATAATGGATAAAATCGTTAACTAATTTTAAACTATTTGTTATTTAAGTTATTCCAATAAAGTAGTATGGACGTAACGGTATATCTCGAAAAGTCGAGCTACAAAAACTAAGTGCAGATTTGGATTCAGCGTCGCAAAATGTGTTGAGGTCCTAAAGATGTTGCCATTTTTTTGTTTGAATTTTCAATTCTTAGTAAATTTAACTTTAAAGGTTTTTAATTAAATGATTTATAATAAAATATAAATACAAGTTGTAAATAATGATGCTACAAAGGCTTCCTCTGTTTCGGCCGGACGTAATAATGGGATGCAAAATTATTAATCGTAAAATTATGGACTTGCAATTTCATTTTATAGTTAGAGGAAGCAGCCTTTAGTTGTGAAACAAGTTTTACGGGTCTGCACATTTATGCAGAAGAGCAAATATAGTCCTAATTTTAAATTCTTTCCTTCATTTTCCATTTAATTTTCCATAATTTCTGTGTTCGTTAAAATGATTTAAAATTTAAGCCGATACCGCACTGAACATTTCTTATGAGATTCAATAGAAATTAGTATGTATGTGTTAGTAACTATTTTCAAACAACTACATCCCCAACAAACACCTTGGCTTTCAAATTGAAAATGATTTGAAATAAAACCTTTTCTCAAACGATAAACGTTTGATATAGTTGTTTGAAATTCATTTGAAAATCATAGCATTCTTAACAAAAAGGGGAAATTACTTTCAAATTGAGAAATGTTTTTACTTTTAACTTGATTTCAAACGTTTTCTCAAATGTTTTTCAAATGTGGATTACATTACAAAGTGGAAAATTTTTTTATTTTTTATTTTTTATTTATTTAAATAAACTGTGAGATAAACATTTGGCACAATAGCCAAAAGATAAAAAAGTGTTCTTTCTGTCCTCAAATTCTTGGAAAGACGAAGAAACAATTGGCTCCTTTTTATTTTGAGGATTGTTATGGCGTATCACCGCGATCGTACAACAAACTTATATTTTCTACACTTTTTCATTTTATTTTTATTCGCATTCTTACGCTTTGTAATTAAGTTTTTACTTACAAATAATTTATATTCTTTCACAAGAAATTTAGGTTTTCTAGCCGCAATTTCACTTCACGTAAGTTTTTCTTTAATTGTAAAACACATTTTACTTCAATTGCGATTTTTTGATGTTTACAATTATTTTTCGCTTTAGTATAGCCAGATTTATTTTTGATTTGAGAATAACATTTGTGGGGTATTCAAAAGGTGTGCTATCATGTCATATCGTCATAATGATTTAAAATTTTACAATGGTTTAAAAATATTGTTGTTGCTTTGTAAACAAAAAGTGTCTTAAATTAATAGAACTTTGCTTGCTATGTTTATTGTGTTGTCGTAATTAATCAGAAGAGACCTGCGCTGAGCGGCTGAGCCGAACCGCTTTAGTTTTTGAAGCCGTCGCCGTTGATGGTATAGTTTTATCCGGCTAATATCCGAATTTGACCTGCGGCTAGCAATTTTTGCAACAAAACACTTGCGGCGTCAAATTATATCGGCTTAGGACTCTGATGTTTGGTAAACAGACAAAATAAAATTAATTTGTGATTTGCGTATAAAAAATGGAAAATAGTCAGGAAAGATCTAATTTAAATTATTCATGGATTAGAATTAAAAAATATTATGATGTTACGTAAATATTTATTTTTTTATATTTGTTTTAGATCAGCTGACTTAAATTCAAAATAGCACACTAATTTATGAGGGGTTGTTCACAAGAGTCGTATTTTTTCATGTTATTATTTTAAGACTTATGACTTTATGACACCTTGTGAATCCCCCAGATAACAATTTGATATCAAATTGATAAAACATTGCATATCAGATGTTTATATACAAGTCATTATCAAGTTGAATTCAAATGCTTAAATCAAACCATTGAAAAAGGTTTGAGAATTGTGTTTGATGTCAAATGATTAAGTCATTTCATATCAAAGGTTTGACCTCGTGTTTGTTGGGGTTTCGTGCTTTTGGCTTATGAAGTATTTGCACTTGTAGTTAAGTGCTTTCGATTTTCGCTTATAATTGGGGGATTCACAAGGTGTCATAAAGTCATAAGTCTTAAAATAATAACATGAAAAATACGACTGTTGTGAACAACCTCTCATAATTTAGTGTGCTATTTTGAATTTAAATCAGCTGATTTAAAACAAATTTTAAAAAATAAATATTTACCTAACATCAATATATTTTTTAATTCTAATCCATTAATTAATAAATTAAATTAGATCTTATGTACCTGACTATTTTCCATTTTTTAGAGATAAATCAGAAATAAATTTTATTTTGTTTGCCGAGTCCTAAGTCGATATAATTGGACAAAGCAAGTGCTTTGTTGC
The DNA here is from genome assembly GCA_930367215.1 of Pollenia angustigena. Lineage (NCBI taxonomy): Eukaryota > Metazoa > Arthropoda > Insecta > Diptera > Polleniidae > Pollenia > Pollenia angustigena. The sequence continues at coordinate 204,940,070 of OV884060.1, forward strand.
AAAAATTGTTAGCCGCAGGTTAAATTTAATTAGCTGGATAAAACTATGCAATCAACGGCAACGGCTACAAAAACTATGCGGCTCGGCGTAGCGCAGGTTTTCTGATTAATTACGACAGCATAATAAACATAGCAAGCAAAGTTCTATTAATTTAAGACACTTTTTGTTTACAAAGCAACACCAATTTTTTTAAACCATTGTAAAATGTTAGAACATTATGACAATATAACATGATAGCACACCTTGTGAATACCCAAATATGTATAATTTTTATTATATCGTCAGCTCATTACTGGTTTGACCTACCGACCATTTAAAAGCAAACGAGTTAGGTATGAGGAATATATTTTTTTAATACCCTCTTTCTAAATCAAAAACCTGTTTCGCGAAAAGTTTTATGGTTTCTGAGATATAAAGCATTAATTTTGCTGCATATCAACTGTTTCAAAATTTTTTAAGTACTGTTTTGCTCTACAAGCCATTGTTTGGCGATTGCAGCAAATTCTTCATACAAAAACGTACAAAATAAATTTTACTGTTGCTTTGCTGCATTGCCGTAAGAAAAAATATAGTTAAAGCAAAGGCAAAATAAAATGACAACAAGAAAATTAATTTGTGAAAAATTGTTTTATAAAATAATGGACCCAACCAAGTGTACGGTTTGCTATGATATGCAAAGTGTTTTAAGCCTACCTAAGGGAAATGCTTCAACATTTTACTATAAACGAAAATTGAATATGTACAATCTTACATCAACCATTATTATGCCAAATATACCAACTTTTACTTATTGTGCCTTGTGGACGGAAGCTCATAGCGGTCGGAGTGGTAACGTCATTGCTGGTGCTTTAATTAAAATTTTAAATGAATCAATAAAAAATTATCCACTAATTAAAACTTTGACATTATGGAGCGATTCTTGCGTACCTCAAAATAAAAATCAAATTAACGCAACCGCAATCAAAATGTTCTTTAAACAAAATAATATTGATGCCGTAATACAAAAGTCTTCAGAACCAGAACATTCTTTAATTCAAGAAGTGGACTTTGTCCATGGTGTTATTAACCGGTACTTAAAGAATATTAAAATTCATAGTCCTCTTCATTTACTAAATTTGCTTAAAACAATGCCAAATAATAAAACAAAACTTAAAGTTATGGAAATGCTTCCGGAAAATTTTCGCAGATACTCGTTGGAAGCAAATAAAATGGACTTTCGAAAAGTCCCTTTTGCTAAAATTTAAGTACTTCTATACAGTTAAAATAATGATTTATGTATAAATTATAAAACTTCTACCAGAGAGGAAAAATATAAAAATGCAATTTTGGTTAAGTCTGGTTAATGCAATTGTTTGAAAACTCCTGAGAATTTGTTGACGAATGTTTTGAAAATATCGAAACCATCATTTATTTCCAGCGATAAAAATAGAGACATAAAAGACTTGCTTATATTTTTTCCACGTGTTGATAAAGCTTTTTATAAAAATTTACTCAGTATTAAAAGTTTTAAATTTTCTTTTTACTTTTGCATTATTTAAGTTGTTTAATTTGTGGCTTTTTATGTAACTTTTCATAACAGTAGAACTGTTTTTTCTGTTTTTGTAAAGTAAAATCAAATAAAAAAACTATAAAAAAAAAAAATTCATCTCAACAACAAGTTACTCAATACACAGCAATAAGTATACGTATGCAGCACAAAAAGCAACTTTTTTAATTTTTTTTTTTTGAAAAGTGGCGTATGCGGCACAAAACAATATTTTTCATTTTCAAAAAAATACTATTAAATTCTAACTTTATTCATGAAAGTGCGCAAAAATTTACATTTTTCTTCAAAACATATACCGGAAGCAGTGGTAAAAATATAAAAAAAGTCTACCGGGTACATTTCGACAAATCTTCATGTAAATCTTCTTTGTCGTTTTTCTCCACTCTGACTTTTTGGCATATGCGCCAAACCAATTCTGAGCTGACGATATGACAATTACAAATTGAAGAGGACATAGTGATAAAAGTCGATTTTTCATATTTTGTTACTGTTTTTAGAACGCAAGTGCAAAAGTGACATTTATAACAAAATTTAAAAATTCGTTTTTGCACTCGCGTTCTGAAAACAGGCTGTTAGTTACGTGGTTCTGCGTTTCAGCTAACCATATGCACTGTTCTGGCTATAATAACAACAATTTAAATCAAGAAAATTTTTATTAAATTTGTTAACTTTAATTTTATTTTTATAAAATCTAAATTATATAAGTAAATACATTTATATTTAAGTAGATATTTATTTTTGTTTAAAAATATTTAGATTAAATTATATTCGCAAACATTTAGTTTGCTAAAAGAAAAAAAAATTGCATAAAACTAAATTTAAATACATAATACAAATAAAAATACAAATATTTTGAAAATAAACTGAAAATTATAAAAGAACTTAACCTAAAAAAGATTATATATTTTAAAAGTACTATATAACACATGCATAGAAAAGAAACATTTCTCTTAATTCGATCATTGCCGAAAAGTATGTAATTTAAATGTTTATAGGGAACAGTAGTTGAACAGAATAGCTCAGTGTAGACGCATCCACCCAGCTGATCGTTTTTTCATCAATAGTAACTAGTGTTATAGTTACTCTAAATGTCAAAATGCCATAAAAAAGAAAAATTGACAGCCAGCATAACTTTCTCGAATGCATATACCTTATCAATGTTCCTTGAAATAGCTAGACTTGAAATTAATATTAAGGAAAATTAAAGTAAAAGAAGAATAATTAAATAAAATCATATTTTAAATCACAAAGCATTGCTAAAAACAAAAATATTAAACAAAAACAAAAAAGCACTATTAAATTCTGACATTTAGGAAATTTTGTTTCTCTAAACGAAAAATCATAAAGTTTTAAAATATTTATTTTTTTTGTTTCAAATAGGAATCAAAGTGATTAACAAAATAAGCGCTCTCTTTTAAATAGGATTCTTTTTTTTTTTAATTTGTATTTACAAGTGCTTTGTTTTCCAAAGATTTCAACTAAAAAGAAAGCACCATATTTGATAAAGTAGTCTAGTAATTAGTTAGAAAAAAGTTAAATCTGTGCGTTTTGTTTTTTTCTCTTACTCTGTTAATTAATCTCTCTTGATACTCTCAGCTTAATAAATGAAAGTAAGGAAATTTTTCCCAGAGTTTAGAAAAGGTCCAATACCTACAAAATGTTCTTAGTCTTATCTATCTAAGTAATTCTTTTTTTCGTATGTTGTATCACACTTGTTTAATATTTTATTAAGTATTTCTTTCTTCCGTTTCTATGTTTACTGATTTTTAGGACTTTTTCTTCTTTCACTCTCTTGGTAGGACGGCTAAATTAACAATCACTTTGTATTAATGTATCACTGAGAGCACTGATGATTTCTTCTCCCATTTTGATTTTATCAGCAATATCACGAGCATCTGTTATTAATTTCGCTTTCATATTGATGAAATACTCAAAATCGGCAAACTCATCCGAGCTTAAATTCTTCTCTAGCAAATTGACCACACTAATGCCACGACGATCAATATCCTCTTTAAGTCGTTTAGCTTCTGTTAGTTGTTCCCATAAACGATCACGTTTATTTTCAAGAGATTTCTGTAAAGAAACGGTAAAGTAATAATTATTTTTGGGTTTTTAATAATACTAAAAGATCATGCCTGGGGTCTCAAGAGATAAATGTTAAACAATTCTTCCCTTTGACCCTAACTATCAAATACCTATTAAATATATTTAAGATAATAGTTCCAAAACATTCAGAAATCGAATTACATTTAATGCTGATCAAGGTCAATAAAAGACTGTAATTTCCCATTAAAGCCGTGATTCACTGTCCTACACAATCGTGCGATTCATTCTCACGAAAATTTGACAGAATTCTATTCGACATAAAAATGTTTGCAAAATCGGTTATCAATGTTTCATTATCACCCCAAAAACAAAAATGCAAAATTTTATAACTCAGCTTATTTACAAGAAAATGCAACTCTGAACGCATAAAAATTTACAAGTCGGACTAGTCAAAAAAATCTGCCACTCAATTTAATTTTTAGGTCACACGACCATACTTCTTTATGAGCACACACGATTTTTTTCGACAAATTGAACGACTAAATAGGATTGTGAACCGCCGGCTTTAACGAGCTCGAAGGTTCCAGAGCAATTTTAACAAAAGGACGTAGAAGTTAAGCTCGATTCACCCATTCGTTCCGAACAATATTTTTGTCCGGACAATAATTTTTTTACAGAGAGTGTTCTGCAGAACGATTCACCCATTTCGTAAAATTTGTCCGGACAAACAAAGCTACCATATGGTTTACAGATTGAAACGATTTTACAAAGTGGCAGCACAGTTAGCAAACTATTATTTTTTTTTATAAAAGCGTGTTAAGTCTGGGATCACACTATGAAAGTTTTCTTTCAGAAAGTCTGAGTTTATGGGTGAGAGAGGAGAGATAAAAGCATGATCTCTTCCCCTCTTATCTATAAACTCAGACTTTCTGAAAGAAAACTTTCATAGTGTGAACCCAGACAAAAGAAAATGAACGAAAGAAGAAAATTAATTTTATTATTTTTAATTGCATTGCATTGCATAAGACTTATTTACTAGCAAAACAAATTTATCAAAAAAGGTTGAAAGTAAAAATAGTAGCAGTTATAAAAATATTACAGCAAAGAACAAACAGGGTTTTCCACACACTTGTTCCTAAGATGCATCTACATGACGTGGAATTGTTTATAAATTTTCACCGTATGGACCCCAATACATTCAATGAAACACATGATCATCATGGAAATGTTTATATGCCAAAGTTTACGTTTCTAGGTACTTATTAAAAAAAAAGTTCCAAAATTTTTATTTACCTGTATAATCTTATGTTTCTAAGCCCAATACTAACGGACATTTAAAATGTACCAGACAAAGAAAAAAAAAGTAACAAAAGCTCTCTTAAAGATTCTCATTCACCCAGGGCCTTGAATGTTAAATTTAATGTTTCTAGGTCCAATATTAACGAAAATTAAAAAATACAAGTTGTGCAACAAAAAAGCTAAGGAAAGAAATTTAATTTCCCGCATTTTCCCTTTTTGGTACTTTTTTTATCCATACTGAAGTATCAAAAATTTCAATGATGTAGCCCATAATTTAATGCGTTTATACGAATGAGTGGAGAAAAATGTTTTGTAAAAACAGTACCAAAAATAGTAACGATTTTAACCCCTTAAACGTTCGAACTTCGAAAAAGTACCAAACTAATATTTGGTATCTAAAACACCTATCCGCTTATTTTTCTAAGCAAAATGGATAAGTATTAATTTTTTATTTTATTTAAGGCCGTTATACACCATCCCACAAAGTCTTAAGTATCTTACGAAAATGCAACTCTGTCATGATAAGTTGTTATTGTTGTTTTATATTTTCAAACAATTATTAGATCAGGGCAGCATTTTCGTAAAATACTTAAGACTTTGTGGGGTAGTGTATACGGACTTTAGTGATAGTGCACTGCTGATTTAAATCAATATTTAGTGCACTACCCCCAACTATGCTATTTACACATAAGCTTGGTAAGAAAATCATATACCTTTACGTTAAAGTAACCAGGCCTTTGAAGTTTTAAAGTTAAAGCTATGATTATCTTTAACTTTCTAAAAATTAAAAAAAAAAATTCTTACCCTTTCTGAATTATTTTCATCGACTGTTGTTAAATTATTTTCTGCTCTGGCAAGACGTTCTGACAGCGATAACAGCAAACCCGTTATATGGCCAATGTCTGAGATATATGTCCGACACTTGGAGGCTTCTATTGGTCTCACTTTATCGCTAAGTTTATTTAATAAACAATTTCCCAGCTCATCATTAATGGCAGATTCTTCATCTATGCAAGACTGTTCCTTAGTTAAGATGCGTACTTTATTATTTAAATGTTTAATTAAGTCATCCTAATAGAAAAAAAAGAAATTATGTTTAACAACGGTTTTCATCAAAAAGCAAAACAAAAACTCACCACTTTATTCTTTAAAATATCACAATTTTCTGGCGTCTGTTCCCCTTCACTTAACTTCAATTCCACCGTAACTTTTTCATTTGATGCCTGTTCCTCCTTGTTCTTACTACTTCTTGTTAGAGTAGAAGTGCCAACATCACGTTTGCTAGGTCTTAAAGGTACATTAGGATTATATAGATTAGTAATATAATCGGCTACTGTTTTTGAGCCGGGAGGACACAATATATGTATAAGGGCATCATTGGGTGACAACATATTGGCCAATTCCTTAGACATTTTATCACAATCGTCTTCTATGGATAGGCGTTGGCGAGGTTGTAGTGTTGTGCGAGATGGTGTTTCAGTTTCTTTAGAATTTGTGAGGTCTGATAAGCTCTTAAGTTCACTGTCGGCTATGTCATCGGTTTGTGAGGCAGTTTCAACGGTACTGGCATTAACTCTTAATACAATTTCACTACGTTGTACTAGTTTCAAACTATCAGTACTAGAGTTGAATTGGGCCATTATACTGCTGTCAGTGTTATGTTCTTTTTCTAAAATCTTTGGTGATTTTAAACTGCAGGTATTTGTATTACTGGAGTTTGATTTGACAATTAAATCTTCCTCTGCTGGTAGTGGTGTTAGAGGAGCGAGCGGTGAACTTTCCACGTCTGTAGCCGAACATAAATTTTCCTCTTGAATTTCAATTGGTTCCTGACTTTTTGGTATATCAATCACATGAGCTTGTAAGCTTTTATTGCAGTTAGCTTGAGGTGACATTTGAGAGGCATAACTACCCATAAAATTATTCTCTGTTATGTGGGCCGACATTAACTGAGATTGCAATTGTGTTATTTTTTCGATATTTTCTCTTAAAGACTCTTGTCTGGTTACCGATTTCTTATTGTTGTTACTGGCATTATTGGCAAATGTTGTATTCACTAATTCAGCTCTAAATATTGAATTGCTATTAGCCGCTTCCGAATTCATTGCACTACTCACGTTACTGGCATTTAGTCGTTCTTCGTGACTATTACAACTCTCCGATAAAGAACTCAACGAAGAAAGCGACGAGTTGTTGTCCTTCATTAGTGTGGAATCTAATAAATTTGGTTCCTCTATGGTAGTTTCCAAATTGTTGATGGGTTTCTTAAGATCTAAAGAAGACTGGGTCATATATTTTGTAGGACTTTGAGTCATAGTATTGTTGTGAACATTGGTATCAAACGATTGAGATCGAGTAAAATTTGTGGACAAATTAAATGTGTTAAGTACTGGCGTGGAGTAACGTTGCTGTTGGGCCTGTTGTTGCTGCTGTTGGGCATAAGTAGTGTATGTTTGCTGTGAAGTTGGTGAGTTTGCTGATATGTTATTATTGGAGCCATAGCGTAGCGAGGGTGTCGAGTTCAAACTTGTATTGGACGAGGGTTGAAGTTTGGCGCCCAACGGTAAAACATCTGGCAAATTATTCGGCAATTTGGGTGTCTGTGCTAAGATGTCGTAAGAAGATTTGGTTGTGCTTACCAAATCTTCATTTGAATGTAATGTCATTTTATAGCTGCCATGATCGGGATCCGAATTGGTGTGCTTCTCCAGACTCTGTCGTGGTAAATATGATGCTTTGGAATTACATCTGAAAGAAGATAAAAGAAAAAATTGTTAATATGTATTATGTTTATTTATGTATGTATATGTATACAAAATGTTCGGGCAGAACCATGGCTGCAGTTTCTTGATTTGAGAATTTATTTAACCATAACATGGTTGCCGTAACAATAATATGGCTTAAGTACAAATTTTTTCTTAAAAATAGTTTTGTTAATATCGAAAAATATATTTTCTTTACGTGTGGAACAAAAGTGTTTTGTAAATGTGGGTCAACAGCTTAATAACTTTGAAATATGTTTAGCAGTCGTAGCAAAATGATAAATTCCTTTGTTTTTAAAGCATACGCTAAAGAGGTTGAAGCTCATTTGCTCAAATTGTTCGAAAGTTAATGAATGAGGCTTGCGAATAAAGCAACAATAAAAACACAAAAACAAAGTTTCATAAAAATCTACATAGCAACAAAAAACAATAATAACAAGCTGTGTCGAATCTTTGATACCCTCCACCGACAGTTAAAATTTTCTGTAGTTGGCTCTATATGGGATATATAAGTTACTAAAATGTTTTCCGAGAGTGGGCTTTATATGGGACCGTAGTAAAATAGGGACTGATCTTAAGGAAATTTAGTAGTACGATTTCTAGTAATTTAAAACAAATTTGTGTAAATTCTTTATTAGGCCGTGCATTTCGCCACCATTTATGAAGAAAGATATTAAATTTCCCGTATTTCCCATTTTGGTACTATTTTTTCCCCCCTTTATAGTATCAAAAATTGCAAAATGTTTTGTAAAAAAGTACCAAAAATAGTTACGATTTTCACCCCTTAAACGTTCGAATTTCGAAGAAGTACCAAACTTGTGTTCGTATTTTTTTTTGATAAGTTTCGAATGTGGTATAAACTTTATTTCTAGGTTTATTGGATCAAAAGATAGATGGGCTGACAACAACGTACCAAAATTCAGGTTTATCCCGTTTTCAACCTAAAAGAGCCGAATTTCAAAAAAGTACCACACACCTGTCCACTTATTTTTCAAAAGAACAACGATATGTATTACAGTTTTTTTGTATCTCTTTTAGTTTTGGAGATAAAAGGTTTCCGAATTTACCCTTTTTTACCCCCTAAACATTCGAATTTTTAAAAATCCCGTCTTATGGATCGATTTGGGGAGGGATCCACCTCTGGTCCAAATTTCAAGTCTTTAGCTTCAGGCGTTTAGCCTGTACGATGATGAATGAGTCACTTACGCAATAAGTATACGTATGCAGCACAAAAAGCCACATTTTTAATTTTTTTTTTAGAAAAATAGCGTATGCGGCACAAAACAATATTTTTCATTTTCAAAAAAATACTATTTAATTCTAACTTTATTCATGAAAGTGCGAAAAATTTGCTCATTAAAGTTGCAATCAGCTGTTTTCTTGACTGTAAATTGAAACACACAAATGGAAAGAGAATTTGAAAGCAAGTTCGCATCAAGTTTTAAGAGTATGATGGCCATTTTCTCATTAGGCAATTATCTTTTTTCCCAACGAAAAACTGCACATTCAAGAAATTTGGTTTTCTCAATGTCTCATTTGCTTCGATTTTATTGCAAAGCTAACCGGCACTCATCTGCCAATTATTTATTTTCCTTTTATTTGCCGTACAGATAAATTCAATCAGCTGACTCCCAACTTTTACATGTATTTTGAGTGGCGTTGCCAGCTTAAAACAATGTTTTTTGTCGGTATATTGAGAAACCCAAAATCGTTAACGGACAGTTTATCGGTCCAATAAATTTATGTTGACATTAAGTAACAGGCAGTTTGTCGATACATTGAGAAAATGGCCATGAATGTATTAGTTATCGTCCAGACTTGCAATTTTTGTTACTGCAATTCTTGAGTTTATTGGTGAGAGAGGTGAGAAGATTGAGGAGGCGTACTCAGTTTAGTGTACTCTACAATTCTGTTTTGTTTTGTAATTCTCACGCTTTTCAACTTAAATTAGCTGTAGGTGTATTTGTATTTATGTATAAAACATAAGCCCCTATTACGGTTCACAACTCAACTCAGTTGAGTTGTAATTGAGGCAACTGGTTGTGATTTTTTTAATATTTTTGTTCGCCGCAATAAAGCAAAGTTGTAAACCGTAATAGGGGCCATAAAAAGGAGTAGAGGAAAGACAAGACAAATATACAAAAATTGCAAGACTAGAATTTCATAATATGGACACTAATGCGATTTTAAAGCAGAATTTAAAAAAATTGCAGCAACAAAAATTGCAAGTCTGAACGATGATTTAGTGAAACAGTGTAAAAGCCAATTTTTAGGTTTAATATGAAATCGTATTTCTATTAAAAATCGTTGTAAATACAAAATTCTGTTCTTCACTAAGCACTTAAATGTAACTTAATTCAGCAAGCTGGTACATTTAAGGCCCAACCAGAATGTGCATAAACAAACTTAAGCTACTGTCAAAAATAAACGAAAAAGCCTCTTAAATACATTTAAAAAAACAAAATAAAAAACATTTGATTCCGTACGGAATGTGCGATTAGTTTCGCACTTTGCTTAAGCAAATTACAGTTTCATTAAATTTAACAAAAATTTCCCTTAAGTTCAACATGGTTTTACACGTTATTCACATTCTGGTTAGGCCTTTAAATTCAAGTTTCCATTGTATAGAACTTAAGGCCGTTACACACTATCCCACAAAGTCTTTCGTGTTTTATGAAAATGCTTCCCTGATCTAATTATTGCTTATAAATTTTCAAAAAACAATAACAACTTATCGTGACAGGGTTGCATTTTTATAAAATGAATACACTTTTTATGATATTTTTTTTTTGTATTTAGTAGTGCTACCGTACTTTAATCTTAATTTGACATATGTATGTGTATTAAAACTTGAAACAAAATTTGAGGCAAATCGATTAACCACCAACTAAGAATAATTTCAAATAATGGTGAGAACCATACGACTGTCAAATTTCTTTACTTAGTCTGTGTTCATACGGCCCATGTCTTATTGACAAGATTGCTACTTTATAGGCGAGAGGGACGAGGGGAAAAGAAACGAGTACACAGATGCATGTACTGTCTTTACGTTTTGCTTTTTTCATTCGTTGTTTAACTTTGTTTTTGTTTTCAATATCAAATAAAACAAAATAAAAAACATGTCGTCAACATGACATGAATCATTTAAACGCCAATGCATGTTCAAATAAGAAAGAGCAAGAATCTTGCCAATAAGACATGAGCCGTATGAACTCAGACTTATTTATTGACATTTCATAACAAATTGTTTTCACACTGTCACACAGGTACATTTTAAATTTGAATTTGAATCTTTGAAATGTCATAAAACTGAGTGTTATATTGTAAGTGGGCCTTAAGTTAGTAAGCTTATAGGTTGCTTGATACAATTTTGATGTTTTTGTGCAACGTGAGGTTAACAATGTCAAATGACAAAAACACAGTTATTATGATTACATTAAAGTGTTTTAGTTTTATTTGCTATAGTGTTTTTTTTTTGCTAAAACGACAACTTAGACAATGTTGTATTAAATGATTGACAAAAAAAAATGTTCATTATCTCTATTACTAAACTTAGGCAAGAGATTTTGTTTTTTTTTTGCCAAGGCACTCCTCTTTTGGTTTTTTATTTGTTAATACATAGTTTTAATATGTCAAAGTTGTTAAAAATGGGAGGGAAAATTAATGTTTTAAATGTGCTCACGTACAAATCTAACAAATAATAACGAAATGACATAAATTTCAACGTATGAACATAAAACTACTGTAAAAAATAATAAATTGAATGTAACAAAAAAACAAAATAAAATAGCAAAAACCCAAAAACTTTCTTTCGTCTTTAATGAATAATTGAAATTAATCTATGGATTACATACAAACTATTAGCACTTGAAGACAGCATTGGTTCAGCAACTGCTGCAGCAGTTAAAATGCTGCTAGCAAAATATCTTGTAGCTCTAGCAACACTATAAATCAAGCTACTGCTATTAATTGGTTATACCGTGGTATTTGAACTTTTTCCATCACCATCTTCATTATCATGGGCCACACTTTATCACGCACCTGCTTGCCTCCTGCCTGCACCTTTCGAACAAGCAAATTTTTTTTCTTTCTTTTTGAAAAAAAAAAAATTATTATTTATTTTTCTTTGACAGTAGATAATTTCAGAGTTGTTTGGAGAGTGTTTCGAATATTGAAAACGAAAGTAAAGTTCAATTGACGCGAACAACTATCGAAAAAAATAACACAAAAATTCACTTCACTGCTTGAACTACTGCGACGACGGCCACTATCGCTACTGTCTGTCTAATGTGAATAATTTGATTTTTTTCTCTCTAATTTTTCTCAACTAGTTTCACTAGTTTTGTAATATTATCATCATCAAAACATTGTATTGAGCAGCGTACAAGTGTTATCAAATATGTAGTTTAATCGATTGTCTGAGCTTGTTTTTTCTGTGTCTCTCTTTCAATATACAAGTTGTTTAAAATTATTTAAATTTTAAACCGTTATAAAATTAATCATGTATTTCGAATGCATTTTAATTGTTTTATTGTTTCATTGCTTCTTTAATATTTTCAAATACACTGTAAATAATTAAAGTGGCTGCTTGACGTTTGCCTGCTCTACTAACATACAATTTACTTTATATTCTGTACACATTAAAGTAAAAATAAAATAAAATATGTATGCGAATTATATGAAATTTTTATTTAATTTAAAAAAATTACAAAAATGAAAGTGAAACTGTTGAATTTATGTTGATTACTAAATGAAACAACTGTCACGTCTTTGGTTTTTAAAGTAGTTTTTTTTTTTTTTTTTTTTTTTTTTTTTTTGTAAAAGTACAACACTCTGGCAATCTGTATGTTGTTAAGATGACAAAAATTTTGTTGTGCATTAAAAAATAATAATATTATGTATAGCATAAAACTGATGATGCTTTTGTGCTGAGTTACAGGGTGTTCCAGTTTAAACTTTGTGAACTAAAATGTAAACTTTTCTGCTGCAACATCTGCAACTCGATGGCTCAAAACAGTTCAAATAAGACCAAGATAAACAACGGGCATACTATCGGTGAGGTGCAGATACAAAGACAACCAACAATTACGAAAATAAACAAAATAGAACCCTGAATTTGAATTGATCTTAAAAGATAGTATTAAAAACAGTTTAAAAACACCAAAATTCATTTAAAATGTTCGGTGCAGATGTGTTAAGATTAACATGGATACCTGCCGGGCCGCCTTAAATCCCTGAAGCTCTTAACACCGGGTGGGCTCAATACGTTTCCACGTATAGGTGCACTCCTGACCCTACACATGGGTAGCAACTTCTAAGCGTATCAACCTATAACCTGCAATCAACCTTAACCAATAACCACTCTACAACCGAAGTCCCAGGAGCTTACTGGTCAATAAAGAATAAATATTCAGTAAAAATTATGAAAGCTCAGATAGTTATTTATAAAATCCCAGATCATTTTTTATACCCTCCACCACAATAAGTTGTGAAGAGGGTATATTAAGTTTGTCATTCCGTGTGAAACTTTTTTATTATTCATCTCAGACCCCATAAAGTATATATATTCTGGGTCCTTGAGTAATTCTAAGTCGATTTAGCCATGTCCGTCTGTCTGTCCGTCTGTTGAAAACACGCTCACTTTCGAACAACTCAAAAGAAATGAACAAACTTGGTGCCAAATTGCTTGTAGTTATCCTAAGCAGTTTGGGATTGAAATCCAGCAAAATCGGTTCAGTAGGACCTGAGCTATGAATCAAAATGTGGAACCACCACCTAAAAAAATTTATAATTTTGTTACAAAAAATAACATAAATGCTGGAACAAGGCACGGAATGAGATAAGATTTTGCAAAAATTTGTTTTATTTGACTGGAAATTACGCTGTTAAATTTCGTGAAGATCCGTCCATAATTTACCCTAAGCCCCATATAAACACTACTCCAGGAAAACAGTTTAGTACGCCTAAAACCCTAAAAAATAACGCTAGTTAGGACTAGAACACTGTGAAATTTCGTGACGATCGGTCCATAATTTACCCTAGGCCCCATAGAAACCCTACTCCCGGAAAACTGTTTAGTACACCCAAAACCATAATTAATAACAAATCGTCACAGTTTAAGACAATAATAACATCATACAGATTTTACTGCTTAAACATTCGAACTGTCGGTGGACGGTATCAAAGATTCGGCACAGCCGAATATAGCACTCTAACTTGTTTATAATTGTTTAATCTAATCTTATAGAAGATATCGCTCATTTGCTGCAAGACCGGCATAACTCAACAAATGAAATTTTGGAGTTAGGGATGCAGAATTGTTCGCTTTGTTTTTCTTTATATTGTGTATTAAATTCATCTTTATATCTTTTATACTTTCCCAGTTTGAAGAGAATGTATCTGATTTTTTCCTAAGTAGTAAGAGCAAATCAAAAACTTTAAATGCGTTTATCTCGAAATGGATTTTTTTGAGTTATGCCGGTCTTGCAGCAAATGAGCGATATATATTCCATATATTTCAGCAAATGCTGATCTTATACCTAAAAGATAAGGAATGTCCCGTCTTTACTTTAAATGAAATTCATGATTGGGCGGATAGTTAAAAGCCTTTAACGGAAATCTCATGTGTACGAAGCTAAATGATTTTGCTTAAACTGAAACTTTTTGAACACACCCTGTGAATTTAAATTTACAACATCTATTTTAAGAAATTAGGCGAATGCTTGTTATTTATGCTTTTTTATAGGTCTAATGCAAAAATAATTTTCGCAAGACATATTTAGGTTGCATATGCAAGCTAAAATCTAAAGATATGCGCTCTAATTTTTGAACAAAAAAAAAAAAAACTTATTAGCGATATGACTTTAATTTCAAAATGTTTAAATAATATAGAAAATTTTTAAATAAAACTGTAAGTTGTAAAAAATCGTTATTGTTTTATTATAAAGAAAGTTTTGTTGAAAACTTTTTATTTATTTTTGAGTCTTTTTAAAGGTTTTTAAACAAAAATGTTTGAAATCTCTTCTCAAATCGAGCATATTTTTTTTATACAACTGTAACAAATATTATAAATAAATACAAACATACATATCGTCACCTAAAATGCAAAAGGTCATAAAAACAAAAAAAAATTCAAAATCGAGTTTTTGATTGATTATGATGCACTAGACTAAATTACATGTCCCTAAAAAAATAATAAAAAAAAAACAAATAAAAAGTGTTGCTAAGCGCTTTTGCATTTTAGGTGACGATATGTATCTATGTAATATAAAAATGAAAAATGTTTGTATGTATGTAATGCTGTGTTCATTGATTCGTCGTAACTGTACATTAGAAATCGAAATTATAAGCAGCTGCCCACAGCAGTCACATATAGGTATTTCTTGTAATTATTTTAAGACTTTATGGCTACCTTGTGAATCCCCCAAGTGTATAATAGTGTATATTACAGTAAAACCCGGTTAATTACCCCACACTTAAATGCCTTTCACGCTTATTTACCTCGAGTTTTAAATCCCCGATTTTTTTCTTCCATTTTTTAGACAAAAATCCACGTTTAATTGCCATACGCTTAATTACCCGATTCGGATAATTGCCTTAAAAATTTAACTCCCAAAACAAAATTATACCTAAATTTCATTCGTTTAATTGCCTCATTACTATTTGACAAAAACACAGCAAGTAATGTAACCAAGTTTTACATGTTAATAATTTGAAAATATACACTAAAATTTTTTTTAAAAAATATGCCTAAAAAACAAAATGTGGCTTGATTAAAAGCAAAATATTCAACAAATTAATATTTGCATTAAAAGTTATGTTATGCGATCAAGATTCATATAAGAGTTATATATAATCTAGATACACCAAATTTATAAGATATTTTGTCTTAAAGAGATTAAACTTTGAATTTTGCATGGGGACTATGTTTCGTTTTTATGACAATTAAACGTATTTACCCAATTTTATCAAATTATCTAAAAACTGCTACCTTAACTTTTCGCACAAGGTTTACATGGACATACAACCAGCAAGATGGATGGACGGACGGACGGACACGAAAAGATTACCTAAACAAGTGTTTCTGATTCGATCGTTTACTAAACGATGCGTCTAGGTTTCTATGTTATAAGTTGCGAAAAACATTTATCTTCAACAAAAACTTGCTATGGCTTAAAATTGTACAGTGAAAATTTAATGTAGGTGGCGAAGTTAAGGCAACAGAAAACTCATCTGTTAACCAGATTTTTAAGCAATTTTTTTATTTATTTTTTAAAAACTTAAAATATGTGTGCAATAAAAATGCAGCAATGGCTACAATATGGAAATTATTTACAAACAAATCGATACCAAAATTCATTAAAAGCTCTAAACGCATAAATATATTGTTTCTGCTTTCATTGGTCGCACAAGAAAAACCATGCAATTGCATATTTACGTCTTCCATGTGTAGTAGTAGGATATGGATATCTCAGAAAGCACTACAGACAAAATTTAAGACAACAAATCCCATTGTTTTTTATTGCTATTTCTTAATATTAAGCTGATACATGTAAAAATTATTTTCTTAAATTTTTTCATACATCAAAGTTAAGTTATCTTGTAAATAAATACGTCTAATTACCTCACTGAGGTATTTAAACGAATTCGCTTAATTACCTCAATGAGGTAGTTAACCGTATTCTTATGATTACCTCAACGAGGTAGTTAAGCGTAGTCGTTTAAATGCTTACCCCGCATAATTACCCAAAAATATTGGCATTTTTGTCGAGGTAATTATCCGTGGAATACTGTACTATTATAAACACATTCTTCCATAATTTGCTTTGCTTGAAGTTAAAAATATTAAGAACTAAAACAAAACTGCAATAGAACAATGTTAAAATAAAACAAAGCCGAATTAGAACATTCAAAACATGTTTGAATGTTTTGTTTGTGGACATAGACCAAAGATAAACTTGCATAGAAATAAACATTTTGGGTTTTTTTTATGAATATCGACATATGAATTGATGCCACTACGTGACAATTTTTTGACCAAATGATTTTGACACCTAGTCTTTGTGTAAAATTTTCCGCTGAATCCAAACATGAAGTCAGAATTGTTAAAAGTAGAACAGTTTTTGAGAATAACCGTAATTTGTGTTTTTAAAAAAGATGCTGTGACTTCATATTCGGATTCAGCGGATAATTTTACATAAAGATTAGCTGTCAGATTCATTTGGTCACGACTTTGTTGAAATTTTGTCACGTAGTGTAATAAGTATCAAATATTGATGC
The DNA here is from genome assembly GCA_930367215.1 of Pollenia angustigena. NCBI lineage: Eukaryota > Metazoa > Arthropoda > Insecta > Diptera > Polleniidae > Pollenia > Pollenia angustigena. The sequence goes on from OV884060.1 coordinate 204,957,002, forward strand.
TTATAAGAAAGTGTTTTCTCTTTAAACTGCCCTAAATGCAATTATTGAATTAACCTGCTGTTTAATATTGTGACGTTTTTATGTGCATGTGTTCTATTGTACTCGATGCTTTTGCTATAATAACTGTTTGTTTTATTGTCGTTTTTGTTTTTGAACTTCGAATGATGCTTGATTTAATTAATTTAGTTAGAGGTATGATTTGTTACTTATGTTTACACTGAATTAAAAGTAGCGTGAAACAGAAACAATTACTTCTAAAACATTTTGCGTTGTTCTCTAGTTAGAACCAAATTGCTAAATATCCGGTGAAATGGGTAAAATTAGGTTAATAGCCTAATGTTTACCTCAAAGATGGTTCCAAACTTTCTTGTAGAACATTTAACAAACGAACATATTGCGCGGCATTATTTTATAATTAAAACCTTGAACATGTTTTTCAAAATATTTTCATTATATTAATCAAATGGTTGGCACAAAGATCACTAAATTGAGTAGAAATTTTATTTAAAACCATTGTCAGTTTAGCTTCCTAAATTTGTTTTACCAATTTCTCGTTGCACCATAATTGGACAGTTAAGATAATTCATTAAATGTTTCTTAATATCTACAAAGAACTGATTTGATGTTGCTATCGTTTGTTGCAAGACGCTTCATATTTCTTAATTTTAAGCCATTCCATGGTTTGATTTAAAAACGATTAAAGTTTATGGTTGCACTTCATTAATATTAGATTCGCTAATAAACACAAACCTTCTTTACAATTAAGTTCAATTTGTTCCGGCTTAATCAGGTTTTTATTATTTAACAGCACACGATATACATACATATGTTTACAACAAGTAAGAAAGTAAAGTCGGTCAAGACCGACCATTTGATACCCTACACCACTAAATATAAAAAGGCAAATTTGCGAAAGTGTATCATATTTGGGACCCATGGCCAATCATGGACCCGGCATGGACAACATTTTAATATGATCTGTTCGTCTTAAAGCGATTTTGGAGAGGAGGCTTATATGAGACCCAAGGTCAATTAAAGACCTACCAGTAAAAATGACCATGACATACATATTATAAAAGTTATCAACGCTAAATTTTATATCAATATGTATTAACATTTTTGGCATTTAAAGCTATTTTCTGGAGTGGTATTTGTATGGAAGTTCGATGGACCAATTTTGAAAAAAATTGATAAACGATTTCTGTTGCAAAAAAATATTTTTGAGCCAAATTTCAGTTAAATACAAATGAAATAAGACAATTTATGGGCACAAAGACTATTCCGGAAAGAAGTTTGTATGGGAAACATGTGAAATTCCCACTATTTTCCTTGTGGCAATTAATACGTATGTACATATGTACCAAAATTGGTTTTATTATCTACAAAATTACCGGACCTGTACTTTGCGCACAAGGTTACATGGATAGGCAACAATCCAGTCGGCCCGCCAGCTGGCCGTCGTTGCATCGACCCAGAAAGTGATTTTGAGTGGCCCAATATTTTTTAGTATTACACACATTTTTTCCCCTTATCTTATACCGCGAAACTCTAAGCTTGTCTGTAGGAGACCCGAGTCTCTGGCGGGAAACGAACCCTTAACACCCGCAGTGATAGACTAGCTCACTACCAGCTAGTCTACCGGGGCACAAGCGTTTAATACCCTGTCCACTATTAAAGGCGAGCCAGGCAGCCTGAGTGCCAGCCGGAAGGACGGACATTGTTAGGCCGATTCAAAAAGTGATTGTGAGCTGATCGGTATGCTAAAAGGTGTTACATACATCAGCACAAACGCATCAGATCCTCTTCACAATTGTGTGGGCATAAAAAAATTGATGTGTCGATTACGGATAGCAACATCATTGCCAGCTGCCGAAATCCGGCAACGCCACTAATGTTGAAATATAAATAAAAAATTATATACTTTTTCGGCGTTGCCTGATTTCAGCAACTGGTTGCTTTCCACAATAGGCCCATAAAACCCATTTGAAATTACATACCAGCTGATTAACAATAAGTGATGCACTTAAACTGCAACATTTTTAATCAATTTTATAAACACCCAAATAAATTCCCAAAAAAAAGGAGATATTAACTCAGTATTTAGCCATACTTTGCATAAATACAATGTAGAATTCCAAAATATACTTTTTCTTTGTATAAGGAAATATCAAGAAAGAAAAAAATGGTTATGAACATTATTTCACAATTTCAGAAATTTCTTTCATAATTTTTATTTGTAAACATTTTTTTCGTGATTTACATTAATAACATAAGCTTCCCCAGCCATTTGCATAAATTATTTTCTTCAATCTACTTTATATCAAAGTTTTACATACATACATACATATACACATACAACCATAGTTAATATTCATTTAGCACAAAAATATTCAAGTTGAGTGTACTAAACAGCACAATCCATGTTTTTTTTTTTCTTTGTTAATTTTTATTGTAAATTTCACGTTCGTCATACAACTGTGGCTCTTCTATTATGCTCTTCAACATTTTTATGTTATAATTAATCATTGTTTTCATTATTATGTTATCATAACCGACATATTGCTTTTGTTGTTGTTAATTTGTTTGCTTTTTTGTTTTAGTAAGTTAAACATTTAACGTAATACCTATTAAATAATAATAAATAATATACTTAATCAAAATATTATAATAATGCAATCAAATTACAGTATTTATCGGATATAAGAACATCTTATATAAGAACAAAACGCTTTTAAGAAACATTTTCAAAAATACCATGACTTTTTAGTGATTTTTCTAACAAAAAAGGTTTTATACACAGAAAAAAGTAGAAAACGGTTTTGATCACCAAAATAATTGAAACAAGCAAAAAATTGTTTAATTTTGCACCTATCACCGAAATGATTATACCAATTGCTCAAATTTGCAAAAATTGCAAAACAAGGATTTTTTTTTCCAATTAAAAAGTTTTTACATTTTAATTACAAAAATAATTGAAAAAATTATTAATATTAAACAATATTTTAATTGAATGAATTAACAAATTAATTAAAAAAAAATCAATATTTTAATTGAATGAATTACTAAAGTAATTGATTACAATACAAAAAATTAATTATTTTAATAATTGTATTGATTAAAACAGTGATTGAATTTTTGCATTAAATCGATTAAATTTTTAATTGAATAAATTAAACAGTGTATTTGAAATACACTCTAAATTCAATTACGCCAATTATTCAATCAAACAAATTGTAAATTGAATAAGTTTGTTAAATCAATTCAGTTGATGGTTAAATGAAGCAAAATAATAATATTTAAAATATATGTTTTATTTAAATATGGTTTAAAAATAACTTGTTTTATTTGTTTAATTGTAATAGCTCATGCTTAATTGTACAAATTTTGTAAGATTTTTTGACAGAGGAATTTCATACATACAACTTTGTATAAAACTGTAGAATAACTCTGATTCTTCAGGGTATTCAAGATTGAAAACAAAAAACTGTTTTTGTTGTGTAATTTGGCTGTACTTTTTTCACCTATTCACTTTGAACGCACAACATGAAATGGCGCCAAAAATAATTCAAGAATTAACAAACAAAGAAAATAAACACCAAATTTCGATAGCGACCACAACCACTGTCAACATTGTGGTCAGCCACAAGGCGATTTTTTATTTTACGCATAATATACATATGTATGTAGGCTCATTATTGACATTGGTGGTGGTCATAATTGTAATTCGTCTATAACAAATCTCAGTTAATTTTTTACTTGTTGATAGTTTTTTTTTGCACGCGACGCTTACTGTTCTTTTTGATGACAAAAACATGTGTGTATGTACATGTTAGGGCAAAGACAATAAATTTATAAAGATGTTGGTTGCACTTGTAACATTTTTCGCAAACTGTTGATGAGGGAGGAAAACAACAAGGAGAAAGCAACAAAGTGTTCAATTCAAACAACCGAGTTGATTGATTCAATTAAACTTATAATTAAAATTAAGCGTAAAATCAAGTAAAATTTTAATTGAAAAAAAAATATTTTTTTTTAATTCAATCAATTAAGAACGTAATCAAATTTATTTTAAAATTCAAAAATCACTATTAATTGAAAAAAAACTGCCAATAATTTTTTCTGTGTATAAGAAAAACGCTTATAAGAAAAAACTGATTAAAGAACATTTTTCTTAAACACCAAAACCACAAAATGTATAGAAAAAGAATTTATATAAGAAACTTTCAACGGCAACACAGAATTTATGTAGTTTGCATGGACAACGCTGTTTTCTGACAGTTTTACAACAAGAACAAAGTTTTTTTTTTACTTTAGTTTTAGATGAGCGAGCTGGTTGGTACTCATGAGAAGCTTTGTGTTTTTTGCCAATAAAAACAAAAGTTAAAATTTTTAAAGAAATACAAAACGGTATAAAAAGAAGCGAAATTGCAAAAACATCTAAAATAGTGAAAAACTCAAAAGACATAGAAAATAATTATTTAAAAGTTAGAAATGTTAACAAAAAAAGAGACCGAAAACCAAAATATGAAAATCTTATGGCCATAGCTACTTATATAAGAAATAAGTTTCTTATATAAGAAAGAAACGCTTATAAGAAACTTTTTCGTGGATTTTTTAAGTTTCTTTTATCCGATAAATACTGTAACAATAAACTTTTACCTGCAAAAATCTTAACCAAAAAAAAAAAAAAGTACCAAAAGACTCTTTTGTTAAAAATATTGCAAAAATATTCAATTAAATGCCGTAAACATGTAGTAAGGTGTGAACGAACACATATTATTAGCGATATGACTTAAATATCAAAATGTTTAAATAATATAGAAAATTTAAAATAAAACTGTAAGTTGTAAAAAATCGTTATTGTTTTATTATAAAGAAAGTTTTGTTGAAAACTTTTTATTTATTTTTGAGTCTTTTAAAATTCAAAATCGAGTTTTTGATTAATTATCTGCCTGTTTAACGATATCGAACGTCAACGTTCGCAAAGAAATTTATATTTAAAACAAAAACAAAATTCGAAAATTTGTTTTTGTTTTAAATGTAATTTTCTATGCGAACGTTAACGTTCGAAATCGATGAACAGGCTGTAAGATGCACTAGACTAAATTACATGTCCCTAAAAAATAATAAAACTAATCGCTTTTGCATTTTAGGTGACGATATGTATGTATGTATTTATTTATAATAGTAGTATTCACACCGAACTTTTTTTTTTTGTTACTCGGTAGTTTGTTAATTTGTTAAAGTTACCAACTGTGAACGACCCCCTTTTTAAAACTTTGTTAGTCTAGTAACTTTAAAATAAAATTAATTCATTTAATTAACATACTTACAGAGACCTGTGGGATTTCATCGGCGGCGGCGGCGGCGGCGGCGGCTGACGCAAAAAAATGCTCGGCGGCTGCTCGCTCTGGCTGTTAGCCGATGTGGCTGTCAGCCGATAGGATATGTATATTAAAATTATATGTATGTACATTTGTGTAAACATATTTGTATGTGCTTATATTATAACAAACAATTTAAGCCATTTTTTTCATACTATAATTTACAACTCATGGCAAAAAAATATGTTTTTGTTTAAACAAGAATCACATGTTTTCAATGACACAGGAAATCAAACATTAATTGAATAATTAGCTATTCCAGAGGTACAAAATTTAACATTTTTACATATAAAACAGTTATAATAAAACACACCATCTCTTTTTAGAACTTCTATTTATCTTTGTTCGGCTTGAAAACGGTCTCTTGAAAAACGATAAAATGTGGTACAGTGACACACCAAAATTTCGACCACGTTGAAGGCTAGTCTTGGTGTGTTGACCGCGTACACGAATAACTCAGTAGTGACGCAAACAAACATATTTGCATATTCCTTAATTCACTTTTCTTGCTAAGCATATTTTCGTAATGCACGAAATCTGAATTGAACTCGCTGATCTCGGCAACCGTATCGCTGGAGTCAATTTCATCCTCCATTACTTTTGATGCTTTAAAAAATTTGTAATTTTGTTATTCTCACACAGATTTTATTTTTAATTGCAGCCAAATATATAGTTATAAAAACAATCAACACTTAAGGCTGTTTAACAAAAGTGATTTGGCCAAATTTTTACAGAGTTAAAACTTTTCGGCGGGAAAATACACAGAATAGTTATCACAAAAAATAATCAACAACTGCACCAGTGTTCACCCATTTTCCTATATGTCGTTATTTTGAAAATTGTGATGAAATTTTGGTGCTTTATAAACAAGAAACTAAGAGTTGCACTTTTTAAGAATAGACGAACAAAAAACAATGTGGCAAGGTGTTAAAAAAAGAGAATAAAAATCATTTATAAAGTAATCGGTGGCTAAGCTGCAGCCGATTTTTAGCCGAAGAATTTTCGGCGGCGGTGGCTACAAATATTTTCATCGGCGGCAGGCTAACAGCCGGCTAAGCCGCTTCGGCGCAGGTCTCTGCATACTTACTCTCAAAGTACACGAAAATTACCAAAACACAAATATTTTTTTAGAAATGTATCACAAATGACTTTTTTATTATATTTATTTAGAAACTGCAACAGATGATTGTGAGTTACCAACTAACAACTATTTTGTCAGGGGTGCCGTGTCGTTAATTTGTTTAATGTTAATCCGGTAGCGCATTAAATATACAAAAACAAAATGCATGTAAAAAAGTAACGATTAACAACTAACAAACTAACAAGCTCGGTGTGAATACCACTAATATTTGTTACAGTTGTATAAAAAAATATGCTCGATTTTGATAGAGATTTCAAAAATAATTACTTTTTATAACCTTTGCCACAGTTGGCACAAAATATATTTAGTTTATCTAAAGAGCGGTAAGAGAAAAACTGTCAAAGTTTGGTACACATACAGTATGCGACAAAACAAATGCACAAACTTGTCTTTAATATCAGATAGCTTACAAACAAGGAAATCTAACCTGTAAACAAATTCTTTTTATTTATTTAGTACAATAGTGGACTCGTTTTGCTAACATATGACACAAAGGAAAAATAAAATATTTAAAACAGAATTTTTTTTATTAAATTTGGCAACATCGCATTTTGTCCGCGACAAAACATAAGCACAAAGTAATAATTTTTATAATTTTTATTGATTATAAAAAGACTACCAATAACAAGTACCGTTAAGTAATAAAATAACACTCTCTTGCACATTATAAAAATAATTGTTCAAAATTTGTGCTTGTTTCTAGACGTTAATGATCTTTCAGGGTCATCGGTCATAATTGGATTTTTTTTTTAACTATAAAATGGGTAATAATAAATACTCTGCACATTTAAAAGAAAAAATAATAAATGATTATAATAGTGGTGAATCAGTGACATCTATCGCAAACAAATTTGGAATAAATCACAGTGTCATTTCGCGTATTATTAGCCGTTTTCGTTCTACAGGATCGTTGATTATCATACACAAAGGCGGTCGCCCGCGGAAAACGAGTAAGCGCGACGACCAAGCAATACTGCGATTAATAAAAAAGGACCCTTTTATATCAGCAAGGTCAATTTTAAACCAATTGCAAGTGAATGTGTCAATAAGATCTATACAAAGACGAGCTGTTGAAGGTGGATTAAAGTCATATCGAAGTGCAAAAAAACCTTTTATTTCTGTAAAAAATAGATTGGCTTGAATTGAATTTGCAAAGGAGCACTTAAACTGGAGTACGACCCAATGGAAAACCGTGCTCTTCTCTGATGAGTCGAAGTTTAACCTGAAAAGTTCAGATGGATTTAGGCTGGTACGTAGACCTACAGGACAACGTCTTAATCCTCGGTATACTAAAGGCACGGTAAAACACACAGGAGGAAATGTTTTGGTTTGGGGATGTTATTCTGGCCACGGGATTGGGCCAATTCACAAAATAAATGGCATAATGGACCGTTTCATGTATAAGGATATCCTACAAAACGTAATGCTGCCACACGCTGATGAAGAAATGCTGCTTAAGTGGACGTTTCAACATGACAACGATCCAAAGCACAAATCTAAATATGTAGCAGAGTGGCTCGCGAACAACAAGATCAACGTTATGAAGTGGCCGGCACAGTCGCCTGATCTCAACCCGATAGAGAATCTATGGGACATTGTAGATCGCGAAATAAATCGCGATAATTGCAAAAATTCGGATGACCTATTCCGACAAGTGGAAATTGCATGGAATGGAATTTCCGGTGAAATTTTATCGAAGCTAATCGAGTCCATGCCACGTAGATGTAAAGAAGTTTTAAAAAATAAAGGCTACGCCACTAAATATTAGTGAAATTAAAACTTTTTTTAAATGCTCTGAAAATGTGCGTATGTTTTGTCGCTTACCAAAAACTATGTTATTAATTAAATGTGAATTTTTTTAATTTTGATAAAAAATCTTTTTGTTTTCTTTTAGCAAACCTGGTCAATATATATAACTTATAATGTATGAATAAAATAATTTGAAATTTAAATGCGTTTGTTCTTATAGTATGCGTAACAAGTTCGTGCATATGTTTTGTCGCACACTGTACATAGCTGGGTTATCAATAAGCAACCTATCTGAAAAAAGGTTGGATTGGAGAAGTGGGAGTGGCACCTCCCATACAAATTTAAAATAGATTTCTGTATATCTGAAAAATCGTAGCAGTAAAAGTCAAATAGCTTTGATGTCAATGCTTGACATCTGGCGTGATTTGAGAAGTGGGAGTAGTACAAAATACACTTCCATATATCTGGCGAATGGTAGGAGAACCCATAGCTGGGTTGTCCATACTCAAAATTCGTCAAAAAGTGGGTGTTATTGGATAAGTGGGCGTGGCACGTCCAATACAAATACAAAATAGATTAGTAACAATAAAAGTTACAAAATTTGTTGTGTTTTCTTGGTTAGTTCGGCTTCTTTTGGAACTGCTCTCGTACATCTCCAGAGTGCAGTAAATACCTGGGATTTAGTCAAATTCAAAATTGACAGATCTCACAAGATGTTCATGATTTCTTGCGATCACGGCTGAATCCATGTAAATCGTTTTCATAGCTGCCCTCGTATATATGCCATACATAAATATGTAAACCTGCTTTCAAAACAGCGTTGTTACTTTTAAAATAATTATTTCAAAAAATTTACTATTTTTAAATACCTATTTAGATTATTTTTGCATAACAAAAAACATTTTTCTTCTCTAAAATGTCCAAAAATAAAAGTACAATATATGCATTTTTTCGAAAAATCAGAAAACAATTTGTTTAAGTATGGCGAGCATAACAAAGTCCGCAATCTCCATTGGATTTCAACCAGATGAATTTTTTTGGTATTGCTCAAGAAAACGACAAATGCAGCTATAAAATATAATTAGATTAGTGTATGAATGAAATGAGACTGCAGTATTTGATCCAATTAATTCCCCCTAACTTAACGATGAACATCAATATACAAGGTGGGGGCAAAAGTTATCACCCTATTGGGACACGCTATAACTTTTGCAAATGGCGCCAAATGTCAATTCGGTTTGACATTTGTGAAGTAGAGAAGCCATGAATCGGTCTTACCTTCGTTCAAGCCAACTTGAATCTCAACGAAGAGGTTGACAATGTAGAAATAATTTTTATGTATGTAACGAGTCAGTGTAAACGTTGAGTATAACAACTTAACTTCGCTCAGAAGCATTTTAAGTGTGAGCAAGGCAAACTCATGTGAGCGGTGGTGGCAATACTACAATAAGTACAACACTAAAAACACAACATTGTAAAGGTTAAATTGTAAGGGCCGATGTTGAATGTGAACCACACCTAAACGCCAAGTTTTTTTCCGAATTTTATTTGACATTTCTCTATTTCAGACTTACTCAATTTGAACCATGGAGAGATACACAATCCAACAACGTGTTAAAGTTATCCAGACTTATTATGAAAATGGGCGTTCAAATCAAAATGCATATCGTGCACTTCGTGATTTTTTTGGTCAATTTGATCGTCCAAATGTGCGTACAATCGCAAAAATCGTGGAAAAATTCGAGCAAACCGGGTCTGTAGAAGATGTGAGAACACCAGTGCATGCTCGTACAGCTCGTACTGCAGAAAATATTGCTGCTGTTCGCGATAGTGTGGCTGAAGAGCCGTCCACCTCAACTCGTCGTCGTGCCCAACAATTGCACCTCTCACGCTCGTCGTTGATAAACATTATGCATAAACACTTGCATTTACACGCTTACAAGGTGCAATTGGCTCAAGAACTAAAGCCTCTTGACCATTCCAAACGTCGTGAATGGGCAGAATGGTGGCAAGAAATGGCAACGGTGGATGATCAATTTTCGAAGAAAATCATCTTCAGTGATGAGGCACATTTTCACCTCAGTGGATTCGTCAATAAACAGAATTGCCGCATTTGGGCGAATGAGAATCCAAGAGTGATTGTCGAAAAACCAATGCACCCACAAAGAGTGACTGTTTGGTGCGGTTTATGGGCTGGCGGCATCATCGGGCCGTATTTTTTCCAAAATGAGGCCGGTCAGGCAGTTACTGTGAATGGTGTTCGCTATCGTGAGATGATAACGAACTTTTTATGGCCCGAATTGGAAGATATGGATGTGGACGATATATGGTTTCAGCAGGACGGTGCCACTTGCCACACAGCTAACGAAACAATGGCTCTTTTGCGCAACAAATTCAATGGCCGTGTTATCTCACGTAATGGCGATGTCAATTGGCCGCCAAGATCATGTGATTTGACACCTTTGGACTTTTTTCTTTGGGGTTATTTGAAAGAAAAGGTGTACGTCGATAAGCCAGCAACAATTCAAGAGCTAAAGGATGAGATAATTCGGCACATTAACGGCATAGAACCTCCATTATGCCTCAGGGTCATCGAAAATTTGGACCATCGGATGGAGGTGTGCCGCCTAGGTCGCGGCGCCCATTTGGCCGATATTTTGTTCCATACATAATTGAGTAATACCAATATATCATAATAAAATAAAATTACAATAATTTCCTAAATAGTTTGTGTTTTATTCAAAATCAACATCGGCCCTTGAATTTAACCATCCTTTATTTTATTTGTTGCTTGTGTTGGTCAATACGTCACCTGAAAAGTGAATTCGCCTAGAGTGACAGGTATAAGCCGATTTTTTTTTGTGATCGAAGTTAAATAGTTGCAACAACATATTTTTAATATTTGTTTTGTAATTTTGTATGGTTTTTGTATAATTTTGGACTACTAGTAACACTGATTTAAAATAAACCAGCTTATAAAGAGAGCATTTCACCTTTATTTATGCATAGAAAATATGAAAACGAAATAAACCAAAAGACAAAATTAGACCAATTTATAAATGAACTTGATTTATTTTCTCTCCCACTTTTTTTTAATGACGCATCACAATAGAGGAAAAAATCTGTTTACGAATAAATTAGAGAAAAAATAACGGTATTATTTTAACAAAATTATTAATACAAATTAATGACTTTATAAACAAACAACTTGAAACAAAAGGTCAAAAAAAAAAAAAACTAAAAGACGACAAGAAATTTGCATAAAATCGTTTTTTTTTTTTATTTATAATCTCTTTTTGTTTGCTCTATTATGATTCTTACGTCATATTTATGATGAAAATAATTTTATACCTTTTTTTTTGGGAAAATAACATGTAAACTTCATAATGATGATGAACTATAGTTATAAAAGGGAATAAAATTAAATACCAAGATATTGTACGAGTAATTTCGTACATAAGCAATAATGATGATAATAATGAAGTTAATTTATGATTTCCCGAAACGAATGATATTTTTATGTATTAAAAAAAATTGTGCCCAAAGCCGGTAAAATTGTACGAAAATAACAAAAAACATTTCTTCTTTTTTCACAATTTGTATTTTTGTTTTGTTAACAAAAAAAGCAATAATATACTTGTACAGACGGACGGACGTAATACATACACGTATTGTACTCATATGTATGAACTTCCGTTGTAGTAATAACTACATACACTGAAAGAAATTTTTAAGGAACAGTGAACTTCTATTTATTTATTAATGGCTTTTAAATCACTGATGGTTTAAGCGCTGGTTTAGTTGAACTAAACTTGAATTTATATTATAAGTTTAAACTCAACAGCTGTAAATCAGTATCCCATATAGTATATACTGTTTAAAAAATAATATGCAATGTGGTAGCACTATGATAAATGTTGTCAAATTCGTATGGTTTGTATTGGTAGTTTAAACGCCCAATTTTAAGCGTTAAAAGATGGTTTATATGTTTACTGATTAATAGATTTGCTGGTTTAAACATATTTTAAACTAAAAAGAGAGATGAACTTGCATTGGCTTATTAGCCCTAATGGCTAATATATCACTGATGGTTTAAACGCTGGTTTCGTTAAACTAAACTTGAAATTATATGTAGTTTAAACTCAACAACTATAAATCAGTGTCCCATGTATTATATGTTGTTAAAAAAATAACATGTGGCAGCACTACGATAAATCTTATCAAATTCATATGGTCTGTAGTGGTAGTTTAAACGCCCTATTGTATGCGTTTACAGATGGTTTATATGTTTAGTGGTTTATAGATTTAAACCAAAAAGAGAGTTTAACTTGCTCTGTAATGGTTCTGTAATGGTAATTTAAACGACCAATTTTAAGCGTTAAAAGATGGTTTATGTGTTTACTGATTAATAGATTTGCTGGTTTAAACACATTTTAAACTAAAAAGAGAGTTGAACTTACATTGACTTATTAGCCCTAAGGGCCATTATTACAACTTGAAGTTAGCTAAAGTTAAGATTAAATTGACAGATAATAATGTGTTATCTGTCAAAAAGCGTCTGTTAACTGTCGGATAACAGCTAATGCCAAGTTATAATAATGGCCCTAAGAGTTAGAAATACAATTACAAATTATATTCTAACTTAATTAACTGAGCAATAGTAACTTATATCCTCAGCCCGTTGTAAAAAAAAACAAACCACAGTATCAACAAACATTCCATTCATGAAGCCCCCTGACTACCCCTCCCCCTGCAAAGGAGGATAACTTCATCGCAAAGATCAGGCAGCCGCCAGCTCTGGGGAAAAAGGAGGAATTCAAGATAAGCAAGGTTTCACACCCACCACTTTATCAAAAACATGGAGAACGCTGTTTCTAGACAACGACAGATGGCAGCCCCTAGGACCTGCTACAGCAGACCAATTGTCTACTTAACTGGAGCAACAACCGATTAACGATACTGAAACAAGGCAAAACAACAATATTGAATGAACGGATTGATACTCCAAGAACTAGAACAGATAATAAGACGCGAAAATAACTGCAATAAATCGTGTAGGTAGGTAGGTAGAAAGAAAACTTCACATCTTCACCCAGAAACGAATATGGTCCATTGTGACGCCTTATTTAGGAATAGAGAAGTGAAAAAAGGAAAGTTGATGAAATAAAGAACGACAGCATGAGATTCGAAAGATAAATAGTAAAAGATAGTAACAGATCAAGCCAAAATTCGTCCTACGTGCGGCCAGCACCCCGTCTCCTCTCACGCAGCCAGGTCATCCCCATTACGAATCCTATCAGACCCTCGAGTCCACACCCCGAGACATCCCCTAATTCGCCCAGGAATCTACTGCCCAGCCACCTCAGCCTGCTGCCCTGGAGCCTGGAACAGTGACACAGACCGTCTCCAGCTCCTCCGGGTCCTCAAACAACCTGCACACATCCATAAGTCGGATCCCAATCTCACCGCCATCCTGCCTAACATACAGTGGCCCGTGATAACCCCTATCATGGTCCTAACACAGACCCTACTCCTGCCCAGCAGCGACTCCGAATCGGACTTCCTAAGCACCGGCCACAGTGCCCTTGATTCCCAGCAGTCCATCCGTTTCCCCTAGGCCCGGTTGGTTGCGCCCAGAATCCATTCCCTGAACCTTCCAAAGAAGAAGCCCATTGGAGGCCTAACTGACTCCATACAGTCCGGATCCTCCATCTCCGAGCCCTGTCTTGCCAACTCATCAGCCACCTCATTGCCGATTATGTTGGAATGACCCGGAACCCAGCACAGCCTTAACACATATTCCCCTAAGACTCCCTCCAGAGCCCTCCTACAATCATCAACCAACTTGGAGTTCACATAACAGCCCCTTACAGCCATAAGAGCTGCCTGGCTGTCCACATATACAGTGACCTCCGAGCCCTATCGATGTTGTTCCTCATCAGTCCCACGGCCCTCAAGACCCCCAGAACTTCCGCCTGAAAAACACTGCAGTCTTCAGGAAGCCTTTATGACATTCTGATGTAGACTGAAGCACCTGTGCCCCTCATCTTCGAGCCATCAGTGAATATAGCAAATCCACCAAATAATCTGCTCCTACCTGACCAGCTCTCCCTAGAAGGCACTACTACCTCCGGTACCCGCCCGAAATTCACCCTAGTGCACACATAATCAGTAGAGCCAGACGATCCCAGGCAGTAGCCCCCAGCCTCAATCTCATCCAGGATCCGTGTGTGACCCTGTGTGCGTGTAAGATGGAGATGATTTGTGGAAGCCATATGCTCCCAAAGGTGGTACTCGAGAAAAAAGCAAAAATCTAAAGACTTGTAGAAAAGCTTTTTCCTTTCTTTTAACCATTTAATATACTGCTCAAAAGATAAGATTTTGATACAAAAATTAATTAATATATATGCTTATGATGTTGCCAGTTGTCTTTTAGCCTTATGAAGTGGTGTCTTACATTTAAAAATTTTATATGATCCTAAAACAACTGTTGGCTTTGAAAACGGGTCAGATTTTTTCCGACATATTCCTGATAAATTTAATAAAAGTAAATTTTTAATGAAAACAGTTGAGAATAATTTATATTCTCAACTTAAGTTCAATTTTTTTTTATAATAATAAAAAAAAAAATGCAAAACTACAAAAGTATGATTTAATACGCCAAAAACACAATGTTGAAACAGTGCGTAATAACTTTTTGTATAATATCAAGTTTTTTTCCCCCATTTATTTTTTTTTTCGTTACTAATTTATTATGGAATTTTGCATGTTACATATTTTTTTATATCAGCAGGTATGAATTAGCGTTGTTTATACAAGTGCTATTGCAAAATTTACTTAAAAAAAAGTTTTTGCCATTGGCATGATTGTTTTGTACAATTACAAACAAATCGCTAACGCCATTAAGACGCCAAACAAAATACAACATAAAAATAAAAAATTTAAACTTTTTTATGTATTTTTTTTTTTTCGTAAAATAATATATTCAAATGGTACAACAACATTAAACAGTAGCAGTTTGACCAGCCAAACTAGCAAATGCCATGCTGTTCAACTGGCTGGCTAAATGGCCGGATGAATGCAGCTCTAATCACTTGCATTCTTTACACGATGATAATGATGATGACGATAATGTTGATGATGACTTCAACGATGGGGATGATGTAGATGATTTAAAATTTTAATAGAAATTTGCCGCTATAGGCCAGAGTTTTATGCTGGCCATGTGATGATCTGGTATATTCACGCATTTCTATTCGAATGCATAACAGATGCGAGCGGCGACACATCAGCAACAATAAAATTTAAAACGTCTAAACGATAGTAAAAGTACATATTTAAATCATTATTTCGAAACAGCGGGCATTATAAAATCTTATATGGTTGTATGTGTTTAATATAACTCTAATATATGTACATATAAAAGGAAATATAAAAATCTTATAACAAACAAATTTAACGAAATAAATGTTTGAAAATATCAGCTGTGGAAAGTTTCTTAAGGAAAATTGTACAAACATTTTAACGATTATTGTTGGAAATTTATGATATTTTTCAAATTTATTAATCATTTTGTAAAATACTAATAACGATAAAGTTTTCTGGTACATTTCAACTTAAGTGGTTTCTAAAAAAAAATAAATTTTTTAAATAAAAAAAAAAAAAAAAAATAAAATTTTGCTAATTATTTTTTTCTTTCGCACTTTATCGATTTATTTCAATTCAGTTTAAACATTTTCTTTCGTGAACAGTTTCGAATAATTTTTAGTGATTGTGTAGACGAACACAACCCTTAATACCGTTCGTAACAATTTTCAAGAAAGAGCTGAACATTTATATAATGTTCTGTTCTGACAATTTTCACCAGGAAATGGCAACTATTGAAAAACGCTTCGAAAGAAAAAATAAGATAATAATGATTTCAGAATATTGCTGGTCACTTAAACGAGAAACTGATGATGCTGATTTAAAAAAAAAAACGGTCAAGCAAACACTTTCGAGTTAAATAACCAAAAATAAAATTTGTATAAAATGTTTAAAAGTTTATTTTCATGAAAAGTTAAATAACTCAGTCAATTACTTATCTATTTTTAAACCCAAATATGCGCTGTAATCGTTAATAAACGTACTTTTTTAATAATTTTATTGTATTATAGTTTCTTAATAAAATAATGGATAAAAACGTCACCAAACTTGAAAATTTTTTGAAAAATCTACAAAATTTGTGTTTGCTCGACAATAACACCCAAATGTCTTAAGTTAGATTATATTAGATTATCTTAGATTATATATCATTCTGATCATTATCAACAAAATTACAGGCTTATAAGTGCGCAAAGGTACAAACACTGGGTTTTTAACCGTAAATCCGGATTTTGGAGGTTTCCGGCATATTTCACTATTGGAATCTTGTTTTACTCGACAAGCGACAAGAAAAATAATATCCAGTCCCAGGTTTTTCTATTTCATTCAATTTTGTAACACTGTAAATTCCTTCTATTTTTTATTAATTTTAAAAAAATAGTATGTAAACATATTTTAAATTTAAAATATCTACATTTTGTTTTTCTCGCACCAATTTCAAATGTGACTTATTTTGTCAGTTCTTGTAAGAAACTTTATGCAAAATATTGTTACAGAAACACTTTTTCTCACATCCTTCCAATAATTGCTGGAAAATTATTTAAATGACATATAATTCTCGCAAAGAAAATATACAGAAACACTTGTGCGTGAAAAACCATTTTTTGTTTCATTTCACACTATTTTTGTTGCAATTCACACGTTTCATGCGAAAAGTTTTACGATGTGAGAAATACAGAAACGGGCTACTGGAATCAAAGAGGGATCTGAAAATTAATTTTTTCAAAATGCATTAGCATTCTTTAGGTATAAAACAAAGATTTACTCTCAATAAAACGGTGTTTATTTACTTAAACAAACAAAAATTAAAGTTAGTTAATTAAATTTTTTTGAATAATATATGAATGCATTTTTTATATTATTGTTTTTGACTAAAATAAAAAAACAATTTGCGCATGGAAGCTAGCGTTCCCTCAACAATAAATTTCTGTGTATTTATCAAATATGAAAAATTGGGAATTTAGCACGTCATACGGATATCGTATTAATAATTTTTAGGGAAATTTTTTAAGTTTTTAGTACAAATTCTTTATTTTTTATTGCATATTTTGGAAATTTTAGTTTTTTAGCGCATATTTTCCAATTTTTTAGTGCATGAAAATCTCAATGTTGACGATGTTGCAGCAAATTTTCTTTAATTTTTAATTTGTTTTCACAAAAATGTTTACTATAAAGTGCCTTTTTTTAATAAAGTCCTTTAAAAAATTCCTTTTACAAAAAAAGAAAATTTTAAACAACAAAATATTAAACACAAGTAAGAAAGTATAGTCGGTCAAGCCCGACCATATGATACCCTACACCACAGTATTTAAAAACACATAATGTCCATGTAAATAGTGATTTATCTATGTTTATTAACTTCATGAAAATCGGTTGGAAAGTTTGTGAGATGCAGAAATTGCCCCCTGACTCCCCTTGTGGTCCTATTTTTGTATAGCTTATGTGTCCATATAGATATGGATCTATCCATGTTTTAAATTTCATTAAAATCGGTTGGATAGTTTCTGAGTTTCTTCCCTCGTGGTCCTACGATTCGGCCCATTTTCAATAGGCTTGGTCCTTGTGCCAATAAGAACCTATGACCCAAATTTTATCAAATTATCTCCAAAATTGCGACCTGTACTTTGCGCACAAGGTTACATGGACAGTAGGGTGGGTCGAAAAAAAAAGTTGTGCCAGTCACCCCCTAGAATGAAAGATATGTCAATGAAGTTTCTTAAACAGAAAAAAATTTTTTTTGCCACGCCCCAAAAAAAAAAAGTAAAGTTTTCAAACTTAATATATATACATTTTATTCTAGGGCGTGACTGATAAAAATTTTTTGGTTTGTATTGGCTTCTACTTGGTTTAATGTAGTATGTATGTGAAAAAGAAAAAAGGGGCTTAATTTGGAGGCGTGTCATAAAAGTGAGCATATTAAAAACTATACATACGTAGTTTTATAAGGACTTTCTTGGACCGTCAAAAAAATTGGACGTTTGGAGGAAGGATCCGAGACGGCATAGGTGGCGCCCAGAATTTCAGGTCGGATTGAAAAGTCACCAAATACAAAAATGAAGCCACTATCAAGCCATGAGCAACAATATGCGATATGATGAGATCGGACTTTATGGCAGCGCTACATATAAAAAACCAAAAGTGCTGTATTTTGGGGCGTGGTAAAAAAAAAATGTTTTTCTCTTTTAGAAACTTCATTGACATATCTTTCATTCTAGGGGGTGACTGGCACAACTTTTTTTTTTGTATGGAGGTCGACCCGGTCTAATGGACAGCCAGCCAGCCTGCCAGCCGGACGGACATCGTTAGTTCGACTCAGAAAGTGATTCTGAGTAGATCGGTATACTTTAAGGTGGGTCTAGGCCCACTATTTTGGTGTGGGTATAGGGTTGCCAGACGTACTGTTTTTAGCAGTACATGTACTGGTTTTTGTCAGTTGTACTGTTTTATGCACAACACCCAAAACAATACGTAAATGTACTGTTTTTTACACTTTGTACTGATTTTTTGGTTTAGTCTCCAAAAAACAATGATATTAAGAAAAACCGTGTTTAAGTAAGACACATTTGGGTATTTTTAACGGTATGCTATCAAGTTATATTGTCATAATATTTAAGAAATTGTTGTTGTGTTGCAAACAAAAAAAGTTGTAAAATAATTAGAATTTTTTAACTACGTCTCTTGTTTTGTCAAAAAATACACAGATTAAATTAGGGGTTGCGCAAATCATTCATATTTTTTCGTGGTATTATTTTAAGACATATGCTAACCTTTAAATCCCTCATTAGTATTTCCCTTTATCAGGATATTAACAGTGCATAAATTTAACAATTTAACGCAAATGGTGTCATTTTGTATATGAAACACCATTAAATGTAAATCTTTCCTTTGATATAAAATGTATTTTATTCGACCTTTGATGTTATACTTTTAAATTGTATTTTTTTATGTTATTGTTGTTCAAGAGTTGTAAATATTAAATAAATAGTTATGCTTTCGTAAAAAAATTTACTGTTTATTTCTTGATTGTACTGTTTTTTCATAACCAATGTACTGTTTTTTCGAATTCAAAATCTGGCTACCCACAGTGGGTATAAAAAGTACAAAAAACGAACTTTAAATCAGAAAAAAAATAAATTTATAATACAAAATGGATATTTTTAATACCTTTTACGAAAATTGTACAAACGTTTTATTTTAAAATTTTTTCTTCAAAATTTGTTTTAAAAAAATGAATTTTTCTTCAAAAAGTGTCTTTTTACAAAACATATCCAACTTGTTCTCGAACCTGTTTCATTTTACAACACTGAAAAGGGAAAATCAGCAGGGTGCTGCCAACTTTTTAAGTGTTTCTGATTTTTGTTTTATAAAAGACAATAAACGACTCAAACAGAACCCAAAGAATGGCATGTGCAGCAGCAGCAGCAGGTCGGTCGCCTTTAAAATAAACATCAACTCTTAGGAATGTAATATTAGAATAACATCTGCGCAACTTAAACAATATTATTGTCCATAATAATTCTAGTGATCCCAAGACAGATGTTTTTTTTTTTACTTTAACACTCTTTTGTTTTTGTTGTGTAGTAGATGGTTGATTGTTGTACCAAAATGATACGTGCCTTAATGTAAAGTAGTTTACTTTGGGAAAAAAATAAAAGCTAAATAAAGAATTTCTTTTGAATCAATAAAGTCAGTCAGTCAGCTTTTCTGCCAGTCAATAATTAAATTGTATGTGGGTCACAAAACAATTGATCTATTAATTCGCTTTCTTAAGGCCTTGTTGTGATCCGTACTGCTCTGCCTGCCACTGGTCGCAATCTGATGGGATGTGCAAGAGTTAAGAAATTAAATTAAACACATAGCAAAAGTAGGCAAGACAAATATTTCCTAACAAATAAGGGGAACAAAAAAAATTTCATTAGTTATCTGAAACACCAGAAAACAGATGGCTGGCTGGTTGCCAGCCTTGGTGCTCCAATCTTTTGTGATTTGTTTGAAAAAAAAAACAAAAATGGATTTTACATTAAAGCACGTTTAAGTTAATTAATAATTATAACGAAACCAGAAATTGCAATTAATGGTTTTTAAGAGGATTTTTTTGTTTTCTTAACACTATTCAAAAAAAAAGAAAAACATTTTTTTTTTTAATTATCAAAGCCCTGCTTTGTTGTGTTGTTGAAAATGTTATGGTATAATAAATTTACATGAAAATATATGTTTTCTGGATGTCAGCCATCATGTTTTACTTGGGTTTTTTTCTTCTCTTTCTTAAGATGTTCTTGTTAACAAGTTATAATGAAACCCTCATTACGATGGTGCTGTTTTAAATTTTTACCTTTTAAACTCTATGATTTTTAAAAACTGATAAAAAAAAATTAACCACAGAAATTGTAACAACTTGACCAGCAGCAATTAAATGCAAATTATTTTTTGTTAACAAAAATGGCTTAAAGGCCTTTAACATGATTTAAACGTTTTATCACAATGTGGAATACTCACAAAAATTTCACTATATTTTATGTTGTTTTTTTTTTAATATTTTCTCTGTGTTTTTTTTTTCTTTCGTATAAAACATCAGACTTTCATTTCAAATCAAATCACTTAAAGCCAAAGCACGATCAAAACATTTAAAAATCATTTGATGTTTTCATATCAGATTCCTGTGTGTGTGTCTGTCTTTCCGTCTATGCACTCGTTTGACTCTTAATGTACTTTCAAAATTAATGTAAAACAATTGTTTTATGTCTTTTATTTAATTTTTTACTTAAAACTTTCTTTCAAATCATCATATTTAATATCAAAAATTAAATTATAGTTTCTGTTTTAACAAAAAAAAAAAAAAAAACTGTTAAATGTCAACAAACCACACCACACACCCTTTAATGTCACAACAAATCGCAATGTGATATTTAGGAGATCATTTGAGAGCAAGTCACTCACTCACTACTGCAAATAGTAAACAAAACAAAATGACTGCTTTGTTAAGTTAATAGTTTGAGTGATATTTTGGAAAAAGATTAATTTTTTATTCTTTTTATTAGTATTTTGGTTATTGTTTTAACTGTTTATGGTTTTTAATCCAAATTTTAATTGTTTTAATCAGGCTAAAGTTCATCAAATTAAATTTTCCTGAAATTATTTATATTTTTATGAATTTTGCAACACGAAATTGATTAAAATTTTTTAATCATTTTTCATTCTTGACTGAAATGCGAATCGAATCCAGGTTTTCACAGACATGTTGCCTTGACATGTCTCGATTGTAACCACACAAATTCCTTTCAGAGGGGTTTGCCATTTAACACTCACCGCCATTGACGACGGCTGGCAGTCAATAGTCAAACATCAAACTTTAAACCACATGGTATATTAACACTGGCACATCGAAATTTGTTTTTTTATCTGTTTTAATTGATTTACATGTTCTTTCTTACTTCGGTGTTTTCGTCCTTTTTGTCAAGAATTCTTTCTTGAAGTCCAAAATGCATTTTTTCTGTTTTTGATGTTTTTATCGTTCTTTTTCTTGTTGACCTTTTTCAACACAACTTGAAGGACAAATGTAAACATAGAGCTTGTGCCTTAGCTGTTAACAAAAATAATTATTGTTATTATTTTTAATCGGGGGCCTAATTCTGGCAGTCGTGATCGAGTGCTTTCTCGATTCGAAAGCAATTTTATTTCTAATTCTTTAAGTCGCTACTGAATGAATCGAAATTATTTTTTCAGTATTGTGAAACTCAAATTAATGTTTTACAACACTGAAAAAATAATTCCGATTCGTTCAGTATTGACTGAAATAATTAGATATGAAATTGCTTTCGAATCGAGAAAGTACTCGATCACGACTGCCAGAATCAGGCCCCAGGCTAAAGTTCATCAAATTAAATTTTCATTTAATTATTTTCATGAAGAAAGAAATTTCACAACATGAAATGAATTAAAATTTATGGATAATTTTTCATTCTTGACTGAACTGGGTATCGAACCCAGGTTTTCGGTATATTTTAATTAAGTACATATGTATATGCAGAGAAGCTTTCGCTTTAATTGTAGTTTTGGTTTTAATAGATGCGCGATAGATAGCATGATTGGACCGTCGGCCGACGCAAGGATTTTTTCTTCAATCGTAAAAAAAACACCGGCTTCGCGAACAAAAGCTTCTCTCCATGTTTTAAGTGCTATTTTGCATTATTTTTGGGTAACATTTCATTAAAAAAATTGGGTAACATTGCATAATAAAAATGGCCCTTAATTTGGGGACAATCATTATTTGATTTTTGGGGCCACATTTCGAAGTGAACTACATTAAAAAATAAATATTTTTTAATGGGCAATAACACCATAATGGTTTTTTTCATTTCTTATATGGAAATGAAGCTATATGGCCTAATTTCTTAATGTGATAAGCAAAAATCGATGACAAATAATTTATTCTCTAAAAATGTTTAAACCTTCGAGGAAAAAAATGCATTTGCATTAAATTCTACGCTCTAGTCATTAGTAATCGATTTTTGTCAATAACGACTAAGAAAATACGTTGACTTATGTATGTGAACGTCGACGTTCTTAACTACCCGTCTCCACTATCCATCAACTTGGTAAGAACAGTAAACAAAATATATGTGGCACATGAATTCTGGTAGTGTAGACTGTTAATGTTCGTATTTCGTTAATGTGCTGCCATCGTTGCCTAAACATTTGTCTTAGCAACCATTTTCGCCATGATGTTCGCCTTACCATGCCATTTTCTGTCTACAACCAAACACACAACCGAATAAAATAAACAAAGCAAACACTTTGACCGCATTTACATCTATGCAATTATTTTCTTTTAAAGCAGTTTCTACGAAACTCTTTTCACATTTACATTTTTTTGAAGCATTTTTTCAACTTTTTCAACCCCATTTTCTTTCCTACACCTCATGCTAACAAACAAAAAGTTGCATGCGAAAGTTGCGGCGTTAATTGCATAATGTTAATATGGTCTTTAATAAACCTAAACTTGGAGTAAGTCAGAACATGAACAGCAACCCGTTTTCGCCACATACAAAAACATGAACAAATAAATACGTTTGCTCTGTCGGCGATATGTTCACGTATTGTTCAAATCGATAGCGCATGAAGACGGGTGTAAAATAGCAGTGATTTACAATGCAATAGCGGTATTCAGTGTTTGGTCAGTTTTAGGTTGCTACCATGGTTAAGTAAACAGGTGGCAGCACTACGCCAGATAACGATTTTTTGCTCCTGCATTGTTTGTCTAGGTTTATGTCAAAGTTTTGTTTATGTTTACAAAAAGTTCACGATTTGTGCTGTGATTATCGTATTTTACTAAAGTTTTTGATAATTTAAAATTAAAATTAATAAGATATTGACCATAATTAAATAAAAATTGGCTAAAAATTTATTTATTTCATCACGTTTAGCGGCAGGCTTTGATCTTTGTTTAAAGTATTTTTTGACGTAAACGATGATATAATTTCCATTTTTGCCCTAACGATGCCACCTGCTTATTCCACCATGGTTGCTACTGTTTGTTATTGCAATAATTTTGTCATTGACTGTGAGCGATATTTAAGACAACTTTGCAATGCTTAAAATTAGGTGACAACTGATATACAGAATTATTGGTCGTTAAAATTTATAAAAGGTGTTTAATTATTTAGTGGAGTTGTTTTAAAATGCCACGAAGCAGTGCAAAAGAAATATTATAGTAGCACTAGTAGATTTGTTTGACGATTCTACATTATTGTTTACAAATGTCAGTTTTTCGAGTATCTGGAATCAAGGTAAATTCAACTACAGGTGGTGTCGGAATACAACAATCCAAAAACAACAGAAAAAACATAGGATTTTTTGCATTGCATTGTAAGTCTTTAAGGCTCGAAATGTCAACCATTCCTAACAAAACACTAACAAATCAACACAAATTGCTTCGAACTGTCAAAATCAGATGGCGTTTCGACACCACTTGCAGTTGAATACGCCTTGTCTGGGATGTAAACGCAAAACACGTAGCAAAAAGAGCTAAAAGTTAGTTAGTATGGCGCAAAAGCAAGCTTTTGACAATTGTAAACTCTGTGTTTTTTTTTGAATTGCAAACAAAAGTTACCATATTATGCATTGGCACTTTCGCAAGATCTTTTCCATCAACCTATGTACTCTGCTTATGTAAAAACTCTCAGTAGTTTCTGCCATTTTGTAACATAAATTCGCCTTGATTTTGTTGTTATTTTAAGGGTCATCGTGAACGATAAGTTCCTATTAAGTTTGCTCTTTTATTTCATCTAATAAAAATAGGTGGCAACATTGCAGCAGATACCGACTACTCTTGGTAGTTTAAAATACGTAGTGACAACGATTTAAAGCTCAGTTAGCCGGGAGTAACAGTAACGTTGAAAATCAGCTGATTTATTTTGTCGTATGTAAAGCAATTAAGCATGTAAGAAATAGATTGGGCTTACTTTTTACGGTAAGGTTACTGTTACTATTACTCCCGGCTAACTGAGCCTTTACTTTTATTTATTTCTTTTTATACAAGCAGAAGTAAATGTTTGTGCTTTATTTTTGTTTTTTGTTGTTTTTTATTGTAAATTGAAGCACAGCCGCGAAAAACGTTGCAAACGCCACATTTTGCAAAAACTGTTTTTTTGCAGATAAACGTTGACTTTACTCTCTTACACAGTTTAAACATCAAATCAACCAAAACTATGCACCTTAACGCCTTCAAAATGGCGTACAAAGTGTCAGCCAGTGGAAGAACATTGCAAGTTACTAACATAATGATGAAACCGAAATGGTTTTGCAGTGCGGAATAATGTTTTAAAAGCCTTTTGCATTAAAGTTTTTATTATCACTATTTTAAATAATAGAAAAAAAAATTTTTTAAAACAAATAATGCTGCTTGTCAAAAAACGTTTTTTTGCTCTCCTGAAAAATTATTATTTTGTAACTTAAAACGTTATTCGCGGCTGTGCTTCAATTGTTTTGTTTTTTGTTAAATTGTGTTTTTTGGAAAATTTAGTTTGACATAAAACTGTCTATAAAGTAACCATATCTTCAGCAGAAACGATGGCAGTTTAATATTCTTAAGGTTTACTTGTAAAGTTACCATGAGGATAAACCTGCTGTTTACTTATCCGTCACTTTTTAGGTTAATGGTAACTTGTAATTACCAAAACCCATTTATCTGTCAGATAGTATAATAAAAAATAACTATTTGTAATTTGTTATAATGGCCCTAACGGTAAGTTATTATTTTCTGCTAAAGATGTGGTATATTCAATGAAAGTTTTATGTCAAATTTAAGTGCCGGTTCACACACGTCAAGTTTGACTCGTCAATTCTTGAGTTTTTAGGAGAGAAGGGAAAAGAGAATGCCAATGTCTCACTAATTATTCAAACTTAAAACAAAACACAATTTAGCCCAACAACAAAACAATTGATCATAAAATACAAAAATAAAGCACAAAACATTGACTTGCCTTTAATTAGTCGCAACTTACACTATGGACATTTCTTGCCGGACAGAAAAAGTTTGTTGGCAAGGGGGCGACGCTGCATGTGTGACACACTTTACTTCTTGCCTCTCTCGCCAACATACTTTTTTCTGTCCGGCAAGAAATGTCCACAGTGTAAATTGGAACTTAAAGAAATAAACAAAATTCTACCGCAATGTTGCCACAGTATATAAATTAGATTTTTCATTTTATCGCACAGTTAATGGTCACTTTATAGTTCACGATAGGTTTTGTTCACTTTAACTATCAATAACTTTTTCATTAGGTTGTAATTAAGATAAAAAATTTCCCATTTCGCCATTTTCTTTTTTTGCTGAAATTTCCTTTTTTCCCCATTAATTCCTAATTGACCTAAATTAAGTTGACAATTTCCGTTACAACTAGCATGTGATAAAATTTGTATTACTTTTTATACAACAAACAAAATTATTTTTATTCTTATATAAATATTTAAAAAAATTTTCATGTTAGAATAAGGAAACATGTGGTGCTTTTTTAAGAAATTAAATGAAAACATCAATTCAATTCAAAGAAAATTTATGTTAGTGTTTTGTTGCCTTGTCCTGCAATTTAACATACAAGGGGGTAGTTCCGTAAATGTACATAAGTAAGTATGTACAATTTGTAGTTATATGAGAAATTATGTCATCTCGAAAAAATGGGGACATGGAAAACAAATTTTGAAAAAAAGAGAAAAAAAATGTATGACCTGATTTGTATTATAAACACAAATAAAATTTAACTAAAAAGAAAATAATGTGTTAACTTCATTCTGGGGATATTTAATCGTGTACATTTTAAACATGTCACACACTAAATATTGATCGCATTTTTATTGGTTTCATCTCCTTTCTGGTTGAAGCTTCTCAATATTAGAACAACGATATTTCAACTGACTGACAATATTCGATGCATTAAAGAATTTGTTGTTGTTTGCAAAATAATAAATAAAATTTAAATTTGTATAAAAAAAATCAGGCGTTGCGGTCCATGCATAAAGCGCTCATGTGTAACGCTTTGGAATTTTTACGTAAACTTGAACTTCGTGGCTTTGGGGTTTCGCTTGTGATGATTGTTGTGTTTCTTAAATGAATTTTGCTAAAAAACATATGGAACTGTACAAGCAACAAAAAAAAAAAAAAAAAAATGTACTTTGGAATGCAAAATTGCATTAATAAAAGAATAATAGTGGAAAAAAAGAAATAATTTTGAAAGGGAAACAAAGGAAATTGAATACCTGAAATTGAAACTGCCACTGAAGAGGGGAACTTAACACCTGTTAAGCATAAGAAATTGTTTATTAAAATAAATAAAAGAAAATAAACAATGAAAATAAATTCCTTTATAATATTTATACAAAAAGTTAATGTAAAAATTAAAGAAAAAAATAAATTTTATAAAAAAAAAAAAAATATTTTCAAATGACGTTTTTTCACAAATAAATAATATTTTAGTTTTATTGTTTTTGCTGTTGTAACATTTTCAATCTAATGAGAAAAATATTGAGACTATTTTTAAATATGATGATGGCATTTATTTTCGTCTGTACTCTACATTATATTTTTTTTGGGTATATTAATTATGTCTGACGATTTGTAACTGACAACAAAACTTATGGTGTTTTCATTTCAACAAAAAAAAATACCACATTTTAAAAGGTGCATTTATAAAATGTCTTGCCGAACATGTAATACTGCCTTTTTTATTTGACGAGAACAAAACACAAAATTGGATCACCTTATTTTTAACAGCTGACAAAAAGTTCTTCAGTACATAAAAATATATATATATATATATATATTAAATATATATGGGCACTTCCACAGAAAAGCTCTCTTTTTGTCACGTCACGTCACCTAGCAATTATTCTTGTACTTAAGAATCACGTTGTTCAAATTTTTCCTCTCTTTCAATAAATGAAAACCTAGTTGCGCTCTACACGCAAATGCAAAAGAGTAAATAATATTTTCATTATTCCTTGAGAAACAATTAAAAATGGTTGGTGACGTTACGTGACAAAAAGTAGACATTTCTGTGGAAATACCAATATTCAAAATATAAAAAAAATATACATAAACCCAAATTTGTTAATATATTGATACTAGCTGGCCCGGCAAACGTTGTTTTGCCACATAACTTATTTCTTTCAGATGTAACAGTGCCTGCTAGCCAAATTTTAAGAAAAAATTATAGGCTATTGTTCTTTCCAGATATTACACAATTTACCTGCCCAATTTCAAGAAAATTCATGGATTAGTTAAGAAGATATAGGGGGGCGGAGCTTTTACCCCTCTTGCCCTATTAAATGCCATGTCCT